>CM076713.1:6195833-7586667 GCA_038501285.1 Penstemon eatonii
TGCTTCTCTTTTTCGTAAATTAAAGAACGGCTTCAAGTCTCACGTCCATGTGTTCCCGAAGAATATCTGATTTTGATCAATAGCATTTTGCTCTGTTTTCAACTTAATTCTCCAAATAATGTCATATTTGTTCAAGTTATGTGTGATTGTGTTGTTAGTAACTTTGTTTCTTGATATGTTCATCATGTAATATTACCGCTTGTTCGGGATTTAATCCTTTTACGAAATAGTTTGTTTATTTTTCATTTAGTCCCCTGTTTTTCTAGAATCATGATAGCAGTATATATACACTTATTTATTCAACTCCTTGAAGTAATTTGAGACGTTACATTATGATCAAAGAATTTAAACTAAGTACTCAAACTGGATAAACAAATAAATTTGAACTTAGAATTTAAACTAAAGTACTCAAACTTAGAATTAGATATTTTTTATGGATGGTTAATTTTAAGTTAGTAAGTATTTGTCCATTTATATTGGTCTCTAAATTTAAATAGAAGTACATTTTTAATTCTAACTGAGAAAGTCCAATCTGACCAATAAAGGGAGGTGGTGAACCGGTTCAACCATTAATTGAATCGATATGATGTCATCATGTAATTATTATATTAATTCTATTATTATCATATAGTAATATATCATAAGTACTTGAAATGAAGAAAACAAATTTATAGGAAACACCAATATACTATACTTGTAGAATTTCTAATTTCAAAAAATGTATAATACTTAATTCAGAAAATTTCACTAAGTTATTATGGTTAATCAAATAAACACAAGAATAGTAATTAATAAGCACATTTCATCTCACATTTTTAGTAATATGGCTATTTAATATTTATTATGTCTTGGGCCAATTTGATATAAGTCTTTCTCTTTGGGCCTTAGGTTAGAAAACATCAATTGAATTTCTTGGATTAAAAATTGAAAATGACAAAAAATGAACCCCTAAAACTTTACATCAACATTCAACAGCAGCCGCCTTCTCTCTCTATTTCATTTTCATTTTCTTTCTATTTCATTCTCTGCATCTCCTTTCCACATCAAAACTCATACTCCTCTACCAGAATACCGTGATGACTTTTATTCTTCTAGTAATGTTTAAAATTAATTTTCACAATCTAAAATTGATATTTAGTTTATTAATAGCGTTTAATTATTTAAATTTAATAAGTAAAATCTTCAAATTGATCCGTACGTGATCTTATTCGAGCCAATTTTGAAATTTGTCAACAAATTTTTTTTTTGGTACTCAACAATTTTGAAATTTGTCAACAATGTGTCGTCACTGAATTTGGAGATGTGGGGCTCTTTTGGTAGCCTGAAATATTATAGAGTAAAATTGTCAGTCGTGATTTTTAACGACGGTACCAAATGTGTCAACTTTGTTAAAACATGGTACTAAATATGTTGAACACATAAAGAGGTGTACCAAAAATACGAATTTACCTAAAGCGCAGTACCAAAAATACAATACTCTCCCACATAAAATCTGGAGTTGAATTCATAAGTTTTAATGTCAATTATAATCTTGTATTTGATCGATAAATATTCGATGAACCCGATGTGATCATGTCCACTAAGATTTTCATTCTCTAATGTTGATTCATTTCGAGATTTATTCATATTCTATAAACAAAACATGAGAGGATAATTAGGGTTAATGACAATTTATCCTCATGTGATTATCATAATATTGTTCAATTTGTTCCACAATGATTTGGAAAAGATCAATTTACTCTCCTGTGATTTTTTTAAAAAAGGGACCCTGAAATGAAGAGTTGGCGTGAAACGTATTGTGTAAAAAAATGAAATTACCCTTTTAGGGGTAAAATGATCCACATAAATTACACAGGGGGTTAAAATGTCACATTTATAATAACACATAGAGGTTACACAGTGAGGTAAATTGCCACATTTATAATAACACAAGAAGATAAATTGGGACATTTTTTTTCAATTCAATTTTTTCTAAAGACTAAAATTTTCTAGATAGGCAATGTTAATCATTTTTAAAATTACAGCGGATAAATTGAATATTATGATAATTAAAGTGGTTAAATTACCATTAACCCCAACTTTGATGCGAAATAGAGATTTCAAGAAATTATAAATACGTTCACTTTATTAATAATCGAGTCGGGTCTGATGGAGAAATTATGTAGTACAACCGCTGCACCACGTCATCAAGTACACGTGGTGCAGCCCACCAATACACTTGGGGCATGTGGATTAAAAATCCACATCACCCATATTCTGGCAGTGTGAACACAACTTTCTGAACCCCTATTTTTTTGGAACATGGCCAGAACATGGGGTGATGTGGATTAATAATCCACATGTCCCATGTGTATTGGTGGGCTGCACCACGTGTACTTGATGACGTGGTGCAGCGGTTATACTAAATAATCTCTCGGTCTGATGACTCCTGATGTATCTATCATGAAGGATTGTGCTTTCTGATAGTTCCTACAAGTTAATTGGATCCGATATTCAATACTTCCTATAAACCGGATAACGCTTCAATGATGTCAGAAATAAATTATTATTTTTTACTGATTCTCTCTCCTTTTTGTCTTAACATTCTTTAAATTCCTTTTTTATATATATAGTTGATTATTTCCCCCACTCAATTTGTTAGGAGTAACCAAAGTTCTTCAACTGGATCAATATCATTTCCACTTTAGTAAATAAACACACATGACACATTCGGAAATTGAATTTCCACTTTCTAATGATTTAAAAAGAGTCAACAGTTCTACATGATGTACATCCCATCCCACTTAACGTACGTATTATACCTGGTTAATGCATGAGAAAAATTAGGAACGAAAATTAGTCAAACTATTTCATATTTGATTCAGACTCATTCGATAATATATTGTCATTTTTCACACGAAATATGTATTCTTGTTTCGTACTGTTGGCCACCATGATTGAGTGTGCGAGTGACAACAATTGTCTCGTGGCACCCTAATTGAATGCACAGATGGAGTTACAATCGAATATTGTGGGCGGTTGTGTATTTGAATGCATTATACTATTGGAAGAGTATGCGCATTTTCCAACACCTAATTGATTTTGGGACAACAAGTAGCGCATGAGGTCCTACACAAACAATTTTTTTTTCGCTAATAAAGAATAACACGGGTGAATTTTTGCTAATAAAAAGAATGAGTTGATGGCATTTTCCCTCCTTGTAAAATGTTCAATTTACATTCACCTAAGTAGATAAAAAAATTTCATTACCCCTTAATATTCTTATAAAACTTTCACTGTCCCCACAAATTTTTAAACTTAAAATAAATATAAATTGATAAAAACTATCCCTATTGTAGGGCTGTCAATGGGTCGGATTCTGGTCGGATCAGGCTCGTCCAGATCCGGCTCCATTTATATCGGATCGAATCCTGTCGGATTCGGATCTTGCTCGGATTATGCTCGGATCTAGATTTTTTGAATCCAACGGATCTTGGTCGGATTTGGCCGGATATCGGATATTTTTCGGATCCAATAAATTTGTATTTAAAAAGTTAAATTAATATTTTTTTCCTAAAATAAGTTTATTATCTTTTCAATTTTATTAAATTTTAGCTCACATTTTCAAAGTTTCTTTACTATATTTATATTTGTAGAATGAATATATTGGTTTAAATAAATTTATAAACGAATTATAAATTACTATCTTCTTAAATTGACGTTGAAATATTATTAATGATATTTATTTTTATAAATCATTTTGTATATATATCTTTTTTTTATTTGTTGTCGGATACGGATCTTCAACGGATCGGATCGACCTAAATCCATATTCGCTCCATGAGTTTCGGATTTCGGATCTTTATAATCGGATCAGGTCCATCGAATCTCTAATCGGACAATTATCCTAATAAATCGGATCGAATTCGGACGGATTCGGATTGAAATCCGCCCCATTGACAGCCCTACCCTATTGTATGTGACATTTTACCCCATGTGTTATGTTAGATGTTGTATTTTATCATCCTATGTTATCGAAATATTTTTCATGTCAATTTTTTATTCCGGCGAGTGAGCTACACTATTTTGTTGAACTAGGTCAATTGCGCTTTTAAAATTTGCACAAAGAATAAAATGCTCTTTTTCAAATCATTATATACTAAATTGAACATTATAAATATCACACAGAATAAATTTGTATTAACTCTAAAATAAAACAATGAAATTTTTACCAGTTAGACAAAGCACAAGATATTTTTTTAATTTCACTTTGACTATATATACATATATATTACTCATTAATTAAGAAACTTCTACTTTTCTGATATGAGATTTAGTTTATCCTTTAGAGGTTAGCACAAATTTACATGTACTTTCAAATGAGTTGATAATCTGATGATTGTCCCTAAAAAAAGAAAAAAAAAACTTAAATGATTGGAACTACTACATAAACTCATATACTACTTAGATCAGTTATGTTAATTAAATCAAACACAGAGGAATTTTTTTAAGGTAAATAAGACGAGGTTTTTTTAGGAGTCAAACAACGCATAGTGGGTATTTTTGTTTTTCATTGTAAGGAATAAAATTGTCATATTAAAAGTAAAATGTGAATAGATACTTGCAATTACCGTATTTGAATCACACTCTCTTTTCTTTGACAGTGACTTAATAGCACAAGGAGAGTTTTTTGAGTTAAAATAACTAGAGGATTTTTTCATTTGGGTGTAGAGCGTGACAAGAATGGTTATTGCCATACATGCATTTGTGACTTAGAGATTGAATTTTCGGATGATTTTTCAATATTTTGATGACATATTTATTTTTTCAATTCGAAATAAAGCCAGAACCAACATTCTTATCTTTTGATTGTATTATTTAATCAAAAACTTGTACTCCCTCCGCTGCAAATTAATTGGTCAATTTGGCATTTTCGTATAGACTAAGAAACTCTATAATAAGTCACTTTTTAACATAAAATGTTAAAAAATATATTTTTAATGATTGCTTTAATTAATACCATTGATCTTTGTGCACTCTATTTTAATGTGTATATCTAGAAATAATACATGAAAAAATTAGAGAAAGATACATTGAAAAACCAAACGTGACAAATAATTCGCTCTTCATGGTACTACCCTACTGTTGGGGTGGAAGTTTTTGTCCTCGATATATGCATTCGATGAGACTTTAATATAAGAGCAAAAGATAACATTGAAGATTTAGAATATGTTATAATATATATACGTAAAAAGGAAAACATAATTATGTAAACAATTTAAATGTTAGGAAATACAGAACCTGGATAAGAAATTAAAATTGAATTATGAAAGACAAAATTGAATCAAATTGGGGCCTGTGTGAAAACAATGTGTCCTTAAGACGAAATCGTTTCCTCACCCTTCTAAGGTTTATGCTCGAGGTTTATGAACGTTTGTCTTTCAGGATACAACAGTTCCAGCAATCAACTTTGCACCAAACTTGGTAGATGATGAACTGAATCACGTGAACTATGAGAATTGGAGTTGCAAAGAAGGAGATTGTTCTTCTCTGGAGTGTCTCAGACAGAATGAAGAAAGACTCTGTTTATAGGGTCGAAATGAGGGCAAAGTCGAAAAAAAAATTAATTGCACGAGTTACAAAATCGGAGATTCATCCGTTACAACAAATACGAAATTTTTCAAAATTTGAAATGGATAGCATTTACAAAACATTTGTAATAATTTCTCTTTGTTTAAACTATTTGGGCCAAAAAAATTTTTTTCTTTCTTTGGGCCGAAAAGAAATCGCATAACAAGGCATGTCCACCTTGGGATTTTATGGACGACATTCGTGTCCGAAGATCGCAGGCTCGTACAAGTTTTGAAGATTCGATGCAAATTTCGATCCATGATTTGCTCCCCGCCTATATTATACCCCATCATAAAAATAACTAAGTGGACTTTTGCTAATTACGAAAAGTAAGGGGGTATTTTGCATTTAGCTCAGCACAGCCGTCAGCATAAATCAGACCGACCAGTGAAGAGTACGTGGACTCAGAGTAAGACTACAAAATTTGATCTTTATTCCTAATACTATGCATCAAATTTACATCACGTAGAATACACGCGTTTCTTATCCTTGATCACCAGTTTTACTTGCCGAAATACCAAAATAAAAAAAAAATAAAAAAATTAAATATAAGATTTATATAATAGCATTAATTTCTTTAATATTTATTAAATAATAAATTATATAATTAAAAACAATTTTAGATTTATTAAAATAATAAATAATTTTAATTTTTACTTGTGGGAGGGGAGGGGAGGGGAGGGGAGGGGTTTTGTGGGGTTGGAATTTTTTAGGATTTTTTGCACTTTGCACCCCCAAAATATGGGAAATAAGCATTTTGCACTCTCAAAACTTAGATTTAACACTTTGCATTTTCGAAATATGAAAAATGCAGCACTTTGCACCCTCGTTTATTTTAAAGCAAAAATTCAAGGGCAAAATAGGTAATTCAATAGTATTGGCACTTTGCACCCTCAAAACTTGAGAATTTCGCACTTTGTACCCCCAAAATAAAATTAGCACTAAACACCGTCTATTTAAGAACAAATCAGCAACTTTCACCCCCGAAACACAATAGATAGGCACTTTGCACCCCAAAACACAAAATTAACACTTAAGACCCTCAAATTTAAACCCAAACCCCTCGTTCTTTTGGTCAAAGTTGACTATCGGAGTGAAAAAAATCTAAGCCAAAATAGGAAATTCATTTTTTTACTTAAATTTTGCAAAATAAAATTATAAATACTCGAATACTCATTTCTCTCTCCATCTTTCTTTTCAACAATATAACCATAAATAACTAAATAAAGTACAAATAAACTTTTTGAAGACCCATAGTCTACTTCAACATATCAAAGACGCATAAATAATTACCTATTTTGCCTTAAAAAAAAATTCACCTTAATGGTCAACTTTGCCTGGAAAAATGAGGGGTTTGAGTTTTTTTCTTTTACTTTGAGGGTGTTAAGTGTTAATTTTGTATTTTGGGGTGCAAAGTGTCCATTTATTGTGTTTTGAGGGTGCAAGTTGTTAATTTGTTCTTATTAGGGAGTGTTAAGTGCTAATTTTATTTTGGGAGGGCAAAGTGCCAAAGTGTACAATAGAATTACCTATTTTGTCCTTGAGTTTTTGCTTGAAAATAAAAGAGGGTGTAAAGTGCTGTATTTTTCATATTTCGAGGGTGCAAAGTGCTAAATCTAGGTTTCCAGGGTGCAAAATGCCTATTTCCCATGTTTTGGGGGTGCAAAGTGCAAAAAACCCAATTTTTTACTTGCCGAAATACCAGAGGCTAATAAGGTGACTTTGTCCAATCTAGAGCTGAAAATCAAACCAAGCTACTCGATACTCGACTCGAGCTCGTTCGATAAAAGCTCGTTTGAGCTCGGTTCGTCACACTAATCAAACAAGTTTGAACATCTTTTTTCATTCGATAACTTTTGAAGCTCGGCTCGAGCTCGACTCGATAAGCTAAAAATTGAAAAAACACATGTAAAATATCAAGCTACTCGATACTCGGCTCGAGCTCGTTCGATAGAAGCTCGTTTGAGCTCGGCTCGATTGAAAATCAAACCAAGCTCAAACACAAAATTTCAAGCTCGATAAAAATCGAACCAAGCTTGAACAGTGTGTCGTTCGGTACTACTCGGCTCGATTACAACCCTAGTCCAATCTCTTAAAAAGCAAAGGTACATAATCCAAAGCCCACTGTACAAATCTGAAGCACAAGCAGGCAGCTTTCAAAGAAAGCTTATATCCCTCTTTAAATACTCTTTTTTCCCTCCGCCAAATGAAAACATATCCCCCCAAAAAAAAAAAAACGCAACAATTCTTTCTTCCATTCATTTCTCCTCCCTTCGCCAATACTACCAGCTGAAGAATGGAGAAAAACGCAATGATCGTCGAAACCAAAACTAATTTTGATTCTAACTCCAACGAGAAGTCCAAGCTGTTTAGGCCCGACCCAACCAAAATCCATATTACTAAAAAACCGCACCCCCACTTGTTATTTTCGAATCCTACTCCGGTCCGGGGAGCAATCAAGCGCCGGATCTTTGCTTCTCTTTTTCGTAAATTAAAGAACGGCTTCAAGTCTCACGTCCACGTGTTCCCGAAGAATATCTGATTTTGATCAATAGCATTTTGCTCTGTTTTCAACTTAATTCTCCAAATAATGTCATATTTGTTCAAGTTATGTGTGATTGTGTTGTTTGTAACTTTGTTTCTTGATATGTTCATCATGTAATATTACCGCTTGTTCGGGATTGAATCCTTTTACGAAATAGTTTGATTATTTTTCATTTAGTCCCCTGTTTTTCTAGAATCATGATAGCAGTATATATACACTTATTTATTCAACTCCTTGAAGTAATTTGAGACGATACATTATGATGGGTTTTTTGCACTTTGCACCCCCGAAACATGAAAAATAGGCATTTTGCACCCTCGAAACTTAGATTTAGCACTTTGTACCCTCGAAATATGAAAAATGCAGCACTTTGCACCCTCATTTATTTTCAAGCAAAAATTCAAGGGCAAAATAGGTAATTCTATTGTAAATTTTTGGCACTTTGAACCCCCCCCCACCCCATCCCCAAAATAAAATTAGCACTTAACACTCCCTAATTAAGAACAAATTAACAACTTGCACCCCCGAAACACAATAAATGGATACTTTGCACCCCAAAATACAAAATTAACACTTAACACCCTCAAATTAAAAAAAAAAAACTCAAACCCCTCATTTTCTCCGGCAAAGTTGACCATCAAGGTGAATTTTTTTAAGGCAAAATAGGTAATTATTTATGGGTTTTTGATATGTGAAGTAGACAATGTGTCTTCGAGAAGTTTACTTATACTTTTATTTAGTTATTTATGATTACATTGTTGAAAAGAAAGATGGAGAGAGAAATGAGTATTCGAGTATTTATAATTGTATTTTGCAAAATTTAAGTAAAAAAATGAATTTTCCTATTTTGCCTTAGATTTTTTTCACTCTGATAGTTAACTTTGATGAAAAAAACGAGGGGTTTGAGTTTTTTAAATTTGAGGGTATTAAGTGTTAATTTTGTGTTTTGGGTGCAAAGTGCCCAATGATTGTGTTTCGGGGGTGGAAGTTGCTGATTTGTTCTTAAATAGCGGGTGTTAAGTGCTAATTTTATTTTAGGGGTACAAAGTGCGAATTTCTCAAGTTTTGAGGGTGTAAAGTGCCAATACTATTGAAATACCTATATTGCCCTTGAATTTTTGCTTGAAAATAAACGAGGGTGCAAAGTGCTATATTTTTCATATGTCGAGGGTGCAAAGTGCAAAATCTAAGTTTCGAGGGTGCAAAGTGCCTATTTTCCATGTTTCGGAGGTGCAAAGTGCAAAAAACCCCATTATGATCAAAGAATTTATACTAAAGTACTCAAACTGGATAAACAAATAAATTTTAACTTGGAATTTAAACTAAAGTACTCAAACTTAGAATTAGATATTTTTTTATGGATGGTTAATTTTAAGTTAGTAAGTATTAGTCCATTTTATATTGGTCTCTAAATTTAAATAGAAGTACATTTCTAATTCTAACTGGGAAAGTCCAATCTGACCAATAAAGGGAGGTGGTGAACCGGTTCAACCATTAATTGAACCGATATGATGCATCATGTAATTATTATATTAATTATATTATTATCATATAATATATCAAAAGTACTTGAAATGAAGAGATCAAATTTATAGGAAACACCAATATGCTAGTATAATTTCTATAATTAAAAAATGTATACTACTTAATTCAGAAAATTTCACAAAGTGATTATGCTTAATCAAATAAACACAAGTATAGTAATTAATAATCACATTTCATCTCACATTTTTAGTAATATGGCTATTTCATATTTATTATGTCTTGGGCCAATTTGATATAACTTTTTCTCTTTGGGCCTTAGGTTAGAAAACATGAATTGAGTTCTTGGATTAAAAATTGACAATGACAAAAAAATGAACCCCTAAAACTTTACATCAACATTCAACAGCAGCCGCCTTCTCTCTCTATTTCATTTTCATTTTCTTTCTATTTCATTCTCTGCATCTCCTTTCCACATCAAAACTCATACTCCTCTACCAGAATACCGTGATGACTTTTATTCTTCTAGTAATGTTTAAAATTAATTTTCACAATCTAAAATTGATATTTAGTTTATTAATAGTGTTTAATTATTTAAATTTAATAAGTGAAATCTTCAAATTGATCCGTACGTGATCTTATTCGAGCCAATATTGAAATTTGTTAACAATTTTTTTTTGTACTCAACAATTTTGAAATTTGTCAACAATGTGGACTAATATCGTCACTAAATTTGGAGATGTAGAGCTCTTTTGATAGCCTGAAATGTTATAGAGTAAAATTGTCAGTCTTGATTTTTAACGAGGGTACCAAATGTGTCACACATTGTTAAAACATGGTACTAAATATGTTAAACACATAAAGAGGTGTACCAAAAATGTGAATTGACCTAAAGCGCGATACCAATATTACAATACTCTCCCACATTAAATTTGGAGTTTAATTCATAAGTTTTAATGTCAATTATAATCTTGTATTTGATCGATAAATATTCGATGAACCCGATATGATCATGTCCACTAAGATTTTCATTCTCTAATGTAGATCCATTTCGAGATTTATTCATATTCTATAAGCAAAACATGAAAGGATAATTAGGGTTAATGACAATTTATCCTCATGTGAATATCATAATATTGTTCAATTTGTTCCACTATAATTTGGAAAAGAGTAATTTACTATCCTGTAATTTTTTTAAAGAAGGAATTTACCTCCCTGAAATGAAGAATGTTTCTCACTCGCTCAAAAATAAAAGCGGGCGTGAAATATATTGTGTAAAAAGATGAAATTACCCTTTTGGGGGTAAAATATTCTATATAAAATCACACAGAGGGGTTAAAATGCCACATTTATAATAATATATGGAGGTAAATTGCGATAATTATAACAACACAGGGAGGTAAATTGCCACAGTTATAATAACACAAGAAGATAAATTGTGACATTTTTTTCAATTCAATTTTTTCTGAAGTCTTAAATTTTCTAGATAAGCTGTGTGAATCATTTTTAAAATCACAGAGAAAATTGAATATTATGATATTCAGAGGGGCCAAATTGCCATTAACCCCAACTTTGATCCGAAATAGAGATTTCAAGAAATTATAAATATGTTCACTTTATTAATAATCGAGTCGGGTCTGGGTCTGGTGTATCATGAAGGATTGTGCTTTCTAATAGTTCCTACAAGTTAATTGGACCTGATATTATATACTTTCTCTGTCCTAAATTATCTGTCGTTTTAGATAAAAAAATTGTCCCAAATTATTTATCACTTAGGATTTTAATACACTATTAATTACATATTTTAGGTATATAAGAGAAAAAATAAGATAAAAAGTATAAAACTTGAATAACGTGTAAATAGATAATGGTGAGATAAATAAGGAATAAGAATATTTTAAATATATTATTTATTTATTTTTTCCCAAAACTAAGACTACTTAGTAGGTATCGTGAAAATATTTAATGTACTATAAACCGAATAACGCAATGATGTCAGAAATAAATTACAGTATTAATCCCCCTTTTTTTTTTTTTACTGATTCTCTCTCTCCTTTTTGTCTCAACATTCTTTAAATTCCTTTTCTCTATTAATATGTAGTTGATTATATCCCCAACTCAATTTGTTAGGAGTAACCAAAGTTCTTCAACTGGATCAAATATCATTTCCATTTTAGTAAATAAACACACATGACACATTCGGAAATTAAATTCCCCCTTTCTAATGATTTACAAAAGAGTCAACAATTCTACATGATGTACATCCCGTCCCACTTAACGTTCGTATTATACATGAGATAATTAGTGCATGCGAAATATTAGGAAAGAAAATTAAGTCAAGCTATTTGATATTTGATTCAAATTCATTCGATATTTCACAATCAATGTATAGTTAGGAATAGAGCTAGACCATTTTTGTTCGGGGGCAAATTTTTTTTCTATATCAAACTCGATATTTATCGATTTTTAATAAAAATAACAAAAAATTAACATAAGATTAAACAATCTTATAATTTCATCCTAGAAAAAGTGGGGAAAAAAGATGATAATTTTCTTTATAAGAGCATTAGCCAAGTTAATTAAGTCAGTCTAGCCAACAAATGGTTAAAAAATTTGAGGAATTTGATCAACATATAAATTACTAAATTACTCTCAATGTAAATCCATTTTGTACGGAAAATAATGCTATAAAGATGGAATTGAGAAAGCATAAGTTCAATGTTAATCTATTTTGTATGGAAAATAATGATATAAAAATATCAATGTTGAACAATTCAAGTTTTTCTAGTGATTTATAGTGTCGATATATTATTAAAAAGTATATCATTAGTTTTGAAAAAGTTGTAAAATCAATATTTGATATTATTTTAAAATTGTGCATATATAATAATTCTTTTAGTATATATTTATTATATTGTCTACCAGATAATGTCAACTTGAGTCATGCCTTCAATAGTTCAAAAGAAATTGAATATTCATGAAAAAAAAAGTTTATTTAAGAAATTGAACAAAATATTCCTACACCATATCCAAGAACCTTACCAAATACCAATAATACCCACCCATCTAAAAGTCATGTGTACTAATTAAAAAATATCAATTTTAAAAGAAAACACACTTCAATTTTAATGAAAAAAAGGAAACAAATTAAAGATTATTGACAACTACGAGGATTGGACATAGACCTTCAATAAAGAGACGATAATCTATTTTCTTATTATCGCTTTTATGAATATATAATTCTTTGTCAGATGTATGAATGTAAAATTCAGTAGTTTTTACGATATATACGAATATGTCATTAATTATTATATTTCCTATAAATTTAGTCATCATTTCTCTAGAAACATACTGAAATTAAGCAATCAACTACACAACAAAAATAGCATAATATAAAAAAAATCGTCTCATATCGCAAACCAATTGTAATTATATTGTATTAAAAGCTCAAGTTGATATAATCCAACGTTACTAACTAATGAGGTTTCCTCTTTCCTTAACTTGTAGGTTCGAATCATTGGAGCCGCTAATTACCCACTAGGGTTGTTTGGGTTGGATCAGGCTTGACTCGGATCCAGATTTATTTATGTCGGATTGGATCTGAATCTCACTCGGATCTAGATTTTTTAAATTGATTCGAACCGTGTCTTGGCCGGATTCAATCGGATATCGGATTTTTTTTCCGAATTCAATAAAATCTTCATTTTTAAAATTTACATCATAAGGTTTTAATTTAGCTCTTATGTTCAAAGTTTCTTCACTATTATTCATATTTTTTTGATGAAAATATATATGCACAAAAATGTAATTAGGAAAGATTTTTTTTTTGTTTCCCAAGGGTTTAATCCCTTTCAAGACGGGTTGGACAACTCGTATCATCTTAACTTAATGGTAAAATATTATGGTAAAATATTATTATATTGTTACTCATTTTAATAAAATATTATGTACATGTATATATATATATATATATATTGTCGGATACGAATCTATAACGGATTCGATAGACCTAAATTCATATTCACCTCCACGTATTTTGAATTTCAAATCATTATAAACGGATCAAATCCGTCAATCTCTAATCAGATCAAAATCCTAAAAAATCAGATCTGACTCGAATCGGAGTGGAAATCCGGCCCAACAGTCCTTATTACCACTTTAGTTGATTATTTGACAATTCGCTAGTTGGTGTTCAAGTGACCCTGAAATGAAAAAGATGACCCGGGCATCATAATAGTTATAATAAAAGAAATAATTTATATTGAACATTTTAAAACCGTACGAATCAGTTGAGGGGTTTTTGGCATTTAGCAGAAATATAGTGTTTTGGCACTTTGCACTTTGATTTAAAAGTTTTGGTATTTCATATCATTGAAATACAATTTATTTGACAATGTACACCATAATGTGTGTTTTATTGAAAAAATTTATTGGTGCAAGAGTATAATAGTCATTTTCAAATATTTTTTTTGGAACTTTGCACCTTGAAAATATAGATTATTGACACATCACACCCTATAAATATAGAATCTTGGAACTTTACACCCTGACAATATAAAAATTTGGTTCATTCCACCCCGATTCAAACAATTTGGCACTTCTTAGACATATGTTCTTTGGCATTTTGCAACGTAATGTGTTTTCTTTTGGAAAAAAGCTCACAAATGTCGTCCGAAGAGAGATATAATACTCATTTTCAATGCACAACAATCAAATATGAAAAAAAAATTATTTCGAGTTCAATCAAAAAAATAATCATAGTATTTCTTTTTTGGGAAAATTATATATTCATTTGCATCAATTGTGATATTCATATAAAATTATACTATAGATATATACAAGTTAAAATTTTCTTGTTGTTGGTAAAAATCGATTTTAAGATTATCAAAACTTGAATACAAATCGAAACTAAATTCAAACAAACCAATTTGGACAGTAAAGGAAAAACAATTAATTAAATAATTGAACAGATAAATTTAAACTTATCTCACAATTCTGTATAGTAATAGAATTGATCCAACCAAATCGCAGAAAAAAATCTGCTTGCCTTGAAGAAATTATTGACCCACTTCCGGTGCAATTGGGAATCACGAACACTTCTTTCAGAATAATTTGGCTACAGGAATTCATCCACTGCACAATGGCGGAAATTCCACCTCGAAGAACATTCAGAAACAAAAATAACCCAGATAGATATTTTTCTAGAAATGCTTTTATTCGGAGATAGAAAAGAGAGATTGAGTTGTGTTGGTGTGTTTTTCGGAAATGAAAAACCACTCGTATATATAGCTGCTGGGGAGCCTATTGGCAATTAAAGCTGCCCATTTAATTTGAATAAAAACGGCCCAATTAATACAATTTTCGTAACCGAAACGTTACACAATTGAATAAATGAATTCAATTTTCTATAACTAAAACGTTACACAATTGAATATGCAGCTGATTTATTCAAATTCAAAAATTTAAATTAATTCTATATTTTAATTCAAAATTTCTCCAAAAAGATAAGTCCGAGACAATTCGCCCAAACGCCCGAGCCCAGAGCAGAGACGGGTCGGGCGGGCGGCGGCGCGCGTGTGGTGTATTCATATGATCCTCTTTGTAAAGACTTATACCAAGTCTTATATACTTAGTTCATATATACTACTACACAAATATAAAAAGTCAATGTGGGACAAATGAAGAGTTTTCAACTATTCAACTTCCTCACAAGGCTTTTATAATTTGCCAATTAGTCTTAGACCAATGAGGGACAAGCCCACATACAAATTATCTTATTTGAATATTATTTTTCCCAACTTTATATATATATAACAATTTATTTATGGATTTCAACCTTTTAATTAGGTATCCATCCATATAATTACAACACTTGTTTCCATAAAATAAAAGTATTGGTTAACAATGAAATACTAATTTTTATTATTGCACTTCTTTCTCTAAATAAAATAATTAGTTTATTTAGTAATTTTTCTGACATTAACAATTACTAATTTCGTAGACAAACATGTTGAACGTGAAATAATGGTATGTACATAAACAAAAAAAAGAATTATACTTGTTTGTACCATTAAAATGAGTGCTAAAGGATAAATTTTAAAAATATCCATGTGTTTTGTCTAACTGTACAAATCACATTTTGTTATTTTAGAGGTAATATCAATTCACCTCACTGTAATATTTATAATGTTCAATTTATTCAATTTGTGATTTGAAAAAGAACATTTTATCCTTTATAAAAATTTTAAAGGAGTAATTTACCCCCATTCAACCAAAGAGTGTACTCCTCGTCGAAATTGAAAGTAGACATGGAAAGTGTTTTTGTTACATGGGGGAGGGGGGTAAAGTGCAATATTTAACATGACATATAGGCCACATTTATCATAACACAGGGGACTAGGGGTGAGTATCCGATCCGTACCGGATCGAACCGAATTTTGGTTCTAGACTGATTCGGTCCTGAAAAAACAAGGACCGTTTATCGGACCGAAATATTCGGTCCGGTCCGGTATAAAAACCGATCGGTTCGATCCAATATGTACCGAATTTTATGTTAAACCTTATTCTGGATACCCAATCTTGAAAATTCAGTCTGGTCTGTTCAGAATGGTTCGATTCGATCCAATTCGGTCCGGATCGGTCCAATATTTTCCACTATAAAAGGGGAGAAAAGCAAGAAGTGAGAAGATGAAGGGGTAGGGTTTTAAGAAATGTTTTTGTAAAATACTAAACAAACCTCTTTTGTAAAGAGAGACAACTTTTGGTGGCACAACCTTGGGAAGAGTAAAAACTTGCTTTTTTTCTCTCTCTCCCATTCTTTAATTGACCTTTTAATTTCTCTTTCTATATCTTTGTGTGTATGTATATAGGCAGTGTATGTATATATTGTATTGTTTCTCAATTTCTTTCTTTTGTGGCTTGTCTTTACACAATTGGAGAAAAACAGTGCTGGAGGAGGAGGTGGTGTGTAACGGCCCGACTCCGCGGATCCGTCGGATAACGGTTGAAAAGTTTTTATTATTTTGAAAAAGAGTTAAAATATCGAAACCTTTAAAAAGAACAATACATTAAAATCGAGAATTAAAGATTTTTAAGCGGAAGCGGTTTAAAATGATATAAGAACAATTTTGATTACTAAGTTTAAAGCGGAAGTAATTAAAACAAATTTTAGCGGATGACATGACGTAGTAAAACAACTTGTGGGACTCAAAAGAAATACAAAAAGATTAAGATTAATATTTGATAAAATTTAAAATCATTTTAGATAGATATTCCCATTTTACAAAATTAGCTAAAATACCAAGATATTTAACAAGATATAATAAAAATGAACTTAAACATTATAGGAGATTTAAACCATGAGTTCAAACGAAAATCTTAAAATCAAATAAGAATTTAAACAAAAGTTTAATTACTCTCTGGAACTAGGGTGGGACCGCAACCGTGATGACCTAACCGCAACATGAACTATCATTTACCCCAAACACCTGTAGCTGAAAAGATTGAAACACATAATGCATAAGTTGATCGTCCAACTTAGTGAGGCTGTAGTGCACTTGTGCGTGATGCAACATAATATACATGAGCATATACAACAGTACAGTAAATGAACATATGCTATAATAATTTAAGCACGTTAAACAAGTAACCAACATTTGTTGATGCCGTCCTCCTCTCACCCTCCAATCCACAGTCAGGAAAACCACCACCGAACACTCCAAGTAAGGTGCGACCTTACATAACAGTGCGCATTGACGTCAAATGCCAGGAGTTTGACATTCACTCCCCAAGTGTAACCTCCACACTTGGTTTGTGAAGCGGGTCTACGGTGGATTGAGGTAGCCCTCCGGCCCTTACCTTCCAGGTTAACCACAATTCCGCACACCAAAATAGGGGCCCACACAGTAACAGTAAACAGTGCAGTACAGTAACAGTTCAGTAACAGGAAATCGGTAAACAACTCAATAACAGTTCAACATACAATATCAATGACTCATAAGCACATAGACATAAACAATAATTCAACGTGTGTATAGTTTGTCCTAACAGTCGAGTTTTTCATTGTGTCGTACGTCACATGCTCGTTCGTTTAGGGACTAATTTACAGTTATGACTCGAACCTACTAGCATATTCGGACTCACACACAAGTAACACACAACACTCACCTGAGGAGCATATTACGGCGATCAAAATTCCACAGTGAAGTGTATTCGAAAACCTGAGCAGATACGTATACGACTAATAAATATCTTATAATCTTACTTAAATATAATTAAAGAAAATCCTATCACAATGATTTCTAAAATTAACACATCACACAAAAGTGCTTAAAACTTATGACATCAACTTCAATTAAGAGATATTATTTTCAAAACTCAAAATACTAATTTCATAAAACAATGCCAAAACAGCAAAGATTTCACCTTCATTTTCCAGATTTACAAAACAGTCCCTAAACTTTTAAAAATATTCATTTTTGCCAAAATTTGCAATAAACTTTAAATCAAAAGATTTTTAACTATACTCATATCGAAAATCAAATAAAAGTATTAAGTATCTTGTTACTTCCAAATTCAAATCTTTAAATTTCCCACAAGTTTAAAACTTTTCAAAAACACCCTCATAGTTTTGAAAACTTAATAAAACTAATTTTCTTGAAAATTAATTCAAGATCCACGCATTTAAGCAATATTTAAAAATAATCAATCATAATTTCAATATAAAACTGAGATTTAACAATAAGTTTAATAACTTTTCACAAACTAACAATGAGAAACAAAAGTTATTTCATTATAAATTTTCTTAGGAAATTTTTCAAATTTTCAATCTTAAAATACAAGTTATCAAAGCACTACTTCAAATCAATTAATCAAAAGTTTATAAAAGTAACGATGTAAAAAAATAGCGACCAAACAGCACATTTACCCCCTTATTTTCAGATTTACAAAAATAACCCCAAATATTTCAAAAACTCCCATTTTTGCAAAATATCGAAACAAACTTTAAAACAAATGCTTTTCTAGTAAACATAACCAAATATCAAACAAAAATAGATTTTTCAGTCCATTAGACTCTCAAAATTTTCGCATCCCTAACCTTTGAACTTTTAAAATCTTTCAAAAATACCCCCAAAGTTTCAAAAATTATAAACAATAACTTTCTTACAAATATAAAACAAGATCCAAATATCTAATAAACATTTATTTAAACCAAGTAAAACTACACCATCCTTATAGCTAAAATCGAGTTAATCGAGATACATGCATAACATAGTACGAACTCAAACTAAATTCTAAAGCAAAAAAAATAATCACAATGTATATAATGCACAATAACATTTAGGCTCAAGGAACTATCTAACGAACTCAAATCGAAAAATGAAGACCGAAAATGGAATACCCATTCCGAGACGAAGTCGCTGACCAGAGCATGCACCGTTGACCGGCGTTGACCGGTCGTTGACCACTGTTGACCGGTCGTTGACCGACGCCGGAAAATGAGCCGAACCCACCATTCCACTCTCCTCTAAGCCTAGAACACCGTGGTGAAGCTCAGTTGTTGAAGAAATGACCGGAAAAGGGACATGCAAGGAAACCCATTTCAAGACCGCTACTTGCCGCCGCCGTCGTCATTTTTCCGACCAAAATCTACGTCGGATAATGGTACCAATAGAAAGCTCTCATCGAGGAGATGAATTTTGACTACTCATTCACTCAATTTGGTTAAGAATTGATGAAGTTATGATTATGTGTGTGTAAGTATGTGTAAAGCTTGAGAAGAAGATGACAATGGTGAAAGTAAGAAATGTAGAAGGAAATTATAAAACCCACATTTTTCTCTTTCTGATTTTTGTTGCTAAACATGTTGATAATGGTGTGTAACAATTTTTAGATGAATGAAAAATAATGGGTGATAACCCATTATTTCTTCTCCAAGAATATAAGCTACAAGTGGAGGTTTAAGACCTCCCTCCACTTGTGCTTGCACGGCCAGCAGCAGGACAATTGTCCTGCTGCAAAATTCTATTTTTTTTTTTTTTGCATTTTGACCCTTGAGATTTTTTTTTAAAAGTGGCACTTTAGCCCCAAAATTTTAAAAACAGCAAATAAATCTTAAAACTAAATAAACTTAATAATATTAGTCAAGAAATCAATTACACTTTCACTCCAAAAGTTTTTAAAACTTTAATCTCCCATATCTCTTATTTTCAGGATCATTTTAGTTTTATATAAAAGCACAACTTCATAATAAATAAAATTTCCTAAACTTTCTCAATATATATAACTTCAAAAAGATTTATAACTAAACAAAAGTGAACCTTTAGGAATTTCCAAAAATCAAATTTTTGGGGTATTACATGGTGGAGGCGGCGGCGGCTGGTCGGGCTGGAGAAGGAGCAAGGAGGTTGGAGAAGGAGATCTGCTACTGGAATATGTGTTAGGGCTGCTCAATCGGTTCTGTTGGAATAAATAGGACTGCTGGAATTGAGTAACATAATAGGGAAAAAAGAAATCGGTTCACCGGTTCGGTTCGGGGAATCAATCGGTTTTACCGAAAACCGACTTCTATAAGGGGTCGGTTCTGAGGCAGAACCGACTATCGAACCGATTTTCCGGTTCGGTACTCGGTCCGGACCGAATCAATCGGTTCAGTTCGATTCGGTCGGATTATCGAACCAGGCTCAGCCCTAAGGGGGACAGTGTGAAAATTCGTATAAGAGGTGTAGTTTTGTTAATTCGTATTTCTTTTAAATTTAAAAATGGCATGGTGACAGTGTGAAACTTTTATAACGTTATTTTTGTCGAATTATAGAAAGTAGATTGAATATTATACATATCACAAAGGGATAAATTGTCATTAACTTGTTATTTTGATTAGCGAAAATCCATTTGTTTTATTCTTTACTAGCAAAAAACCTATTTGAACAAGAATATATTTTTTATGAAAAATGTGATAATTATACCCTACCCATAAAAATGACTACAAGGGGCTTTTGCTATTCAGGCTAAATACGGGGTATTTTTGCATTTATCTCACACACAACTGTCACACAAATCAGATCTACCAATAAAGGGTCCGTGGACTCGGTCACAAAGATTAAGTAAAATTTGACGGGAAATTCTTACCCAGATCGAGTTTGGTCGAACCCAAATTAATTATATGGCAAGTATAATATACTTGTTTGAGATTGGATGTAACTTCCAGGAAAGTGACCAATCACAAAGCAAGTGCAATACACTTGCTTGGTGGTTGGATGGGTTTGGTCAAGTCAGGCTTGGACAAGAATTTTCCAAATTTCACCTATATTCATAAAAGGCATAATTGTAAAAAGAGGAAATTTCACTTTTCATACCAAAGCTTTTCCTACTTTATATATTGCATATCACACCTTTCAGAATGACACATTTCAAACCAAAATCAATCAATATTTTTGAATTTTCATACCGACGTTAAATATTGGATGGAAACGGTCACGTGAGCCGCACGTGACCGTTAACTCACTTAAAAAAAAAATCGGGCAGGGAGGGAGTTATGAATTTCACTTTTCATACCAAATATTTACCTACATTATACATTGTATACCACACATTTCAGAATGACACATTTCATACCAAAATCAATCAACTTTTTTCAATTTTTATACCAACGTTACTCACAAAAAAAAAAAATATACTCGCAGCAGGGGATTAATTGGAAAGGGCAGAAAATTGGGGGAAAAATCAATTGGGTAAAATTGCAAATATCCCCCTGGATGGAAAATGCATATAACATTGCAAGTACCCCTGTATTATTGCAAATACCCCCTTATAATTGCAAATACCCCCTGTATAATTGCAAGGAATAAATACCTCACCAGCAGCCTTCATTGAACCCCTTCTTGCTATCCTTGCTACCTATGAAACGAGTCCCTCTACCCCCCTGTAGCAGCTTCGCGGTGGCCGCCCAACCGCGGAATTTTTTTTTTTGGATTGATTACTTATGATTTAATTAAAAACATATCCAATAATTAAATCCTAATCCAAAATAAAATTAACATGAAAAAATTTCGAATCAAAAATTTTCTTTTAACTCCGAGTTAAATAGATCTACGTTATAAAACATACATAGTAAAAGAACTAGCCACACATAAAACATGTGATTTAAAACACAGAATTTGCAACTTCATATATATACAAAGGGGTTAATTGTAAGAATGTGACGAACCTGAGATACTTACCTTTCGAAAAAGAAGATGGAATGTCATCTATAATATGATTTATTACTGTTACCTCAAATTAAGAAGACCATATTTGGTAGTACTGTATCAATCAATTGATATAATTTATAAGCCCATAAATTTATAAAATATATTATTGCAATTTTTTACATATTTATTATTACACAAGGGCAAAATTGGAACATTTTAGGGTCAAGGGGTTAATTGAAAGAAATTGACGAATATGAGGGTTTTTTTTTTTGTCACAACCAATACGTAGGGTGTATTTTTTTAAGTGGGCCTTTTCTCATGGA
Source organism: Penstemon eatonii (assembly GCA_038501285.1). Lineage (NCBI taxonomy): Eukaryota > Viridiplantae > Streptophyta > Magnoliopsida > Lamiales > Plantaginaceae > Penstemon > Penstemon eatonii. The sequence continues at coordinate 6,217,982 of CM076713.1, forward strand.
GTTATTCGTAATTTAACTTTTCGAAAATAATCTTATCAATTCAAAAAACGTGATTTATTTTGGTTTCTTCAAATTGAGAAGATCATATGCGGTAGTACTGTTTCAATTCAAAATCTTCTTATCAATCATAAATTAATAAAGCCCGTAAATTTATACATAAAAAATGGCTAAAAAAGTTCAAATTTACGATTTATTATGATTTCCCCAAACTGAGTAGACCATATTTGATATTTTCAGCTCAAAATCAATGTTCAAAATTGTAACATTTTAGGGGCAAGGGATTAATTATAAGAAAGTGACAAACACGAGGGTTTTTTTTGTAAATGAATTATACTTAAAAATTTGGCAGAAAAATTACAAAATTATGATTGAGTATGATTTTCATAAATAGATAAGACTGTATTTTATTATATTTTGTACCCTTTCGAAAAAGAAGCAGGAATGTTAGCGATCATATGATTTATTACGGTTTCCTCAAATTGAGAAGACCCTATGTGGTACTATTGTTTCAATTCAAAATCATCATATTCATTAATTAATATAATTTATAATTGCCCATAAATTTAAAACTTATTTCAATTTTTTACATATTTATTCGTACTAATAACAATCAAGGGTAAAATTAGAACATTTTGAGGGGGCAAGGGGTTAATTGTAAAAAAGTGACGAACCTGAGATACTTATCCTTTTGAAAAAGAAACGGGAATGTCATCTATTATATGATTTTTTACAGTTTCCTCAAATTAAGAATATCATATGTGGTAGTACAGTGCCCGCGAGTTTTTTTTTTTTTGTGAGTTAACGTCGGTGTGAAATTGAAAAAGGTTGATTGATTTTGGTATGAAATGTGTGGTATGCAATGTATATGGTATGAAAAGTGAAATTCCCTCATTGTAAAAAATGTCCCAAACTAATTAGTAATTTTGAGTTTTCGTTTAAAATTATATCACTCCACAAATTTTTGTCTCGTAATTTAATATATGTTTGGAATATCGTCCCACAATTAAATATTAGACGAAAATCGCATAACGTGTCCATTAAATTGTCATCTTACTGCTTACTTGTCATGACGTGACAAACTTTAGCATGAACAATTATACAAGATTGTAAAGTTTGTCTCAAACTAATTACAAATTTTGATTTTTTCATCTCAAACTATATCAATTAGCCAAATTTCGTCTCGTGATTTACCATTTTGCATGAATTTAGTCTCACTAATAAATTTCTAATTTAATGGAAATGATGACTCAATCAATTTTTTACTTTTTTTTAAAGTGATATAGTTTAGGACGAAAATCCAAAATTTCTAATTAGCTTGAGACATTTTCTGCAATTTTACCATCCTAAAACTATGCATCCAAATTGAACCAAAGGAATTGGAAAGTTTCGGCAAGAATGAACGCGATTCAATTATCCATTTATCCTTGATCCGTAGTTTTACATGCCAAGATAAGAGTAATACTAAATTTATAATACCTCGATGTGGTCCGAAATGTATAGGACTGAAAAATAAATCAAGCTATCAAATACTTGATTTGAGCTCATTAGATAAAAGCTCGTCTGAGCTCGGTTCGTCACACAAATTAAATAAGTATGAGTATTATTTTTCATTGGATAACTTTTAAAGTTCGATTCGAGTTCGACTCGATGTAATATAACAGAAGATTGAGGATCAAATTAAAGAAGAAAAATTTGCAGAAAATGACTGTTTACTACAATGAAGAAGTGAAGAAGAAAGAAGGCAGAAGACCAAGAAAGTCGTGTCTTTTCTTTTTATGTCTTTGTTAATTAGTTAATTAGCCGCCTTCTTATTTTATAATATTGTTAGGTTTTAATTAAGGTTATTATTATAAATAGCTACATGTTAAATGCATTTTGACACAATTCAATTTACAATTTCAGTCCTTATTTTCTTAAGTAATCAATTCAAATAATTCTTCAATAAAATTCCTTTATTTTCCTTTCAATGTATAATTTCCTGTTAGTAACACGATGAGCTAAAAATTGATCAAATGAATGTAAAATATTAAGCTACTCGATATTCGGCTCGACCTTGTTCGATAAAATTTCGTTTGAACTCGGTTCATTTAATAATCAAATCAAACTCAAACACATCAAGTTCTAACAAAATTCAAACTAAGCTTGAACAGTGTGTCGTTCGTCACTACTCGTCTTGTTTATACCCAATATATACAATCTCTACCCAAGGTGGTTAGGCCAAGTGGTAGTGACTTGCGAACCCCATATATAGGCGATACTCAAGTTCGAATTCTACTAAAGACACCTGGGAAAGATATATATTATTTGCACTTTTCGGTCCGAGCTGCAAATACATAGTATTACAATGGACTAACAGGCAGCTTCCAAGAAATGCTCATGTCATCTGCTTTAAATACGTTAAGTTTCCCCTCCAACTGAAAACATAAGCTGAAGAAAAAAAAATTTACGCAACAATTCTTTCTTCCATTCATTTCTCCTTTCGCCAATACTGCCAGCTGAAGAATGGAGAAAAACGCAATGATCGTCGAAACCAAAACCAATTTTGATTCTAATTCCAAGGAGAAGTCCAAACTATTTAGGCCCGACCCAACCAAAATCCAAATTACTAAAAAACCGCACCCCTACTTGTTATTTTCGAATCCTACTCCGGTCCAGGGAGCAATCAAGCGCCGGATTTTTGATTCTCTTTTTCGTAAATTAAGGAACTGCTTCACGTTTCACGTTCACGTGTTACCGCGGAATACATGATTTTGGGAAGAAATGCACGATACTTTCCTGTGTTATGCTAAACCTGCAAGAAATTACCACGTGATATTTTTATGCGTCAAACTTCTTTGTATTTTTAAAAACCCTGCAAAAAACACTAAATTTGTTAAAAATAAGTTGTTTTGGATCGATATGTTTTAAAGAAACAATTTTTAAAATACTTCAAGTTGGTCCCAACAACTTCACGTGATATATTTTAAAATTATTTCTTGAATTATGTCGATCCATAATGACTTTTTTTTTTACAAATTGGGTATTTTTTGCAGGGTTTTGAAAACACGGGAAAGTTTGACTTATTAAAAATTTCACAGGGTAATTTCTTGCAAGTTTAGTACTCCCTCCGTCCCATTTTAAGTGTCGTTTTAGAGAATTTTTTTTGTCCCAAATTATCTGTCACTTTAGAGTTTCAATGCACTATTAATGACATATTTTCCCATTTTGCCCTTTGCTTTTTATTACTCCAAGAAAGATAGAAAGAGAAAGATAGAGAGAATAAGAGAAAAAGGAAGAGAGATAATGTAAGGGTATTTTAGGAATATCATTTGTTTTTTTCCTAAAATTGAGGCAATTAAATAAGTGCCTTAATATGTGTGAAAACACCTAAAACGACAATTAAAATGGGACGGAGGGAGTATAACACAGGAGAGTATTTTGCATTTTCCCCTGATTTTGATGAATGGCATTTTGCTCTGTTTTCAACTTAATTCTATAAAATAATGTCACATTTGTTCAAGATATGTGTGATTGTGTTGTTTGTAACTTTGTTTCTTAATATGTTCCTGTAATATTACCACTTGTTCGGTATTGAATCATTTAGTGAAATAGTTTGTTTATTTTCAATTAATCCTCTGTTTTGTAAGTCATGATCGCAATATATATAATGGATCAAAATTTCGTTTCGAATATATATCGGTCAGTCAAATATCAAAAACTTTTCGAGACTTTTCGAAAATATTTCGGAAACACTAAGGAAAAATTTTTAAAAAAAATTACTAAATTAAGAAAAATAAGAGAGTTTTAGACAAATAGTTTCGAAATTCCATCTTGTTTTCATTTCGCTTAATTCGAAAATAGAAACTTTTTGATATTTTCAATGGAAAAGGTAAAAATTTTGATATATGAATATATATATGTATTACTTCATTTATATTGGTCTCAAAATTTAAATAGAAGTACATTTCTAATTATAAATGGAAGGTCCAATTTGATCAATAATTAGGTGAAAGGTATTGATTTGGACGTTTTCCGAAAATAGGATTAAATATACTAATATATAATGAGGACAACAAAGTAAACCAATTTCTACATTAAAAGGCAAGGGTTTTCACACGTGGGTGCAGAGTGTGACAAGAGTGATTATTGCCATTCAGTTCTAAATAAAACCACAACCAACATTCTTATCTTTGGATTGGTATTATTTAATCAAAAAATTGTACTCCCTCGATTTCAAACTAATTAGCACATTTGACATTTTTCACGTAGATTAATAAATTCAATAAGAAGTTACTTTTTAAAGATAAATATTAAAAGTATTCTTTTAATGATTGTTTTAATTAATAACATTGATATTTGTTCACTTTACTTTATCGTGTAAACTTAAAAATAATATTAGCAATATATTAATTACAACTATTATTAACAGGAACAAACAAAATTGAAGAAGAAAGGATAAAAGAAGATGACGATCAAGAGAAGAAATAAATAATTCCCAATTGTATTTCGTAATTAGGGATTTAGGTTAATATGTTATATTATTCCTATTAGTAAAATATTCAGAATACGACTTAGCTAGACTAATTACGTTTTTAGGTCGGTTAGTGTATTTGTTCATTTACTTTTCTACCCTTGATCTGTTGTAACTATATATAGGTATGTTTACCTACTTTGTAACTCATTCTTTATAATATTCAGTTTGTACACAGAGCAGTGATTCATCTTTAATTCAATTCATCTTTCTCACTTGATATTCAAATACATACATAGATATATACAATGTTTAGTTTCTGAAGATTAACAACTATTAGTAAGAAGGGTAAAATTAGTAAAAGAACATTAATTTTACGTTGAAATCCTAAAACGACAAATAAAAGTAAACAAATTTTTTTGTCAAGCGACAAATTAAAAAAAAAACAGAGGATGTATTGTGTAAACCTAGAAATAATGAAGTGTAAAATTGAAAAAAGATGCATTGGATAACCAAATGTGACAAGTAATTTGAAGGCTAGCTAGCGATATTGTCATGACAGCAATTGTTGCTGTCAGAGAGAAAAAGATATTTCCGAAAATGCCCTCATGTTCAAATGGTAATTAATAGATATGGCTGCTACGTTGTTCGAATCTAATTGAGGAACTTCCATAATTAATTTTCTTAAACATAGAAATTACTTCATCGTCCTTACTAAACTACAATGTGAACAATTAATACCACCACCATCACCACCATTGAAAATATGGAAGGGTAAATATTAATACCATGATCCGACGAAGCCATAGACAATAAGTATTGTAAAACCACGAAAATTCATCTTTTCTATAATTTTAATTTACTTGAATTTTAATGGTTAAACCCACATAATTAAAAGTTATTAATTTCAAGTAATTAAAACTATAGAAAAAAAATCATAAATGAGTTTTCGAATTTTACTATTATGATTTTAGGATTAAAAAAATTAAATATTCAAGAAGTAAAATAGTTGAGAAAAATTAATTTAAATAGTTTTTATTTTTATAAGATAACATGAAGTCTATATTAATCATGTGGACTCTAGACAATTGAAGTAAATCAGATAATTAATTATAGAAGCTTCTCAGTTAATGTGTTGATTTGGAAAACTTAGCAGCCATAGTTATCAATCACCATTTGATTACTCCCTTCCTAATAAAAAGGGTTTTTTGCACTTTGCACCCCCAAAACATAGAAAATAGGCACTTTGCACCCTCGAAACGTAAATTTAGCACATTACACCCTCAAAATATTAGCAAACTCAAAATATTTTGATTTTGATTTATATATTAGCAAAAAATCAAAATATGTGCTAAATAATTATAAAGTATTTTTCCTAAAACTCAAGGGTAAATCAGCAATAAATATTTATTGCCCTTGAGTTTTTGCCTAAATATAAAAGAGGATGCAAAGTGCTGTATTTTTCATATTTTGAGGGTGCAAAGTGTTATATCTATGTTTCGGGGGTGCAAAGTGCCTATTTTCCATATTTTGAGGGTGCAAAGTGCAAAAAATCCTAATAAAAAAAATACTCCCTCCGTTTTTTTTTATTTGTCATTTTAGAAAATTGCACACGGATTAAGAAATACAATAAATAGTCGCCTTTTTAAGCAAAAATCCCAAAACACCCTTTTAAGCAAATAATAATATCATTAATTAGCATTTACTACAAATATTAACAAAAAGGGTAATATTGGTAGAAAACAATTAATTTTACATTGAAATCCTAAAACGACAAATAAAAGTAAATATTTTTTCTTGACCAAAGCGACAAATAAAAAAAATGGAGGGAATATGAAGGTATTTTTGGAAATATTTTATTTTTGCTCTGACAATATCGCTAGCCTAATTTGAAACATAAGAATTTGATAAATGTGTCAATTAGTTTGAAACGGAGAGAGTATAAAACTTTATTTGGGTTGAAATTGTTCTGATGTTTGGCATGGTCTTTTAGTGCGTGTAGGAGTGGGTCTATAAGTTGGAAGCGAAACGTATTTATATGTTGTTTTTATAAGAGTCTTCAATGTTATCCCCCGCTTCATTGCCTGAATTTGAATATGGAACGACTTCAATTCAGTTAAAGAGTGATATCTTGTTGTACAATAAAGGGAAAAGAGTATTTTTATTAATTTTGCTAGTCAATATCATATTTTGACTCGGACAAAAAGCTAATGGACTACGGATAGGAAAAAACTATGAGTACTGGGCTCTTCGTGGCGAAATGAAAACAATATGTAATTCCGAAACTATTTATTTGTTTTAAGCTCAGTTATTTTCCTAAATTTAGTAACTTTTTTACAAATTTTCTTTAGTGTTTCCGAAACATTTCCGAATAGTCTCGAAAAATTTTCAATATTTGACTGACCGAAACATACATTTGAACCGAAATTTTGATCAATGCGCTACCCTAGTGTTGGGGAGGAAGTTTTTGTCGTCGATACATGCACACAACGAGACTTTAATAAAAGAGCGAAAAAATAACCTTGAAGAGTTAGAGTCCGTATCGAGCTTTAACTCTTTCGAGGCTCTATGGGGCTAAGGTTGGTTTTATCACAACGTTTCTAGATCATTGCATTCTCTTGCAGAAGGATTGATGGACATTGACTTTAAAGTATCAATTATCACAAATAAATTTAATCGTCTTATTTACGAAAAAAATTCTCAATTTAATTAATAAGATTTTCTGATCGCATGTCTGATTAGAAAATTAACAACCATATTATTGTTAATAAAAAAATTAAGAAAATCCAACAACCACCATTTTTTCAAATTGGTTGGGACATCTGAAATTCTACTCGGTAGTATTTAGCTTACTCTTTCTAGCCGAGTGCCGCAATCCCAATAGTTTGAAAACGTCCTTCTCATAATCCCCAAATTACCCTCCACTAAAACTAAAGACCCCACACTCTACACTAGCTAAAACCGTAATTTCTTCATCATAACCACGCGTAATTATATGTTAAGTGTGTTGTGGAATCTTTCAAACAAAAGTATTTAATACTTAATTAGACGACTTTCTTCGGTTCAACTTTTTAATTATCCCTCTTTCCTTCTCTATAAATAGATGATGATTCATTTTTCATTTGTAATCAAACGTTAATCACTTTTTATAGAAAAAAACCAAAACAATTACAATGTCCAATTCTTCAGTTCACCCAGAAAAGGCGACGCCAATAATATTGTCATTTAAAAGAACTGCAAAAATGGTAAAATCATTTGTGACTCCGAAACGTGGGGCCATCAAGCGCAAAATGTTTTCTTGTATTTTTTCTCCGTGTGGCCGTGTGAAGAAGTGAAATTGGGGACGAATTCTTTTCCCGTCGCCAATTCCTCATATTATATTATAACACCTCTCGTGTTTAATTTTTTTTGTTGCTATATGTATGAGTGTGTAATAAATGCATGTGGTTGTATGTTTTTCTTCCATTGTTCATTTAACATGAGTTTGTTCTTCAATATCAAGTTTTGAATGAAAAACTTTTATTTTATTTTCATGTAATTTGAAATTTTTATAATAAGCAAAAGTATGAAGCAATATGGGCTGATGTGCGTTATTAAGTATTATATTAACATGCAATTTTTATACAGCTTGGGTCTTGGCCCAATTCATTGCTCAATTAATTTATTGCGGCCCGTTAGCCCAATAAAATGGACCCTTACATTGAGCGTAAGCAATATGTGGGAAATTTTATTAATTATCCAAGCCCAAGGAATTAAAATAAGCCCATTCAGAAATCAGACGTGGCGAAGAACAAAATCAAATATATTAATATTTATGTTTATCATTTTACATTATAAATTCTAAACCAAGCCCATATATAATACGTATTCTTTTTTTTTTTTTTTTTTTTTTTGAGTGATATGTACTACGTATTCAACACCTTCAAATAAAAAAAAAAATAGAGGGGTAAATGAGCCAAATAGCATAAAAAAGATATTGTACTACAATTTAGTTTGAACTTTGTATCGAGTTTTATTTAATTGTTTAACGAACCGAGCTGAATCGAGCTTTTACCAAACGAGCTCGAGTCAAATATCGAATAGCTAGCTTGATATTTTTCTATATTTTTATTAATTTTAGCTTATAAAGTCGAAATCAAACCAAACTTCAAAAATTAATAAGAAAAAAATATTATTCAAATTGTTTGATAAATATGACGAACTTAATTCAAACGAGCTTTTACCATTTAATTTTGAGCAAGTGTGGGGACATGGATATAAAACAAGTGTCGGAATCAATTGTAGCATGTTCAGTATGGAATTTTTCATCATATATATGATATGACCTAGAATATTAGTTTAGATTTCATGTATAAATATTCTGAAAAAAGAAATGGCTTTATGCAGATTCAATCCCCCTGTTATATTAGCACCACCACTTGGTCGGCGTTAATTTAATATAAAAAATAACCTATTTGGCATGATCTTTAATTTTTTTCACATATTTAGGTACAATGGTCGAATTTCATTCTTCCAGGTCCACTTACATCATTTGATCATTACATGACACTTTTGTCATGTGGCTGTTGTTATGCTTTGTCAATTTGTTACAATTTATTATTATTATTTAAAATGAAAAAGAGAAACTTGAATTTTTTATTTATTTTCTTGTCCCTTTCAATGTCCTTAAATTCCAAATAAATTGCAACTCAAAATCAGAACAAGATAAAAAAGATTACGCTTTTCAAGATCAATGGGGTCAAGTCTTCTTATATTTAAATTAAAAAAAAAATTAATATAATTGCTACTATGAATATGTTATAATTCTTACTTTAGATGCAAAATTAATCAGTTCAATGCTATATTATTTCTTAGTCCAAAATTGAATGTGTCGTTAGTGTTGTTGATCATTTAATTAGTATAATTGCTACTATGAATATGTTATAATATGAAATAAATTAAATTTTGCAGATTTATGCTTCCTTATCTTATATTTACCTTTTCATTTACTAACTTCGTCTCAAAAAAATTTCTCTTTGGCACAGTTAACCTGTCAACTTGATCAAAATTTTAAAATTTTAATAAATAATCTAGTTAATTGTTTTTCAACAATAATTTGATTATATCATAAATCACCATATATTTTAAAAGGTTTAAAACGTTATAAATATAACAAATCTTTTTATAAATAAGTCACTTAAAAGATTAAAAAGTTTGACTTTGCAATGTAGTAGTTGATAGAGTAGAAAATTTAGGACAAATAAAGTATAATATTAAAGCTAAGAGTATTTTTTATTCAACATTCATCATCAATCATTACATTAAAAATTATTTCAATAATCGGTCAAATACTAAGGGTGTGTGTGGATGGGTTTTGGCCCGATCTCGCGGGTCTCGCGAGACCGAGGCAAAACCCTTTCAAATGAGTTTTCGCCATACCTATAAAACCATAAAAAACATATTCAAAAACTCACACTCAAACTCTTCAAACCTATAAAACATTGATTTGACACTTACTACCTACTTTTTTTCTCAAATCTCACTAAAAAAGACATTGATTTGACACATATCACCTACTTTTTCCCCTAAACCTCAACATTCAAACTCAATACAAGTGGGGTTTCAATTTATTCAAACCACAAAACCGAATAGTCAAAACTCATTCAAATGAAGTCTCAAATGTTTCATCGAAACCACCCAAATCAATTTTTTTAACCGAGACCTGCGAAACTGAACCAAAACCCATCAAAATAGACCCTAGGAACTTCAAATAATATATATAATTATCAAAGACGAATATTAAAAATAAAGAAATATTTGAAAGACAAAAATGTGATATCCTTTCTTTGTTTTAATCCGTCAAAAGGAGACAGTTGAGCCTTCCTAGATTTCGGTTCAGATTTCAGACAATGACTTAGTTATAATCCCAACAAGTGCATCATCCAAACAAAGTGGTCATACTCCTATATTGAGCTTTCGGATTAGATTGTACCTATTTTAAATGTCTAATCGCTTTATTTTTTTCCCCGTGTGCTAAATGTCGTACCGTTTTCTTTAAATATACTCCATAAAATTATGCTTCCTCCACCCTCAAGCTCTCAACCCCCCTCCCCCCCTTTTTTTTTCTATTTTTCCTTTAGCGCGGAGTTTTTTATATTTCTATTTGTCAAATGTGTCAATAAATATGAAACGATGGAAATTTATAGGTTCCATGCTTAGGCAAAGTTAGGGCAAGTTTGTTTGTATTTGGAAGAGTAATGGATGTTTGTAAATAATCTCGATTTGCGTAATGTTGTTTGTTTGAATTTTGAGAGAGTGGTTTAAAAAATAAGGTAGGAGTTTTTTTTGTTTTTTGTTTTTGTGAAAAGTAAGTGTAAGATGTTTTTGACTTTATTTAAATCATGTTTGTTATGTGAAATAAATTATGTAAAAGATATATGTTACTTTATATCAAATCAAAGTAAAATTTGTAAATGTCTTTTTTTAGATATAGAAAGATTGTTGTTTGTTTGTCTTCTAAGAGAGTAATTTGATAAAATTGAAAGAAAATAATTATTATTTTTTATATTTGTCTCGCTTTCTTCAAACACGAATAATTTTCGAAAATATAAGATAAACATCCCTTAAACTTTTTCTTGAATTTGCTATTTAGCATATATATTTAATTTTCAGTAATTAAGTAGGTATAGTAATTTGGTGGTCTCTGGCGACCACATCTGTCATTTGCAACCTCGAATTTGGTTTTGACCAAGATGAGAATAAATTAAAATTTCCTAACAATTAAACTCAAGTATATAATTTTATTCTAAGTCAAACATAAATTCAAATACGATCACGATCCATCTATGAAAACCTAAAGATTTATAAATGATAAAACTATAAAAGATATTAAATTTACACTAATATTTTTCTCTATGAAGTTATTGTATGAATACATAATACATTTTTTTCCTCTCAAAATTCAACACTCAAATTCAATTTGAATTATATTTAATTTAAAAGTACCTAAAACTCATCATCCAAATTAAGTTGTAATGTTTCATTGGAACTGATGTACCAAGTCTTCGTCATTATAAACAGTCGTCGACCAATCGATTAATATCGAGGAACCTAAGCGAAATGACCCAAAGAAGGACATTGACCTCGATCTCCTAGGCTTAATCGACATAGCGATCGATGTACTTGGACATTGACCTCGATCTCCTAGGCTTAATCGACATAGTGATCGATGTACTTCCTTGTTGAATCCATTTACGATCGGATCGAATAAATTGCTGAGGATCCATATTCGAACCATTATGTCCAATCATGATTCGACCCGATGACCCATTTAGAACCCTATAAATACCCCTCATAAATACGATAAAAGGTACGCACTTCTAAGCATTAAATACGCTCCGACTTCCCAACTCATCTCGATACTTACTTAAGCATCGGAGGGTTATCGCCGGGTAACCACCGGCATTAACCTGACGTAGTTGTCTTTGTTTTCAGGTTAGGATCCCTTATACAAATCGAGGACTAGCATAGCCGACCTGCTGATCCTCATATTGGCGAGTCGCGTTCGACTGGAAAGAACCATCCTAACGAAAGCACACTCATCAATTGGCTGATCCTCATATTGGCGAGTCGCGTTCGACTGGAAAGAACCATCCTAACGAAAGCACACTCATCAATTGGCGCCGTCTGTGGGAACATAACTTTGAGAACGTGAAAAATGACTACAAGATCTAAGACAGTCCAGGCACGAGAAAAAGAGGGAAACCGCGATCAAAATGGAGAAGGTCAAGGAGATAATTTAATGACTCGTGATCCTGATCCAGCACCTCATGCTGAGGCCGGGGCTTCAAGACCGCCGGCTCCCCCGATAATACAACTTACGAGAGACGATCTAAAAGCCATTCTCGATGAAGCCAAAAAGGAGTGGCTCGCGGAGATCAAAGAAACCGCCATTCAAACTCGACGACCCCCACGTGCCGCCGCCATCGATGCACGAACGGGATTCGAGGCAAACGAAGCAATCAGTCGAGCTGATGAATTTCAGGTCAGGCATGGCGCGGAGGAAAACCCGCAGGAGCAGTCAGTCAGAGAAGTCAACAAATTGGCCTCAGAAGTGAGATCGTTACACCAAAAGTTGGACAAACAAGAAAGGAAGAATGAACATCCGATATCGAACTCTCGATTAAGGAAGTCACCGTTTTGTGATGAAATATTCTTTGAAAGATTGCCTCTCGACAAAAGATTACCTACTCAGCTACCTCGTTACTTCGGAACGGAAGATCCCGAAGAACACCTGGCCTCATTTAATCTTCAAATGCAGCTTCATGGCATTTCCGATAATGTAGCAGCAAAGGCATTCTCCACCACACTAGCGGGAATGGCTCAATCCTGGTTCGGAAGGTTAGAGGAGAAATCCATCTTCGACTATGACCAACTCTGCGACAAGTTTATGAGTCAGTTTGGTAGTAAGAGAGCGGTCAGACCCCCTGCAAATCATTTATATTCGATCATACACAGTCCTGGAGAGAGTTTCAGGAGTTTCATGGGGAGGTTTAACAATGAGCTCCTTAAGGTTGAAATGCCAAGAGTTGATTTTTTAATTACCGTTCTTTTCCAAAGCACTTTAAATCGAGGATTCGCCAGTGCAATAGTAAGAGAAAACCCCGCTACATATGAAAAATTGATGGAAATGGCAAATCAATACATGAACGAAGAAGAAATGAATAAATTAAGAGGAACGTTCTTTGGGATCACGAAGCCTGAAGAGGGACAATCGTCGGATATCCCTGATAGACCAAAAGAGGGGCCGCAACCCAATCGATCATATGAAGGCAGAAATAAGAAGGTCTATAGAGAAGAGAGACCCCACAACCCGGGAAGACAAGGTTTGGGGAGGTCGAATAGAGAATATTACGATAATTACACTCCCCTCAAAAAGCTGAGATCCGAAATCTTATTCGCTATTCAGGATCACAACCTGCTAAGAAAGCCGGCTCCGATTAAGGATTACCCGGCCTCCAAAAAATATTGTCGATTTCATCGACAAAGAGGACACGACACTGATGACTGCTATCAACTTAGAGACGAGATCGAGAGATTGATAGCGGAAGGGCACCTCACTGGGTATGTAAAGACATCGAAAAATGAGCAACCTAGAAATCGACAGAAAGATAATCGATCTCGATCAAGATCTCCCGCCAGAAGAGAACAACGCTCGAAAGATAGAGAAGACCAGCCGAGAAGAGCACAGCCCGGAACAATAGTTAATATGATCTCTGGAGGCCCAGCAGGGGGAGATAGTAAAAACTCAAGAAGGGTAGTATCTCGAGTTATAAGGGATAGAGCCCAAAATGAGAGAAGGGAAGTGTTCTCGATAAGACCAACTCAGCAGAACAAAATGATCGGTTTCGATGAGTCTGACCTACAACCCGATTTCGTGTCATTCAATGACCAAGATGTACCAGACTGCCCTATGGTGATTACAGCACAGATCGCGGGAGCTACTGTTAAGAGAATTTTGATAGATTCGGGCAGTTCGGCAAATATCCTCTTCCGAGATGCTCTAGAGCGAATGGATCTAGGCCCGACCCCTCTCGACGCAGTAGCTACCCCACTTGTGGGTTTTGGAGGCGCTCAAGTTATTCCCAAAGGTATTCTTACTTTGTCTCTTTCCTTGGGAGATGAAGGAAATTCGAGAACAAGAATGATTAAATTTTTAATTGTCGACGCGCCTTGTGCCTACAATGTCATATTGGGAAGACCAGCTTTAAATAGTTTCCAAGCAGTAATCTCGACTTACCACCAGAAGATGAAATTTCCGACCACACCAGGAATAGGAGAAGTTCGAGGAAATCTAAAGGAGGGCTGGGACTGTTACACAGTATCTTTAGGTAAACAGCATAAAAAAGATAACTTTCTTTATAGTAACGAAAAGTCACCAGCGGACCAGCAGAATAGTCCATCGCCACCGGTCGACGTGGACGAGGTAAAGAAGGCATGTTTTGATGACAAAAGCGAAATGCAGAACGAAATAAATCCCAAAAAGAGAAAATTCGAAAGAATTGAACCTTCCGAAGGACATAAATCGATTGAATTGGTACCAGGGGAATCATCGAAAACAACGAGGATAGGCACTCAACTTTCTGAGGGGCTCGAAACCCAACTGATCGAATTCTTGAGGGAAAATGTGGACGTCTTCGCTTGGTCGACCACTGACCTCCAAGGAATAGATCCAAAGATCATCGTTCATAGACTCAACATCGATCCGTCGTCTCGACCAGCAAGACAAAAGAAACGAAACTTTGGCCCAGAAAGAAACAGGATTATAAAGGAGGAAGTAAAGAAACTTCTAGATGCTGACTATATAGCTGAAATACAATTCACCGAGTGGTTGTGCAATGTCGTCCTAGTTTCAAAGGGGGGAGGAAAATGGAGAATGTGTAATGACTTCACGGATCTTAACAAGCTATGTCCTAGAGATCCGTATCCGCTCCCGAGAATCGATTCACTGGTCGACTCCACTGCGGGATGTGCAATATTGAGTATGATGGATGCATTTCAGGGATTTTACCAAATTTTTATGGCATTAGAAGATCGAGACAAGACAGCTTTTATTACCGAAATGGGTGTGTATTTCTTCAAGGTAATGCCCTTCGGACTGAGGAACGCTGGGGCCACTTATCAAAGGCTGGTGAATAAGATGTTCGAAGGCCTGCTGGGGAAATCGATGGAGGTATATGTCGATGACATGCTGGTCAAAAGCCTAAGTGAGAAAGATCATCTGGAACACATTAAAGAGGCTTTCGACATAATGAGGAAATATGGAATGAAGCTCAACCCGGCCAAATGTACTTTCGGAGTTAGGTCAGGGAAATTCCTCGGGTACTTGGTGAACGAAAGAGGTATTGAAGCAAACCCAGAAAAGATACAAGCAGTCATCGATTTGAAGGCTCCTCGGAACTTAAATGAAGTGCAAAGGCTAGTTGGAAAAATCACGGCCCTCAATCGGTTCATATCTCGTTCTGCAGACAAAAGCCTTCCCTTTTTCAAAGTAATGAGGAATGCAAAGAAGTTCGAGTGGTCGAAGGAATGTGACCAGGCATTCGAAGAACTCAAATCCTATCTTATGTCACCTCCCCTTTTGGCCAAACCAAAAGATAATGAAGACCTATATCTCTATATTGCGGTTTCCGAGCAAGCGATCAGCTCAGCTCTGGTTAGAGTGGAAGCAAAAGAAAACAACCCGATCTATTATGTGAGTCGAGTCTTACAAGGCCCCGAAAGAAACTACTCCGAGATCGAAAAGTTTGCTCTCTCTATAGTAACTACTGCGCGGAAATTGAGACCCTATTTCCAGTCGCACAAAGTTATTGTCCTGACCAACCAACCACTGAGGCAAACACTTTCAAAGCCTAATGCGTCGGGAAGGTTAATTAAATGGGCGGTCGAGCTAGGAGAGTATGACATCGATTACTTGCCAAGGACATCAGTCAAAGGGCAGATTTTAGCTGATTTCGTACTAGAAAGCACTGTACCTACAGAAGAAAAGGAAGAACAATGGATGTTGCACGTGGATGGATCTTCCACATCGACGGGGGGTGGCGCAGGAATCTACTTCCAAGGCCCAAGCGGGGAAGAGCTTGAATTTGCTGTGAAATTAGACTTCCTAGTATCCAACAATGAAGCAGAATATGAGGCCTTGCTGGCAGGATTGACAATGGCAATCGAGACAGGAATAAAAAACCTAATTGCTTACACCGACTCACAGCTCGTGGAAAAGCAATTTAAGGGTCTTTTTGAAACCAAAGAAGATTCAATGATTAGATATTTAGCTTTGGTCAACAAGCAAGTATCACGACTTGAAACGTTCCAACTCGAGTATATAAGAAGAACAGAGAATACAAGGGCAGACGCTCTCTCGAAGTTCGGAAATCTAATAGAAGGAATCAAAACTCGGAAGGTAACACTCTTGATCTCGGAAAAACCGGCCATCGACATCAATGAGAGTCCCTCTGGTGCGGATGTACTCAATCTCGATGATGATCGCGGTGGTTGGAAGACTCCAATACTCGATTACCTACTGAACGGAACACTCCCATCAAACAACACCGAAGCAAGAAGAATCAAATATAGAGGACCTCGCTATGCGCTCATTGGAAATGAGTTATATCGACGATCAGTCACTGGAGTATTGCACAAATGCGTAGATTCTCCCCAGACCGACCTAATACTAAAGGAAGTCCATGAAGGATCCTGTGGAAGTCATTCGGGAGGCAGGGCATTAGCGATTCGAATCTCGCGTCTAGGGTATTATTGGCCTTCCTTGGTCAAGGACGCCAACAACTATGCTAGGAGGTGTGCCAAGTGCCAATATCACGCCACCATGCCAAATCAGCCAGCGCAAAAGATGGAATCAATATCGATTGCTTGGCCTTTCGATCAGTGGGGTGTGGACTTAGTTGGACCACTGCCAATGGCGCGAGGTCAGAAGCGCTATTTACTTGTAGGAGTGGAATATTTTAGTAAATGGGTAGAGGTGGTGCCGCTAAAGCAAATATCTCAGACCCAAATAATCAACTTCTACTGGTCGATCGTTTGTAGGTTTGGCATACCTAGAGTAATCATCTCCGACAATGGACCTCAATTTGTGGGGAAAAGAGTAGTGGATTGGTGTTCCAAACACAAAATCGATCTACGTTTTACGTCAGTAGGTTGCCCGCAAACAAACGGACAAACTGAGGTTACGAATCGGGAAATCGTAAAACTCTTGAAGAAAAGATTATCCGAAGCAGGAGGTGCTTGGCTCGATGAGTTACCTTGGGTCGTTTGGGCTAATCGAACGAAGGAAAGAGCTGCGACTGGGGAAACGCCTTTTAGTCTCGTGTATGGATCGGAGGCAGTTGCTCCTGCTGAACTGGAAGTCACGTCGCCAAGAACTGGTATGTACAATGAAACGGATAATACGGACAAAAGGAATTTCGAACTCGATCAAGTGGAAGCAAAACGAGAAAGAGCCTCCACCCGAATCCAAGCCTACAAAACTACCATGGCAAGGGCTTACGATAAAAATGTAAGATTAAAATCTTTTCAGGTGGGAGACCTCGTCCTAAAACGAGTAGACGTATCCAAGCAAAAGGGTAAGCTCGATTGTAATTGGGAAGGACCATTCAAGATAATCGAAGCCGGCAGAAAGGGCGCATATCGATTAAACACAATGGGAGGAAAATCCGTAAAAAGAACTTGGAACGGGAGAAACCTCAGAAAATTCTACGCCTAAGAAATTTTCTTTAGTTTGTCTATATTTCCAACTGTTTCTTGTAATTTCCTTACTTTTATTTTTGAATCTAATGAAAAAGTTCTTTTGTTACTTTCTAAGACTATCGTATAGATCGACAGCCGTTGAGGCATCGAGAGGAAATCTACAATTCTCCAAACGTACCTCGATAGCCGTTGAGGCATCGAGAGGAAATCTACAATTCTCCAAACGTACCTCGATAGCCGTTGAGGCATCGAGAGGAAATCTACAATTCTCCAAACGTACCTCGATAGCCGTTGAGGCATCGAGAGGAAATCTACAATTCTCCAAACGTACCTCGATAGCCGTTGAGGCATCGAGAGGAAATCTACAATTCTCCAAACGTACCTCGATAGCCGTTGAGGCATCGAGAGGAAATCTACAATTCTCCAAACGTACCTCGATAGCCGTTGAGGCATCGAGAGGAAATCTACAATTCTCCAAACGTACCTCGATAGCCGTTGAGGCATCGAGAGGAAATCTACAATTCTCCAAGCGTACCTCGATAGCCGTTGAGGCATCGAGAGGAAATCTACAATTCTCCAAACGTACCTCGATAGCCGTTGAGGCATCGAGAGGAAATCTACAATTCTCCAAACGTACCTCGATAGCCGTTGAGGCATCGAGAGGAAATCTACAATTCTCCAAACATACCTCGATAGCCGTTGAGGCATCGAGAGGAAATTTCCAAATCATCGAAATCTCCAGAAGTATTTCCGATAACCGCGGAGCCATCAGGATGTGATCGTCAAATTGACAAATCGACAAACATTCCTAGATTGCCGATATTCTCGAATGGCTAAAAACCTAAGTATTAATCGTCGATCTCTCCGATAATATTAATCGTCGATATCCTCTAAAAATTTTCATCAATTTCTTCAAAGGAAAGTGAAGTTATTATGATCATCGATTTCCTCTAAGTTAAAGCCAGTGATTTCATCTTAAAAAGTTTTATCGATTTCTTCTAAGATAAAGTCAGTGATTTCTTTAGGAAGATTAGGATCTACTATGATTGTCGATTTTGTCAACCGGTTACAAGACAAACTACGTCAAGCATCGATTTCTTTTATGTTACTGGTTAAGTGCATTCTCTCGATAACTACAAAGTTACTGACAAATTCAAATATTCAAACAAAGTTGAGATAATATGAAATTTATTTCATTAATTATATCAAAACTATTACAAGTGTACAAATCGATATCGACTACGCTGAGTTATCAAAAGACCTATTACAAGCTATTACATTGATCGTTCTAGTAAGTTGAGGAAATCCCGAGTATTTCCTACAAATTCGGCAACCGAGAACCTATGATCACGCCCGACCTCGGATTAGCTATAGGCTTAAATATGGAGGTTTTCCGCCTATAGCTTTTCCTCTCATTGGTCGAGGCCTTGAGGGGACGAGACGTCCTCGGCGTCAGTGAAAGACAGGTGGATCTTTTAATAATACCAGGTTGCTTACCGAGCGCACACACCATCACAGTCAATAAGATGACCATGGGTGATGGGTCTCTCGGCATCGACTCGGTGAAAGAGGAGAAAAAAAATCGACCAATATTTGGCGATTCAAATCCTCCACCACCTAATCGACAACCTTAGCCTCTATTCTCCACACCTGCCCTCCTAGTTCTCGGGAGAACCACGGAATCATCGACCACCCTGCTTATGTTGCAGAGTGCCGATCCAAATGAGGATTCCGAGATTCCCCCGGGTAGACCTCGTTGTCGTTACCGATGCCACCCATTCGAACGACGAGGCCTACCCATTGAAGCATTCCTTTTACCGATACCACCCAGTCGAAATTGATTTCATCTCTCTTCCCTCGATCGGGAGGTCGAGTAGAATGAAAAATCATGAAACGAAGAGAATGATCTCTCGATAACTCAACAACAAAAGACATATAGAAAGATGTTTTTATCGGACATTTCTTAATAAAGGACATTTTGCTGGGTTGAGAATGAAGTATGGTACCATATACCTAACCTATTTATAGGAAAAGACTTCCTAATCCGACGGTCAATAATGATTTAGATCAACGGCTCAGATTAGAGGCATTTAAGTAGCCGACTGTTCCGCTACCCAAGGTAACTGACGCGGACTACATCCAACGGTCAAAGACACGCCACGATCAACGGCTGAGATTGTTCCCATTTAATGCGCTAACCGCCTCAACTACCCTGCGTAATTAATTAGGGAACGAACAATCGATGTCGACCAAATTAAATTAGGATGAATCGAATCGATCATATCCGACTATGCGATGTGAGAAGAAAAACCTTCATGGAACGTACTCTGATAGCAAAAGGCCAATTAACACACGTACGTCAGAATTTATCACTTGCGAGCAACATAAAGATAAATGGATTGTACGCAATTGATTAAGTAAAAAGAAAATATTCGACAAATACAACACATATTACAAACAAAACACGCCGCCCATACGAGACTCGATAACCAACAAACCGAGCTTTAGAGGAAATAAAAGTATTTTCTTTTTTCAAACTCAGGGCCAAAACAAATGCCGTCAACAATCATTATGGGTCTCGAAATTGAGGCGATCGATATGATCGGAGGAGGTTGTCGTCTGGGGGACTTCGCCTCCCTGGTCAGCACTCTCGGCTTTCAGCTTCGCCGCTTGCAGCTCTAGTAAGAATCCAAATTCATGATCCTCTGGAGCTCCCTTAGAATTATCTTCTACCAAGAAACCCAAGTCGAGCGGAACACCGTTTTCATCCGAGGTCGCGCTAAGTCGCGTCTCGTCAAAACGATCGTTCAGAAAGCCAAGCGCCCTGCACTGCTTCCAGCCCTTCTCGAAGACCTTCATCAAATCAACTCCTGATTGCCGTTCGACAAGTTCCTCATACACGACGCTGTTGAAGAATTCAGTAACGATAGCTTTCCTCTCAGCAGCACTCGCTTCACTACGACTCTTCAATCCTTCTTGTCGACCCAACTCATAGCTGTTGGCAACCTCTTCCTTCAACTTCATGGCAAATTCTTGATCTTTTTGCTCAAGTTTTGCCTCTAGCTCGGCGATACGACCGTCTCTAGTCGTCGCTTCTTTCTCCAGGATAGCTACCTTTTCATCGATCTCCTTTTTCTTCTCCTCCAGTTGACCAACCTTCTTCTTCAGATGAGAGCTAGAACTTTTACTCTTCTCGTAACGCTTCCTCAGACCATCCTGTCGAGCAGCCGAGGAAAAGATGGTCTGGCTTAACTGGGAAATAAACAATTAATACGTTATCAGTATGACAAAATAAAAGAGCAAGAATCTATGTTGAAAGATGAATACCGAAAGAAGAAGAGACGCCTGTAAACGTAGGATGTCCGCTCCATCTTTCTTCAACAATGTGGCGTGGTCCTCAAAGGACACTATCGACAGAAACTTCTGCCACGCCTGTGAAGAAATTGCCGAATCCAAAATCGCAGGATCCATCATCGAGATACCGGCTGCCCTTGATCCGTATAGTCTTTTATGCTCCTCGAGAATCGACTCGAGATTGCCTTCGGCAGGGGCTGGAATCTCGCTGCTTGTAGGAGTCAGTAGATCATCGGGCCTGGGCCTCTTAGAAGTACGAGTGTCTGTTTGGTCGACTTCGGCTGAAATCGGCCTTTTTCCCTTATCAATTTCTTGTTCTCCCTCCACTTGATGACTGGTCGGTTGGGGAACAGTGCTCGAGTGGCCGGGAGGTTTCGCGGCTTTATCAGTAGCAGCAGTTGGAGATGGAGGCACAGGTGGTTTCACAATATGTTGAGATTTCCATATGGATCTAAGGTATCGATTAGCCATAGGGACGATGTCTTCTGCACAAACAAATATATTAAAGGAATATATCAATGTATTATATAAGGAAGCACAGAGAACGATTAAAAACTACCTAAAGTAGGACAATCGACAGGTAGGGGAGCCATCGACATTCCTCCTAGACTCAAAATTGGCTCCCGCAGAAGTGCATTAGTATCATAGGTCGAATCCGACAACTGAGAAAGAAAGTCGGGGCCCCATGAAGGATCAGGTATGTTCTTCAAAAGAATGGCACCCGACCTCCATTCACGTTTCGTCCTCCACACGTAGTTCTCGGGGCCGTGAACAAAAATAAATCTATTCTTCCAACCTTTACCGTGCGATGATTTCAGATCACTAAGAAACCTAACTCTGGGTTTAGACCGCACAAAGTAAAAACCTTCATTGGACTGAGGGGAAGGACGGACATCGAACAGACCACAAAAATTAGCAAAAGAAGCGGGTTGGCCGATCGCTTTCATTACTATACAGAAAGCAATGATATAACCAATAGCATTCGGTACCAATTGAGTAGGGCATAAATCGAGACCATTAACTATATCGATGAATTCATTCGCTAGAGGAAAACGGAGACCATTTTCCAAACTATCGATATGAAAGGTTCTATAACCACTCGGAGGCTTATTCATCCTATCATCCGGAGATGGCATCTTAATACCCCAACCTGAAGGGAATTCATATTTCAACAACAACGACTCGTCTGACATACGAAGTCGACATGCCGATATGGCACTAAATAATTCTTTTGTTCGATGACGGTCCGAGTTAGACTCAGAAGGAATCATAACTTCCTTACTCGAACGTTTTACCGAACCTATCGACACACCTTCCCCTTCCCCGACAGATTCATTTCCTAGGGACTTCGACCTACCAGACATAAATAAAAACAAGAAATAGAGATACCTAAGAGAGCAGGAATACTTCGACTAGGGGGCTCCAAGCTATCGCTGATCGACGAGAGCTCCGACGATAAATCTCCCAGTATGTTTTCTAATGAGTATGAACAGTTAAGCCCTTAACACCCTATATATAGACGAAAATCCCAAAGAGCGCGCCCAATGACGAAATATTTTGAACAGACATGGCGGTTCATTCAAAAATGGACCGATTCACCAATTTCGGCCCAATAACTTTCCTTTCGAAGTAAGGAAGTTGGCCCAAGTATTGGCCCATTTACAATTCTCAAATACGACGATTCGATTAACGACAATTGGAGGTGCAATAAATATAGAAGAACATATAATTATCGAATATATATTTATCGATTGAAGAAAGATATGTTGATAGTTCATCAGTACATTCAAAATACCTTAAACATAACATTATCCTACAAATCTCCTACTTATCTACAACTATTCGAATGAAATCAAACATCCGAACTCATGTGCTCGAGCAGCTTCGACTTCTTCATCTATACCGATCAACACAGGAGGTTGACATTTCTCATCGAGCCCCGCTCCTATCATCGATGGATCAAAATTAGCAGTGAGGAAACCTCTATGCTGACATTGTTTAATGGTCTTTTCGTGCATCTCGACCAAAGCATCTCCCATTCTAGCATCTGCGAGATTTTCATATACAGGAGACGCAAGAAACTCCTTCACAATAGCCAGGCGTTGAGCGGAAGAAACCACCCTAGCTTCTGGAGGATACCCAGCACGGAGTCGATCAACTTCTCCGGAGGAAATGCTAAGCTGCTTCATAGCATCATCGATTTGCTGTTCTCGCTCTCTCATGGCGACATCATGCTCGGCCTTGACTTTTTCCAATTCTTGTCTCGCGAGATCCGCCTGGAGATAACCTTGAAACAGATATTGTATTACCTGCATAAAAAACGAAACAATTGCTTTCCGATATATGATCAGTTATCGAAAATACAAATTAATATCGAGAAAAAAAATACTTACTGCAGAGATTGCTCGCCCCGAGGTGTGCAAATTCTTTTGTAGAGATTTTCTCGACAACCACCTCTGGTCGCGACTAAAAACACTGTGTATAAAACTTCGAAAACCAGCGTCCTTTGAATTTCGTTGAAGAACTGAATCGCTGGAACCCAAGCCACCGGGATACTTAAGCTCGGAATCTACCCATTCTGATATCGACCAATCTAAATCGAAATCGTCGTCATCAGAGCTTTTGTCGCTGACATCCATAATCGGATCGACAGGATCATTTCCTGCCTTCAGAACCGTCTCTTCTTCTCTGCGAGGCCTCTTTCCCCGCTTAATCTCGATTCGACGTGCCTCATCATCACCTACGCTCTTCGATCGGCCCTCCGCGCTAGATCCGGTCATGACGCCAAAGCCTTGTGGCCACTTACGTTGGTTCTCGACCTCGAGAGCTTCCCTTTTCTTCCCTTTGGGTACAACTATAGCACCCCTAAGCAGATCCTCTAGGGAAGGATCGTCGCCCCTCCTTCTTGATGCAGATAGCCCACATGTTCGCAGATGCGACTCTTGGGTAAGTACCTTCACATTGAGGAAATATCTATGCAAATTCCCCACAAATTGAGGCGAGAGAGTAGATGGTGGAGGTCGCTGTACATCGATAGGCCCAGTACGCCAGGACGATGTGATATTTAGCTTCTGCCCCTTCGGTGGCCTAAGAAACACAAATCGGGCTTTCCAGCCCTTCCCGTGAGAACTCTTGGCATTTGTGAGGAAACTACTGTTATTCCCCCTAGACCTAACTTGATAGAAGCCCTCGCCCGACTTTGGTGAATCCTTCACCGTAAACAAACGCCAAAAATTGCCAAACGACGGCTCTTGCTTAAAAGCTTTCATAACGACGATAAATCCTAGGATCATCGAGATACCATTCGGAACGATCTGGGCAGGCACAACACCCAAATGATTGAGAATCGATGCCAATTCCGGAGCGATTGGTACTCGAAATCCACACTCCATCGATGCCTCGTGTATAGCTATGGCGTTCTTCGGAGGCTTATGCATCCGCTGAACCTTGCTCGGAGTCGATAAAGCCCAACCCTCCGCAATCGAAAACGACGACGGCCAGTTCGACAACGACTTTCTATAATCCCCGGCTTGAATCTCATGGTATGCCAGTCGCCTTTCATCTTCGTCTTCTTCGCCGTCATCAGCCTGCCCGCCACTTCCAGATATACCACCTTCATTGCCATCCTGTCGATTTGTTTCCCCACCAAAAACATCCCTGACCACATCTTCCACATGAATATCCTCTGGAGTCGATGCTTCGCTGTCCGACATTTTTTGGGTATCTTAGAACTAAAAACGATGAAGACCTCCTTTACTCGCTTACAGAGCTCCGACTTCAAGAAATTTATTTTACCGTAGTATAAAAGCACAGGAAGAATGACCTATTTATAGATGTAAAAATTACCGCTTCGCCGAATTTGCACAATACCCCATGACAAGACGCGACGTTTGAACTTCCACCCCTAATATAAATATTACCCGCCGAATTAAACCCTAAATCAGCAAGGGCGCGAAAGCATAGATATTTTGGCGGGAAGCTCTACTCCGACACTTTAAAGTCCCAGACTTCGATTTGCAATCGAACTCTCGAACTTGGGGGACTCCCAATTATACTAGCAGAATTTAAAAAAAAAAAAAAAAAAAAAAAAAAAAAAAAAAAAAAGCAAACAAACACTACTTCAAATTTCCAGAGTTCGACTTACGATCAAACTCTAGAACTTGGGGGACTCTTGATGTACCAAGTCTTCGTCATTATAAACAGTCGTCGACCAATCGATTAATATCGAGGAACCTAAGCGAAATGACCCAAAGAAGGACATTGACCTCGATCTCCTAGGCTTAATCGACATAGCGATCGATGTACTTGGACATTGACCTCGATCTCCTAGGCTTAATCGACATAGTGATCGATGTACTTCCTTGTTGAATCCATTTACGATCGGATCGAATAAATTGCTGAGGATCCATATTCGAACCATTATGTCCAATCATGATTCGACCCGATGACCCATTTAGAACCCTATAAATACCCCTCATAAATACGATAAAAGGTACGCACTTCTAAGCATTAAATACGCTCCGACTTCCCAACTCATCTCGATACTTACTTAAGCATCGGAGGGTTATCGCCGGGTAACCACCGGCATTAACCTGACGTAGTTGTCTTTGTTTTCAGGTTAGGATCCCTTATACAAATCGAGGACTAGCATAGCCGACCTGCTGATCCTCATATTGGCGAGTCGCGTTCGACTGGAAAGAACCATCCTAACGAAAGCACACTCATCAGGAACCAACACCCCAATAAGTAAAAATCAAACAAAATCTAATCAGTACATACGGATTCATATGGGATCATGCAATTTAATGAAATTGTGTATCCAAATTGGCCAATTTCACGGTTTTTGTTGGCCTTTTAGTTTTTACTCATGCCGGAAAAGAATGATTAGAAATGAGTCAAATTGACTGACTTTCTGAAAATGATGAAAGTTAACATGAAGAAAAAAAAATCAAAACCATTTATTTCATACAAACAAGCTTCTATCTAGAAGCCATTCAAAAATTTGTAAGAATCCACAAACACATAAGTCATAACTTTATCTGGTTAAAGTGTTTTTTTTTTTCATAATACAGATGTCAAAGCTTACGCTAGACTAATCTTAGACCCTCAGAACCCTTTGCCCTAGAACCCTGAAGGATGTAAATCGCAGGATGTGCCTCCACCAAGCCTCGGGATCCCACCATACTGTTGTACACTCTGCGCACAAAGGGGTATTCACCACAAATGATCTTTAGACAGATCCATGGAAATGCTTCCATCCAAGTTCCAAATGGGATTCGAACCCCCACCTTTGCCGCTGGAGCAAGCCTTATGAATTATTGGTCAACCAGTTGGAGATTAAAGTGTTTTATCTTTTTGGCACTGATAAAGCTGAGGTCCAAAACTAAGAGAGGTTATGGTATTTGTTCCCGCTAATATGGATATTTATTCTAGTTTTGATAGTTGTTTATTATTGATAATTCTTTGTACTTGAAAAGTTATTGAAATAATTTCTAATATAATGATTAATGTATTCTAAAAAAATATATGTTCAAATTTAGCAACACAAATGTCATAATAGACTTTGTTACCTCACAACTAGGTTGAAAATCAAATCAAGCTACTCGATACTCAGCTCGAGCTCGTCGATAAAAAGCTCGTTTGAGCCCACCTCGTTTAACAATTAAACTAAGCTCAAACACAAAATTTCAAGCTTAAACACTGTGTCGTTCGACACTACTTGACTCGATTACACCCCTACTCACAGCAAACGGTGCTTTTAAAATTATTATTTTCAAATTTGGGAAAAATAAATGATATATGGATATTATATTTATATATGTCATCCTGTTATATATTGAGTCGAATGAACTTTTTGAAAAATATTAGGAGTAATTTGAAAGCTTTATTAATACAAATGAATTAATTAGGTTGCTAGATTACTATTTTATTTTTGGGCAAAAATACCATAATAGTGATTCCTTTAGGAACAAGGTGGCGTTTCATTAATAACTCATTTCAATAATTACAATGTCTTAGACTCGTTTAATTAATTTTGAATCTCCTAAATAGATATGCAATTTCTTGAATTCATTGCAAATATATTAACTAGAAGCATATATGTAATGGATTTGTTTTCTAATAATGTAGTTAATAGTATGATTTCATTTATATTTGCATGTAGTTTACCTTATCTGATTCCATTTTTCTCTTTAATCAATGCCTTTTTAGTTTTTACGAAGATATGTATAAATTATTATATTACTATCTCCACCAGTCAAACGTTAAAAAGATTTTTGAAGATATAGTATGATATTACATCTTTTTCTACATTTAAGAAATAATCTAAAATAATATAATATTGATTACGATAACATATTATATATCACCTTTTTAGTCATCTAAATCACTTTCTATAATTTTCTCAAAGAATATTACGAGTGCATTAAATACACTAGAAAAAAGATTCTATAACTTTTATTATTTAAAAAACGGATATGAAAAAAAAAATTATAGGCAAAAAACTTACCCTTATCCATAATAGGACATATAATCCCACATTTGATTGGATCAAGAAAATATAAATGAGTAAAATGTAATTAATAGAAAAATTTCTTATCCAGATTTGTTTTACTCTGTGATTGACCATTTTCTTAAAAAGTTTATTCGATCGAAAAACAAGTGTATTCCACTTGCCATAAAAATTATCCGCAAATTATGATTTGGATAGAATTTCCCGATTAATAGATGGGGAATTCAAAATCAAGCAAAGATTATCCAAAAATCTTCTTTAAATCAAAGTCAACTTCCTCATTTTCACGCCGTTCAATTCGTAACAAACACACCACTTCTTGACCAAATACACACACAGTCCACAACCTACGTTATTGCTATTTGCTCCAATTAAATTATACATTAATTACTTCAAACAAACACCTAAAGAAAAAAAGAAAAAGGAAAAGAAAAACCCCTCTCCCGGCTCCACTCTCACTATCTAATATGTTTTGTATCTCTATATGTATTTGTGTATGTATATATTGTGCGTAGGGTGAAGGGACTGAGGCATGCTGCTATTATTGTGTGTATATCTTGAAAAGCCAAGAAAATAACGGCATATTCCTCTATTTCTTTCTTTTCCCTTTATTTTACACTCACTTTTTTAGTTATTTCCGGAGAGAAATCCTCAAAGCAACACATTGTAGAGAGATAAATAGAGGGTATTGATTAAATATTTCAATTTCCGCCTCCAAAAAAGAAAAGAAAAAAAGAATCTTTTTTGCATCGTTTTTTGTTTTTGCGACTCTTGTTTGTTTTCTTTTTGAAGATGGTGGTGAGAATGATGAGGTGGAGACCGTGGCCGCCTCTTATTTCAAGAAAATATGAGGTGAATTTGAAGGTGCAGAGGCTTGAGGGTTGTGATTGGGTGGATGAGGGTGCAGATAACTCCAATGGTGGTCTTGCGGTGGAGATCAGGTGGAAAGGTCCCAAGATTTCATTCAGGAGGTCTGTGAAGAGGAACTGTACGAGGGAGGAGAAAATTGATGGCCAAAACGGCGGCGTTTTGGTGGAGTGGGATGAGGAGTTTCAGAGTGTTTGTAGCCTTTCTGGTTACAAGGACAATGTGTTTCATTATTGGGAGATCAACTTCACTGTTTTGCATGTCAGTTCCTTTTGCTCTTCACTGCAAGATTTACTTTTTTTTTTTTTTTGTTTTTATTTTGTTTTTTGACTTTCTGACTTTTGTTATTTCTTGAATTACTATATGGGTTTTGCTTATTTTAATCTGCTGTCAAATTTGATGTAAGAAATTGGTATGTATTATGTAACCCCTCAAGCCCCAACTCTTCTTCCAAAACACACTCAGGAAAAGAAAAAACAGATATGGATTAATAAGTAAGATGTTATCTAGGTTTTGTAGATCATTTCTTTACTAGTACAATGTATGTGTTGCATGTGCCTCGATTTCGTGATTCCGCCTAAGGTAATCGAATTTGATGATGGTTTCTGATTTTAGGGATTGATGTAGTATTGGAGATGTTTAATTTGTTCTAAAACTGTATATATGCTTGTAATTGTTCGAGTTCTGATGATGTTGATAATCCACTAATGAATGGCGTTCGGAAATTTACATGTTTTTTAGCTGAGTCAAAGTTGATTTGATCGTGTATCTCTTATTCGCTGAGGGATTTAGTACGATTTTTCCTTGGAGTAGTAACTATGAATCACCATTATGGTTTTTTGTTGGCTCTTTAAGCTAAGTACTGGATTTGCAGATCTAGAGTCCCTATTATTTATGTTTACGTAGACTCGTAGAGTATGGATTTCTAAAAAAATTTAAGGTTGCTACTAGTTCCCCCTGAATTCATGGTAGTCGACTGAGAAGGTGTTTATTGAATGGATTTATAATTTCTTTAAATACTCATTTCCATCTATATGCGATTGCCGTACTTTTCCTGATCCTCATATAATATCTGTTTTCTTAAATTTCGAGCTTTTGATTCAGGTTTACCGTTTTAGTAAAATGTACGACCTAACAACTTCAATTGTTATCAAAAAAGATAACTTCAATTGCAAAAAGTATGGAGCTTAAAGAAACTTGTCGTGTTTATGTCGGTCGTTATCCGCCATATGCTAGTCACGTGTCGTGTAATAAGTTGCCAAGTAAACGTAGATCACCACCGACCACGTGCAAAATACTTTCAGTTTTGTAATGCTGGTAAATTCGCTTTTAAAGTCAGCAGAGCTCTATCCTGTTATATTAATATTATTGACAACGGTCCAGTGTTGGGAGTTTCTAGAAGCAGTGTTTGCCATAGATTTTATTTAGCTTTGACTAAACCTATTTGGTTTTGGATCAGGGTTTGAACCAAGGGGCGAAAAACAAGATTTCGGTTGTTGGTTCGACATTGCTAAACCTTGCGGAATACGCTTCCAAGATAGAGGGTGAAGTTATCGAAATCAAGATCCCTCTCACAATTTCAAGCATTCCAATCGAGCGTCGCCCTTTGCTCTGCGTAAGTAACTACAGTTTACTATCTCTCCTTGAATTTCTCCTTTACGACTTACAATATAAACGAAATAACGTATAATCTTCATTTATATTGCAGATATCTCTTGGCTTGGTGGAACTCAGAGCTGCACAAGAATCGATGGAGGTGGTTCAAAGTCCGATAATCCCTCTTTCACCACCTCCAGCATCTCTAGAAACTTCTACTGAGAAAGACGAAGTTTCTGCACTTAAAGCTGGTCTCAGAAAGGTTAAAATATTTACCGAGTACGTGTCAATTAAACGAGCTAAAAAAGCTTGCCGTGAGGAGGGTAGTAGTGAGGGCAGGAGCTCTTCCAAGAGTGAGGAGGGTGAATATACTTACCCCTTTGATTCTGACTCTCTCGATGAATTTGAGGAAGGAGAATCTGATGAAGACAAAGATGACTCTACCGTTAGAAAGTCTATTAGTTATGGGAATTTAGCACTTGTAAATTATGCAGGCATCTCGTGTGCTAGAACTAATAATGAAGATGAAGATTGGATTTACTATAGTAACCGCCGTAGATCGTATGTTGGTGGTTCTAGTGTACAGGATTTGGATTCTAGTACTAATGAGCAGCCATTGTTACGAAATCCTAGACGTAGTATTTTACCGTGGAGGAAGAGGAAACTGAGTTTTAGATCTCCGAAAGCTAAAGGGGAGCCATTACTTAAAAAGGCTTATGGAGAAGAAGGTGGAGATGATATTGACTTTGACCGTAGACAGCTCAGCTCCGATGAATCTCTTTCTTTTGGGGTAAAAAAAATCTTATGCTTTATTCTTCCCCTTACGAAACCAATAAATGCAAAAGAAACTCCTATCCTTTGCCTAATTAGCAAAAACACCCCTGTGATATTTTTTATTATCGAAAAACCCCCTTCCTTGAAGTAATACATATTTTACACGAAAAATGTTAATTGTATTCCCACCTAAACATCCAAAAAGACCCCTATTAACCTTAAAAATTATCAATAATCCCCCCTTGTTAACTTTGAAAATTGGCAATAACCCCCCTTTTCACTATAACAAATGACAATAACCTCCCTATTGACTTATGAAGGAATTTCAAATGGGGTATTTTGCTAATAAAAAAAAGAAGACAGGGGTTTTGCCAATTAGGCAAAGCACATGGGGTATTTGCGTATTTAGCTAATTTTTATGTAAAATTAATGCTATGCGTCTTTTTTGCAGTGGCATAAGATCGACGAAGACTCGAGAGTAAATCGATCATCGATTTCTGAATTCGGTGACGATAATTTTGCTGTTGGCACATGGGAGCAGAAAGAAATAACGAGCAGAGATGGACAAATGAAAATTGAGACAGAAATCTTTTTTGCTTCTATAGATCAGAGAAACGAGCGTGCTGCTGGAGAAAGTGCTTGTACAGCTCTTGTTGCTGTTCTTGCTGATTGGTTACAGAACAATCGTGATCTCATGCCTATTAAGTCGCAGTTTGATAGTTTAATAAGAGATGGCTCCCTAGAATGGAGAAATCTTTGTGAGAATGAAACTTATATGGAGCGGTTTCCTGATAAGCATTTTGATCTCGAGACTGTCCTCCAAGCCAAAATCCGCGATCTTTGTGTAGTTTCTGAGAAGTCGTTTATCGGGTTTTTCCATCCGGATGGAATGGAAGAGGGTAATTTCGAATTTTTGCATGGTGCTATGTCGTTCGACAATATCTGGGATGAGATTAGCCAGTCGGAGAGTGAAGAAGCCCAAGTTTTCATTGTCAGTTGGAATGATCACTTTTTTGTACTTAAAGTCGACACCAATGCTTACTACATTATCGACACATTAGGCGAACGACTGCATGAGGGGTGCAGTCAAGCTTACATCCTTAAATTTGACAAAAATACAGCTATCTACAAATTACCAAGCAAGGAAGATTCCAAAGAAGATTCCAGAAGGGTCTCCGTGACAGAATCTGAGGAACCAACGAAAAACGAGCATGAGGACGAGGTTGTGTGCAAAGGTAAACAAACGTGCAAAGAGTACATGAAGAGTTTCTTAGCTGCAATTCCAATTAGAGAATTGCAAGCCGATATGAAGAAAGGTTTGTTGAGGTCAACTCCTATTCATCAACGACTACAGATTGAGTTTCACTTCACTCAATTACAAGCACCAACATCCTCGACTCCTTTAATAGAAGAAGTAGTTGATGTTACTAATATACTTGAAGTGGCTGCTGTTTAAAGACTTACACTACTTCACTTAGAAACTGGCAACTGTATAGTGTGATTATAGCTAATTTTACCTTAGTATATATATATATATATAGTTTTGGGTGAATGTGCGGCTAAGAGAGCGGGCATTTGATATTCTTGAGTTGTTCGACTAAGGGGGTGTTTTCTTTTTAACTTTGCTGTATTTTAGGATGATTCCGGTTGTAACCATCTTTACTGTTTTATCTCTACTCATTGTCGTGTTTGTTTTACCTTGTTGAACGAATAGATTAGATACCGAACATTCTTAATCTGTGTATTATCTTTCAACTTTTATATAAGCTAATTTTGTTGATTTCTCAAGAACCCATCATGTATATCTTTCCATTTTCTATTTACCAAATTTGGTGATACCATTGCAAATGGTTCTATTGATTAGGAAAGGTGCTCCAAATCCCATATGGAATATGGGCCTAGTTATCGTGAGTTACATGTACCTCACTCAATATTTATTCAAAAGGACTTACATGTGGGGAATGGAGGGGCACAATTAGATATTGGCACTTTTAATGATTTTGCAAGTTATATATATACATTTTTTTTTTTAAATGTTTAATTCTTCGAACTTGGGTCGTCACTTTCCACTAAACCAAGTCTCCCCCAATTTATTCTAATTTGCTTTATAATGAACTTTGATTTCTACAATGAATTTTGCTCTATATAAACTTAAATGAAATTGGGAATTCATCATTATCTTCTGCATATTTTGTAGGATTTGCTTCTCTTTAAAAATCCCATATGAGAAATTTTTGCTTAAGTAACGCACAAAAACTAAAATAAAAATTAAAAATGGTCTTGCTTAAGTTATGATGTACTTTACTATTGTTTTTGGTTGTGCATTTTGCTTGTAGTATAATCTCTTTCAATGAATTTTGAAGTATCTTGAAATGATTTTGAGTAGGTGGAAGTGGAACTAATCATCAATCTTCCTTCATTATTATTTGACTTTGTTTGACTTGCAGCATCCGAGGTCTTAACACAATTTGGTCATCAATCCTTAATCATAATGGTCCTTCCTAAATTTATAAATTGATTTAACAAATATCTTTTGAGTCTCACTTGTATTCTTTAATGCGTGTATTGTATTACAAAATATCGACTGAAATCAAATCCCTCAATTTTAGAGTAAATCTATTTATATCTATGGTTTTTTTTAAGGCTTAATCATTTTTGAAGCGCGTCGGACGCATGAAGTGGGTACCTCCTCTCACAACAGGGATTCGAATTTGGATTCGCTACTTCGTAGAGTCTAATTCATTCCACTAAAACAGTCATTTATTGGTATTTATATAGTTTGATTGATCAAACTGTACTGTATTACAAGATAGCGACTGACTAAGACCCCTCAATTATAAAGTAAAGTAAATCTATTTATACCTATAGTTTGATTGATCACTCTTTATCCATGTATACAATTAATGTTGAATGATTGTCCCTTTCAATTGTTTTGATGCTTGTTGTACCTTGACTTGAAAGGGGTACTACTTTATGAGGTTTGAGACATGCCTCATGGCTAGTAGAAAAAAGGTTCAATCACCATACTTGCTTTATTATAATTCATATCCACAAAGTTTAATACAAAGAAAAGAGAGAAAAGCATAAAACTTTTGCTTCCCTTGTGATTGAATTATGAACCATGGCACACTTTGTCTCCTATCCTTGGGCTCTATTCCAGTAAGAATCCCACCATCCCATTCCACCAATGATGAATCATTATCTATTGTGAAATTACCAACTTGCCCTTCACACCGCGATTCGCATTGTTCTGATTGGTTAATAGAACAATGGGAGGGAAACACTCACCCATAGCCTAGTACTTACAATTCAAATAAACATGGAAAGAGACCAACAATGGCATTCTAGACACTACTTTCCAACCACTTGAAATAAAGAAGTAAGAAAATAGCAAGAATAAATATTTATGAATCTTGCTTTGATCAAACACATTCTTTCATTTGTTATTCTCAACCAAGTCTTATCCATTTGGACTTGTAGTTTAGTTAAGTGTAAATAAATTGAAGAAAAGATGAAAAACATGAAAGGGAGAGTACTTAGGAAGTTGAAAACCATTCCCACTCCTTCTTGGAAACCAACCTTCAAAAATAACCCAATTCAAATAATTGGCAGTGTATCTGAATTTGTTGTCAACTTCAAAGAAGACAATACAGATGGGGAAGAAAAGTATGTACCCTCCATAAAATCAAAAGAAGAGAAAAATGTTCCCATAGAGTCAAATCCAGACAAATTTGGCCTAGTTCCAATGCAAGAGAAGGTACAATTATTGCAAAATTTTGATCCTTCAATGGAAATTGTCACATCACATTTTCGAGCATCATCAATAATAGAAACCGAAAAAAGCCCTTCCGAATCCACCCCACAATCTTTCTTCAAACTCATATCCATGGAAGAAAAGAATCCACCGGAAGAAAAGGAGTTGGTTATACTCTACACCACGAGCCTACGTGGGATAAGGAAAACGTTCAAGGACTGCAATACAATACGATTTCTATTGGAAAGTTTTCGTGTAGTATATTACGAGAAAGATGTTTCAATGCATTTGGAGTATAGAGACGAGCTTTGGAGGATGCTCGGTGGAAGAGTAGTTCCTCCGAGGCTTTTTATAAGGGGAAAGTACATTGGAGGGGCTGATGAAGTTGTACAATTGCATGAGAAAGGGAGTTTGAGAGATTTATTACAAGGTATGCCATTAAGTACTTGTTTGAGTTGTTCTTGCAGAGGTTGTGGTAATATGCGATTCGTGGTGTGTTCGAGGTGTAATGGGAGTCGGAAGGTGCTCATGGAAGGGGAAGAGGAGGAGGGTTTTTGTAAATGTTGTGATTGTAATGAAAATGGATTGGTCAAGTGCTCGATTTGTACGTTGTAGAGTCGAGTCGAGATGTTTTCCGGCCATTTCTTCTGCTTTCTGAATCTTGTAAATAGTTTGATTATGTTTGTGTTAGCAAGAAGTATTAGCTTATTAGTTCAGTCTAAATGATCACAATTCAGAATTCATGTTGTTTCCAATTTTTTCCATGCTTAATTTCGAATTCATGAAACAGATCGATGTTCTGGTCAGACTTATCTATTTTTTAAGTTGATTTTTGTATGTAAAATCAAGAGAAATTATGGAAGTACGAATAAGCAAAGTAACAATAAAATTAGAGCAAAAGGCAAAAACAACCCTTATGCTTTGTCTAACTCCTAAACCCCCGCCCCCGTATTATTTTAACTCCCAAACCTCCTATGATTTCAAATAAGTGCCTAATACACCCCCAAAAAAGAGAGTGTGTTTCAAACGTTAAAATTACAAGTATTTGTTCATATTTTGTTTTTGATATGACAATTTTACCCCTGACATCGAAAGACAAAAACACCCCTATGCTTTGTTTAACTCCCAAAAAAACCCCTGTGTCATTTTAAATCCCCTGTGTTTGATTTTATATACCACATTCGACCCAAATAGTATATAACTTATTTTTTCAAAAAGAATAAATAAATTAAAATAAAAACAAACACATAGGGTAATCTTGTCATTCCACCAAAAGTCAAAAATAAAATTATAACTATATACTACTTAGGTGGAGTGTGGTATTTAAAATCAAACACAGGGGGTTTTTTGGTTGTTAAAATAACACAGAGAAATTTTTGAGAGTTAGACAAAGCATGTGGGGTGTTTTAGTCTTTTGCTTTTAAAATTATAGTTTTTCAGTCTCAAAACCAATG
The DNA here is from genome assembly GCA_038501285.1 of Penstemon eatonii. Lineage (NCBI taxonomy): Eukaryota > Viridiplantae > Streptophyta > Magnoliopsida > Lamiales > Plantaginaceae > Penstemon > Penstemon eatonii. The sequence goes on from CM076713.1 coordinate 6,253,981, forward strand.
TTTTGAAAATCGAAACGGACAAGCCAGTCGAACCGGTTCAACCGGTGACCCATCCGATCCGGAGGAATAATATTGTTTTTCTTTACACGGCTTAAATGGTCTCAGATACTCAATCTATCGATAATTAGTCTATACACATATAAAGTTACGATTACGACTTGTGTAGATTAATATACCACCACTTATTTTCTATTTTGATACTTAATATAAATGGCAAAATAGAATTTTTCTTTTTTTTTGAAAAAGCATACTTTTACCTGCTCAATAGTACAATATAAATAAGTTTTAGACTTTCTTCTAAAAAAAAAAAATGGTTTTAGACTTTTAGAGTATACATAAATTTATCTCTAGTAATATTATAAAAAAGAAAAACTGAAAAAAGTTCAACCTTCTAAATCAAACTTTTAAATATTTACGGCAGTTCTTTTCAACAACTTACTGCTATTTTTCTACATGCTAATATAAGGGAACAATTTTATTGCCTATATATATATATTCATGTGTTACAATATCATCCTCACAGATCATATAAAAAGGCCAGTAGGATTAACCTCAGAATTAGATCTAAAAAGTTAATTATAGGCGGTTTTATAATCATCATACATGCAATATACACGATTACATAAAGACCGGAACGTTGAAACGAGGAGCAAATCCTTTATGAGCTTCAAATATCAGCCAAATTCTCCGGAGCTATAAAACCAATGCTAAAATCAAAAGTTATGCACGTCAACTGCTTTTTTCCATCCATCAGTGTCATTTTAAGGTTGTAGTTGCCCTGTCAAATACCCAAAACAACGTCATATCGATGTATAATATGCGCTTAATAACAGATTACAAACCAGATACGTAATCATAGTAACGTATGACTTACTGGTGGTGTAATTCCAGGTAATTCTTGGGAGCTAGAGAAAACAAAATCACCAACAGAAACAGGGCATGACGTCTCTTTACAAAGATCGTATTCTTCGGTGTAGACATGGAATATGAAGTACGAAACCTCAATTTTCAGTTTCCCGCTAGATATCACTTCATCTGCATAGAAGCCTCTCGATTAGTAAATAAGACTTTGCTGAATTTCCTAGAAAGTGCTGAGGTGGTCAATATGACTCTATCCAGGTTCAAATTACAACCAGGAGACAACATGCAACCCATTAACGACTATGCATAATGCGTCCGATCAAGGGATATGAAAATATTCTTCTTCACCATCACATTTCCATAAAAATATATAAGAAAGTCTTTACACTCCCTTTTGTTCTCCATTAAAAAGGAAGAAAGTTGGTTGTTTTTGGCTCCTATCCTTCAACCTTACTCCCTCTGTCCCAAATTATTTGTCCTTTTAGAGAAAAAAATTTGTCCCAAATTATTTGTCACTTTAGGATTTCAATGCACTATTAATTACATATTTTAGGTATGTAAAACCTGAATAACGTGTAAATAGCTAATGGTGAGAAATGAGATAAATAAAGAATAAGGGTATTTTAGGTATATAATTTGTTTTTTCCCTAAAATTGAGGCTATTTAGTAGGTACCTTAATATGTGTGAAAATATGTAAAATGACAAATAATTTGGGACAGAGGGAGTATATAGCTACAATATTTGTTTATAAATGTCTGTCAATCTTTCTCACATATAGGGTGTCCGCCCGTTAATAATAGTGAGAGTAACAAAAAAGAAGAAGATGGCTACCCATAAAATTTGGACAAGAAATCAATTTGGATATTTATGTCCATCCAGTCTCAAAACTACTCAAATGTTAGCATAATATTTGAAGTTAAATTAGAACGAGCAAAATTAACGAAAACTACTGATAATTTTTGGATTCAATAACAATTGTCTTCCCATAATCAATAAGAATTGACTTTGAAAATGTTTTCTAAAAGTACGTTTCTACTTTTTTTTTTTTTCTGCTTAGAGCATATTTTTGGTGTTTGCAAATGTGTGCTTCTGCTATTGCTTCTTAATTAAAAAGCAGATAAAAGCTTGTAAGGACATGCTCTTGAGTTTAGTGGCATGTTTGTAATATTTCAGAAGCAATTTGTGACATTTTATTTACACATTTACCCTCGTTAATTTATCTTATTTCTAGCTAACCATCAAAAGTTTACATCCTCCATCACAAAATATTTTTATTATCATTACTTTGTTCTATGCTTGAATTAACTTAGTCTCCAAATATTTTATTCTTGCTCTATTTTAATACTTCTCCAAAAAAGGTGCTATAATCTTTTTCAAATAAAAAAGAATTCCCCACAGAATTGTCTATCCATGTGAGGTTATTTGGCACCGTTAATTTTAAATAACTTCCATTTTAGAATATATTGTTAAACATTGTGCTTAAAACAAAAATCAATGCATTATGAATGATGAATGATGAATTCAAATATAATCTGATAAACATATGAATATTATGATGTTTTACCATCTTAACATAAATATTATGATATTTACCAAAGCACAAACTAACATACTTTAAAATTTATTAGTGTGCCACTTGTATTAATTGTCCTAACCAATATATATATATTGGTTTTTCATTCCCATCTATTGGTTCTCTCATTTCATAAAAAAAAAAAAAAAAAAAAAAGCGTGACAAATAACCTCACATGGAACAAGAAATTCCATCAGAATCTAATCTTCGAAAATTGTTTCAAGATGTAGAAGAACATAAAATAAACTAGAATTGCTATTTGCATATGAAGAAAGATAAGGATAAGTATGTCATTAAATACTTTCTTTATAATTCTGCTTTAAGCAACTGCTTCTGATTTCTCAAAAGCCGTTGCAAACACCACTTTTAGGGAGTTGAGTTGAATGAGAAACACCATCTTTCTAACTAAAAAAATATGCATGTAAAATGTTCCATTTCCAAACATACACAATAACAAATCCTGGATCATGAAAAATAAGCAGCTTATGGTCGAATCAGTTACCCGTAGATGCAGAAATCGCGAAGGTAGTAGTTTTGCCTCTGGAAATTGGATAAGGGTCTATATCCAATTCACTGACCTTGACAGCATAATCAGCCTTTTTATCTGCAATTTATATTTATAATACAAAAATTAAAAAATTCATAACAGCAAAAGAAAACAATAACATTAAAGGACTTTAATTTAATTTAATATAATAACATTAAACCTTAAACCAATAAATATTTCAGAACTACTATTCTTCTCAAATTTCTAACTTAGAAAGCCCTAGCCCAACACAGCGTACGAAAACACATAAATCGATCATCAATTTATAAAAATAAACAAAAGAAAAAAAAAATATATATAGACGCGGAAAAAGGAAAACACGTACTGCAGTATTGAAAGGCGGATGACTTGGCAGAAGTCAAAGGTACAAGCAGACAAAGCGCGAAGAGGAGGACAAACAGAGGCTTCATTTGCAGCACCATTGTTAATTTTGTTATTATTACTCAAAAAATTAAATATAAATTAAAATACTACTTTTTAGCTCGAAACGGATAATTCTAGATGAAAAATTCTACTCCACAGGATGAAGAACACAGTTAGTCTCACCGACTGCAATAAATGATGAAGATTCTTTTCTTGATTTCTACGTTTTGGGCGTTCAGTTCATAGAATATCTAGATTCATCCGTTCATTTAAATAAGCATTGGTTTTTAAATTTTTATGGGCCCAATTAATGAATAAAGCCCTTAAAGGCCCATATTTGAACCCACTCTAATTCAAATTTGCATTCTTCTAAAAGAAAAAAGAAAAAAAATGTTTTTACTATTGGATGAAAATGAAATTCTGGTTCCTAATAAACTCTTTTGATCTTATGATATAAATTTGAGTAATAGTTTTTACTAAATGAAAATTATTTTATTCATGAATGTAATTTTACAGAAAAATATAAATATTTGTTGCATAGTTGTTACAAATCTACATATTTTCAAACTTAAACTAGATTTGCATCTCAATAATAACGAGGGTCTTGGCATTTCCAAAAAAAAATTGTGTTCGAAAAATGTCAAACTAACATATTTTTTACTTATTGAAATAAATTTTTCATTTCCCAATTTTCTCAAACTACTATCTCAAAACTCAAACGAACGACAATTTTTTTATCTCTAAACAAAACCTACACAAACTATACTCTGATTTAACATAAGTAAAATCTCTTACACAATTTATCTCACAACAAACATAATTTGACATAGAGTTTTACACATCTTACACATATAACCTAACTCTTCCAAAAAAAACTTACACCTACTTTATTTCTCAAACCACTCTCTCAAAACTCAAGCAAACAACATTACGCAAATCGATATTATTTCACAAACTTCCACTACTCTCTCAAACAAACATGTTTTTTACTTATTGAAATAAATTTTTCATTTCCCAATTTTCTCAAACTACTATCTCAAAACTCAAACGAACGACAATTTTCTTATCTCTAAACAAAACCTACACAAACTCTACTCTGATTTGACGTAAAGTAAAATATCTCTTACACAATTTATCTCACAACAAACATGATTTGATATAAAGTTTTACACATCTTACGCCTATAACTTAACTCTTCCAAGAAAAAACCTACACCTACTTTATTTCTCAAACCACTCTCTCAAAACTCAAACAAACAACATTACGCAAATCGATATTATTTCACATCACAAACTTCCACTACTCTCTCAAACTACTTTCCCAGACACAAAACAAACAGGCTCTACCTTCCAGGTTAGAGTTTGGAATAATATTTAATTAATCAAATCCATATTGGATTCTAATAATCTATGAAAACCTGCAGTTTCAATAGTAATATTTATTTCATACAGTACAACAAATTTAATTTTTTTAAACAATTTACACCTAGTCAATCTTAAGCAAAAACAATTTCCACAAAATTTACTCAAAAAGATATATCCATCTATTTTACTCTGGCTTATATAATAAACATAAACTTTCCTACAGTCACATATCCAGTTGGACCAAATGAAATGGCTAACTACTTAGCTAAATATAATCCAATTTGGGCATATGTCAATATCCAACCATGTACTTGGTCTGATTCTCCCAATAGACTTTTGATTGTTTCACCATTTCAGAACGTTCATCGACCAGCCTTTCCTTCCAGTATTCTCTGCACCGTTTCTTCACTAGCAAATCCAGTTCCATCATGTGTGTAGCATTACCATATACACCCGCCTGTAAGCGTTAACGAGCAACATTTCAGATTCAAACGAAATTTTTTTATTGGGCATACAAATTGGGGCGGACCAGAAACTTTTCTTTGGGGGCGACTATTTTTAGAGATAGTGACCACGCAATAATTTTTGTGGGGCCTCTAGTATCTATATGGTTCCGCCCTGCAAGCTTAATTTCTAAAGACTAGAAAATGTAAGAGGAAGCCATATGCTAAAAGTACGTAAATTTCTTACCTTCCTGCAGACAGGGCATTTTGATTGCGAATTTGCAGCCTTAGGGCCTTGGAAGATCATTACGGAAGCTGCAGAGCAAGCACATGATTTGCAAAAGAGATGCCCACATCCCAAGGCATATGGATTAAAAACCAGTTCCAAACAAATGGCACAAATTAGATTGTATTCTAGTTTTACATTGTCCGGAAGCATCAAGGTCATTTTGGGCTCAGTAGCACTTGAGTCGAAAGAGAACGGATTAGGGATCTCATTTGATTCGTTAATATTAACGTAGAAAGCTCCAAGTTCTATCAACCAAGGTGATTGCAGAATTTCCATTTGTTCTTCACGCATTTTAGATTTAAACTTCTTTCCATTGGCAGAGCTGTGAATCTGTGCGTTAAAACATTATAACACATTAGTACTACACAGAGATAACAAATTAGATGTTAATAGAATTTAACGACAGAAACAGCTATTGCTTACTTTATCATACTTCTTAAGGATTTTACGCATGGCAACTGCATTCATCATAACATATTCAATTAACATCCGACATTCTTGTGCTGTAGCTTGGCGGGGGCTTGCAAAACATTGTCGTAGACATGAAATGTATCTTTGCATTCCACTTTGGACATGAAGATTAATAAGACGCCTCGCTCTTGAACTAAAACACCCAGCTATGTCTGAGGCTTCTTTCATCAATTCAGAGAAGAACTTCTGATCACAAACTACAATTTGAATACCCATGTTACTAAAAACTCCTAATATACAATAAACATTAGAGCTAATAACCATGCTACATGTCGAGGAAGAGCACATAAGTCCTCTCTAGATATTGATCTCAAAAGGTCAAATATGTTTAGAGTATATATTGGTGTAATTCACATGGGGTAATGACTTCAAAGCCACAAAGCAATCAGTGGATGGCACAAGGAACAATAGGCTTTCTGTTAAAATATAAAGATGGAACAATTCATGGGTTGAGCTGCAGACTAGGTCACTGATCCCTTCGAGACTTGTCGGGGTTCTGTCTGAAGCAGTCTGAATGCCTCATTGTCCCCACTCAAAGGATAAAACATTCTGATTCTTTTCTCTCTCGAACGTCCATTGCACGGTGGAAAATGAAATACTAACATCATAGACTACTGCCGGAAAATCGAATTAAAAGTAAAGGAAGAGTTTATATTGCTTTGAGGAAAAAATAAAACAAAATCTATATTTTATTTCCTGAATCAACTCTGTGTTTTTTTTCTAAGTTTTTCGAGTGAAAACAACTAAGGAAGTAGCCTCTAATTGTCGACAAATTCAAAAGTAAACACTATAAAAATCATGGTATTATCTTTTAACCAATTAGAGATAATCGTCAATTTCAAATATAGAACCTATTTGGCCTGATTCTATAAGCTAAACTTTGTAAAGTTTTTGCCAGAAAAAAGGCCCACATTTTCTTATACCGGAATCAGCTAAAAACTTGCGATTTTATTAATAATTAAAAAGTTCATAAGATGATCATTTTGAATTTTATTTAAAAAACATAAAAACTCTTAGCTCCTTTAGAAAAAACAATTTAGTTTCTATTTGATTTTTACCAAGATTGATAAGGTTTCTTCCTTCATTTTTCTGACATGTAGTGTTCTAGTGTGGGGTGTTAGTATTCCAATCTTCAATGTGCAAAGTTCATGAACAAAAAAAGATGTACTATCTTCGGGCCAATGGGACATTAAAACTGCCTGCACTTGGGCACAACCGGCGACCTAGACCGCTACTGTTTGCTGTAAAATTTGTCAGGCTTGTCTCGATGTGCAATTGGCTCGATACAATTGACTCGATATTATCACCCTCACAGCCGAAAATGATTTTTCGGGTACAAACAGCTACTAAATCCAAGAATTGATACAATCATTCCATTGTATTTTTAATTTACAGCAACTTAATTGTATTTCCAAGAGAGTTGCAAAATTTTCAGAACCTTTTTATTGGATATTCTGATTCTCCACTACAATATAAATTATTACTTCCAATTTATGCTCAGAAATGACTGGTAGTGTTATAATTCTCTAGGTCAGGCATGATGCCTTTGTATTTATGGCTCTACTACAGTCTACAACTATATATTTATCCACATTTCAACCCAAAAAAAAAAAAAAATCAGCATATATGAACTAGTCCTAAATATTTAATCCATTCAAAATAGTAGATCATTGCCTCAATTGAGCTCCAAATAATCACACATTAATCAAATCTCAAAAATTCCAATGTGTAGAACAATCATACACAACAAATAACACAAATTAGATTCACTAACGTGAATAAACAACTCAAGACCTAATAAAACAAACCTAATTGCTAAAAAATGGGAAACGAGAAAGAGAGAGAAATAGTTACGAGGGCAAGATTCGTAATGGCAATATGAATCATCTTCTCCATTTAGACCTCTACATCTCCTGCAACTTTTGAGCACTTTTTTTAGCCTTTTATACTCAACGTGACAGCACTTGTCCAAAAAACTCTCTTGATCCGCCTGTAAATACTCTTTGAACGTTTCCCCAAACTTCATCGCGTTAATTCCTCTAACATTATGTTGTTTCTCCCCTGTAATTCGAGAAGAGAAGGAAAGGAGTACTTGGGGTTTAATTTATTTTTGTTTTAATGTCAAAAATCGATTAAAGAGATGAAATCTGATTTAGGTATAGATTTTATAGTAGCAGAAGGTGAACTATGTGCGCGTTTCTCGGAGATAACAAAGCGTATTGAACGCTAACCTTTTCGTTTTCTCCGCGTTTTGCAAAGAAAATCTATTTATATTAAAATATTTTCTAAAGATAAAACTAAATCGAAAACAATAAACCTATGTCAACTCCACAGTCAAACACCAAAAAAAAAAATAATAATAATAATTCCGGAGTCAACTCAAATAATCAATAGGAAGGAAAATTCTTGTCCAAGCCTGGCTTGGCCAAACCCATTCAACCACTAAGCAAGTGTATTGCACTTGCTTTGTGATTGGTCACTCTCCTGGGAGTTACATCCAATCCCAAAGCAAGTGTCTTACACTTGCCTTATAGTTACTTTGGGCTCGGCCAAACCTGGTGTGGGTAAGAATTTCCCATTATGGAATTGCACTTTTCATATTAGACTTTCACCTATTTTGTACATTTATATTTTTTGAAAAAATACGTTTAGTATCATAATTTCATCCTCTTGACATATTTTCTTTTTTCGTCAATTTTTCTTATAGATCATGAGATATGATTAAATTTTGATTAATATCCCAAAACTTTGTTGCAGATTGTTTATTGCGTTTTATGAACTGAAACTTGTGCCGTTACAAATCTGTCGTGAAGAGCTATCCAACCATATAAAGAACACATAATTTGCCGGAAAATTCTTGTCCAAGCCTGGCTTGGCCAAACCCATCCAACCACCAAGCAAGTGTATTGCACTTGCTTTGTCATTGGTCACTCTCCTGGGAGTTACATCCAATCCCAAAGCAAGTGTATTACACTTGCCATGTAGTTGCTTTGGGTTCGGCCAAACCCGGTCTGGATAAGAATTTCCCTAATTTGACCTTGTAACGAAGGATTTATGACAATTTTCGTTAAAAAAATGAAGGGAGAAAGGAATTATGTCGAGAGGTGAAATTATGATATTAAATATGTTTTTTCAAAAAATATGATACCAAATATATAAAATAGGTGAATATTTGGTACGAATACTACGAGCCTGTTTATTTGGTATTTGGAAAAGTAGTTTGGGAGAAGAATGGAGATTTATGAAATAATTTCGATCTGCATAATATTGTTTGTTTAAGTTTTGAGATAGTGGTTTGATAAATAAAATAGATGTATGTTTTTTTGAAATATTTAGGCCATCTCCAACAGCTTTTTTAAATTTCAGCCTCTTATCCTAAAATATAAGTAATGAACAGTGTTATACACTTCTACTTTTTACTCTGTACTCCAACAGCTAGTTTATATTTTAACATATAACTTTTATATATTGCTCCCTCCATCCCATTATTTTTACTCAATTAGCTATAATATCCAGTCAAAATTTTCAATCTTTTAAGTGATTTATCATGTTAAAATTATTCACATTTTTTGCATATTAAATCTTTTAAATATTAATATACATGTGTCATATAATATTATCAAATTATTAGTTAAATTATTTATTAATTTTCTTTTGAATTTAGTCAAGTTGACTGGTCAGTTGTACCAAGGGATAAAGATTAATGGGACGGAGAAAGTATTTTATATAAATAATAATGATATATTTATAATATTAATTTTTTCATAATTAAAAATAGTTTTTTAAAAAAAATTAATTTTCGGAGTTTTATGGGCATACTATTTTAATGTTTTGCATGAACTTTCTTGCGAACAATTGCAAATAGCAATTTGTATTTGGCCATGGGTATTTGGCCATCCAAATCTATAAATTTTAACAACTCCTAAATTATACATATGCTCTTGTAGAACACTTTTTGTCCAAATTTTAACAAAACTCTTAAAATTTAAGTTTTACACTTTCTCTTGGAGATGGCCTTAGATTGTAGGTATAAGATGAGTAAAACTTCATGTCAAATCATGTTTATTATGTGCGATAAATTATATAAGAGATATGTTGCTTTATGTCAAATCAGAGTATATAGTTTGTATTGGTTTTTTTTAGATAAAAAAATGTTGTTTTTTACTTTTGATGGACTAGTTTCAGAAAATTAAAAATGTATTTGTATAGCATTTCCCTAACACGAAATAATTTTGAGAAACACAAACAAACATGCCCTTCAATTCCTTAGTTTATCAGTACAGTACATACTTCCTCCATTCCAAATTACATGTGGTTTAAGGTTTTTCACAAGGATTAAGGAATCAATTAATGCTCTAATTTTTAGGAAAATAAAAGTGTAGTTGGACAAAATTACCCTTGAAAAATAATTAAATATTTTGTAATTCCTCATAATCCATCTCTCTATTCCAAATTTTAATGAAGAAGGGTAAAAATGTCTAGCATTTAAATTTATCTTGAATTCCTAAGTGACATGTATTGTAAATTTTTTTTCTTCCTAAAAAGACATGTATTATGGAACCGAAGGAATAATAATTATAACTTTTGGATCACTTTCCAACAATAACATCTCGAATTTCAAAAACAACAAAAAGCCCAAAATCCAAGTTATGGGCCAGCACGCCCAATATCTCAAAAAGGCGGGGCTAGACTATAAAATATTAAAATTGGACAGATTGCATGATTTTTAAATCTAAAATTATGTCCTGGATTCCTAATATTTATTAAAAAAAATAAATATAATATATATTCTCAAATTGGATCGGTTTCTTAACTCTTAAGACTCGTAACAACGTTATGGTATTTGAAAATGCTACATAAAGAGGGAAGATTCTATGTTAAAAGTGACGTTTTACCTAGTATTTGGCTTTAATTGCTTCATTAAAATTGTAACTGTAAGCGGCCCAATTACTCTACTTTTACTATTCTACACTTCTCATTCATGGGCCCCGTCAATGAATAGTGTGATTGCTACAAAATATTGTTGAATTATTTGAATTGGAGTTAATTAATGTGCAATGAATAATGTTTCATTTTACCCATTTGTAATTTAAGAGATCATTTTATTATTTTGTGAAAATTTTGAGGGAGTAATTTACCTCATTTCAATAGAGAGTGTAATATACTTGTCTGAAATCGAGAGCATGCATCAAAAGTGTTGCATTAAGAGAAGGTAAATTGTCATATTTATCATAACACATGAGTTAAAGTGTCACATTTATCAAAATAAAGGAATAAAGTGCCACATTTATCATAATATAGGATAACACAGAGATAATGTGTCACATTTATTATAACAAGAAGGGTAAGTGCCACATTTATAAGTTAATTGAGTCAGAATATAATATATAAGAAGGGTAATTTTGTCAATTCTTATTTTTTTAAGTTTAAAAATATAAGGAAAATAGTGTGCAATTATTATGCAAATAAGAGTATAAGGGGTGGTTAGGTGCTTTTTTTTTACACATAGGAATAAATTAAACATTTTGCATATCAAGAGGATAAAATGTTGTTAACTCACTTAAATTGTCTCGATATTTGGGGAATAGATAACATTTCTCGTCCCACATGAATAGAACCTCAATATTTTTGATTTTGTACTTCATAAACATTGTATAACTACATCTATTTTTTTAAAAATATTAAGAACTATCTTATTTTCGTTCGATATGAAACCAAAGTGTAAACTGAGAAAATCCTATAAAATTGCTTAACGAATACTCCTACTATTTCATGAGACCAAAATTGCAAATATTTTTTAAAAATTCCACCGATTGTGTTATGTCATAACGGAAGAGATCAAGAGTGCAAAATATTACAACTAAAAGTGTAATTTTATAAAGAACGAGATTAGAAATACTAAATATTCAATCTTGTAAACTAAAAATGCAATTTCACCCGACAAAAATATATAATTTATCAATTTCATGTGCATATTAATCAATCACTAATAAGGATTTTGGACTCTTAATCCACAACTTTCTAGAATTCGATCGTAGATGATTGGCTAAAGACTATATTATCCCTCACTCACAAGTGCACAAGAGGGGTAATATAGTCCTACATTTTGTTTCACTATATTAATTTTATCGAAATGATAGCAACCAAATGGATATTTTGTTTAGGGTCACATAATTGTCTGTCCACAAATTTCATTTTTAAGGGAATCTTTTAATTTTCATGAGTGTGTCAACGTGGATTGCCTTTCCACATTTGATGCATTTTGGATACATTAATGGAAATGCTTTTCCACTCAACTTTGCATCAAATCCTGTTTTTTATTTTATTTTATTTAGAGACAATTCTTTGTAAATAAATAAGACATGCAAAGTGAGATATAATGGTGCAAAAAGACAGAATCTTATTCTTTTCAATAATTAATATTTTAAATACAAAAAAATCATGAAAAAGTTCTTCTTTTTAATTTCCTCAACAATGTTACGACAAACTTCGTTGTCCGTTTCTTATCAGGAAAAAAAAAATATCCTCGTGCAGCCATACTATTTCCCATGCATCCTTAGCATTACTTTCATTTTTCCAATTAAAAAAAATTGCAATGAGATATTTAGGGTCTGTTTGTTTGGTGTTTGGGAAAGTAGTTTGAGAGAGTAGTGGAGGTTTGTGAAATAATTTCGATTTGCGTAATGTTGTTTGTTTGAGTTTTGAGAGAGTGGTTTGAGAAATAAAGTATGTGTAGGTTTTTTTTTGGAATAGTTAGGTTGTAGGTATAAGATATGTAAGACTTTATGTCAAATCATGTTTGTTGTGAGATAAATTATATAAGAGATAAATTACTTTATGTCAAATCAGAGTAGAGTTTGTATATGTTTTATTTAGAGATAAGAAAATTGTTGTTTGTTTGGATTTTAAGAGAGTAGTTTAAGAAAATTGGGAGATGAAAAATTAATTTCAGAAAATAGAAAATATGTTTGTTTGGCATTTCCCTAACACGAAATTTTTTTGGGAAACGCCAAACAAACAGGCCCTTATTCTTTAGGCTAAATCTATAATTCTAAAGTTGATAAAAATAATGTAATATTTTCTCTGTCCCTAAATTTTTACTATTTTTTTTTTTTGGAATGTTTCAAAATAACACTATATCTCTACCACAACTTTTAAGGATATTTATGTAAAAATACCTAAAAATTCTATCTTTTAACTTTTACCGGAAAAAAAGATAATGGACGAAGGAAGTATAAATTTTTAAAACAGTTCAAACCCTATGTTTGCATGTATGAATCATAACTTTTTTAATAGTAGATAAATTTAATTCCTGATTCAATTATTATTATTATTATTATTTATGTTGCAAAAAAACAAAAGAGAGACAATGAATTGTCCAGTTTTGGACCTACATGAAAAGGATTTAGACATGTTTGACAGACCTATTCTGTCCTTATTTCAGTTCCATGTCTCTCGTATGATATATCACATCACTTTATATAAATCATATATATCCACTTTTTTCACCAGATTATTTGGCGCATTTGTGATCACATATACAATACAATATTTTTCAGCTCAATTTTGGAAATTTTGAAGAGGAATTGCATTCATTTCATTTTATATTTTAGATTATACTAGCCTGTTTTAGAATACGCAAAATTTCATTTGTTTAAAGCCATATCCAACCAAGCCGGCAACCGGACATGAGTGGGGGTTGTCGACTGGGTTCGGTTGGAGTTGGATGGGCAGGAGGTTCGGGGCAGGCAACCCGGCAAGCAAACAAGCATCAGGCAGGCAAATGCCCCTGTCGGGGCTCGGGTGCTATTTTTTTTTTTGAATTTCATGAATTAAATAAATAAGATTTGTTGAACAATTTCATATATAATTGGACAAATATAAATCTAAATAAATGAGCTTTGTTGAATTAATGGATGTTGATTGCCCTTCGATTGAAGAAGGATTTTTTAGATGGGTCGAAAAAACATAAGGACAAGGCAATTGAGCGAGCAATTGGACAATTGGACAATGCCTTCGATTGGAGTGGCCTCACAAACTCTCACACACTACAAGAAAAATTAAAATATCAAACTTGTCATTTTTTATAAGTATCTATTACTAAGTGACAGTATTGAAGGCTATGCAAATTTTCATTTGTTTCACTATCTCCCACATTACAAAAAAATTTAACTTTTCTGATAATTTTAAACTTGTTATTTTGTATATCTATTAAGTGACTCACTAAAATTATTTTCATAAGCATATTAGTGATAATAATTGTAAAAATGCTGTTATTATTGACATTTGATGAATCCCAAAAGTGACAATTAAAATATTATCACTAAATCATTGTGACAATGTTTCTTGGCACTATGTTGGTGTCATTAATTTCCAATAAATGCTTAAATTATCATGTACTTCTCGCAAAAAACTATTAATGACAATTTAATTATATTATTATCACTATTACAATTTCACATTTAAATTTGTTGTCACAAATTACATAAAATGAGTGACAATTTTTGGTTTATCACTTCAAATCTTGTAACTAATATACATTTTTCTTATAGTGACAGTAAATTTGGAAATGTCAAATGTGGGTAGGCAAATAGTGAGGGTAGTAAAAAAAAAAAAAAAAAAAACTTGTAATTAATGAGTGAACGTTCTAATTTTTTTTTGATAGTATCATAGTAATGCTCAAACGTTTAACATATGTAAAAGAATGTATTTCATAAGGCTTGCTCCAGCGGCAAGGGTGGGGGTTCGAATCCCATTTGGAACTTGGATGGAAGCATTTCTATGGGTCTATCTTAGGGTCATTTGTGGTGAAGACCCCTTTGTGCGCAGAGTGTACAGCAGTATGGTGGGAACCCGGGGCTTGGTGGAGGCACATCCTGCGATTTACATCCTTCAGGGTTCTAGGGCAAGGGTTCTGAGGGTCCAGGATTAGTCAAGTGTAAGCTTGTACACCTGGGTTATCAAAAAAAAAAAAAAAAAAAGAATGTATTTGGGATGAATCCAAAAAACCATTTAAAACAAAAACGTTACTTTATTGGGGCTGTAACAAGTACTAAATTTGTCATTCTATATATATAACAAAGGTTGTTTTAATTTAATTTTTAATTTGTGGAGTACATTTAAACGTAGATAATATGTGGTTGAGATAATGATATTTGTAAAATATTTGAACATACATCATTATTAACATTGTTATAGTCTCAACATTTATAGAAAACTGTTAATGGTAGGAGTATAAATGTATACAATAATCAAGCATAATATTTAAATAATCGTCATGCAATTTTATTTGAAAGAACTATTCTCTTAGTTCTATCATGGATCAAAATTTTCATTTTATTCGTCGAAAACATTGAAAAGTTTATGTTTCTAATTAATCGAAACAAGGTTTGCCTTGAAATATATTTTTCTTTCTACATTTAGTAATTTTATTTTTTTGCAATTTTTCGAAAACGTTCCTGAAAACTTTTTAAATTTTTTTCTATATCTACCTAACTGAAACATAAATTGAAAACGAAACTCTGACCCATGACTTCTGCCCTTCACACCAATGTTATATTTTACATCAAATAATTTACAAAGTATGTCTAAATATATAAAATTCTACACTAAATATGATTTTACCTAATCCATTCGATTAGTTAGAAAATAAACCATACATTATGATTTGTAATTTTTAATATAGTGTTATTTAATTATATAATAAATAAATATATCACCATATATAAAATTTAAATTCTTGTTGTCGTGTGATTATTTTGAGTTCGACTAAACCATATTTTCTAAACAATAATTATAGATGTAAGTGCTAATAAGTAGACAAAATTGTACTATATTAGTTAATAGACACCCCATAATAAAACCTCAAACTCTATCATTTATTTATTTTACCCTACAAACATCAAAAAAGCAATTTCCAAAAATGCCATTCTCTACTAAACAACCAACATGCACACTCCTCTTCATCCTATCACTCTCCCTCGCCACCCTCTTCGCCACCACCCTCCGCCGCAGCCACCACCATTTCCTCCCCCCTCACACTCCCCCTTCCCCCACCTCCACCACCCAACACTACCGCAACGCATTCCTATCCACCGCCAACAACTCCACCATCGCCGCCCACCTCCGCCACCTCACCCTACACCCCCACCTCGCCGGAACCCCACCCTCCCTCTCCACCGCCGTATACGTCAAATCTCACTTCCAATCGCTCGGCCTCACCACTCACCTCACCAACTTCTCAACCCTCCTCTCCTACCCAAAACACTCTTCTCTCTCCTTGCACCTAAAAAACGGCACCGTATTATCCCTCCCCCTCTCCGAACCCCGAAACGACGTCGTCGTCATGCCGTACCACGCCTACTCCCCCTCCGGCTCCGCGTACGGTAAGGCGGTGTTTTTGAACTACGGAAGGGATCAGGACTATTATGCGCTGGGGGTGGAGGTTAAGGGTTGCGTGGGTTTGGTTCGTCGGGGCTCGGAGATGTCGAGGTACGATGTGGTGGCGAATGCCGCGGCGCACGGGGTTTCGGCGGTGCTAATGTACACCGAAGGCGATTATAAACAGGGGGTGGAGAGGGGGACTGTTATGAAGGGTTTGGGTGACCCGGTTAGCCCCGGTTGGGCCGGGTTGGAAGTGGGTGAGAAACTTGATTTGGATGACCCCCGTGTGACGGAGAAATTCCCCGGAGTCCCGTCGTTGCCGGTGTCGGAGGAGGTGGCGGAGAGTATAATTATGTCGTTGGAGGGGGTTAGAGCGCCGTATGCGTGGAGAGGGGATTTTAAGGGCGGTGGTGATGGAATTAAGCGGGTGGGGCCCGGCCCGACTATGCTCAATTTCACATATGAGGTTGTTTGTTTTGAAAATTAATGAATAGTATAAGGTTAATTATATGCTTCATTGTGTTTCTTTGATGGAATTGGGATTGTTTGTTGGATGATTCTTTTATTAGTGTTTTCTTTTGGGTTTTTAGCTTTTCTTTTTTGTTGTTTGTATGTTGTCAAATGACGGTTGCCATATTTGGAAATTTAGTTGATTCAAAGTTGACTTCATAGACAACACTCCCTAGTTGTTTTTTCTTTCCTCTCCTCTTTTTGGAAAGAGGGGGGGGGGGGGGGTTGAATCCTACTACGGAGAGTCATTATCAAAAATTTGCGGCGCATAACTATGCAAGATGGCCCGAGGAGTTGTTGGTTTTGTTAATCCACCTTCCGCGTTTGGTTTTTGCGTGATGGAGGTTTTCATATTTCTGAAAATTTGTACTCTTCTTGATTTTTATTAATTGAATGATGATTTATCCAAAAAAATATTTTGCCTTGTATTTTGGCCGAAAAAAAGGCTGAAAGTTCTTCAAACTGTGTTGGAGACACCTGTAATGCAATATGCTAAATGTATGATTTTAATGTTATTATGTTTGCAGGGTGAGCGAAAAATGGCAACAATACATAATGTTTTTGCTGTGATAAAGGGATCAGAAGAACCAGACCGTTTTGTGCTTCTCGGAAACCATAGAGATGCATGGACTTATGGTGCGGTGGACCCCAATAGTGGAACCTCTTCTCTTCTCGACATTGCTCGTCGCTATGCACTTCTTATGCACATGGGTTGGAATCCTAGAAGAACGATCGTTCTTTGCAGCTGGGATGCCGAAGAATTTGGGATGGTAGGTAATATTCTGTTAAAGCACATATCCTTTTCCGGAATTTGGAATCTAACTCGTTCGTTTAGTTATTTGAATTAATTAATTCCAGATTGGATCTACGGAATGGGTTGAGCAAAACCTTCTGAATCTTGGATCCAAAGCAGTGGCCTATCTTAATGTTGACTGTGCAGCTCAAGGTCCTGGTTTCTTTGTTAGCGCAACTCCTCAACTAGATGACCTTCTTGTTGAGGTAACAAAAAAGGTAAGTGATTTTAACTTCAGTATAATTATGATGATTTTTTTAAAAAAATTTGTATATATTGGAAATATTGTGTTTGTGTACGAATCAGATTAGAGATCCCGATTCAGAGAATCTGTATTTGTATGAAAGTTGGACTGCTTCCAACAAAGGTGTCAATGTAAGTTTGTATCCTTTTGGGATTTTCTTTCTGTTCTAATTTTCTCAATTTATTCATTTGGTCAAGTATTATTTATGTTCCTAAAGTTACAGGCTTGGCAATTATTGATTTCCCTTGTTGCAAGCAGATTGAGAGACTCAGCAGAGTTGATTCGGACTTTGCTCCATTTTTGCATCATGCAGGGATTCCTTCAGTTGACTTGTACTTTGGAAGTGGTACCTTTTCTCGACCTTATTGCATTCCCAAAGCTCGCTAATTGACAATAAATTTCTATTTAAGTTATACATTCCGTGCTAATATTCATTCTCGTACAGAATTTCCCGTGTATCACACAGCTTTTGACTCCTATGATTGGATGAAGAAATTTGGCGACCCCTTATTTCATCGGCACATAGCAGGTACTTTCTAGTTTTTATTTATTATTATTTTTGTGCAACTATTACATCAAAACATGTCTTAAGATTAGGCACTCTCGACTATCGACTATCGACTATCGACTTTCGAGTTTTATTTATTATTTGTGTGTAACTATTATATGTTAAAGTATGTTTTAAGATTTTATTCCCTCTTTGTTGTTTTAGTGGCAGGAGTATGGGGACTTGTTGCACTACACCTGGCCGATGATCCAATTCTTCCTTTCAACTACCTCTCGTACGCTACTGAATTGCTGGTACCGTTTTCTTCTTTACCTTCTGATCAAAGACTTTAGGTATTGTCTAATTTATGTACTCTCTACAGAAGTATAAAGATGTCTTGAACACTTTGTTAGAAGGGGCAATCTCGTTGCATCCAATCTCTTCTGCCATCCAAGAATTCACGGCTGCTGCCGTTGAAATCGAGGAGGAAGCCACGGTTTGAGTTAAAACTCTACAGTCTGAAAACGTACGGATTTTGTATACTATGATTACAAGCTAGTTAAACAAACTTTATTAATTTTATACAGAAACTGAGATTGGATCAAAACCTTGATGAATTTTCCGTGTTGAGGAGGCGGATGTTAAATGATCGACTGATGCTTGCCGAAAAGGGGTTCTTAGACTCGGAAGGGCTCCCCGGAAGGCAATGGTTTAAGCATCTTGTAAGCATCATTTTGACGAAGCTTTTCTTTTCCGACATAACTCTAACACCATCCGTGTTAATATGAACTAAAATCTACATCCTCCGTTAAGACACGTTGGTCATTTGTTGTTTGATGTAGATTTATGGACCGCGTGGAAGTACAGAAAGCAAGATATCGTTCTTTCCGGGGATAGCGGACGCTATATCTCAAGTAAGTAATGAGGAAGAAAGGAAGGCAACAATTAGACATGAGATCTGGAGAGTTGCAAGGGCTATTCAAAGTGCTGCTTCTGCTTTGAGAGGTGAATTCACCTGAAAATATATAAAAAAAAAAAAGTATTTTAAATATAAAAGGTGATAGTACAGGAAAACATGGACTAGTATTTTCTTTTTCTAACACCTGAAGGTCATCAATGTAATATTTAGATTGTTGCCAGCAGTATATAGCAAGGTTATCAAACCGTGAATCGTATCGCGTATCGTTTTCCATTCGTATCGGATCGTATCGAGATATATATCGTGTATCGTAAGATACATGATCAATTATTAAAAATAATATAAAATATATTCCCAACATAATAAAAAAATTATAAGACATAAAAACTAATATTTTAAAGTCAAACAAAACATTCGAAATAAGCCAAATTCCAAATTTGAGTTATATTTGTTTGTCTTATGCTCTTCCAACTTCTTAACATAAACATTTTTAACATTTTCCGGAATACTTGAACACTCTTTCACATCTATTTTTGTTCAGGCAAGATGATTTTTTTTTAGAGAAACATAAATAAAAAGAATACTAACTAATATGACCGACCAGTAAATACTTCCTAATTTTTTCTACCAGAAGAAGAACTAATAATAATAATATTGTCCTTAAAGTTGAGTACCATTCCATTTGCCTTCACTCGAGAAATTAAACCCCTACCCACCACCAAAACTTATTAGACACTCAAAAAAAAGAAAAAAAAGAAGCACGGCCGGAAAAATGAGAAACACCACTCATCACCACCATGGCCGCCTCCGCCTCCGCCTCCGCCTCCGCCTCCGCCTCCGCCTCCGCCTCCGCCACCTCCACCTCCACCTCCACCTCCACCTCATATATTAGTTATTAATTTCATTAACTCTCTTCCCTCTACTCAACACATCTAAAAATCTCATCACTCCAACCGAATTTCTCACCGGAAACCAGACCTTAATCTCCTCCGGAGAAGAATTCGAACTGGGTTTCTTCACTCCAGGAGTCTCAAACAATTATTACATCGGAATATGAGTCTAGGATGCTTGGGTTGTTAATTTGTGATTTTTGTAGAGATTTTATGGACAAATTGAAGAATAATTGAAAGAATCGTCCTCTGTTTTATGTACAATTGAGGGAAAATCTTTTTTTTAAAAAAAAAAACCGGGTCGCGAACTGGATCGGGTCGGGTCCGACCCGATTCAGGAAAAAATCCGGTTTGCAAATGTATCGCATGTATCGGTTTCGAATCGCGATACATGCGATTCCGAATCGTATCGGAACGATATTTTACGAAACACGGTCCAAAACGATACGACGTCCGAGTCGTATCGTTTTGTCTCTGAATCGAAGCGTATCGTACGAATCGTATCGCGAATCGTACGATATTAACTACACTGGTATATAGTATATTTATTTGACAATGACAGGTTTCTATCTGGTTCACCTTTTGCCATACTGTAGTGTGTTCATTGAAGACAATGTCATGAGAAAAGATCTATTTATATGAGAAAAGATCTATTTATGTTTTTATGTATTTCAAATTTTCAACATTATCATAAATTAGTAGAAATCTCATAGATGGTAAAACAAATATGTTAATGAAGTACCTTTAATGTGTAAAAAGATGTACATATAACCATGGATAAAAATTTCTATCTTTTCCATCGAAAACATTGAAAAGTTTTCGTTTTTGAATCAAGCGAAACGAAAACAAGATGTAATTCCGAAATCATTTATTTGCCTTAAACTCTGTTATTTTTCTAAATTTAGTAATTTTTTTTACAAATTTTCCTTATTAATTCCGAAATATTTCTGAATAGTCTCGAAAAGTTTCCAATATTTGACTGACCAAAACATACATTTGAACTGAAATTTTGATCCATGCATATAACTATAAAAGGGTAAATGCCACTGCAACTATTGTTTAAAATGGGTCTTTTAAAACTCGCAGTTGTCAACTACGAGTTTACCTTAAATTCGCAGTTGCCAGCTGCGAGTTTAGTCAAAAGGTACATTTTGGGAAATAGTTTGGCAACAAAGACATTTACGGAATTATTTTTGCCATGAAGCCTATTTAGAAAAAAATTCTATAAAATATATGCATGTTATGCTATGATCAAATCTCATTAATATGAAACCAAGTTTGCTGAAAACTATCAGGGTGATTTACAATCAGACCCCCTTAGGTTTGGGCATATTACAAGAAACCCCCCGTTGTTTAAAAAATTACAGGGACACCCCCTCAGGTTTGAACATATTACAAGAAACCCCTTACGGCGTTAAAAACAGACGGAATTCGATGACGTCAGCAAAAAAAAAATTGATTTTCCAAATTTACCCCTGGTTAAATATACCCACAAGGGTGTCTATGTAATAATATCATACCTCAGGGGGTGTCTATGTAATAATATTATACCAGAGGGGTATCTATGTAATAATATTATATAACATGGGGTTTATTTGGAAGATTACAATAACTTCATTGAGTTACTTGTAGCCAACGGTCTTATTTTAAAAAACGACCAATGGATGTTCATATTGACCATATATTTTGACTCTAAATTTAATGGTTTACTTATCAAATTGTCATATTTCTAAAAATGACCAATGGATGTTACTGTAAATTTCGGCGTGCATTTGTCACCATTATGGGTGCATTCTTCACACACCCTACACATGAATATTTTGATTATCGATATTTTAAGCATCTCACACTACCTCTTGAATTTGATGATGTCATTATCAAATTTGTGGGATGAAATGTAAAACTAAAAATACACATTTGGACTTCTATTTATAACCAAATTATGTGGCCAACAGTAAAATCTAATGGTCATTTTTTAAAATATGATAGTTGGCTACAAGTAACTCCCTGAAGTTATTGTAATCTTTCAAATACACCCTCTGTGGTATGATATTATTACATAGACACCCTCTGTAGTATGATATTATTACATAGACACCCCCTGTTGGTATATTTAGCCAGGGGTAAATTTGGAAAATCAAATTTTTTTTGCTGGCGTCATCAAATTCCGTTTGTTTTTCACGTCGTAAGGGATTTCTTGTAATATGCCCAAACTTGAGGGAGTGTTCCTATAATATTTAAAACTGCGGAGGGTTTCTTATAATATGCCCAAACCTGAGGAGATCTGAGTGTAAATAACCCAAACTATTATTAATATTATAGATAGCAATGATTATTCGTGTTCGGTTAACAAAAATGCAATTGAGCCAATTACAGTTTTGGCTGATTATGCTATTGGGCTGATAATTTAATTGAACGGTTGGTTATTTTGGCCTACAATATGGATCCGGTCTAATAATACTCCTATAATATTGTATTTTGGTAACGGATATTAGTGGCTAAAATTACTATCACTATATGCACTAAAGTTGTCATTATAACGGTCTCCCAAAAAAAAAGTTGTCATTATAACTAGCTAGTGACAACTTTTAAGGTTGTTGACACAATAAGAGTTGTCACTAAAAGTTATAGTCGTGATCTATAACTAAAAGCTTTAGTCACATACAATATTATCAAATATAATATACGTTACAGTCACGTACGAGATTCCATCACTAAAGCACAATAATTTAGTCATGGACAACTTTCATCACTATAAGAAAGAACTCCATGAACCCTCTTGGACCCTGCCTAACCAGTCCGTCTAACACCTTTCATTTAGCTCAATGTTCTCGGTAATTTGAGGAAGACAAATTTTGATGACGTAATAACTTTGTGTGCTAGTGTCCTAGTCCAACCAATATTTTCATAATCGAACCGAACAATGAACAAGTAAGTCGACTAACCATTGATTTTACTAGTAGGACCGGTCAAACCGATTCCAGGGGCGGACGGTAGAAGGGGCTGGGGGGGCGACCAAGGAAAAAAGAAAAAAAAATTATATAGGTATTCAGCAATTATAATTTCCTAGAGACTAAAGTTGCAATTTGGCCATTAAAAAATGCGCTACTCTGCTTTTTTCCGCCTTCACGCCCTCCCATCTCATGTCTTTTTCTGAACTAACCCCTAAAGACGCTAAAGCAAGGCCTAATTACAATGAACAATATCTAATGCAAAATATACAAATCATCAACACATAAACTCAAAACCCATCTTAATTTATTTTCGGGTAAACATCACTTTTGGTCCCTCTTATCATAAACTTTTTACAGAGTGGTTCCTTTTATGTTTTTTTTCCCACTTTACTCCCTACTATGTATTATTTGTTTCACTTTAGTCCCTACTACGAATTATGTGTTTCACTTTAGTCCTTATCAGGTGGTTCCGATAACACGTGACATGCATATGAATATTTTTTAGGGCATTTTCGTCCATTCACTATTGAGACTATTTGAGATATTGTTTAATTGATGAGCATTTTGGTGTTTGAAAAAGATTTTAGGAAAAAACTTTAGTTTGGAACGAAATATACGATTAAGTTCGATTGGAATGAAAGCCTAGTTTGGAAATTTAGTTTTTTTTAAATAATTAGAAAAACGAAAATATCTATGTTAGTTTACTTGAAATGACAAAATTGCCCTCATGAGCATATCACATGTTATCGGAATCGCCTTGGACCACTTGAAAAGGACTAAAGTGAAACAAATAATTCATAGTAGGGACTAAAGTGAAAAAAAAAATATAAGAGGGACCACTCTGTAAAAACTTAATGATAAGAGGGACCAAAAATAATGTTTACCCACTATAAAAAAATAACATAAATTAAAGGATGTACAATTGTACATATATAATTTGATTAATTTACTTTTTATCATTTCGAAACAAGCATGGTAACAAAACAGGAATAGAACTGTCCAGGTTAAAAAGTTAAATAAAATTTCAAATTAAGACTAAGACGCGCCAGGTAGGGGTCGAACCTACGACTTTCTGCTTAGGAAACAGACGCTCTATCCACTGAGCTACAGGCGCTTAGTTGATGTTTCATGACATAATATTATTAATATATCATTTCTATCAACTCACTCATTTACTTCTTTTTCCCTATTCGTATGCATTTTCAGATCATGAACTATTTGTATGCATTTTCAGATCATGGTAAGTTCAATCATCTTAGGCTTAGCTACTTACAGTTTCAAGTAACTTGGTCAATTAGCAAACAATCCTAGTTAACTGAATTAAAACTTCTATGAACACCAACATACGTATAATATACATCAAAGAACATTCAACGTATATTTACATCTCAGAATACAAAATCCTCGATAGAGGTTTGGGTTCAATGTTGAAGTAAAAGTACCAAAATATCACCCTTATATTGCATGATAGTTAAAACAAAGATGACAAATGTAATTTTGAAAAATGCACCCTTATATTGCATACTGTGACATCTATTTTTTTTCTCTCAAATGCGCCCATATATAAACATATATATAGGAAGACTAGTTCTATCTTAAACAAAATTCAATCATACTCAAATTAACAAATTTTATACTATAAAATAAGTCCACATTATTTTATAATTGGATATCACATTCCTTTAAAAATTATATAAGAGTGACCAATCAAACTAATTTTCATTGTGATCAAGTAGAGGTATAATCATCACCCAAAAGAGAAAAGTAGAGGTACAATCAAACCTCAAATAGACTTGATTCAATATTTCTGTATACACTTTATTTATTTATTTATATTTTTATAACAGATTATATACACACATCACTTCATCCAATTTGATACAAACACATATCAAAGACTGAAACCAATATCTATAGCAACTTCTTCAGCATTTCATTTGGTGGCTTTATGATGAGCACAGGACACTTTGCATGGTGAAGAACATGATCACTCACACTTCCTAAAAAGGCCCTGCATCACAAATATGAACTTATAATTTCATACATATTAATTTCTATAACACACAAACGAGAAAAATGAACGCCTAATAGTATAGACTAATGAAAACATGGATTCATGTTCCGTTCATTATATGTAATCTCACCTCTTGATCTTTCCAAGACCTCGACTGCCTACGACGATTAGATCAATGTGCATTTGCTCCGCAGCATCACATATAATCTCTTTTGGAACCCCTTTAAGAATCGATGTTTCTGCTTTAACCTACGACAAACAAGGAGCCCTCGTTTCATGACAATATGGTAATGGCAACAGATATTTCATGAATCGAAAGAGATCATGATAATGGTCATGAGAACAAACCTTTATTTCGGTGCACATGTTCACTGCACGACTGAGTATTGCCGAGGCAGTTTCTTGTTGAGATTTGTTCGCAGATTGTATTATTGATGTTGTTGGAAAAACAGCTAAGATCATTTCAAAACAAATCAAAATCCATACTTCGAAATTTATATGAACTGCATTATGAGCTAGACACACACAAAACTGATAACTCTAAACATCATTACCTACAAAATCATTCTGAATTATTATCATTCACCCCCAAATTGTATCAATGATTAAAATATGCGCAATCAAGAAAATAAACATGTTATTCCAATACACAGATGCACACAAATATGTATACCTTGTCCTAATGGCAAAACAGGGACCATAAAACTGCACCCAGAGGTCTCAATTTCATCATCTAGCCCTTGATTATTAATTAAAAAGTTGACAATAATTGTCAGGAATGTGTTTGCTTAAATGCTCCAGAGAAACTAACATGTATTTATGCAGAATTATTCTACTAAATTGATCACCTGTGCCATGGAAAAAAAAAACTGTAAAAACTAAAAAGAAAAATTACGCTGAATTCCAGGAAAGACATAGTAAGGGAAAGGCTCCATGACATGTATGATTGTGAGCATTAAGCTGGTGGAGTGGAAGTAGTCGTTTTCATTTTCATTTTCTCCAGTAGCAAGTCCCTGCAGTCCTATTAAAGTTTCGAGAACCCATTGTAGAGCATAAAAACTCTCGTCGCTATCATCGACCGCCACCAGAACCCTCATTTTCCGATCCCCTGTTTCCGCCGCCTCATCTGGACGTAGTACAACCGCTTCTGCTGCGCTGCTTTCCATTTCTCAAGCATGAAATTTAGTAACTATTATGTTTATTTCTTCATACTAAAAATTGTGATGCGATAAATAGAAATCGAAGGAAAATAGATAAAGATGATCGGGCTTTTGGGTCATACTTGACGCATGCGTTTTGGATGAAGATGAAGCTGTGATGGAAAACGTGGCGGACCCTGAAACTAACCACAGCTGTCCACAGAGCTGTCGACCCGAACTCTATTTTCTTTTTAAGTTAACCATGGGTCCGAGTTCAGACCCGAACTCAAATTTCAACTTTTCTAAAATGGTGAGATTTCCTAGTCGGATTGGGTTGGGAATCGATCTTACCTTTCACCCGGTCTGAACCGAGACCAAACCTGATCTAGATAATTGAGTTTTACTCGAATCAGACTTATTTAATTTTATCGGATTCGGACCCGTCCAAAACATCTGATTCCAAACCGTATTGTTAGTTGGGACATTCTATATTCTCACCTCAAAGTTGAGTCACCAAATAAATTCAATATCAACCCTTAAAAACGAAATTAAATTATGTTGTCCATTGAATGTGTACAAATATGTATCAACCCCACATTTTATGTATTATACCCAAAAAATTAATAAACAATAGATTGTAAATAGATATTTTACATTATTACCCTTTATGAAAAATACTCAATTGACCAAGATGTCCCTATCTTTTCATCTCCCTCATTCTTTCCAACCCCTTTCCTAACCTTAACCCATACCACCACCACCACCACCACCATCTCCTAGTTCGACAAGGATGACGACGGTGAAGTGCCACTTCCATTCTCTTTGCCACCACATGGCGGCACTTCCTTCGCCGCCGTTCAGGTCTCTACGAGAACCAAGTCCATTTTGGTCACGATAAGAACATTGGCGGCACTACGTCGCCGCCGCTCTGGTCGCGACGAGAACGGTGCCGCCCCCGTTCTGATCGCGACCAGAACGAAGTGATGCTTCATTGGTGAAGCTCCTTCTCCGGTGAAGCATTTCAGGAAAAAGACTTTTTTAATTTTTTTATTTTGAGATTTGTTTTTATTTAATTAGATAAAGAATATTTTGATTAATTTTAGAAAATAAGTAATTGCATTAAATACTTAAAGCTGATTTCAGTTTTGCTCTTAGTGTTAATAATTTCTTTTTGAATTTTAAATCTTGAATGTCATTTGTAATATCACATAAAATTCCAAAATTTATAACTGTAATATTTATTTCAGTTTTTTCATAGATTTGTATAATTAAGTAGGAATAAATTGAACTAATATTAAATAAAAAATAATTGTAATATTAAAATTTATAAATATAAAAATGCTATTTACATAATTTAATAAACTAATTTAATTTTATATATTAATATATTAAACTTTAATACTATAAATTAAAAAAATTAAAATAATCCAAACCCATCCACCGTCCCATGACCCCGATCAACCCCCCCCCCCCCCCCCCCCCCCCCAAACCAGGTCGCCGCGACGGCGATCCCAGGCCGTCCGATTGAAATCTCGGGCGCCCGATAGAGGGTAGAGATGGATTTAGTATAATGGGTGAAATGGGTTTTCGGGTTTGGGCCTTAGGATTTCTTGGTTTCTTGGTGAGATTATCGGGCGGTGGAGTGAAAGAAAGGAAGAAGCTTTAAGAGCTTCCACGACGACCAATTTATTAAGTAATTTTTCGGACTGAAATTAATGTCAAAATTAATGAGAGAGGAATGAAGGAAAGGAAGAAGAGATTCACGGAGGAGGTCTAAGATTTTTTTTGTTCTTTTAAAAAAAAGGTTATATGAGTATTTTACAAAATAAATGGTAAAGCTATAATCGGTATCTTATATTTTAGTTGGGGTTGTGCTTGAGTTAGTTGGAGTTGTACTTTGGACACGTGTCAAAATTTGATTGGATTTCAAAGGAGTTGTTGGTGACTCATATTGAAGGGTGAGTCACAATAAACCATCCCTTGTTAGTTTCAAGGGTTGGGTTCATCAGGTTCGGGTCCCAACCCGACTCTTCACAACAATCATCAAGTAGAGTCTTCACAAGGTTAAGGTCAGGGTCACGGTCCTGGTCTGAACCCAATCTTTAACAGACCTACCCAACTGAAAACTATTTCAATATTAATAGGAATTGTAATTTTTGATCTTGGAGCCTTAATTTTCATCATTGGACTATGACTTTATCAACTACTCTTTTTTATTCTCACTACTCGAAAGAGTACTCCACGTTGAATGTATTTTAACCCTATTTTAAATTGATTTGAGTGTAAAATGTATTAGTTTGGTATTTTTAAAATTCTCTTCAAAAGTATACGAAACAATGAAAACGTGATTTCAAAATATGCTAACTAGAATTTTCTTTGATATAAAATAATTATAATTTAATAGTGAATTGCGTTTGAAAATTTGATTAGCAATTTGAATATATTTTGAATGTTGGAATTTGAAGGAAAAAATGTAAACTAGAGATGAAAAATTATATCTTCTTATATTAAATTAATTGATAATATATTACGTATTTTTTATTGTATATTATAAGATGGTTGATTTAATTGAAATACTCAAATCATAGATCAAAATTTCCATCTTTTCCGTCGAAAAGTTTCCATTTTTGAATCAAGCGAAACGAAAACAAGATGTAATTTTGAAACCATTTGTTTGTCTTAAACTCTGTTATTTTTCTAAATTTAGTAACTCTTTTTACCATTTTTCTTTAGTATTTCCGAAACATTTCCGAAAAGTCTGGAAAAGTTTTCATAATTTGACTGACCGAAACATACACTCAAAACGAAATTTTAATCCATGACTCAAATACTGTCATTTTGAATTGAGATATTTCTTTCGTGTGTATGGAAGAAAATATGGGAAATACAATGATGCATCTTAAGTGGACCGGTTCGGTTTGAACCGGCCGGTCAAATTAACCGGGTACAAACTCAACCGGTCAACTCCCCTCACACTTTTGTGTTCATATGAAGTTTGAATTACCTTTATACCAACTCACCATCTCATACAAATGCAGTGATATTTTTTTTTACACAAAATGTCTTCTCAATCTTATGAGGTCAAACAGTAAAAAAAAGTGTCATTTGTTAATATCCAGCACAAGCAGCAAAAGGTTAAATCGCGAGTTTTACAGGGGATATCCAAATGGAGAAGCAGCAGCTGAAAAAGGTAGCAGTTAACATCATTTCTTCTTGCTATTTATGGATATTCAAAGTTGTGTATATAAAGTAGCATATATTCCTTTAAATATTTTATTATTATACGCTTATCCAGGTAAAAAATGAATAAAACAGTGAAAACAGATTTCTGTATTAATTGTGCTGTTTGATCTATGCTTTATACTTTATATTCCTTGTTGTTCTGTTATAATTTCATTCGATTTACTATTTTGAATACGATGTGGCGTTTCTTTTGTTGCTAGCTAGCTTCTTTGATTGTTTACTGGGAAGTACAGATATGGGACATCGGAGGCCTGTTTGTTTGACATTTCAGAGAGTAGTTTCTGACAATGGTGTGAGTTTGTGAAATAATCTCGATTTGCATAATCTTATTTGTTTGGATTCTGGGAGAGTGGTTTGAGATATAAGGTGGTGTAGTTTTTTTGGAAGAGTTAAAATTGTAGGTGTACGATGTGTAAGAATTTATGTCAAAATGTTTGTTATGTGATAAAAGCTGTGTAAGATCTATGCTTTACTTTATATTCCTTGTTGTTCTGTTATAATTTCACTCGATTTACGATTTTGAATACGATGTGGCATTTCTTGTGTTGCTAGCTAGCTTCTTTGGTTGTTTACTGGGAAGTACAGATATGGGACACTGGAGGCCTGTTTGTTTGACATTTCGGAGAGTAGTTTGTTTCAATGGTGTGAGTTTGTGAATTAATCTCGATTTACATAATCTTATTTGTTTGGATTTTGGGAGAGTGGTTTGAGAAATAAGGTGGTATAGTTTTTTTGGAAGAGTTTAGATTATAGGCATATGATATGTAAGAATTTATGTCAAATCATGTTTGTTATGTGATATAAGTTGTGTAAGATCTATGCTTTACTTTATATTCCTTGTTGTTATGTTATAATTTCATCCGATTTACGATTTTGAATACGATGTGGCATTTCTGGTGTTGCTAGCTAGCTTCTTTGGTTGTTTACTGGGAAGTACAAATATGGGACACCGGAGGCCTGTTTGTTTGACATTTCAGAGAGTAGTTTGTGACAATGGTGTGAGTTTGTGAAATAATATCGATTTGCGTAATGTTATTTGTTTGAATTTTGGGAGAGTGGTTTGAGAAATAAGGTGGTGTAGTTTTTTTTTTGAAGAGTTTATGTTGTAGGTGTACGATTTGTAAAAATTTATATCAAATCATGTTTGTTATGCGATATAAGTTGTGTAAGAGATAAATTACTTTATGTCAAATCAAAGTAGAATTTGTGTGTGTTTTTTTTAAAGATAAGAAAATTGTTGTCTGTTTGGCTTTTGGGAGAGTAGTTTGGAAAAAATGATAGATGATAAATTTATTTCAGAAAATAGACACAAGGTATTTGTCTCGCTTTTTTCAAACATGAATTTTTATTGGGAGATGTCAAACAAACAAGCCCCTGCAATTTTCAGGAAGGTGAAGTAGTAATCACTAATCATGCTATCTGAACAAGGACTTTTCAAAGACTAACTACTATTTCTCTTTGTGGCTCATAACTAATTGGGTGATTGTAGTTTCAGAAGAGTTTGGGTCCTTTAACTTTTACGGGTCCGCGGGATTACGTCATTTTAGTTTCGGCGAGCAAATTACATCCTATATCATATTAGTACCCACAATTTCGGTCCATATTTCGCTGGAATTCCTAACAATGTTCATAATTTGAAACCGTTGCAAAATTGTTTGCCCTACAAAAAAGATGCAATAACCTTCATTTATACAAATTGTTTGCATAGTTGGCAATTTCTGAATATTGATGTAATTTCCGGCGAAATATGGACTGAAATTACGGGAAAGTGGACTAAAATTAACGAAAAATGGACTGAAATTGCTACTACAAAAAAGATAAATGATGTATTTTGCTCACCGGAAAATCAAGTGTCCTGAACCCGCGTCCCTAAGAAAGTTAAAAGGACGTAAAATGATTTTTTTGCCTGGATG
The DNA here is from genome assembly GCA_038501285.1 of Penstemon eatonii. Lineage (NCBI taxonomy): Eukaryota > Viridiplantae > Streptophyta > Magnoliopsida > Lamiales > Plantaginaceae > Penstemon > Penstemon eatonii. Next base: position 6,285,382 of record CM076713.1, read on the forward strand.
CAATTGATGCTTGTAAACATTGGGTAGGAGCTATTAAACTTTTTCTAGGTATTGCTTAGAATTGTATATAATAGTTGATTTAGGTCAGATAAAGTCAACATATGAACCATGTCTTGACTTTCAATACATTAAAATGACTAACATATTTTCGAGATGAATGCATGCTACAGCAAAAAATGAACACAAGAGGGGAAGCATGTTTTCTTCTTACATTGTTTGTTGAACTGTATTTTAGTTGGTCTATAGGACTTAGCATATAGACAGGTTTAGGTTTGACAGTTGATGAAACAAAATTGGTAATATTTCTATTCTTACCATATGCTTTCTAATTAATTTGATATGAAAAACTTTTAAAAATGAGTCAGCTTTTCACATTGATGCTTCATTTCAATAAAATGTATTCATGCATGTTAGCTTACTTAGCCTCATTAACTCAACTTACCAATGCTCCAGCGCGCTCCAAGGTACTTCGATCCCTCAGAACGTAGTTGGTTGTCGTGCTACAAATTTGATGAAAATAATGAAAATGGCGAGAAACGTAAGAAGCACAAGAAGCGTAAACCATGCTATAATTGTGGTGATATCGGACATGTAGGAAAGCTTTGTAAACAGGTTTCACTTACATAAGTTTCATCCTCGACTTGTTATGTTTAATTTTTGAACTTTTTGTTTTAGTCTTTTAGTTCCTCTTTGCCAACATTTGACAGGTTAATAAGTGCTTCATCTGCTTGAAGAAAGGACACCTGGTCGTAGACTGTCCACGTAGAAACGAAGAAGTGGATAGTACTTCTAGGCTCTGTTTGAAATGTGGGACTATAGGCCATGACATGTTCTCGTGTTGCAATGACTATAATTCTGAAGATCTTAAGGCATGTGAGCTACTTTTCATACTCGTAAATAGTTTATCGAGACCAGTATATGTTCAATCCAAATCGAAATCGTTTTGTCTTGTGAACAGAATATAGAGTGTTGTGTTTGCAAGAAGTTTGGTCATCTCTGTTGTGCTGACAATAAAACTGAACGACCAAGAGAAGCGTCGTGTTACAACTGTGGACGATCAGGCCACTTTGGTTCGGTAATTAGTTTACTCCTCAAAATATGTAATTGTCATTTCTCCTTCAAATATGTAATGAATCCCTAATCATGCATAACTTTATAGGATTGCATAAAATTGAATGAAGTTGTCAATGGCACAAATTGCTCCAAATTTGGATGCATTAAACAATCAGAGGTTTGCTATTGACAAATATCTCTGTCTCTGGATTTGGTGAAATTGCCTTTGTACATTCATCTAATGGAGTATGGAATTTGTACAGGCTGCGAAAGATGCAGTGGTGGCTAAATCTGCAAAGGGTTGCAAACGAAGGAAGAAGAACAAGACAATGCCAACGATCAATGAGTGCGGAGCCAATAATTCTTACAAGATTCAGATCACAGGCCCGTGTAATGGAAAATCTGGATCAAACGTCTCAATGTCACCTGCAACTGCGACTGCAGGAGACGTCCTTAATCAACAGACAAGAGGGTTCTTACCTTCTCATCAAAACTCCGACAATCAAGTAAGAAGTCAACTTTTTCATCGACAAGAAACGCAAACTCCTCAACGACCTATTTATCATCAAACTGGAGTCCAGCTTCCTCAGACAATAACTCAAATTTATAGACAACCTTTTAGCCATCAAACCGGAAACCTGATCCCTTGGCCGATAACTCAAATTCTTCAACCCGTTAGCTATCAAACTGGAAACATGTTTCCTCAGCCAAGAGCTCAAATCCATCAACAACTTTTTAACCATACAACTGGAATTCTTCGTCCTCATCAGATTAGAGCTCCGGTTCCTCCAACAATTGTGATCAGAGTGGAAATCAGACCTCCATTGCCAAATCGTAACAATCAAACTGGAAATTAGAAATCAATTGCCAAATTGTAACAATTAGAGAGTGGAGCCATGGATCAAGATTCCATTTCTGGTATATGTTTCAGTCAGATAAATATTAGAAACTTTTATTACGAAAAACTTACTAAGTCAATGAACTAAGGAAAAAGGAACGAACTAAAATAATGGAGTTGTGAATGCTTTTTATTCATATTTTAATATGCAGCAAAATAATTTAGGTTAAAATGTAAATTTTAGAGGCCTGGAATGGCCTCTGGATTCATATGATTTTCCAAGTTTTTAAGAAAATACGACTGTTAAGCTGCTCAAGTTCGAATTATGACCGTATAGTCTTGCTGTAAATGAAATAAATTTCGTACGATCTTATCGCATCAAATAGACAGTGCACAATCAATCTTTTCTTCATTCAAGATAACCAGAAATGTAATCGTTTACAAGTCAAACACCAATAAATGCACATAGACACAGAGTATGAGAAATCTATAGTTGGATTGATTTTTTCAAAATTTATACAATCCCTTGAGGACTTTCTCCAGAAGCATCAGAAATTCTTCTCCCGCGTAAGGAAGTCATGTGTCATAGTTGGGCGGGTGTTCTTCGACATCTACTATCACTGTTGATAATCAAGAATTCAAAACTCAATGAAGACCATCATTCTAATAAAGAAGGTGGCTTTTTAGTGAATACCTGTTGGCTCATGAGTATTTCAACTGCAACATTTAGATCTCTATCAGCTGCTGCTATTGCCACCTCAACCTGTGTCTGAAAAAATTGAAAGGAATTGCTCTTAGAGTTCATCTCAATATAGTAATCTATGCTAACATGTGTTATACGGAAAATCTTTTACCCTTTCAAAACCCATTGCCACAAGTTTTTGAATTTCCTCATCAGATGCAACGGAGCCCTACTCAAGTGAAAAGTCACAAAAATCATTAAGAAATCAAAATCACAGGAATATGCAATTCTTATCATATATCTGAACCTGATTGCTTTGTGTTCTGGTTGGTGCCACAGGATTATTTACTGCTGGTTGTGATGGTCGATCAAGGTTGTTACCATCCTCCAAAAGTCGAGTTTGTAAGCTGGAATCTGAAGGAGTGGAAGCTGCTTGGTTTAGGCCAGAACTAAGTGTCCTTCCTCTGCCAGGAAACCGGTCGCTGTCTTGTGATGTCTGCATCTCATAAACCATACATCGCTTAACATTAATTTGCTATGATCACTTATATTTATGCTTGGGACTTTACAATGTTGAAAGAATCATGTAATTTGATAATTTCTCTAAACTTCAGGCAATTAAGACATATGATGATTGAATATCTTAACAGTCTTTTCCTACCTCTTTTTTTTTTTAATTTATATATTACATCAGTTGTGCATATTCACATTGCGGGTATTGTTTGTGGCCAAATAGCTTAAAGTTCCAAACCATAAATTTTGAAGATGTAATCCCATGCACTTCACAGAAACTACCCCACCCACAAACACAAGTGCAAGAGAAAGATCAAACACTGCAAAACATCAAAAGTTGTACCTGAGCAGAACTCTCCCTTTGAGGCATCCAAGAAGAAAGATTCCTCCACATGTTTCCAGAAAGTAATCCACTTTAGAAGGACACAGATAATCAAAATTAACACCAGAGATATCCCAAATATATGCTAATCCCATCGATAAAGTAAAAACAAGCAAAATCTACCTTGATGCTGGGTTTTGACCTGTATATGTGGGGATGTAGCCTGAAGTATTACCGCCGGCACACATTATGAACTTAGGTCTCCTTATAAAACTAGACTGCACAAAATTTCAAAGAGTTCGATAAGATTTGACAAGAGATAGAATGACTTAAAAGAGGGAACATACTAATGATGATATGAACAAGTAAGCACTGTGGACATATGTACGTGATGCAATCAAATCTATCTTCTCTGTACTGATTTGCGTATAGTTGGAAGGAAAATTTCTAATATTTCATCTTCTAGATGTACAAAAAGAGAATATGTGAAACCTAGAGTTACTACAACTTTTCTATCCCATCAACATTTGCTGACGCTGACCATAATAATGCAATGTGCACTGAAACACCATATAGAACTATTAACTGCATAAGAGTGAAATTAGAGTAAATGCAAGACGCAGTAGGAGATTTCAACATCTGTTCTTTTTGACAGGTGTCTCAGCTCCCCCCCCCCCTCAACCCCCAATCAGCTATCTAATTAAATTGGACCAAGTTCTGCCTGTTTTTTTAAGTAACAATTTCATACCTTGTGAATGGCTTAAGAACTATCCTTATCTTAATGTCGGAAAATTGTCATAATTTTCTGATAAATTCATATTGTTTTCCAACCTAAATTGGGAGACTAGCTGCACCACATAATGACTGTAGCGCAGTGCAATTGTCTTCCTCACAACATCAAAATGCTTTAGAAACTATATTAAGTTCTAGTGACCATTTTCTACTGCCTATCAACGACGTAATGCACAATTATTGATCATACCACTTTCCGATGTTGTCCTAAGTGCTTGGGAGGGATGGAAACAAATATAAAAAAGAAATGCCAGAACAGCAACCTCCCCTTCCACCATCCACCTACCTCCCAAACCTAACACAAAATTTAATGAAAGAAAAATCCAAAAAGTGCTGCTTTTCTTGTGGATCTTCTGTGTATGGAGATGTGTTCCACACAAAATAAAAAAGAAAAAAAGGAAAGGGTTAGATGTCATATGAGAGCCTATCCTTAATGAAATAAAAAAAACTCCTCTGCATCTCCTCAGGCATGTCTTATTAATCATTTCTCATATGAACTAAAGAAGTTTAAGCACTGGTCGTTACAAAATCTACTTGACAAAAACAAAACAGACAAATAGATCTAAAAATAATTAAGTTGAATTTGCCAATTAAATTATATTCATGAACGGTAACATGTTATGAAAAGAGATGGCCAGTGTAGCAAATAATGGGTTCCTTGATCCAATTATCTCGAAGTGAAGCATGCATATTTTAACATAAAAATAACTCTGCAGAAAGCTTACAAGCCAAGTGGACTCCTCAATGGATGAGTAGAAGGATGTCCCAGGAATCAAGCTGTTAAACAACCCAAAAGTATCTGGTGCCAGAAGAAAACATATAAGTACGGTAAACACATATATAGAACAGAGTAGCAATATGGTAAATATATCTCATAATAGTTGAACATATCTTATGGACAAGAGATGTCATAAAGTTGGATAACATACATGCACATCCAGATAAAATACCACATAGGTGTCCGAGTAACGAGACGTTTGGCATAAGAAGCTGAAACACCACTAACAAGATCCACACATACCTGAAATTAATGATGCAGTAATAAAAGTGTCATGCATATTCTGAGTGAAACTTTAATTAAGTAAAAGATTCAGAGATAATTGACTTACAATTTTGCAGGCACATTAAAAAGACCAAAGACACTGCAGATGAAAGGAAAACTTGATCAGTGGCATGTGTATATTAGCTGAAGATGTATTCACCAAAACCAATCAAACAGCAGCAAACACATACTTCTTATATCCAAAAACTTCTACTCCTATTCCCTTTTTGGGATGTCCAGAATAAGACTTTCTTTCTCAAAATGAAAACTTTTTTCTCAATACTACACTCCACATAAAGTAATGATTTGACAACATTATTTCTCAACCACTATTCTTGAGGGTAAAGTGTAAAGATATTTGAAAAAAAAAAACTCTCCTAACTCTTACTTAAATGGCTAAAACTCCATGTTAAACCAAAAGGGAGCAAACATAGCAAACATTGGGACGGAGGGATTATAAGAATATTCTGATCAAAGAAGGTATCTTTTAATGCAGAATTTGTAACATGATCTAATTATTGCTTTATAATACAAAAGATCCGAACAAAGTTAGAGACAATAAACATGATAATATAAATAAAAAGTAAGCAATCAGCAACACTAACCTTCGAGATTGGACTCCACTAAGACTTGTCTCTATTACAATCATAGAAAACAGGATCCCTGAGAAACCGATGGAACACTGATCCATGAGATACTGATAAGGAAGGAAAGGATTATAAGCTGCCACTAATGCCAAAAGAAGATGAAATATGGCATTGCTTGTAGCAAGTAAGATCATTATGTACAACAAGCGGATAGATCCCATAATTCTCTCCAGGTCAGAGCCCATGGGAACCAGCGCCAACATGTTGAAGAGAACATGTAGTATAGAACCATGAAAAAGAACGGTGGTGTAAATCCTGTAAACTGCAAACAGAAGGAAGAAAGGATAAAACAAACAAAAAACACGACTGGAAATAAAATTGACATGAATTTTGGAAGCAAAATATACATGACATAAATACAATTCAGGACATCAAGGAGGGCATGAAAGACGGGAGGAATCTTTGCTATGCTAAGAATTGAACTCACCACCAAAATTCTTTTAGTCTCAATGCTGCCTTCAACCAAAAATTCAATCACTTACCAATAGAACATAATTTGTACTTGGGTAGCCAATAACATTATAAATTTGAAAAACTCAACTAATACTCCTTCCGTCCATCCTTAAGGTGGGCTACTATTCGCCACATTTTTTGATGAAACTTTAAGTAGTAAAAGTTCTAGCTTTGTTTACTTTTTCCGTCGTAAGTTGCGAGTTAGTGATGTCACAACAAGAAAGTTATAGCACATTTTTTGCCTTAGTTGAAAAATTAACATTAAAAAATCAATGATACAAAAGAAATCAAGTCCACAGAACACTGCTCGGGAAAAGAAGATTACCTTGAAAATGTGAAACAACAGCAGAGGGGGAGAAGCATACTTCGACAAAGGAGTCATACCCAACCAACAAACAGACCAAGTATATGATTCCACAAACTACTACTATAGCTGATGTGACGAAAGGAATGCCTTCCCACCATTGATTTAACCTAGTCTGTAATCCTGCCTACACAAACAAGTAAACAATTCAAAATTCCGATTAAAATTTCCTCCAACTCAAACAGAAATCAGATGATTAAAAATGCTAAACATAAATCCATATTAGGGGGGGGGGGGTGGAATTCAAACTCGCTTAAACCCAAGAAATTTACAAACCCTAAGGTGCAGGAACATTTTCAAATAGTTTGTAGTAAATAGAGAATTAGTACCTCAGAAACAATGTTTGATCTCATTTGCGCTGAAGTAATCTTCCAAGATCCTCCGATTTTGATTAGGAAACTTCGAGAGACGTTATTTATAACGTTGTGATCGCGCTGTGGAATCTTCCAAAAATTCTTCCACTTTAATTTTGATAACTTAATAAAGACGTTAATTATATCGGGTCGGGTATTTGGTTTCGGATATGGAACTAGGTATTACACTAATTTTATGAGAGAATTGCATTTTTATTTTTGGTACACAGCTATAGGCCAATTTCCACTTTTGGTACACATCTTTATGTGTCCAACACATTTGGTACACCTCTTTCACAAAGTTCGACACATTTGGTACAACTGTTAAATAAATTGCAAAATCACCGTTAATTCCGTTAGTTCGACATATTTGGTACACCTCTTTTACAAAATTGACATGTGCGCAGCACATGGCTGCCAAAAAAAAAAAAAAACTTGATAAACTTTTATAAAAATTATCATATGTATTTATTATATTTATCATATCATATTTATATAATGATAAAAAAAAATATGTATTTATTATTTATATGACATGTAAAATATAATAAACTATATAATGTCATTTATAGTTTAATACTGGAAGAAGAATAAAATATAATAAACAAGTTTATCAAGTTTCAATTTTTAAAAAATTATTTATAAAATTAGTTTATTATTTATAAAAATTATTAAAAAATATGTATTTATTATTTATATGACATGTAAAATATAATAAACTATATAATGTAATTTATAGTTTAATATTTGAAGAAGAATAAAATATAATAAAAAAGTTTATCAAGTTTCAATTTTTAAAAATTATTTATAAAAATAGTTTATTATTTATAAAAATTATTAAAAATGTGTATTTATTATTTATATGACATGTAAAATATAATAAACTATATAATGTCATTTATAGTTTAATATTGCAAGAAGAATAAAATATAATAAACAAGATACTTTAATTTATCATATTTATAAAAATTATTAAAAAATATGTATTTATTATTTATATGACATGTAAAATATAATAAACTATAATGTCATTTATAGTTTAATATTGGAAGAAGAATAAAATATAATAAAAAAGTTTATCAAGTTTCAATTTTTTTTTCTGGGCAGCCATGTGCCGCGCGCATGCCAATTTTGTAAAAGAGGTGTACCAAATGTGTCGAACTAACGGAATTAACGGTGATTTTGTAATTTATTTAACGGTTGTACCAAATGTGTCGAACTTTGTTAAAGAGATGTACCAAATATGTTGGACACATAAAATTGTGTACCAAAAGTGAAAATTGACCTATAGCTGTGTACCAAAAATGCAATTCTCTCCTAATTTTATATTTGAATGGCACATCATATATCCAAATCAGTTGATTCAAGAAATGTCCCTCTTGATTTGTAATACCTTTGACCTTTGATTTACCCTAATATAAAAATAAATATTAAATCAAGTTATTCTTTTGTTTTGGTGATCTTCATCGAATAATATCCTAAAATCCATTTCAATCAAACATATCAATCGTGTATCAATAAGGTTATGGTTTTGTGATATTACTCCATATAAGCATACGTGAAAATAATTTTTAATAGTTGGTGTCACTTCTATCGTATTCTATTGGAAATCCTATCTCAAATCGGATTATACCAATCCCAAAGAAATTAAGTAGCTAATAATAATATGATGATACACAATTTTTTTGGAATTTGATGTTCTTTTACACTTATTTTGTGATTGAATGGATTCAATCAAGGACAAGAATTTTTTCATATTCTATTGTCTTGGTCTCGACTCCGTAATCTCCCCAAAGCCTATTTCAATAGTATGAGTGAATCACACTTTTCGTCCTCCTTGTGGGTCGCCTTTTGCACATTCATCACTCCTAAATTTTTCATAGTAGATGCATTCTCTTATCAATGTAGGATATCATCGATTCATTTTTCGACTATTACATGATGGAGACGGTCTCACATGAAAAACACATGCATTACTTGGAGGACATTTCCATCCTTTCACCTAATATTAAACCTTCAAGTAATGCACGTGCTTTGCACGTGAGGCCATCTCCGCCGTAAAACAGCTGAAAAATAAATCAGTAATACATTACCTTAATAAGAAGGATTCATTTGTTACAAAAAATATGAGAGGAATGAATGTGCAAAAGTCAATCTATAAGGAAGACGAAAAATGCGGATACACTCCAATAGTATACTACCAGCATCATATCGATGCAACGCACGTTTAGATTTGGCCTTCATATTTCTCTTTGAACTTTCATTTTCCTGTTGTAACTGGCACTTGTGCTGTTAATGTGATATTGGGCAAAAAATTGTAAGGTAATTCTTCATAATAATACAAATAGCTAATACTTCAACATATTCAGGTCTTTATCCAAAGTCCAAACAAAGCAAATGACAGCAAAGTTTCAAGATTACACACTTAAAAGTGCATCAGCATAAAAAAGTTGATATTATGTAAGAGAGTACAAGTGGGCTTGCAAACCCAAGTTCTGAATGTCAAAAGTAAAAGAATAATAAAATTTTAATAATAATGTAGGAAGATAAGATCGTATTTATACATTAAACATTGCGGTCTATAACTACGCGCCTTTGTTGGTCTGCCACGGCTTTAGTACACCCACAACTACAACTGCGACAATAATGAGAAGTATGAGAATAGCAATGCACATCCATTTCCTCGAGTTTCTTTGCAAACTTTTTGCCTTCTGAAGGGCAGTATTTCCAGACTGTACATGGTCTACAGCAGATGAAACCTGAGAAATTTCAACAGTGGAGAATAGTTCATCACATATACTGAGACTTTAAACGACCTTCGGCCAGCAATTTAACATTTATAGTTTAGTTTACCTGTGATTCTATGTTATCGAGCAAGTCCCCTTGGGAGTCCACCAGAACTGCCATGTCAAGGAATACCTGAAAGAAACAATAAACATTCACAAACGTCCATTCGATGAACCAATCCAAATTTTATCTTATGAAATATTTCTCCTGAATAGGTTTTTATCACAGCAAAAAATAAACGAAACAGGGTCAAATTCATTTAAAATTGGATTTTCGAATAATATAATCATTCTTAATGAAGGTGCTATTGCAAAATAGCACATGCACTATAAGCTTTTGCAGAAACATGTAACTGGAACAAATAAATATACCCATCTAAACCAGTTTATAGTTATATTACTACAACTCTCAGCAGCAATAAAACTAGTATACCTGTTGCAACTCGAGAAGCTTCCTCTCTAAATCTCGGACTGCGTCATGTCGCTCTTTAATTTCTGCTAGAGTGTCCATAACCTACAATAAAAATAACAATATTTATGTTATTACAAGGTGATCAAGCAAAGATCCGTTACCAAACGTCCAAACCTCATTACTAACTAATTTGCGTGTTAAAAGAGTTGGCATATGTGCCACTATATTCCGCTAACATATAAAGAGTATAACTGAGGAACCACAGAAGAGAACCAAGGAGGAAAGTTTAAAAGATGTAATACCTGGCCTCGGCCGCCATGTTCTCGTATTGCTTTCTGAAAGATCTGCTCGCTATCCCCAGTTTCTATTAAATTATCAATTGTCTGGGAAAAAGGGTAAAGTAAGTCAACTACATGCAAAATTTGCTTAACATTGTAAGTTTTTAGATGTTAAAACAAAGTTACCTCTTCATCAGCACGAGTTCCCGTCACTGACAACCATGTAAAAGCAAAACCATCAAATAATGTTTATAGAGTGTACGAAAGCTTATGACAAAAGTAGCAGTAGCTCCTTTAATAAGTACAGTATTATCACCTGTGAATACCCGCCTCTCGACAACATCACGATGCTCTTGATGTATATTCTCTCTTAAAGTCTAAAAAAGTATATATTAAGAGATACCAAGAAATAGGAGCAAGATACAAAAATGAAACCATACCCAACATAATATGCGCTTAATCTACCTGAAATTCAGACATTCTGTCCTTGAACTTCTTCTTTAAAGCCCTGCATTCAACCAAAACCATTTAAGAAATGATATTCTGTTTCTTTCATCAATAAGTTTTTATCTACGTATGGAGTCAGTAACTTATCACAGTGCTGCAATGCAACTTACAACCTATCCAATATGTAGTCAATAATTAACAATTTTTCCCCTTAGCCAAAAATTTAATTAGATCTGGTAATGTTGTTATCGCCCGGTTAATCTAACTGCTGAAAGATTGGGCTGCATACATGCCCGAACTGTATCGAGTTTACTGTATAGTCATAGTTTTCAACTATTTATAAAGTTCAGAAGGGCAGATAAAAACCAAAAGAAATTGGAATCTTCCAATATCTAATTTCTTTTCTAGAGTGAATTCAAATGCTTTGAGGTCAATCCATCTAAATTCAAACCTCATCAAAAGCACATACTACAGCACACAAAGAAAGTCCATTAACTGTAGGCATATCACGAACACAAATTGGTTATGTAGCAATAGTTTCGGTAAATATTCCAAGCACCTATCAAATTGTTAAAGCTGGAATTATGCGAAGTGCAAAGGCTACTCAACATTATGCCAACTTCAAACTGTTTGCTATGGAAATGGAACATCAGCATCTTTTAAGATGACAACAACCAGGACATCATATAGGAAGTGTAACTTACACTGTTGTGGCTGTTCTTGATCTGTCTACGCCTGATCCTTTTCCACATCCAGGCTTTTGTCTATTGGATAAATTCTGGATAAGAGTGAACAACCAATATTAATATGTTATTACTACTAGAAAAATCGGAATGGCCAAAGTTCAATTTGACATGCAATATACAGCCTCACCTCTTTGTCAAGTTCTTCAACTTTTGATTTGATTAAGCGGGCAATTTTTCCAACTTCATCGACATCCTTTTCCATTTGTTGCTTGATTCCTGCAGATCACCACAACCAAATCAATATGAATACTGGTCGAAGACATTTTAAACATATATTTATGCACCTGAATGAAGGGGAAATTGGAGGAAAAAATTCAAGGGAGAAAAACGCCACATGCATTTTCGAACCGAGAATAATAAGATCATGAGAATCTTGAAAAAAAATAAAAAAAAAATACAATAGCAAAATTGACGGAAAATCTGCCTGATAAAGTTGATCCAAACTTTAGAAAAGAAGATACGAGTTACTTTTGTCTCAATTCTTAGGCCGATCTTTAAATGTTGATCAAAGGATTCAGTTACCGTTCGTAAAAATTAGACAGCTTCATCTAGTATCATGTATATTTAGAAAACCTGAAGCTACAAAATATCCTGGAAAATCCATTTGCAACACCTCTAAAGCATTCTAGTGAAATAGGCTAAATAGCATCAATCTACCTTTCATATCAGCAGCCTTGGTGACACCCTTTGATTTTTCGTGAGCATCCTGCAGAGGGCAGAGGTGACTGCTATCAGAACTAACATGCTAGCATTAACCAATTATATGTGCTTAACAATCTTTAAATACAATAGTTTGAACAACCATAATCACCACTTTTAGCTACTAAGTCTGCAATTACCGCTTGCATATATAATAGACACAGTTCCATGCATTTTGGGGGAATACTACTGAAGGTAACCAATTAAAGAAAAAGTATATTTTCGAAATAAATCAACCAGCAATTAGTCCACCTCGATTTTGATTGTAAAACATTACTGGGTAAATGAACATATGAAAATAGAAAATCAAAGGGAATTATGTGCTATCATTAGTTATAAGAGATCATTTTCATGATGTCTGAAGTTGATAATTCATATATGCATATAGAGAATGCCAAAAGTAGACCACTGGAATGGTCCACATATATTAAACTTAATTTCTAAAAACAGACAGAAAAATGAATCTAAAATTCCAATAAATAAAAAAACCCTTGTTCAAGTGTTGGATATTACTTAACTGATCCTGCCATGAAAAATAACAGACAAAATCTAAATATAAGACAAGGAGATTTCAGTTATCAGTTGAAACACACAAATGGTTTTCCTCTGAGTAGTTTATCATGTGTCCCACTCCAAACTTTGAGGAGGGGAAAAAAAGGAGAGAAATTTCCACATTTTAGAGCAGATAAATTGCTAGCTAAAAGGACATGGATCTAACAAAAAAGAAAAGATAACTATAGCACATGAGTGAAGAACCTCGTACCTGAAGCTTTCTTAGTAATGTATTTAGTTTCTCAAATTGTTTTTCAATCTCCTGAACCTAGAATTTGCAATAAGAAGCAAGTCAAATATTTAATTTCAGAAGAAGAAAAAATGATGAACACCAATTCTTGTGCGTAACAGTTTTCAAATTTAGGACATGGAAGAAACAGGGGAAGAGCCAAACTAATGTTCCTCCTCATAATCATCACTACGAAATGCTAAGTTGTAGCCACCTTCTTAAAGAAATTTTCCAGGCCTAGGTCTCCTGAGGTCATAGGTCTCTGCATTCCCATTTCTATATCCCCATTTCTATCTTGATCCCGAGGGATCACAAAAGACTCCTGCAAAAAAGGAAAATATGAATTCTTGTTAGCAGTATATTTACCATTGGGATACATTGGGGGGAATGCTCAGTTCAAATTTGGAAAATAGAGAAAGTAATTGATAAAGCCACAGTTCTACAAGCTAGAACGAGAATCAGGAATCTCAAACTCAAGAAGTTTACGACAATGGGGACAACTCCTGTCCCAAGCGGTGGAGAGAGCATATATTCAAGGCTATATAATGTTCACATGAAAAATTCATTTATAAAACACAGAGCAATTAAAAGGAAAATGATGTAGTTTCTGAGTTTGAGCTACAAGTAGGTTCGAAATCAAGTTGTCACTTTATTAGCATTGCCAAATTATCTAAGAAACAACTTTCTGGTGAGTTCTGAGGTTGAACTTAGCAGGAACTTTATTCTTTAAGATTCATTTTGTTAAAAACTCAACATCAAATAATGGATGAAGCTGAAAGCTGTATTTTGGTCTCTCTATCATTCACTCACTGTAAATCTTGCATGCAGATGGAAGCATTTACAAACTACCACGTCAAATTGCAATATAACTTAAACATTAAATGTGCTAGATGTACATGCAAAATGCACATTCCTCAATGAGAATCATGTCCCATGATGCCAAAAATAGATTTGTCGGCCAATAAATAGGTCGACAAATTGAGAAGGCATTAAATCAAGACCAATGGAATCACTCAATAAGTTGAGTTTTCATGCACTTATTAAGCAACAAGCAGTAGAGAAATTTTTAAGGCTCATCAAAATAAGAAAAAGATTCATAATATTTTATTGTCTATGAATATGCAAAATTAATAACCTGGCAGCAACTATTACGCATGGTATATACATTCTATTAGCAAGGATAAAATACCAGCACTGAATTTCTATAATCAAATAAAAATAAAATTATGACATTTACAGATATTGTGTGACCATCTTAAACAATACATTACATCAAATAAAAAACCAATTGTTTCTGCTAAAATCACCGCATTGAGCTTATTCTGTCATCAATAATTCTTAATTCGATATGGTGATCAAGGAGTCGGAAAAAATTCCAACATTGAACACAAAAACCCTACCTCAAACATATAAGCGCAGCACATGTATAAAAGAGTTATGCACATTTAAAGTTTAAACATCTTTGCTTTGACGATATTAACTAAAATTAATCCAATATCACAAAAATCCCCAAATAATGTAACGGATACATACCAAAAGAGAATGTAATCCATGCGCCTTCTCCGCATTATTTTTCAATGAACAATAATAAAACAAAACTGCTTCCAAACATATGTATAATTTTCTTCTATTTCAGCTGCTTAAAGCTGCCTTTCCGTAATAGATTTCAAAATTGAACAAAAAAGAAAAAAATTCCACCATTGCTTCAACAGATCAAAAACAAACAACATTAAAAAACGCACCGTCAAAAGATCGTTCATCTTGAAGAATTAGAAGCTGCGGGATCTGAGAGACGAGAGGCGGATAGATTGAACCAGAGATCTTCTTCCCTGGAAAAAGGTTTCCTCTCTTTCTCTCTCTATCTTTGTTCTTCCTTTTTTGGTTTTTTTTAATTTTTTTAATTTCTTTTTTATTTGGAAATTTGGTACGCGGGTTGAATTAGATACAGCTAGGAAGGAGAAAAGAACAGCGATTAGAGACAGCGCGTCAAAACAGCTCTTTTTTCTATATAAATAAATAATTTCAAAATCCTCTTCTATTTAATGCCTTTCCTAATTTAATACGGAGATTTTAATTTAATTTAATGAAAATTATGGGAAATTTTATTTGTCCGTTATCTTTTGGTCAGAATTTATAAATTTTCTACCATCTTCAGAAAAGATATTTTCTCCAATTATGGAAATAATTGCTGAAATAATTTAAAGCTATTTTGGTTTACTAGAAAAAAGAAACCCATCAAACTAAGTTACATTTAAAAAATATTGAGATTCAAATCCAACTTTTTATATGAAATGATAAAAGAAAGTTTCCGAAATTTTTAGTATAATCAATGTATGTAAGTACGAGGTGTACATTGGGTTGTACGATAAATCATGATACCATCAAATTACGTTATATTGAAAAATATATTGAGATTCAAATATAACTTTTTATTTGAAATGATCAAATAAAGTGTACGAAATGTATTTTTAGTTTATTTTATAAATAATGTATGCAAGTACCGGTTGCAAATTGATTGTACATTATACTTTATACTTTATAAGTTTAATATTACACACACAAAATTAGTTATTGTAAAAATTCATTTAAAGAATTTATATCTGTTAACCTTGTTTCTACTATTGCATATTCTTTCTAAAAATAAAAACTATTGTTTAAAACTCAACTCCCTCAAATCGTATCAAATCCCATCAAGTAAAGAGTATGAAGAAGTCTCGATCGAAACTCTGAGTTTAAGCCAAATTGAAATTTACACAACCCTACTTAAAATCTATAAAATTATTAATTTGACATATGTCATTTATTTTTTATACATAGGCTTATTGATTTGATATATACTATCAACTTTTCTTCTCGTAACACAACGATAATACTACGATTCAAATCATATCTCAAAATTTCAAAATTCACTTACTATTAAAATTTTAATATCTCAATATTTCATTGAAACTATTATTCAAATCGAATTTCAAAAATTTCACCAACGCTTCCAAAACATTTTTTAGATCAAATCGGGACGGAATCAAGTAAAACTACCTCTAGATTAATAACCCTATTGACTGTTAGACTTTTAAATTATTACTCCTATTTTTCATTTAATTTGGGGCCCTCTTCTGGCCCACAGTATGAAATTTGTAGTCCATGGGCCCCAATAGAACTAAAAAATATTATCTGACGGTTACCGCAGAAAGAGATGTCTGTAGTAGTGCAGTCCACATCTGGGGTGATTCATGAGAAATTATTTAGTACATTCGCTGCACCGCGTTATCAAATACACGTGGTTAGTCCACCAATACACTTGGGACATGTGGATTAATAATCCACATCATCCATGTTCTGGCAATGTGAACATAATTTTCTAAATTCCTATTTTTTGGAACATGGCTAGAATATGGGATGATGTATGTCCCAAGTGTATTGGTGAGCTGCACCACATGTACTTGATGACTTGGTGCATTGATTGTACTAAATAATCTCTCGTGCTTCAGCCCCTTTTCTTTTCTTTTTATAGTACTAAATTTTAATTTCAAAGTAATATACAGTTTGCACCTTGAAATAGCAATATATAACAAATAAAGCCCAGGACCAAAAAATATAACAAATAAAGTCCTAAAACGTCAAGAACTTAAAATTATTATGCACTTATGCAGTAATGCAACGAATGTTCCTCTGATGTGTTTAAAGAAAAAGAAATTTTTGATATTTTCAGAAGAATGATTAAATAATACATGCTTGATTAGTTAAATAATAATAATATCACATTTGACCAAAAAAAAGTATTCAAAATTTACCTTTTCCCCTTTTACTTCAAATGTTTGCTGTTATAATAGTCTTTTTTTTAAAGGATTTGTCTTTTTGCAATTCGATT
This sequence comes from Penstemon eatonii, assembly GCA_038501285.1. Taxonomy (NCBI): domain Eukaryota; kingdom Viridiplantae; phylum Streptophyta; class Magnoliopsida; order Lamiales; family Plantaginaceae; genus Penstemon; species Penstemon eatonii. The sequence goes on from CM076713.1 coordinate 6,302,458, forward strand.
TGAGTGCCTCAATATCTATTTACCCAAAAAGAAAATGCTACTATTTTTTTATTTAAATCATTTGGTCTAAGATTGATTTTGTTACTTGGATCGATAAATTATCAAATTCGATAAATGCGCTCAATTTAAAGATCTATAGTCCAAATTCCATAAGTGTATGAACTGGATGTGCGGGTGAATCAAACGCAACATGCCATTATTAATGCTAAATTTTGCGAATTACGAATATGGATCAGTGCTTAACATGCAAACACCAACTCCACTTCTGACGAAGTGTGTGGTCAATAATGAATCCCAACATGTCAAATAAATTACGTTTATCACGAAAATATCTGGTACACATTAGTCTAGAGTTTTGCTACAATGTTAAATACACATAAATTGAGCTAACTCGACTTAAATGGGCCTAACTCATCTAAAAATGTGTTCAATATGTAAAGATTGTCCAAAATCATAATAAGAAGATAGTTCAAGGACTAAACATGTAGTGCATAAATTGTCACATTCACATATGAACATGTGTCAAAATTGTGAAATATGTAAGTCTATAGAAAAAACATTCGGGCACAAGATTAATTTCTCAATAAATACAAACACAAAAAAAAAAAAAAAATTATAAATTATTTAACTATATATATAATGATCACATCATTGTAACCCCAAAAATAAATAGAGATTTTAGACTCATGGCATGTACTACATTTAATTTTGAAAATATATATATCCGCTTTCATTTTTAGCATGGAAAACATTAAATAGGACCGTATCAAAGCTTATAAATAGCCAAAGCTTGAAAGAATTCTACACAACACTCTAATTAATCCAAGTTCCTAAATTCCAAGAGAAAGCTGCTAATTTTTGCCATTTTTCCAGAAGAGTTATATTTTTTAAGTATAGTTTTATTGCTTATTTTTTTAATTGCAGGAGGATTTTCTGATGGAAAACACATATGATCAGAAGGAAGAAAAAAATAAACTGAAATCGAAGAAAGGTAATGAAGAAAAGCATGCGATAAATACGGAGGGCGTTTTAGAAAATGACAAGAAGATGAAGAAAAAGGTCGACGAGGAGGAGAAAAAGAAACTTAAAGATGACAAGAAGAAGGGTAAAGAAATTGATGATGAAATCAAGTATACTCGCCCCTTAGATCTTTACAAGCTTAAAGAGGAACTAGAGAAGATGAACGAGAAAATCGCAAGTCTTGAGGAGAAAAAAGATGATATATTGAGGCTGATAAAAGAAGCCAAGGGTAAAAACCAGCTTTAATATATCGACGAGGCATAGAAGAAGGCTCGATCAATTAAAAGTAGCTGATGCATGCAGCCGAATTAGATTAGAACATGGTTTATTGATATTGGTGATATTATGTAATATGTTAGCAATATGTTAGCAACAAGAAATAAAAGAACTACAAATTGAAGTAAACAGAGATCAACCAAGCATGATGAAACTTTCTTTATTTTTCTTTCATTTTTCATGACTAACAAACAAAACAGTGTTCCACAGGGTGAAATCTGAATCTTTGAATGTAGATGTAATTACCTTTTTAGGCTTTTACAGGTTCTGTGGTGAGTCCATATCCAAATGGGAATAACGGGTCGTAATGCTTGTCTCCAACGTGCATCGGAAGTTGATCGACACTCTTGAACCACGTACGAGAAAGCTTGCCAGTGAAACCATAATCGCCAAATAAAACATCAGCTACACCTTGGCCTTCTGTTCCCGGAAGCGAAGCAGCTACAAGGGCATTTGTTTGTGCTACATACGGCTGAATCACGACTGGGCGACCGGTGATAAGGACCACAATACATTTCACTGAGCCACAAACATTAGTGATGATACTAGGACCTGGATCAGGAAGTGTCAAGTTTGTGTTGTCTCCGTATGTTTCCGAATACGGTGGTTCACCTACCACAACAACAGCATATTCAAATTTGTTCGTCTTCACGTATTCTGAATCTGGGTTTTCGCTGAAAATGACTTCTGTTTCCGGGTCTACTGTGTTCTTAATTGCAGTCAAGATTGTGGTACCTAAACATATATTACATAAGTTTATATTGGTAAGAGTTTTAAATAAAATATTTTTTTTAAGAAAATTTAGATGAATGGATCATGGATTTACCGACTGTGATATTGCCGCTTGCTCCATGCCATTGGATCGTCCAACCACCACATTGGTTACCAATATTGTTTGCATGAGTTCCTGCAACGAGAATCTTTGATGCTTTCTTAGGAAGTGGTAACAATGGTTTTTCGCCAGATTGACCGTTCTTAAGAAGCACAAGGGACTTTCTTACTGCTTCCCTAGCTAGTTCTCTATGTTCCTGTAAAATTCGTGCACGCATGAGAGCATTCTAGAAGGGACTTTCTCAAGATAACACCGAAATTGATTTTTCTAACTGACCTGACAGCCAAGGTACTTAGTCATGCTATAATCGGCCAGCGGGTGTTCAAACAGACCCATTGCGAATTTAACTCTTAGAATCCTCTTTACGGCATCATCAATCCGGCTCATGGAAACGAAATTGTTTTTCACCAAGAAAGTTAGGCCATCAATGAATTCTGTGTAATTGTATGGAACCATAATCTGCAATTTGAGGTAATTAATTAATATCATACAAGCTATACAATTTAGAACCTTTTAGTTATGAAACATGGAAAATAGTGCACCAACCATGTCGATTCCAGCGTTAACTCCAGCTAGGATTGAGTATGTATAGTTTGCGTGGGGCGGAGTAGTAATTCTGTCGATTCCCTCCCAATCTGAGATGACAAATCCCTGAAGGGTTTTCGAATATATCAAGAACTCATATCAAATTGCATTAAGGCAATAAGATTAAGTGGGAATTAGATTACTCTGAAACGCAGCCTTTTCTTGAGGAAGCCGGTTATAAGATCACGATTAGCGTGCATCTTTACTCCATTCCAGCTTGAGTAGGAGATCATGACAGTCGATACACCCTTGATGATTGAATCATAGTAAGCTGGCATATGGATACTGAGCAATTCATGCATGTTTGACACTGTGTTATTCTCGTTTATGCCATCTGTTGTTCCACCGTCACCCACAAAGTGTTTCGCACTTGCTATAACTTTTTTTCTGAGCAAAAACAAAGATGTACAATTTAACGAACTTACTAAGAATGTCCCAATCTATGAAAAACACTAAAACAGATTTTTAGGAGCTTCTTCAAGCATATATAGCTTAATTAAATCTACTTAGGCAAGTGATTTATGATAACAAAAAAAAAAAATTGGAAATTATTCGTGAAATTGAAAAAACGAGTAAATAATTCGAAGTGAACAACAACTTACTGCCCAGCCATGTAGGGGACACCTTTAGAGTTAGGTGGTACATCGCCTTGTAATCCAGGGATAAGCTCGGTCATTGATTTAACGACACTTGGATCTTCACTATAGCTCTCATAACAACGACCCCATCTTGGATCTCGGCAAACCTATACGTGGAGCAAAATTTTGTTATTATAAACAACCAGATTTTCAGCATACATTTAAGTACATCTGAACAGGGATTATAAATGAATAAAGATAGTTACCGCGATACAAGGTGCAAATGCATAAGGAATTCCTGTAGCTCTAACTTCAAGAGCAGTTGCAGCTCCAATTCTCTTGATCAATTCAGGATCTCTGTTTCAATTAATCACATTAGGCTAATATCTTTATTTGATACAAACAAAATCGCAAGCTTATGTCATAGACAAATATTTCACAAGACTATTGCAAAATCTATTGAAAAGGAAACAATTAATGAGTGTAAAACAACTACCTAGTAGCACCAAGACCAACATTGTGAGGGAAAATTGTAGCCTTATAGACATTGTTATTTCCATGAACTGCATCAATTCCATATATCATCGGTATCCCAAGACGAGTCGATAACGAGCCCCTTTGAAAATCATTCACCATGTCGACCCATGTCTCAGCCGATGCCTTTGGAGCCGGAACACTTCCACCACCACTCAAAACACTCCCTGAAACCAAAGTCGAGTCTTACAAATATCAAACACGATGTCGTACGTAAACATTAGTTTAAAAGCATTAAATAACTTCATTTAAGTACCTATGTAATAATTCTTCATGACTTCAGTCGAAGCCGCGGCTCTATCGATTTGTGTCATTTGGCCTATCTTCTCTTCTAAGGTCATCCTTTTCATTAGGTCCCTAATTCTAAGACCAGCTGGGTGTTTTGGGTCTTTGTAAATCATGTACTCTGCCTTTGCTATTGATGTCCAGCAACACAACACTAGAACTATCCCAATCAAGAATATGGGATGTTTGGCCATCTTTTGGGGTAACATGGACTTTACACTTAAAAAAAAGATGAAATCTTTTTTGTGAGCTATTTCATATTCTCCAACAATCTGTACTATAATTCTAACATGAACGCAAGATTCTATCAAGATGAAATTAACCCATATCAATTGTAACCGCATCACATCATTTAAAGCAAATATTTACCACAAATAGCAACAATGACATGAATGCAGAATCAGCCATGGGACATTTAAAATTTAAATGAAAAATTAAAAAGAAAAGAAAATGAGAGAATACAGTTATGGAAACTTACAAAGATTTCAAGAGAGAGTGAGAGTAGTTGTTCTGTGATGTTGTGAGAGTTGGAAAGATTTCAAAAGATTTATTCTTTGGAAGAAATAAATGGGAAATAGGATAAAGCCATAATTAAAGGTGGTACTTACTGGTATTTATAACAGAAATTTGTTAAATTATTTTGTCACATGGGCCCACTAATTCTGAACGTGTGATACTGAAAGCTCACATCTGCGCTTTTTACTGGTAAACATAATTATTAAGCCCACAATGTCATTATATGTGCTGTGGCACACATCTATGTAAAAAGAGGGGATAATTATTGAAACTTGATAAAGAAATTTATCTTTTTGTGTGGATTCTTATCTTTTAGGGCCTCTTCGGTTTTCAAGAAAGGGCCTCACTGATAATTTAGGCCATCTCCAATGGAGATGGCCAGGGTCGGGTCGGGGCAGGGCGGGGCTGATGATCAAAAATCACTGGAGACGGTGCGGGGCTGCGGGGCGGGGTGGCTTGGAGGCTGGAATGGGTTGGGAGGCGGGCTCGGGGCGGAACGCGACAGGGAACGGGGCGCGAGTGGGAAATAGGAGAAGATGAGGGGCACGCGCCCCTCTTTAAAACAGGTGCCGCCAAGTGGCGGCACCTGATTGGGCCCCGAGTTTTTTTAAAGAAATGGGCCAGTTTCTTTTAATGAAGATGAGGGAAGCTGAAACATTTTTTGTTCATTCATTAAAACTTAATTAATGTGATATGGTTAATTATTTAAAGAAATGGGCCAAAAAGAAATGGAATTTTTGGGCCAAAAATAGCAAAACTAGGCTTGCTCGAATAGGCTGTTCGGGACGACATTCGTGCACAAGTCTTGAAGGGCCGAGTGTAAATCGATCCAAGATTTGCACCCTTCCCCCGCGCGCGCGCAAGGAGAGAGCCTTCTAATAATAATTTCTTAACCCTTATGGTTTAGAAATCATATATAAACCCAAGTTTTTCTTATCACACTTTCAATGTGGGATAAGTCCATTTCTTTTCAATTTTTTTCATTACATATGTGAACTTTGAGATTTAATATCTCATTCACCCGTACTCCGATTTGGACGTACCATATACCATTTTAATCTACTCACGGAGTAGAATATAATTCCGTCAAGACCCGACTCTTTACTCAAAGTGGGTCCCACTTAAAATACGTCCAAAATGGTCCATTAACTTACTTTTTCCAACACTATGTTTATGAGGAGCTTTAGGATTTAGAAAAGAGAGAAGGGATGTTATGGTAATTTTAATGGGTGTATTTTTTTAATGGGTGTATTGGGGCTGTAATGGTAATTTAATTATATTAATAAAATAATTATTAGTATTATTTATATAAATATTAAAACAAAATTAAAACTAGATAAGTGAGAGTGGGCAAAGGAAAAAAATGGAATTAATTCCTCCACGGAGCCCTGCCATTAGAGACGACCAGGCACGGCTCGGGGCTGGGGCAGGGCTGGCCCGGGGCTCAGGAGCCCCGGGCTAGCCCTGCTCCATTCGAGATGGTCTTAGTGAGTCCAATATAGCGTTCGGTATCCAAATAAATTATGATATATGTGACACTCTCAAATTTCACAATTAAGAAATTAAATGAGCATGTTTGTTGGTGTTTGGGAAAATAGTGGAGGTTTGCGAAATAATCTCGATTTGCGTAATATTGTTTGTTTGGGTTTTAAGAGAGTGGTTTGAGAAAAAAAGTGTTGTGGTACACTTTTATGTAAAAAGAGGGGATAATTATTGAAACTTGATAACGAAATTTATCTTTTTATGTGGAATCTTATCTCTTAGGGCCTGTTCGGTTTTCAAGAAAGGGCCTCACTGATAATTTAGTGAGGCCCAATATAGCGTTTGGTATCCAAATAAACTATGATATATGTGACACTCCCATATTTTACAACAAAGAAATTAAGGGCGTGTTTATTTGGTATTTGAGAAACTAGTTTGAGAGAGTAGTGGAGGTTTGTGAAAAATTTCGATTTGCGTAATGTTGTTTGTTTGGTTTCTGAGAGAGTGGTTTGAGAAACAAAGTAGGTATATGTTTTATTGGAAGAGTTAGATTGTAGGTGTAAGATGTGTAAGACTTTATGTCAAATCATGTTTGTTGTGAAATAAATTGTGTAAGAAATAAGTTACTTTATGTCAAATCAGAGTAGAGTTTATAGGTTTTGTTTAGAGATAAGAAAATTGTAGTTTGTTTGGGTTTTGAGAGAGATGAGAAAATTGAGAAATGAAAAATTTATTTCAGAAAATAGAAAACATATTTGTTTGGCATTTTACAAACATAAAAGTTTTTTGGAAAACGCCAAACAAACAGGTCCAATATATATACACAAAAATAGTAATTTAATAATACTATACTCAATTGGCAAGACTTAATATTTTTCATGGTACATTAACAAGACGTCAAACTTTGAAGGCTCATTTGCACTTAGGACTGTACTCATGAGTTCAATTGAAAGCTTGATGAATTGAGGGGAGATATGTGAAAATTTACATCTAAATATGACGCTCCACTTTCCACATTCATTTTCGTTTCATTTTCACAACTCCAAACACACTGGATGTTGTAATTATATGGATGGATACATAATTAAAAGGTTAGAATCCATAGATAAATTGTTATATATAAAAAGTGGGGAAATTAATATTCAAATAAGATAATTTGTATGTAGGCTTGTCCTTCATTGGTCTAAGACTAATTGACAAATTATAAAAAGCCTTGTGAGGAAGTTGAAGAGTTTCAAACTCTTAATTTGTCCCACATTGACTTTTTATATTTGTGTGTACTAGTATATATGAACTTAAGTGTTTAGACTTGATATAAGTCTTTACAAAGGGGGTCATATGAATACACCACACGCGCGCCGCCGCCGCCCACTCGACTCGACTCGGATCTGGGCTGGGCTCGGGCATTTGGGCGAATTGTTTCGTCTCGGACTTATCTTTTTGGAGGAAATTGGGCCGTTTTTGTTCAAATTTAATGGGCAGATTTAATTGCAAAGGCTCCCCCTAGCACCTTTGCTTCTGAGTGTTCTTCGAGGTGGAATTTCTACTACTGTGCAGTGGAGGAATTCCTGTAGCCAAATTATCCTGGAAGAAGTGTTCATGATTCCCAGTTGCACCGGAAGTGGGTTGATAATTTCTTCAAGGCAAGCCGATTTTGTTTTTTCTGCGATTTGGTTGGATCAATTCTGTTACTTTACAGAATTGTGAGATAAGTTAATTTTAATTTATCTGTTCGGTTTTTATAACTGATTATGTTTTCTTTTACTGTTCATAATGGTTTGTTTGTTTCAGTTTCGATTTGTATTCAAGTTTTGATAATCTTAAAAATGATTTTACCAACATTGGATTCCAAGATCACAAACTAAATTCTCTTTACCAAGAAGAAACTAAAGAGACTAAACATATTCTGAAAATTTGAGAGATTCATGGATGAAAATGAGTCTTGAAGTGAAGGTTAAAGATGATTATATCCAACTGAATTGTTAAGGGTGGTGGAAGACTTTAGAACTCCAATTTCTTCTTCAATTAAAGGCTTGCATGGAGGTCTTAGGGTTTGAATTTTAACAATTAGGAGGTATCGTTGGAGAGCTTGAGACGACAACTTTTTAATGGTGGTGGTTTTCGCCGGCGGTGGCCGAAATCTGGCAAAGAAAACAGAGTGTATGCTGAAAGGGGGCCTTTTTGAGGCTCTTAGATTGAGAATTTGGACTTGAGTTCTTCACGAAAGTTGTAGAGGTCTGAATACCTACTTTTCCTCCAAACTCTATAAAAGAAACATTGATTTGACAAATATCACATTTTTTTCCCTCAAACCCCATCATCCATACCTAATCAACGTGAGATTTAAGCCTTTTCAAAACCACAAAATCCAGCATCCAAAATTTAATCAAATGGGATTTCAAAAGTTTCAACGAAACCACCCAAACTAACTTTTTAAAACCGAGATCAACGAAACCGAAGCAAAAGCCTTTCCAAATAAAGCCTAATATATTTTTGTTGAGTTTTAAAATTTTACACATTAAAATTTATTAGCAATGCTGAATTTTCACATTGTTCCATTCAATCCTTGGAAGATTTGAACCTGAATTTTTTCAAAAGATATTTATTTTATTTTAAATTATGTAGTTAGACTAATTTATTACACTACGTCACACTATCATGCACTACGTGGAACACTTTCATTGGCAAAGATAGTGACACGTCATAAATGTTAATTGGAACGTGGCAATCCATGAAAAGCTTTCAAATTTCTACACAACATTAATCACCGCAAGGTCTGAATATTTTCTTGCTCTTTCTTCCTACATGAATTACTAACCAACGGGCATGGAAGAATCTTCAAGTACTACTCCACCGGCAAGCGGTGGCGCTGTGAAAAACCGATGTCTTTCATTCGCCGCCTCGTCTCAAGAATGCTTTGTTTATTTCAAAGCCTCTGTATTGGGTCTGGTTAAAAAAATCACCGCCAAAAATGAGAAGGAAGCGACTGACGCCGATCTTCAGACCGCCAAAATGCAAGTTGAAGCAGCTGACCACGCCGAAGATATCAAGAATCGGCTTCATTAATTAATGATCCATCCTCGAGTAAAGGTTTCTCTTTTCTTTATTTTGGGGGGTTTTGAATTTTGAGAAATTAGCTTTAAATGAACGCGAGCACTATGTTATGCAGACAGAAATTAAACAAAAAGCCCACATTTATGAGAACCTATATATGATTATCAATTCTTGATTTGTTTCTACTGATGAAAATCTGTAATGTGATTGATGACTGCACAAGTTTGCTACTTGCTTGAATTCAAATGCCCATCTTTCAATTTTTGCATTTTTCAACTAAACAATAATTTCATTATTGAAAAATCAACTCTGTTTCCTTTGTATGTGAATACATAAACTTGGTACTTAAGTTGATGACAATCAGAATTCTCTATTGATCCCATTTGTTGCCCTTATAGATTGTCTAAATCAAGATCCTAAAATAGTAATTTACTTAATTTTTGTAGTAGCCTCTGTGGTTAGCCCAAATCCGAATGGGAATAAAGGGTCATAGTGTTTATCTCCAAAATTCATAGGTAGTTGATCAACAGTCTTGAACCACGTATGCGGCAATTTACCCGTAAAACCATAATCGCCAAACAAAACATCAGCCACACCTTGACCTTCTGTTCCTGGAAGCCAAGCAGCTACAAGAGCATCAACTTGTGCGAGGTATGGTTGAATCACCACCGGACGTCCAGTAATAAGAACCACAACACATTTCAAACTAGCACATACATTTGTAATTGTACTAAGTCCAGAATCGGGTAATGTCAAGTTTAAGCTGTCTCCGAATCCCTCTGCATATGGTGGTTCACCAACTACAACAATGGCATAGGAAAACTTGGTGGACTTTACATATCTAGCGCTCGGGTTTTCCTTGAAAACGATTCTGGTTTTGGAGTCGATAGTGTTCTTTATAGCTTCGTAGATTGTGGTACCTGGCAATTGAATCATGTTATATGAAGTGATTGTTAAGGATATGAAGTTCTTGGGTAGTAGTTAAATGCAAAATACCCCCTATGCTTTGCCTATTGGGGAAAGAACCCTTGTGTTATTTTTATTAGCAAAAACCCTCACGTGTTTTTTTTTATTAGCAAAGACCGCCATTTGAAATTCATTCACAAACCAGTAGGGAGGTTATTGTCAATTTTTTAGTGAACAGGGGTTCATTGTCAACTTTTTAGGTGAATAGGAGTGTTTTTGCATTTTTTTGATGAGGGTATAATTGTCATTTTTCCTGCAAAATATATACTCTGGCTTGGTAGGGTTTTTTTGGTTAATAAAAAATATTACAGGGGAGGCTTTTGGTAATAAAAAGAACACAATTTTTTTTTTTTGCTAATAAGGCAAAGCATAGGGAGTATTTCTGCATTTCAATCATAAATTTACCAGTTGTAATGTTGCCACTTTGTCCCTGCCATTGTATTGTCCAACCACCACATTGGTTGCCGATATTGTTGGCGTGAGTTCCTGCAACGAGAATCTTCGATGCTTTCTTAGGAAGTGGTATCAATGGTTTGTCTGCAGATTCACCGTTTTTTAGCAGCACGAGAGACTTTCTCACTGCTTCTCTTGCCAGTTCTTTATGCGCGTGGCTTCCTAAGTACTTGGTCATGCTATAATCACTTAGGGGGTTTTCAAAAAGACCCATTGTGAACTTCACTCTTAAGATCCTCTTCACTGCATCGTCAATCCGTGTCATGGGGATGAAACCGTTCTTCACTAAGAAGGTTAGTCCATTTATGAATTCCGTGTAGTTGTAGGGAATCATTATCTGTAATTCATCACATGGAAACAAAATCTTTTCATGAAACGACTTATGTGAAATTGTTGAAGTAATACTAGATGAGATGTACGATGAACTAACCATGTCAATGCCAGCACTAACTCCTGCTAAAATCGAGTATGTGTAGTTCACGTGAGGTGGAGTAGTAATTTGATCTATGCCCTTATAATCTGATATGACAAATCCCTGGTACCATATGAAATGTTAGTTTTTATTGTCATAGTTTTTTCTTATAATCTTTGAAAGAAAAGTTGATTACTCTGAAATGTAGCGTATTTTTAAGAAAACCAGTGATGAGATCACGATCAGCATGCATCTTTATCCCGTTTAAGCTCGAGTAGGAGACCATAATAGTTGCAACTCCCTTTATAATTGAATCATAATATGCTGGCATATGGATACTAAGCAATCCATGGTTACTTGTTATGGTATTGTTCTGATTTATGCCTTTGATTGTTCCACCATCACCTACATAGTGTTTGGCGCATGCTGCAGTCTTTCGTCTGCATGTAATGTCATAATCTAAAGTTACTACATCCGAGTAAAAAAAATTCAATTGTTTGCGTTAGTTACTTACTTTCCGGCAACATAAGGAACACCTTTCCGAGAATTAGCAGGTATATCTCCTTGTAGTCCTGGTATAATTTCAGTCATTGATCGAACGATACTTGGATCTTCACTGTAGCTTTCGTAACACCTGCCCCATCTCGGATCTCTACAAACCTACTCATTCTCAAAAAAACATCATCTTTTTCTTCTAGTAACCATATCTTTTAGACATAACTCAGTAGTAAAACTAGATTAATTTATTTATAATTACCGCGATGCAAGGTGCAAATGTGTAATGAATCCCAGTTGCTCTGATTTCAAGTGCAGTTGCAGCTCCAATTTTCTTGACTAATTTAGGATCTCTGTTCATATTATAACACTATATCATTCAGTTAAGAGTGTTTGGCATTTTGCAGCCCAAATATACATGCATTTGACACTTTGCACCCCCTAATTGTATATTCTTCGACGAAATGCACCCTACTACAAAATACCCATATTTTGCCAAACATTTGCAATTCAACGGTGCAAAGTGCCGAAATGGGTTTTTTCCAGGTGCAAAATGCCAATTACCCGTCAATTCAAGAACATATGATTCAGCAATAAGCATTGCAAAAGCTTTACTACTTTCGACATTCCACTTACCTAGTTGCCCCGAGGCCGATATTATGCGGAAAAATTGTAGCCTTATAGGCAGTGTTGTGACCATGAACTGCATCAATCCCATATATCATCGGTATCCCTAGTCGAGTCGATAACGACCCCTTCTGGATCCTATTCACCATGTCGACCCATGTCTCGGGTGAGGCCTTTGGAGCCGGAGCACTACCTCCGCCACTCAAAACACTCCCTGCATACCAAAAGTGTAAACCTCATGTATAGATAATAACATAGCACTATGTTTGACTTGCAGGGCTTATTGCATATATAGTATATCTACCTATGTAGTACTTTTTCATAACCTTAGCTGATGCTACAGTTTGTTCAATTTGCACCATTTGGCCTATCTTTTCCTCTAATGTCATTCTTGTTAATAGGTCCTTGATTCTTCGATTTATTGGCTTTTTCGGGTCTTTGTATAGTTTGTACTCTGCATCTGCTATAGCTCCCAAACAGGAAAAAACTAGTAGAAAGCTAATTAAGAATGCAGGGCTTTTCTCCATTTTCTTGTTTCAAGGTTGGCTGCACTGAAAAAATTTGCTATCTTTTTTGTGACAGTTAATGTAGAACAATCAAAAGTGAAGAATTTGAATCAAATGTGTGCTGCAGTTAGATATTGGGACTTACAGCTGTGACAGAGAATATATTATCCTTGATTCTTGATTATTGTGAGAATCTCTAGACAAGTTTTCTTGAAGTTTAGTGAAGATGAAGATTTTCTTGGAAAGATTTGATTTTCATGGAAATTAAGATATGTATAAGGTATATAAAGATAACTTGTTTTGTTTTGTAGCTTCTTCATTATTGTGTTTCTTTTTTTTTTTTTTTTTTTTTGATGAATCATTGTTTTTCTTAATGTCATGGATTTTATGGAATGTCATGTTTGATTTTGCTTCCTAACCGAACGAAATGTCTAAACTTGAAATCAAACCAATTTTGGCTATTAAATTCAGTGAGTTTTCTTTTTTATTTTTTGTGAGTCAGAAAATTTTAGTTTTGTGTATTTGGTATTTCATTATAGAAGGATAAGGCATTCGGTTTTTAAAAACGAAAAAGGTCTCGTGCAAAATATATAATAAGAATTATTTAGTTTTATATATATGTGAAATAAACAACTTGGACGTGAGCATGAGTTAAATTCTCCTTAAACTTGAGAATAAAATATAAATTATTTTGAGTATTCTACACCACATAATTTATGCAGAAGCGCATGAAATAACTTTTTCAAGGACTGTGATCCTAGAGCTGAAAATCAAATCAAATCATTCAATATGAACTTGTTCTATTAATGCTCGTTTGAGCTTGGTTCGTAATACTAATCAAAAAAGTTTGAACATCATTTTGCGTTTGATTGAAGTTCGGTTCGAGTTCGATTGCTAAGTTAAAAATTAATAATATACATGTAAATTATAAGCTACTCGATACTCGACTCGATTAACAATCAATCAAGCTCAAATAAAAAAAATCAAGCATGAACAGTGTGTAGTTCGATACTACTAGGCACAATTAAAGGATTGGTCCTTATATTTTTTTTAATTTTTTGGGGTGGTCCAAGAAATAATAATAGTAGGCTAGCACGCCTTGTTTTGCTTATTACGTCTGAAGAAATTGAAAACATGTAGTTTCATCTTCTTCTTCTTGTTTTTCAATTTTCTTCTTTTAGGCTTCAGGGAAAATTAGTGATAAGAGTCTTGTGGTTGTTGTCCATTTAAAGTTGCAAAAACAATTACCTCACCTAACTAATTATAAATCTCTTAATTACGACATCAAATATGTAATAACTTCCTACATTAGTTTGTCCCGTTGAGATATTCATCATTAAATCGTCAAATTTAACAATATACTCCATCTATTAGACAATTAATTACAATAATAAGTGGTTAGTATATGCACACCAGGGGTACTTAAGTAATTATTCATCATTAATAAATTCAAGAAAAAGATTTGGTGTCCAAAATAAATTTGTCGTTAAAGTATCGTATTATTATTGATCATGTTTCGTGGCCCAATGGTCTTTTTCTGCTTGCATGCGGTCACGTTGTATCTGACTTGAATTTGAAGTATTGAAAGATTGTACTTTACTTTTTTTGTTATTTTATAGTCACTTTTATATAAATAAAAATAGAAAAGAAAATATAATATAAAATATGTCCCACGAACTTCATTGGCAATTTCCTACAGATTTATCAGTGTGTTGTCATTACGCGCGTCTAATTAGAAGATTTTAATGATAGATTAATGTTCACTATTTACATGTGCAAAAACAAAAATTTAATCTTTTTACATGGAAAGACTAATTTCTTTCAAATCATTTGTGAGTGAATTAAATGATTAAACTCTTGCTTTTTAGTAAGTTGATTTATTTTACAGACAAATAGATGTTTCCCATGCTAAGGTTAAATTTTTTTTTTTTTTTTTTTTGATAAATAATGATAGCACAATCTTTTTTTTTTTTTTTTTTTTTGATTACACATATATTGCACAATCAGTTTACACTGGGCTAGTCCCCATCACAAAAAATAGAAATAGATAAATTAGTGAGGCTAAGTTAGGGGGTTTTCGAAAGCATCATCGGTGCAATTGACAATCAAAATGTTGGTAAACAGTCACTCTCAAAATTAACACAAAAAGTACCACATAAGCTAGCAAACTTCTTTAAGGGCCATGACTTTGGCAACCGCAACATTCAAACAGGAAAGAACAACAGACTTCGCAAACAAAGTGAACCCAAGATGATTGCGGAAAATGACGATGGCCCATGCAGCCTTGCAACCTTTGAACGAGACATTAACATTTGTCGAAATTCAATCAGCTTCAGATGGTTTCCAACCCAGCTTCAAAGCAGCGATTGAGGCGAAGAAACGAGCATCCCCAGTATTTCACTATGCAACAAATCAAGCTAGGTCTTACTTTCTAGATTTGTAGAGGGGGGGGGGGGTGAGGGTAACGTATCCTTTGCGAGAATCACGGGTGGTAAAAGTACATTACCCCACAACGTCACATGAAATTGTTATTTTAAATCTTTAAGCTAAACTACAGAATTGTCAATAAATCTAAACTACAGTATTAATCTGATTGGGCCTTATTGAATTAGGCCCGAAGCATAACATATTTTATTTGTACATGGATCACTATTCTAAGACCAATTTGGTTTTCTTGTATAAATTGCGCTTAAAGGGCCCAGGGACCAAGGTGTAACATTTTCAGAAATTAGATAATTTAGTATAATAATTTAACATCGTGTATATGGGGAAATCAATTTTCAATTGATTTGATTTGCAATTGTAGATCTCAGTTCCATCAAATAATATATCAAATAAGAATATGAAAATTATTAGATACGTATCAATAATGTCGTGCTTGCATGAATAAATAAAATGTCCATGGCTCAAAATTAGACAAAACTACCCCACAAATCTAACCAAATTATTTCATACTCGATACGAGTTTATTAGATAAAAGCTCATTTGAGTTGAGTTATTTCGTTATACATATCAAATAAAGTTGAATAATATTATTCCGTTCCATAATTTTTTTATAAAACTCGGTTAGTGCTAAAAACAGATAAAATAAATGTAAAAACATCAAACTATTCGATATTCGAGTTGAGTTATTTCGATAAAAACTAGTTAAAAATTAGTTAGTTTAACAATCATATATCCAAACTCAAAAATAATTTAAATTCAATAAAAGATTCAAAGTAAACATAAACATTTGTTCAACACGACTTAGATTACACTCATACTACAAATATGCATAGTAAATTTCATGTTTATGATTTGGAAGGTAATAAAAGCGCGCTTTTTAAACTTTTTAATTCTCAGTTATTAGCTTAATTTACTCATAGGGAAGGTAATAAAGTAGTCCATTCTTTAGCAAAATTAGTCTTTTTAGTAGATTTGTCCCGAGTACATTAAACATCTTGTATCTGTTTAGGCTTTTTAATTCTAATATATCGATCGTTTTTATCAATTTTAAAAAAAAAAATCTCTAAACATACATTTTTTCTTTAAAATAAAAATGATTAAATATTGTTTATTACCCTAAAATATAGGCCTTAGTTATAAAAAGAGTCCTTAAAGTATTGATTGGGATACTTTAGTCATTCAGTCCATTACTCATCCTTTTAAATTTTAATTGTGTTAATATGTTCACCCCCAAACATTTTTAATCTTTGGCAATCACACCCCTTATGTTAAGAAATCATCCACTCAACCGTGAAAAAACTAATTAAGTGTCCATTTTACCTCCCATAACGTCTATTTGAATTGGTTCTAATATTAGGAGCTTTGCAACATTGAATATTGCTTCATTAATATTGCAGAAAGATGAGATTGTTTCTTCCATGCTTCTATGTTTTAATCCAAAAATTCAGATAATTATGTTGAAAAGTCTCTGTATAATATATTTCCAAATGCAGAAACATTCCAAACTAAAATGGTGTTGTATATTTGTTGAAACTTGTATACTTGTTTAATAATGTTTATGTATTTGAAAATATTAAGCATGATGCTATTGCATATGATCATTCTTTAATTTTGATGCATTGGTTATAATTTTTGTACATAGACTTTTCAACACTATTGTGAGTTTTTGGGTTAGAAATATGGAACAAAAATGTTATGTTTTGTGTGATTTTTTGAGGCAGTAAATATATTAATATTCAATTTTTCGAAGTTCATATAATTAGAGTCAAATATAGGGTAGGGTAAAATGGACATTTAATATTTTCACGGTGAAATGGACGGTTTCTAAACAGAAGAGGTGTGATTGCCAAAAAATTAAACTTTTTGATGACTGCGGAATAGCAATAGTTCAAGGGGTGTAACTGCAAAAAACCCATGTTCAATCAATATACAAATTTGCTCTTAATATATACACCAAAAAGTATCATTGTTGCCTCTTTATTATCCAGTCTATTTTTCACATTTCCAAATTACCCATCCTTTTGAAGGGAAAAATAAGTCCAATTTTCCCCAAACCTAAAATTATTTAGAGAAAAAAAAAACCAAATCTTTCCACCAAAATTACTCTTGTAAATTTACTTAATTTTGCCTTTAAAATTAACAAAAAAATGTCCCTTCCATTTAAAATATTCTAATCAAGATTTCTCGAAAAAAGTTTCTCCGGTTTATCTCTTCCCTTCCAAATTAAATCCAAATCGTTTAGTAATTATAAGATTTATTATACTTTGGGTAAGAACTCAAAACAAGTTTCATTCGTGCTTTACTTTTGGGGGAGATAATTTTATGTACAGAATTATTGAAAAATAAAAGCAATAAAATGAGAAAAGTGGAAATAAAATTAAATTTTTTGAAGTAAATTGTTTAAAAATGATTATAACTATTTGTAGAAGGGCAAAATGTTGCATGGGAACAAAAATATCAAAGTAAATATTCGGGCAGTTCAGAAACAAATTAGACAAAACATTGAACGGAGCAACTAAAATACTTGAGGGTCTATTGTGATATATGCAATTATAAACATTAAGTTCAGATCAAAATATTAAATATTGTATATATGCAATTAATTAAGCTAGTATATATTTCAGTTACTCCAAATTCATATATATGCTATTTGCAATTAATGGCATATATCTTTTACACATATTAAAACTCCTATATATATATATATATATATAATCATATTAATTTCACCGTATATATTCATCAAAACATTACTAAAATATATGTACAATTAATTAGGCAACAAGGTTGTAAACAATAGATTCCAAAAAGAAAAAAAAATATTGTGAAGAACTCAATATGTATAATATTAGAAAATACAAATCATAAAAAAAAGAGTAAAAATGAAAACAAAGGAAATAAGAATATTTTATACTTTAATTGAATTATACGCAAAAATATTGCCGATACGTCTAGACTTCTAGATTTCATTTTTCTAGATCTGCTTCATTTTTCTAGCTTTAGAAAGCGATTAAGTTAATATATCCTTATCATTAATGCAACGTACATAATTTAAATAGGAGCTAATTAAACTGATTAGAATAGAAGATACTCAAAACCCTAATGCAGGAACACCAGAAATAAATATAAATATAAACATAAACATAAATATAACAAATCACAAATTAATAAAGTAGAAATTAAGCTTACCTGTTTTAATCCATCTGTAATTAGGAAGTATTAATTGAGGTTTAGGGACAATTGGGCGTGAGGAATGAAGCCTGGTCCGAGATCAATTTTTTCTCATGATTTTCCACATGCATTTATTTATTTATTTTTATATATATATATATCTAAATAAAGATAAATGGATCTTGGAACAGCCTCCATTCCAAACGCCCCCTTTTCCGTTGATTAATTTCTTCAACAAAATCATGATGATGAATTGATACATACAATAATTGAGCAATAATCAAGACCTAGAAAAAATGTCAAAAAGAGAAAGCTGCAGAGAAAAAAAAAAAAAAAAAAAGGCACTCAATTTCACAATGAATGAGTGAAATGGTACTCATCTCAACTACCCCTAGATTAGATTATAAAGGAAGGAAAAAAAGAAGACATGAAATAGTGGGTGAATGTGTAAAATTAGAAAAGTTGAATATAAAACAAGAAAATAAAAATAATGAAATGGGGTCCACAAGGGCACATGAAAGACAGGTCATAATAATGAATAAAGCTGGTAAGTTTTGGATTCATTGCCTTGTCTTGTTTCTCTTACTTTTTATGTGTCAGAATGCTTTCTTGTTTTATATATATTTCATCCCTTTTATATTAAGTTACATAGTTCTTGTTTTCACACGGTTTTAAAAAAGGGTAATTTACGTATACACTCCATGACTATTATTCTAATTACAAGATATTATCCTCCTATTTAAAATATTATAAAAATATCCCCTTGAGGGGTGTATTTGTAATAATTTTAGGGGATTTATTGGTAATATATTTTATGTAACAAGAGGGTGTTCTTGTAATATAATTTTTGGTTGAGGGGGTGTTTTTGTAATATATCAAACAGGAGGATAATTTCTTGTAATTTGGTTAATAGTCAGGGGGTGCCTATGTAAATTTCCCTTTAAAAAATTATCTTTACAAATTTTTTAATGATGAAATATCTCAAATACCCTTTATAATAGTACTTCTTCCTATTCATATTAATTGGTACATTTGAATTTTTAATATTTTTTTTTTCAATTTTACCCTTCTTTACATTTAGGTTAAAAAGCTCAAGAGTTACTAATAAAAAAATGAGGAAGGGTGTTTTTGGTATTTTACCATGTAAAAGTTATTAATCACGAGATTTCTTAATCTATGTGAAAAATAATAATGTGCCAATTAATATGAACCGGAAGGAATAACTATTTTTTTATATTTTTTATTAGTAAGTTGGTGATCATTGAGCTTTTTAATTTAAATGTAAGAAGGGGCAAAATTAAAAAAAAAATAAGGATTTAAAAATTCAAACATACTAATTAATATATAAAAAAATAAAAGAAAATTGACAAATATAGCAATTACTCCATATGTCCCAATTTATGTGTCGTTTTAGAGAAACATTTTTGTCCCAAATTATTTGTTACTTTAGAATTTCAATGCACTATTAATTACATATTTTCCCATTAATAAGAGAGAGAATGTAAGGGTATTTTAGGAATATCATTTATTTTTTTTCCTAAGATTGAGGCAATTTAGTAGGTGCTTTAACATGTGTGAAAACATCTAAAATGACACATAAATTGGGACAAAGGGAGTAATATGAAAGGATGGAGTATTATTACTACTACGGAAATTATTAATAGGAAATTAGTGTGTATATATGTGCACTGAAAATAATGCGAGGAGAGGAGACAGACAGTACACAACACAGTTGGGGGTGGGGGGTGGGGGGTGGGGTGGGGACATAGCCGTGCTGCATATATTATTCTGGCCTGTTTAGGTAATTAAAATTCTCTATAATTTGGTGGAAACCACTCACATTACGTTTTTTGTAATCGAAGAAGACTTGTAAAATCGAGTCAAAATTCCTTAATACCGAGCCTATGTCTCTACTTAATTAAAAAGATTTAAGGAATAGATTTACATACCAAAAGGTTCTGCTTCGATCGTATTTTCTATGGAAAATTAAATTAACTGCATCACATCAAATATAATATTTCTATTCATGATATGATAGACTTGGTTCATTTCACCCGCTAAATGTTTCATTATTTGATAAACTTAAATAAGAACCCAACTAGAATCTAAATACATTTTCAACTGAAATATATCCAATTCATACATCTATAAATTTTATTGAAGTTGATCATTCCAATTTGAACACCAATCCATTTGATAATCCCCTTAAACTAAGGGCATCTCCTATGATTAGAGGGGAGGGGAAATTGGACATTGGGGGGTAAAATTGATGAACTAAAATGATTAAAGCAATTGTCAATGCAATTTTCCCTTGATGGGCTGCATCCATCGCCTAGAGGTGTGAAGGCAAGGCAACATTGCCTCACACATCGATATTATTATTATTAAGTGAGATTGGGTTAACGAGAATTGGAATTAAATGGAATTGATATCATTTGAGATGACTTATAAAAGGAAAGGGAAAGTTGAACTTGGAATCTGAGGGAAAGCTGGACTGAGCTGAGGGAAAGCTGGACTTAGGCTGAGGCCATCACTGGAGATGCCCTAACGTGTTACAAAGTTACCCGTGACATCATTATTTCATAGCTTACCCTACATGTACTATAGAGTGCTTAATTGGGCATTAATTTGAGTGCTTAATTGGGAATTAATTTAGTTTAATTTCCATGTATCACATTGTCCTACAATGTTTCAAATCTATCTTTTCACACCTTTTCTTTGTTTTTCACTAGTTTGGTAACATATATACGAATGACCCCCCATTTCATTAACTTGCAAAATCTAAAATAAAACAATCACGACTAACACGATTTCTTTTTGACGTAATATGTCCCCAAACTTTTGAAAATTTATTTTGTGCAATCAAAGCACTCTTTGGATCATAAATATACACAACGGAGATCGGATAAGAAAATTACACAAATCTTGTGATCAGAAATTCGTCTCATCAACCTATGCAACCATTATAAACTTGGTCCATGTAAAAAAATTACACAGGAGAATAATATTCAAAAATATATTTCATTCTATTACACAAATCGATTTAGTTGAACCACATTTTAAATGGTCAAATTGATTACACCTTATAAAATAGGATTTAGGGGTGTTCAATAAAACCGTCAAAACGCCCCAATCGATTGCCTCAACCCAAAATCAACCACAATTCGCGGATTGAACGATGAATGGGTTGGTCTTGTATGAGCTTCGTGAAAAAAACCCGCAAATTATGATCAGGTTTGGGTTTATATTTTAAAAAATCACATAAATCGCACCCAACCGCATGTATATAAAATAACAAATTATATTTTATTATTTAATATAATTTAAGCACATACATACTTTTAATTTACCGTCTTAACCCCAAAACCTAATTTGTCCCCTAAAATTACTCGACACAATTTATTAACAATCCAAGTTAAATTATATCGGTTGACAACCACCAATATCAACTTTAATAATTAAAGTATTTTCAATTTTTGTTTTTTGTTTGAAAAAGTCTTGTTCGGTTTTGTATTTGAGTAACAATTATTGATCTTTATATAGCGAATATAGATTTTAAATAGGTTAACAAATTAAAGCTAAAAATTATGAAAATGTATTATTGTTCATATGATTATGAAACATTCAAGAATTTTATTCTTATATAAAAGTACAATAATGAAATAGTAAGTGATAATAAATTAATGTAAAGTCTCCCAAAAAAAAAAACTTCATTAAAATAGGAAAAGCTAAGACTGCAAAAATCGCCCTAAACCGAAGGGACCGCAAAGTGCAATCTCTAGACTTATTGGATTGAATTTGGTCTAGAGTATTAAAAACCTGCAAATAATGAATCGGATTTAAATGAGTATAAAACCGCAATAGACCGCACTGTAAACACCCCTAATAGGATTAGTAACACCATAGCAATATGATCTTGGACTTTTAGCATAAAATTTGGTTCTTTTGCGTATACTTGTCTACATTGCTATCAAACATGCGGTGTCAAACACAGTATCAAACATGAAATCAAGCTCCACGTGGATTGGCACGGGCCATTCGTAGCGGCGTGGAGCCTAATTTCGTGCTTAATTTCTTCATTCCACATATTTGAAGGCCATATAAACAAATAGACAAACAAAACTCTATTCTATGTCAAAAGTCAAGAGATTTTATCTTGATATCTTGATATCTTGATATGTTAAGTCAACATCAATTCAACAATTTGAATTTCATAAGACTTATGTTTAAATTATTTATTATAATAATAATAATAATAATAATAATAATAATAAAATCATCAGCCTATAACAACCATTGATTAGACAACAATCATTTACTTTAAAAAAAATAATAGATGTGTTACACACCACTTATTTTTCTCAATCGAATCACAACACACACTCGTATTATATATATATATATATATATATATATATATATATATATATATATATATATATATATATCATATCTTAAATTTTGCAAAATCACAATTTCAAAAGTTCCGCCGAAACCACTTAGGCCATCTCCAATGGTGCCGGAGGGGCTAGGGTCTTCGGGAAAAAACCATCTCCAATAGTTTGGGGCAGAGGGGGCTTGCCGGAGGGGCAGTCGGGGGCTTGGGACAGGGCTCGCGTCTGAAAAGCGCCCCTCCAATGATTTTTCCTTTTATTTTCTTTAATTAATTTAAAGGATTTTAATAAATTAAAACTAATTATTTTTTAAGTAAAAAGTTATGCATATACATATATTTCTCTTCATGTTTTATAATATAGAAGTACACTACAACACTTTCTTCAAACCAATGCGTGATAATTCCTTCTTTGTAGATTAAATTATTATCCCACATTGATTTGAAGATCATTTTTGAATGAGCTTATAGTAATATAAAGCATGAAGGAGAAACATTATTTTTTTAAAAGAGAAGCCTTATGTTTATTCCAAAATGTAACACTAGTTTTTTTAAGAATAAATGTAAATTTTAATTAATACAAATGTAAATTTAAATGAACTTAACTTTAATTTTAGAAACTTAAAATTAATTTTTATTTTGTGAATTTTTTTATTTTTAAAAACGAAACTTTAATTTATTTGTAACTTAGAATCTTATAATTTAAGAAACTAAACTTAACATTTTATTAGAATTTCTTTTATTATACTTCCTTTCTTGTTTTCTATGTTGTTTGTTGTATTTATTTCTTGTTCATTGTACTTCCTATTATATATGAATTTTAATTTCGTAATTATTTACTCTCTTTAATTTCAATATTTACATATTATTATTAATTTGATTACATTAATAAAATTATTATTATTATTAAGTTAGAATGAGTATTGTTTCAAATTGAATTAATTTCATTTTGAACCCTTAGCATTGGAGACGATGTTAAACCAATTTCTTGAAAACAAACTCAAATTTACAAGACCAAATTCCATATGGACCCCATGCTTCCTCAAATTTATAAAGGACATGCATAATTATTTCCAACTTGTCAAAATTCTTTTCACGTCCTTTCAAACACATATCTGACAAGGGTAAAACAGAAAGGCAGCAAAAGCAAAGACAACAACTGGTAGTTACACTTCCACTCAAAGGAAACATCTCAAATCACAATGATTTAACTTCTCACAGATCACAGCAGCAGCATTCACAAATGAATGATATACACGCCAATATTCCTTAAAAGAGACCAACAAACTCAAAGAAATTTTGAGAAAAAAGAACAAAAAATTGAAGATTACACTATTGTACACATTTTTATCAAGATATATTTTGTATTGCTCTTTAAAAAAGTTCTGGAGCCATATTATTAAAGGCTAAAGCCCAGTATACCTAAACAAGGGTCAGGGGACATTTACACGTTCGGACTTTGGACATGCATGTCGATGGATACAAGAACGGACCTCATTATTAATGTATCCAGGAAAGAAATGCACACAACATGCATTTCTAACGCAATGTATTATTAAATATGTCGAAGACTGGATATGGAGTCCGAAGATTTGAAGCAACTAAGCTTAATCTGTACATGTCGATATACAAAGAATGCTACCTAAAGAACTAGGAATGGAATGGAAAGAAGACACTACTGCTTCTGCACCCATTAATTACGATTGGTTCTTCACAATTCTAACACTGCTGTAAATGCGCTTAAGGTCTTTAATAGCCTTCTCCTCAATCTGAATTGAGCGAATAGATGAGGGTGTGTCGATCTCTGGTTTGAACCAGCGGCTCATGGCACTGGATTCGGATGGTGATCCCTGACCACTCGTCACAGAGAATCCAGTAGTTCTAGTCGTAGGGCTATGAGACGCACTCTGCTGTTGTTTCCCCTGGAGGAAAAGAATTTTGAAAATGAGATGAAAAGGAAGTTTCAATGTCCGCGAGGAATAAGAAACTTAGACAGTCTGTAGAAGGTTTTTAAGCTTCATTGGGATGAGGTTGTTTCACAAAAAATCCACATAACTTATTTGAACTTATATGAATACGTATGAATTTCAAATGAGCTTAAATGCAAAAGTATCCCCCATGCATTGTCTGATTGGCAAAAAAAGACTATTATTATTATTATTAGCAAATAAACTCCCATGCGTTCTCTTCTATTAGCAAAAAAAACCACATTTGAAATTTCTTCATATAGGGAAAGTATTGTCAATTTTCAAGTGAATAGGGGGGCTATTGCCAATTTTCAAAGTTAACAGGGGGAGTATTGTCATTCTTTTAAGTGAAGGGGTGTTTTCAGATCTTTTGGTGGGGGTATAATTGTTATTTTGGCTTGGCAGGGTTTTTTCGTTGATAAAGTTAGCACAGGAGGGTTTTGGTAATAAAATAACGCAGGGGAGTGGCAAAGTATAGGGAGTATTTTTGTATTTCACTCATTTCAAATTGTTAAGTAAAGATTTTATGCTACATTTATAACCAAAATAATGAAATTAAAATTCACTGAATATTGGAGTAATTTGAAATTCTTTATGAATCCAAATCCCTCAATCAGCATAAAAGTCCGAGACTTATGATTCAAGCACACAATAAATACACAAATATACTCGGAATAAAAGTTTAAGAGAAATAACACACCTGTCGCAATTGGATATCCCTGAGAGATGGGCGGGAAACAGAAGGTGGAGTGCTAGATGCAGCAGCCCAAGGAGGTGTGTTTCGATCTCCATCAGACACCTGTCCCTTAAGGGCAGGAACCATGGGTATCGGACTGGAAGGTAAAAATGAACTCAATGGGAGTTTACCACCAATAGTCCCATCACATAGATCTCCGGTTTGTGGTTTTATTTTTGCAGGCTTTGCCTGGATGGTTTTGCTCTGCTCATCCTGTATCAAGCGAAGTGAGGTCGACCCATGTGGAATTTTAGCACCTCCCCAAGCAGGACCCTCAATTTTAGCCACCACTGGAGGCGGAGCGGCGTTCTTCGGAATGTCATCAAGGGCCCCACTCAAAAATAAAGAGAGCCCACCTTTTCTATTCTTTTTCTTGGATGCTGCTGGTGATGCAATTTTGTTCTGCGGGATGTCTCCAATTGCTTTCTGAGCGAAAAATGGGGAATCCTTGGTCTCCTGACTTGCTGGAGCACTTGGAAAGTATGCATCTTTCTCCTAGAAGGTACATAACAACAGTTATGAAATGACTTTACACTTGATAAAGAAGAATAATGTGAATTATATCCTATTACAACGTAAACAGCATGACATGTAAACATCTTGTTATAACCATTCGGTTGGTAAGAAGTTTTGAAGATGAGTTGAACAAAGGAACCTTTCATTTTCTCTTTTGCTATCCAAACTAAATAACAGGCAATGTTTAACCGCACCTTAATCATGTCCTCTGGAACTTCAGCATCCAGGAAACCCTTCACAGTCCCTGAGTCATCATCAATATTAGAATTACTCGATTCCTGTCCTTTTTGTGCTGCCTTATTTTTTGCCTTTCTTTTTTGCTTTCTACACCCTCCCCTCTTGCTGTCGTTGTCGTCCACAGACATACTTCCTTTAGTCTGCACTGTTTCAATTGGCACACCAAGCTCAGCAAGCGAAGCTTCCAATGCTGACCTCATCCGAATCTTTGCAATTTGCTGGTCATCGAGAAGATGGCCCTTGGACTGCTTTTCCTCAAGTAGCTCAATCTGCTGTAACTTTTTCCTCAGAACTCTTATTTGTTTGGAGACACCTTCTGTTGCAGCATCATAGGACTGAAGGAAGCTGTCTAATCTCTGGTCTCCCTCCTTTTTAAAGGTTGGCTTCTTTGTACCATCACCACGTGTCCTAAGGAAATCACTTCCACTATCCTCTTCTTCACTATTTATAATGGCTGGAGAAGTAGCAGTAGGGGTAGGAAGACGTCGAGAACTCCATGGTTCTGATGATTTCTGATCCAACAGTTTCTCAAGATCTGCCAAAACATCCAATGAAGTGCTACTAAAAGCTTGTGCTGATACTGTAAGTATATAATCAAGGTTGCGTATTACAATCTCCTGCAACAAGTTTTAACATCTATTAATATACGAGTGATTCATCAAACTGACATAAAAGTACTAAGTGTCAAAATCGAGTTAATTGCAAAAATACCCCTTGTGTTTTGCCTAAATGGCAAAAAAATACCTGATTTTTATAAGCAAAAACCCCCTGTAATATTTTTTTCTTAGCAAAAAACCCCATTTCCGTTGCCAAATTTTTAAGTGAATAGGGGGCTTATTGCCTATTTCAACGTTTGTATTCTTTTGGTGAGGGTATAATAGTCATTTTTCCTGCAAAATATGTACTCCGTCTTGGGAGGGTCTTCTTTTTGTTAATAAAAAATAGCACAGGTGGTTATTTGGTAATAAAAACAGCACATGGGGTTTTTTGCTAACTAGGCAAAGCATAGGGGGTATTATTGCAGTTCACTCTTCTCACTCACTCTCACCAACAAAAATTAAAGTACTGCAGGTTACAGAACATTGTAACATACCACACAATGTTTTTTAAGATCATCTGCTCCTAGTGAATCTGCGATTTCTAGTAGTTGTAAAGCAGTACGTGGCTCGACCAAATGATCTGCTGCCGTTTTCTCACAAAGGCTTTTCAAGCTTGGAGTTCGGTTTTTAAAACCTGGCAGTTTTCCAGCATCATCCTTCTCCAGATTAGAGAAAGCACTCTCGGACTCCACATCATCAAACATGAAACCTCCATGCAGTTCCGTTAATTCTTCCTGAACTTTAGGCTTCAAAGTACTGTCAGTACTAGGGGAATAGCTTGGATGATAGAGGGAACTAACAATCAAAAGATGCGTCTCTCCAACTGAAACAGAAGTTGCCTTCTTTACTCCATGCAACCTCGTTAGAGTTGGTACATTATCTTTTCCATTTTTACCATCCCACATAAAGACATCACCAGTAACAGTAACTGCCGCAGTCCAGTATTTCCCAGCAGAAATGTTAACTATGCTTCTCCCGCATAAAGAAAATAACTACACAAAAACATAGTATATTCTAAGGACACAAATCCAATGAAAATGGCAAATAAATAATATAAAAGTTAAAAGCAAAACCTGATGACATCGAAGATCAGGGTCAGAAGATAGCCAGTAAAACAATGCTCCATCGTCTGTAAGGGCTATGCTGTGTGTCATCCCAGCAGCTATGGCAACCATATTAAGTCGTTCCTTGCGATGGAACTTCAGAACAGTATTTCCGACTTTCTTAATATTCCTAGAAATGACTACACGTCTGGGAGTAACAAGTCGATGTCCCCAAGTAAATACCTGCCAACCACCGCCATTGGACTATAACCTCTATACTCTAAGAAAGTGATATATTTACCTTTACCAAGAGAAATAGGTATCTTTTAACATACCTCGCCATCAGATCCCAAAACAATAGTATGATACTTTGCTGCAGAAACTCCAGTAAAAGATTTTCCCTTTAAGTATTCAACGACTCTAGGAGTATAGTTAGATGCTGAGTTAGAGGTGCCGTAACCAAGCTGCCCCTCTTTGTTGCAACCCCATGTATAAATTTCACCAGCCTCAGATACAACTGCGGTGTGTTTGTTTGCTGCAGCAACAGCAACTATTCTAACCTTCAAGGAACTAACTCTGCGAGGTGTGGGTTGTGTGTCAACAGATGTGTATCCAAGTTGCCCCTCTGCAGCATATCATTTGACAGAGTCGATTATATTAAGAACATGAAGACTGGATAAAAAATGAGTCACTCAACTAAAATCTGAAAACAACTTTTGTAATTTTATTTCGAGCTAAATTAAAAAATACCCGTCTTCATTTTTTACTACATAAAAAAAAAATTGAAATTCCTTTCATAAGTCAATAGGAGAGGTTATTGTCAATTTTTTAAGAGAAGAGAGGGGTTATTGCCAATTTTTAAAGTTACCAGTGGGTACTGATATTTTTTTAGGTTAATAGGGGTGTTTTTGCATTTTTTTATTGGTGGTATAATTGTCATTTTTCTTGCAAATTATGTACTTTGGTGCAGGGGGGGTGATAATAAATAAAACAGAGGGTTTCTTACTAATTAGGAAAACTGGAAAAGTATAGGGGGTATTTTTGCATTTCACTCATTTTATTTATGTCTAGTCCATTTTCCATCTGCTTGAAAAAGGAAGTATGATTGATTCCAATTTATAACTGCAAAAAGGAAGTATGGTTTAAAAAGGAAGTATGATTGCGGAACCAGTTACCTCTATTTGAACCCCATGTAAATACTTCTCCACCCTCAGTGGCAACAACAGTGTGATGCTTAGCTGCAGCTATAGTATTGACCCTACGCGCCCCTAAACCTGAAGTCACTTGACGAGGAGTGATGACTGCAGCCTGACCACTGCAAAATGATTGAAAATCAACATAGAACTTTCAATAAAAGAAGCATTATTCAAAAAGCAAAGACCAAGATTAAATCTTTATTTACATCTTCTTATGAGTAAAAAAATGCAGAATCAGTCACCTATGTATATCGAAGTCAGGATGACCAAGACGGCCCCCCCTTCCAAATCCCCAGGTGTAGACTTCCCCACGTGCAGTAACTGCGACACTGTGGAACTTTGCAGAAGAAGTCAATTTGATGAATGAACCATGAAGTGAATCGACTTTACATGGTAACTTCTGGATGTGTGCATTTCCAGTTCCAAGTTGATAATTGACACCACTACCCCAGCTGAAGACCTCCGTAGCTTCTACAGAGAGAGAATATATCATCCAAAATGATACTCAAAATAAACCAAGAATTTCATATTTCAGCACATAAGAGCATACTCGAATGGTTTTCTACCCCAACAGCCTGCATTACAGGTCCAGAGAGGAGATCAACAGGCATTCTTGATTTTGTATCCTCCAAGGTAAAAGAGGCACCATATTGGAGGAGGACACAAGCAACTGCCAAATGGCCAAAATGCAGAGCTCTGTGGAGGCTACTCCATCCCGATTCCCCATCCTGAAAAAGGGGTCAGATGATTTTCAGGAAGAAAAAAAAAAGAGCAAATTAAAAAACTGGGCAAAAGAATTCAAATATCACTGTGGATCAATGACTTCTTCAGGTCCGAAAGACAACTACCTAATGGGCAACTTTCAAAAGGAAACTTTTCCTAGAATTCGTTTAAGGAAATATCCCACTCTTTTAATGAACTCATAATATGTTTATTAAGTAATTCTTCGTTTTTGGTAAAGCTTTTGCTCTTAAAGCCAATTACAAAAGGCATTGATGATAATACCCAAGGCCAAACGAGGAAAAAAAAACTGCAAGTGATGACTAAGATCATGAAAATAATGACTCTGAATCAGTAATCATAGAGAAAATTGGTACCCACCTGCCTTAAATATTGAATAGATTAGATTAGAGCATATAAAACTAGAGATCAAAATGTACCCTAGCATTAGGGTCAGCGCCAGCTTCAAGAAGCCTTCTAACAACAGGCACATGATTCCTCCAAGTTGCTATGTGCAGAGGTGTGAGGCCAAATGAGTTCCTTGCATTGATATTTCCCCCACTTTTTTTCAGCAACGACAAAGCTGAGTCTACATCAGAGACAGACCCCTCTCCTGCAACAAGCCATAGATCCTTATGATGAGATGATGATCTACGAGGAGGAGTCTGTATAGCTTGCTTCTGATATGGAGGCAAAACAAAATCCTCCATCCAATATACTAATCAAAACAGAACTTGTTCTATAAATCTTCCTCTAAAATTAACCCACTTTAACTATGTTCTCATCAGCTGCCTTTTGCAATATTGTTTCACCTCAATCGTATACCAGCCCAAAATAAATATATTTCAAGCACCATTTGGTTTAGTGATCTTCTAATAAACTGCAAGTCCTGCAAATTAGGCCTTCGGTCAGTAAGTATCTAGAAAGGAAAGAGCAAGAATTGCTGGCATATGAAGTACCAGAGACTAGATTTTTCTTTTATGTTCGAAATAGTCTCTACAACACAAAAATATTATTCAACTCCCTACATTCATTAATAAAACTTATTTGTCAGCCAAATAGTAACTCAGGAAGATTACCAAAACTAAAACAAGTGACTAAATCCTGATTCGAGCAATTCACAAATGCACCAGAAAATTCAAGTAAACAATGAAAATAAAACAGGGACATGAATCGCTCTGTTCAAAATACATCAAATCTACACAAAATCTATCAAATTGTTTTCCATTCCTATACCAAATGTCCAAAAAAATAAAGAAATCATAAGCCAATTGAAATTACCATGAGAATTTCGTGCACACAGACAGAATCTCCAAATCTAAGTCAGAATTTTCAGCTTTCAACACAATCAAACTATACTAAAACCCAAAATGGAAATGAAATGATCTTCTCAAATCTCAAAAAACTAATTACTAATCCAAAATCACAGCAACACTGGGTCACTCCTACCCCAATAAAATGAGAGCTCAAAAAACCCCAAACAGAACTAAATGCTAAAAAAGATTGAATCTTTACAACCTAGAAATAATTAAATATAAAAAATTCACCTTGAATTCACGGAACAAATGAAATCCCTTGAGTTGAATCAATCCACTAGCTAATGACAGATAATTCACCCAAATTCAGAAAACGTAAAAAACTCTCTCCCTGAATACATATAGATACAGGTATGCTGTATGTATATATATGTATCTGCTGAATGCAATCAAGAAGTATGGTTTGTGTTTTACAGAAACAGAGAGAGAGAATATACCCCCAAAAGAACCCAAGATGCCAAGAGGAAATGGGAGTTGCAGAAAACAACTTGAATGAGTTGAAGGGCAATGTTGTAATTAGACAAATATATGTAGACGGAAATGCCCTTGGATTTCATTGGAATTGACGGGAGAGGGAGTGGGGTCGGAAGGGGTCGAGTTGTCTGCGGCCACGAATTCTCTGCTTTGCCTGGACTGCTGCTAGAGTACGACATGTGTGGCGTATTTAGGCTGTGCCACGTGGAATTTAAAATTGTTTCTTTTTAACTATTACTTTTTATTTTTTATTTTTAGTTTGAGTATGAGTTGGATATTTCTTCATTTTCTCTATATTTTTTGTTTTGGTACTTTGTCTGAGGACACTTAAAATTGCAATTGCTTTATTTTGATTCGTAAAAGGATTAATTTTAATTATTATTTAATAATACATTAGGTTCACATATATATTTTTAGATATTTTTAAAATATTATATACTATATATTTTAATAATTGAACTTGGAAATATTTTTTTTTTTTAGAAACATGTTTGAAAGAAAATTCAAAGATAGAATGTAGTAAAGTTTGAAGTATGGTGAAATTTCGGAAGAAGAACTCCGGCTTACAAGATTCTATATTGGTTCAACTCATATTATCTATATTTCTTTTTTTATAAAAAATTGATCAATAATCTTCCAAAAAAGTGATATAAATAAGAGAATGTGATACCCATCAACATTTTGGATCGTGCATGTTAAGAGGATTTATTTTCTTTTTCTTTTTTTCTATTTGAGGTTGTTTACGTATGTCAACCAATAACAAGATGACAAGTCGTGGTGTTGTTACTTAACTGTTGGGTGTTGGTGTCTAACAATTTGTGTACTTAAATATTTCGATCTAACACAAAAAATAGTGAGAAATACTTACTTGTATCGAAACCAAATATCACTACAATCTTTACGTAAAAAATGAGGAAATTAGACTGAGGCTTGCCGAAATAAATTTCCTTAAGAC
Organism: Penstemon eatonii; assembly: GCA_038501285.1. Classification (NCBI taxonomy): domain Eukaryota; kingdom Viridiplantae; phylum Streptophyta; class Magnoliopsida; order Lamiales; family Plantaginaceae; genus Penstemon; species Penstemon eatonii. Next base: position 6,334,847 of record CM076713.1, read on the forward strand.
AATATTTCCGGGGCTGCCACGGTGCATACAGTTTGATTCCCGGTAGTCTCCCAAGATACAACAGTCTGTTGTTCATTATTTGCACAAATAATGAACCAACGGGGAACCAAAGCAAATAGAAGGTTTGACATAATTTTAAAGTAGAGAAGAGAGTAATTTTTTATTATTGTCTGAAAAAAGGATACTTAATTGGCCAGATTAAGTCTCCTATTTATAGGCACATAAATGTCTATTCGCAAGAGACACATCACTTGGATTGCACTATTTCGGTCCAAAGGGTATCTCTTCAGATCAAACAGACGCAACCCCTTAATTACTTCTCAACTAATTTTATTCACATATAAATTGTAAAATCCAACATTGGGAATTTTGCACATTTTATTTGTATATCAATTAAATTTGTTCAGATTTATTTCCCAAATAATCGAATCTCTTTTGTCGTCCAATCACCTACTTGATATATAAATTTGCTATACTTTTATCAGATATAATATTTAAGTCTATTTTTAATGTATATAAATCTTAATAATGTAGCGGACTCAGGTTCGAATTCCTGTTGTGAGAGATGGGCACATTATGTGCCCGACGCGCCTCGAAAGGGATTAAACCCTTGGAAAAACAAAAAAAAAATCATAATAATATTACAGCAACAAATATGAACATTTTCCACATTGGAATTGTTTATGTATATAAATAATAGAGTCAAAGAATCTCATAAAAAAAAAAATTTGTAATTATGAGGGCTAGTTTGGTTTGATCTTTATATACTTCTTTTGACCTTTAAGAAAAACACAAACCCACAAAATCCTCATTTCTTGCATTCTGAAAGAAATGTTGTCGACATATTTGACCAGCTATGTAATTTAAGGTTTCATTAAAGCAATCGCCAAACTTTTCTCTACTGATTTTCCTATTGTAAACAAGGTGAGATTTTGACGCCAACCAAGTTTAATAAATAAATATCTAGATTTTTGACTGGAAAAACATGAATATACTAGCAAATATTGTTGAATATGCCTCTTATTCTCTATTACTTTTCACTTAAAAAGAAAAAAAAAATAGAAAAACGTACATTTAAAAAAAAAGATAACAAGGCAAAATTCCAAACCTGATAAATTTCACAGCTGATCCAATATCACTTAATTTCCCCTCGGCAGCCATAAGAGGTGACATTTTTTTATCGACACTTAAAAAATTTTGATATACAAATATTACTTTTTCATTTACTACTGTCAAACTCTATCCAATTTAAAATTGAAACTGAAAAGTTATATGAACCGAGTTTGAGTCTATAATCATGAAGCATGATAGTATCTGAATATGAGTCTATATTCTTGATACTTTAAGGTAACAATCAAGGGTGTACCTACATAGGGGCTAACGGTGTCTATAGCCCCCACTCAGATTTATAATATATATATATATTTTAGTAGTAGATGTAAAATAATTACTACATTTGCCCACTGGATAAGGTATTGAAAACTTGAAATGATAATTGGAGTTTGATCCTTAGACCATCTCCAAGAGACCATGTATAACTCAAATTATAAGAAATGATATAAATTTTGGCAAAAAAATGAGCTCCAAGAGAGCTCTTATATTTTAAGATCCACAAAAAATTATAAGTTTGGCCTCTTAAATATAAGAGGCCAAAGTTAAATTTTAAAAGTTGTTCATGCATTGATAGTACAATACTTTTGAACTTTTGTACTTTTCCCATAGGAAATTAAAAATGTTTTAATAGTAATTCATATTATTTTTTAAATAATAATATTTTAATTTTATGTTACTTTTACAAAATATTTAATTTAAATTCATAGAACACGATAATTTAAATTAAATTATTAATATCTTATTATTGTATTAGATAAATAAATATTATATATATATATATATACACACTCTGTATATGTATCCCACTATTATTTATATGTGAATCATAATTAAAAATACTTTATTCAATATTATCTAGATGTTGGAGTGAAATAGTGTTGTTGTTTAAAAGTAGAATCTAAAATATAAACTAACTGAGTGCAGAGTAAAAAATGGGAATGTATAATACTGTTCACTCCTTAAAATTTAAGATAAGAGGTCAGAATTTAAGAGGACTGTTGGAGATGGCCTTACATGCTACTTTTGCAATTTTTTAGGTTTTTTTCCCTTTGATATTAGTATTGTTCAAATTTATATTAGTTTTAGATACATAAAAAATGTCTTTGCTCATTGGTTTGTTATGCATGTTTATCAATATTGTCCCGTGTTCAAATCCCAAGAATGTCATTTATTTTCTTACTTATTTTATAGTTTTGTTTCTTAGCAATTATTCTTTTAATCTATTTTATTTTCTCAACAATTGTTCTTTTAATTTCTTTTTCTTTCTCAACAATTGTTCCTTTAACTTCTTTTTCTTTCTGAATAATTATTCTTTGATTTTTGTTATATCTTAACATCTTTTTTAATTTTATTTTCTTTTTAATAATAATCAAGAGAATCCACTTTTTTTATTATACATTTTATTTCTAAAAAAAATTGATCTACCTCCACCCCTAGCTATTATGTATAGATTTCAGAAAATTAAAATCAGTGTGATTAATTGTTAATGTAATTGATGTCATCCGAAATTGTGTATTTCGATTATTTGATTTATCCTAGATTCTTATAGTCCCATGTATTAAAGTTTCATTTTTGACGTATGTTTCAGACAGTTGTATATTAGAAACTTTTCGAGATTTTTCGAAAATTTTCGAAAAATCTTTGGAAGAATTGCAAATAAAAAGAAAATATGTTGAAGTAGTAAGTACTCTATATTTTTGTGTTGGTTGACTCAAATACAATTTTTTTTTTTTGGTGTTTTTGGGGGAAACTTATAAAAAATTTGATCTATGCTTAGTCCCCACTGGCCTGTATTTCTGGATCCGCCCTGGTAACAGTACCATAACTTTAAAAACAAAAACATACATATTTTGTACCGCATGTTAACTGCCCTCGACACATATGGTACTTCCGCCAATTTTTGTATGAAAATTTCAGTTTTAGATGGAATTTGATGAAAAATTTACAGAATTGGTCCTATAATTATATAATGTTGCCAAACATTGCCCCACATATTTTATGGCTGACATATTTACCCCACAATTCACAAATTTGAAGTATTTCAGACCCAATTGCAAATATAACTAATTATAAATCTTATTTACAATTTATATATATAATTTTTATTAAATTTCTTACACTAATTAGATTTATATATAATAATATAAACTAAATAAATTTTATATGAAATCCAAATAAAATATATCAATTAAATTTATTAGATTTTTTAAATTTCAAAAAATATCTTTTAAACTAATTAGATCTTACATATTACGCATATAAAAATTTAATAATATTTTATATCAAATTTGAAAAAAATAAATATCAATTAAACTTATTAAATTTTTTAAATTGAAAAATAATCTTTTAAACTAAACTAATTAGATAATAATATAAACAAATTAAATAATATTTATTATAAAACCTGAAAAAATTATTTTAAAATTATATAAATTATAATAATTACAATTATTAAATTTATTCTAATTAAGAAGAAAAAAACCCTAAATATAATTAGTTTAAAAGATTTTTTTAATTTAAAAAATTTAACAAGTATATTTTTTTTAGATTTTATATAAAATATTATTAAACTTACTTATATTATATATAAAATCTAATTAGATTAAAATATTATTTTTTGAAATTAAATAAATTCTTATATATTCAATTTATATTTTATTAGATCTTATATAAAATATTATATATATATATATATATAATTAGTTTAATAATTTTTAAAATTGAGAAATTTGGGGTAAATTTATCTGCCAGAAAATATGTGGGACAAAATTTGACATCAATTTATAACTACATGACTAATTATGCAAAATTTCCATCAACTTTCCGTCCAAAATTGAATTTTTCGTCCAAAATTTGACGGAAGTACCAGATGTGTTGAGCACAGTTAATATGTGACACCAAATGTGTATGTTATTAAAATTATCGTATCGTAACCTTAAAGTATGGTTAATTGTGATACCAAAAATGATATTATCATTAGGAAACTAATTACAAACTACCTCATTTACAAGATTTGACAAAATATTCTAATTGCACAATTACAGCTACTAAATATTTCTTTTTCTCCGCACTCACCCTCAAGCTGGTTTGAAGATATACCCAGCTTGCCAATTAGTCGGTCGAATTGTCTAGTAGGGAGTCCCTAATAAGTACGTCCGCAACTTGATTAGAAGTAGGAATGTACGGCATACAAATTGAACTATTTTTATAATTTCCTTAATGAAGTGTTTGTTTATCTCCACATGCTTTGTTCTATCATGAAGTACTGGATTGTGAGCAATAAAAATTGCAGCTTTATTGTCACAATACACTTTCATAGGCAACGAATTAGAGATCTTCAACTCTTGTAAAAATCTTTTAATCCATAACACTTCACAAATTCCATGAGCAACTGATCTAAACTCAGCTTCTGCACTGCTTCTTGGTACCACATTCTGCTTTTTACTTCGCCAAGTTACAAGATTAACTCCAACAAAAGTGTACAATAACCAGAAGTCGATCGTCTATCAATAGTACTTCCAACCCAATATGAATCAGTGTAGGCTTCAACTTGCAAATGCACATGCTTTTTAAGTAGTAGACCTCTTCCAGGAGTCCCTTTTAAGTACCTAAGAATTTTGTAGACTGCCCCAAAGTGTTCTTCTCCAGGTGAATGCATAAACTGGCTAACCATGCTGACTGCAAATGCTATATATCATATAGACCAGTTTTCCAACAAGTCTATGTTACTACTCTTTCTTCAAAACATTTTCATCCTTAGGAGGTTGTAGCTTAAAGTTAGGCCTAATGGGTGTCTCAGCTAGTTTGCTTCCTAGTTGAGGCATTCTTGAATGAGAACCGACCAAGAATTATTTACGTTGATTCAAAATATACCTTCTTGGGATCTATCAAACTTTGTTCCAAGAAAGTATTTTAATGCACCAAAGTCTTTCACCTCGAAATCAGCTGCAGGTCTTCTTTTCAGTCTCGTCAATTCTTATCATAAAGTAAAATTGAAGATCATTTGGACAATGATGATAAAATTGAAGAGATAGATGCAAATTAATCGTTTGCAAAATTAGGGCAGAAACTACTCAATTCAATTAGCTATTTTCCCCTTTTCTCTTTGTTTTGTTTATTAGCGCTTTTAGACTTTGTTAGTTAGCATTTTATTTAATTCCATTTTCTCTCTCTACTAGTCATTAGGAACTGCGATTATAAATAAGAATACATAATTTTCCTTTTCGATTTTGATTATCAATTCAATTATTTTTCTGCAAATTTCTACATTCATATTCTTCAATCAATGAGTATATTCAATAATCTAACAATTCTTCGTAGTCATTACCTATCTATACTATATCATCCACATAGACAATTAAAATTGCAACTTTGCTTTCTCAACTATGTTTATAGAGCTAATAGCCAACTAGCCATAACTCTTAACAAATTTTTTGTGATAATCAATCCCAAAGGTTTGGGTAAACCCTTTTCTACTAACCTTGCTTTATACATCTCTATGCTACCATCATCTTTATATTTAATAGTAAAGACCCATATACAACCCACTGTTCTTTTCCTTTCAGGTAAATTAACTATTTCCCCCTCTCAAAAAAATAAAATAAAAATTAACTATCTCCCAAGTACCACTTTTTCTAAGAGCATTCATTTCTTCAATCACTGCTAATTTTCAATTTGGATCATCAAGGGCTTTCTGAATATTTCTCGGGACAAACAAGTGTGAGATTTTTGAGGTAAAAGTTATGAAAGAGTTTTTCATAAGAAAGGTAATTAGCAAGGGGATATTAAGTGCAGCTTCGGGTTCCTTTTCTTATAGCTATAGGAATATTAATATCTAATAGTTATTGGCTAGGAAAAGGTTATTGACTAGAAGAAATAAGAGGATTTATATCTAATAGTTATTGGCTAGGAAAAGGTTATTGACTAGAAGAAATAAGAGGATTTGAAGATGAGTAAGGAATAACACTACTTATAATATTTGGAGGTCTAGTTCCCTGACTTTGACCCTTCTGATGATATTCTCTGAGTATAAACTAGGGGCTCAATGTTGGTTTTACCCAATTGTTGTGATTATCCCCCTATTTCAGATAATGTCATGTTTGACACTCTATGACTAGGGATCCTTTCATTGATTTTATTACATTGTTCCTCACTTTGGATTTTATAAATAACTGTCGGGCGAGAATAAAGTGAAGTATTCAACATCATGTTTGATAAAGGAGTAGGAGATAAATCCCAAAATTTCAAGGGGAGAACGAAGTGATGATGGAAGAAAATTCGTGTATATTTCTGCATATCACGTACAGTTTACAAGGGTTACTCTTATAGGAGAGCATACAAGAGTATAATTAGAAAACTAATTACAAACTACCTAATTTACAGGATTTGACAAAACATTCTACTTGCATAATTACATCTACTAAATATTCAATAACATTCCTACTAAATATTTCCTTTTCTCCACTGTGATTTTATTACTCTCAAAACTTGATTGAAATACAAATGAACCTAGACCCTATTTATACAAGTGCCAACCTCAATGGATGGATATAATTGATTTGATCTAATGGTTTACATTTGTTATTCCAGAATGGTCTTATCTCGATATGTATGAAAAATGATCTAGAATTAGGGTTTTATGTACAAGAATGAGGTGAAGTCATAAAAACAGATGAAACTAAAATATGTGCTAAAATTTCAGTTACTTTAAGACAAGGTCATAGTATTATAGAATTTTAATGTAATATAAAAATATGTTGCATGATCTTCTGGCCCCAAGCTTCATCACTTCAATTTATCAACATAACACTTATGTAATATTTTTAAATATTGTGAAAGTGTTTATTAAATAAATTAAAAAGGTTTATTATCATAAATAATTTTAATTAAAGTTATTAGCAAGCTAAATATCATGGGACGGAGGCAACCCTTATTACATGTGGTTCGAAACAATCGACAGAATTTTAATGTCCTTTAATAGCAAGTTAATTAGTATAACTGTGTTAGGTTTAATTTGAATATATAACTTCAAAATCGATTATATTTGAGCTTGAGCCATTAAATTCCAACTTAAATGTAAAGACATTGTAGCCTAATATTTGGCAAATCCAATTTAATTGGGCCGTCAGTATCAGACCATTTTCCTGCAAAAGAAAGGCCAAGTAAATGCTTCTAAAATTACCCTATAACTTATGAGCCTATGGCTATGCCAATTCTTGGCCCACTTACCAAATTTAAAATGTTTGAGCAAAATTAGTAAGCCAATTTCAATTATGGGTAAGATATTTTGGAAGGCTTCAATCCGTATTTATCTGATTCACTCATTTTTTAACAAAGCATTGCCATGTATAAATTAAAAATTGTGCACGTGCAATATACATGTCATGGATGTTATATTGATTTGGTCACACTCATCTAATTAGAAAATAAATGTGTTACACTATGTGTGTTATAGTATATTTGTCTAGTTATTGGATGAACGTGATCAAATCTGATTTGGTTAAGAATTTTTAGCAAAATTCTATTTAAAAATAAATACTTTTTGAATTTTAGTGTAACCACTATATGAAAATCCTTCAATTTTGCGTAGTGTGAATTTGGATCTGAATGAACATAGCAACAAAAGTCGATCACATCACGTCATTTAATTATGGTCGTTATTTTCCTTGGTGAAATTATTCATTTTTTAGTTTCTTGACGATACATATTCATCTTAGAGAAGTTTTAGATCAAATTAGGCTACACCAACATCACGTCTCCATTATTTACAAGTAAATTGCGATACGTTTGTCTCATTCAATCATAAAACACGTGCAACAATTTCAATTAAGGGAGTGGCTATGGGCAGTTCCACTTGTGGAAAACTGCCCACAGTTCCTCTCACAAAAATTATTTTATTATTATTTTGTTGACCTGCTAATCCGGTTACCATTAGCAGGTCACATTTTGTTATTTTACATAATTGACCCTGTTTATTAATAATACAAAATAAAATCATAAAATCCCAATTATTTCATTTACATATTTGTCCCTGCATATTAATAATAGATAATAAAAACTAAAATCCCTAATTTATAGTAAAAACATAAATTTTACTTATTGTATATACAAATTTATTTAACTAATTTAATTTTATAAATAATATTAACAATCAAATAATACTTTAAAATTAAAAAAAATTCAAATAAAAAATTTATATACATTATATAAAAATTTTGTATATAATATTTGATTGTTCGGATATACAAAAAGTTTATACAAAATTATATAACTTTTGTTAAATAAATTTGTATATACAAAAAGTAAAATTTATGTTTTTACTATATGTTAGGGATTTTATATAATTTGTATATAATGTATATAATTTTTTGTTAAATAAATAATCATAATTAAAGTTATATAATATATAAATAATCATAATTAAAGTTAAATATATAACTTTATTTTACTAAAGTTATATATTATTATATAATAAATAATCATAATTAAAAAAAAAAATTAAACCCTAACCACCCCCCACCCCACCCCCCCACACCACTCCACCCCACCCCACCCCGTAAAACCCTAACCCTAACTACCCCCACCCGCCGGCGGTACCCCAGGCCGGCGGCGGCCTGGGATCTTCGTCCCAGGCCGCCGGCGGGGCCTGGGACGGAGGAACCCAGGCCACCACGGCCTGGGTTCTGCAAGTCGCGACCCAGGCCGTGGTGGCCTGGGTTCCTCCGTCCCAGGCCCCGCCGGCCTGGGAGGGGTCGATCCCAGGCCGCCGCTGGCCTGGGACGACGATCCCAGGCCGGCGGCGGCCTGGGCTATGTTGGGGGCGGCGGATTTGGGCGGCGGATTTGGGTGGGTGGGAGGGTGGGTGGGGTGAAAGAGTTATAGATTTTTTTTTTTAATTTTTTCCAAGATTAATTGAGGAGGGTATAAAAGTCATTTCGATTTTGCCTATGGTGTATTGTTTCTTCCGATAATAGGTGAAGATTTTGCCACATGGCATTGAATGAATGGTGAACTATGGGCAGTTCCGCCAAAGCCGAACTGCCCCTAGCAAGCCCGTTCAATTAATATAGCTACATGACAAAATACTCAGTTTAACTCCAAAAAAGTATTCAAACATTTGCTCATGATCAAGCCTAAAAAGCATGAATACTCATATCAAATTGCAGTACTATCCAGAATCAACATTTTCAAGCATCTCATCATCTCTTTCTCTTTACAAATATTGCTAATAAATCAGCTCAACTACTATTGATTTAAATAACAAAACAGTCACTTCTTCCAGTAGAATTTAATCCATAATTCACAAAAATGGTCACTTTTTTTTCATTTTTAGTCCAAACTAGAGAAAGCCCATCACCAATACCACTACAAATGAACCAAACTAATGTAAACAACCCCCATCACTATATCATGTAAAACAACACAATGTGGCTTTTTCTTGTAGAAACTTTTCCATAAGCAACATATTGGAAAAGGATAGGGCCAGAATTGAAAAGCTTGTTGAACCAAAAAAAGGATTTTAATTCCAAAAAGTTGTTCAAAAGTACTTATTGTCTACTAGGAAAGCCATGAAGCTAGCACAAAAAACAAACTTATCTGAGCACTTTGTACAAACACAATACAGATCATTTTCCTACTTCCCCCTTAACACTTTTAACCTTTCTCTTTTCAGCACCACCATTAAAACCCTTCAAATAATAGACCATACCCATTGAAAAAGATCACTTTTTTTCTTGTCCTCCAAGTCATTAGTACACCTTCTATCACTTTCTTTGCAATGTTCTTGAAATGGATACAGAAGAAATGGGATTTTCAAGAACTGATAGATTTGAGAGCATTTGCAAAGAAATTCATGATTCTTGGGGAAAGAAAGATTTCTTGATCCAATTTACATTAACCCAATTTGAGTGGAGGAAAGTTAGAGATATGTACATGGAAATTTATAAAGAAGACATACTTCAACTTTGCCAAAAGATTGACTCACCCTTTTCATCTTTAATGCTTAATCCATTCGAGCGCGATGCCGATGTTGCAAGAGAAGCACTTTACCATAGTGATACTGTCAATTACAAGGCCTTAATCGAGATATTTACATGTCGAAAATCGAGCCATGTTCTTCTCATAATTCAAGCCTATCTTGCTAAATATAGAAAGCATTTAGACCATGAAATTGTCAGCATTGAGCCTCCCCATCCTTACCAAAAGGTCAGCTTATTGAATTAATTTACTCCATCCATTATGTTATCATGAATTGAATTCATTTTCTTGGTCTTTTTATTTTTATTTTTTTTATAATTTGAACAGATTTTGATGGCATTGTCTGCATCACATAAGGCACATTATGATGATATAAGCCAACACATTGCAAAATGTGATGCAAAAAGGTTATTTCAAACAGGGGAGGGGAAATTAGGAGCAATTGATGAAGCTGTTGTTCTTGAGATCTTTAGTAAAAGGAGCATTGCACAACTCAAGTTAACATTTTTCTTCTATAAACATATTTATGGGCACAGTTATACAAGTGTAAGGCCCTCTATAAATTGTGATTTGTCATTTTTAATATCCCACTTTGAAAATACTGATTTTTTCATTTCTTCTTCTTAAGTTTGGAGATTTTGTTCATGTTTGTTTATGTTGTAATAAATCCAGTTTCTCAAGAATGGACACTTTGGAGAATTTGAACACACGGTGAGATTTGTTGCAAAATGCATATCCAGTCCACCAAAGTATTATGCTAAGGTACTTCACTCTTCACACTTCTGATCTTGAACTATCAAGGACAAAATTGTATTTTTAGTCCAACAAGATTGGACCCCTTGTAATAACATGACTATATTGCGATCGTGGCAAACATAATTTAAATGTTTTTGACTTTTGGTCCCGTAGAACTACTCTGTTATGCACTTTCGGTACTGAATAGGATTAGAATGAGGCGACGGGACCAAAAGTGTCAACTTTTAAAATAAAATTGGAACCAAATGTGTAATTTTGTAAAGTACGAAATAGGAAGCCCTGGTTTCCTATCTTGTGGGATTGAAAATACGATATTTTCCATACATAAAGTTTTGTGACATGTTTTGCTACTAGGCTCTATATGAATGCTTAAAGGGGACAACCATCGATGATGGCGGTTTGGTGCGGATTATAGTGAGTCGATCAGATGTTGACATGGATGAAATCGAGAAGTTTTTCGAGAAGAAATATGGCATGGAATTGAAAAATGTCATATGTGAAGTAATTCAAGAAGAGAATTACAGAGACTTTCTTGTTGCATTGGTGAATAAAGTCTCTACTTGCAAGTCTGCCTCCTATTGAAAATTCTTGTTTTGGGCCATCTTTTTTTGTAACTAGTTAGTTATCAATAGTTATGATGAAGTTAATTAGTCAAAATTTGAATGTTGCTAAGAGTAAGGGTTATAATTCAGTAATAATATATCTCTTATGGCTCAATTGTGTTTTGCACCCAAGTAAAATAATTCATTTGGCGGTTTTCTATACTTTTGATTTATTTTTATATGTCATATTTGTTTGTATCACATTAGTGTATGAACAAGTATCTATTAGATCATTACAAAGCAGCTAACCCATGTTCGAATTCATGTTGAGAGAGTTTCCCACATAATGTGTTCGACGCGATTCGAAAATGAAAAAAAAAACCATTCAAACAAGAAAATAGATGTAATATGGAAGTAGTTTGGCTGAGTTTAGTTTCGGTTTGTTCTCAATAATTGGTTTTAGAGGTTTCGGCGAAACCTCTGAAACTCGATTTGGATAATGGTTTCATTGAAATATTGAAATTGTAAAATATTATTAAATACTCTTAATAGTTAGTGGATTTTGAAACTTTGAGATATGACTTGGATTGAGGTTTGGAGGAGAAAAATAGATGGTAGATGTCAAATCAATAACTTTATGTGTAAAAAAAATAGATGATATATGTCAAATCAAGATTCATATATGATTGTGTAGGTTTCGATTTGTCTGAAACTTGAAGTTTCGCTTGAAACTTCTTCAAACTCTTTAGTTGATGGGATGTGACTCGGTTTGAGTGAAACCAAACGAAGGCAAACTAGATTCATATACAGGCTCCATATAGAAGAAGTTTGGCTAGGTGTGGCATCACTCAAACCGAGCCAAACTCCATTAGATAAAGAGTTTGAACAGATCCAAACCCAATTCCAGTCTAAATCAAAACCTACAATTTTGTCATATCTATTTTACATTACACCTATAAAGTTATTGATCTGACATCTACCACATATTTTTTCACCAAACTCCAATAACAAAACATTAATCTATATCACATCCAATTATTCAAAACTCACTAACTATTTTCCATATCGAATTTTGAAGTATCGTCGAAAACTCCGAAACCACTTTTTGAGACCAAACCAAGATGGAACCAATTAAACTACTTCTAAACTTTGTCGTTGGACTACAACCTCATTAACATTAATTTTAAACTTAGATAATAACATTTTTTCTATATATATTCCACTATCTCATCCATTATTTTAAAATATAAATTAAAGTATAGTTGATTGAGATTTGAGAATAGTAAAAGAAATTTTCTAAGAGAAATTTCAGTAGTGAAAAAAACATTGAGAAATAGAGGTTTGGTATAATTTTCAGAAAACAACCCTATTATTATTCCTTTTTACCTTTTAGTTATTGTACTTGAACCCCACACCGAAAGAGGAGATCTCCACGATCTCCACCGCACCGTTAACGATAATGCCCCCAAAATCTTCCACAACCGGTTTGACGCCGCGCCGGACCTCTCGGAAAAACGCTTGGAAAGTTCCCATTGACCCTAATTCTAGGTCCACCTCCACCGTGGTCAATCCACCGTCATCCGCCGCCGTTCTCACCGAAACCCTAGGTAGTAATACTGTTGATAGCTATGGGGACGCGATAACATCTTTTGTTGTCCCACAAAAAGCAATTATTCAGGTGGAAGATCAGATTGTGATGGGAAGTGAAAATGAAACGGATAATAATGATGTGATTTTATCTTCTTTACCGCCTGTTAAGAATGAGACTCTGATTGAGAGAGTAGTTGTGTCAGAGAGTGGAGTGGCAGGGCCACCTGAAAAGGGGAAGCGGAAGATAGTTAAAAAGACAATGAAGATAGTGAAGAGGGTGATAAGAAGGAGAGTGGCCAAAAGGGTTTTGACCAATGGAACAATAGAAAATGAAGCTTTGTTGGAGAAAGAGGAAAATGGTTTGCAGTTGAGTGATGTAAAAGATTCTGATCATGTGATTGAAAAATGTAATCTTGAGAATGAGATAAGAGAGAGAACTAATCTTTTAAATGAGGAAATACCAGACATAGCAGTGGATGATGTAACAGAGTGCTTCAATCCTGTAAATGATGTGATTGAAAAATCTAATCTAGTGGATGATGCAACAGAGAAAACTGCTTGTGTTAATGAAGTAATAGAAAAATTAAACAACTTGGATGAGGTAAAGGAAACATTGGAATTTGAGAATGATACTTGCGTTTCAGAACTGGTTGTTGGTGAAGAAGGCAAAGACCTAAATGGGATTGATTCTATGGAGATGGAAACATCAAGAATAAGTTGTGGAACTGGTGTTTTGGAACCAATAATTAGTGAGAAAGATAATCATCCAAGTGGCAATGGTGCTACTGAGATGGAAACCACATCTATTAATATTTTCTCACAGCTTCCTGAACAAAATGTTGGCGAAAATGATAATGATAAAAGTGGCATTCTTTCTATGAATATGGCCAATATGAAGAGTAATGATGTTATGACTGAAGCAAACAGAAAGGGTTTAAATATATGTGTTCATGATTCAATTGAAGTTGAAAAAGTTCACTATGAAGTTGGGAGTACTGCAGAGAGTGGAAGGATAAAGGCGATCGAAGATTCTGCTATCGATAATGCATCCAAAGATTCTGTTCTGGAAAATCAGGACATGATTATTGTTAATAAAGAGAGTGCGGGACCAGTCGCAGGACAAAATGAGGGTTCTTTGGAAGAAAAAAATGTTGTATTGGTTGGGGAGAAAGATGGAAGTCCAATTGCGAAAGTCAAAAGTGGCAACGGTAAGGTGGAGTGTCATAGTGTTAATGAAGGGGTATTTTTTAGTGGGGAATTGGAGGCAGTGGAGCGGAGGAAGAGACGAAAAACAGAGATTTTTGTCGGTGGGTTAGACAAGGATACAAAGGAGGATGACATTAGGAAAGTTTTTGAAGAGGTTGGAGCAATCTTGGAAGTGAGGTTGGTGATGAATAGTAATACAGGAAAGAATAAGGGCTTTGCCTTTGTCCGGTTTGCTACAGCTGCTGATGCGAAGAACGCATTGACAAAATACTCCAAAGTTGAGGTAACTCTCTAGTATGATTTTGTTAATTACATTTATTTGTGACATATCACATATTTTCTGTCTTTATCCTTGGTATATTTTATATCAATGATATGCGAATTGCTTGTGTAAGTTGTGGCTTATTTAGAGAAATTGATGAAGTGATATGATTCCTAAAATGGCCTCAAGAGCGTGAAACTTAAAGCATAATAGTACCAAGCTGTCTGCGACAGCTTGGTAGAAAGGGGAATGTTGGTCATTTCACATTGATTCTGGTTCAGTTAAACTGCTTGTGTAGTAGCATGAGAAGCTGGAAAATGGTAGAAATTGTTAAAAAAAGTAAATTCTAGAAACGGTGCAGCATTGTTTAACTAATTGAGTTAATTAAGTTCATAAGATAATCGGGAAGCGAGATTTTGTTTATGCTCTTGCCTGTCTAGCTTGTTGTTGAGGTACATAGACTAGGATAGTTGCTAAAGTCAATGTGTTCTTAATTTTCATAAACCAGAGAGATTTGAATTAAAAGTGGCCCTTTAATATAATCGGTAAAAATACTAAAAAGAATTTACGTGGAACAAACTCATTGGACTGTAGTCCCAAATCACTATTTGAGTTGCATAATTATGAAATAACCTAAACCAAGATGTGCTTAAGTGAAAAAAGTTACACCAAGAGCTGTTTAAGCAGAGTGGTGGAGATTTTGACATTTCTGTTCTGGCTGGAGAACTCAGTGAACATTTTTTCACCATGGCAGAAGAGATTTAGGAATGCATGGAATCATACTGACAAAGTTTAGAACCAAAAGGCAATTACAAGTGCACGAGAAATATGTTGTGAGACGAGTTTGGAGAGCGCAATACCTCTTATGAAATTTATATTCTCCATTTACGACTTTAGTAATCTATAATTTGTATATATAAAATGGAAGTAATCTTTTTTAATGTTGTTCTGCTTATCTGACAAAACATTTCCCGCCAAATTTTGTGTCTACCTATGTTATTGAGAATTTATGTTTGCATCCATATGAATGTTCTTCAAATTTGGACGATCAGATGTTTCAATTTATGAGAAATTAATTTTCATTGGCAGTCACTTAAAGGGGGTATCTAGGTACAAGGAATTCACAAACTGTGTGTTGTATCTGTAGTAGTTATGGTATGTCAGCATCAGTAAAGCAAAAGATAGGAGAACTATGATACTGAGTTCTCATCACTGATCTTTTAACTCTTTGAAAACCCTTCATTTCTTCCCCTGTCCATGTGTCATTTGTACCTAAAGATTTCTATGTACCAATCATAATTTATATAGTTGCCAACCTGGGGTATTTTTATTGTTTAGCATGGAAGTTCTCTGGGATATTGTTGTTGTGATTATACTATCTGATTCTGGGGATTGTTTTAAATTGCTCGGCAGAGCTTAAGTTTGCGCCTTCTATGGAACCTAAGCACTTCCCTTTAACCAAGATATGTCCTACAGGCTACAACTGTTTCTTATGTTCTCCTTTTATGTCGTTAGATATGTGGCAAACAGTGTGGAGCAACACCAGTGGAGGGCAACGATACACTATTTCTCGGCAACATAAACAAAAAATGGAAGAGTGAAGACGTGAGTATTTTTGTTATGCATTGATATCCAACAAGTCCCTTTAAGGGAGTGTAGTGACAAAAGGGTTATCATTCTGCAGGTGGTGCAATTTTTAGAGAAGGCTGGCATTGAGAAAGTAGATAAAATTACTCTTAAGGCTGATCCTAATAACTTTGAGAGGAATCGTGGTTTCGCATTTGTTGAGCTTGAAACAAGTAAGGATGCTCAAAGTGCTTTTCATAAACTCCAAAAGAAGACTCTATTTGGAAAAGACACAAAGATAAAGGTTGCATGGGCTCAACCATTAATTGAGCCTGCCGAAGAAGAACTTTTAAAGGTCAGTTTTCTTGAGTCACATTTCTGTTGAGAAACTCTAAATTTTCATGTTCTGCATAATTGTTGATATTGTTGTTCAATTTTATTGTAATTCTGCATTGCAGAATTATAAATATTGGATTATTTGGATATAATACTTATGAAATTGAACAACAGTAATGGACTTAATTGTTTCAATCCACTGAAAGAAATGTACCTTCTCATATATATAATGGATTCAGGTCCATACTTGAAAAGAATATGATAGTGACCCTGGACCTAATTAACTTAGAATAATTAAAAAAATAAGTTAGATTGAATCTAGTCAATTTTAACACTTGACACTCGGCACTGTATATTACTTTGCTGATTAAAAATCATCCACTTTCACCAAATAAACTTCCTATTGCCTGTACCTAATATATGGTAGATATACTATGCTTCCATTTAGGTGAAAACAGTCTATGCTGAATATTTACCCGCCTCATGGGATGAAGCGAGAGTGAAAGAATACTTCAAGAGATTTGGTGAAATTGAAAATGTCGTGCTTGCAAAAGATCTTCCTTCTTCCAAGAGAGATGATTTTGCATTTGTTAAATATACAACCCGTGATGCTGCTCTTGCATGCATTGAGGCCATCAGTAGAGAGAGATTGGAGGATGTTGGCTCCAAGGTTCGACTTTAAACCAATATTTTTTGTTAATTTACAAATTAAAATACATCTTTATGATTTAGTATCCATATTTAGGTTAAGTTAACAGTCTCCCTTGCAAAACCAATTTCAATGAGCAAGCAAATGAAACATGCTTCTTATCCGGCTAATAAGCAACTGTCCAAGAAGAAGCCAATAGTATCACAAGGTGAATTTAGCATTTTATTATCATTCGCTTTAATTGTAACAACTGTTTAAAACATCGTGAAATTTGGAAGCAGAAGTTACATGTTCCTTGTTGACATTGATTTTTAGTAACTAGATTTTCCTTGAAATGAGACCCAATGTCTAAACTTTTATAAGAATATTTACAAGGTGTTTCTAATAAATGGTGTTATGTAACTTCTTCATGAACAATTACGCTAGAAATTGGAAAAGTAATGAAGTTCCCACGATTCCCTTTTCTCTAGCCCAATATGGAGGTCTGATTGTCAACTAAAGGAACTTCACCCTGCAACAGATGGTAATTATTTGCTTGGGAAGAACTTAAACATCCTGAGCAATATAATATTTATATAAATCTAAGTAACATAAGCTTTTCTTATTACAATTTCTTGTATTCTCCTAGAGTAGTCCGGCTTGTTTGTATCTCATGCAGAACATATGTAAGTGCATCAACCCCTAGCACAGGGAAACACATCTTGGGCCAGTCCATGCCTTATTTAGAATATGAATAAGAGTTCTATGTTATGCAGTTATGAATTTAATTTGGTTGGTAACTCATAATAAACTACCATCTTAAAGCACCTTTTGCTCATAATTTTTTTCTTGTAATTAATTTGTGTTTCTAGCCACAACAAAGCTACATGAACCTAGAAGCTATGGGAAGCCTGCAAGAACTAGTTATGATCGGTCAAAGGTCGATACCAGATCTTCTACTACGAATGAACTTGTACAAATATTGAGGCAACAAGCATCAAGCAATTATATTCATTCATGTCCCAGCACAGGTATCTGCTATATAGTAGCTTGTTTTTGTTTCTCCAGTGACTTTACTAGTGATTTTGGACTTATATTTTGACTATGAAAATTCTGCTGTCTCTTTATCTGTACTGTATTTTATCTTTTCTTGATTGGTAATGCAAGATGCAATGCAATTTTACATGCCATTGTTTCAGCGAGTGAGAGTGCTTGGCATGTTTGATTAAATAGATCCATAGCCAAAAAAAAAATCTATAGTATCCCTTTAAAGCTCTGTGTAATCATCCCCCCTTCTCCAATTTCTGGGCAGGCACCAACATGCCAGGTCATCATTTTCCTTCACATGAGAGCAAGAGACCATTCTCACTTGTGGTATGTTACTAAACTTTTGCATATTCTTGTGCATCCCTTTCCCACTTAATAAACTAATGCATGGGCTTAGTATTGGTACATTCAAGAATCCAAAACATGTCTATCCTTGTATTCAGGCACATGATCCCCTTTATTTGGAGCCCAGAGGCAACCAACGAGCGCGTATTGAAAGTTCTTATCCGATTTCAGGGCCAAGGTATGATGTTTAAAGCAACTGAATAAGTTCCACTTCATTCAATATATGAAGTGTTTAATGCCTCTTAGTGCATTCATTCCTTGACGATATTTATTTTCATTTCCAAATTTCAGCGCCTTGTACCACGATGTCCGTTCGACATCTTTTCCATATCAACAACAAGGGCCTGACCCCAGTATGGGATTCTATCACTTACAAAATTTCATTTCCTAGTATTCTGAAACTAAGATATGCTGTTTTATCTTTGTCTCTCAGGCTCGGTAAATGGGAGGAACATTTATCCTAGCCAGTTTCAGGTATGGAGTCATGCTTTTTGATCCTTTCTGTTGATTTATTATCAAGAAAAGCGCACGGAGAGTAATTCTGTTGACCTGATTCTACTCCCATATTAAATCCTCGAACATTGGCAGACCTTCACATACTGGAATTATGATAAGCTTCACAGGGATTAGAATTTTGTCGCGTCAAGTATATGGTGGCTGAAATTTTTAACCACTGTTGATTGCATGCTAGTGAAAACTCTGAACAAACACAAACTGCTGTATGTAGTTCGTTTTTTACACTTGAAGTTGGCTGAGTTAATAATCTGTGAAGTTTAACTATGATATTAGAGATTTACTTTTTTTTTAGAATATTGTATCTGTACACAGATGATATGATATGTCTCCTGTTCTTAGAAATTAAAGATAAGTAGTTTGTTTCTTCTTCATACTATCTATATTTTATTGTACTTTTCATAGACTGATCTCAGAATTTCAATACAATAAAATGATATGTTCCTATTACCTGAAATCTTTTCCTATTTTCTCATTGCAGACAAGAGGACAGCCTCCTTACTATGGAGACAGTAGTATGTATCGTAGACGTAAGTAGATTAGTTGCTTTGTCATCTATCATCTCCTAATGTCATTTGATATATTCTGTATGACATGATCCTGATTATGGTTCCTGGGAATGATTTTTCGACTTTAGATGTTACTTTTGATGAATAATTTATAATATTCTCATATAACCTTTTTCATGATTTCATTATTTATCTAACGGAATTCAATATAACCATCAATTTGTAAGTTCAAGTATTCGTGAGAAGAAGCTCTGCGACTGGCACACTCATGCCTGTGAAATTCACATTTGTAACTGTTTCTGCTTCATTACCCTTGGTACTAAAGAAATCTTTGTTTGTACAGATTGACGGAATCATTCAGTTGCTACAAATGGGTTTTCAGTGCTTGTTTTGCTCGGCCTGATCTCGAAAGCTCACATTAGACAAACTTGTAAATATTTCGCAAAAGATATGTAATATAGTGACATCTCCAGTTCACAACTGTTTTTTTGGTTAAAATAAAAGTCTTTTGCTCTTTGGCTTTCTTATTTCAAAAGCTTTGTATTTGTGTCTATAATTCTATACATCTCAAACAGGGATTTGGGGTCCTAAGTTAATTTCATTTCAGTGTTTGTTCTGGATATCTATGTGCGCGATTGTTAGGGAAAATTTGTGCCTAAATTCACCGGGTGCTGGATGAATGCTATATGGGTCGATCTCACATTCCTGCTAATCATCGTAATTGCATAACTGAAAAAGGGTTAATTTCGCTTACCTCCCCATTATTCTTAGCTATCATTCATCTATCACTCATATTATTAAAACCTTCAATTTCTCCCCTGTCGTGAACTTTTCAGTTAGACCATAGAACACCGTAAACAATTGTGGAAGTGGCAAAAAAATAAATCTAATTTCCATTTCATCCTATTGATTAATGTCATATACATGAGTGAGATGTACTCTCATATATCCTCACCCACTTTCATTATTAAAACTTA
The DNA here is from genome assembly GCA_038501285.1 of Penstemon eatonii. Taxonomy (NCBI): domain Eukaryota; kingdom Viridiplantae; phylum Streptophyta; class Magnoliopsida; order Lamiales; family Plantaginaceae; genus Penstemon; species Penstemon eatonii. The sequence continues at coordinate 6,355,213 of CM076713.1, forward strand.
ATTATCTTCTAAGATTGTAAAAATTAAAAGTATGTTTTTTTCTGGCACAATTACCATGACTAATTTCATCACCCCATACAAAATTGTAATCATACAATCTTCCTAATTTCTTTTTCATGATGCTTTTTTTTTTACGTGAATTCATTTTATTTTGTGCACATTTTTTTAATTTTTTTTTTTATCATTTATTATAAACCTTTGGCTAAATCCATTGTATAATTTGCAGTCATATATCTTCTGGCAAAAATTTGCATTTATATATTTTCTGGCAAAAACATTGGAAGAGTTTCTGTTATAATGAAAATAAAAATTGATAAGCCAACACTTACACTTGTTGTATAATCTATTCGAAGGAGTGCATGCATTATAATGAAAATAAAAATTGATAAGCCAACACTTACAATTTTTGTTATTATTAATGAATATGTTATTATAGTCAGAGGCGAAATAGTGCAACGACGCGCAAAAGCTTCTGGAGCTATAGGCTCTATAGAGCATACTTCTTGAAAATAAAGCAAATTTTATATATTTTTCAAAATAGTAATCAAAAATCTCGAAAAAGACAAAAAAATAATAAAACAAAATCATCTTAGTTCATGAATACCGAATTAAGTCCCAAATACACCAAAATAAGCCAATAAACTAAAAGTACTAGAAGTTTATAACAATTAGTAAACCAAAAAGCATGATATCTAAGCTCTAAAGTCTAAACATCATCAATCATCAATCAAAATCATTGTCACTTGACTCCCCATCTTTAGATTCTTCACTAGAATTAGATAATTTAGATTAGTAGCAATCGCTATTTTTTGTCTCCGGATTTTGAATTATAATCATCAGCAGCGGTCGAGTTTGGAGGAGGAGGTGCAACTTGAGAGGAAGAAGGCGAGGTCGGTTTTCTTATTTTTTACTTTACAGTAACATAGATTGTTCCTTTACACTATTTATTCTCTAAAAAGATTGTTTAGCACTGGATAAATACTAACACTAATAAGGATCTTAGTGAAATATGTTTGAAAGTTGCATAGAGAAAGATAGATAACACAATACAGTTTCTCAAAAGCAAAAGCAAAAACCAAAATGAGATAGTAGCTACGTACTATTCATGCAGTTGGTTCTTGGTCTATTCCGACTTTATAAGCGACCCATTGGTCATCACTGTATGGCATCACAGAGGCACACTGAGGAATCGGGAAACCCATGTTGCGTGGCGAAACAACAGTCTTCCTGTGAGACGACGCCTGATCTTCAACTGATACAGGCCCAGCTAGTCCGGTAGAGAGTGAAGATGAATTATCAGATGTGAAATCGTCATTTGAAGGATTTGGAGGATGAGCACTCTCAATGTCTGCAGGCGAAAACTTGGCTCTTTTAGCATTTGTCTGGGACTCTGGAGATAAATTACAGCTCAATATATACTTTTTTCTTTTCGAATGTTTACAGGAGCAACGTATTATCATAAATGATGACAGGTATGGTGCCGTGTATTTTTTCAGACTGAAAAAAGTATGAACATATATGATATTCAAGTAGCTTCCCATATAATCGGGAAAAAGGAAATAAATGTATTATGATCCTTTCCTATTGCTACATTTCAAACATCACATTTGAGACTAGCTTCTTCAGTAAAGATGTGCTAAAAAATTATGATCCTTACGGACTTTCATCTTTGGTGCCAGCACTTTAGTACCTAATTCTTAAATACCCACCTGTGGACTCTCTGCTATATGTTTTAAGTATCAGTATATATGATCTTCATACTCAGTTAACAAGTTTTTCTTATGTCAAATTTCGAATTTGATAATTCCTCAAGCATCATTACTCCATTGCACTTCCCAAGTCAAATTTCAAATTTGTTAAAAAAAAATTCTTTTATGTAGAAGCCTAGGTTTCCAATTACCAAGCACTCCAAATCAGCACTAATAAGGTAAAAATGCATGCAGAAGCGATTAAAAGAATTATGGGGCCTTTACCAGAATCACCTTCATGTGTTGCATCTTGTTGCAGAATGATAGCTGCAGTGGGCTGTACATTCTGCGTCAAATCATCAGCTAAATTGTCCCCGTTGATAGACACCTTGGAGGATTCAAAAACTGAACAACCTGCCAAAATATGAGTAGCAATTAATCCATCACACAATGTATATGTTTCACAAAATCTCATACGTAAGATACTTATACTACACATTCATCAGTCAATGACAAAGAAACAATAGTAGCTACTTCAAATGACTAAAACAAACTCTATAAGTCCAATGAATTACTAATTTCTTACTCTTTGTAAGAGCATGATAAGCAATTTTTGCAGCAATCATCTCTGCTTGCTTTTTAGTGTTGGCTTCAGCTCCTCGAAAACTATTGCTTCCAATCTCCACGGTAGACACAAATACAGGTTTGTGAGACATACCAGAGCTAATCGTCTCATAGGAGGGGCATAGAAGACCCTTTTTTTGAGCAAATTCTTGTAGAAGATTTTTGTATAAAATTCCATCCTGAAGTGATTTCAAATTTATCCAAATGCTCGTAAACCAACAATAAAATTAATAAAAAGAAATAAACACTGAAACAAAATTATTAAGAAAACTAGCCTCTTGATTCATCCCATCTAGCAAAGCCTGGCAAGCAACTTTGGCGGCTGCTTGTTCAGCTTCCTTCAGTGTAGTGAAAAATTCCGATGTTTCAAATGATTTTCCATCAAGAGATACTTTTGACTTAAAGCGGCGTAGATGAGGAGGTCCTTCCACTACATTAGTATAGACAGGGAAACCAAGACTTTTCTTTTGAGCATATTGTTGCAGCCGGTTCTTGTACATTTGCAAAGTATCTATGACAAAGATAGAGAAATCAACGTTTGTCATGATATCATGGAAACTAACATTTATACATGTTAATATGGCACATATTAATCTCATTGTTTTGTTCCTTTTGGTATTAAATGTCAATGTTAATAGGCATGTTTACATGCCTCGGATCAAGATTTAATGTGACAAGAATTTTCATTCTTTTTCCGGTGGCGTGAAGTAGTTCATTCGCTTTCCAAGTTCAGTAATCATACCCATCAACAGCTCACAGTTTATACGACTTCATTTAACATGTCTGAGCAATCACATGTTAAATAAGTCATTGTAATATACAATATGTATTATGGTTATCCCAAATTAGAAAAACTTGTCAATCGGTAAAAAGAAGGGGCTCAAATACACATTAACAACCAAACTTTGGTAAGAGAAAAAGTTGCACGGGAGGAAACTTAATTTTGACAGGTCATCAGAAGATTTAAAATTAATAAGATAATCAAACTACATAATCACATATGAAATATTGTTCAAACCTTTCTTATGCTTATCAGGAGAACCTATTGATGTCCTATGAACCACAGAATCTTGGGTTGTATCTTCATAACTTAGATGTGGTACCTCCTTCTTGGCAAGAATGCTATTTGCATCATTCTTTTTAGCCAAAAGTCCTATCCAAATAACAAAAGAGTTTCAAATATCCACATTATGCATGATCCCTCCAAATGTCAACTCTATATTTAGAGCTATTGATTATTTTTGATTTATTAATAGGCTTCATGATTTCAGAGGTTTGAAGTTACTGAGTGACCAACTTATCTAAAAGCTTAAGCTGTTACAGAGATGAATCATTTAATATATATCTCTTAATAGAAGTAATTTAGTTAAAAATTACCACAAACATTTGATTCCTTACGTCTCATTGGTTAAGTATAACAAACACAACCACATCCGGTCTTCTACTATTTTTCTCAGTGTTGCAGTTAATGGCAAAGGCAAAATTCCAAACTTACTAACTACACAAAATATTTATGGAGGAAGAAACATTAATAGAATGGCCAAAATGTCCAATTCTCTTAATTATTTGAGGAATTTGGAGTATTGGGTGAGTAGTGTTTATGAAAGTCTCGAGTCTATTGATATGAATGAAGTGCATTAAATTGAGAACATATACATATCAAAATAATCAGTGAACAATGTATATCTTCAACCACATTACACACATAAACTTCAGTGTTCTTCCTTTCCACATAAATAAAAACTCAGAATCCAAAAATAACACCCAAAATTATCAATCCACATTCAAAAGCATGAAGAAATACAACTAAAAAATTTACCAGCAGGAGGAAATGGAAGGGACGATGGGAGAGGGGAAACAGGAAGAACCGGAGGAACAGCATCAATTGAAGCAAAGTTCGAAACTGTAGAGAGCGGAGCAGCAACAGGAACTGGAGAATTAGTGTTGTTTACGGGCCGGGCCGGAGAAGGACCATTTAATTTTTCATATGCAATTCGGGCTGCAGTGTTTTGGGCCTCCTTTGAGGACCTACAAAATTCAGGAGTCTCGAAAACCTCTCCGTTTACATTAATCGAAGCGGTAAATCGGGGAAGGTGGCCCGGCCCGTCTTTCACCGTCGAATACTCAGGTAAATTCCAGCCTCGTCGTTGACATAGCTCCTGCAATTTGCTCTTATACATTTTTAGGGAAGAAGTTGAAGAATTGAGATTAACAAAAAAAAGTTGATTCACGGTTTTTTCTAAATGAATTTATGAAAAACCTCTCCTCAATATTCTATGATGAAACAGAAGAGAAGGAATAACTAGTGATGTTGATTAAAAAAAAAAAAAAAAAAAATAGAATTTATCGGGGTTTTGTTTTGGGGAAAAATGGCATATTTAGCTACCTAACTCCAAACATAAAATTGCAATTAATAGCACCGTTTATTACTGCAGTCAACGGAGTTCTCAAAGTTGCTTGCAAGCCATAGCATGTTCATCAAATAAAAAAAAAACAAAATCGAGAAATTGAGAAAAAGTAGCTAAATAAAATTGGACATTTTTTTTTGTTTCTCAAGGATTTAATATCTTTCGAAACGGCTTGATGATACTTCTTCCAACAGGGATTTACCCGAGTCCGCTACTTTGTAGTGACTAGTCCCTTCCACTAGATCAATCATTCATATGCTACTAATTATCAACATACAATCCTGTAATTTGAAGAAAATTTAAGCCACTTCATACAGTTTCATTTTTCTAGCAGAGACATTAATACTCACATTAATACTCAAATTTCTCTCTTCCAATTACGTGATGTTTGTGTCTGTCACATGCAGAGGATAAAATTTCAGTGGGGTCATTATAATGTAAAATAGTACATTTTCTTTGAGAAAGATTGTGCTCACGAGGATTTACATCATATTTTGAAATTTGTTTATGTAACCCATGATCGATAATAAAATTACTAGTTTCAAACATACTCTATCTAAAAAATTGGTTGCGACGAATAGTAGAAAAAAATTCTTGAGTAGAACCTGAAACTTGTGATGTTATCGAGTCTTCTAATTTTCGGATTTCTAATAACAAATATTTATATAACAAAAAATAAATTAATAATTAAGAACTAACAATTATTAGACTTGAATTCCCCACAACTACAAATCAAATTCACTAATCAATAAGAAAACAAATTTAAAAAATATATATATTACACTATAGGTCTCAAACTCTCAACTGACTTCACATTCAAGTTAATTGAGAATAAATCCTAACTTTAAACATAATATTTGAAATGTTGGCAATTTCTTGAGAATAAACTCTAACGTGATACTTTGATATGAATTAAACTTCTTAAAGAAAAAAGTTTACTTATGCAATATTTCAATATAAAATAAATATATTACAACAAATATTAAATAATTCACATTTTGAAACATAGATACTTCATACCTTATGTCCTCCTTAGAAAATGAATTTTGCCTTTTTAATCTTTAAAATTCTAATCTATAACTATTTCTTTTTATTAAAACATGGCCCCACTACCATGCAAATTTTATTTTTATTGAATGGGGACCATTCAAAGAAACTACAAGATAAACATTATTTTTGCAACTAATATATAATAATTTCATTGAAAGTGGAAATTTGAGTGGGGTCAGTGCACCCCACTCAAGTACTAGTAACTACGCTCCTGGTCACATGATGATACTCTGTTATTTGTCCGTCTAATGCGATAGAATTAATGATGAATGGTGCTATTAATAATAACTTTAGTGACTATATAAATTATCCTGAAATGAAATTAAACTTGAGTGACTAAATATGCAATTTTTTCGTTTGGATAATAGTGTAGTTGACTTCTTGTCAGTAAAATTTCCTTTCTTTATTATAATTTTCCTTTTTTTCCCTCCTCCTCATTTCTCTTTCCTCTTTCTAAAATTAAGAATCTCCGTGCATTTAGTTATGCACCCCCCGTTTTCGGAATATTCTTGCATAGACCTGGTCCATGAGATTTTTATAGACCTTGTGGTAAATAAGCCACATCATACATTTTGAGAGCATGACATCATCAAAATATATGATGTGACTTATTTACCACCACAAGGTCTATGAAAATCTCATAGACCAGGTCTATACAAGAATTTTCCCCCGTTTTCTCTCAACTTTATTCTTTTTTTTAATAAGCTTTTTTCTCAACTAATAAAAGTCTAAGTTGTGATTTTGTAACGTTTTATTGTTCCAAACGATGGAAATAAGGGTTAGTTGAACTAATTTTTTTTAAATTTTAATCTCTCTCGCGACGCGTCAGGCATATTAGATGTTCGCACACAATTATAGTTTTTGAATCATTTGATTTTCTATCTCGAATTAAAGAGTACACGTGTTCAATTAATTTTATTATTGCTCTTTCCATTCCTAAATATTATTTAACTACCTAAATGTTAGGAGGATATATTTCTTGTACTACAAAATTACTTTTGGAAAGAAATCAAAATTTATGCAACTCTTCATATTTATTATTAATGAGATATGATAAATTTGTCAAAAGAATATTCATTATTAATAAGAAATGATAAATTTGTCAAAAGAGCATTTAAGTCTGTTTTGAATTTCTAAATTAGCACATTCACTAAACAAAATTAATGCATCCACTAAATATATAATCAAAACTAGTGCATAGACCACATTTTCGTAGACTATGAACAATATTAGTGTATAATCTAAATATATTTACAAGATTTAGTATATGGATTATGAAAGATCGAGTTTATGCAAGAATTTTCCTTAAAATATTTTCTTTATACTAAAACGACATATGATTAAAAAAAATGGTTCAAGTGTCATATTGTATATAATTAAAAATATTTTATTTTCCAAAAATAAGTTCATGGATCAATTAAAGAAATAAATTATTATAAAAAAACCTATGGCATTTTATGGTAAATTTTTTTTATTTTATCACATAATTGTAGATATAAATATAGAATCTGAATAAGTGAAAATTATTTGAATTAACATGTTGATAAGTTCTTTCAGTTTTTTATAATTAAATTTCATTGAAATTTTAAACAAAAGGATTTACAAAGCAAAAAATAGGAAAACTCCATCATAACAAGCATTAATGAGATTTAAATGCAACGAAATACAAATAAAAATTAGGCCAACCAAACGTGACAAAGTTGTGGGCAATAAAATTTAATTTTCATAAATCATATAAAGTGAAAATACGTCATATAACAACTAATGAAACACAAATCTGAACATACTACCATTTCTTCAATTTCCATTCATTAAAATATTTAGATGCCCCTCACAAAAGTGAAGGCTCATCCCTCAAAATACAAAATATCGTATAACAAATCTATATCAATCAATACTAATATATATATATATATATATATATATATATATATATATATATATATATATATATATATATATTATTATATACTAAAAGTGTGAATAATTTAAGTTTTTTTCTTTTTTTGTTTATGAAGACAAAAATGCCCTTATTCAAATTGTAAAGTAGATTAAGAAAATATAATTAGACATGAAATTTTCCTTAATTTTCTCATAAATACTAAAAGTGTGAATAATTTAAGTTTTTTTGTTTTTTTGTTTGTGAAGACAAAAATGCCCTTATTCAAATTGTAAAGTAGATTAAGAAAATATTATTAGACATGAAATTTTCCTTAATTTTCTCATAAAAAAATTGGTATGAAAATATTTTAAGAAAATTTGTAACTTTCTTTCCTCCTAACCAAGCACCATGAATATGGAAGAAAAACAAAAGTATATTCAAATTAGACATAAAGTCTTATAATAGTTATTTCCTACAATAACTCCAATAATTAAGAAATTAACTCTTACATCACTTTTACAATTTATTATTGTTCTCCTATAACACATAAAAATAAAAATAAACACTATGATTTTGAATAGTTGCTTAAATATACATGTAAAATTATTATAATGTATTATCAATATGTTGTCATGATATTGTAAAAAATATTATTTGTTTCATTTAAAGAATTAGAACAATATGTCACTCCTTCAAAAAATTATAATTCTCTTAAATATCAAAAAATCTGTTAAATTAGAATCGTATCTTACCTATGAACAAAAATGCTTTGACATGAGAAACATTACCTCAAACTTTCATGGAAATCTTTTTGAGAAAAACGTGTGAAAAAAGTGAAAGAATGGTTGAAAACTAATGAAAGTTGGTGAAACAAATCAAATAAATTTTATGTAATTGATGAAAACATGTGAAATCGGTCTGGATGAAATTTATGAACACTGGTGAAGTAGGTGGAAAAATTGGTGAAATTGGTAATAAATAGTGCTGATTAAATCGATAAATACATTTGAAGTTGATGAAAATTTGGGTGACATTTGAGAAAACATGGGAAACAAATTGGTGAAATCAGTGAAAAGTGGGTGAAATATACAAAGAATGGGTTAAATCATTGAAAAAGGTTAAAGTCTGTGAAATAATGTGAAATCAATGAAAATTCAAGTGAAATTTATAAAAAAAAAAGGAAAACAAAAGAAATCGAGGAAAAATAGGAAAATCAATTAACAATAGGTTATAATTGATCATAAATGAGTAAATCAGTAAAAATCAATGAAAATCGAATTAGACTAATTAACATAATAAGTTAAATGGCTTAGATCGATAAAGAAAAATCTTTCAAATGATAAGGTAAGTGAAATAATTTGAGTTATACTTGAAATTAATTGAAGATGTATAATGTATAATTATTTGAGTTGAAAATTAAGAAAATACATGTAAAATCGATAAAAATTCAAGTGAAATTCGCGATAAAAATGGATGGCATCGGTGAAAGGAGAAAATTACATAAAAAAATGATAGAACATGTGAAAGACGAGTATGAAAACATGTGAAAATTCATTAAAGTGCTAAAATGAGTGAAATCAATAAAATGAAAAAAAGTTCAAACAACAAAAACAAAGTCAAACCATAAGAAAATTGTTTAAACCGAAAAAAACTAAAGAAATCGATGGAAATACTCATGATGAAGTTAATAAATTGAATAACATTCATTAATATGTGCTATTTTATGACATAATGAAGTTAATTTTACTCTGATTTACAATAAAATACCACTGAAATTAAATAGACACGTACAATAATGTATGTGCACTTTAAACCGGTGAAAAAAATGCATGTGAAATCGTAAATACATTTGAAATTGATAAAAAAAATCGAATAAAATGGATGAAAACAGGTAATATCGGTTAAAATAAAGGTAAAGTTGGTGAAAATATTTTAAATCAAGGAAAATTAATTCGAATGGGATTTCTAAGAAAAATGATAAAACCAGTGAAATTCAGTAAAATTGGGTAAATCCGGTGAAAAAGGGTAAAATTGATAAAAAACGTATAATTGGTAAGAACATATTTAATAAATGAAAAATTCAGATGAATAATATGTGAAATTAGTGAAAAAACATGAAAAATAGGTAAAAAGGGGTTAAATGGTAAAAACGAGTGAAATCAGTTAAAAAAAGAATTTAACTGGTGAAATCAAGAGAAAAATGGTTTAAACTAAAGAAAAGAAAAAACAAAAGAAATCGACCGAAAATGAGAAAACAATGAAAATTGTTATAACTGATAAAAAAAAATGATAAATAGCTTAAAAAAACAGGTAAAAAAATTTGAACATTGAGAATATATGAATCTATGAAAGTTTGGTGAAATTTGTAAAAGCTTGAAGTGAAAATATGTTTAATCAATGAAAAATTTAGATGAATAGCATGTGAAATCAGTGAAATAGGTGAAACGAGTTAAACTTTGATTGAAAAACAAGGTGAAATCAAAAGAAAATGGTTTAAATTGGAAAAAAGATAGACGAAAAACGAAAAAAACAATGAAAAATTGCTAATCGATAAAAAAAGCTGGAAAAATCGATAAAAAAATTTAAACAGTGAAAACATATGGATCGATGAAACTTCGGGTGAAATTGATAAACACTGGTGAAACCAATAAGAAAAATGTTCGTGAAATCATTGAAAGTTCAGAAAATTTATGAAGAAACGAATGAAACATGTGTCACCGGTGAATAACGAATAAACTTGACATGAAAACTACTATGATGAAATAAACTAAATAATATTTTTTTATAAACCAGTAATAATTAATAAAAATAAATTTCATAAAAGATAAATTCACCAGTCATAAATATATGATATTCTATGACATGAAAATGTCTAATTTTACTCTAATTTACGAAAAATAACCATGAAATTAAAACTATACACGTACAACGTTCTTGCACTTTTCTAGAATTTTAAAAAAAGCCCATAACAACAAAACAAAATAGCCCAAAGGGCTCCTACTGAATATATAATCTTCCATCACGAACGAACAGTTACTGAATTAATAAAGATAATAAACCTTTAAATTTGACAAAAACAAACAAATAGCAGAATTCATGAAGTGTGGTGCATTAAATGGCTCATTTAGCACTGGCAAGCTCTTTACGGAGGAGCTTGCATGCGGACACCATGTTTTCAAGGGCTGGCTTCACTTCAGCGTACTTACGGGTCTTGAGACCACAGTCGGGGTTCACCCACAGGATGTTGGTTTCAAGGACAGCAAGCATTTTGTTGATTCTGTCAGCAATCTCTTGGGCTGATGGTATTCTTGGTGAGTGGATATCGTAAACACCGGGCCCGATTCCAGCACCATACTTCACTCCTTCACGGAAGACTGATAGGAGCTTCTCATCTGAACGAGAGTTCTCAATGGTGATCACATCAGCATCCATGTCAATAATGGAGTGAATAATGTCGTTGAAGTTGGAGTAGCACATGTGAGTGTGAATCTGTCGGTTACGGACAAAATTATTAGATACAGAAGTAATATATATACACACACATATATATAGCATTTCTTTATTTTTTTTTTTTAAAAAAAAGAGAGAAAGGTACCTGAGTTGTGCCCTCAACTCCAACGTTGGTGATTCTGAAAGAGTGGACAGCCCAGTCCAAGTAGAAAGCATGCTTGGCTTTCCTGAGAGGAAGACCTTCTATCAATGCAGCCTCATCAATCTGAATGACTGTAATGCCGGCCTTTTCAAGATCCTCGACTTCATCTTTAATGGCCAAAGCAATTTGATAGCAGGTCTCGAACCTGTGAACCAAGTATTTATAAGTTGAGCATTGTTTTGAATAATGGAAAACGAAAAAAGTTGGTTCAAAAGGCGTACGTATGTTTGTATGTGTACCTAGGTTGGTCGTTTCTAACGAAAGACCAGTTGAGAATGGTGACAGGGCCGGTAAGCATTCCTTTCATTGGGCGCTTGGTCATGCTCTGGGCAGTGCTGGACCAGAAGACGGTCATTGGCTTGGGGCGACTGACATCACCATAGATGATTGGTGAATGCTTCCAATTGGTGAGACTTGAGATCCAAAACTAGGGTGGGCTCATACTGAATCCATGAAGCACCTTCTGCCTTCGATTCAGCAATAACTTCCCTGCAATGATGTTAGTATATATAAAATGAGAATGGGAGTTCTAAAGAATTCCAAAAAGTGGAAAAAACAAGTTCTTAATACAGATGACATTTTTCGTACTTGTAGACTGGAAGAATTTTGTCAAGGATAGAAAGAAGGGAGAAAGTTTTCTCAACGACCTTGGCAGGGTTAGAAAGCAACAAGTATGTAACAGGGCCAACAAGTACTGGAACAGTGTTAACTCCGAGCTGCAAGAGGGGATATGGTGTTGATCAGGTGGCAGAAAATATTATTAACATTTAATAATTATTTGACTTCCATTATACAACTCGATTAGAGACAGACAAAGATGCAATGAGTTTTATCATTTAGGATATTATTTTCATGATTAAATTGGAAACAAAGCCCATACCGCTTTAGCCTCTTTGTATTCATTTACTGCCTTGTGGGAAGCATAAGAAAAGTTAACATCAGTTCCCAATTCTGGGACGATGAAATGGCTGAAATGATAAGAAACAATGTTAGAAAGATAAACATCATTAGTTTAAAGCTAAAACCTCTTCGTTACATTAGATCCATCACTTACTAGTTGGTGTCAAACCACTTGGTCATTTCCTCTGGCCATGGAGAAGTACGCGGAATTACCAATCTCACCACCAGTCCAATTGTATCTAGGGGGAACAACACCAAGCATTGCTGTTGTATCAAGGACCTGATCGTAGTAAGAGAATGTGTTGCTGGGAATGTACTTGATCCCCACATCAGACATCTGGTTCCAGATGGATGCTCTGAGATCCACAGCCACCTTTTCCAAATCCTCTGCGCTGCTCTTGCCATCTCAAAAAGATTCCAGAGCAAACTACAGCTCTCTCTTGTGGCCCATAAGGGGGTATCCAACAATGTGGGATGTCATTTTTCTGGTATATACCAAATTCAATAAATCAAAATCACATAAAAGAATAGTAAAAAAATTAAAAATTTAGAAACACTCCAAAATCCGAGAAGATAATCATAATCAAATCAGATCCTGTTTCTAAGCAACTCGATTAACATTAGATTTGTTTAAATGCGAAGAGATCTCAGTTTTTAAAGTTCACTGACTTCATTTGTAGCTTTAACTCATATGCAGCCAATTTATCCTCTAGTGTCTTTTCATGCTTTTAAAGAGTGATTCATGTCGTAAGGAAGAAACAAAGCATTCACGAAGAACAAAATGCCCTTGCAGATTAGTGAAATCAAATAGTAATACAATCAGCATTCAAATGTTACCACTATAAACTAATGAATAGAATAGCACAGAGTAACCAATCATTCAGATCCAGCAACTTCAAAAGTAAATAATTCCAGATCCAACTTCAGGAACAAAGTACAACCTCGAAACACGAAAGTGGGACACAATGCCTACAGACTTAACGACGCTGAAAATCCGTTAGTCATAGAGTAACCATGACTAATTTCATCACCCGTTAAAAATTGTAATCACACAATCTTGCTTATTTCTTTTTCATGATGTTTTTTTTTTTTTTTTTTTACGTGAATTCATTTTATTTTGTGCACATTATTCTTATCATTTATTATGAACCTTTGGCTAAATCCATTGTATAATTCGCAGTTATATATTTTCTGGCAAAAATTTGCAATTATATATTTTCTGGCAAAAACATAGGAAGAATTTCTGTTATAATGAAAATAAAAATTGATAAGCCAACACTTACAATTGTCGTATACTCTATTCGAAAGAGTGCATACATTATTATAATGAAAATAAAAATTGATAAGCCAACACTTACAATTTTTGTTATTACTAATGAATACGTTAATATAGTCAGAGGCGCAAAGTGCAGCGACGCGCAAAGGCTCCTGGGGCTATAGGCTCTAAAGAGCAGGCTTCTTGAAAATAAAGCAAATTTTATATATTTTTCAAAATGGTAATCATAAATATCGAAAATGACATATAAAAATAATAAAACCAAATCATCTTAGTTCATTAATACCAAATTAAGTCCCAAATACCCAAAAACAAGCCAATAAACTAAAAGTACTAGAAGTTTATAACAATTAGTAAACAAAAAAGTATGATATCTAAGCTCTAAAGTCTAAACATCATCAATCATCTATCAAACTTATTGTCACTTGACTCTCCATCTTCAGATTCTTCACTAGAACTAGATAATTTAGACTCGTAGCAATCACTATTTGTTTTCTCCGGATTCTGAATTATAATCATCAGCAGCGGTCGAGTTTGAAGGAGGAGGTGCAACTTGAGAAGAAGAAGGCGAGAAAGGCTAGTTTGTTTCTGGAGGAAGAGGCAAGGGAGTCGGTTTTTTTATTTTTTACTTTAGGGAAATTTCTATTACAATAACATAGACTGTTCCTTCACACTTTTCTCTAAAAAGATTGTTTAACACTGGATAAATACTAACACTAATAAGGATCTTAGTGAAATATGTTTGAAAGTTGCATAGAAAAAGATAGATGACACTACAATTTCTCAAAAGGCAAAACCAAAATGAGATAGTAGCTATGTACTATTCATGCAGTTGGTTCTTGGTCTATTCCGACTTTAAAAGCGACCCATTGGTCATCACTGTATGGCATCAAAGAGGAACACTGAGGAATCGGGAAACCCATGTTGAGTGGCGAAACAACAGTCTTCTTGTGAGACGACACCTGATCTTCAACTGATACAGACCCAGCTAGTCCAGTAGAGAGTGGAGATGAATTATCAGATATGAAATCACCATTTGAAGGATTTGAAGGATGAGCACTCTCAATCATGTCCGCAAGCGGAAACTTGGCTCTTTTAGCATTTGTCTGGGACTCTGAAGATAAATTACAGCTCAAATATTTTTTTTTTTCTTTTTGAATGTTTACAGGGGAAATGTATTATAAATGATCACACGTATGATGCGTGTATTTTTTTAGACTGGAAAAAGTATGAACATTTATGATATTCAAGTAGCTTTCCATATAACCGGGAAACAGGAAATAAATTTATTATGAACCTTTCCTATTGCTACATTTCAAACATCACATTTGAGAAGAGCTTCTTTGGTAAAGTTGTGCTAAAAAATTATGATCCTTACGGACTTTCATCTTTGGTGCCAGCACTTTATTACCTAATTCTTAAATACTCACCTATGGACTCTGTGCTATGTGTTTTAAGTATCAATATATATGGTCTTCATACTCAGTTAATAAGTTTTTCTTATGTCAAATTTCGAATTTGATAATATTGATAGAAATAGTGTCCTGCAAGCCAGCTGTATGGCTAGCATTAATTGTAATTAATGAGGAACTATTCAATTTAGATTAATAAATGCACTTTTATTAAATGGTCAACTTTATCTTATGTAATATTTGTCTACGCATAAGGATAGAAGTCCTTAGATCACAGGGCTATGGGACAACCCGTGGACTGATCTCTAAGGCCGTGATCTAGAATATATTCAAGAGTCGTAGAATCCAATCGAGATAGGACATCGTTGGATTCGGTTAGACTCTCACTATTGTGTATACTCCGATGAACTGGAGGACGCTGGGGTCCACGAGCGTGACTGGGATAGTCGATACACACAAGTGGGTGGCTTGCTGGGATGGCAAGCGCACTGAATACCCCAATTAGGAAATAACTCACCATGGAAGCGGTAGTCGCATATCGGGGTTGAAGTTATTCCAATTTACAATAGTATACGAGGAACGATCCCTAACAACTTGAGATGATAGGGTTTATCTGGTACGAGAACGTCTATACTTTGATATGAGTTCCGACTGACTGGGGATCGCCAGAAAGTCTCTGTGGACTCATGTTGGGTATAGAGGAACTCGTATGCAGATTCATATCATCAACAAAGGATCCATTGACTCGACTTGATAGGTCGAGAAATTCTCCTATGGATTTCTGTGAGAAATTAATTCTGATGAAATCCTTGGCCAAGGTAACTGACGACTTTATGTAAGTAGCTCATAAAGAACAAGTCAGAGAGAATTTATTTCGAGATCAGAGAACATAAGGTCAAGACAAAAGATAAGGGAATCCGATGAAAGACCATACCCTTAAGTCTCGACTGGGAGATTGATCGATGGAGAGATTGTGTCGTATATGGAAATTGTAAATGATAAAAGGTTCACTGAATTAATTCACCAGTGATTGGGCTCCATGGGCTTGTGACTGGACATCGACCGTGGAGTGTGGGAGAATTCCCAAATTAGCAGGGGTGCTAATTTTGGAATGATTAATCGACAGAGTGTTCGATTAATTTAGAGCATTAATTGCTCAAGTAATTAAATAATATTTAATTACAACCCACGGCCAATTATGTGGTGAACCTACGGGGGCATACACAATACACAAGTAGCGAAAGCGAGGAAACAGGAACGAACCAGTCGACTGGGTCGACTAGGTCAAAATCGACTGGGTCGATTAAATGGGTGGGTCGACTGGGTCGACCCATATGGAACGAAAATGGATCCAATTGGAAGTGGATCAAGATTATAAATTAAATTGGAATTTAATTTATGAGTAAATTAATTAATTAGGATTTAATTAATTAATGGAATAATTAATTTAATTAGACTTGGAGTTTAATTAATTAATTGGGAGATGATTTAATTAATTGGGCTATTTAATTGGAAGATTAAATAAAGCCCTGAAAGATTAATTAATATGGGCCATGAATTAATTAGAAGACTTAGTCTTCTAATTAAAGAAGGCCATGGCCCATGTAGGAGAGAGAAGACCTAGTCCTAATAGGACTAGGATAGAAAGAAAACTATAAATAGCTTTCTTCTAGTTATTTTTCACACAACTCCTTAAGCAAAAATTGAGCAAAGCAAAAATCTCTCTCCCTCTCCCTACCAGATCGGCCGAACCAGTTCTTCCCTGTGGAAGAATTTTTTTGTCTTCGTTTTGTTCCCAAATCGTTCCTAAAACCTAGATATTAATATAGCCTATGTTCTAGTCGATTAGGTATATTAATTTTCGTGATATTGTGGTGTATCAACTCGTAGAGGCGCAACACGTGGGGCGCTACAAAAGGTGTGGGTCGATCAACCGGGGTCAGAATTCAGAGCTCATATTGCTAGCCTAGGATTTGCAAGGAGACAGGTATAAACGAGAAAACTTATACTGTCGTTTAAATTATATTTATATATATACAACTAGAGAATATCCTGGCAAGATTCTTTAAGAGGCCCTAGAAATTTTTTATATTCCGCTGTGCCTAGGGCTGTTTTTCTTATCGAATCCCAACAGTGGTATCAGAGCCAACTCTAGGCTTTGTATATATATGAATTTGCGAATTCTGTGTTTATTAAATCATATGTTTGATTTATGTGGCTAGTTCTTTAACTTTGCATGTTATAGGACGTATGTTTAATTAACTTGGAGTTAATGTTTAATTTTGGATTCGAAAAATTTTATCATGTTGTTTTTAATTTTGGATTGGGATTTAATTGACTGTTTTTTGTTTAATTAAATCATAAGTAATCGAAGAAACAAAAAAAAATTTTTTTTTTATTAGATCCGACTCGCGGTGGCACGCGGCGGTGCGCGGCAGCGCACCGCGGCTGGGCGGCCACCGCAAGCCGCTGCCAACGGCAGCGTGCTGGCAACACGCTGGCCGCACACGCTGCGCGCAGCAGCAGCCTTCGGGCTGCTGTTTACGCGCTGCTGTGCGCGGCTGCTCGCTGCCGCACGCAGCCGCGTGCAGCGGCTGCTGCCACAGGCAGCTCACGCGCCGCCATGGTGGTCGCGCGTGGGCTGTCCTATGTGGCAGTCCTGATTGGTCTCGACTAGTCGTTTTTGGGTTGGACTCTAATTCTGCCTATTTTGAAAGTCCTGAAAATCTTGGAGAATTTTGGAAGATTAGGAAACTTAGAGTTTTTGGATAAGGTAGTTATTTTGTTAGACTTAAACACTACCTTAATTAACTAATCTAGTCAAAATAGGATTATCTTGAAAATCTTGGAGATTTGAAATTTTGGGAAACTTAGAGTTTTGGATAAGGTAAGAATCTTAGAGATTTAGATTACCTTAATTAACCAATTTAATCAAGATAAGAATTGTAGATTACTTAGAGCTCAAGTAAGAGCTAATTAATCTTAGAGGTTAATTGTTAATTCAAAATTAATTAACTTGGATGAATTTTTGCGAATTAAAATTAATGAAGCCGGTAAATTTACATTATTGCCCTTATGTGAATTTATGCATGTTCTTGAGTGAATATGTGGATTGGTCGATTTTGCCCTTTAAGCCCTGTGTTGTTTTTGGTTTATTTATTTTTGGGTTGTAATTAAATGGGCCTGATTGGTGCCCTTGCTTGCGCAAACAAATGTAATAGAATAGGACCATTTAAATTATGTAAGCTAGGCTTAGATTAGGCTTGGAGCCGAGAAGACCTCATGAAGACTTGGAGATCCACATGGAGGCCCATTTACCTTGGAGGACATGGAGGCCCAATTCATTACATGGAGGCCCAATCAAGCTGGATATTACAAGAAGGCCCATGATGTATGGGTTTAAAAATTGTAATAGTTAGGACATTTAATTTTCACCCTAGACTGACCAATTGATTCATCACGTGGCTCGTGATGGATCGCATAGGATGGGCAATCGACCAGTCATATCTTGCTAGGTGATGAATGTTTACTTTTTCGCAAATTATTCTTTGATGTATGAGATGCATGCTTAGGATAGAAAACGTAAACAAGATAAGCATAATCTGATGAGACCTCGCACACTTAGAAACCTCCAATTGAACTTAAAATTCAATTAGAATATTAAATCGAATAACGGGCGCATATGAATAGTATCTATGGTCCGAGCCTATCCAATTACTAGGTCTTGGGCATATTGTACGAATATATCTCGATGTCTCACGAGTCGTGGGTCGAGCTATAGGAAGATAATATGTCTATTGCCTCGATGCACGAGTTTAGTGCCAAGGGAGGGGATAGCAAGGTTTTAGGCGCTGTCTCACGAGTCGTGGGGTGTCTAGGATTGAACTATTTCTCTTCACGAGTATTGGACATGATTTAACGCTAGTAAGTATGGATGTCTCACGAGTCGTGGGTCCATATCGAAAAACGAGGCTAAATGAACTTAAGGGTTAGCTGCGATGGTTAACCGTTGACATAGTCGACCACCAAGTGGATCAAATAGTATGGCCAACGAGTCGTGGGTACTAGGAGATTGCATTTGGGCCTTAAGCCCGCTAGGATATTTTAAATTCCCGAAACTTATGTGGGGGCATAAGATTTTGATTAAAATAGTGGGAGTAATTTGCAAATGAAATCCATGTTTGTGAATTGTGCATTTTAAATTAATCTTTCGCGTATTTATTTCTTCTATCGTCGTTTTGTAGATATAATGTCTAAGAATCCGATTTCCATCATACTTGAACATAACAAATTGACTGGACCAAACTTCCATGACTGGGTCAGGAACCTTAAGATCATTCTCGCTTCTGAAAAGCGAGGTTTTGTCCTTGATGGGCCCCCTCCCGAACTTGCTAAGGATGCCGACGACACTGAGAAAGAAGCCGTTGATTTATGGCTTGACGATGACTTGTAGTCACGTTGTCTCATGTTGGCATCCATGTCGAATGAGCTTCAAAAGCAGCACGAGCATATGAAGTCTTCTTTTGAAATCTACACGCACCTGAATGGTCTATTTGGGGTGCAAAGTAGATATGAGCGGTATGAAACTGCTAAGGCTTTGCAACAAACGAGGATGGCTGAAGGTGCTGATGTTCGATCTCACTGCATCAAAATGATTGGGCTCATTGAAAAGCTTAGTCATCTTGACGTAAAGATGGACAAGACCTACTGCCAGGATATAATCCTCCAGTCATTGCCTAGATCATTCGAGCAATTCGTAGTGAACTACAACATGCACAAGATGAATGTTGAACTTCACGAGTTGGCTAATATGCTCGCCACTGCCGAGGCTTCCATGAAAAGAGAGAAGCCAGTGATGGTTGCTACCTCAACCCAATCCAAGTCCAAAAGGACAAAGAAAGGGAAGGGGAAGGGAAATGCTTCTTCAAGCAAAGGCAAAGCACCATCTGGGCCCATAGGGAAGGGAAAGAAGCGTAAAGCTTCGTCTGGTGAACAGAAATGTTTCTACTGCAAGAAACCTGGACACTGGAAGAGGAACTGCAAAGAGTTCTTGGAGAGCTCGAAAGGTATATTCCTTGTTGAAGTTAATTTATCAATTAACTGTGCATCATGGGTGCTAGACACTGCTTGTGGTTCTCATCTTTGTAATGATTTACAGGTGATGGGAGCAACAAGGCCACTTAGGCCAGGGGATTGGATCCTGAGATTTGGCAATGGAGCTAGAGCTGCTGCCGAGGCCATAGGCGAAGTGGAGTTAGATTTAGGTGGTAATAAATTAGTCCTTAGGAACGTTCTTTATGTACCTGGTTTGGTGAAAAACATTATTTCAATTCCTATTTTGGATAATGAAGGTTTTAGTTTTACTATTAATAAAGGTTCCTTTTCGTTATTCATGAATGATAATATGTTTTTCACTGGTACATTGAAAGATGGACTATATACCATTGAACCACCTAAGTTAGTGATGCATGTGCAACAAAACAAAAGGAAACAAGATAATGAAATATCTGCCCAATTATGGCACGCTAAACTTGGACATATATCTAAGTCAAGGATTCAAAAGTTAGCATCATCTGGCGCGATTGAAATCAATCGCATTGATGAAATGCCAACATGTGAACCATGTTTAAAGGGTAAAATGGCTAAGTTGCCATTTAAGGGAAACCCTGAGCGAGCCAAGCAAACATTGGACTTAATACATACTGACGTATGTGGACCACTAAGAAAAAGCGCCCGAGGTGGCTATGACTACTTCATCACTTTCACTGACGACTTTAGTCGTTATGGATATGTGTTCTTGTTGAAACACAAGTCTGAAGCCTTTGAACGATTCAAAGAATTCAAGATGGAAGTAGAGAATCAACTTGGTCATACGATAAAGGCTCTTCGTTCTGACCGAGGTGGAGAATTTCTTAGTAACGAATTTCTGAATTATCTTGTAGAGCATGGAATATTATCGCAGCGGACTCCTCCTGCAACACCCCAATTAAATGGAGTAGCAGAGAGAAGGAATCGAACCTTGATGGACATGGTTCGATCCATGATGAGTGCCACTGACCTTCCTCTTTCATTTTGGGGACATGCCCTCCTCACGGCAACGAAGATACTGAATATGGTACCTTCGAAATCCGTAGAAAAGACACCATACGAACTATGGTTTGGCAAGGCACCCTCATACGCATTCATGCGCATATGGGGATCTCCCGCTTACGTTAAAAAGCTAGTGGGAGATAAATTGGAAACTAAATCCACTTTGTGCAAATTCGTGGGGTATCCAGAAAACTCAATAGGATACGAGTTCTACGATCCTACAAGACAAACAACGTTTGTCTCGAGGAACGCTCACTTCTTGGAGAAGGATTTCTTGGTTGACAAGAAGGAAAATAACGTAGAACTAGATGAGGTCACTGAAGCTGAAAAGACCTTAGAGGTCGATCAAGCTGACCCGTCACCACAGGCAGTGGGAGAACAGGAGCATGAAAGTGCACCAGAAAGTACACCGATACTTCGTAGGTCAGAAAGACAACGTAGAGAACCCGAAAGGTACTACGGTCTGCTGCATGAGACTGGACAGTCTCTAACCGACCCAAGGACTTACGAAGAGGCTATGCTAGACATAGACTCGGGAAAGTGGCGCGAAGCCATGGAATCCGAACTGGACTCCATGCACTCAAACAAGGTCTGGGCCTTGGTAGATCCACCAGTGGGAGTGGCTCCCGTGGGTTGCAAGTGGATCTATAAGCGAAAGCTTGGAGTGAACGGAGAGGTGATTACCTACAAGGCGCGACTAGTGGCAAAAGGATACACTCAAAGACCAGGTATCGACTTTGAGGAGACCTTCTCGCCAGTCGCAATGCCCAAATCCATTCGGATCTTGCTGGCCATAGCTGCGTGGTATAACTACGAGATATGGCAGATGGATGTAAAGACTGCTTTTCTCAATGGAGACATTGATAAGGAGATCTACATGGAGCAACCAAAAGGATATGCATCCAAAGGAGATGAACACAAGGTGTGCAAACTCCAGAGGTCCATTTATGGACTGAAGCAAGCTTCCCGAAGTTGGAACATTCGTTTTGATGAGACAATCCAAACTTTTGGATTCATCAAGAACATGTTCGAACCTTGCGTGTACAAGAAGATCAGTGGGAGTACAGTTGAATTTTTGGTGCTTTACGTTGACGACATTCTTCTCATTGGAAACAATGTAAAAGCATTGTCTGAAACTAAAGCATGGTTGTCTACACAATTCTCAATGAAGGATATGGGAGAAGCATCCTTTGTACTAGGTATAAGGATCTACCGAGATAGATCAAAAGGACTGCTGGGCCTCTCCCAATCCCAGTACATAGACAAAATCTTGAAAAGATTTAGTATGGAAGAATCCAAGAGAGGATTGCTTCCAATGAGACATGGAATTGCACTCTCCAAGTCTATGGCCCCAAAGACGCCAGAGGAGAGAAGCAATATGTCTCGAGTACCGTATGCATCCGCGATAGGAAGCATAATGTATGGTATGCTGTGTACGAGACCAGACGTAGCGTACGCTCTAAGCGTTACAAGTCGCTACCAGTCTGATCCAGGTGAGCAGCACTGGATAGCCGTAAAGGCAATTCTGAAGTACCTGAGAAGGACTAAGGAATTGTTCTTGGTATACGGTGGAGGAGAATTGAAATTGGAAGGCTATACAGACTCGAGCTTCCAATGTGATGTAGACGACTTCAAGTCGACATCAGGATATGTTTTCTGCCTCAATGGTGGTGCGGTTAGCTGGAAGAGCTCCAAGCAGGAAACAACCGCGGATTCAACCACTGAAGCAGAATACATTGCCGCGAGTGACGCAGCAAAGGAAGGTGTTTGGATGAGGAACTTCATCCAGGAATTGGATGTGATACCTAGCATTGCTGAGCCCGTTACTATCTTCTGCGATAATAATGGGGCAATAGCGCAAGCAAAGGAGCCGAGATCTCATCAGAAATCCAAGCACGTACAAAGACGATACCATGTGATAAGAGATATCATTGGTAGAGGAGACATTAAGATGGAACGTGTCGACTCAGAAGATAATACGGCGGACCCACTAACGAAGCCTCTGCCTCAAAAGGCATTTGAGAAACATCTGCATAAGATGGGACTCAAGGACATAAAAGACTGGCTTTAGGACAAGTGGGAGATTGATAGAAATAGTGTCCTGCAAGCCAGCTGTATGGCTAGCATTAATTGTAATTAATGAGGAACTATTCAATTTAGATTAATAAATGCACTTTTATTAAATGGTCAACTTTATCTTATGTAATATTTGTCTACGCATAAGGATAGAAGTCCTTAGATCACAGGGCTATGGGACAACCCGAGGACTGATCTCTAAGGCCGTGATCTAGAATATATTCAAGAGTCGTAGAATCCAATCGAGATAGGACATCGTTGGATTCGGTTAGACTCTCACTATTGTGTATACTCCGATGAACTGGAGGACGCTGGGGTCCACGAGCGTGACTGGGATAGTCGATACACACAAGTGGGTGGCTTGCTGGGATGGCAAGCGCACTGAATACCCCAATTAGGAAATAACTCACCATGGAAGCGGTAGTCGCATATCGGGGTTGAAGTTATTCCAATTTACAATAGTATACGAGGAACGATCCCTAACAACTTGAGATGATAGGGTTTATCTGGTACGAGAACGTCTATACTTTGATATGAGTTCCGACTGACTGGGGATCGCCAGAAAGTCTCTGTGGACTCATGTTGGGTATAGAGGAACTCGTATGCAGATTCATATCATCAACAAAGGATCCATTGACTCGACTTGATAGGTCGAGAAATTCTCCTATGGATTTCTGTGAGAAATTAATTCTGATGAAATCCTTGGCCAAGGTAACTGACGACTTTATGTAAGTAGCTCATAAAGAACAAGTCAGAGAGAATTTATTTCGAGATCAGAGAACATAAGGTCAAGACAAAAGATAAGGGAATCCGATGAAAGACCATACCCTTAAGTCTCGACTGGGAGATTGATCGATGGAGAGATTGTGTCGTATATGGAAATTGTAAATGATAAAAGGTTCACTGAATTAATTCACCAGTGATTGGGCTCCATGGGCTTGTGACTGGACATCGACCGTGGAGTGTGGGAGAATTCCCAAATTAGCAGGGGTGCTAATTTTGGAATGATTAATCGACAGAGTGTTTGATTAATTTAGAGCATTAATTGCTCAAGTAATTAAATAATATTTAATTACAACCCACGGCCAATTATGTGGTGAACCTACGGGGGCATACACAATACACAAGTAGCGAAAGCGAGGAAACAGGAACGAACCAGTCGACTGGGTCGATTAAATGGGTGGGTCGACTGGGTCGACCCATATGGAACGAAAATGGATCCAATTGGAAGTGGATCAAGATTATAAATTAAATTGGAATTTAATTTATGAGTAAATTAATTAATTAGGATTTAATTAATTAATGGAATAATTAATTTAATTAGACTTGGAGTTTAATTAATTAATTGGGAGATGATTTAATTAATTGGGCTATTTAATTGGAAGATTAAATAAAGCCCTGAAAGATTAATTAATATGGGCCATGAATTAATTAGAAGACTTAGTCTTCTAATTAAAGAAAGCCATGGCCCATGTAGGAGAGAGAAGACCTAGTCCTAATAGGACTAGGATAGAAAGAAAACTATAAATAGCTTTCTTCTAGTTATTTTTCACACAACTCCTTAAGCAAAAATTGAGCAAAGCAAAAATCTCTCTCCCTCTCCCTACCAGATCGGCCGAACCAGTTCTTTCCTGTGGAAGAATTTTTTTGTCTTCGTTTTGTTCCCAAATCGTTCCTAAAACCTAGATATTAATATAGCCTATGTTCTAGTCGATTAGGTATATTAATTTTCGTGATATTGTGGTGTATCAACTCGTAGAGGCGCAACACGTGGGGCGCTACAAAAGGTGTGGGTCGATCAACCGGGGTTAGAATTCAGAGCTCATATTGCTAGCCTAGGATTTGCAAGGAGACAGGTATAAACGAGAAAACTTATACTGTCGTTTAAATTATATTTATATATATACAACTAGAGAATATCCTAGCAAGATTCTTTAAGAGGCCCTAGAAATTTTTTATATTCCGCTGTGCCTAGGGCTGTTTTTCTTATCGAATCCCAACAAATATCTTAAGCATCATTACTCAAATGCACTTCCCAAGTCAAATTTCAAATTTGTTAAAAAAAAAATCTTCTATGTAGAAGCCTAGGTTTCCAACTACACGAGCACTCCAAATCAGCACTAATAAGGTAAAAATGCATGCAGAAGCTATTAAAAGGATTATGGGGCCTTCACCAAAATCACCTTCATGTGTTGCATCTTGTTGCAGAATGATAGTTGCAGTGGGCTGGACATTCTGCGTCAAATTATCAGCTAAATTGCCCCCGTTGATAGACACCTTAGAGGATTCTAAAACTGAACAACCTGCCAAAATATAAGTAGCAATTAATCCATCAGACAATGTATATGTTTCACAAAATCTCATACGTAAGATACTTATACTACACATTTATCAGTCAATGTCAAAGAAACAATAGTAGATACTTCAAATGACTAAAACAAACTCTATAAGCCCAATGAATTACTAATTTCTTACTCTTTGTAAGAGCATGATAAGCAATTTTTGCAGCAATCATCTCTGCTTGCTTTTTAGTGTTGGCTTCAGCTCCTCGAAAACTACTGCTTCCAATCTCCACGGTAGACACAAATACAGGTTTGTGACACATACCAGAGCTAATCGTCTCATAGGAGGGGCATAGATGACCCTTTTTATGGGCAAATTCTTGTAGAAGATTTTTGTATAAAAGTCCATCCTGAAGTGATTTCAAATTTATCCAAATGCTCGTCAACCAACAATAAAATTAATAAAAAGAAATAAACACTGAAACAAAATTATTAAGAAAACTAGCCTCTTGATTCATCCCATCTAGCAAAGCCTGGCAAGCAACTTTGGCGGCTGCTTGTTCAGCTTCCTTCAGTGTAGTGAAAAATTCCGATGTTTCAAATGATTTTCCATCAAGAGATACTTTTGACTTAAAGCGGTGTAGATGAGGAGGTCCTTCCACTACATTAGTATAGACAGGGAAACCAAGACTTTTCTTTTGAGCATATTGCTGCAGCCGGTTCTTGTACATTTGCAAAGTATCTATTACAAAGATAGAGAAATCAACGAGTGTCATGATATCATGGAAACTAACATTTATATATGTTAATATGGCACATATTAATCTCATTGTTTTGTTCCTTTTGGTATTAAAATGTCAATGTTAATAGGCATGTTTACATGCCCCGGATCAAGATTTAATGTGACAAGAATTTTCATTCTTTTTCCGGTGGCGTGAAATTGTTCATTCTTTTTCCAAGTTCAGTTATCATACCCATCATGTTGTTCAATAGCTCACAGTTTATACGACTTCATTTAACATGTCTGAGAAATCACATGTTAAATAAGTCATTGTAATATACATTATGTATTATGCTTATACCAAATTAGAAAAACTTGTCAATCGGTAAAAAGAAGGGGCACAAATACACATTAACAACCAAACTTTAGTAAGAGAAAAAGTTGCATGGGAGGAAACTTGATTTTAACAGGTCATCAGAATATTTAAAATTAATAAGATAATCAAACTACAAAATCACTGAAATATCGTTCAAACCTTTCTTATGCTTATCAGGAGAACCTATTGATGTCCCATGAACCACAGAATCTTGTGCTGTATCTTCATAACTTAGATGTGGTACCTCCTTCTTGGCAATAATGCTATTTGCATTATCCTTTTTAGCCAAAAGTCCTATCCAAATAACAAAAGAGTTTCAAATATCCACATTATGCATGATCCCTCCAAATGTCAACTCTATATTTAGAGCTATTGAGTATTTTTGATTTATTAATAGGCTTCATGATTTCAGAAGTTTGAAGTTACTGAATGACCAACTTATCTAATCCTTAAGCTGTTAGAGAGATGAATCATTTAATATATATCACTTAACAGAAGTAATTTAGTTAAAAAGTACCACAAGTATTTGATTTCTTACGTCTCATTGGTTAAGTATAACAAACACAACCACACAAAATATTTATGAGGAAGAAACATTAATAGAATGGCCAAAAAGTCCATTTCCCTTAATTATTTGAGAAATTTGGAGATTTGGGTGAGTAAAGTTTATGAAAGTCTCGAGTCTATTGATATGAATGAAGTGCATTAATTGAGAAGATATACATATCAAAATAAACAGTGAATAATATACATCTTCAACCACATTACACACATAAACTTCAGTGTTCTTTCTTTCCACATAAAGATCATTACAAACAAGCAAATCACATTCACGTAGTTAGGGGCATAAAAGTAAAGATACTTGAAATTTTCAATTTTTCAACTCAATTAAAACTCCACACCAAAAGTGAAAGGAGCCAAAAAGAATCATCTGATTCAACCCGTTGACAACCCTACTCCCATAACATTATATTAAACCATCACATTATATTATATTATGTATATTTAGTTATCAGAACATAAAAACTCAGAATCAATAATATTATACCATGTCACAATCAATAAAAACTTAAGTTGCCTTCACAATCCAAAATTCTCAACCCACATTCAAAAGCATGCAGAAATACAACTAAAAACTTACCAGCAGGAGGAAATGGAAGGGACGATGGGAGAGGGGAAACAGGAAGAACCGGAGGAACAACATCAATTGAAGCAAAGTTCCCAACTGTAGAAAGCGGAGCAGCAACAGGAACTGGAGAATTAGTGTTGTTTATGGGCCGGGCCGGGGAAGGACCATTCAGTTTTTCATATGCTATTCGGGCTGCAGTGTTTTGGGCCTCCTTTGAGGACCTACAAGATTCAGGAGTCTCGAAAACCTCTCCGTTTACAATAATCGAAGCGGTAAATCGGGGAAGGTGGCCCGACCCGTATGTCACCGTCGAATACTCACGTGAATTCCAGCCTCGTCGTTGGCATAGCTCCTGCAATTTGCTTTTATACATTTTTAGGGAAGAAGTTCAAGAATTGAGATTAAACAAAAAATGTTGATTCACGGTTTTTTCTAAATGAATTTATGAAAAACCTCTCCTCAATATTCTATAATGAAACAGAGGAGAAGGAATAAATAGTGATGTAGATAAAATAAAAAAATCTAGTAGGGGTGGGGAAAAATTGCATACTTAGTTACCCGTTTAACTCCAATTACAAAATGATCATTCAACTTTTCTTAAGTTACAATTAATAGTACCGTTCATCACTGCCGTTAACGGAGTTATCAAAATGAAATGGAACAAAATTGAGGAAAAGTGGATAAATAAAAGTTACAATTAATAATACCTTTCGAGTCCGGTTGAGCACATTAAGTGGGTACATCTCCCAATAGGGATTCGAACATGAGTCCGTTACTTTGTAGTGACTAGTCTCTTCCACTAGATCAATCAACCAAATGATACTCATTATCAACATACAATCCTGCAATTAAAAGAAATCTTAAGCCACTCCAAACAGTTTCATTTTTCTAGCAGAGACATTAATGTAAACACTTTATACCAAAAAATAAAATAAAAAATATTAATTTAAACACACATACACACAAAAGTAAGATCACTAACTTAACCATGATTATATCAAAAAATATTTCTCTCTCTCTTTACAATGAATATGAAAACACAACTCAACTACATGAAATAACAAGTAAAATTATCAAAAATTGAATCCGAATCGAAATTTACAAACTCTCATATAACATGATAATATAAAATCAAAAATAATTAACAATTACCCAAGACTAATATTTTTTTAAGAGTCAGATTAATACTCTTTTACAAAGAACTATTTCTTATACATTATAGAATTAATAAATATTACCGTGCAGTGGAGTTTAGGATAACAAAGTCCACCCTCTATATGCCCATTGAACTTTTGAAGAAAATATTAGTAATGGAATTTGCATAGATCAATGGGGATTAGTAAAGTTGGAAGAGGCAGAAAATTAGAATACTAGATATTTGGGTGATTTCCATCAAAGATTAATGAGGAGATCAATTCGGACATTTTTTGGCGCGAATAACTCAAATTTCTCTCTTCAAATTTTATGATGTTTGTGTCAGTCACGTGATGATACTCCG
The DNA here is from genome assembly GCA_038501285.1 of Penstemon eatonii. NCBI lineage: Eukaryota > Viridiplantae > Streptophyta > Magnoliopsida > Lamiales > Plantaginaceae > Penstemon > Penstemon eatonii. The sequence goes on from CM076713.1 coordinate 6,384,277, forward strand.
TTACTTGCCCGTCAAATGCTATAGAATTGGTGATGAATGGTGCTATTATTTATAACTTGAGTGACTATATAAATTATTTCCGAAATAAAATTAAACTTAAGTGACTAAATATGCAATTTTTTCTTTTGGATAATATTTGACTTTTTGTCAGTAGAATTTCCTCTTTTTACTATAAATTTTCCTTTTTTTCCCTTCTTCTTGTTTCTCTTTCCTCTTTCTATAATTAAGAATCTCCATGCATTTATTTATGAACCCTCCGTTTTTTCTCAACTTTTTTTTTTTTAATAAGCTTTTTTCTCAACTAATAAAAGTGTAAGTTGTGATTTTTTAACTTATTATTTTTCCAAACGATGTAAATAAGGGTTAATTTTTTTTTTTTAAATTTTAATTTCTCTCACGTGTCGGGCATATTAAGTATTCGTATACAATTGCAGCTTTTGAACCATTTGATTTTCTATCTCAGAGAAAAGAGTACATGTGTTGAATTAATTTTATTATTGCTCTCTCCATTCCTATATACTATCTAACTACCTAAATGTTAGGAGGATAAATCTCTTGTACTACAAAATTACTTTTGGAAATAGATCAAAATTTATACAACTCTTCATATTCATTATTAATGAGGAATGATAAATTTGTCAAAAGAATATTTTATTATTAATGAGAAATGATAATTTTGTCAAAAGAGCATTTAAGTCTGTTTTGAATTTCTAAATTAGTACCTTCACTAAACAAAATTAGTGCATCCACTAAATATATATACAAAACTAGTTCATAGATCATGTCATTCGTAGACCATGATCAATTTTAATACATAATCTAAATATATTTATAAGATCTTGTGTATGGTTTATGTAAGATCAGGTTTATGCAAGAATTTTCCTTAGAATATTTTCTTTTTACTAAAATGACATATGATCACCAAAAAAATTGTTCGAGTGTCATATTGTTTATAATTAGAAATATTTTATTTTCCTAAAATAATTTCATGGATTAATTAAAGAAATAAATTATTACAAAAATAAACTATGGCATTTTATGGTAAATTTTTTTTTGGATGTATCACATAATTGTAGATATAAATATAGAATCTGAATAAGTGAAAATTATTTGAATTAATATGTTGATAAGTTCTTTCAATTTTTTTTATAATTAAATTTCCATTGAAATTTTAAACAAAATGATTTACAAAGTGAAAAATAGGAAAACTCCATCACAACAAGCATTAATGAGATTTAAATGCAACGAAATACAAATAAAAATTAGACCAACCAGATGCGACAAAGTTGTAGGCAATAAAATTTGATTAAATTTTCACTGCATTGCATTAGATCTTTCTCATTGATGGCTGACAAGATCATTGAGTTTGTTGCTATTATTTTCTCCAATTTTATCGTTTTGACAAAAAAAATTATTTATTTTTATTTATCATTTTATGATTTCAATTTAAGATTAATGTTTTTTCTATCAACTTTACTCTTCTTGATAATACTTATAATTAATGCTAATTAATACTAAAACTATTTGATTAAAATAGTATTTTGAAATTTTTCTTCAAGAACATGACTATTTATGATATCTTCAAAACGACAAATAAAGAAACAGAGGAAGTATATTTCTATTTTATGAAGTACATATACTTCAAAAAATTATTAAATGCCGTGTCGGACACTTTACGGATACGATACTCCTCGGGTACTTGTGGGATACGCATTCGACACTCCATGTGGCGTGTCGGTTAATATAATTAAAAAGAAAAGTTGGACATACGTATCAGATACTTATTTAGACGTATCCAACATATTTTATATTCTGAATTTTGCTAAGTCACGACAATTGGTAAGAACAATGTAAGGCGTTAAATCATACTTTGTATTATATATAACTGCAATACAAGATAATTTGTCTATAACGGGACATGTTTTATATAACATAATAGAACGATAAATATTATGTATAATTAATAGTATTAAATTATTAAATAATTTTTTTTCTAAAAATTATGAAATGTAGTACTTATGAAACTTTTTTTTTTTTGAGAAGATGAATACATTGTTACATCAATCACTATATCGAATCGAAACTATTACAATGATATCAGAGCGAACTAACTACTAGTATTAAACTAGAGAAATGCTAGTATGAAACCAGAGAAAATACCCACATTCGTGGGAGTTGAACCCATGACCTCATGGTCATGGAGCCTCATCCTTAACCACTTGGCGTATCCGTATCCAGTAAATTTTTAAAAATTCGTGTCGTCGTATCCGTATCGTGTCATATTCGTATCGGCGTATCCGTATCCATGCAACATAGTTTCTATTTAATAGCGCTATTAAATCTCATTAACGATCGACTTCTCATTAACAGCTGCCAATATACCCATTGGTAATTATCATAGCATAAATTAAAGTTGACGGAGAAAATTAATATATATCTAGAAATGCCCTAAAAATTAAATTCTTTTGACGTTCTTATTTGCTAATTTTTCTGTACCAGTGCACAACTTATTAAGTTTTTATGATTAATTGAATTTCCTAAAAAAAGAAGTAATTCTGCATTTCCTCACACCAGAGAAACCCAAGTGTATTTGAAGTTATAAAAGAAGTTAATACTACTTTTTAATAAAATAAATTCAAAACAATCCCAACCAAACCAAAGAAACAGAGTAGACTTTCAAGAGATACAGACGAAGGATGTTGAATTATAATTCCCCAAGATTCAATATATTTGTTTTGTAAATGTCTGACCAATTAAGATCTGTACTAAGCTCGGTCGAATTTTGTTCGATAATATCGAAATTGGGTTATTTTTATGATTTCATTCCTTAATATTAACAAATTTTCAACAAGAGTTTTAAATTTTATTGAAATAAAAATGCATCCATAAATCATATAAAGTGAAAAACTAGGTTTGACGGCTCAAGATCCTCTATACCACTATTAGTGTACCACAGTTGTGTACCACTAATAAGTAATTGCCACATATACATGTGGCAATTACTTATTAGTGGTACACAACTGTGGTACACTAATAGTGGTACATAGGATCTTCACCCAGGTTTGGCTCATCAAACTGGATCCATGAAGCACCTTCTGCCTTCAATTCAACAATAACTACCCTGCAATGATGTTAATATATAAAAAATGATGTAACACCCCAAGTAAAGTAGTTTTCTTTGTGGGATGCTACCCGCCTACGACTTGCACTCCTATAGATATTATTGATTCGGATTCCAAATCGCAGGAATAGTCTAAGAATCAATGAACAATTAAAACCATCAATAAACATATCAACCATTAGTTATCATATTTACATTACTTAAGTCTTCTCAAAAGCTGAAATTACATAAACATTAAGTATGCGTCTAAGAGTTAGGCGTTCAACAACTATACATGCACGGCTAATCATAATACTCCATCTAGGGCTGAAAATCTAACCAAGCTACTCGATACTCGACTCGAGCTCATTCGATAAAAGCTCGTTTTAGCTCGGTTCGTCACACTAACCAAACAAGCTTGAACATCTTTTTTCGTTCGATTACTTTTTAAGCTCGGCTCGAGCTCGACTCGATAAGTTATAAATTAAAAAATACATGTAAAATATCAAGCTACTCGATACTCGGCTCGAACTCATTTGATAAAAGCTCGTTGAGCTCGGCTCGATTTTAAAATCAAACCAAGCTCAAACACAAAATTTCAAGCTCAATAAAAATTAAACCAAGCTTGAACAGCGTGTCGTTCAATACTACTCGGCTCGATTACAACACTTGTCTCCATCTCTCACACAGGGAGACTTGTACATGACCAAAACAAGATTCGAACTCTGGAGCTGATCGTCTATCTTACTCTGAGGAAATAAAGCACAAATGAACAAAAGAGGGTAAGTCTCGTTTGACTTAGTGAGGGAATAAGCAGGATAATAAATTGAATTGAGGATCCACAATGCCATGATAGAGTTTTCGCGTTCATACAAGAGAGACTCAGTAGGCGGATGAAAAGCCAAGAGCGGGAGCCCCAACTAGAATAGGTGAATTATTAACCAACTATTCCACCTCCAAGAATTTAGTAAAGCAATATGTAATAAGAATGAATTATAAATCGATATAAAGTTTCAATCGTACAGAAGATCAGATTTCTAAAGAAAATGAGCACGAATACCACATTTAAATACCACTTTGTAGATATTATATCATCGAGGAGCGACCTCGAAACTTGTAACTTTCAAGTTATAACTTGTAAATTGGAACTTTTATACTTTGTAACGTGTAACTTGTATAACTTGTAACATGGTTAAGTGCTCGATACTTGGGATGAGAATTCGTAATCAAAAGTCACGTCAATGCTGGGAATTAAACTTTCTTAATCTAATCTCTTACTATTTGAGACCTAAATATAAGTATATATCAAGCTAATATATAGAATTCATCCAGATTGAAATCTGAGTAGGGATAACAAGAAAGATTGATAAGTTTGGAGATGGACAATTTAAATCTCAACAAGGATGACAGAGTTAAGGATATCGAATCATAAATCATTAAACCTATGGATTCAAAGAGAAGTAAGTCCTTGAGTGAAATTGCTGAAATTTAAATGAGATTCAAAGAAGGTTGCTCAAATGGAATTTTGATCGATTCATAACTAATCTTAAGTGATAAACAATCTGATTTGTGCATTCGAAAGAAATGAATAACACATGTGAACAAAAGTTAACTCCGAACAATAAATCAAGCAATCATTGTATAACGGAATAGAACACAAGTTGATCATTCGCAATTAAAAAAAAAAGAGAACGGAGATAACGACAATGATGCGCAAATTCCTCCGGGCGTTATGCCAAAGCATAGAGAAAAAAAATTGAATCCGCACCTTTCGATAGTTGCTCTATGGGTCCCGTCGACACCTAACCAAAATCAATAATATGATTAAGAGCTATAATTATGCTTTTAGTCCCTAATAAGACATTTATTGTATCATAAAAGTTAGTGTACCGAAACTTGCTTCATAAAATTTTCTTGCTAACTTAATCCGTCCCAGTCTATCTAATTAAGCTTAAATCTCAATCATGCTAAATAACATAATACATATTCTTATACATAATTCCAGCCCAACAAGAAGTCTCAACTACTTCTAATTGATTAACTATCCACATTTAACTAATCCAATGCTTAATAAACATTGTAATCTACATGTAGAAAAATTATACTAAAATCAAAATCACATTTAAGGTCCATTATTCAAACGTGCAACTAATTACAACTTGCTTTTATAATAATTCCTTATCTTTTCTTTCTTTCTTTCTTTGCTGCAGTACCCAATTTCTTCTTTTCTTCTTCTTTTACTTATTTGTCTTTCCTTAGCTTCTGCTTTAACATTTCTTGATTATTCTTTTAACTTCTTTGTAGTTGCTACCACTTGCCAAACCCAAGTTTGCCACCACCTATCGGCCTTTAGGAGTTCCAATCAAGAACATGCAAACCACGTTTTCTTCCTTAACAAATCCACTTATAAGCCCATTTTTTCCCCAATAATGAAGATGTAGCAGCCTCTAATAGTTATATAATGGAATGGTTTGTTAATTGTTGATAGGTAACTTAGTTATCTGAATTTTCTTCTCACTCAATTTGGGTTTTTTTTTTATGACTTTTATTCACAAAGTGGCTGACTATTTATATACACACGTTTTGCACAAAACCCCTACTACTTTAATTCTTCTCAATTTGGTCCAAAAAAAAAAATCCAACTACTTTATATAATTAATCAGTTTTATATTTATTATTAGCATTCTTAATATTATTATTATTATTCTCACTATAATCATACTCGTAGATATAATTAAGTATTAAAAATAATTTCTTGTGATAAAAGTATTAAATACCTACACTATCACAAATGAGAATTGGAGTTCTAATGAGTTCCAAAAGTGGAAATAACAGGTTTTTAATACATATGACATTTTTCGTACTTGTAGACTGGAAGAATTTTGTCAAGGAGAGAAAGAAGGGAGAAAATTTTCTCAACACCCTTGGCAGGTTTAGAAAGCAATTTGGTAATTACGATGAAGAACACGATGATGACGATTTTGACGCTTCATTAGAACGCAAAAGCAGATCAGCTCAAACCCCCATGAGCATGCATAGCGGAGTCTACAATCCTCGGTTAGCTTCTCATTTTTACAAAGACTTTTCGGTTTGGATTTACGAGGGTGTTAAAGGGACTCCTAGACGAACTCCAACGTGGACCCCGACACAAATACCAGGCCAAACTCCCAGGAAGACACCTATATCTAGCCATTATCCTAGATACACGAAAATACCAGTCGTCTTTAGTCAAACTCATGATCCTTATGCTCCTTCTTACGAAGAATTTGACATGGTGGAATATGTGCTTGATGAGCCTGAACATAGGTACAAATTTGCCAACCCCTGGCTAAGGGAAGTGGCAGTTCTTTCATGGCGCACGACTCTAAATGTGATCCGAACACCGGAGCTTTTCTTGTCTCGTGAGATTGTTGGGATTTGGTAAGATAAACAGCCTTAGGCACAGCGAAATTTAATAATTTTTAGGACCTCTTACAGAATCCTGCCAGGATACTACTGTAGTTGTATATATATGAATATTAAATAAACGACAGTAGTAACAAATCTATGTTATACCTATCTCCTAGCAAATCCTAGTCAGCAATCGAAGTCATATTCTCCCTCAGGTTGATCGATCCAAAGCCCTGCTACAGCGCCCCACGTGTTGCGTCTCTATGAGTTGATACACCACAATATCATGAAATATAATATATCCTGACCGGCTAGAACACAGGATATATTAAGATCTAGGGTTAGGGAACAAGTTTGGAACATAAACGAAATCGAAAAAATTCTTCCTAAGAAGAATAGGTGTTCGGCCGATTTCTCTAGGGAGAGAGGGAGAGTGTTTTTGCTTGACTTGGTTTTTGGCTTTTGTTAGTTGTGTGTGTGTTATGACACCTAGCCACTTATTTATTGGTGTCTAACTCTCCTAATCCTCCTAGGACTAGGACTCCAAGTCTCCTACATGGGCCATGACACTTTTAATTAGAAGACTAAGTCTTCCAATTAACTCATTGGCCACTTAATTAATTTAGTTAGGCTTTATTTAATTTTCCAATTAAATAGCCCAATTAATTAAATTATACTCCAAGTCTATTTAATTAAATCTTACTCTAATTAATTAAATCTAACTTAATTAATTAAGTCACAAATTAAATTCTAATTTAATTTATAATCTTGATTCAATTCCAATCGGATCCATTTTGTTCCAATTGGGTCGACCCAGTTAACCCAGTCACTCAATCGACCCAGTCGACCCAATCGACCCAGTCGATTTGGTCGACACTGTTGTTTCCTTTTCCTTCGCTTTCGCTTCATGTGTATTGTGTATGTCCCCATAGGTTCACCGCATAATTGGCCGTGGGTTATAATTACACATTAATTTAATTATTCAAATATTAAATACTTTAAATCAGTCGAACACTCTGTCGACTGATCATTCCAAAATTAGCACCCCTGCCAATTTGTGAATTCTCCCACACTCCACGGTCGATGTCTGGCCACAAGCCCATGGGGCCCAATCACTGGTGAATTAATTCAGTGAACCTTTTATCATTTACAATTACCATATACGACATAATCTCTCCATCGATCAATCTCCCAGTCGAGACTTAAAGGTATGGACTTTTCATCGGTTCACTTTTCTTTTGTCTTGACCTTATGTATTCTGGCCTCGAAATAATTCTCTTTGACTTAATCTTTATGAGCTACTTACATAAAGTTGTCAGATACCTTGGCCAAGGATTTTTACCAGAATTAATTTCTCACAGAAATCCATAGGAGAAATTCCCAACCTATCAAGTCGGGTCAACGGATCCTTTGTTGATGATATGAACCTGTATACGAGTTCATCTATACCCAACATGAGTCCACATAGACTTTCTGGTAATCTCCAGTCGGTCGGAACTCACATCTAAGTATAGATGTTCTAGTACCAGATAAACCCTATCACCTCAAGTAATTTAGGGATCGTTCCTCGTATACTGTTGCCAATTGAATAACTTCAACCCCGATATGCGACTACCGCTTCCATGGTGAGTTATTTCCTTATTGAGGTATTCAGTGCACTTGCCATCCCAGCAAGCCACCCCCTTACGTGTATTGACTATCCCAGTCACGCTCGTGGACCCCAGCATTCTCTAGTTCATCGGAGTATACACAATAGTGAGAGTCTAACCGAATCCAACGATGTCCTATCTCGATTTGATTCTACGACTCTTGAATATTTTCTAGATCACGGCCTTGGAGATCAGTCTACGGGTTGTCCCATAGCCCTGTGATCTAAGGACTTCTATTCTTATGCGCAAATAATTATAACATAAGATAAAGTTGACCATATATTAAAAATGCATTTATTAATCAAAATTGAATAGTTCCTTTATTTATTACAATAAATGCTAGCCATACAGTTGGCTTGCCGGACACTATTTGAGATTCGAGAGAATCTCTTTCGCGGATGCCATATGCTCATGTTGCAACCGCAGATCAAGTGACATATATTCCAACATGTATTCACGAGCTAAGCAATCATCCAATTTCCATTTGGTGATGCTTTTTCGGAGCTCGTTAGGAACATCATGTGAAATAACAATGGGTGGTGGTACAGACAAAACATATGAGATGTTTTCACCTTCAAACAGTCCATTAAAATGATGCGTCCAAAATGCAAGTTGGGTCCAGTTAAAATATTGCGTTCAAGTGATGAGATGGACAAATCTCTAAGTGCTCTAAGCTCTTTTGACATCATATCTATAAAACGACGATAGAAGAAATAAATTCGCAAAAGATTAATTTAAAATGCACAATTTACCAACATGGGTTAATTTGTAAATTACTCCCACTATTTTAATCAAAATCTTATGCCCCACATAAGTTTCGGGAATTTAAAATATCCTAGCGGGCTCAAGGCCTAAATGCAATCTCCTAGTACCCACGACTCGTTTGCCATACTATTTGATTCACTTGGTGGTCGACTACGCAGCTAACCCTTGAGTTCATTTAGCCTCGTTTTTCGATATGGACCCACGACTCGTGAGACATCCATACTTACTAGCGTTAAATCATGTCCAATACTCGTGGAGTGAAATAGTTCAATCCTAGACGCCCCACGACTCGTGAGACAGCGCCTAAAAACTTGCTATCCCTTCCCTTGACACTAAACTCGTGCATCAAGGTAATAGACATATCATCTTCCTATAGCTCGACCCACAACTCGTGAGACATCGAGATATATTCGTACAATATGCCTAAGACCTAGTAATTGGGTAGGCTCGGACCATAGACACTATTCTTATGCGCCCGTTATTCGATTTAATATTCTAATTGAGTTTTTAAGTTCAATTGGAGGTTTTAAGTATTCTTGTGCGAGGTCTCATCAGATTATGCTTTATCTTGTTTACGTGATCTATTCTAAGCATGCAAGACATACATCAAAGAATATAAGTAAACATACATCACCTAGCAGGATATGATTGATCGATTGCCCATCCTATGCGATCCATCACGAGCCATGTGATGGATCAATTGGTCAGTCTAGGGTGGAAATTAAATGTCCTAACTATTACAATTTACAAACCCATGCATGCATGAGCCTTCTTGTAATATCCTCTTTGATTGGCCTCCATGTAATGAATTGAGCCTCCATGTCCTCCAAGGTTATGGGCCTCCATGTGGATCTCCAAGTCTTCATAGGGTCTTCTCGGCTCCAAGCCTAATCTAAGTCTAACTTATAAAAGTAAATGGTCCTATTCTATTACATTCGTTTGCACAAGCAAGGGCACCAATCAGGCCCATTTAATTACAACCCATAAAATAAATAAACCAAAACTACATAGGGCTTAAGGGCAAAATCGACCAATCCACATATTCACTCAAGAACATGCATAAATTCACATAAGGGCATAAATGTAAATTTACCGGCTCATTTAATTTTAATTCACAAAATTTATCCAAGTTAATTAATTTTAAATTAACAATTAATCTCTTAGATTAGTTAACTCTTACTTGAGTTCTAAGTAATCTACAATTCTTATCTTGATTAAGTTTGTTAATTAAGATAGACCAAACTCTAATGATTTAACCGATTTTCGTTAGGTTCAATCAATATTATCGTATTAGATCTGAGGGCAAATTAAGTTACTCAGGATGGTGCAATACAAGAAAAAGTAATAAGTTTGTGGCTATCAGGCCAATACAAAAACAAACGAGAAGATAAAATAAGTCTGTGAGACCAAAAAATCCTAAGGCACATACGCCAATGTCAACGGCTCACAGGCCGGAAAAATAAATCATTGAAGAAAGTCCTGGGTGAACCTTTCGAGGAACTCCTTGACGACTGTCTCAATCCTGGCCTGATCAGCCGCTGCGGCATTTGCTTGGGCAGTCACTTGACTTTCAGCAGCCTTTGCCTCGTCGAGCAAGTCTGTAGTGTTAGACAGCTCCCCCGTAACCGATTCAGCCTCTACTACGACATCCTTCATTTTGCCTCGGACTACATCTAACTCCCCCTGCAGCTTGGCAATGGCCACGACTAAGTCGGCTTCGGAGTCCTGGAGATGAGTGAGTGAGTCGTTGAGGCTAGAACCATGAACGTACAGCTCATTGAATCGAGCAAGGAGAGCTTCGACGGGGGACGCAAAAGAAGCCTTCGCCTTGATAACCTTATCGTTCTCTTTGAAGTCGCTCCTTATCTTCCCAAATTGCCACGCGAAGTCAGAGTAGAAGGATGCTTTGTCATCAGTGAGTTTGGCAGAAGACAGTCGGCTCATCAAATCATCCAGTGACGGTCCCATATTGATCATCAGGACCTCCAGAGGCTGGCTCTGATAGTTCGACAACAGCCCTCTGAATTGGGCGAGCTCTTCGGGCGTAAAAGGGCCCTGACTCGGCTGCTTAGATATCGTCGACAAGGACTGGGAGGAAGAGCTCATCGATAAGGCATAGGTATTGGCAAATCGAGCCAACATCTGTGTGAGCCGTTGAGAAGTGTCTTGGACTTGACTAGACAAGGGGACCTACAAAATCAAAAATAAAACAGAGTTAGTCAAGTACAAAATGAGCAAGGAAATTTCGAACGGCTTGATAAAGGAAACCACCTCTTGACGAGGAAGGGGAGCCAAAACAGGAACTTCCTTGACAGGAATGGTCTGATGGACAGAAGATTCAGGATGTCGAGGGGCTGCGGTCGCATCTCCTGATGGCTTGTCGACAGCAGTGTCGACAAGAGGTTCCTCGACGCGTATCAGAGAAGGCTGACGAGGAGGAATCTCCACTCGCTGAAACTGCATCCCGTCATCATCACTATCTGATGAACTGTCGGCCATCGTCCTGACCCTTTTCCGGGGCGGGAGGTCATCCTTAATGGCTTGACGTTTTCCTCTAGAGCTTATTTCCTGACAGAAAACGAGGCATAAAGGTAAGTTTGAAAGTTATAATAAATTAAGTCAAATAAAGACTACCTCCTCGTCGGAACTGCTCACGATTATGGCATTCGTGCCACCTCGTTGATAGAAGAGCCGACGAGAACGTCGGATGCATACGACGAGAAGGTCCTTTACCTTGTCGACAGAGGAGTGAGCCTCCGACTCTTGCAATGACTGAGAAGCAGCGGGTGATGGTCCTGTCGGACTAACTATCTGTAAAGGGATGGCAAACGGGATCACAGGTTCCTTGACGGCCTTTTTTTTATCAGCTGGAGGGGCCGACGACTTCTTTCCTGCAAAGAAACAAACACGTCAAGGCATAATTATGATCAAAGAAATAAAAATGGGAAAGCTACCTGAGTCGTCAAGGGCAATGGTACCCCCATCTTGGTACTCACATAAAAGGTAAATCTTCGACATGTCCCGGGAGTCATCAGCTTGATATCCCGTAAAAGTGACCTGGGGACTAACTCGATGACTACGAGACTGAGAACTAGTACTTGTGCTAAACCCGACGGGGGAAGCCATGTGTCCCGACGACCCAATAAAATCAGGAAGTAAAGGAAGGGAAGGGCCAAACGGTTTGTAAAAAGTATGCCAAGGAGGAACCTCGCCGGGACCCCCTCGTTTTTTGGCTAATTTAGAATGTTCCAACATGGCCCTACCTATTCTAATATTCTTCAGAGACTCAAAATTAACGGCAGCTTGTTCATACACCCTATCCCTATTATCAGGGTCCCAAACTATGTCATAAAACCGTTCAAAGCGAGAAATGATGTAAAGTGTACCTTTCTTTGATGCCTTGACAGTGGCAGCAGCCGACTGTTCAAGGAAAGGACCGTCAGTGGAAATATTCTCTGGATGGTTGGGAACTTGAAATTTGGCCGCAGCAGCATGGAAAGTGTCCCGACGAGTGAGTGCAATATAGCGGCCCCACCAATCGACAAACTCAGGAGAACCGACGGGAGATGGAACAAAGGGCCGAAAGACAAAAGCCTCGCGGGCTGCCCGCCAACAGCGCCGTAACTCGTCAAAACTGTCCATATCAGCCACCTCCATGAGCCCTTCGTTCCTGTCGGCAAGAGAGACGCCGTATCGAGGAACCATCTGAACCAATCCAAACTGGCGAGCTACGTAATGAGCAGGGTAGAAACGGGCCGAACATCGATATGGTTTCCTCTTCGTCGGGTTCTTAGCTCCAGTTACTTTCAACCCCGACGGGATGTCCCTCGATGTCAAGAAACTGGCCCATAGCCTTTGATAGTCCTTAAACTTCTCTGCGGGCATCGAGGGATCGTAGGATGACAAAATCGACGGGTAGAAAGCCGAAAAGTGGGGTTCGGAGCCTTTCACTGTGTTATAAAATCTGCTGAAAAAGTAGTAAAAGTTGCACGGTGGCATTTTTTGTCGAGCCACAAATGAGGCATATATCTCGCCACCAACAGCCTCACCCTCAAACATACGAAAATCAGGGAAGTACGCAAGTAACCAAACTTGTAGAAGCCAAATCGGCCCCTGCAGAAAACTACAAGACGAGGCCAAAAACCCCTCGATACCAGTGCAAAAGGTAGAGAATACAACTAGCCCTAATGCCACTTTTTCACCCCCAGCAATAGATATAGCTATGGCATTATACTCCTTAGTCACAGATAAAGCGGAGTTGCAGAATATATACCTCGATAGCCATAGGGTCAAGAAATGTACATGCTCGGTGTGTGAAACCTCGACAGCATCAGGGAGATCCTTATAACGACCGATCACGGGTCCATACGATAAAGCACTGTTGCCGCCACCCAAAGCCGAAGGGAAGTGGAACGCCTCGTCACCCGCGGACGGCAACGGGTCTACATAGCTCCCTGTAGGACTAAGGCCACTAATGGCCATGATATCGAGAAGCGTAGGCGTCATGGGGCCGTGAGCAAAATGGAACGTGTTGTCCTCTTTACACCAAAATTGGGCAGCCGCCCGAATTAAAGGGAGATTGAGTGACATCCCCTTTTTACAAAATTGGATGGCATCGAAAATGCCACAAACCCGCCATAATGGGGCAAAAACCTTCTCGACTCGGGCACACCAAACGAGCCATTCGGAATGAGTTAGAGAGCCCGCCCATGGCCACCCACGAGTAGTAGATGAAAATTCCTTCACTCCCGTGGCAAATGGGAGTGATTCCTTCGAACATATAATCGGGTGTTGGTCGGGGGGAGGCAAATCGGCCATAGTGTGAAAGGGGCCGATAGTTGTTCCAAGAGGGGTGTCTTGGAGGACTTGAATGTCGATACGTACATCTTTCCGTTTAATCCGAGCACCGGCCATGGTTTCTCTACGAAAATGGTTCGATTTCGTGGTGGGTGTGGAAGCTTTTTAAGCTTTTCGGCTATGGAGGATTTTTGGGTTGGGTTTTCGGATTTTTGGGTTTTGGGGCTTTTGAGGGAGAAGTTTCGGATTTGGGGTTCTTTGCGAAAGGGAGAAGCCGAGTTAGTAAAAATGGTTCGATTTCGAATTGGGTGTGGAAGCTTTTTAAGCTTTTTTGGCTATGGTGGATTTTTGAATGGGTTTTTTCGGTTTTTAGGGTTTTTGGGGGAGAGACTTAGAGTTTCGGGTTCTTTGAGAAGAGGAGAATCCGATTTAGCAAAAATAGAGGAGAAAAATTGGAGCAAGAGCTTGATTTGGAGATGAAGAAAAATCGGCTATGGAGTCCTTGGGAGATGAAGCGGCCGAACAAGAGAGAGGAAGAGAGAGGAAGATGGAGGATAACAAGAGAACAAGAGAGAGGAAGAGAGAGGACATTTTTTTGGCGCGAATAACTCAAATTTATCTCTTCAAATTTTATGATGTTTGTGTTTGTCACGTGATGATACTACGTTACTTGCCCGAAATGCTATAGAATTGGTGATGAATGGTGCAATTATTGGGTGATTTCCATCGAAGATACTAGATTTTTGGGTGATTTCCATCGAAGATTGATAAGGAGATCAATTCGGACATTTTTTGGCGCGAATAACTAAAATTTCTCTCTTCAAATTTTGTGATGTTTGTGTCTGTTACGTGATGATACTCCGTTACTTGCCCGTCAAATGCTATAGAATTGGTGATGGATGGTGCTATTATTTATAACTTGAGTGACTATATAAATTATTCCCGAAATGAAATTAAACTTAAATGACTAAATATGCAATTTTTTCTTTTGGATAATAGTTGACTTCTTGTCAGTATAATTTTCTCTTTTTACTATAATTTTCCTTTTTTTCCCTTCTTCTTGTTTCTCTTTCCTCTTTCTAAAATTAAGAATCTACATGCATTTATTTATGAACCCACCGTTTTTTCTCAACCATTTTTTTTTAATAAGCTTTTTTCTCAACTAATAAAAGTGTAAGTTGTGATTTTGTAACTTATTATTGTTCCAAACGATGTAAATAAGGGTTAGTTGAACTATGTTTATTTAAATTTTAATTTATCTAGCGACGTGTCGGGTATATTAAGTGTATACAATTGCAGCTTTTGAACCATTTGATTTTCTATCTCAGATAAAAGAGTACATGTGTTGAATTAATTTTATTATTACTCTCTTCATTCTTATATACTATTTAACTACCTAAACGTTAGGAAGATAAATTTCTTGTACAACAAAATTACTTTTGAAAAGAAATCAAAATTTATGCAACTCTTCATATTCATTATTAATGAGAAATGATAAATTTGTCAAAAGAATATTTTATTATTAATAAGAAATGATAAATTTGTCAAAAGAGCATTTAAGTCTATTTTAAATTTCTAAATTAGTGCATTCACTAAACAAAATTAGTGCATCCACTAAATATATATACAAAACGAGTGCGTGGACCATGAACAATATTAGTGCATAATCTAAACATATTTACAAAATTTTGTGTATGGTTTATGAAAGACCGGGTTTATGCAAAAAGTTTCCTTAAAATATTTTCCTTTTACTAAAACGACATATGATCACCAAAAAAATGGTTCGAGTGCCATATATTTTATAATTAGAAATATTTTATTTTCCTAAAATAAGTTCATGGATCAATTAAAGAAATAAATTATTATAAAATAAACTATGGCATTTTATGGTAAAAATATCATTTTAGATGTATCACATAATTGTAGATTTAAATACAGAATCTGAATAATTGAAAATTATTTGAATTAACATGTTGATAAGTTCTTTCATTTTTTTTATAATTAAATTTCATTGAAATTTTAAACAAAAGGATTTACAAAGCAAAAAATAGGAAAACTCCATCACAACAAGCATTAATGAGATTTAAAAGCAACAAAGTACAAATAAAGTTGTGGGCAATAAATTTAATTAAATTTTCCCCTGCATTGCATTAGATCTTTCTCAATTATGGTTGACAAGATAACTGAGTTTGTTGCTACTATTTTCTCCAAAAAATTTTATTCATCGTTTTGACAAAAAAAAGTTGTTTAATTTAAGATTAATGTTCTTTTATCAATTTTACCTTTTTAGCTAATACTTATAATTAATGCTAATTAATACTAAAATTATTTGATTAAAATAGTATTTTAGAATTTTTCTTCAAGAAAATGACTATTTATGATATCTTCAAAACGACAAATAAAGAAACAGAGGGAGTATATTTCTATTTAATAGCGCTATTAAATCTCATTAATGACCGACTTCTCATTAGCAGTTGCCAATATATCCATTGGTAATTATCATAGTAGAAATTGTTGTTGATGGAGCAAAATTAATATATTTCTAGAAATGCCCTAAAAATTAAATTCTTTTGATGTTCTTATTTGCTAATTTTTCTGTACCAGTGCATAATTTATTAAGTTTTTATGATTAAATGAATTTCCTAAAAAAAAAGTAATACTGCATTTTCTCACACCAGAAAATTGAAGTTTCATTTCAACCTTCAAAGAATAAGAATTGAAAGTCATAAAAAAGAGAAAC
Organism: Penstemon eatonii; assembly: GCA_038501285.1. Classification (NCBI taxonomy): domain Eukaryota; kingdom Viridiplantae; phylum Streptophyta; class Magnoliopsida; order Lamiales; family Plantaginaceae; genus Penstemon; species Penstemon eatonii. The sequence continues at coordinate 6,400,718 of CM076713.1, forward strand.
CCAAGTGTTATTTGAGGTTATAAAAAAAGCTAATGCTAGTTTTTAATAAAATGAATTTGAAAGAATCCCAACCAAAACAAAGAAACAAAGTAGACTTTTAAGAGATACAGATGAAGGATGTTGAATTATAATTCCCAAAGATTCAATAAATACATTTGGTTTTATTTTTTACTTTAGGCAAATTTCTATTACAGTAACATATACTGTTCCTTCACACTTTATTTTTTCTCTAAAAAGATTGTTTAGCACTGGGGATAAATACTAACACTAATAAAGATCTTAGTGAAATATGTTTGAAAGTTGCATATAGATGACACTCTACAGTTTCTCAAAAGGCAAAACCAAAATGAGATAGTAGCTATGTACTATTCATGCAGTTGGTTCCGACTTTAAAAGCGACCCACTGGTCATCACTGTATGGCATCAAAGAGGCACACTGAGGAATCGGAAACCCATGTTGAGAGGCGAAACAACAGTCTTCTTGTGAGACGATACCTGATCTTCAATTGATACAGGCCCAGCTAGTCCGGTAGAGAGTGAAGATGAATTATCAGATGTGAAATCACCATTCGAAGGATTTGAAGGATGAGCACTCTCAATCATGTCCGCAGGTGAAAACTTGGCTCTTTTAGCATTTGTCTGGGACTTTGGAGATAAATTACTGCTCAATATATATTTTTTTCTTTTCGAATGTTTACAGGGGAAACGTATTATAAATGATCACATGTATGATGCGTGTAATTTTTCAGACTGGAAAAAGTATGAACATTTATGATATTCAAGTAGCTTTCCATATAATCGGAAAAAAAGAAAATAAATTTATTATGATCCTTTCCTATTGCTACATTTCAAACATCACATTCGAGACTAGCTTCTTCGGTAAAGTTGTTCTAAAAAATTATGATCCTTACGGACTTTTATCTTTGGTGCCAGCACTTTATTACCTAATTCTTAAGTACTCACCTATGGACTCTGTGCTATATGTTTTAAGTACCAATATATATGGTCTTCATACTCAGTTAATAAGTTTTTCTTATGTCAAATTTCGAATTTGATAATATATTAAGCATCATTACTCCAATGCACTTCCCAAGTCAAATTTCAAATTTGTTAAAAAAAAATTCTTATATGTAGAAGCCTAGGTTTCCAACTACACGAGCACTCCAAATCAGCACTAATAAGGTAAAAATGCATGCAGAAGCTATTAAAAGAATTATGGGGCCTTTACCAAAATCACCTTCATGTGTTGCATCTTGTTGCAGAATAATAGTTGCAGTGGGCTGGACATTCTGCGTTAAATTATCAGCTAAATTGCCCCCGTTGATAGACACCTTAGAGGATTCTAAAACTGAACAACCTACCAAAATATGAGTAGCAATTAATCCATCAGACGATGTATATGTTTCATAAAATCTCATACGTAATATACTTATACTACACATTCAACAGTCAATGACAAAGAAACAATGGTAGCTACTTCAAATGACTAAAACAAACTCTATAAGCCCAATGAATTAATCCATCATCTTTGTAAGAAAGAAGACCAATTATAATTGTCTCTATATATTGTGAAATATATTTGAATGCTAATATGCTTGCTATTTTTTTTTTTTTTTTTGAGTATTATATTCTCGGCTTTGGCGGCTGCTTGTTCAGCTTCCTTCAGTGTAGTGAAAAATTCCGATGTTTCAAATGATTTTCCATCAAGAGATACTTTTGACTTAAAGCGGCATAGATGAGGAGGTCCTTCCAGTACATTAGTATTGTTTGTACCCAAAAAATCACCCTCGATTAATCGAGGAATGACGACTCGATGACTAGCCAAAAATGGCAGTTGAGCCAAACCCGATTGCAATAAACGGATCGGATCAGATCGGGTCTAGTCCGAAAAATCGAACCGACCGAAACAGTGATTGGATCACGAACCCAATTTCGAAACTCGACCCAATTACAGAATTAATTAATTTTTGGGCCAAATATAAATTAATTAATTGATAAAGCTAATTAATTTATGGGCCAAGTTTGATTAATTAATAATTAAGGCCAAATTATGGTTAAGTACAAATAAGCCCAATTAACCCAATAGATGATTTTGGCTATTACGGATTAATTAATTAAGTTGATTAATTAATTGGGCCAAGTCTAATTAATTGGCCCATTTGATAAATAGGGCCATTAGTTAATTAATTGGGTAATTAATTAGATGGGCAAGTTACAATTACAAGACCAACATGGCCTGACCAACCTAGCAACTCGACCCGAGACCAGACCTGGTCCGACCAGCCCAGGTCGACCACGGCCCAGCCCAGATCGGCCATCACCTAATCTTCAACCCACTTGGGTATTTTATTTAATTAATGATTGGAAATTAATTAAGAGATAAGGATAAAAGCTACACTAGTTGGCTAATAACAAAATCCTTAATTCTCTCATAATTAGTTACCAAAACAAACTGAAAAAATTAAATAAAACACACGTTTCTTCTTCTCCAACCACCATTAACATTAATTTTCAGCAAGAAGAAGGAGAAAACCACCACCAAAGTAGTGGAGGTAGTGGAAGTAGTGGGAGAGTGGCCATCAAGGGAGCAGTTTTTTTCAGCCATCAGCTCAATTTTCAGCAGCTATAAATACACAACAGTTGCCATTCGCGCAAAGAAGACACACACACACAACTCAATCTGCAAATTTCAGTCTAACACTGATCGGCTCTACGCCTCACCGGAAGTCCAGCACACCGCTGCTTCTCTCGTCAGCAAACACCTGTTAATCCCTTGATATCAATCGTCCCTCCTCAGCCACCAGCGACTTCTCGACCGCCTGAAGTCTTGCCGCCGCCACCGCCGCCGCTGCTCAGAGTGAGTCGCCGCCGCCGCTCAAAGTACGCCACCGCCGCCGCTGCTTCCGTCGTCAGAACGCTGTCTCGAGCGATACCCCTTGATAGCGAGCAGATAACACGTTGTTTCTGTCAAGTTATCAGCCTGCCAACTCCTTGATATCAGTTTGTTGATCCTCAGCCACCAGCTATCCCTGACCGCCTGAAGGCCTGCCGCCGCCGTCGCTCAAAGTAAGCTGCCGCCGCCGCCGTCTTCCACCATCAGTTGAAGCTGTCTCGAGCTAAACCACTCGATATCAACCAAGTAGCATGCTGTTAACCGTCATGTAAGTGCCCACGTATTTATATGACAAACTTATCGAGTAGCCATCTGCTTGATGAGCTCGTCGTCAAGTAGCCATCTGCTTGACGGCTATCGGCTAAGTAGCCATATGCTCCGTCGATGCCCTTTTCAGTGGCCACCCGCTGATCAGGAGCCCGATTGATGGTCACCCATCAAGGTTGGGCGAACCATTGATGGTGGTCTTCCATCGTCAATGTTACTTTCTGTCAACATGCTGTTCAATCATGTATTATCAGCTCATCGGCGGGTTTACCTGCCGATCAAGGAGTCAATTTTCAGAACATATTAGACTTATCAACTCATCTGGCAGATTATGCCCAAACAGGAGACTTATCGTTTTGTATATTTTTGTAATATTTGTATGTCGGGGAACTTACTGATTTTCTTTTATTATTAATGGAAGTAACTTGGTTCGCATTTCTTGATTCTTTTACTGAAATATGCTTTACGTCAACTGATTTCCATTGATATGTCATTTTTTGTCAAGATTATGTCTTCTGTCAAGGTGAATATTAAAACTGATTGATTGTCAAGTCATCTGCTGATTTGTAAATCCGTTGATATGTTGAGCAGGCCATTGATTGGCTATGAGTTTTTGGCATTTAAGAGAGATTTTCATAAATTATTTAAGTCCTGCGGCCAGGCAGGCATAGAAAAGAACTAGGGGTAGTGTTAGTCTACTCTGTCACAGTCGTTTAGAAGTCAGCCTTATCAGGACAACTTATCTCGATATCAATGTCTTTATCAGGACACTTATATTATTATTACACTGATATCAACATGTCCATTTCTAAATCGTTATGTTTGCACGCACAAGCATTGGCACGCCCGCATTTATTTTACATCATATCGAGGCATTTTACATCGAGCTATTGGCTCGTCGAGGTATCTGCTGACAGATTTAAAACAAACAGTGTTTTAGCATTCCTCGATGCCAAACATCCCTCGATGTCAGCCCCTCGATGCCAAGCACCCCTTGATGACAGTTTTATCGCAAACAATATTTTGGCACTTCTTGATGCCAAGGGTTGCTCGACGTCGAGGTGCCCTCATTGTCAAAATTAACGCAAACAAGTACAGACTGGGAAACCAAGACTTTTCTTTTGAGCATATTGCTGCTGTCGGTTCTTGTACATTTGCAAAGTATCTATGACAAAGATAGAGAAATCAACATGTGTCATGATATCATGGAAGCTAACATTTATATATGTTAATATGGTACATATTAATCGCATTGTTTTGTTCCTTTTGGTATTAAATGTCAATGTTAATAGGTTTTTTTACATGCCTCGGATCAAGATTTAAGGTGACAAGAATTTTCATTCTTTTTCCGGTGGCGTGAAATAGTTCATTCGCTTTCCATGTTCAGTTATCATACCCATCATGTTGTTCAACAGCTCACAGTTTATACGACTTCATTTAACATGTCTAAGCAATCACATGTTAAATAAGTCATTGTAATATACATTATGTATTATGCTTATACCAAATTAGAAAAACTTGTCAATCGGTAAAAAGAAGGGGAACAAACTTTAGTAAGATAAAAAGTTGCACGGAAGGAAACTTGATAATCAAACTACATAAGCACATATGAAATATAGTTCAAACCTTTTGTTGGATGAAGATGAAGATAGAGTGTACTGAAGTTAGATTAGTTAAGGGAGGTTTTGATGATTTCCAAAACTCATCAAGATCAGCTAAGTACGGAAAACTTAGTTTAAAATCCTTAGAAGAATTTTGACCAAGTAATAAGACAAATCAGAAGGGTCAAACATTCAAGGTCCAGAAGACTACTGATCTGCTGAAGAGAAGAAATCAGACTGGTGTCTATCAGCCGACTCAAATCAGATTTGTTCAAGTTTGAGATTAGCTCTGCTCACCATCAGACTTGCACTCTCATCAGCCAAGTGGAAATGATCAAAAAGTCTCCCCAACGGTAATAAATGCACTTGGAGTAATAAATGCTGAAGACCGAGGGCATTAATGGAAAATGATTGAAGAAATACCTCGTATCAGCTCGGTGCATTAAATGCTGCCTGATAGAAAGTACAGTCTGCAATACTGTCACTGTGCAGAGAGCCGTTCGCGGAAATTAAGGACCACAAATCGAGAAATTCAAATTGTGTCTCTCTTCAACGGACACTTTTTGAATCTGTGAGTATAAATAGCTGAAGAGACGAAGAGAAAAGAAGCTACACACACAACAACTGAGAGAATTTACAAAGCAGAATATTTTCTAAGTCTCAAAAAGCTCAAGAACAGCTCACTCATCAGCTTCGTCATTTGTTGACTTAAGCAGAAGTTGAAGATCAAAGATATACACATTTTTCTGAGTGAAAAACTGTTAGAGTATTGTGAGGAGTGTTTATCCATCTTTGTGAAGTGATAAAACTCTGTAGAATAGGTTTTCTTTGTGATTTCCTATTGCGAACTTGTGGCCATTTCATTTGTTGTTTGGCGCAAGCAGTGTATACTGATTACTTTGTGTTTTTAGTATAACTCAAGATCTGTGTGACTTGGAAGAGTGGACTAAAAGATTTACATCCATATAACCACTATAAAAATCCGTGTGTTTTTACCTTGCATTTTACTTGCATATTTTCAGTTTGCATAAAAACACTTGATAAAACTGTTTGAAAAAGGTTTAAAGAAGTTTTATAAAACTGGGGATAAAATCTTTCAAACTACTAAGTTTACTTGTGAAAAACACTTTAAAAATCCGCTGCAAGTATTCTGGTATTAAAACTGATTTTGACTAAATCAGCTAAGTGACTATCAGATTAGTGATCAACAAAGCTGTTCAAAGATTTGTTCGCGATCAGCTTCGTCAGCTTACTGTTCTGTAAGAGCTCAGTCTGCTTACAGTTGAACAAAAAGTTTTAAAGTTAAAATTTGATTAAAATTTTCAGAGGTCTATTCACCCCCCCTCTAGACCTCATCTGACCACTTGGGACCAACACCTTTCATATGCTTATCAGGAGAACCTATTGATGTCCTATGAACCACATAATCTTGGGTTGTATCTTCTTGGCAAGAATGCTATTTGCATAATTCTTTTTAGCCAAAAATCCTATCCAAATAACAAAAGAGTTTCAAATATCCACATTATGCATGATCCCTCCAAATGTCAACTATATAGTTAGAGCTATTGATTATTTTTTATTTATTAATAGGATTCATGATTTCAGAAGTTTGAAGTTACTGAATGACCAACTCATCTAAAAGCTTAAGCTATGAGAGAGATGAATCATTTAATATATATCACTTAACAGAAGTAATTTAGTTAAAAAGTACCACAAATATTGGATTTCTTATGTCTCATTGGTGAAGTATAACAAACACAACCAAATCCGGTCTTCTACTAGTTTTCTAAGCGTTGCAGTTAATGGCAAAGACAAAGTTCCAAACTTACTATGATGAACTACACAAAATATTTATGATGAAGAAACATTAATAGAATGGCCAAAAAGTCCATTTCCCTTAATTATTTGAGAAATTTGGAGATTCGGGTGAGTAAAGTTTATGAAAGTCTCGAGTCTATTGATATGAATGAAGTGCATTAATTGAGAAGATATACATATCAAAATAAACAGTGAACAATATATATCTTCAACCACATTACACACATAAACTTCAGTGTTCTTTCTTTCCACATAAAGATCATGAACACAAGCAAATCACATTCGCGAGTTAGGGGCATAAAAGTAAAGATACTTGAAATTTTCAATTTTTCAACTCAGTTAAAACTCCGCACCAAAAGTGAAAGGAGCCAAAAAAAAAAAAAGGACAGAGAAAATACGATATAAATGAAGCCACATCTGAACCATCTGATTAAAACCGCTGACAACCCTACTTCCATCACATTGTATTATACCATGTTTGTGGTAAAGTAAGAGTGATTTGTTATGGGATATTATGTATATTTAGTTATCTGAACACACATGTTTGATTGTAAAGAAACTTGAGAAATATTCTTAGCACAACTTCAATTGCCTTCACAATCAATAAAAACTCATAATAAAAAAATAACACCCAAAATTATCAATCCACATTCAAAAGCATGCAGAAATACAACTAAAAAATTTACCAGCAGGAGGAAATGGAAGGGACGATGGGAGAGGGAAAACAGGAAGAACAAAATGACTAGTTCAATTAAGAAATAGTATATTCATAACTTTGAGTGAGAAGGCCTCTTACTCGTACTACTTCGGGAAGACTGGTATCTACTATTGTATATACCACGCGATGATCAGGAGTCGAAGAAGGTTGCAGATAACAATGCCTTGGCTGTGAAGGCAGCCCATCATCATTCTCGTTTTCATTTTCATTTGCTTCAATGTCTAGTTGTTCAATCAGCTTAGGCTCTTTGGCAACTTTGGTCAAGACATCAGTGATGGAGTCGAAGTAGTGATCCCCTTTAAACAGATTCCAATTAAGAGTAAGAGGCCCTCCCACTCAAAAGTTACAATTAATAGTACCGTTCATCACTGCCGTTAACGGAGTTATCAAAATGAAAAGGAACAAAATTGAGAAAAAGTGGGTGAATAAAAGTTACAATTAATAATACATTTCAAGGCGGGTTGAGCACATTAAGTGGGTACATCTCCCAACAGGGATTCAGACCTGAGTCCGTTACTTTATAGTGACTAGTCTCTTTCACTAGATCAATCAACTATATGAAACTCATTATCAACATACAATCCTGCACTTAAAAGAAACTTAAGCCACTTCAAACGGTTTCATTTTTCTAGCAGAGACATTAATACTCAAATTAATGTAAACACTTTCTAGCAAAAAATTAGAAAAATATTAATTTAAACACACATACACACAAAAGTAAGATCACTAACCATGATTATATCAAAAAATATTTTTCTCTCTCTTTACAATGAATATGAAAACACAACTCAACTACATGAAATAACAAGTAAAATTATCTAAAATTGAGTCCGAATCGAAATTTACAAACTCTCATATAACAGGACAATATAAAATCAAAAAATAATTAACAATTACCCAAGATTAATATTTTTTTAAGAGGCAGATTAATACTCTTTTACAAAGAACTATTTCTTATTCATTATAGAATTAATAAATATTACCGTGCAGTGGAGTTTAGGATAACAAAGTCCACCCTCTATATGCCCATTGAACTTTTGAAGAAAAAATTAGTAATGGAATTTGCATAGATCAATAGGGATTAGTAAAGTTGAAGGAGGCAGAAAATAAAATACTAGATTTTTGGTTGATTTCCATCGAAGATTGATGAGGAGACCAATTCGGACATTTTTTGGCCCGAATAACTCAAATTTCATGATATTTGTGTATGTCACGTGATGATACTCCGTTACTTGCCCGCCAATTGCTATAGAATTAGTGATGAATAGTGCTATTATTTATAACTTGAGTATAAATTATTCCCGAAATGAAATTAAACTTAAGTGACTAAATATGCAATTTTTTCTTTTGGATATAGTTGACTTCTTGTCAGTAGAATTTCCTCTTTTACTATAAATTTCCTTTTTTCCCTTCTTCTTGTTTCTCTTTCCTCTTTCTAAATTTAAGAATCTCCATGCATTTATTTATGAACCCACCTTTTTTTCTCAACTTTCTTCTTTTTTTAATAAGCTTTTTTCTCAACTAATAAAAGTGTAAGTTGTGATTTTGTAACTTATTATTGTTCCAAACGATGTAAATAAGGATTAGTTGAACTATTTTTTTTTTTTTAAATTTTAATTTATCTAGCGACGTGTCGGGTATATTAAGTGTTCGCATACAATTGCAGCTTTTGAATCATTTGATTTTCTATCTCAGATAAAAGAGTACATGTGTTGAATTAATTTTATTATTACTCTCTTCATTTCTATATACTATTTAACTACCTAAATGTTAGGAGGATAAATTTCTTGTACAACAAAATTACTTTTGGAAAGAAATCAAAATTTATGCAACTCTTCATATTCATTATTAATGAGAAATGATAAATTTGACAAAAGAATATTTTATTATTAATAAGAAATGATAAATTTGTCAAAAGAGCATTTAAGTCTGTTTTGAATTTCTAAATTAGTGCATTCACTAAACAAAATTAGTGCATTCACTAAACAAAATTAGTGCATCCACTAAATATATATACAAAACGAGTGCGTAGACCATGAACAATATTAGTGCATACAGGGGCGGACCCGGGAATTTTGGTCAGGGGGGCTAAACTTATACACAAAAAAAAAATATATCAAACAGTTAAACATAAAGTTTATATTATTCATGTAAGAACCCAAAATATCTACATATTTACTTTAATAATTGACCACGACGATTTTTCATCTTTTGAAATCGGTCCATGATAGCATCGTTTGAAATACTATTAAATATGTCTCTCTCTATAAAGACAACTAAACTATCGTTTAGCCATTGATCGCCCATTCGTTTACGAAGTCGATTCTTTACCATCTTCATAGCCGAAAAAGCTCTCTCCACTGATGCAGCTACAACGGGTAGAATAAGCGCCAATATCACAAGTTTGTAAACCATCGAGAATGCGACATGTCTTTTAGTTGCAACCATCTTCTTAGCAAGATCACCAATCCCTTTCAAATTAGAAAAATCATCACTTGATCGAACATCCCTAATATAATTTTCAAGTTGATTGGGAAGAGCCGCGAGCTCAAGAAAAGAGAAGTCATTTGGATAAAATTCGGCAAGACGAACAAGTTTTCCTTTGTAAAAAGCTTCAAAGTGATTGGATGGGTTTAAGCATGCAACACGAAGAAGCTACTCTGTGTTTACTTCATTGAAACGGTTGTTCAACTCTTGGGTTTGGAGATGTTGGGAGTATGAAAAAATTGGGGCTTATAATTGAATAGAGTAAGTTATATATTATTAAAGTGGGTTGTGTATATTAATTGACTGAAGTTATATTTGGACTGAAAACTCATATTGGGCTAATATATTAAATTTTTTGTTAAAAAAAATTACAACATACCTATATAAAATAAACGAAATTCCAGGAGGGTGCTATAGCCCCCCCCCCCCCCCCTTGCCCCTATCTCGGTCCGCCTATGAGTGCATAATCTAAACATATTTACAAAATTTTGTGTATGATTTATGAAAGACCGGGTTTGTGCAAGAATTTTCCTTCAAATATTTTCTTTTTACTAAAACGACATATGATCACCAAAAAAATGGTTCGAGTGTCATATTGTTTATAATTAGAAATATTTTATTTTCCTAAAATAAGTTCATGGATCAATTAAAGAAATAAATTATTAAAAAAGTAAACTATGGCATTTTATGGTAACAATATCTTTTTTAGATGTATCATATAATTGTAGATATAATTACAAAATCTGAATAAGTGAAAATTATTTGAATAACATGTTGATAAGTTATTTCAGTTTTTTTTTATAATTAAATTTCATTGAAATTTTAAACAAAAGGATTTCCAAAGCAAAAAATTTGAAAACTCATCACAACAAGCATTAATGAGATTTAAATGCAACGAAATACAAATAAAGCTGTGGGCAATAAATTTAATTTAATTTTCCCATGCATTGAATTAGATCTTTCTCATTGATGGCTAACAAGATCACTGTTTTTGTTTCTATTATTTTCTCCAATTTTTTTATTCATCATTTTGACAAAAAAAGTTGTTTATTTTTATTCATCGTTTTATGAATTCAATTTAAGATTAATGCTCTTTTATCAATTTTACCATTCTTCTTAATACTTATAATTAATACTAAAATTATTTGATTAAAATGGTATTTTAGAATTTTTCTTCAAGAAAATGACTATTTATGATATCTTCAAAACGACAAATAAAGAAATAGAGGGAGTATATTTCTATTTAATAGCGCTATTAAATCTCATTAAGGACCGACTTCTCATTAACAGCTGCTAATATACCCATTGGTAATTATCATTGCAGAAATTGTTGTTGATGGAGCAAAATTAATATATTTCTAGAAATGCCCTAAAAATTAAATTCTTTTGATGTTCTTATTTGCTAATTTTTCTGTATCAGTGCACAATTTATTAAGTTTTTATGATTAATTGAATTTCCTAAAAAAAGAAGTAATTCTGCATTTTCTCACACCAGAAAATTGAAGTTCCATTTCAACCTTCAAAGAATAAGAATTGAAAGTCATAAAAAAGAGAAACCCAAGTGTTATTTGAGGTTATAAAAAAGTTAATGCTAGTTTTTAATAAAATGAATTCAAAACAATCCCAACCAAAATAAAGAAACATAGTAGACTTTTAAGGCTGGGTTCACTTTGCAAGATTAGGTCTCAATTGGCTGTTAATTGGGCCATTAAGTTTTGTAATTGGGGGCTACTTGTGTGTTCGGTTGGGCTCATTAAATCGCGGGCTGCCTGACATTTTCGGTCCGATATGTGGGCCAGACCCCCTAATTGGGTCAATTACAATTCCTCCTCCCACCCTCCGAATAAGAATTAATGGCCCAATTGCATATTTATCGATCCATTTTGCCCTTCTTCGTCCCTGAAATTAAAAAATTACCAGATACAAAAAGTCGAAAATGTCATTCCTCTTCCATTAAATTACAAAATTACCATATACAAAAAAACATAAAACATATTACTTCTCCCATTTCTCCATTCGAAGACCACTGCCCAGAAGAAGTTTTGTTGCGCGAAGACATCTACGGGGAAAGTGAGATCTTAATTTCTTCATGAAATTAAGTGCTAAATTGGTTAAATGACCCCTATGGTTTTTATGTTCATTAATTTCGATTTTGGTACCATGAAATTTAGCTTGAAGCAAATATTTGGATTTTTTGATTTTTGAACATTTTTTCGTTTTTCCAGGAAGAAGGGTGCAGTTTGAGGCTCAAGCTGCGGGATTTTCACATTTCTTGTTGATTTTTTATAAATAGTTCTCCCCCTTGACAAATGCCATGAAAATATTTTTGTTAGCTAAAATTTTTTTATTTCTTGTACAGGGACGAAGAAAGTGATGGTGTAGAGTCTCTATCTTTGAAGAGTGAATGAGATGAAGAGATTTGATTAATGATGTGAGAATATATAAAGGGGTTGGGTTCAAAAACCGTAATAAATAAGGCTAGATTGTATCTATGCAGACATTCTGGAAATACAAATGGGCAAGCAATGCATTTAAGTCAAATAATCAAACGGTCAAATAAAGCATTAAATGGTCATTCATTTTAATTGGGAAACCGCCCCACTTTATTGGGAAGTGCAATGCAATTCAAAAAAAAAAAAAAAACTGTCCATATAACATCAAACAGTAAACTAATTTTTTTACCAGTTAAAGGAAGAAGTTATAATAATTTTGAAATTTTAAGTATGCCACAACCAAATAATTATCTTATATATATATATATATACCATGTAAACATTTTTCCACATATGAGAAGACTTATTAATCCGTAGGGGGTTTTACACATATGATGTCAAATGCAGACACGAAGGATAATATTTTCATGCAGAAAATATTATCATCAATTCATATAAACATAATCCCATATTTGAAAGATAATATAAACTGCCCAAAAAAAATCTGGATTTAATTTTCAAACATACAAGACCATCATAAAGCTTTCCTTCAAAACATCATTTGGCCAGAATCAACTTGTCATAAATGAGTTCACAGGGAACAAATATTATTTCAAACTTCAATACCCAAAAGTGCATCAAACACAAAGGATAGAACATCATAATCAATTCCCGAAACAAACAGTTCCAAGTTTTAGTATTCGCAATGATCACATGCATCACCTCAACATACAAGACCATCAGAATTGAAAAATGTAAACATCATTTGGTCAACAATTCACTCTATAGCAGACATAATCATATATATATTCACAATGTATTGCATACCCAAATGTGCACCAAACCCAAAACATCAACTTTAACATGAATTATCAAACAGTATCAATTGATTTACCAGAAAAACACATGCATTACCTCAACATATCAGACCATCAGAAAGCTTTCCTTCAAAACATCACTTGGCCAAAATCAACTTAAGGCTGCGTTCAGTTTACCAAGACAAATATTCATAACCTAGTACACAGTGAACAAACATTTTTTCAAACTTCAATACCCAACAGTGCATCAAACACAAAGGATAAAACATCATAATCAATTCCCCAAACAAACAGTACCAAATTTTAGTATTCAAATTAATCACATGCATCACCTCAACATAGAAGACCATCAGAATTAAAAAAATGTAAACATCATTTGATCAATAATCCTGTTTGCGTAAATTTTGACACCCGTATTACTTGATATCGAGCCAGAGCTTACAGTCCCACTGGGCGTGCCAAAATATTGTTTGCTATAAATTTTGCATCGGACAATACATGGCATCAAGGAACTATTTGCGTATAAATTTAACATCGAGGAATGCCTCGACGACATCGAGCAACCCTTGGCATCAAGAAGTGCCAAAAATATTGTTTGCGATAAAACTGACATCAAGGGGTGCTTGGCGTCGAGGGATCGACATCGAGGTATGCTTGGCATCAAGGTGTGCCAAAATATTGTTTGCTGTAAACCTGTCAGTGAATCCCTCGACGAGCCAATAGCTCGACGTGAAATACCTCGATATGATATGAAATAGATGCGGGCGTGCCAATGTTTGTGCGTGCAAACATAACGATTTGAAAATAGACATGTTGATATCGGTAAATTGACAATGTAAGTGTCCTGACAAAGACATGTTGATATCAAAATAAGTTGTCCTGATAAGGCTGACTTCTAAACGATTGCGACAGAGTAGGCAAACACTACCCGTAGTTCTTTTCTATGCCTGCCTGGCCGCAGGACTTAAATAATTTATGAAAATCTCTCTTAAGTGCCAAAAACTTATGACTAATCGATGGCCTGCTTAACATATCAGCGGATTTGAAAATCAGCAAATGCCTTGACAATCAATCAATTTAAATATACACCTTGACAGAAGACATAATCTTGACAGGAAACAGCATATCAATGGAAATCAATTGACGTAAAGTATATTTGTGTAAAAGAGTCAAAACATACGAGCCAAACGACTTCCATTAATAACAAAGGAATATTGGCGAGTTCCCCGATGTACAAATATTACAAAAATATACAAAACGATGAGTCTCCTGTTTCGGCATAATCTGCCAGATGAGTTGATAAACCTTTCATGTTCTGAAAATTGACTCCTTGATCGGCAGGTAAACCCGCCGATGAGCTGATGAAACATGACAATACATTAAGTTGACAGAAAGTAACATTGACGACGGGGGACCACCGTCAATGGTTCGCCCAACCTTGATGGATAACCACCAATCGGGCTCCTGATCAGCGGGTGGCCACTGACCAAGGCATCGACGAATCAGATGGCTACTTAGCCGATAGCCGTCAAGCAGATGGCTACCTGACGACGAGCTCATCAGGCAGATGGCTACTTGATGAGTTTGTCATATAAATACGTGGGCACTTACATGACGGTTATCAGCTTGCTACTTGGTTGATATGAGTGGTTTCGCTCGAGACAGTGTCAGCTGACGGCGGAAGAGAGCGGCGGCGGCGGCTTACTGTGAGCGGCGGCGGCGGCGGCGGCAAGACTTCAGGCGGTCAGGGATCACTGGTGGCTGAGGAGGGACAGACTGATATCAACGAGTTGACAGACTGATAACTTGACAGAAAACAGCTTGTTAACTGTCTGTTATCAAGGGGTTTCGCTCGAGACAGCGTCTGGACAGCGGAAGCAGCGACGGCGGCGGCTTAGTATCGGCGGCGGCGACGGATTTTGGGCGGCGGCGGCGGCTAGACTTCAGGCTGTCGAGGGTTGCTGGTGGCTGAGCAGGGACTGTTGATATCAGGGGTTCTACAGGGTGTTTGCTGAAAAAGAAGCAGCGGAGCGCTGGACTTCCGGAGAGGCGTTGAGCCGATCAGTGTTAGACTGAGATTTGTTGATTGATTGTTGTGTGTGTGTGCGCGAATGGCAGCCTGTTTGTATTTATAGCTGCTGATTGATGGGCTGATGGCTGGAAAAAACTGCTCCCTTGATGGCCACTCTCCCACTACTTCCACTATTTTCAGATTTCCCCACTATCTCCACTTTCTCCACTAATGGTGGTTACTTCTTCCCTCTTCTTTAATTTTCAGATTTGGCCTTGTGAGGAAGAAAACGTGTGCTGCAATTACTTGTTGTAACCACTTTGAGATATATAAGGGAGTTTGTTTATATACATATCCACTAGCCAACTAAATCATGTGGCCTTTGCAATTATCCATTTAATTAATTATCTTGTGATAATTAATTAATTAGTTATGCTATTGGGTCGATTTGGGCCAGTTCATATTAATGGCTTTGGACCATGGGCTGTTGTGGATCGGTTGGCCTGATAAATTGGGCCATTGACCTTATGTGATAACTGTAATTAATTATTCAATTAATTACTTAATGGCCTTATTTATTATATGGGCCGATTAATTAGACTTGGCCCAATTACTTAATTAACTTAATTAGTTAATCCATAATAACCAAAATAATCTATTGGGCTCATTTGTGTTTAATCATAATTTGGCTTTAATTATTAGTTAATTAAACTTGGCCCATAAATTAGTTAACTTTATCAATTAATTAATTTATGTTTGGCCCAAAATTAATTAATTGTGCAAATTGGGTCAAGTTTCCAAATTGGTCTCATGACCAAATTATTATTTCGGTCGGATCAATTTCCGGATCAAATTGGGTCCGATCTGGTCCAACCCGTTTGGAGTGACTTAATTCGGACCTATTGCCATTTTTGGCTTGTCATCGAGCCTTCATTCCTCGATTAATCGAGGGTGATTTTTTGGGTACAAACAATGCCCCCCGTAAGTCGTATTCGATGTAATTAATTTAATCGAATTAGACTTAGATTAAAGTTTTTCTCTCTTTTTTAAAGATGAGAAATTGGGACAATGCTTCATTTAATAAACAACTATCGGCTTTATAAAACCGAAACTATTTGTAGAAAATAGACCAAATTACAATGGCCTTGATGATGGCGGATCTCTCGATGTCAGCCAAGTATGGGTCTTTTCGATATCAAGATACTATGGATCTCTTCGATATCAAGACATCTCTTGATATCAGGATACCTATTAATACAGCGCGTCGATATCAGTGGGCCTCTCGACATTGAATAAACTCGATATAAGATACCATATAGTAATATGTCAGGGACTTAGCAGTCAGCCAAAATTTTGGTAGCTAACCAAATTCACTTCTTCAAGTGACTAATGCAATGGCCTGATGGCCAAAGACTCCTTTTATTTTCTGCTGCTTCGATTGGTAAAATGGCCTGATGGCCATAAACTAGTTTTCCTTTTTCTTAGTAGAATTTGTTTTGGCTTGGTTTATCTTATCTTTTTCTCCAAAACCGAAACCAAATATGACTAAGTACCAAAAATCGAAGCCATCAATTTTCCAACTCAACCAACAAAAAGGGATCGGCGCACTAAGGTACTCTTGGCGCCGCTCGATTCCCAGCTCCAAAGCTCGTTGATGTTCTAGACACATCGATTCCCAAATGGTGAGCCTGAACTTTTTCAAGTATCTTCCATTGATGGGGTCTCGACAGAGATTCCCATCTGGCTTTTTCAAAATGTAGCCCCCTCATCGAGTTATCAAGAAGATTTCATATGGTCCTTGCCACGTCGCGCTCCATTTACCATACTTTTTCTCGCGCTGATGAAGTGGCAAAACAGTCCTCCAGACCATGTCTCCGACGTCAAAGTGTTTCCTGCGTATCTTTTTATCGTAGTATCGGGCGACTAGCCTTTTTTGTGCCTCGATCTTATCTAACGCGGCAACCCTGATCTCGTCGAGCTCATCGAGCTGCTGGAACATATTTTCAGTATATTCTTCGGGTGTCAACTCATTTTGCTGCATCACCCGAAGAGATCGGACGTTGATCTCCATCGGTAGAACGGCATCCTGTCCATAAGTCAGTTTGTACGGAGTGGTGCCAGTGCTTGTCCGCTTGCTGGTCCGATAAGCCCACAATGCCTCTGACAGCATCAAGTGCCAAGCTCTTGGGTTTTCCTCGATCATCTTCGAGATGATATCCTTAAGAACTCGATTAGAGGCTTCCGCTTGGCCATTCCCTTGTGCATAATACGGTGTTGAATGGACCAACTCAAAACCCATCGATCTGGCAAATTCCTTGATCTCTTGACCGACGAACATCAGTCCCCTGTCAGTGACAATGGTCTGTGGCAGACCAAACCTGTGAATGATTAAGTCCTTGATGAACTTCATCACTTCGGCCTGATTGGCCTGTTTGAGCGGTTTGGCCTCTACCCACTTAGTAAAGTAATCTGTGGCCACAATAATGTACCGATGATGCTTGGAAGATGACGGATGGATTTCCCCGATGATATCGATGGCCCAGCATCTGAAAGGCCATGGCTTGATTATCATATTCATCTCCTCGACGGGCATCCTCTGGACCACCCCAAATCGTTGGCACTTCTCACAACCTTTTGCCAACCGTACACAATCTCCGACCATCTTTGGCCAGTAATAACCATATCGGCGAAGCAGCCATGCTAACTTGTGGCCGTTTTGGTGGGCCCCACAAATTCCTTCATGAGCTTCCATCATAATTCTCATGGCTTCCTGTTGATCGACGCATAACAGGAGCACGCCGTCATGGCTTTTTCTGTACAACTGATCTCCCATCAAGACATAGTTTACTGCCCTGAGTCTCGTCTGTCGAGAGGTTCGGTTCGACGGATCAGCCAGATATTTTCTGATCGGCTCTCTCCAGTCATCAGGGTCCTGAAACACACTCAAAACAGTCAGGACATTGTCTCGATACATAAACGACGGACAGTGTCGTCTCCTGACGACGTATTGCGACTCCTCGACGTCATCAGGGAGATCGATACCAGTCGCCAATTGGGCCAAACTATTGGCCTCGCTATTATTTCCCCTCGTTACATGATAGCATGTAACATCAACAAACTCCAACAACAAGGACATCACAGTTAAATAATATTTATCAAGTGCTGGGTTTCGGCATTTATAAGTACCTTGTATCTGCCTGATAACCAACTGCGAGTCCCCGACGATGACGACAGACTTACTGTCGAGCTCCCGGAGCATCTCTAGTCCGATTATCAAGGCTTCGTATTCGGCCTGATTGTTAGTACATTCAAAGTCAAATTGAATCGATAGCTTAGTTTTTACACTTGATGGAGAAATCAAAACGATACCTGCTCCGCAGAGTCTGTCGGTTCTCGACCCATCGAAGGCCAAAGTCCATGGCCTGATCTCTACTGTCATCGAGTCCAGTTCTTTGAGAACGGCTTGATCAATATCGAGACATGGATGGTCAACCAGAAAATCAGCCAATACTTGGCCTTTTACTGCTTTTTGCGGTACGTATTGCAACTGATATTCCATCAATTGGATGGCCCATCGATCGATCCGTCCCCTCATCACAGGCTTAGCTATCATATACTTTATCACATCAATACCAGAGATAACTAACACTTTCACAGGCAGCATATAATGACGTAATTTCTTGCGAGAGAAAAATAAGGCAAGGCATACCTTTTCTATTGGCGAGTACCTCTGCTCCGTTTCTGTCAAGTGCCTGCTCAAGTAATAGATTGCTCGTTCGAACCCGTCCTCGTCGTCTTGTGCCAGAAATCCGCCGACGGTGTCATCTGTGGCAGATATATATAATTTCAAGGGTTTCCCCTTGACAGGCGGCATCATTACAGGCGGCGTTGTCAGCTTATCCTTGATTTCCTGAAACGCCTGCTCATGCTCCGTTTGCCAGCAAAATTCTTCTTTGTCCTTCAATTTTAACAAAGGCGAGAAGACCTTTGTTTTTCCAGCCAAGTTAGAAATGAACCTCCGTAAAAAGTTAACTTTCCCAAGGAATTGTTGTAATTCCTTCTTCGTCGACGGAGGTCTGGCCGTCAAGATAGCTTTGGACTTATTTTTGTCAATCTCGATCCCCTTGCGATGCACTAAGAAGCCAAGAAAATTGGCTGACGCAACTGCAAACACACATTTCAAGGGGTTAAGTTTTAATTTATGTTTCCTCATTTTGGCAAATGACTTCGCCAAATGTGTTAGATGTTCGTCGTAACTAGCCGATTTAATAATGATATCATCGATGTAAATTTTAACAAAGTCATCGATGTACTCACTGAAGATGCAGTTCATGGCTCGTTGATAAGTT
This sequence comes from Penstemon eatonii, assembly GCA_038501285.1. NCBI lineage: Eukaryota > Viridiplantae > Streptophyta > Magnoliopsida > Lamiales > Plantaginaceae > Penstemon > Penstemon eatonii. Next base: position 6,420,112 of record CM076713.1, read on the forward strand.
GCTCCGGCGTTTTTGAGTCCGAATGGCATCACTTTCCATTGCTGGTGCCTATTCCGCCGGGACATTGAAAAGCCAGTTTCGGTACATCGTCAACAGCCACAAAAATCTGATTGTAGCCTGCACTTCCGTTGACGGCTGTCAGGAACATATTGCCAGCGGCAGCATCGATTAACATGTCCGCCATTGGCATCGGATATTCGTCTTTCGGAGATGCAAGATTCAGGTCCCTGAAGTCGATGCATATCCTGATCTTCCCGTTCTTTTTCATCACGGGTACAACATTCGCTACCCACTCCGGATATCGGGCCACCTCGATGAAACTGGCCTTCAACAGCTTCTCGATTTCTTCCCTGATCAGTCTGCAGACCTCGACAGACATCCTTCGCAGGGGCTGTTTCCGGGGTAAGTATCCGTCAAGTATCGGAATACGGTGTTCTACCAACTCTCTGCTCAATCCTGGCATCTCGTCGTAATTCCAGGCAAAACAATCCTTGTATTCCTTCAACACTTGTATCAGTCGATCCTTCTGGCCATCATCAAGCAATGCACTGATGTAAGTTGGCCTGTGATCATCTTCGGTACCTAACTCAATCTCGATGACAGGGTCCTGTACCTGTATCTTGATGTCATCGAGCTTGGCTGGCGCTGTTGCTAGCTTCTCTAACTGAATCTCGTCGCCATCTGATATTGGCGCTTCTTCTTCATCGATGAGATCGCCCGTATAGCATTCGGCCACATAGGCCCGAAACCTTCTGATCAAATCGGCACATGCTTCTTGCTGTGGCCCGATAACAACAATCTCATCAATCTCCAGTCTGTCGGCCTTACAGGCCGATGATCCTTCGTCGTCAGGACAATTCATAAGGACTGATAGTTCTGTTCGTGCGGCCCAGACTCCTTGACGTTGCAAGGCCGACTTAGTTCTTTGGCTAAACAAGCCATTTCAAGTTGCGTCAACTTCTTGCTAGAAGTAACTTCTTTCGGTCGTCCGTATTTGTCCTGCCCGATGAATCTGTAAGGTCCTACGTCGTCTCGATAGTATGCTGCCTCGACAGCATTGATCTTTGCAGTGAACGGCCTGTTGTCGGCCATTACGATCTCAGGTTCAGAGGCGTCTCCCCAAATTAACAAGCATTGATGCAAGGAGGACGGTACACACAAGGCTAAATGGATCCAGTCCCTTCCTAGCAATGCATTGTACGATGTGGCAGCATCCACCACAAAGAAAGCGATCCTCAAACTGGTTTTTCCAATCTTTACCTCGACGGGCAATATTCCTAACGTGTCAGCTTTTCCCCCTGTGAAGTTGCTGACAATCACCTTAGTCTCCATCAAGTCTTCGCTGACCTTTCCAAGTTTGTGCATCGTCGATGCAGGCATCACGTTGACGGCAGCTCCATTGTCGACCAGCATTCTGTCGATGGGTTTCCCGTCTATATTGCCTGATACGTAAAGTGGCCTGATATGTCGAGCCATAAATGATGGTGGCTTTTGGAAAATAGTTTCAATCCTTTTATCCCAATCGGTCTTTTTCTCGTCGTCGACCGATAACAGCTCTAAGTCCTCTGCCATTTGTACCACTGGCATACTGTCGTCCCAAAAGCCATCAGTGGCATACTCCAGCTCCTCGTTGACGAATTCAACAAGCTCAGAATCGATGGCGTTGCATTCCATCACCGTCGATCCGTTCGTCGGCTGACTGGTGGTAGCATTTTCTACTGCTTTTGTTTCTGTTTCCTTGTCGACCGCTTGCTTAGTGACCTCTTGTTTCTCGACTTCCTGCCGCTCAGTAGGTCGATTGACCTGTTCCTCGATTTCCTGGCATGATTTGGCCTTGACGGTCTGACCAGTTTTGGCCTCGCCTTCCTTGTTGCCTCTATCGTCGAAAATCTCGGCAAATTTTGCCTTGAGATCGTTTTCGTCTTCCTCGTCGGACAACAAGTCATCTTCTTCTAAGTTGATAGTACCGAATTTAGCCTTTCCTGGGGTCCATTTGGAAGTGTCGATCTGCATCGAGCTCTTGGCCTCGATACTGTCGACCCCTCGGCCAGATTTGGCCTCTATCGTTCCCTGTTTCAATTTCTGCTCCGTTGACGGAGGCTTCTTTACTGATTCTCTCATCGGGGCCTTCCCCTTAGCAATTTCCAGTTCCTTTCGTTGGCGTAAGTAACGCCTATACTGCGTCCGGGTCATCTGATCGACCCTTCGATCTCCAGGAAATTTCGGGTGCCTGACGGGAACCCATCGATCCACCTGTGTATCGGCGGGGGTGTGGACGGTTCGCGGCCTCGATGAGCCTGGCGGAGTAATCTTTGGTGACGGACCATGTGTCCTGTCTCTACGACTGGCGGTCGATCTGACCTGCCTAACTGGTGTCCTGTCAGGGGATCTCTCCCTGATTCTGCTGTTTCGGTTGGTACCTTCCTGATGCCGTCGAGGCATCATGGTTTTAGCCTGTTCCCGGCGTTGTTCCGCCGTTGATGTTGCACGTTCAGTATTTTCCATCGTAGTTGGGACCGGATACGGCACCATGGGTCGAGGTGGTGGTGGTGGTGGTATCGCCTGCGGCTGCGGCGCTGTTTGGGGGTTTGCCTGCGGTTGCGGCATCATCTGATAAGGATATCCTGACGGCATTACATTTGGCCAAGGCATGTATGGGCCATATATCGTCGGGTTGATGAACAGCGGGACTGTCGCCAATTCGTTTTGGCACCTCGCACACAGGCCCATTTCCTTGTTTCTCATGTCATAATCTGGATCATCTTCTGAGTACAGTTTCTCACCTGTCGGTAATTCCGTGATTGTTATGACATTTATCCCTACTTCATTTTGTTGGAATGGGTTAGTGTCAACCGTCATCGGTTTCGTGATCTTCCAATCCGGGGCAAACCTCAAGATGCCCTTGTCAAGGTGATCCTGCACCATCCACCTGAACACTAGACACTCGTTCGTTGCATGAGTCCAAACATCATGATATTTGCAATACGTTTTACCTGCTATCTTCATTGATGGTGGAATCACGTGGTCTCCTTTGAGGCGAAGGATCTTGTCGGCCAACAACTGATCGAATATGGCCTCTGTTTTCGAGACATCGAAAGAATATCGTCTTTCCCTGTCGGTTTTATATTCAGCGTCTCGACGCACCAAATTATTTGGCACCTTGATAGTAGGTTGAGGTTCTTTCGGCTTGGCGAGAGCCGTACAGACGGTGTTCTTAGGGCAGACCACTTCTGCCAGTCCGATCTCGATACCCTGTTGCTCAATCGGTCTGCTGACCTGATTGATCTGCTCCTCACTAGAGTCGACCATACCCACTTGATAGTAACTTCCTCTGGGCTGTCGGCCGTTCTCGTCTCTCAATACTCGTTCATAACGGACCGCGTGATCGGTCAGTTCGAACAAGTCCTCGTGGTATTGTGCCATCATGATCTTTCGTAACTCGAAATGCATGCCATGGATGGCAATTTTGATGCATTCCTTTTCTGGCAGCGGGATGGCGCAGAATCCTCTGGCCCTGATGAACTTCTTCATGTATTCTTCGACAGTCTGTCCTGTCAGCTGCCTCATGTTCGACAGCTCGATGACGGACACCTCGAGTGGGGCCTGATAGTGGTTCATCACGAATATTTTTTCCATGTATGGCCAGTCGGGGACCGATCCAGGTTTCAAATTGGCGTACCAGTGGAACGCCATTCCCGTCAAGGAGTTAGGAAACAGTTTCAATTTTAACTCGTTTGTCATGTTGCCACATTCTAAAGAGAACCGAGCCAGATGCTCCGTGGCAGACTGTGATCCCTCGCCAGAAAACAGTGTAAAATTCGGTGGTCTGTAGTTCAATGGGAATGGGATCTGATCGATATATTTTGGGTGAGGCTTATTATACCTCGCTGCCCTGTTCCCCTGTCTCCTGACGAACATTTCTTCAGCTTGGTTCACCGTCAAGAGGTCTTCTCGACCCTCTACAGGTCGATGAACCGCCCTGTCATAGGCCGATAGATTGGCCTGATGTCCTTCATGGCCGTATCCGACGGCCTCTGAGCGGTCCTCTTCGGACCTGCCCCCCGAGTCTGGGCGATTCCTCGTTTTAGAGGTGCTTTCTCTCTTATCCGGGACATTAGATTGTCCATTGCCTTGCTTGAAAGACGTCTCGTCTCTCGATGAGCTTCCTCCGATATGGATCGCAGGGCCTTTGCCCTTGTCAACGGCAGTCTTCTGCGGCCTAGTCCAGGCCTGCGCTTGGATGCCATTGGCGAGCATGTTGATGCTTTCAGTGAGCGACGTCAACTTTGCCTCCAAGTGCATCAAGGAGTTATTTACAGTGTGGCTGGCTTCTGTACTGGCCTGACTAGCAGCAATGGCCGAGCCCAGCATGTTCTCAAACTTACTGACGATGTTAGACAATTCCTCCTGTTTGGTCTCAAGGTCCCTGGTGAAGTTACGGACCTCTACAGTCAGCTCTTCAATTCTGTCGGCTCCTTCCACAGTCAGTGGAACCGTTGATAGATTTTCCAAAGTATGCGTTAAGTCAGAGCGTGTCCTTGTCAAGGTTGATCGAGTCCTTCGTGGTACCTGTGATGTCATCTGACGACAACAAAACAATAACCACTTAGTATCAGCTGATTGACTGTTTGGCAAAGAGATAATCAAGTGTCAGCTAGCCAAAGTTGGCTGATAATCGTTTCATGGCAACCTAATTAAAACACAGAATCATTTTCATGCCCCCCGAGCCATAAAATTGTGTGGCTGGTAGGGTTTTTGACAAAAAGATTTTCTGTCCCACTGAGCCAACATATTTTGTGGCTGGCAAGTGTTTTACAGAGAGATTTTCAGGTCCCACCGGGCGTGCCAAAATATTGTTTGCGTAAATTTTGACACCCGTATTACTTGATATCGAGCCAGAGCTTACAGTCCCACTGGGCGTGCCAAAATATTGTTTGCTATAAATTTTGCATCGGACAATACATGGCATCAAGGAACTGTTTGCGTATAAATTTAACATCGAGGAATGCCTCGACGACATCGAGCAACCCTTGGCATCAAGAAGTGCCAAAAATATTGTTTGCGATAAAACTGACATCAAGGGGTGCTTGGCGTCGAGGGATCGACATCGAGGTATGCTTGGCATCAAGGTGTGCCAAAATATTGTTTGCTGTAAACCTGTCAGTGAATCCCTCGACGAGCCAATAGCTCGACGTGAAATACCTCGATATGATATGAAATAGATGCGGGCGTGCCAATGTTTGTGCGTGCAAACATAACGATTTGAAAATAGACATGTTGATATCGGTAAATTGACAATGTAAGTGTCCTGACAAAGACATGTTGATATCAAAATAAGTTGTCCTGATAAGGCTGACTTCTAAACGATTGCGACAGAGTAGGCAAACACTACCCCTAGTTCTTTTCTATGCCTGCCTGGCCGCAGGACTTAAATAATTTATGAAAATCTCTCTTAAGTGCCAAAAACTTATGACCAATCGATGGCCTGCTTAACATATCAGCGGATTTGAAAATCATCAAATGCCTTGACAATCAATCAATTTAAATATACACCTTGACAGAAGACATAATCTTGACAGGAAACAGCATATCAATGGAAATTAATTGACGTAAAGTATATTTGTGTAAAAGAGTCAAAACATACGAGCCAACGACTTCCATTAATAACAAAGGAATATTGGCGAGTTCCCAGATGTACAAATATTACAAAAATATACAAAACGATGAGTCTCCTGTTTCGGCATAATCTGCCAGATGAGTTGATAAACCTTTCAAGTTCTGAAAATTGACTCCTTGATCGGCAGGTAAACCCGCCGATGAGCTGATGAAACATGACAATACATTAAGTTGACAGAAAGTAACATTGACGACGGGGGACCACCGTCAATGGTTCGCCAAACCTTGATGGATAACCACCAATCGGGCTCCTGATCAGCGGGTGGCCACTGACCAAGGCATCGACGAACCAGATGGCTACTTAGCCGATAGCCGTCAAGCAGATGGCTACTTGACGACGAGCTCATCAGGCAGATGGCTACTTGATGAGTTTGTCATATAAATACGTGGGCACTTACATGACGGTTATCAGCTTGCTACTTGGTTGATATGAGTGGTTTCGCTCGAGACAGTGTCAGCTGACGGCGGAAGAGAGCGGCGGCGGCTTACTGTGAGCGGCGGCAGCGGCAAGACTTCAGGCGGTCAGGGATCACTGGTGGCTGAGGAGGGACAGACTGATATCAACGAGTTGACAGACTGATAACTTGACAGAAAATAGCTTGTTAACTGCATGTTATCAAGGGGTTTCGCTCGAGACAGCGTCTGGACAGCGGAAGCAGCGGCGGCGGCGGCTTAGTATCAGCGGCGGCGGCGGCTTAATGTCGGCGGCGGCGGCGGCGGCTAGACTTCAGGCTGTCGAGGGTTGCTGGTGGCTGAGGAGGGACTGTTGATATCAGGGGTTCTACAGGGTGTTTGCTGAAAAAGAAGCAGCGGAGCGCTGGACTTCCGGAGAGGCGTTGAGCCGATCAGTGTTAGACTGAGATTTGTTGATTGATTGTTATGTGTGTGTGCGCGAATGGCAGCCTGTTTGTATTTATAGCTGCTGATTGATGGGCTGATGGCTAGAAAAAACTGCTCCCTTGATGGCCACTCTCCCACTACTTCCACTATTTTCAGATTTCCCCACTATCTCCACTTTCTCCACTAATGGTGGTTACTTCTTCCCTCTTCTTTAATTTTCAGATTTGGCCTTGTGAGGAAGAAAACGTGTGCTGCAATTACTTGTTGTAACCACTTTGAGATATATAAGGGAGTTTGTTTATATACATATCCACTAGCCAACTAAATCACGTGGCCTTTGCAATTATCCATTTAATTAATTATCTTGTGATAATTAATTAATTAGTTATGCTATTGGGTCGATTTGGGCCAGTTCATATTAATGGCTTTGGACCATGGGCTGTTGTGGATCGGTTGGCCTGATAAATTGGGCCATTGACCATATGTGATAACTGTAATTAATTATTCAATTAATTACTTAATGGCCTTATTTATTATATGGGCCGATTAATTAGACTTGGCCCAATTACTTAATTATTAATTAACTTAATTAGTTAATCCATAATAGCCAAAATAATCTATTGGGCTCATTTGTGTTTAACCATAATTTGGCTTTAATTATTAATTAATTGAACTTGGCCCATAAATTAGTTAACTTTATCAATTAATTAATTTATGTTTGGCCCAAAATTAATTAATTGTGCAAATTGGGTCAAGTTTCCAAATTGGTCTCATGACCAAATTATTATTTCGGTCGGATCAATTTCCGGATCAAATTGGGTCCGATCTGGTCCGACCCGTTTGGAGTGACTTAATTCGGACCTATTGCCATTTTTGGCTTGTCATCGAGCCTTCATTCCTCGATTAATCGAGGGTGATTTTTTGTGTAAATTTTGACACCCGTATTACTTGATATCGAGCCAGAGCTTACTGTCCCACTGGGCGTGCCAAAATATTGTTTGCGTATTGTTGGATGAAGATGAAGAGAAAAGAAGTTAATTGTTAAGGGAAGGTTTTGATGATTTTCAAAACATCATAATCAGCTAAGTATGGAAAGCTTAGTTCTCTTAGAAGAATTTTGAACAATTAAAAGAAGACATCAGAAGAGTTCAAAGTTCAAAGCCCAGAAGACTAGTGATCTCATGCTGAAACAGCGAACAGAAGGGTAGGTCATCAGCCGAGTCAAATCAGATTAGTTCAGTATTTGATCAGCAGAGTATCTATCAGCAGAGTCGCTTCGATCAGCAGAGTAGAAGAGATCATGAGAGAAGTCCAACGGTAATAAATGCACCAAGTGTAATAAATGCTGGAAGAGAGGGGTAGTAATGGCAAATGATTGGAATTAACTCTCGGATCAGCAGAGTGCATTTAATGCAGCTACAGGAAAGTACAGCAGAAAAGGTACTGTAGCAGGTAGCCGTTCTGATTTCGGGCTAAGGCTATGGATTTGAAGATTTGATTTGCTTCAACGGTCTTATTTTCAAATTCAAGTATAAAAGGAGCTGATTTACACGAGCGAGATACACAACAACAATCAGAGATTTTGCATTCGAAGCAGAAATTTTTCTAAGTCTCAAAAGCTCGAACAGCTCACTCGTCTGGTGGAAGTCATCTATTGACAGAAACCCAGTTGAAGAAAACAGAAAAACATTATCTGAGTGATTTTGTAATAGCTGAGTGTTGTGCGAAGTTAGAATCCATCTTTGTGAGTGATTCTACTTTAGAGGATAGGATTTCTGAGTGATTTCCTATTGTGAGCTTATAGCCTTTTCATTCGTTGTTTAGGTGTAAGTGGAAAAATATTGTAATCTGTGTGATTATAGTATAACCCAGAATCTAAGTGATCTGGAAGAGTGGACTAAAGGATTTTTATCCATATAACCACTATAAAAATTCTTTGTGTTATCTTGCATTTAAGTTTTCTTGCATATTTTAAAGCTTGCATATTTACACACTTTGAATTAAAAAAAAAAAAAAAAAGGATTTTATAAGGAGTTTAAAAACTGGGGATAAAATCTTTTAAGAACTTAGTTTACTTGTGAAAAACACTTTCAAACAATCCGCTGCAAGTATACTCTTTGGAAAACTGTTTTGTTGAAAAACAGCTAAGTATTTATAAGAAGAGCGGTCACTCTGCTGTTCTAGACTTGTTCTTGATCAGCGAAGTAATCTTACTGTTCTTCATCAGCTTAGTCTGCTGACAGAACACTGAAAAGTTTTTAAGTTCAAAAAAATTTCAGAGGTCTATTCACCCCCCCCCCCCTCTAGACCTCATCTGACCACTTGGGACCAACAAGTGGTATCAGAGCAGGTGGTTCATTTGAATCAGCTGCCTGATCAACGAGCTTGATCCAAGTGTTTTTCAAAGGTTTTCAAAACTTTTTCAAAAGAGCATCTTTTTGAAAAATCAAAACTCTTTGAAAAATGGATTGTATCAGCCATGTTCCCCACATTGCTGGTATGTCCTTTGAGGACTGGAAAATCAGAATGGAGATTTTCCTAGCTGCTTATAATGACAACATGTACACATGTATCATTAAAGGTCCATTCAGATTCACAAAGACCATAAAAATAAATGAAGTTGATACGGTTGTGGAAAAAGATCTTCATGAGATGACTCCAGAAGAAATAAAGCTTTACAATCTAGACAAAGTTGGGAGATTCATCATGACTAAAGCCCTGGACAATGATCGGTTTGACAAGGTTAAACATTGTAAAACTGCAAAAGAGATGTGGGACAAAGTCAGAGATATGAGCGAAGAAAACGACGCCATAAAAGAGCATCAGCTGAGTGTTGCTCTAGAAAAGCTGGATAACTTCAAGATGAAATCCTCTGAAACCATTGATCAGATGGATACAAGATTTACAAGAATATTAAATGAAGTATTGAAGCTTGGAAAAACCTTCACAGACAAGGAGATAACCATCAGAGTACTGAAGGCCTTACCTCCTAAGTTCAACATGAAGGTGACAGCAATGGAAGAATCAAGGGATTTGGGAAAAATCTCTCTTACTGAGCTGTTTTCTGTACTCAAGGCATTCGAGTATAAACTGCCTAGGATGGGTATTGAAGAAACCTCAACTTCAGGACCCACAGATGCCTTAGTTGCTGCTGAAAACACCAGGAGACCAGCACATAGAAGCCAAGATGTGGACTCATCTGATGAAGCATCACTACTCAACAAGAAGGAGTACACTGCTGGAGATGTAGCATTATTGATGAACAACTTCAAGAAGTTCTACAAGAGAAAGATGAAAAACAAATACAATCATGCTGCTTCTACTTCTAAACCCAACTCTTCTTCTCAAGAAAAAGATGATTATAAAGCAAAACTAATGTGTTATAACTGCAGGAAATTGGGACATTTCATCAGAGACTGTCCATATCCAAAAGCAGAGAAATACACCGAGGAAGAGAAGAGAATCAGAAAGGAAAGAAAGCATCAAAAAGGGAAAGCAATGGTAGCTGAAGCAGAAAAGCTTGCTGCTGTCTACTCATCTGATTCAGATTCAGACACGTCTGATGAAGAATCTTCTGATGAAGAGAAACCTGCTCTCCTCTGCCTGATGGCTAAGGAATCTGATGACTCAGAGGATGAGGTAACCCCTCAAGATAATGAACTATTTAATTCTCTAGAGCAAATGATGTTGAATAATACTACTATTGCTGGAGAATTTGTTAAGCTTAAGGAAGAGATGAACTTGCTAAAAGAGCAAAATAACTCACTGAAACTTAAAGCTGAAAAGCCTAAAGAATCAGCTGAGTATAAACAGCTTGAGCAAGAGCATGAATCTCTGAAAGCTGAATGTGAGGTCTATAAAGGAAAAATCATGGAACTTGAGAAAATTATTGAGTCTCATGATAAGTCAACTGTTGCATCCATGCATACATCTAGTAAACAGGAGACACCTTTAGAAAAGGATAAACTAGAATTGAATCATACTGAAAAATTCATTTCTGCTGACAATAGTAAGGTCATTCTGTATGTTCAAACTTCTAAACCTAGCTACCTCATCTGAGAAAGTGGTAAAGGAGAAGAAATCTCCTAAGGCTAAAAAGAGCAAAGAACCTAGTGTAGGAAAACAGACTAGTAAACCTAAACAGAAGAGTCCTAGGAAGTCTTCTGATAAGGTCAAGACTAATCAGACTAGTGAGAAAACTAAGTCGTCTGTCAATGAGCAAGTTACTAATAAGCCAAAGAAGCATAAAAATAAGAAAAATCAAAATGTTTGGTATGGAAATGAGCCATATTATGTGCAACCTGCTGCATATCATCCCGTGTATCATGCACCTCAATTTCCTAGTTACTATGCACCTTATCCTGCTCATCCAATGCATGCATATCCTGCTTATCATGCACCTTACCCTGCTTATGAACACTATTCTTATCATACTGATCATCAACATGACTTATCTGCTAACTATGATAAAAATGAAACTGTTCATGCTCCTGTCAAAACTCAGAAACCTAAGAAGCCTAAGACTTCAACATCTTGGGTTGTCAAATGTGGAACTAATCCTTCAGGACCCTCTCAATAAGGGTACCTAAAACAATTTTATTTTTGTTTTGTAGGTTAGGATTAGGAGTAGGGGTAAAGTAGAGAAGATTTGGTACTTGGACAGTGGATGTTCAAGGCAAATGTGTGGAAACATACATGAGTTGACTGATGCAGTTGTTGTGGATGATCCAAGTGTTACATTTGGAGACAGCAAAGAAGGCAAGATTAAAGCTAAAGGAAGATTGATCAGAGGAAACATAGAGATATCTGACGTCTCGTATGTTAAAGGCCTCAAATATAATCTGCTAAGCATAAGTCAATTTTGTGACAAAGGATATTCAGTCATCTTCTCAACAGATAAGTGCTACGTTGAACAGATTGGTACAAAGAAGGTAATTTTATCTGGAAGACGACAAGGGAATGTCTACATAGTCGACTGGGATTCTGTTGACAAGAATTCAAGTATTTGTTTGGTAGCATCTGCACCAAGTGAAGTTAGTTGGCTATGGCACAAGAGAATGAATCACTTAAACTTCAAGACCATAAATAGATTAATCAAGAATGATCTGGTAGAAGGGATTCCAAAAACAGTTATGAGCAAAGACAAGCTCTGTGACGCATGTCAGAAGGGTAAACAAATCAAGTCATCTTTCAAAAGCAAGAAGCATCAATCTTCTGAAAGAATATTGGAGCTACTACATATGGACTTATTTGGACCCATTGATCCAGTCAGAAACGGTGGAAAGAAATACTGCCTAGCTATTGTGGATGATTATTCAAGATATACTTGGGTGATTTTCATGAAAAAGAAAAGTGAAACCAAGGAACATCTTACCAATCTGATGGAACTGATCCAAAATGAGAAGAGTATCAAAATATTGAAGATCAGATCAGATAGAGGGACAGAGTTTACAAACTCTACTGTTGAAGAGTATTGTAATATCAAAGGAATACATCATGAGTATTCAGCTGCTAGAACCCCTCAACAGAATGGTGTTGCTGAAAGGAGAAACAGAACACTAAAGGAAGCTGTCAGAACCATGATAGCTGAAGCCAAGCTGCCACAAAGATTTTGGGCAGAAGCAACAAATACAGCATGCTTTACTCAGAACAGATGCATGATCAACAAAAATCAGAACAAGACTCCATATGAAGTTTGGAACAACAGGAAACCAAACATTCATTACTTTAAGATTTTTGGTTGTAAATGTTTTGTTTTGAATAATGGGAAAAATCACCTTACTGCATTTGCAGAAAAGGCTGATGAAGCTGTCTTTGTAGGATACTCAACTGTTAGTAAGGCCTATAGAGTTTTCAATAAAAGAACATTACTAATAGAAGAATCTATCCATGTAGTATTTGATGAGCCAAATAAATCTTCTGAAAAGAATCAAAATGTTAACCAAGATCTGTCTACTGATTTTCAGAAATTAGACATTGGAAGAAATGAAGAATATGTTCCCATCATACTACCCAATTTAAACTCAGCTGAGAACTCAAGTGCTGTTCAAAATCACAGTACTGATTGTCTAACAGACGAGTTGCAAACAGCTGAGATCAAAACAGAGGACAACATTCAGACCTGCAACCTGATCTTAGATGGCTCAGAAATCACCCACCAGAGTTAGTGATTGGTGATCCATTAGATAGAGTGAAAACAAGAAGAGCTGCTGCACAAGATGCTATGTTTGTCACCTTTCTATCTCAAATAGAGCCTAAACAAATTGAAGAAGCTCTAAATGATTCCTTCTGGATAGAAGCTATGCAAGAAGAGCTGAATCAATTTGAAAGGAATGAAGTCTGGTACTTAGTTCCTAGACCAAGTCATCAAAGGGTAATTGGCACTAAGTGGGTTTTCAGAAATAAGATGAATGAAGATGGTGTTGTCACCAGAAATAAAGCAAGATTAGTGGCCAAGGGTTATTGTCAAGAAGAAGGAATTGACTTTGATGAAACTTTTGCACCAGTAGCAAGACTTGAAGCAATCAGATTGTTTCTAGCCTATGCTGCTTACAAGAACTTCACTGTCTATCAGATGGATGTGAAGTCTGATTTTCTCAATGGAGAATTGCAAGAAGAAGTGTATGTTGAACAACCTCCTGGATTTGAAGTCTATCAAGAAGAGGACAAGGTATATCGTCTGAAGAAAGCCCTTTATGGACTGAAACAGGCTCCAAGAGCATGGTATGATACCCTATCTGATTTTCTTTTAATTAAAGGATTTCGTAAAGGTAAGGTAGATAAAACCCTGTTCACAATTGAATGGGAAAATCATATATTACTTGTGCAAATATATGTCGACGATATTATTTTCGGTTCAACTAACCAACAGATGTGTGATAAGTTCTCCAAGCTGATGGAGAATAAGTTTGAAATGAGCATGATGGGTGAACTTAATTATTTTCTTGGTTTACAAGTCAAACAGATGCCTGATGGAATCTTTATAAATCAAGCTAAATACACAAGAGATCTGTTCAAGAAATTTGGTATGGAAACTAGCTCAACTGCTACAATTCCTATGTCTACAAGTCTTCGTTTGGATAAAGATGAAGATGGCAAATCAGTGGACATAACCAAATATAGAGGCATTATTGGTTCATTGTTGTATCTAACAGCAAGTAGACCTGATATAATGTACTCAGTTGGAGTCTGTGCAAGATTTCAATCAAACCCCAAGGAATCTCATCTCTTAGCTGCCAAGAGGATATTGAAATACATTAAAGGCACTCAAGAATTGGGATTGTGGTATCCTAGAGAATCTGGATTTGAGCTTATTGGTTATTCAGATTCAGACCTTGCTGGCTGCAAGATTGACAGAAAGAGCACAACAGGTGCCTGTCAGTTCTTAGGTAGTCGTCTGATCTCATGGATGAGTAAGAAACAAACTTCAGTTTCTATATCTACTGCTGAAGCTGAATATATAGCTGCTGGAGCTTGCTTTGCACAGATACTTTGGTTGAAGCATCAACTAGAAGATTACAACATCAAAAAATCAGTGGAATTCCAATCTACTGTGACAATACAAGTGCAATCTCTCTTACTCAGAACACTACAAGTCATTTAAGGACTAAACATATAGAGATCAAGCATCACTTCATTAGAGATCATGTGGAAAAAGGCAATGTTATGATAGAGTATGTTCATACTGACAATCAGATTGCTGATATCTTCACCAAACCTTTAAGTGAAGTAAGGTTCTCAACTCTAAGAGCTGAGCTAGGACTACTAAATTTGGATGCATAAGCTGAGGGGGAACTCATCAGAAGACTGAAGTTCAACAGCTTAGCTATCCATTATTCGTTTCAAGGATTAACTCTCAACAGACTAGTTAACTTATGGATTCTTAAAGACAGGGGGAACGTGTAAGACTAGCGGTACTTCTGTTCTAAAGATAAAATTTGTTAATGACAGTTAGTTGAAGTTAAGTTATCAGAAGATCTGTTCTTAATTCTTGAAGACTGAAGATTATTTTATCTTGCTGGATTGACAAACAGCAGAGGAAGATTACTAGCTATTGGTATTCTCTAGTCATATCAGATAACAGATCACTCGTCTGTCAGATAAGTTAAACTCTACTAATCTGATATCTTATATAAGCATGGTTACAAATCGTATATATAAAAACGCGCTTTTATAAGTAACAGATTAGTGTCGATAGAGTTTCCCGCCCATCTGACATTAAAATAATAAAATTGAAATCCGCAATTCTCACCCACACGATTAGTAAACTGTCAGATTAGATCAACGTTTCAAATTAATCACGATAACCAAATCAAAAGGAAACCTATAAAGTCCGATCTGAAACAGTACAGTCGTCTTACGCACTCAAATACTCTCAAATTCTCTAACTCTCAAGCTCTCCTATTTCGAAAGTATATTGCTTTTGCAGATTCCTTCTCACTAATCTCATAAATGGACAAGATTATTGATGGAAGATACTTAAACTACAGCAAATTTCACTTTTCGGGTACTGATCTGATGCGGTCACTTCTGGAGAAAATCAAAGGGGCATCACTTGTTCCTGTTCTTGAAGCACATGAAGATAGGGTTTACTTAGAAGACGTTTATCACTTCTACACGACCAGGAAGCTCAATAATGATGAAACTGTCATGACGGTGGTCATTGGTGGTAAGAAAATTGCTATCTCTGCTGCTGTTCTTAGTGAAATTTACAAGTTAACAGATAAGGGAGGAGATGTGACCAGTTTAGGGTCAGAAAAGGAGGAAGAATTTTGGGCAATCTGTGCGAAAAGGGGAGAAAAGATGACTGGAACTCTGATGAAAACTCAATTAAAAGATGAGTATCAGAGGTTCGCAGACATCATTGCGAAGGTGTTGGATTGTAGCACGAGTTCTTTGGATGGATTACCAAGGAAAAGGTACTACACCATGGTTTGCATATACTATGGTCTGAAGGTTAACTGGGCTGCTCACGTCTATGAGCTGCTGAGTGACAAGAGGCTTTCTCACGCCATCTTACTCAGTAATCTGTTTGCGTCCCTGCAATGCCCCATGGGTGGAGGAAAGACAACCCACAGTAGCAAGGAGTTCAAACTATATGAACCAGTGAAACAATTGGTGGCAAAGCCAAAAAGAAAGGCCACTGCAAAATCCAAAAAGACCCTTTCTAAGAAGAGCAAGAAGGAGGGTCAGACTAGTCAACCTGCTGAGCCAACAGCACAGTCTGCTGTTGTGGCTGGATCAGCACAAACTCAAGATGCAGTTCCAGAAAAGATAATTGAAGAATTTACCAAGGAGATTGAACAAATGGAGACAAGTTCCTCTCCTGAAAGAACTGAATCTGAAGAAGAAATACCTCTTCAAAGGTTGAAAAGGTTGAGAACAAGAAGTGAGGCAAGGGGACCTCCTACTGCCAACCCCCTGCCAAAAGACTTGCAAAATCAAAGGTTAAGAGAAAGGTCACTTTCTCTGAAGAGCCAGTTGCAACAGTAAGAGAAACAACAACAGAAGCAGAAAGGCCATTAACCATTGAAGAACCTGCTGCTAAAGCTGCTGCTGCTGAAACTGAAATTGTTTCCATAGTTGGAGTGTCAACAGAAGACTCATCTGCTGCTCTATCTGCTGAAGTTGAAGAAGCACAGCAGACTAGTACAGCACATAAAGGAGATG
The DNA here is from genome assembly GCA_038501285.1 of Penstemon eatonii. Classification (NCBI taxonomy): domain Eukaryota; kingdom Viridiplantae; phylum Streptophyta; class Magnoliopsida; order Lamiales; family Plantaginaceae; genus Penstemon; species Penstemon eatonii. The sequence continues at coordinate 6,436,297 of CM076713.1, forward strand.
CACTCTTGCTGCATCCTACTCCAGTTGCTGCAACCCCTCTTCAAGCAGTTGAGAGTCCTGAATCAAGGAGAAAAAGGACTGGTAAAATTGCAACCTACTTGACTGCTGCTGAAAAGAAGAGACAAGACGCTGCTGAAAAGCAAAGGATAGCTGCAGAAAAGGCAGAAGAAGATAGGCTGAAAAGCCTAGAGCTAAAAAGGCTGGAAGAAGAAGCCATCAAAATGACTCAAGAGCAGAGGGATGCTATTGAGCAAGCAGAATTGGCTGCTGCTATTGAAGCAAGCACCAAAGATGCTCATGGACCTCAGCATACTGGTGGAGTGGTTATTGGTGAACAGAGAGATCCTAACAAACCAATACCAGCTATGCCTGCACCAAAGATAAAGCCTAAAAGAAGAGAGGAGATCAGATTGGCTCTGGAGATTGTCAGGGATGACCCTGCTATCTTTGAAGAATTCCTCAAGAGGCTAGATGCTGAAAATGCAAGAATCAATCGTCTGACATTATTCCATGCTGAAAAGATCAGATACAACAGATGGAGAGAATTCAGACTAATAAAGAGCTCTGCTGAAATGGCCAAATGGAGAGCCTTCAATGCTGAAGAAGCCTGGGTATTAAAGTGGCTTGAGACTGGATCCCTAATTCAAGCACTTGATTCAGAATTCTTTCTGGACAGGTTAAGATTGAGAATAAGTCACATAGTCAAGGCTGAAGCAAAGAAGTTATTTGAGTCTGTCCCTGAGGATTATGATGATTCAGAAGACCTCAAGGAAAGATCAATCAAGTTGGCTATTGCTCAAGCAATGGAGCTCTGGGCCAAGAAGTCTAGGAAGCTGATGGGACAACCAAGCTCATTGGTCCCTCTTCCTAACATCAAGCATATCGTCTATGGTCCAAATATCAAACCATTTGAACAGCTACCTGAGGAACCATACTCACCTTTTATTCCTCTTGACAATTTTACATGGATTTCTCACAGGTCTGCTGTAGATAATGAAGGTTTGCTGAAAACAGTTGAGACTGTTAAGAAGATCAAGTCCCCTGCTGACAAAGAAAAGGAAGATTTGGTGGGTATATCTGACCCATCTGATCAAAACAAAGACAAGGGTGACAAGTCTGACACAGCTGATGAATCAAAGGGAGAAGAAACCATTCCAGCTGATCAGATTAGTGAAAGGAAGGCTGCTGCTGAGCTAGATGATCAGACTAAGGAGAAGGAAAGCACTCCTGGTCAGGCTGATGAAACCAGAAAAGAAGAGATTGATTCTGGATCAGCAGATCAGACTACAAAAGAGTCTACTCAAGCAGAAGAACAATCTACTGAAAAGGAAGTTCTTGCCTTACCTCCAACTCAAACTGAAGTTGCTGCTACTTCTCAGAGATTACAGCAAACATCCTTGTTGATTTCTATTCAACAAATGATGGACAAATCATTGAAGGAAATGAAGGAGGAGTTAAAAGCAGATGTGTTGGCTGCTGTACGTCAACCTAGTCAGAAAGTTGCTGCTATTCCAACAAATCTGATAGAGGATACTGCTCAAAATGTTAAGTCCATTTGTCAAGATATGGACATGCTTAGAAGAAGGACTCAGAGCACTGCTGATGGTTGGAGACGTATTGAAGAAACAGTTGAAACGGCCCTCCAAGCAGAAGATGAAGTCATGGAAAATATGATGAAAGACTTCACTGCTTCATCAAATTGGATTGTAGGAACTCAAATTCAATTGGGTGATCAAGGAGAGGATTTGCTCAAAGAAGTGAAAAATGTTAAGGCCAATCAACTCAAACAACAAGCTCAAATAAATGACATGGAAGAAAACATCAAACTTCTCTGTGACGCACTTCAGATTACACCTGCCTTGCCACAATATCCAATCAACCCTGCTGATGATGACAAAAAGGGGGAAGAGAGGGTATTTGGACAGAAAAGAGTTGGAACCTCTTTTGTAAGGGAAGAAGAAAATCAAGAAGAAACTGAAGTGTTGGAAGAATCTGCTGGTGAAACTGATAAAAATATGGAAGGAACAAGCAGACCAACAGGTAAGAAGATCACAGAAGAAGACAATGCTGAAAATGAAGAAGCTGACAATGCTGAAGCTGAAGCAAAAGCTAAGTCTGATAAAGAGATAGCTGCTGCCAAGGACTCAGCTGAAGAACAGCTTGATCCTGATGTCAAATATAAGAAGATAGAGCTGTTGAGGAAAAGATTCTTTGAAAATTTGGAAGCTGAAACTTCCAAACTATTTGATGAAGAATCTGAAAAAGAAGACAAGGAAGCTGAAGAAGAGAAGAAGGGAGAAGACTAGTTTAGGCTAGATTTCCTTTTATCTTAAAAATCCTTGTAATCTTTTAAAGTACTTTGCACTTTTCATCTTTCAATACTTGTAATATGTAATCAGTTCAATTATCTATAAAATTGCAAGTTTGAATCCAACATACTATTTCTATCTCAGAAATTTTTGAGGATCAGAACTTTAGTTTAGGTACATGTACTTAGCTGAAGTTTTGTCATCATCAAAAAGGGGGAAATTGTTGGATGAAGATGAAGAGAAAAGAAGTTAATTGTTAAGGGAAGGTTTTGATGATTTCCAAAACATCATAATCAGCTAAGTATGGAAAGTTTAGTTCCCTTAGAAGAATTTTGAACAATTAAAAGAAGACATCAGAAGAGTTCAAAGTTCAAAGCCCAGAAGACTAGTGATCTCATGCTGAAACAGCGAACAGAAGGGTAGGTCATCAGCCGAGTCAAATCAGATTAGTTCAGTATTTGATCAGCAGAGTATCTATCAGCAGAGTCGCTTCGATCAGCAGAGTAGAAGAGATCATGAGAGAAGTCCAACGGTAATAAATGCACCAAGTGTAATAAATGCTGGAAGAGAGGGGTAGTAATGGCAAATGATTGGAATTAACTCTCGGATCAGCAGAGTGCATTTAATGCAGCTACAGGAAAGTACAGCAGAAAAGGTACTGTAGCAGGTAGCCGTTCTGATTTCGGGCTAAGGCTATGGATTTGAAGATTTGATTTGCTTCAACTGTCTTATTTTCAATTTCAAGTATAAAAGGAGCTGATTTACACGAGCGAGATACACAACAACAATCAGAGATTTTGCATTCGAAGCAGAAATTTTTCTAAGTCTCAAAAGCTCGAACAGCTCACTCGTCTGGTGGAAGTCATCTGTTGACAGAAACCCAGTTGAAGAAAACAGAAAAACATTATCTGAGTGATTTTGTAATAGCTGAGTGTTGTGTGAAGTTAGAATCCATCTTTGTGAGTGATTCTACTTTAGAGGATAGGATTTCTGAGTGATTTCCTATTGTGAGCTTATAGCCTTTTCATTCGTTGTTTAGGTGTAAGTGGAGAAATATTGTAATCTGTGTGATTATAGTATAACCCAGAATCTAAGTGATCTGGAAGAGTGGACTAAAGGATTTTTATCCATATAACCACTATAAAAATTATTTGTGTTATCTTGCATTTAAGTTTTCTTTCATATTTTAAAGCTTGCATATTTACACACTTTGAATTAAAAATAAAAAAAAAAGGATTTTATAAGGAGTTTAAAAACTGGGGATAAAATCTTTTAAGAACTTAGTTTACTTGTGAAAAACACTTTCAAACAATCCGCTGCAAGTATACTCTTTGGAAAACTGTTTTGTTGAAAAACAGCTAAGTATTTATAAGAAGAGTGGTCACTCTGCTGTTCTAGACTTGTTCTTGATCAGCGAAGTAATCTTACTGTTCTTCATCAGCTTAGTCTGCTGACCGAACACTGAAAAGTTTTTAAGTTCAAAAAATTTTCAGAGGTCTATTCACCCCCCCCCCCCTCTAGACCTCATCTGACCACTTGGGACCAACACGTATAATTTTGACACCCGTATTACTTGATATCGAGCTAGAGCTTCTAGTCCCACTGGGCGTGCCAAAATATTGTTTGCTATAAATTTTGCATCGGACAATACATGGCATCAAGGAACTGTTTGCGTATAAATTTAACATCGAGGAATGCCTCGACGACATCGAGCAACCCTTGGCATCAAGAAGTGCCAAAAATATTGTTTGCGATAAAACTGACATCAATGGGTGCTTGGCGTCGAGGGATCGACATCGAGGTATGCTTGGCATCAAGGTGTGCCAAAATATTGTTTGCTGTAAACCTGTCAGTGAATCCCTCGACGAGCCAATAGCTCGACGTGAAATACCTCGATATGATATGAAATAGATGCGGGCGTGCCAATGTTTGTGCGTGCAAACATAACGATTTGAAAATAGACATGTTGATATCGGTAAATTGACAATGTAAGTGTCCTGACAAAGACATGTTGATATCAAAATAAGTTGTCCTGATAAGGCTGACTTCTAAACGATTGCGACAGAGTAGGCAAACACTACCCCTAGTTCTTTTCTATGTCTGCCTGGCCGCAGGACTTAAATAATTTATGAAAATCTCTCTTAAGTGCCAAAAACTTATGACCAATCGATGGCCTGCTTAACATATCAGCGGATTTGAAAATCAGCAAATGCCTTGACAATCAATCAATTTAAATATACACCTTGACAGAAGACATAATCTTGACAGGAAACAGCATATCAATGGAAATCAATTGACGTAAAGTATATTTGTGTAAAAGAGTCAAAACATACGAGCCCAACGACTTCCATTAATAACAAAGGAATATTGGCAAGTTCCCCAATGTACAAATATTACAAAAATATACAAAACGATGAGTCTCCTGTTTCGGCATAATCTGCCAGATGAGTTGATAAATCTTTTAAGTTCTGAAAATTGACCCCTTGATCGGCAGGTAAACCCACCGATGGGCTGATGATGCATGATAAAACCATTTGTTGACAGAAAGTAACATTGACGACGGGGGACCACCGTCAATGGTTCGCCCAACCTTGATGGATAACCACCAATCGGGCTCCTGATCAGCGGGTGGCCACTGACCAAGGCATCGACGAAGCAGATGGCTACTTAGCCGATAGCCGTCAAGCAGATGGCTACTTGATGAGTTTGTCACATAAATACGTGGGCACTTACATGACGGTTATCAGCTTGCTACTTGGTTGATATGAGTGGTTTCGCTCGAGACAGTGTCAGCTGACGGCGGAAGAGAGCAGCGGCGGCGGCGGCGGCTTATTGTGAGCGGCAGCGACGGCGGCGGCAAGACTTCAGGCGGTCAGGGATCACTGGTGGCTGAGGAGGGACAGACTGATATCAACGAGTTGACAGACTGATAACTTGACAGAAAACAGCTTGTTAACTGCCTGTTATCAAGGGGTTTCGCTCGAGACAGCGTCTGGACAGCGGAAGCGGCGGCGGCGGCTTAATGTCGGCGGCGGCGGCGGATTTTGGGCGGCGGCGGCGGCTAGACTTCAGGCTGTCGAGGGTTGCTGGTGGCTGAGGAGGGACGGTTGATATCAGGGGTTCTACAGGGTGTTTGCTGAAAAAGAAGCAGCGGAGCGCTGGACTTTCGGAGAGGCGTTGAGCCGATCAGTGTTAGACTGAGATTTGTTGATTGATTGTTGTGTGTGTCTTTGCGCGAATGGCAGCTGCTGTATATTTATAGTTGCTGAAAAAACAAGCTGATGCCAGAAACTGCTCTCCTGATGGCCGAAAATTGAGGGGTTGATGGCCTTGTTCCCACTTCTCCCACTACTTTGCAATTGCCCACTACCTCCACTACTTTAATGGTGGTTGTTTCTTTATTTTTGCTGAAAATTTGTGTTTAATGGAGGTTGGAGAAGAAAGAACGTGTGTTTTATTTAATTTGAATTTGAATTTGAATTAAAGATAACTAATTAGAGATATTTAAGGAAGTTGTTGTTTAAACCAACTAATATGGTTTATCTTTATCCCTTATTAATTATCTCTAATAATGATCAAATAAAACACAAGTGGGCCAAGAATTAGGGTTGGCCGATCTGGGCTGGGCCGTGGGCGGCTTGGGCTGGTCGGACCATGTTTGGTCTTGGGTCGAGCCATGTTGGTCCTATTTTATAATTATAATATGCCCATTTAACTAATTACCCAATTAATTGATTAATGACCTTATTTACCAAGTGGGCCAATTAATTAGATTCGGCCCAATTAATTAATCAACTTAATTAATTGATCCATAATGGCCAACATAATCTACTGGGTTAATTGGGCTCAGTCGTATTTAACCATGATTTGGCTTTAATTAATACTAAACTTGGCCCATAAATTAATTAATTTTATCAATTAATTAATTTATATTTGATCCAACATTAATTAATCGTGGAAATTGGGTCGAGTTTCAAAGTTGGGCTCGTGGCCAATTTATTGTCTCGGTCGGATCAATCTCGGATTAAATTAGGTCCAATCCGGTCCGATCCGTTTATTGCGACCGGGTTCGGCCCAACTGCCATTTTTGGCTAGTCATCGAGCCGTCATTTCTCGATTTATCGAGGGTGATTTTTTTGGTACAAACAAATCCCTTTGGGGGTACGTTCATGATAGGGCACACAAATCTCAAATATATATTCACAACAGTGTTGCATACCCAAATGTGCACCAAACTCAAAGTAGCAACATGAGGATGAATTATCCAACAGTATCAATTGATTAACCAGAAAATCACATGCATTATCTCAACATGCCAGACCATCAGAAAAAAAAAATGTAAACATCATTTTGCCAATATTCCCTTTAGGGTTACTTTCATGATAGAGTACACAATAGTTCAAATATATATTCACATGTATTGCATACTCAACAGTGCACCAAACCCAAATATTTAACATGAGAAATTCAAACACCCAAACCCCCAAACAACCAGCACTACTTCATGCTCAAATCATTCAGAAATTGAATTTTTGCAGAAGATTTAGATTCTTCAGTGTTGTAGTTTGGCATGTAGCAAATTTATATAAGTGGTGCATCAAATTGGTCAAGGATTTACTAGTCATTCAAAGATTTCTGGCAGATAGGCACTTTAACTTTATAAATTCAGTTCACATGCAAATATAATTATCCTATCCAAATTATATACATCATATACATGCCATACACACACAAACTAGAAGTAATGTCCATAGGTCAGCAATATCCATCAAAACAAGCAAGTAAAAAACCACAACACAAACACATCATGCACATATATACAACAAGAATACAAACAGAGCACATATCATCACAAGCTTTTGCTTGCGACGCAATGCCATGTTTTGTGCCTCAAGATCATGCAAATAATTTGTTAAAAGTAGAGAAACAACTCTAACTTGTATATCAACAATATAACTCCAGGCTACAATATATAGACATGTATTTTTCCTATTCTAGGTTAGTAATCTTCTATATTCATCTACTGATATATTACAATCTTGACTTTCTATAATCAAGCTAAAAAATAATGAAAATAAAATCTTTCCTTCTTACTTCTACCTAACTCACGCCAACACTCCCCCTCAAGTTATGCATGGGGATCCTTCATGCGCAACTTGATTAGTGAGTTATGGAGATCTTTACTTGATACAGCCTTGGTGAGTATATCTGCAAGCTGATCTTCAGATTTAACAAATGGAAATTGAACTATATTAGTGTCAAGATTATGTTTGATGAAATGTCGATCCACCTCCACATGCTTTGTTCGATCATGTTGGACTGGATTGTGCGAGATGTCTATAGCTGCCTTAGTGTCACAGTAGAGGTTCATTTCAGATGTGGGAGCAAAACCAATCTCAGTTAACAAACTTTTCAGACAAAGAAGTTTGCATAATCCTTTAGCCACTCCTCGAAATTCTGCTTCCGCACTAGAAAGTGCAACCACCTTTTGTTTCTTGCTCCTCCATGTCACGAGATTTCCACCCAAAAAAGTGAAGTATCCTGACGTCGATTTTCTGTCAGAAATGTTTCCTGCCCAATCAGTGTCTGTGTAGCCCTCAATTCTCAGATGGTTGTTTTTAGAGAAAATAAGTCATTTTCCTGGAGAGGACTTTAAGTACTTCAGGATACGAATTATAGCCTTCATGTGTTCTTCACTTGGGCAGTGCATGAATTGACTTACTACACTTACAGCATATGCAATATCTGGACGAGTATGGGAAAGATAGATCAATTTTCCAACTAGTCGTTGATATCTCCCCTTATCAGTTGGATTTTGATTCGGGCAAATTCCAAGCTTGTGGTTTTGAACTATTGGAGTGTCCACAGGCTTGTAGTCCAATAACCCAACTTCCGATAATAAATCTAGAATGTATTTCCGTTGAGATAGAAAGATGCCTTGAGTTGATCTAGCCACTTCTATTCCAAGGAAGTACTTGAGCCCACCTAAATTTTTCATTTCAAATTCGTTTGCTAGTTGTCCTTCGAGTCTTGTTATTTCTTCAATATCATCTCATGTGATAACCATATCGTCAACATACACAATGAGAATTGTTACTTTGTGTTGTCGTTTCTTTAGAAATAGAGTGTGATCTGCATTGCTCTGTTTGAAACCATACTTCTTCATTGCCAAGCTGAATCGCCCAAACCATGCTCGAGGTGATTGTTTTAGTCCGTACAAGGCTCGTTGTAGTTTGCACACCTCGTTAGTTCCCGTGGTCAATGAGTACCCTGGAGGAATATCCATATAAACTTCCTCCTCAAGCTTCCCATGGAGGAAGGCGTTTTTCACATCAAATTGATGTAGTGGCCAGTCTAGGTTCGCAGCAAGAGATAGTAGTACTCTAACAGTATTTAGCTTAGCAACAGGAGAAAAAGTTTCCTGATAATCTATACCATAGGTCTGAGTGTACCCTTTCGCCACAAGTCGTGCTTTGTACCTCTCTATAGATCCATCGGCTTTGTGTTTGACAGAAAACACCCATTTACATCCCACTGTTTTATTCCCTTTTGGTAGTGGTACTAGATCCCATGTTTGGTTCTTCATCAGTGCATCCATTTCATCTTTGATCGCATGAGTCCACTTTGGGTCTCTCAAAGCTTCTTCCACTCTTATTGGAATTTTGCATTTTGAAATGTTATGAACCAGAGTTCTGATCGGTGCAGTCAGCTTTTATGTGGATACATAATTGGCAATCGGATATCTTGATATCGTTTTATTGATGTCTGGGGAGTAACGATTTGGAGGTTTCCCACGATTGTGCCTATCAGGTAACACATATCTAGTAGAAGGCATTATAATATTTCAGTCTAAAGAGGTTACCTCAGTATCATTCACAAGAGTTGGGTTATTGGTACAAGAGAGAGGGGGGTATGTGTAATTTCGTGATCAATCTCATGTTGTTCAATAGCCGTATGGATATGTTCATCCATTCTTGTTTCGTCTAGTGTCGTAGGAAGTTCGGCCAGTTTAGTTCCTTCCAGTTCGATTCTTCTTGTCTAGTCTCCCCCTGAAGAGAAGAACTAGGTGGAAAAAAAGTCTCAGTTTCCACAAAGGTGACATCCATAGTAATAAAAGTGCGGTTGGATCCAGGGTCATAGCATCGATAACCTTTTTGATGAAAAGTATAACCCAGAAAAATGCACTTACGAGCGAACGGATCTAGCTTAGATCTCTGGTTTTTATGGAGATGAACGTACGCTACACATCCAAATACTTTAGGTGGTAGCATAAGAATTGAGGGTACGTGGTTGTATTTCGACAAGGCTTGTAACGGGGTTTCAAAGCTCAAAACTTTAGAGGGCATTCGATTTAGAAGATGGACTGCAGTGGTAACGGCATCAGCCCAAAATTTCTTGGGTACATGAGCGCCAATTAGAAGAGCCCGGGCAGTCTCAAGGACATGTCGGTTCTTTCGTTCAGCAATTCCATTTTGTTGGGGTGTTTGAGGGCAGGAAGTCTCGTGAATATTCCCATGGAGTTGTAGATACTCACGAAATCGATGATTGACATACTCACCCCCATTATCCGATCATAATATCTGAACTTTTCCTGAAAATTGTGTCTTAATCATAGCATGAAACGATGTAAACACACCAAAAAATTCATCTTTAGTTTTTAACAAGTAAAGCCAAGTCATACGTGTACAATCGTCAACAAACAACACATACCATTTATATCCAGAAATAGTAGTAACTGGAGAAGGTCCCCATATATCAGAATGAATTAAAGGAAACGGAATAACTGCTTTATTCATATTCAATGGAAAAGAAACTTTATGGCTTTTCGCCAAAACACAAGTTTCACAATTGAAATCAGTAGTTTGCAACCTAGAAAATAACTCGGGAAATAAATGCTTCATATATGAGAACGAGGAATGTCCCAATCGATGATGCCAAAGCCAAATCTCCTTTTCTTTGATTTTCTCTGCAGGATGTGCTTGACCTATGCTGAGATCTTCCATATAATAGAGCCCCTCTCTCTTAGTACCATGCCCAATAATTTCATGTGTTCGAATGTCCTGGATAAGAAATAAATCTGGGTACATTAGCACAACACAATTCAAATCTTAATTGGCTTACAGAGAGAAGCTTATGTGATAAAGATGGAACAAGCAAGGTATTATGTAGGTGTAAAGTAGGAGATAGTTTCACAGTGCCAGTGCCAGTAACTGGATATATAGCACCATTTGCACTGGCGATACTTATTCGTCGTGGTAGGGACGAAGTTGTAAAATCTTCCGATGTAAAAGTCATATGATCGGTAGCACCGGAGTCCAGCAACCAAGTGTCCTGTTTATTACCATCAATTAACAGAGCAGAACACGCACAAGCTTGTTTACCTGATTCCGAATTTTGCACCAGTGGAGGAGTGAATGAGAGGTGTGGTTGTGTGGTCACCACTGCTGCCTTACCAGGCACATTGTCGGTTGTCCCCATATCACGGCGTTTCTTTGCCTGGAGTTCTGCCCACCAGTCTGGATACCCATGCAATTTTGAAGCATGTCTCGCGGGTATGCTTTGAGTTACCACAGTGAGAGCATTTCCCACCTTCAGCGGTCTGTCGTGGTTTGGTTTTGCCATGAGGCACAACAGTAGACGAACTAAAGGGTCCAAGTTTGAGTCCCTTGGCAGTAAGAACAGCTCCTGGTATTATTTCGTCATCGCCGGTAAGCATAACAGCTTGTCAGATGGCTTCATGGCGGACATGGGCGTAGGCTTGTTCCACGGTGGGAAGTGGGCGCAGTTGCAATATGTCCCCCCTGATTTTGTCCAAACGATCGTCCAATCCATCCAAGAAGATCTACACCCGATCCTCATGAATTATAGAATTATATTTCTGAATATCAGTTTTGCATTCCCTTGGATTTGGTCGCCGAAAATCTATTTCTCTCCATAACCCTTGAAGATCGTTGTAGTATTTCTCAAGAGAGCCTCCACTTTGTTTAAGTCGTGTCACACGGCGTCGGAGATCATAAACTTGAGACGTGTCACTGCCGTCGAAATAAGTAGTCGAAATTGAGTCCCACACCATCTTTGCTGTAGGAAATAGAACAAAGTTTTCAATTAAGGAGGGATCCATAGAATTAATGAGCCAACCTTTGACAATAGCATTGTCCGTGCGCCATTTTCGAAAGGAAGGATCTGTCGGAGTTGGTTGCGGTATATCACCATTAGTATATCCCAATTTGTCTTTGCCGGAGATATACATCTCGACAATTTGGGACCAAAGAGCGTAGTTCGTTCCATCCAGTTTGATGCCAATCGGAGCAGCCGCTGGTTCATGTGTCATGGTTGATGGCTGAAGTCGTGTAAGAGCCTCGGTCATCTGTTCGGTGAAGGTCGTGAGGATCGACTCAGAAGCCTCGACGTGGTGCTCTATGTTGGACTGTCGACATGGGTGGATGAGGGGTAAGGTCACTACTTAGAATAAGATGATGGCTGTGATACCATGTTAAAAGTAGAGAAAAAACTCTAATTGTATATCAACAATATAACTCCAGGCTACAATATATAGACATGTATTTTTCCTATTCTAGGTTAGTAATCTTCTATATTCGTCTAGTGATATATTATAATCTTGACTTTCTATAATCAAGCTAAAAAATAATGAAAATAAAATATTTCCTTCTTACTTCTACCTAACTCACGCCAACATAATTATTAAGAATAGTATTTTGTGTAGACAGTTCATGTTCGCGATGTAGAAGACGTGTATTTTCAGCATCGGCAAGTTTGACTCGCGTTAGCAAGCTAGGGATAATTACACGGGACCTATCACACATTTCTGGATCAATCCATAAAAAGTAATCACACCGTTCATCCTACAATGTATAACAAAACACATTCATTAGAAAGCATGCAATTCAAACAAAATCAATTAAAAAAAACTTAACAAAGAAAAGAATTTATTCATACCGTCAAACGCTGGCAGCGCGAGAATCGCCGACCAGGGTTTACCTTCGTCCAGGAAGTGTATATTATCACGCGAAGCCCGCAGAAACAATGTGCATTCCCTAAACGGACATTTGATGTAGATTGTGAGGACATTGCTGCCAAAACAAGAAATATACAATAACTTGTCAAATATACAATAAACGAACATAAATTCTAGACACACAAATGTCAAATATCAGCAATCATCAAATGGAGATGAAAATCCCTAAGTTTGGAAGGGGAAGGAACCCTAAGTCGTAATTACGCTAAATAATTCAAAATTAATATACAAGAATGAAAATAACCCACAATTACCTTATATGGTGGAACGCAATCGTCGGAACCCTAACCCAATTAAAACCTTAATCACACAGGCCCTTCAAATCCGACGGTGAACATGTGAAACCCTAATTGAAAGGCGTCGGGAATGAAAGAGAACAAAAGATTTTAGATGCGGAGGCAACTAGAGCAAGAGAAAGAACGCAATCGTCAAAACCCGTAACCCAATTGAAACCCTAATCACGCAAGACCTTCAAATCGGACACATAACATGTGAAACAAGTCTTTGCGGTGTCGGGAGTGAAAGAGAACAGAAGAACGGATGTGGAGGCAACCAGAGCAAAAAACAAAGGAGAACGGAAGATAGGGCAGCGCCATCGCGGGTGAGAGAAATGGGGAGAAGAGAAATGAGTCAAAAAAGTGTAACCCTAAAGCATTGAGATACCACGAATTAAACGGAAGCGATTAAACCAGACAAACGGATGGATCTCGTCGCTGCCCAGGGGCAAAATTGTCAACAAAATGTAATTGGGTCATCCGAACAGATCACAAATTGGGCTGATTAAATTATTAATTGGGCCACTATAATGTGCCGAACGGCCAATTAAACAATTGGGCTGACTGGATAATTGGACCGAGACACTTAGTGCCCCAATTGTCTATCTTGCAAAGTGAACGCAGCCTAAGAGATATAGACGAAGGATGTTGAATTATAATTCCCCAAGATTCAATACATTTTGGTTAAGGTAATAGTCTCCTTTTTTTTTTTTTAAAACAATTGAGTAAAATTAAGAGGGTGAAATACTGGGGGGAAAATGTATTTCACCCAAATTAAGATTCGGTTCAATATTGTTTGATTACATTAAGGCAAGGGAGAGATAATAATGATAATGCTAATAAAGCTAATAAATACATATACCAATTTTGAATTAAGATAGGTAAATTAGGCCATGGACAAATTTTGTTATGGCAGAAGGTTTGTGCTTTGCTAATATCCCTAGCCTTATTAAATTTTCATTTGTTTTGTAAATGTCCGACCAAATAATATCTGAACTAAATTCGGTCAAATTTTGTTCGATAATATCGAAATTGGGTTATTTTTATGATTTCATTCCTTAATATTAAAAAAATTTCAACAAGAGTTTTAAATTTTAGTGAAATAAGATGCATCCATAAATCATATAACGTGAAAATACGTGATGGAAACAACTAGTGAAACACAAATCTGAACATACTACCATTTCTTCAATTTTCATTCATTAAAATATTTAAGTGCCCCTCACAAAGTGATGGCTCATCCCTCAAAATACAAAATATCATAAAACAAATCTATACTAATACTAAAAGTGTGAATAATTTAACTTTTTTTTTGTGAAGACAAAAATGCCCTTATTCAAATTGTGAAGTATATTAATAAAATATAATTAGACATGAAATATAATTCTCCTTAAATTTTCTCATAAAAAATTTGGTATGAAAATATTTTAAGAAAATTTGTAACTTTCTTTCCTTCTAACCAAGCACCATGAATATGGAAGAAAAACAAAAGTATATTCAAATTAGACATAAAGTCTTATAATAGTTATTTCCTACAATAATTCCAATAATTAAGAAATTAACTCTTACATCACTTTTACAATTTCATTATTGTTCTCCTATAACACATAAAAATAAAAAAAATAAACTATTATTTTGAATAGTTGCTTAAATATACATGTAAAATTATTATAATTTATTATCAATATGTTGTTATGTAAAAAATATTATATGTTTCATTTAAAGATTTAGTACAATATGTCTATGTCACTCCTTAAAAAATTTATAATTCTTTTAAATATCATAAAATCCGTTAAAGTAGAATCGCATCTTACCTATGAACAAAAATGATTATGACTTACCTATGAACAAATATGCTTTGACATGAGAAACATAAAACATTACCTCAGACTTTCATGAAAATCTTTTCGAGAAACACGTGTGAAAATAAGTGAAAAAACTGATGAAAATTAATGAAAGTTCGTGAAGCAAATCAAATAAATTTAATGTAATTGATGAAAACATATGAAATCGGTTCAGATGAAATTCATGAACACTAGTGAAGTAGGTGGTAAAATTGGTAATATATAGTGCCAATTAAATTGATAAATACATGTGAAGTTGATGAAAATTTGGGTGATATTCATTCAAACATGAGAAACAAATTGGTAAAATCAGTAAAAAGTGGGTGAAATATACGAAGAATGGGTTAAATCATGAAAAAGGTTAAAGTCTGTGAAATAATGTGAAATCAATGAAAATTCAAGTGAAATTTTAAATTTGAACTAAATTCGATCGAATAATATCTGAACTAAATTCGATCGAATAATATCTGAGCTAAATTCGACCAAATAATATCTGAACTAAATTCGATCGAATTTTGTTCGATAATATCGAAATTGGGTTATTTTTATGATTTCATTCCTTAATACTAACAAATTTTCAACAAGAGTTTTAAATTTTAGTGAAATAAGATGCATCCATAAATCATATAACGTGAAAATACGTGATGGAAACAACTAATAAAACACAAATCTGAACATACTACCATTTCTTCAATTTTCATTCATTAAAATATTTAGATGCCCCTCACAAAGTGAAGGCTCATCCCTCAAAATACAAAATATCATATAACAAATACTTTAAAAAAAGCCCATAACAACAAAACAAAATAGCCCAAAGGGCTTCTACTGAATAATCTTCCATCACGAACCAACAGCTATTGAATTAATAAAACTTTAAATTTGACAAAAACAAACAAATAGCAGAATTCATGAAGTGTGATGCATTAAATGGCTCATTTAGCACTGGCAAGCTCTTTACGGAGGAGCTTGCATGCGGACACCATGTTTTCAAGGGCTGTTGAGACCACAGTCGGGGTTCACCGGGATGTTGGTTTGAAGGACAGCAAGCATTTTGTTGATTCTGTCAGCAATCTCTTCGGTTGATGGTATTCTTGGTGAGTGGATATCGTAAACACCGGGCCCGATTCCAGCACCATACTTCACTCCTTCACGGAAGACTGATAGGAGCTTCTCATCTGAACGAGAGTTCTCAATGGTGATCACATCAGCATCCATGTCAATAATGCTGTGAATGATGTCGTTGATGTTGGAGTAGCACATGTGAGTGTGAATCTGTCGGTTACCGACAAAATTATTAGAATACAGAAGTAATATATACACACACATATATATAACGGTACCTGAGTTGTGTCCTCAACTCCAACGTTGGTGATTCTGAAAGAGTGGACAGCCCAGTCCAAGTAGAAAGCATGCTCGACTTTCCTGAGAGGAAGACCTTCTCTCAATGCAGCCTCATCAATCTGAATGACTGTAATGCCGGCCTTTTCAAGATCCTCGGCTTCATCTTTAATGGCCAAAGAAATTTGATAGCAGGTCTCGAACCTGTGAACAAAAGTATTTATAAGTTGAGCATTGTTTTGAATAATGGAAAACGAAAAACGTTGGTTCAAAAGGCGTATGTATGTTTGTATGTGTACCTAGGTTGGTCGTTTCTGATGAAAGACCAGTTGAGAATGGTGACAGGGCAAGTAAGCATTCCTTTCATTGGGCGCTTGGTCATGCTCTGGGCAGTGCTGGACCAGAAGACGGTCATTGGCTTGGGGCGACTGACATCACCATAGATGATTGGTGGCTTCACACAACGAGATCCGTAAGATTGCACCCATCCATTAGCGGTGAAGGCAAATCCAGACAATTGCTCACCAAAGTACTCAACCATGTCATTTCTCTGAAATATAGACACAAAAAAAAAAAGATCTTAAATAAACCTAAGTAAAATATTGCTGGTTTAACAGAATTAGTATTCCAATTAGCTTACCTCTGGCTCTCCGTGTACGAGAACATCAATATCGAGCTCTTCCTGGAGCTTGACAACCTTGTTGATTTTCTCCTTAATGGCATTAATGTACTCCTTCTCAGAGATCCTACAAAACAAAGCTGAATCTAGTACATGGACTTAGTACATGGACTTGAAGACATGTTTAGATACAAAGAGTAGAGCAAGCAAAAATAACTCACTTCTTGGCCTTGTATTCACGGCGAACTCTTCTGAGTTCGATGGTCTGAGGGAAGGAACCAATAGTGGTGGTGGGGAGGATTGGGCGGTTAAGCTTCTTTGTTTGGAGGTCTGCATATTAAAGTATTCAAATCAGCAGCTTGGTTGAACAGCTTCGTTGTTAACCCTTGGAGAGGATTTCCTGGAAGCCTGAAAAGTAGTGATTGCAAACAACTGTTAATGATATTGAAGCCAAAACAAATCAAAACAAACCTCTAAGGCCCTAATTGCTGGAAAAAAAATAAGATTTTTTCAGGCAATCATAACTAAATATTAATATCAAGATTAATTGAAAAAAGAGTATATACCTCATCCTTCTCTCCAGACAATGCCTTAGCCAAAGCATTTACTTCAACAACTTTTTGGGCAGCAAATGCCAACCAAGATTTGATTTCTTTGTCCAACTTAGGCTCATTTACAAGATCCACAGCTGTGTGAAGAAGCGAGCTGGAGGTGGACACAACAAGGTCGGAGCTGGAGGTGGACACACCCTTTCCAACTACGCCTTCAAGAGACTGCAGGGTGATGAGAGATGCATCAAGATCATTAGCCCAGATGTTCCTTCCATCAACCACTCCAGCAAAGAGGTACTTTCCAGAGGGGAATTCACTCCTAATCAGATCAAGAGTTTTGGTTCCACGAACCAAATCAAAACCAAAACCAGTAACTCCAGGAAGTGAGGTAAGGGTTTTGTAAGCAGCAGCAGGGATATCAGCAAAGTAAGTCTCACTAACATTGATGCCAGATAAAGTTGATTCCAATTGGTGAGACTCGAGATCCAAAACTAGGGTGGGCTCATCAAACTGGATCCATGAAGCACCTTCTGCCTTCAATTCAGCAATAACTTCCCTGCAATGATGTTAATATATATAAAATGAGAATGGGAGTTCTAAAGAATTCCAAAAGTGGTAAAAACAAGTTCTTAATACAGATGACATTTCTCGTACTTGTAGACTGGAAGAATTTGGTCAAGGATAGAAAGAAGGGAGAAAGTTTTCTCGACGACCTTGGCGGCTTTAGAAAGCAACAAGTATGTAACAGGGCCAACAAGTACTGGAACAGTGTTAACTCCGAGCTGCAAGAGGGGACATGGTGTTGATCAGGTGGCAGAAAATATATAATAGACATTTAATAATTCTTTGACTTCCATTATACAACTCGATTAGAGACAGACAAAGATGCAATGAGTTTTATCATTTAGGATATTATTTTCATGATTAAATTGGAAACACAGCCCATACCGCTTTAGCCTCTTTGTATTCATTCACTGCCTTGTGGGAAGCATAAGAAAAGTTAACATCAATTCTCAATTCTGGGACGATGAAATGGCTGAAATGATAAGAAACAATGTTAGAAAGATAAACATCATTAGTTTAAAGATAAACAATGTTAGAAAGATAAACATCATTAGTTTAAAGCTAAAACCTCTTCGTTACATTAGATCCATCACTTACTAGTTGGTGTCAAACCACTTGGTCATTTCCATAGAAGGAACTGAGGCATTTCCTCTGGCCATGGAGAAGTAAGTGGAATTACTAATCTCACCACCAGTCAAATTGTATCTAGGGGGAACAGCACCAAGCATTGCTGTTGTATCAAGGACCTGATCGTAGTAAGAGAATTTGTTGCTGGGAATGTACTTGATCCCCACATCAGACATCTGGTTCCAGATGGATGCTCTGAGATCCACAGCCACCTTTTCCAAATCCTCTGCGCTGCTCTTGCCATCTCAAAAAGATTCCAGAGCAAACTTCAGCTCTCTCTTGTGGCCCATAAGGGGGTATCCAACAATGAGAGATGTCTCTGGTATATACCAAATTCAATAAATCAAAATCACATAAAAGAATAGTAAATAAATTAAAAATTTAGAAACACTCCAGAATCCGAGAAGATAATCATAATCAAATCAGATCCTGTTTCTAAGCAACTCGATTAACAATAGATTTGTTTACATGCGAAGAGATCTCAGTTTTTAAAGTTCACTGACTTCATTTGTAGCTTTAACTCATATGCAGCCAATTTATCCTCTAGTGTCTTTTCATGCTTTTCAAGAGTGATTCATGTCGTAAGGAAGAAACAAAAGCATTCACGAAGAACAAAATGCTCTTGCAGATTAGTGAAATCAAATAGTAATACAATCAGCATTCAAATGTTACACTATAAACTAATGAATAGAATAGCAAAGAGTAACCAATCACTCAGATCCAGCAACTTCAAAAGTAAATAATTCCAGATCCAACTTCAGGAACAAAGTACAACCTCGAAACACGAAAGTGAGACACAATGCCTACAGACTTAACGACGCTGAAAATCAATTAGTCATAGAGTAACTATGACTAATTTCATCACCCGTTAAAAATTGTAATCACACAATCTTGCTTATTTCTTTTTCATGACGCCCTTTTTTTTTTTACGTGAATTCATTTTATTTTGTGCACATTATTTTTATCATTTATTATGAACCTTTGGCTAAATCCAGTGTATAATTTGCAGTTATATATTTTCTGGCAAAAATTTGCAATCATACATTTTCTGGCAAAAACATAGGAAGAATTTCTGTTATAATGAA
The DNA here is from genome assembly GCA_038501285.1 of Penstemon eatonii. Lineage (NCBI taxonomy): Eukaryota > Viridiplantae > Streptophyta > Magnoliopsida > Lamiales > Plantaginaceae > Penstemon > Penstemon eatonii. The sequence goes on from CM076713.1 coordinate 6,455,545, forward strand.
AATAAAAATTGATAAGCCAACACTTACAATTGTCGTATACTCTATTCCAAGGAGTGCATGCATGATTATAATGAAATAAAAATTGATAAGCCAACACTTACAATTTTTGTTATTATTAATGAATACGTTAATATAGTCAGAGGCGCATAGTGCAGCGACGCGCAAAGGCTCCTGGGGCTATAGGCTCTAAAGAGCAGGCTTCTTGAAAATAAAGCAAATTTTATGTATTTTTCAAAATAGTAATCATAAATCTCGAAAATGACATATAAAAATAATAAAACCAAATCATCTTAGTTCATTAATACCAAATTAAGTCCCAAATATGTTGTAAATGAACATAATGATTTATTCACTCTAAGAACATAAGGATATATATACAATTACAAGGGATCTATCTAAGGTAATTAGCCTACTAATTAGTCTACTAATTAGCCTATAACTATGCTAATATACAAGGTAACAGAATATGTAATATTCTGTAACACTCCCCCTCAAGCTGGAGCATAGATATTAATCATGCCCAGCTTGTTACAAAGATATTCAATTCGAGACCCATTTAATGCCTTCGTGAAAATATCCCCAAGTTGCTCTCCGGTCTTCACATGTCCAGTAGAAATTAGATTTGCCTCAATTTTCTCACGAATGAAATGACAATCAACCTCAATGTGTTTAGTCCTCTCATGGTATACTGGATTTGCAGCTATATGAAGAGCAGCTTGGTTGTCACACCAGAGTTTTGCTGGCATCGAATGCTTCAACCCAACCTCATCTAGGAGATGATGTATCCACAAAATTTCGCATGTGACCTGTGCCATGGCTCTGTACTCTGATTCTGCACTGGACCGAGATACAACATTCTGTTTCTTGCTCCTCCAAGACACTAGGTTACCACCAACAAAGACACAATAACCTGTAGTGGACCGTCTATTAACTTTCGATCCAGCCCAATCAGCATCTGCAAAACACTCAATGTGAGTGTGTCTCTGATCACTATACAATATACCAAGACCAGGAGCTCCTTTCAAGTAACACAAAATCTGCTCCAAAGCTTCCCAATGTTTCACTGTAGGCGCAGTCATAAATTGACTGACACTACTAACCGCATATGCAATGTCTGGACGAGTCACCGTGAGATAGTTTAATTTCCCAACTAATCTCCTATACCTTTCCGGATCGTCAAAAGGATCACCATCATCTTTTGTAAGATGTACATTGGGAACCATTGGTGTACTGCATGGCTTGACTCCCGTCTTTCCAGTTTGTTCGAGTAGATCAAGTACATACTTTCTTTGAGATAAGAAAATCCCTTTTTTGCTTCTTGTAACTTCTACTCCTAGAAAATATTTCAGTTGACCCAAGTCTTTTGTGTGAAACTTGGTATGTAGAAATAACTTGAGAGAAGAGATGCCTGTATCATCATCTCCTGTAATAATGATGTCATCAACGTAAACAACAAGAAGAATAATACCAACTTCTGAAAGTCTGTAGAAAACTGAGTGATCACATTTACTCTTCTTCAGTCCAAACTCCTGGACAACCTCACTAAACTTGCCAAACCAAGCACGAGGACTCTGTTTCAAGCCATACAATGATTTCTTCAAATAACAAACTTTCCCATACTCCCCCTGAGCAACAAACCCAGGTGGTTGCTCCATGTAAACCTCGTCACGGAGATCACCATGTAGAAATGCATTCTTAATGTCCAACTGGTGTAATGACCAATCTCGAGAAGCAGCAATAGATATAAATAGGCGAACAGAGGTGAGTTTGGCCACTGGAGAGAAAGTATCTGAATAATCCACCCCATAAGTCTGAGCATATCCTTTAGCCACAAGTCTAGCTTTAAGTCTTGCTACAGAACCATCCGGATTGACCTTTACTGCAAAGACCCACTTGCATCCCACAGCTTTCTTGCCTTTAGGCAAATCCACTAACTCCCATGTGTGATTTTCATCCAGAGCATGGATCTCCTCAAGCATCGCATTATACCATCCAGGATGACCCAAAGCTTCCTTAACCGTCTTAGGCACAGAGATTGAGTCTAAAGAAGCAATTAAAGAACTAGACGCAGGGGATAAGTGATCATATGAAACATAATTAGCCATGGGATAAATAGATTTAGGGAGAGTGCACTGACGTTTACCTTTACGAAGACCAACGGGAAGGTCAAGGTCAGTTGGAGGAGAAGGATCAGATGACGAATTAGTTGGTGCAGGACATGTATCATTAGTCTTTCGTCTTCTGGAGTAAACTTGAACAATAGGCGGATGCACTGAAGCAGGCGGTTGCTCTAGAGAAGCACCATCAGTTGTTTGTTCAGTAAGAGCACTTGGATATGTAACTTGGTAGTATAGCCATTCATCGTCCTCCCCCTGACTTGGGCAAATGGAGTGTGAGAAGAAAAATGGCGTAGTTTCAGGAAATACCACATCAGTAGATACTAGGTATTTGCTGAGATCAGGAGAGTAGCATCGATACCCCTTCTGAAGACGAGAATATCCCAAGAAAGCACACTTTAATGCTTTGTGATCCAATTTGGTGACAGATGGTCGTACATCTCTAACATAACAAGTGCTTCCAAATACCCGTGGTTCTATTGGAAATAATGACTTATTCGGAAACAAAACACTGTAAGGAATATTGCCATCAAGAACTGTTGAAGGCATCCGATTAATCAAGAAACAAGCCGTAGAGACAGCATCAGCCCAAAACGGCTTAGGAACCTTCATTTGGAACAAGAGAGCTCGAGCTGTCTCCAACAGGTGTCTATTTTTTCTTTCAGCAACGCCATTCTGAGCAGGTGTGTAAACACAAGACGACTGGTGGAGAATTCCATTTTGAGTCATGTATGTCTGAAACGCAGCTGACATGTATTCTTTAGCATTGTCGCTTCTCAATATTCGTACAGAAACATTAAATTGATTTTTGATTTCAGCACAAAAAGCACAAAAATGAGAAAACACTTCAGAACGATTTTTCATAAAATATATCCATGTCATTCGAGAAAAATCATCAACAAATGTAACAAAATATCGAAACCCAGTTTTAGACATAACAGGGCAAGGCCCCCAAACATCAGAATGTACTAATTCAAAAACAGACTCGGCCCGTTTATTAATTCTTGATCCCAATGAGCTGCGGTGATGTTTAGCAAAATGACATGACTCACAGTCTAACAAAGATGCACTATTAAACTGAGGACACAACTTCTTTAACACCGGTAGAGAAGGATGGCCCAACCGACAGTGTGCTTCAAACTGAGAGATGACACTCGAACAAGCAATAGGGCGAGGCACCCAATCATCAAGAATGTACAAACCATCTGATACATGTCCTTTACCAATAATCTGCTTCGTCATAAGATCCTGAAAAAGGCAATGATCGGGAAAAAATGAGATAAAACAGTTTAGATCTTTTGTAATTTTACTTACAGAAACCAAATTAAAGGCAAGTTTGGGCAAACTTAGAACAGATGATAAGGTAATGGCTGAGGTTGGTTTTACAGTTCCAGATCCCACAATATTATAGGTTGACCCATCCGCTATGGTAACAGGAGAGGGAGCATTATGTGATCGGAAAGTAGTAAAAGTAATTGGATTACCTGTCATATGATATGTGGCCCCTGAGTCAATCACCCATTTGTTTGAAGAGGATATAAGACATGTTTTACCTGAATCAGCAAGAGCAGTAACTGACGTTGATGTTTTCAATGAATCCTGATATTGAGAGAACTTATCAAATTCATCTGCTGAAACCAAGATTGTTTTCTCAGAAGAAGAATTAGGCGCAACAGTAATAACATTAGCAGCCGGAGTCCTCTGATTGCGATTTTGCAATTTCTTACAAAATCGCTTTGTGTGGCCAACCTCACGACAATAGTAGCAAACAATACTGCTTGAGCTAGTGTTACGATTGTCATTAGCCTTGTTTCCTCCTCCCCTATTATTGTACCTCATTCCACTATCAGTTTCCCCTCCTTTGGCAATCAAGACATTATTCAGTTGTGCAGATGGAGTGGTCTCGGTACGCAGCACTCGACTAAAAACTTCTTGAAGAGAGGTGATCTCAGAACTAGAGAGAATTTGAGATTTCGCTGTCTCAAATTCGGAAGGGAGACCATCTAAAAAACTCATTACGGCCATTTGTTCTCTCTGAGCTTGTTGTACCTTAATATCAGCGCTAAATGGCAGGAGCATATTTAATTCCTCATAAGTCTTCTTAAAATCCATGAAGTAGGCTGTAAGTGATCTAGCCTCCTTCTCGGGACGATAAAATGCCCTGCATACCTCAAAAATACGAGACATATTCCCTTTTCCAGAATATAAGAAATCAAAGTAATCCATTAAGTCCTTAACAAACTCACAATGATTAATTAGACCCACAACTTCACTATCAATAGAGTTCCTAATTTGCAAGAACAAACGGGCATCATCGCGCAGCCAAATCTTTTTAGTTTCATCAGTAGGGGGTTCTTGTAGTAGATGGTCATCCTTCTCAATACTACGCAAATACACCCTAATAGTTTTACTCCATTCTAAATAGTTACTGCCATTTAATTTGTGTTCAGTAATTTTGGACATTGCCGGAACAAGTTCAGTCACATAAGCCTTTTTATCCGACATTTTAAACAAAAAATTCCACAACCAATTTAAGAACTAGACTTGTAGTCAAACACCAAAGATAATAATAGCCCACAAATAAACAACAAACAGGAAGATTCCAGCAAAAGACACCTACTTTCAACAAATAAAATCAACCCAACACCAAATCGCAGTGAAGCAGCCAATAATTTCGGTAAACTAAATACCTGCACCACCAACCGGCGAAAAGAAAAGACCACCAAAAACACCGGAATCACACCGGAACTGACCTTGCGATGCCGGGAAGACCAACCGGAAAGCAAACGGAGCTGTCACGCGCCTCCACGCGCCGGCGCGTGAGAAGTGTGCAGCGGAAAGAATAGGCGCGTGAGCCTCACGCGCGGCCCACCCAGTCACCGGAGATGCACCGTCCGGCCGGAAAAGACGACCCGCCCCCTTCTGTGGCGGAGGTGAGAACACGGGTTCACCGGAATAGTGACCCACAAAGAAACCCTAGCAAAACCCTAGGTTTTGCAAAATTTTGAACTGCTGGCTCGATACCATGTTGTAAATGAACATAATGATTTATTCACTCTAAGAACATAAGGATATATATACAATTACAAGGGATCTATCTAAGGTAATTAGCCTACTAATTAGTCTACTAATTAGCCTATAACTATGCTAATATACAAGGTAACAGAATATGTAATATTCTGTAACAAAATACCCAAAAACAAGCCAATAAACTAAAAGTACTAGAAGTTTATAACAATTAGTAAACCAAAAAGTATGATATCTAAGCTCTAAAGTCTAAACATCATCAATCATCTATCAAACTCATTGTCACTTGACTCTCCATCTTCAGATTCTTCACTAGAACTAGATAATTTAGATTAGTAGCAATCACTATTTGTTTTCTCCGGATTCTGAATTATAATCATCAGCAGCGGTCGAGTTTGAAGGAGGAGGTGCAGCTTGAGAAGAAGAAGGCGAGAAAGGCTAGTTTGTTCCTGGAGGAAGAGGCAAGGGAGTCGGTTTTTTTATTTTTTACTTTAGGGAAATTTCTATTACAGTAACATAGACTGTTCCTTCACACCTTTCTCTAAAAAGATTGTTTAGCACTGGATAAATACTAACACTAATAAGGATCTTATTGAAATATGTTTGAAAGTTGCATAGAAAAAGATAGATGACACTACAATTTCTCAAAAGGCAAAACCTAAATGAGATAGTAGCTACGTACTATTCATGCAGTTGGTTCTTGGTCTATTCCGACTTTAAAAGCAACCCATTGGTCATCACTGTATGGCATCGAAAAGGAACACTGAGGAATCGGGAAACCCATGTTGAGTGGCGAAACAACAGTCTTCTTGTGAGACGACACCTGATCTTCAACTGATACAGACCCAGCTAGTCCGGTAGAGAGCGGAGATGAATTATCAGATGTGAAATCACCATTTGAAGGATTTGAAGGATGAGCACTCTCAATCATATCCGCAAGCGGAATCTTGGCTCCTTTAGCATTTGTCTTGGACTCTGAAGATAAATTACAGCTCAAATATATTTTTTTCTTTTTGAATGTTTATAGGGGAAACGTATTATAAATGATCACAGGTATGATGTGTGTATTTTTTCAGACTGGAAAAAGTATGAACATTTATGATATTCAAGTAGCTTTCCATATAATCGGGAAAAAGGAAATAAATTTATTATGATCCTTTCCTATTGCTACATTTCAAACATCACATTTGAGATGAGCTTCTTCGGTAAAGTTGTGCTAAAAAATTATGATCCTTACGAACTTTCATCTTTGGTGCCAGCACTTTATTACCTAATTCTTAAATACTAACCTATGGACTCTGTGCTATATGTTTTAAGTATCAATATATATGGTCTTCATACTCAGTTAATAAGTTTTTCTTATGTCAAATTTCGAATTTGATAATATCTTAAGCATCATTACTCCAATGCACTTCCCAAGTCAAATTTCAAATTTGTTCAAAAAAAAATCTTCTATGTAGAAGCCTAGGTTTCCAACTACACGAGCACTCCAAATCAGCACTAATATGGTAAAAATGCATGCAGAAGCTATTAAAGGAATTATGGGGCCTTCACCAAAATCACCTTCATGTGTTGCATCTTGTTGCAGAATGATAGTTGCAGTGGGCTGGACATTCTGCGTCAAATAATCAGCTAAATTGCCCCCGTTGATAGACACCTTAGAGGATTCTAAAACTGAACAACCTGCCAAAATATAAGTAGCAATTAATCCATCAGACAATGTATATGTTTCACAAAATCTCATACGTAAGATACTTATACTACACATTCATCAGTCAATGTCAAAGAAACAATAGTAGATACTTCAAATGACTAAAACAAACTCTATAAGCCCAATGAATTACTAATTTCTTACTCTTTGTAAGAGCATGATAAGCAATTTTTGCAGCAATCATCTCTGCTTGCTTTTTAGTGTTGGCTTCAGCTCCTCGAAAACTACTGCTTCCAATCTCCACGGTAGACACAAATACAGGTTTGTGACACATACCAGAGCTAATCGTCTCATAGGAGGGGCATAGATGACCCTTTTTATGGGCAAATTCTTGTAGAAGATTTTTGTATAAAAGTCCATCCTGAAGTGATTTCAAATTTATCCAAATGCTCGTCAACCAACAATAAAATTAATAAAAAGAAATAAACACTGAAACAAAATTATTAAGAAAACTAGCCTCTTGATTCATCCCATCTAGCAAAGCCTGGCAAGCAACTTTGGCGGCTGCTTGTTCAGCTTCCTTCAGTGTAGTGAAAAATTCCGATGTTTCAAATGATTTTCCATCAAGAGATACTTTTGACTTAAAGCGGCGTAGATGAGGAGGTCCTTCCACTACATTAGTATAGACAGGGAAACCAAGACTTTTCTTTTGAGCATATTGCTGCAGCCGGTTCTTGTACATTTGCAAAGTATCTATGACAAAGATAGAGAAATCAACGAGTGTCATGATATCATGGAAACTAACATTTATATATGTTAATATGGCACATATTAATCTCATTGTTTTGTTCCTTTTGGTATTAAAATGTCAATGTTAATAGGCATGTTTACATGCCCCGGATCAAGATTTAATGTGACAAGAATTTTCATTCTTTTTCCGGTGGCGTGAAATTGTTCATTCGCTTTCCAAGTTCAGTTATCATACCCATCATGTTGTTCAACAGCTCACAGTTTATACGACTTCATTTAACATGTCTGAGCAATCACATGTTAAATAAGTCATTGTAATATACATTATGTATTATGCTTATACCAAATTAGAAAAACTTGTCAATCGGTAAAAAGAAGGGGCACAAATACACATTAACAACCAAACTTTAGTAAGAGAAAAAGTTGCACAGGAGGAAACTTGATTTTAACAGGTCATCAGAATATTTAAAATTAATAAGATAATCAAACTACAAAATCACTGAAATATCGTTCAAACCTTTCTTATGCTTATCAGGAGAACCTATTGATGTCCCATGAACCACAGAATCTTGTGCTGTATCTTCATAACTTAGATGTGGTACCTCCTTCTTGGCAATAATGCTATTTGCATTATCCTTTTTAGCCAAAAGTCCTATCCAAATAACAAAAGAGTTTCAAATATCCACATTATGCATGATCCCTCCAAATGTCAACTCTATATTTCAGAAGTTTGAAGTTACTGAATGACCAACTTATCTAAAAGCTTAAGCTGTTAGAGAGATGAATCATTTAATATATATCTCTTAATAGAAGTAATTTAGTTAAAAAGTACCACAAATATTTGATTTCTTACTTCTCATTGGTTAAGTATAACAAACACAACCACACAAAATATTTATGAGGAAGAAACATTAATAGAATGGCCAAAAAGTCCATTTCCCTTAATTATTTGAGAAATTTGGAGATTCGGGTGAGTAAAGTTTATGAAAGTCTCGAGTCTATTGATATGAATGAAGTGCATTAATTGAGAAGATATACATATAAAAATAAACAGTGAACAATATACATCTTCAACCACATTACACACATAAACTTCAGTGTTCTTTCTTTCAACATAAAGATCATTACAAACAAACAAATCACATTCTCGTAGTTAGGGGCATAAAAGTAAAGATACTTGAAATTTTCAATTTTTTCCAACTCAATTAAAACTCCGCACCAAAAGTGAAAGGAGCCAAAAAGAATGGACAGAAAATATGATATAAAAGAAGCCACATCTGAACCATCTGATTCAACCCTACTCCCATAACATTATATTAAACCATCACATTATATTATATTATGTATATTTAGTTATCAGAACATAAAAACTCACAATCAATAAAAACTTAAGTTGCCTTCACAATCAATAAAAACTCAGAATCCAAAATTCTCAACCCACATTCAAAAGCATGCAGAAATACAACTAAAACTTACCAGCAGGAGGAAATGGAAGGGACGATGGGAGAGGGGAAACAGGAAGAACCGGAGGAACAGCATCAATTGAAGCAAAGTTCGCAACTGTAGAGAGCGGGGCAGCAACAGGAACTGGAGAATTAGTGTTGTTTACGGGCCGGGCCAGGGAAGGACCATTCAGTTTTTCATATGCTATTCGGGCTGCAGTGTTTTGGGCCTCTTTTGAGGACCCACAAAATTCAGGAGTCTCGAAAACCTCTCCGTTTACATTAATCGAAGCGGTAAATCGGGGAAGGTGGCCCGGCCCGTATTTCACCGTCGAACACTCACGTGAATTCCAGCCTCGTCGTTGGCATAGCTCCTGCAATTTGCTCTTATACATTTTTAGGGAAGAAGTTCAAGAATTGAGATTAAACAAAAAATGTTGATTCACGGTTTTTTCTAAATGAATTTATGAAAAACCTCTCCTCAATATTCTATAATGAATCAGAGGAGAAGGAATAAATAGTGATGTAGATAAAATAAAAAAATCTAGTAGGGGTGGGGAAAAATTGCATACTTAGTTACCCGTTTAACTCCAATTACAAAATGATCATTCAACTTTTCTTAAGTTACAATTAATAGTACCGTGCATCACTGCCGTTAACGGAGTTATCAAAATGAAATGGAACAAAATTGAGGAAAAGTGGATAAATAAAAGTTACAATTAATAATACCTTTCGAGTCCGGTTGAGTACATTAAGTGGGTACATCTCCCAACAGGGATTCGAACCTGAGTCCGTTACTTTGTAGTGACTAGTCTCTTCCACTAGATCAATCAACCAAATGATACTCATTATCAACATACAATCCTGCAATTAAAAGAAATCTTAAGCCACTCCAAACAGTTTCATTTTTCTAGCAGAGACATTAATACTCAAATTAATGTAAACACTTTATACCAAAAAATAAAATAAAAAATATTAATTTAAACACACATACACACAAAAGTAAGATCACTAACTTAACCATGATTATATCAAAAAATATTTCTCTCTCTCTTTACAATGAATATGAAAACACAACTCAACTACATGAAATAACAAGTAAAATTATCTAAAATTGAATCCGAATCGAAATTTACAAACTCTCATATAACATGATAATATAAAATCAAAAATAATTAACAATTACCCAAGACTAATATTTTTTTAAGAGTCAGATTAATACTCTTTTACAAAGAACTATTTCTTATACATTATAGAATTAATAAATATTACCGTGCAGTGGAGTTTAGGATAACAAAGTCCACCCTCTATATGCCCATTGAACTTTTGAAGAAAATATTAGTAATGGAATTTGCATAGATCAATGGGGATTAGTAAAGTTGGAAGAGGCAGAAAATTAGAATACTAGATATTTGGGTGATTTCCATCAAAGATTAATGAGGAGATCAATTCGGACATTTTTTGGCGCGAATAACTCAAATTTCTCTCTTCAAATTTTATGATGTTTGTGTCAGTCACGTGATGATACTCCGTTACTTGCCCGTCAAATGCTATAGAATTGGTGATGAATGGTGCTATTATTTATAACTTGAGTGACTATATAAATTATTTCCGAAATAAATTAAACTTAAGTGACTAAATATGCAATTTTTTCTTTTGGATAATAGTTGACTTCTTGTCAGTAGAATTTCCTTTTTTACTATAATTTTCCTTTTTTCCTTTATTCTTGTTTCTCTTTCCTCTTTCTATAATTAAGAATCTCCATGCATTTATTTATGAACCCTTAGTTTTTTCTTAACTTTTTTCTATTTTTTAAGAAGCTTTTTTCTCAACTAATAAAAGTGCAAGTTGTGATTTTGTAACTTATTATTGTTCCAAACGATGTAAATAAGGGTTAATTGAACTATTTTTTTTTTAAATTTTAATTTCTATCACGACGTGTCGGGCATATTAAGTGTTCGCATACAATTGCAGCTTTTGAACCATTTGATTTTCTATCTCAGAGAAAGGAATACATGTGTTGAATTAAATTTATTATTGCTCTCTCCATTCCTATATACTATTTAACTACCTAAATGTTAGGAGGATAAATCTCTTGTACTACAAAATTACTTTTGGAAAGAAATCAAAATTTATGCAACTCTTCATATTTATTATTAATGAGAAATGATAAATTTGTCAAAAGAATATTTTATTATTAATGAGAAATGATAAATTTGTCAAAAGAGCATTTAAGTCTGTTTTGAATTTCTATATTAGTACATTCACTAAACTAAATTAGTGCATCCACTAAATATATATACAAAACTAGTTCATAGATCATGTCATTCGTAGACCATGATCAATATTAGTACATAATCTAAATATATTTATAAGATCTTGTGTATGGTTTATGAAAGACCAGGTTTATGCAAGAATTTTCCTTAGAATATTTTCTTTTTACTAAAATGACATATGATCACCAAAAAAATTGTTCGAGTGTCATATTGTTTATAATTAGAAATATTTTATTTTCCTAAAATAAGTTCATGGATCAATTAAAGAAATAAATTATTACAAAAATAAACTATGGCATTTTATGGTAAAAATATTTTTTTAGATGAATCACATAATTGTAGATATAAATATAGAATCTGAATAAGTGAAAATTATTTGAATTAACATGTTGATAAGTTCTTTCAATTATTTTTATAATTAAATTTTCATTGAAATTTTAAACAAAAGGATTTACAAAGTAAAAAATAGGAAAACTCCATCACAACAAGCATTAATGAGATTTAAATGCAACGAAATACAAATAAAAATTAGACCAACCGAACGCGACAAAGTTGTAGGCAATAAAATTTAATTAAATTTTCCACTGCACTGCATTAGATCTTTCTCATTGATGGCTGACAAGATCATTGAGTTTGTTGCTATTATTTTCAACAATTTTTTTTATTTATCGTTTTGACAAAAAAAATTATTTATTTTTTTTATCAACTTTACTCTTCTTGATAATAATTATAATTAATGCTAATTAATACTAAAATTATTTGATTAAAATAGTATTTTGAAATTTTTCTTCAAGAAAATGACTATTTATGATATCTTCAAAACGACAAATAAAGAAACAGAGGAAGTATATTTCTATTTTATGAAGCACGAATACTTCAAAAAATTATTAAATGCCGTGTCGGATACTTTACGGATACGATACTCCTAGGGTACTTGTGGGATACGCATTCGACACTCCACGTGGCGTGTTTGTAAATATAATTAAAAAGAAAAGTTGGACATACGTATCAGATACTTATTTAGACGTATCCAACATATTTTATATTCTGAATTTTGCTAAGTCACGACAATTGGTAAGAACAATGTAAGGCGTTAAATCATACTTTGTATTATATATAACTGCAATACAAGATAATTCGTCTATAACAGGACATGTTTTATATAACATAATAAAACAATAAATATTATGTATAATTAATAGTATTAAATTACTAAATAATTTTTTTTCTAAAAATTATGAAATTTAGTACTTATGAAACTTAACTTGATCTATTTCAATATGTATGAATATATACATATATTATTTTACTTATCTCAATATGCATAAATATATAAATTTATATTTTTTACATTCGTATCCATGTTGTATCGTATCCAGTATATTTTTAAAAATTCGCGTCGCCGTACCGTATCGTGTCATATTCGTATCGGCGTATCCGTATCCGTACAACATAGTTTCTATTTAATAGCGCTATTAAATCTCATTAATGACCGACTTCTCATTAACAGCTGCCAATATACCCATTGGTAATTATCATAGAATAAATTAAAGTTGACGGAGCAAAATTAATATATATCTAGAAATGCCCTAAAAATTAAATTCTTCTGCCGTTCTTATTTGCTAATTTTTCTGTACCAGTGCACAACTTATTAAGTTTTTATGATTAATTGAATTTCCTAAAAAAAGAAGTAATTCTGCATTTCCTCACACCAAAAAATTGAAGTTTTCATTTCAACCTTCAAAGAAGAAGTGAAACAAGCCAATAAACTAAAAGTACTAGAAGTTTATAACAATTAGTAAACCGAAAAGTATGATATCTAAGCTATAAAGGCTAAACATCATCAATCATCAATCAAACTCATTGTCACTTGACTCACCATCTTCATATTCTTCACTAGAACTAGATAATTTAGATTAATAGCAATCGCTGTTTGTATTCTCCGGATTCAGAATTATAATCATCAGCAGCGGTCGAGTTTGGAAGAGGAGGTGCAGCTTGAGAAGAAGAAGGCGAGAGAGGCTAGCTTGTTTATGGAGGGAGTCGGTTTTTTATTTTTTACTTTAGGGAAATTTCTATTACAATAACATAGACTGTTCCTTCACACTTTATTTTTTCTCTAAAATGATTGTTTAGCACTGGATAAATACTAACACTAATAAGGATCTTAGTGAAATATGTTTGAAAGTTGCATATAGATGACACTATACAATTTCTCAAAAGGCAAAACCAAAATGAGATAGTAGCTATGTACTATTCATGCAGTTCGTTCTTGGTCTATTCCGACTTTAAAAGCGACCCACTGGTCATCACAGTATGGCATCAAAGAGGCACACTGAGGAATCGGGAAACCCATGTTGAGTGGCGAAACAACAGTCTTCCTGTGAGACGACACATGATCTTCAACTGATACATGCCCAGCTAGTCCGGTGGAGAGTGAAGATGAATTATCCAGATGTGAAATCACCATTCGAAGGATTTGAAGGATGAGCACTCTCAATCATGTCCGCAGGTGAAAACTTGGCTCTTTTAGCATTTGTCTGGGACTCTGGAGATAAATTACAGCTCAATATATAGTTTTTTCTTTTCGAATGTTTACAGGGAAAACGTATTATAAATGATCACAGGTATGATGCGTGTATTTTGTCAGACTGGAAAAAGTATGAACATTTATGATATTCAAGTAGCTTTCCATATAATCGGGAAAAAAGGAAATAAATTTATTATGATCCTTTCCTATTGCTACATTTAAAACATCACATTTGAGACGAGCTTCTTTGGCAAAGTTGTGCTAAAAAATTATGATCCTTACGGACTTTCATCTTTGGTGCCAGCACTTTATTACCTAATTCTTAAATACTCACCTATGGACTCTGTGCTATATGTTTTAAGTATCAATATATATGGTCTTCATACTCAGTTAATAAGTTTTTGTTATGTCAAATTTCGAATTTGATAATATCTTAAGCATCATTACTCCAATGCACTTCCCAAGTCAAATTTCAAATTTGTAAAAAAAAAATTCTTTTATGTAGAAGCCTAGGTTTCCAACCACACGAGCACTCCAAATCAGCACTAATAAGGTAAAAATGCATGTAGAAGCTATTAAAAGAATTATGGGGCCTTTACCAAAATCACCTTCATGTGTTGCATCTTGTTGCAAAATAATAGTTGCAGTGGGCTGGACATTTTGCATCAAATTATCAGCTAAATTGCCCCCGTTGATAGACACCTTAGAGGATTCTAAAACTGAACAACCTGCCAAAATATGAGTAGCAATTAATCCATCAGACGATGTATATGTTTCACAAAATCTCATACGTAAGATACTTATACTACACATTCAACAGTCAATGACAAAGAAACAATAGTAGCTACTTCAAATGACTAAAACAAACTCTATAAGCCCAATGAATTAATCCATCATCTTTGTGAGAAAGAAGACCAATTATAAATGTCTCTATATATTGTGAAATATATTTGAATGCTAATATGCTTGCTATTTTTCTTTTTTAGTATTATATGCTCGGCTTGGGAGGCTGCTTGTTCAGCTTCCTTCAGTGTAGTGAAAAATTCCGATGTTTCAAATGATTTTCCATCAAGAGATACTTTTGACTTAAAGCGGCGTAGATGAGGAGGTCCTTCCAGTACATTAGTATAGACAGGGTAACCAAGACTTTTCTTTTGAGCATATTGCTGCAGCCGGTTCTTGTACATTTGCTAAGTATCTAAGACAAAGATAGAGAAATCAACGTGTGTCATGATATCATGGAAACTAACATTTATATATGTTAATATGGTACATATTAATCGCATTGTTTTGTTCCTTTTGGTATTAAATGTCAATGTTAATAGGCATTTTTACATGCCTCGGATCAAGATTTAAGGTGACAAGAATTTTCATTCTTTTTTCGGTTGCGTGAAATAGTTCATTCGCTTTCCAAGTTCAGTTATCATACCCATCATGTTGTTCAACAGCTCACAGTTTATACGACTTCATTTAACATGTCTGAGCAATCATATGTTAAATAAGTCAATGTAATAAACATTATGTATTATGCTTATACCAAATTAGAAAAACTTGTCAATCGGCAAAAAGAAGGGGAACAAATACACATTAACAACCAAACTTTAGTAAGATAAAAAGTTGCACGGAAGGAAACTTGATTTTAACATGTCATCAGAAGATTTAAAATTAATAAGATAATCAAACTACATAAGCACATATGAAATATAGTTCAAATATTTCTTTTGCTTATCAGGAGAACCTATTGATGTCCTATGAACCACAGAACTTGGGTTGTATCTTCTAAACTTAGATGTGGTACCTCCTTCTTGGCAAGAATGCTATTTGCATCATTCTTTTTAGCCAAAAGACCTATCCAAATAACAAAAGAGTTTCAAATATCCACATTATCCATGATCCCTCCAAATGTCAACTATATAGTTAGAGCTATTGATTATTTTTTATTTATTAATAGGATTCATGATTTCAGAAGTTTGAAGTTACTGAATGACCAACTCATCTTCAAGAACTTTACACACATAAACTTCAATGTTCTTTCTTTCCACATAAAGATCAAGAACACAAGCAAATCACATTCGCGTAGTTAGGGGCATAAAAGTAAAGATACTTGAAATTTTCAATTTTTCAACTCAATTAAAACTCTGCACCAAAAGTGAAAGGAGCCAAAAAGAAGGGACAGGGAAAATACGATATAAATGAAGCCACATCTGAACCAACTGATTCAACCCGGTGACAACCCTACTCCCATCACATTTTATTATACCATGTTTGTGGTAAAGTAAGAATGATTTCTTATGGAATATTATGTATATTTAGTTATCTGAACATACATGTTTGATTGTAAAGAGACTTGAGAAATATTCTTAGCACAACTTCAATTGCCTTCACAATCAATAAAAACTCATAATCCAAAAATGACACCCAAAATTATCAATCCACATTCAAAAGCATGCAGAAATACAACTAAAACATTTACCAGCAGGAGGAAATGGAAGGAACGATGGGAGAGGGAAAACAAGAAGAACAAAATGACTAGTCCAATTAAGAAATAGTATATTCATAACTTTGAGTGGGAAGGCCTCTTACTCGTACTACTTCGGGAAGACTGGTATATACTATTGTAAATACCACGCGATGATCAAGAGTCGAAGAAGGTTGCAGATAACAATGCCTTGGTTGTGAAGGCAGCCCATCATCATTCTCGTTTTCATTTTCATTTTCTTCAATGTCTAGTTGTTCAATCAGCTTAGGCTCTTTGGCAACTTTGGTCAAGACATCAGTGATGGAGTCGAAGTAGTGATCCCCTTTAAACATCATTGATGTCTTGACCAAAGTTGCCAAAGAGCCTAAGCTGATTGAACAACTAGACATTGAAGAAAATGAAAATGAAAATGAGAATGATGATGGGCTGCCTTCACAGCCAAGGCATTGTTATCTGCAACCTTCTTCGACTCCGGATCATCGCGTGGTATTTACAATAGTAGATACCAGTCTTCCCGAAGTAGTACAAGTAAGAAGCCTTCCCACTCAAAGTTACAATTAATAGTACCGTTCATCACTGCCGTTAACGGAGTTATCAAAATGAAAAGGAACAAAATTGAGAAAAAGTGGGTGAATAAAAGTTACAATTAATAATACCTTTCGAGGCGGGTTGAGCACATTAAGTGGGTACATCTCCCAACAGGGATTCGAACATGAGTCCGTTACTTTGTAGTGACTAGTCTCTTCCACTAGACCAATCAACCATATGAAACTCATTATCAACATACAATCCTGCAATTAAAAGAAAACTTATGCCACTCCAAACGGTTTCATTTTTCTAGCAGAGACATAAATACTCAAATTAATGTAAACACTTTCTACCAAAAAATTAAAAAAATATTAATTTAACCACACATACACACAAAAGTAAGATCACTAACTTAACCATGATTATATCAAAAAATATTTTTCTCTCTCTTTACAATGAATAAGAAAACATAACTCAACTACATGAAATAACAAGTAAAATTATCTAAAATTGAATCCAAATCGAAATTTACAAACTATCATATAACAGGACAATATAAAATCAAAAAATAATTAACA
This sequence comes from Penstemon eatonii, assembly GCA_038501285.1. NCBI lineage: Eukaryota > Viridiplantae > Streptophyta > Magnoliopsida > Lamiales > Plantaginaceae > Penstemon > Penstemon eatonii. The sequence goes on from CM076713.1 coordinate 6,472,923, forward strand.
ATTACCCAAGATTAATATTTTTTTAGGCAGATTAATACTCTTTTACAAAGAACTATTTCTTATTCATTATAGAATTAATAAATATTACCGTGCAGTGGAGTTTAGGATAACAAAGTCCACCCTCTATATGCCCATTGAACTTTTGAAAAAAAAAATTATTAATGGAATTTGCATAGATCAATAGGGATTAGTAAAGTTGAAGGAGGCAGAAAATAAAATACTATATTTTTGGGTGATTTCCATCGAAGATTGATGAGGAGATCAATTCGGACATTTTTTGGCGCGAATAACTCAAATTTCATGATATTTGTGTATGTCACGTGATGATACTCCGTTACTTGCCCGTCAAATGCTGTAGAATTGGTGATGAATGGTGCTATTATTTATAACTTGAGTGACTATATAAATTATTCCCGAAATGAAATTAAACTTAAGTGACTAAATATGCAATTTTTTCTTTTGGATATAGTTGACTTCTTGTCAGTAGAATTTCCTCTTTTTACTATAATTTTCCTTTTTTTTCCCTTCTTCTTGTTTCTCTTTCCTCTTTCTAAAATTAAGAATCTCCATGCATTTATTTATGAACCCACCGTTTTTTCTCAACTTTCTTTTTTTTTTTTAATAAGCTTTTTCTCAACTAATAAAAGTGTAAGTTGTGAATTTGTAACTTATTATTGTTCCAAACGATGTAAATAAGGGTTAGTTGAACTATTTTTTTTTTAAATTTTGATTTCTCTAACGACGTGTCGGGTATATTAAGTGTTCGCATATAATTGCAGCTTTTGAACCATTTGATTTTCTATCTCAGATAAAAGAGTACATGTGTTGAATTAATTTTATTATTACTCTCTTCATTTCTATATACTATTTAACTACCTAAATGTTAGGAGGATAAATTTCTTGTACAACAAAATTACTTTTGGAAAGAAATCAAAATTTATGCAACTCTTCATATTCATTATTAATGAGAAATGATAAATTTGTCAAAAGAATATTTTATTATTAATGAGAAATGATAAATTTGTCAAAAGAATATTTTATTATTAATAAGAAATGATAAATTTGTCAAAAGAAAAATGATAAATTTGTCAAAAATGCATTTAAGTCTGTTTTGAATTTCTAAATTAGTGCATTCACTAAACAAAATTAGTGCATCCACTAAATATATATACAAAACGAGTGCGTAGACCATGTCATTCGTAGACCATGAACAATATTAGTGCATACAGGGGCGGACCCGGGAATTTTGGTCAGGAGGGGCTAAACTTATACAAAAAAAAATCTATCAAACAGTTAAACATAAAGTTTATATTATTCACGTAAGAACCCAAAATATCTATATATTTACTTTAATAATTGACCACGACGATTTTTCATCTTTTGAAACCGGTCCATGATAGCATCATTTGAAATACTATTAAATATGTCTCTCTCTATAAAGACAACTAAACTATCATTTAGTCATTGATCGCCCATTTGTTTACGAAGTCGATTCTTTACTATCTTCATAGCAGAAAAAGCTCTCTCCACTGATGCAGCTGCAACGGGTAGAATAAGCGTCAATGTCATAAGTTTGTAAACCATCGAGAATGCGACATGTATTTTAGTTGCAACCATCTTCTTAGCAAGATCACCAATCCCTTTCAAATTAGAAAAATCATCACTTGATCGAACATCCCTAATATAATTTTCAAGTTGATTGGGAAGAGTCGAGAGCTCAAGAAAAGAGAAGTCATTTGGATAAAATTCGGCAAGACGAACAAGTTTTCCTTTGTCAAAAGCTTCAAAGTGATTGGGTTGGTTTAAGCATGCAACACGAAGAAGCTACTCCGTGTTTACTTCATTGAAACGGTTGTTCAACTCTTGGGTTTGGAGGTGTTGGGAGTAGGAAAAAATTGGGGCTTACAATTGAATAGAGTAAGTTAAATATTATTAAAGTGGGTTGTGTATATTAATTGACTGAAGTTATATTTGGAATGAAAATTCATATTGGGCTAATATATTAATTTTTTTGTAAAAGAAAATTACAACACACCTATATAAAAAAAAATGAAATTCCAGGGGGGGGTTATAGCCCCCCCTTGCCCCTATCTCGGTCCGCCTATGAGTGCATAATCTAAACAAATTTACAAAATTTTATGTATGATTTATGAAAGACCGGGTTAATGCATGAATTTTCCTTCAAATATTTTATTTTTACTAAAACGACATATGATCACCGAAAAAATGGTTCGAGTGTCATATTGTTTATAATTAGAAATATTTTATTTTCCTAAAATAAGTTCATGAATCAATTAAAGAAATAAATTATTATAAAAGTAAACTACGGCATTTTATGGTTAAAGTATCTTTTTTAGATGTATCACATAATTGTAGATATAAATACAGAATCTGAATAAGTATTTGAATTAACATGTTGACAAGTTCTTTTAGTTTTTTTATAATTAAATTTCATTGAAATTTTAAACAAAAGGATTTACAAAGCAAAAATAAGAAAACTCTATAACAACAAGCATTAATGAGATTTAAATGCAACGAAATACAAATAAATTTAATTAAATTTTCCCATGCATTGCATTAGATCTTTCTCATTGATGGCTGACAAGATCACTGTTTTTGTTTCTATTATTTTCTCCAATTTTTTTTATTCATCATTTTGACAAAAAAAGTTGTTTATTTTTATTCATCGTTTTATGAATTCAATTTAAGATTAATGTTCTTTTATCAATTTTACCATTCTTCCTAATACTTATAATTAATACTAAAATTATTTGATTAAAATGGTAGTTTAGAATTTTTCTTCAAAAAAATGACTATTTGTGATATCTTCAAAACGACAAATAAAGAAATAGAGGGAGTATATTTCTATTTAATAGCACTATTAAATCTCATTAATGACCGACTTCTCATTAACAGCTGCCAATATACCCATTGGTAATTATCATTGCAGAAAATGTTGTGGATGGAGCAAAATTAATATATTTTCTAGAAATGCCCTAAAAATTAAATTCTTTTGATGTTCTTATTTGCTAATTTTTCTGTATCAGTGCACAATTTATTAAGTTTTTATGATTAACTGAATTTCCTTAAAAAAGAAGTAATTCTGCATTTTCTCACACCAGAAAATTGAAGTTTTATTTCAACCTTCAAAGAAGAAGTGAAAGTCATAAAAAAGAGAAACCCAATTGTTATTTGAGGTTATAAAAAAAGTTAATGCTAATTTTTAATAAAATGAATTCAAAACAATCCCAACCAAAACAAAGAAACAGAGTAGACTTTTAAGGCTGGGTTCACTTTGCAAGATTAGGCCTCAATTGGCTGACAATTGGGCCATTAAGTTTTGTAATTGAGGGCTACTTGTGTGTTCGGTTGGGCTCATTAAATCGCGGGCTGCCCGACATTTTCGGTCCGATATGTGGGCCAGACCCACTAATTGGGTCTATTACAATTCCTCCTCCCACCCTCCAATTACGAATTAATGGCCCAATTGCATATTTATCGATCCATTTTGCCCTTCTTCATCCCTGAAATTAAAAAATTACCAGATACAAAAAGTCAAAAATGCCATTCCTCTTCCATTAAATTACAAAATTACCATATACAAATAAATATAAAACATATTACTTCTCCCATTTCTCCATTCGAAGACCACAGCCCAGAAGAAGCTTTGTTGTGCGAAGACATCTACATGGAAGGTGATATCTTAATTTCTTCATGAAATTAAGTGCTAAATTGGTTAAATGACCCTATGGTTTTTATGTTCATTAATTTCGATTTTGGTACCATGAAATTTAGCTTGAAGCAAAGATTTGGATTTTTTGATTTTTGAACATTTTTTTGTCTTTTCCAGGAAGAATGGTGCACTTTGAGGCTCAAGCTGCGGGATTTTCGCATTTCTTGTTGATTTTTTATAAATAGTTCTCCCCCTTGACAAATGCCATGAAAATATTTTTTTTAGCTAAATTTTTTTATTTCTTGTACAGGGACGAAGAAGGTGAGAGTGTAGAGTCTCTATCTTTGAAGAGTGAAGGAGATGAAGAGATTTGATTAATGATGTGAGAATATATAAAGGGGTTGGGTTCAACAACCGTAATAAATAAGGCTATATTGTATCTATGCAGACATTCTGGAAATACAAATGGGCAAGCAATGCATTTAAGTCAAATAATCAAACGGTCAAATAAAGCATTAAATGGTCATTCATTTTAATTGGGAAACCGCCCCACTTTATTGGGAAGGGCAATGCAATTCAAAAAAAAAATAAAAAACTGTCCATATAACATCAAACAGTAAACTAATGTTTTTACCAGTTAAAGGAAGAAGTTATAATAATTTTGAAATTTTAAGTATGCCACAACCAAATAATTATATATATATATATATATATATATATATATATATATATATATATATATATATATATATATGTGTGTGTGTGTGTGTGTGTGTGTGTGTGTACCATGCAAACATTTTTCCACATATGAGAAGACTTATTAATCTGTAGGGGGTTTTACACATATGATGTCAAATGCAGACACAAAGGATAATATTTCCATGCAGAAAATATTATCATCAATTCATATAAACATAATCCCATATTTGAAAGATAATATAAACTGTCCAAAAAAAATCTGGATTTAATTTTCAAACATACAAGACCATCAGAAAGCTTTCCTTCAAAACATCATTTGGCCAGAATCAACTTGTCATAAATGAGTTCACAGGGAACAAATATTATTTCAAACTTCAATACCCAAAAATGCATCAAACACAAAGGATAGAACATCATAATCAATTCCCCAAACAAACAGTACCAAGTTTTAGTATTCGCAATGATCACATGCATCACTTCAACATACAAGACCATCATAATTGAAAAATGTAAACATCATTTGGCCAACAATCCCTTTAGGGGTACATTCACTCTATGGCACACATAATCATATATATATTCACAATGTATTGCATACCCAAATGTGCACCAAACCCAAAACATCAACTTTAACATGAATAATCAAACAGTATCAATTGATTTACCAGAAAAACACATGCATTACCTCAACATATCAGACCATCAGAAAGCTTTCCTTCAAAACATCACTTGGCCAAAATCAACTTAAGGGTTGCGTTCAGTTTACCAAGACAAATATTCATAACTGAGTACACAGGGAACAAACATTTTTTCAAACTTCAATACCCAACAATGCATCAAACACAAAGGATAAAACATCATAATCAATTCTCCAAACAAACAGTACCAAATTTTAGTATTCAAATTAATCACATGCATCACCTCAACATAGAAGACCATCAGAATTAAAAAATGTAAACATCATTTGGCCAATTATCCCTTTGGGGGTACGTTCATGATAGGGCACACAAATTTCAAATATATATTCACAACAGTGTTGCATACCCAAATGTGCACCAAACCCAAAGTAGCAACATGAGGATGAATTATCCAACAGTATCAATTGATTAACCAGAAAATCACAGGCATTATCTCAACATGCCAGACCATCAGAAAAAAAAAATGTAAACATCATTTTGCCAATATTCCCTTTGGGGGTACTTTCATGATAGAGTACACAATAGTTCAAATATATATTCACATGTGTTGCATACCCAACAGTGCACCAAACCCAAATATTTAACATGAGAAATTCAAACACCTAAACCCCCAAACAACCAGCACTAGGACTGTCAATTGAGTCGGGCCTACCCGAAGCCCGATGGCTCGGCCCGATTAAATATGACCCGAACTCGAATAATTGTGAGCCGGGTCGATTTTGAGCCATTATATTAAACCCGATCAATTTATGAGCCGAGTTTGAGCCTAATAAGGCTCAACCCGAATAAAGCCCGACCGAATACTACTGCTAATTATTTATATCAAAATTATTATGTACTAGGTATCAAAATCAATTACATACAATTGTACAAGCCAAATGGAAAACATAAAGGAAAAAAAAAAAGGAAAAAGATAAAAGAAAGTGATCAAGATTGGGAATTTGGAAGTCTTGGAACAATAAAACTCTACTTACCTGGAGTAAAAAAAAACATAAATCAATAATTCTATTTCTAAGAAGATGAAGAGTTTTTATCTAATACAGTAATACAATTTAATCACTCATCAGAAAACTTTCATTATATTGGGTCTTCTCATAAGTCTAATTACATTGTTCATTCACCAAAGGCATATTATTTTCAAGATATGGCATCACTGAGACTGAGGTACTATACTAAATTCTTGATTTTTTATTTTTTTTGTTGGCTTTGGCCTTTTAACATGTTGTTTGTGCATTCCTTTAATGTTTAATATTATGAAGAACAAGTGTGGAATTTACATATTCTTATCTCTTGTGTATTAACTAAGAGTGGTTTATTCATATTAGTACGTAATTCTTTTATTTGTGGAGTAACATTTGCTAGTATTAATAAACCCGACATAAGCCCGATATGAACCCGAAACCCGAAACGTTACATGAGCTGAGTTTAAGGCGAAACAATTAAAAAATTATGAGCCGAGCTTGAACCTATAACTATGAAGCCCGATGGTATTTGATTCTGAGCTATTTAAAGCTCGGCTCACAAGGCCCGATTGACAGTCCTAACCAGCACTACTTCATGCTCAAATCATTAAGAAGTTCAATTTTTGCAGAAGATTTAGATTCTTCAGTGCTGGATTTTGGCATGAAAATATTTTGGCATGTAGCAAATTTATATAAGTCGGGCATCAAATTGGTCAAGGATTTACAAGTCATTCAAAGATTTCTGGCAGATAGGCACTTTAACTTTACAAATTCAGTTCACATGCAAATATAATTATCATATCCAAATAATATACATCATATGCATGCCATACACACACAAACTAGAAGTAATGTCCATAGATCAGCAAGATCCATCAAAACAAGCAAGTAAAAAACCACAACACAAACACATCATGCACATATATACAACAAGAACACAAACACAGCACAGATCATCACAAGCTTTTGCTTGCAACGCGATGCCATGTTTTGTGCCTCAAGATCATGCAAATAATTATTAAGAATAGTATTTTGTGTAGACAGTTCATGTTCGCGACATAGAAGACGTGTATTTTCAGCCTCGACAAGATTGACTCGCGTTAGCAAGCCAGGGATAATTACACGAGACCTATCACACATTACTGGATCAAGAACACATATATACAACAAGAACACAAACACAGCACAGATCATCACAAGCTTTTGCTTGCAACGCGATGCCATGTTTTGTGCCTCAAGATCATGCAAATAATTATTAAGAATAGTATTTTGTGTAGACAGTTCATGTTCGCGACGTAGAAGACGTGTATTTTCAGCCTCGACAAGATTGACTCGCGTTAGCAAGCCAGGGATAATTACACGGGACCTATCACACATTACTGGATCAATCCATAAAAAGTAATCACACCGTTCATCCTACAATGTATAACAAAACACATTCATTAGAAAGCATGCAATTCAATCAAAATCAATTAAAAAAACTTAACAAAGAAAAGAATTTATTCATACCGACAAACGCTGGCATCGCGAGAATCGCCAACCAGGGTTTACCTTCGTCCAGGAAGTGTATATTATCACGCAAAGTCCGCAGAAACAGTGTGCATTCCCTAAACGGACATTTGATGTAGATTGTGAGGACATTGCTGCCAAAACAAGAAATATACAATAACTTGTCAAATATACAATAAACGAACATAAATTCTTGACACAAAAATGTCAAATATCAGCAATCATCAAATGGAGATGAAAATCCCTAAGTTTGGAAGGGGAAGGAACCCTAAGACGTAATTACGCTAAATAATTCAAAATTAATATACAAGAATGAAAATAACCCACAATTACCTTATATGGTGGAACGCAATCGTCGGAACCCTAACCCAATTGAAACCCTAATCACGCAGGCCCTTCAAATTCGACGGTGAACATGTGAAACCCTAATTGAAAGGCGTCGGGAATGAAAGAGAACAGAAGATTTTAGATGCGGAGGCAACCAGAGCAAGAGAAAGAACGCAATCGTCGAAACCCGTAACCCAATTGAAACCCTAATCACGCAAGACCTTCAAATCGGACACATAACATGTGACACAAGTCTTTGCGGTGTTGGGAGTGAAAGAGAACAGAAAAACGAATGTGGAGGCAACAAGAGCAAAAAACAAAGGAGAACGGAAGATAGAGCAGCGCCGTCGCGGATGAGAGAAATGGGGAGAAGAGAAATGAGTCAAAAAAGTGTAACCCTAAAGCATTGATATACCACAAATTAAACGGACGCGATTAAACCAGATGAACGGATGGATCTCGTCGCTGCCCAGGGGCAAAATTGTCAATGTAATTGGGTCATCCGAACGGATCACAAATTGGGCTGATTAAATTATTAATTTGGCCACTATAATGTGCCGAACGGCCAATTAAACAATTGGGCTGACTGGATAATTGGACCGAGACACTTAGTGCCCCAATTGTCTATCTTGCAAAGTGAACGCAGCCTAAGAGATATAGACGAAGGATGTTGAATTATAATTCCCCAAGATTCAATACATTTTGGTTAAGGTAATAGTCTCCTTTTTTTTTTTTTAAAACAATTGAGTAAAATTAAGAGGGTGAAATACTGGGGGGAAAATGTATTTCACCCAAATTAAGATTCGGTTCAATATTGTTTGATTACATTAAGGCAAGGGAGAGATAATAATGATAATGCTAATAAAGCTAATAAATACATATACCAATTTTGAATTAAGATAGGTAAATTAGGCCATGGACAAATTTTGTTATGGCAGAAGGTTTGTGCTTTGCTAATATCCCTAGCCTTATTAAATTTTCATTTGTTTTGTAAATGTCCGACCAAATAATATCTGAACTAAATTCGGTCAAATTTTGTTCGATAATATCGAAATTGGGTTATTTTTATGATTTCATTCCTTAATATTAAAAAAATTTCAACAAGAGTTTTAAATTTTAGTGAAATAAGATGCATCCATAAATCATATAACGTGAAAATACGTGATGGAAACAACTAGTGAAACACAAATCTGAACATACTACCATTTCTTCAATTTTCATTCATTAAAATATTTAAGTGCCCCTCACAAAGTGATGGCTCATCCCTCAAAATACAAAATATCATAAAACAAATCTATACTAATACTAAAAGTGTGAATAATTTAACTTTTTTTTTGTGAAGACAAAAATGCCCTTATTCAAATTGTGAAGTATATTAATAAAATATAATTAGACATGAAATATAATTCTCCTTAAATTTTCTCATAAAAAATTTGGTATGAAAATATTTTAAGAAAATTTGTAACTTTCTTTCCTTCTAACCAAGCACCATGAATATGGAAGAAAAACAAAAGTATATTCAAATTAGACATAAAGTCTTATAATAGTTATTTCCTACAATAATTCCAATAATTAAGAAATTAACTCTTACATCACTTTTACAATTTCATTATTGTTCTCCTATAACACATAAAAATAAAAAAAATAAACTATTATTTTGAATAGTTGCTTAAATATACATGTAAAATTATTATAATTTATTATCAATATGTTGTTATGTAAAAAATATTATATGTTTCATTTAAAGATTTAGTACAATATGTCTATGTCACTCCTTAAAAAATTTATAATTCTTTTAAATATCATAAAATCCGTTAAAGTAGAATCGCATCTTACCTATGAACAAAAATGATTATGACTTACCTATGAACAAATATGCTTTGACATGAGAAACATAAAACATTACCTCAGACTTTCATGAAAATCTTTTCGAGAAACACGTGTGAAAATAAGTGAAAAAACTGATGAAAATTAATGAAAGTTCGTGAAGCAAATCAAATAAATTTAATGTAATTGATGAAAACATATGAAATCGGTTCAGATGAAATTCATGAACACTAGTGAAGTAGGTGGTAAAATTGGTAATATATAGTGCCAATTAAATTGATAAATACATGTGAAGTTGATGAAAATTTGGGTGATATTCATTCAAACATGAGAAACAAATTGGTAAAATCAGTAAAAAGTGGGTGAAATATACGAAGAATGGGTTAAATCATGAAAAAGGTTAAAGTCTGTGAAATAATGTGAAATCAATGAAAATTCAAGTGAAATTTTAAAAAAAAAAAAAAACATGTGAAATCGGTGAAATATAAGTTAAACTGATTAAAATAAATAAAATCTAAAAATAAAATAAAAAATAAAAAAGTATAACTAGCAAAAACAGTGTGAATTAAACCAGTAAATTTTTTTTTTAATATTAGAAAACAAAAGAAATCGATGAAAAATAGGAAAAACAATGAACAATAGGTTATAATTGATCAAAACGAGTAAATCAGTAAAAATCAATGAAAATCGAATTAAACTAATTAACATAATAAGTGAAATGGCTTAGATCGGTAAAGAAAAATCTTTGAAATGATAAGGTAAATGAAATAATTTGAGATATACTTAAAATTAATTGAAGATGTATAATGTATAATTATTTGAGTTGAAAATTCGGTAAATACATGTGAAATCGATAAAAATTCAAGTGAAATTCGCGAAAAAAATGGATGACATCGGTGAAACAAGGAAATTACATAAAAAATGATAGAACATGTGAAAAATGCGTAAAATATGTGAAAACATGTGAAAATTCATTAAAGTGGTAAAAATGAGTAAAATCAATTAAATGAAAAAAGTTCAAACACCAAAAACAAAATCAAACCATGAGAAAATTTGTTTAAACCGAAAAAAAAAAAACTAAAGAAATCAATGAAAATACTCATGATGAAGTTAATAAATTGAATAACAGTCATTAATATGTGAAATTTTATGACATAATGAAGTAAATTTTACTCTGATTTACAATAAAATACCACTGAAATTAAATAAACACGTACAATAATGTATGTGCACTTTAACCAGTGAAAAAAATACGTGTGAAATCGTAAATACATTTGAAATCGATAAAAAAATCAGATAAAATTTGTGAAAAATGGATGAAAACGGGTAATGTCGATTAAAATAAAGGTGAAGTTGTTGAAAATATGTGAAATCAATGAAAATTAATTCGAATGAAATTTCTAAGAAAAATGATAAAACCAGTGGAAATTCAGTAAAATTGGGTAAAGCCGGTGAAAAAAGTGTAAAATCGATCAAAAACGTATAATTGTTAGGAACATATTTAATCAATGAAAAATTCAGGCGAATTAACATGTGAAATTAGTGAAAAAACATGAAAAATAGGTAAAAAGGGGTTAAATGGTAAAAACAAGTGAAATCAATTTAAAAAAAAAAGTTTAACTGGTGAAATCGGGAGAAAATGGTTTAAACTGAAGAAATAAACAAAAGAAATGGACCGAAAATGAGAAAACAATGAAAAATGTTATAACCGATAAAAAAGAAAGGGGATAAATCGCTTAAAAAAGGTAAAAAAATTTGAACACTGAGAATATATGAATCGAGAAAGTTTGGTGAAATTTGTAAAAGCTTGAAGTGAAAACATGTTTAATCAATGAAAAATTTAGGTGAAAATGAGTCAAACTTTGACTGACAAAAACAATGTGAAATTAAAAGAAAATGGTTTAAATTGAAAAAACAATAGACGAAAAACGGAAAAACAATGAAAATTTATAATCGATAAAAAATTTAAACAGTGAAAACATATGAATTGATGAAACTTCCGATAAAATTGGTAAACACTGGTGAAGTTGGTGAAAAAACTGGTGAAACCAGTAAGAAAAATGTTCATGAAATCATTAAAAGTTCGGGTGAAATTTATGAAGAAACGGATGAAACATGTGTCACCGGTGAATAACGAATAAACTTGACATGAAAACTACTATGATGGAATGAACTAAATAATGTTTTTTATAAATCAGTAATAATTAATAAAAATAAATTTCATTAAAATAAATTGATCAGTCATAAATATATGATATTCAATGACATGAAAATGTCTAATTTTACTCTAATTTATGAAAAATACCCATAAAATTAAAACTAGACACGTACGTGCACTTTTCTAGTACTTTAAAAAAAGCCCATAACAACAAAACAAAATAGCCCAAAGGGCTTCTACTGAATAATCTTCCATCACGAACCAACAGCTATTGAATTAATAAAGATAATAAACCTTTAAATTTGACAAAAACAAACAAATAGCAGTATTCATGAAGTGTGGTGCATTAAATGGCTCATTTAGCACTGGCAAGCTCTTTACGAAGGAGCTTGCATGCGGACACCATGTTTTCAAGGGCTGGCTTCACTTCAGCGTACTTACGGGTCTTGAGACCACAGTCGGGGTTCACCCACAGGATGTTGGTTTCAAGGACAGCAAGCATTTTGTTGATTCTGTCAGCAATCTCTTCGCTTGATGGTATTCTTGGTGAGTGGATATCATAAACACCGGGCCCGATTCCAGCACCATACTTCACTCCTTCGCGGAAGTCTGATAGGAGCTTCTCATCTGAACGAGAGTTCTCAATGGTGATCACATCAGCATCCATGTCAATAATGGAGTGAATAATGTCGTTGAAGTTGGAGTAGCACATGTGAGTGTGAATCTGTCGGTTACGGACAAAATTATTAGATACCGAAGTAATATATACTCACACACATATATATATAGCATTTCTTATTTCTTTTTTTTAAAAAGATAAAGGTACCTGAGTTGTGTCCTCAACTCCAACGTTGGTGATTCAGAAAGAGTGGACAGCCCAGTCCAAGTAGAAAGCATGCTCGGCTTTCCTGAGAGGAAGACCTTCTCTCAATGCAGCCTCATCAAACTGAATTGACTGTAATGCCGGCCTTTTCAAGATCCTCGACTTCATCTTTAATGGCCAAAGCAATTTGATAGCAGGTCTCGAACCTGTGAACAAAAATATTTATAAGTTGAGCATTGTTTTGAATAATGGAACACGAAAAAAGTTGGTTCAAAAGGCGTATGTATGTTCGTATGTGTACCTAGGTTGGTCGTTCCTAATGAAAGACCAGTTGAGAATGGTGACAGGGCCGGTAAGCACTCCTTTCATTGGGCGCTTGGTCATGCTCTGGGCAGTGCTGGACCAGAAGACGGTCATTGGCTTGGGGCGACTGACATCACCATAGATGATTGGTTGCTTCACACAACGAGATCCGTAAGATTGCACCCATCCATTAGCGTTGAAGGCAAATCCAGACAATTGCTCACCAAAGTACTCAACCATGTCATTTCTCTGAAATATAGACACAAAAAAATAAGATCTTAAATAAACCTAAGTATAATATTGCTGGTTTAACAGAATTAGTATTCCAATTAGCTTACCTCTGGCTCTCCGTGTACGAGAACATCAATATCGAGCTCTTCCTGGAGCTTGACAACCTTGTTGATTTTCTCCTTAATGGCATTAATGTACTCCTTCTCAGAGATCCTACAAAACAAAGCTGAATCTAGTACATGGACTTAGTACATGGACTTGAAGACATGTTTAGATACAAAGAGTAGAGCAAGCAAAAATAACTCACTTCTTGGCCTTGTATTCACGGCGAACTCTTCTGAGTTCGACAGTCTGAGGGAAGGAACCAATCGTGGTGGTGAGGAGTAGATTCAGTACAAAAAAGGAACCAATAGTCTGAGCATCAAGTCTTGCACTGACATTTGTGGCACGGCGGTGATCTGAATTCTTCAAATCAGCAGCCTGGTTGAACAGCTTCGTTGTTAACCCTTGGAGAGGATTTCCTGGAAGCCTGAGCAGCAGCATTGGCAGAGAAGAATGCCTGAAAAGTAGTGATTGCAAACAACTGTTAATGATATTGAAGCCAAAACAAATCAAAACAAACCTCTAAGGCCCTAATTGCTGGAAAAAAAAAAAAGATTTTCTCAGGCAATCATAAATATTAATATCAAGATTAATTGAAAAAAGAGTATATACCTCATCCTTCTCTCCAGACAATGCCTTAGCCAAAGCATTTACTTCAACAACTTTTTGGGCAGCAAATGCCAACCAAGATTTGATTTCTTTGTCCAACTTAGGCTCATTTACAAGATCCACAGCTGTGTGAAGAAGCGAGCTGGAGGTGGACACAACAAGGTCGGAGCTGGAGGTGGACACACCCTTTCCAACTACGCCTTCAAGAGACTGCAGGGTGATGAGAGATCCATCAAGATCATTAGCCCAGATGTTCCTTCCATCAACCACTCCAGCAAAGAGGTACTTTCCAGAGGGGAATTCACTCCTAATCAGATCAAGAGTTTTGGTTCCACGAACCAAATCAAAACCAAAACCAGTAACTCCAGGAAGTGAGGTAATGGTTTTGTAAGCAGCAGCAGGGATATCAGCAAAGTAAGTCTCAATAAGAACATTGACGCCAGATAAAGTTGATTCCAATTCAGCATAAGCCTTGGTGAATGCTTCCAATTGGTGAGACTCGAGATCCAAAACTAAGGTGGGCTCATCAAACTGGATCCATGAAGCACCTTCTGCCTTCAATTCAGCAATAACTTCCCTGCAATGATGTTAATATATATAAAATGAGAATGGGAGTTCTAAAGAATTCCAAAAGTGAAAAAAACAAGTTCTTAATACAGATGACATTTTTCGTACTTGTAGACTGGAAGAATTTTGTCAAGGATAGAAAGAAGGGAGAAAGTTTTCTCAACGACCTTGGCAGGTTTAGAAAGCAACAAGTATGTAACAGGGCGAACAAGTACTGGAACAGTGTTAACTCCGAGCTGCAAGAGGGGACATGGTGTTGATCAGGTGGCAGAAAATATATAATAGACATTTAATAATTATTTGACTTCCATTATACAACTGGATTAGAGACAGACAAAGATGCAATGAGTTTTATCATTTAGGATATTATTTTCATGATTAAATTGGAAACACAGCCCATACCGCTTTAGCCTCTTTGTATTCATTCACTGCCTTGTGGGAAGCATAAGAAAAGTTAACATCAGTTCCCAGTTCTGGGACGACGAAATGGCTGCAATGATAAGAAACAATGTTAGCAAGATAAACATCATTAGTGTAAAGCTAAAACCTCTTCGTTACATTAGATCCATCACTTACTAGTTGGTGCCAAACCACTTGGTCATTTCCATAGCAGGAACTGAGGCATTTCCTCTGGCCATGGAGAAGTAAGTGGAATTACCAATCTCACCACCAGTCCAATTGTATCTAGGGGGAACAGCACCAAGCATTGCTGTAGATTTTGTGGTATTCAACCATGGCGTCGATATGTCCGCCGTCATTTCCATCGCCGCTCACCGATTCGAACCCTCACAAATTGAATTTCACCAATTTCAGATTGCCTCCTCCAAACTGAGTAAACGGTCATCGCAGTCTAGGGTTTCTGATTCTACGCTTTTCTTCCGCTGCAAAACAGCCGTAGGCGCCGAGGATTCAAATTCAGGCTCAGAGAGTTCCTGGCCATGGGATTTCGATATGCAGAAGACCTTTAGGAATGTGATTAAGCGTTTTGATGATTACTTGAGTTCGTTCAGGGATCAGAATGTAAAGGGGAGTGTGGTGGTGATGGAGGAGTGGGATTGGGAGAGGTGGAATGTAAAGCGCATTGTATCAGTTTTGAGGGTATATTATAATTTCTGAATTCATTTTCTTAAATAAAGTTCTCGAAGAAGGTGCTTTTTTACCCTTGCTAGTTATTGGTTATAGTTCACATATGGGAGTTCTACTTTTGAGAATGTTCAATGTGGTTATTACTTCGGTCTGTTCTGTTTTAACATGCACAAAATGTTGAAATGTTGTACCAAGCATTGCTGGGAATGTACTTGATCCCCACATCAGACATCTGCTTCCAGATGGATGCGCTGAGATCCACAGCCACCTTTTCCAAATCCTTGGCGCTGCTCTTGCCATCCCAGAAAGATTCCAGAGCAAACTTAAGCTCTCTCTTGGGGCCCATACGGGGGGATCCAACAATGTGGGATGCCATTTTTCTGGTATATACCAAATTCAGTAAATCAAAATCTAATAAAAGAACAATAAAAACTAAACATCTTAGAAACATGCCAAAATCCAAGAAGATAATCATAATCAAATCAGATCCTGTTTGTAAGCAACTCGATTAACAATAGATTTGTTTACATGCGAAGAGATCTCAGTTTTTAAAGTTCACTGACTTCATTTGTATTTATTTGTCATTATCCTCTAGTGTCTTTTCATGCTTTCCAAGAGTGACCCATGTAGTAAGGAAGAAACAAGAGCATTCACAAAGAACAAAATGCTCTTGCAGATTAGTGAAATCAAATAGTAATACAATCGTGTTCATCAGTAAACAACTAATGCAAATCTCAGCATTCAAGTGTTACACTATAAACTAATGAATAGAATAGCACAGAGTAACCAATCACTCAGATCCACAGCAACTTCAAAAGTAAATAATTCCAGATCCAACTTCAGGAACACAGTACAACCTCGAAACACGAAAGTGAGACACAATGCCTATAGATTTAACGACGCTGAAAATCCGTTAGTCATAGAGTAACCATGACTAATTTCATCATCCGTTAAAAATTTGTAATCACACAATCTTGCTTATTTCTTTTTCATGATGCTTTTTTATTTACGTGAATTCATATTATTTTGTGCACATTTTTTTAATTTTTTTTTTATCATTTATTATAAACCTTTGGCTTAATCCATTGTATAATTTGCAGTTATATATTTTCTGGCAAAATTTTCCAATTATATATTTTCTGGCAAAAACATTGGATTTTTGATATAATGAAAATAAAAATTGATAAGCCAACACTTACAATTGTTGTATACTCTATTCGAAGGAGTACATGCATTATTATAATGAAAATAAAAATTGATAAGCCAACACTTAAAATTCTTGTTATTATTAATGAATACGTTACTATAGTCAGAGGCGAATAGTGCAGCGACGCGCAAAGGCTCCTGGGGCTATAGGCTCTAAAGAGCAGGCTTCCAGAAAATAAAGCAAATTTTATATGTTTTTCAAAATAGTAATCATAAATCTCAAGAAAGACATATAAAAATAATAAAACCAAATCATCTTAGTTCATTAATACCAAATTAAGTCCCAAATACCCAAAAACAAGCCAATTAACTAAAAGTACTAGAAGTTTATAACAATTAGTAAACCAAAAAGTATGATATCTAAGCTCTTAAGCTAAACATCATCAATCATCAAGCAAACTCATTGTCACTTGACTCCCCATCTTCAGATTCTTCACTAGAACTAGATAATTTAGATTAGTAGCAATCGCTATCTTTTTTCTCCGGATTCTGAATTATAATCATCAGCAGCGGTCGAGTTTGGAGGAGGAGGTGCGGCTTGAGAGGAAGAAGGCGAGAGAGGCTAGTTTGTTTCTGGAGGAAGAGGCAAGGGAGTCGGTTTATCTAATTTTTACTTTAGGGAAATTTCTATTACAGTAACATAGACTGTTCCTTCACACTTTATTTTTTCTTTAAAAAGATTGTTTAGCACTGGATAAATACTAACACTAATAAGGATCTTGGTGAAATATGTTTGAAAGTTGCATAGAAAAAGATAGATGACACTACAGTTTCTCAAAAGGCAAAACCAAAATGAGATAGTAGCTACGTACTATTCATGCAGTTGGTCCTTGGTCTATTCCGACTTTAAAAGCGACCCATTGGTCATCAATCACTGTATGGCATCAAAGAGGCACACTGAGGAATCGGGAAACCCATGTTGAGTGGCGAAACAACAGTCTTCTTGTGAGACGACACCTGATCTTCAAATGATACAGGCCCAGCTAGTCCGGTAGAGAGTGAAGATGAATTGTCAAATGTGAAGTCACCATTTGAAGGATTTGGAGGATGAGCACTCTCAATCATGTCCGCAGGCGAAAACTTGGCTCTTTTAGCATTTGTCTGGGACTCTGGAGATAAATTACAGCTCAATATATATTTTTTTCTTTTCGAATGTTTACAGGGGAAACGTATTATAAATGATCACAGGTATGATGCGTGTATTTTTTCAGACTGGAAAAAGTATGAACATTTATGATATTCAAGTAGCTTTCTATATAATCGGGAAAAAGGAAATAAATTTATTATGATCCTTTCCTATTGCTACATTTCAAACATCACATTTGAGACTAGCTTCTTCGGTAAAGTTGTGCTAAAAAATTATGATCCTTAAGGAGACTTTCATCTTTGGTGCCAGCACTTTATTACCTAATTCTTAAGTACTCACCTATGGACTCTGTGCTATATGTTTTAAGTACCAATATATATGGTCTTCATACTCAGTTAATAAGTTTTTAGGGAAGAAACAAAAATGTTGATTCAAAATAATCGAAAACCTCTCCTCAATAATATTCTATAATGAAACAGAAGAGAAGGAATAAATAGTGATGTAGATAAAATAAAAAAATCTAAAGTTGGGAAAAATACAAAATGATCATTCAATTTTCTTAGTTACAATTAATAGTACCGTTCATCCCAACTGTTAACGGAGTTATCAAAATGAAAATGAACAAAATTGAGAAAAAGTGGGTGAATAAAATTGGACATTTTTTATTTTTTTTTATTTTTCAAGGATTTAATACCTTTCGAGGCGGGTTTAATACATTAAGTGGGTACATCTCCCAACAGGGATTCGAAGCTGAGTCTGTTACTTTGTAGTGACTAGTCTCTTCTACTAGATCAATCAACCATATGATACTCATTATCAACGTACAATCCTGCAATTAAAAGAAAATTTAGGCCACTCCAAACGGTCTCATTTTTCTAGCAGAGATATTAATACTCAAATTAATATAAACACTTTCTACCAAAAAATTAAAAAAAATATTAATTTAAACACACATACACACAAAAGTAAGATCACTAATTTAACCATGACTATATCAAAAAATATTTTTTTCTCTCTTTACAATGAATATGAAAACGCAACTCAACTACATGAAATAACAAGTAAAATTATCTAAAATTGAATCCGAATCGAAGTTTACAAACTCTCATAACAGGACAATCTAAAATCAAAAAATAATTAACAATTACCCAAGATTAATATCTTTTTAAGAGGCAAATTAATATTCTTTTACAAAGAACTATTTCTTATACATTATAGAATTAATAAATATTACCGTGCAGTGGAGTTTAGGATAAGAAAGTCCACCCTCTATATGTCCATTGAACTTTTGAAGAAAAAATTAGTAATGGAATTTGCATAGATCAATAGGGATTAGTAAAGTTGGAGGAGGCAGAAAATAAAATACTAGATTTCTGGGTGATTTTCATCGAATATTGATGAGGAGATCAATTCGGACATTTTTTGGCGCGAATAACTCAAGTTTCTCTCTTCGAATTTCGTGATATTTCTGTCTGTCACGTGATGATACTCCGTTACTTGCCCGTCAAATGCTATAGAATTGGTGATGAATGGTGCTATTATTTATAACTTGAGTGGCTATATAAATTATTCCCGAAATAAAATTAAACTTAGGTGACTAAATATGCAATTTTTTCTTTTGGATAAAAGTTGACTTCTTGTCAGTAGAATTTCCTCTTTTTACTATAATTTTCCTTTTTTTCCCTTCTTCTTGTTTCTCTTTCCTCTTTCTAAAATTAAGAATCTCCATGCATTTATTTATGAACCCACGTTTTTTCTCAACTTTTTTCTTTTTTTTAATAAGCTTTTTTCTCAACTAATAAAAGTGTAAGTTGTGATTTTGTAACTTATTATTGTTCCAAACGATGTAATTAAGGGTTAGCTGAACTATTTTTTTTAAACTATAATTTCTCTAGAGACGTGTCGGGTATATTAAGTGTTCGCATACAATTGCAGCTTTTGAACCATTTGATTTTCTATCTCAGATAAAAGAGTACATGTGTTGAATTAATTTTATTATTAATCTCTTCATTCCTATACTATTTAACTACCTAAATGTTAGGAGGATAAATTTCTTGTACAACAAAATTACTTTTGGAAAGAAATCAAAATTTATGCAACTCTTCATATTCATTATTAATGAGAAATGATAAATTTGTCAA
Source organism: Penstemon eatonii (assembly GCA_038501285.1). Lineage (NCBI taxonomy): Eukaryota > Viridiplantae > Streptophyta > Magnoliopsida > Lamiales > Plantaginaceae > Penstemon > Penstemon eatonii. The sequence continues at coordinate 6,492,931 of CM076713.1, forward strand.
AAGAATATTTTATTATTAATAAGAAATGATAAATTTATCAAAATAGCATTTAAGTCTGTTTTGAATTTCTAAATTAGTGCATTCACTAAACAAAATTAGTGCATCCACTAAATATATATACAAAACGAGTGCGTAGACCATGCCATTCGTAGACCATGAACAATATTAATGCATAATCTAAACATATTTACAAGATTTTGTGTATGGTTTATGAAAGACCGGGTTTATGCAAGAATTTTCCTTAAAATATTTTCTTTTTACTAAAACGACATATGATCACCAAAAAAATGGTTCGAGTGTCATATTGTTTATAATTAGAAATATTTTATTTTCCTAAAATAAGTTCATGGATCAATTAAAGAAATAAATTATTATAAAAATAAACTATGGCATTTTATGGTAAAAATATCTTTTTTAGATGTATCACATAATTGTAGATATAAATACAGAATCTGAATAAGTGAAAATTATTTGAATTAACATGTTGATAAGTTCTTTCAGTTTTTTTTTATAATTCAATTTCATTGAAAATTTTAAACAAAAGGATTTACAAAGCAAAAAATAGGAAAACTTCGTCACAACAAGCATTAATGAGATTTAAATGCAACGAAATACAAATAAAGTTGTGGGCAATAAATTTAATTAAATTTTTCCATGCATTGCATTAGATCTTTCACATTGATGGCTAACAAGATCACTGTTTTTGTTTCTATTATTTTCTCCAATTTTTTTTATTCATCGTTTTGATAAAAAAAAAAGTTGTTAATTTTTATTCATCGTTTTATGAATTCAATTTAAGATTAATGTTCTTTTATCAATTTTACCTTTCTTGCTAATACTTATAATTAATACTAAAATTATTTGATTAAAATGATATCTTCAAAACGACAAATACAGAAACAGAGGGAGTATATTTATATTTAATAGCGCTATTAAATCTCATTAATGACCGACTTCTCATTAACAGCTGCCAATATACCCATTGGTAAGTATCATAGAAGAAATTGTTGTTTATGGAGCAAAATTAATATATTTCTAGAAATGCCCTAAAATTTAAATTCTTTTGATGTTCTTTATTTGCTACTGTACCAGTGCACAATTTATTTAGTTTTTATGATTAATTGAATTTCCTAAAAAAGAAGTAATTCTGCATTTTCTCACACCAGAAAATTGAAGTTTTCATTTCAACCTTCAAAGAAGAAGTGAAAGTCATAAAAAAGAGAAACCCAAGTGCTATTTGAGGTTATAAAAAAGGTTAATGCTAGTTTTTAATAAAATGAATTCGAAACAATCCCAACCAAAACAAAGAGACAGAGTGGACTTTTAACTTTTAAGAGATACAGACAAAGGATGTTGAATTATAGTCCCCCAAGATTCAATTCATTTTGGTTAAGGTAATAGTCTCCTTTTCTTTTTTTTTTAAACAATTGAGTAAAATTAAGAGGGTGAAATACAGTTCCCCCTTAAAGTATAAGAGGGGAAAATGTATTTCACCCAAATTAATATTCGGTTTAATATTATTTGATTAAAATAAGGGGGAAAAATGTATTTCACCCAAATTAAGATTCGGTTTAATATTATTTGATTAAATTAAGACAAGGGAGAGATAATAATGATAATGCTAATAAAGCTAATAAATACATATACCAATTTTGAATTAAGATGGGTAAATTAGGCCGTGGACAAATTTTGTTATGGCAGAAGGTTTGTGCTTTGCTAATATCCCTAGCCTTATTAAATTTTCATTTGTTTTGTAAATGTCTACCAAATAATATCTTAACTAAGTTCGGTCTAATTTTGTTCGATGATATCGAAATCGGGTTATTTTTATGATTTCATTCCTTAATAACAAATTTTCAACAAGAGTTTTAAATTTTAGTGAAATAAAATACATCCATAAATCATATAAAGTGAAAATACGTGATGAAACAACTAATGGAACACAAATCTAAACATACTACCATTTCTTCAATTTCCATTCATTAAAATATTTAGATGCCCCTCACAAAGTAAAGGCTCATCCCTCAAAATACAAAATATCATATAACAAATACTTGAAAAAAGGCCCATAACAACAAAACAAAATAGCCCAAAGGGCTCCTACTGAATAATCTTCCATCACGAACCAACAGTTATTGAATTAAAAAAGATAATAAACCTTTAAATTTGACAAAAACAAACAAATAGCAGAATTCATGAAGTGTGATGCATTAAATGGCTCATTTAGCACTGGCAAGCTCTTTACGGAGGAGCTTGCATGCGGACACCATGTTTTCAAGGGCTGGCTTCACTTCAGCGTACTTACGGGTCTTGAGACCACAGTCCGGGTTCACCCACAGGATGTTGGTTTCAAGGACAGCAAGCATTTTGTTGATTCTGTCAGCAATCTCTTCGGTTGATGGTATTCTTGGTGAGTGGATATCGTAAACACCGGGCCCGATTCCAGCACCATACTTCACTCCTTCACGGAAGACTGATAGGAGCTTCTCATCTGAACGAGAGTTCTCAATAGTGATCACATCAGCATCCATGTCAATGATGGAGTGAATGATGTCGTTGAAGTTGGAGTAGCACATGTGAGTGTGAATCTGTCGGTTACCGACAAAAATTATTAGATACAAAAGTTACACACACACACACACACATATATATATATATATAAATAAGTTAGCATTAATTATGAAAGTTATATATACACACACACACACAAAAGTTTTTTTTTTCAAAGAAAGATACCTGAGTGGTGTCCTCAACTCCAACGTTGGTGATTCTGAAAGAGTGGACAGCCCAGTCCAAGTAGAAAGCATGCTCGGCTTTCCTGAGAGGAAGACCTTCTCTCAATGCAGCCTCATCAATCTGAATGACTGTAATGCCGGCCTTTTCAAGATCCTCGACTTCATCTTTAATGGCCAAAGCAATTTGATAGCAGGTCTCAAACCTGTGAACCAAGGATTTATAAGTTGAGCATTGTTTTGAATAATGGGAAACGAAAAAAGTTGGTTCAAAAGGCGTATGTATGTTTGTATGTGTACCTAGGTTGGTCGTTTCTAACGAAAGACCAGTTGAGAATGGTGACAGGGCCGGTAAGCATTCCTTTCATTGGACGCTTGGTCATGCTTTGGGCAGTGCTGGACCAGAAGACGGTCATTGGCTTGGGGCGACTGACATCACCATAGATAATTGGTGGCTTCACACAACGAGATCCGTAAGATTGCACCCATCCATTAGCGGTGAAGGCAAATCCAGACAATTGCTCACCAAAGTACTCAACCATGTCATTTCTCTGAAATATAGACACAAAAAATTAAGATCTTAAATAAATCAAAGTACAATATTTCTGGTTTAACAGAATTAGTATTCCAATTAGCTTACCTCTGGCTCTCCGTGTACGAGAACATCAATATCGAGCTCTTCCTGGAGCTTGACAACCTTGTTGATTTCCTCCTTAATGGCAGTAATGTACTCCTCCTCAGAGATCCTACAAAGCAAAGCTGAACTAAGTACATGGACTTGAAGACATGTTTAGATACAAAGAGTAGAGCAAGCAAAACTAACTCACTTCTTGGCCTTGTATTCACGGCGAACTCTTCTGAGTTCGACAGTCTGAGGGAAGGAACCAATAGTGGTGGTGGGGAGGATTGGGAGGTTAAGCTTCTTTTGTTGAGCATCAAGTCTTGCACTGACATTTGTGGCACGGCGATGATCCGAATTCTTCAAATCAGCAGCCTGGTTGACCATTCAAAGAATAGATTGATAAGCACAAGATCATTACAGCAGTAAAGACCCCTAAAAAAATTCAGAAAAATAAGTATGCAGGCCAATCACTTACAGCCTTTTGAACAGCTTCGTTGTTAACCCTTGGAGAGGATTTCCTGGAAGCCTGAGCAGCAGCATTGGCAGAGAAGAATGCCTAAAAAGTCGTGATTGCAAACAATTGTTAATAAACAAATCAAAACAAAGGCTCTAATTGCTGAAAAAAAAAAGATTTTTTCAGGCAATCATAAATATTAATATCAAGATTAATTGAAAAAAGAGTATATACCTCATCCTTCTCTCCAGACAATGCCTTAGCCAAAGCATTTACTTCAACAACTTTTTGGGCAGCAAATGCCAACCAAGATTTGATTTCTTTGTCCAACTTAGGCTCATTTACCAAATCCACAGCTGTGTGAAGAAGCGAGCTGGAGGTGGACACAACAAGGTTGTCTGCAGGGAAGATAAAATTTAGGAAAGATAACTCAATAAAAGCAAAATGTAATTTAAAACAAAAGAGGTAAGCAACACACCCTTTCCAACTACTCCTTCAAGAGACTGCAGGGTGATGAGAGATGCATCAAGATCATTAGCCCAGATGTTCCTTCCATCAACCACTCCAGCAAAGAGGTACTTTCCAGAGGGGAATTCACTCCTAATCAGATCAAGAGTTTTGGTTCCACGAACCAAATCAAAACCAAAACCAGTAACTCCAGGAAGTGAGGTAAGGGTTTTGTAAGCAGCAGCAGGGATATCAGCAAAGTAAGTCTCAATAAGAACATTGACGCCAGATAAAGTTGATTCCAATTCAGCATAGGCCTTGGTGAATGCTTCCAATTGGTGAGACTCGAGATCCAAAACTAGGGTGGGCTCATCAAACTGGATCCATGAAGCACCTTCTGCCTTCAATTCAGCAATAACTTCCCTGCAATAATGTTAAGATATAAAAATGAGAATGGGAGTTCTAATGAATTCCAAAAGTGGAAAAAACAGGTTCTTAATACAGATGACATTTTTCTTACTTGTAGACCGGAAGAATTTTGTCAAGGAGAGAAAGAAGGGAGAAAGTTTTCTCAACACCCTTGGCAGGTTTAGAAAGCAACAAGTATGTAACAGGGCCAACAAGTACTGGAACAGTGTTAACTCCGAGCTGCAAGAGGGGACATGGAGTTGATCAGGTAGCAGAAAATATATAATAGACATTTAATAATATACAACTCGATTAGTGACAGACAAAGATGCAATGAGTTTTATCATATAGGATATTATTTTCATGATTAAATTGGAAACACAGCCCATACCGCTTTAGCCTCTTTGTATTCATTCACTGCCTTGTGGGAAGCATAAGAAAAGTTAACATCAGGTCCCAATTCTGGGACGATGAAGTGGCTGAAATGATAAGAAACAATGTTAGCTAGATAAACATCATTAGTGTAAAGCTAAAACCTCTTCGTTACATTAGATCCATCACTTACTAGTTGGTGTCAAACCACTTGGTCATTTCCATAGCAGGAACTGAGGCATTTCCTCTGGCCATGGAGAAGTAAGTGGAATTACCAATCTCACCACCAGTCCAATTGTATCTAGGGGGAACAGCACCAAGCATTGCTGTTGTATCAAGGACCTGATCGTAGTAAGAGAATGTGTTGCTGGGAATGTACTTGATCCCCACATCAGACATCTGCTTCCAGATGGATGCTCTGAGATCCACAGCCACCTTTTCCAAATCCTCGGCGCTGCTCTTGCCATCCCAGAAAGATTCCAGAGCAAACTTCAGCTCTCTCTTGGGGCCCATACGGGGGTATCCAACAATGTGGGATGCCATTTTTCTGGTATATACCAAATTCAGTAAATCAAAATCTAATAAAAGAACAATTAAAACTAAACATCTTAGACATGCCAAAATCCAAGAAGATAATCATAATCAAATCAGATCCTGTTTGTAAGCAACTCGATTAACAACAGATTTGTTTACATGAGAAGAGATCTCAGTTTTTAAAGTTCACTGACTTCATTTGTAGCTTTAACTCATATGCAGCCAATTTATTTGTTATTATCCTCTAGTGTCTTTTCATGCTTTTCAAGAGTGATTCATGTAGTAAGGAAGAAACAAGAGCATTCACGAAGAACAAAATGCTCTTGCAGCTTAGTGAAAACAAATAGTAATACAATCGTGTTCATCAGTAAACAACTAATGCAAATCTCAGCATTCAATTGTTACACTATAAACTAATGAATAGAATAGCACAGAGTAACCAATCACTCAGATCCAGCAACTTCAAAAGTAAATAATTCCAGATCCAACTTCAGGAACACAGTACAACCTCGAAACACAAAAGTGAGACACAATGCCTACAGATTTAACGACGCTGAAAATCCACTTCATGTCAGATCTATTTGGAGTAAAGTTCCAAATCCAGATCTAACGATTTCCACTTCCCCGCCACCCAATCATAAAACCATGTCATCAAATTTTCATCATCACAAAAAATGACAGTAAATTTGCAAGTCAAGTGTGCAATTCTACACAACAGTATCAAAAACAGTCTCTTACCAATAGATCTAATGCAGAAACTGAAAAAAAAACTACAAATCTAGAAACACTCTTCCTAACAGAACGTGTAAGTAACAAAACAGACTGAATTTAGCAATCAAATTAAATACGTGAAATAAAGAAATGAACGGTTGAAATTAAAAACAACTCAAGAGACGAGAACCGTACCTTTTCGGAGAAAAAAGAGGGGCGAATTACAGAGAGCGTTGGATAAGGTTAATAGAGAGAAGGGCAAGACGCGAGTTTAGGGAAGAGGATGAATGGCCTTATTTATAGAGAAAATTTGAAGAATACTGTGCTGCTGTGGGTAGATCTCAGAAAGTGAAATCTGCTCGTTTTTGCGTACACACCATAGGCAACGAATTTTTCCGTATATAATAATTTTTTTTTCTAAGTTATTCACTGAAATTAAGACGGGCACATGGCGACGCGCGATTCGAGGTGTTTGAATACACGCGCTGAGTCTTGTTGGATTATGTATTTCCCAAGTGGCAAACAACAATAAGTGCCTATTTCCTTAATACTCCATTAAAATTTAAAATAGAAGAACATGATAACAACACCCCAATACTTAATTAGTTGATAGATGCACGTATTAATATTACAAAGGGAACCAAAAAAGTTGGTGCTTACACTAAAAAATCAATGTTGAGCTATTAGGGGTGTAAATGTGTAATCAAGTCGAGTAGTATCGAACGACATACTGTTCAAGATTGGTTTGAATTTTATCGAGCTTGAAATTTTTTTTTTGACTTTGATTTGGTAGTTAAATGAGTCGAGTTCAAATGAGCTTTTATCGAACGAGTTCGAGTTGAGTATCGAGTAGCTTGATATTTTACATATATAATATCATTCTTTAGCTTATCGAGTCAAGCTCGAGCCGAGCTTCAAAAGTTATCGAACGAAAAAATGATGCTTAAGCTTGTTTGATTAGTGTGACAAATCGATCTCAAATCAGCTTTCATCGAACAAGCTCAAGTCGAGTATCGAGTAGCTTGATTTGATTTCCAACCCTATGAACAACCATTTTTTTTTTTTTTTGCAATTGAATCTATTTACATCAAAAATTTAATTAACATCTTTTTTAATATTCACTTAGAAAGGATCTAGTGTAATTTAATTTTATTTATTTATTTCTCAAGTCAAGATTATAACCTACAAAAATGAAATGATGTAGGTGTAGTTATCATAACTTGGACATAATTAGTTTTGAAGACCTACCATCCACATTAATTATACAACTCCTGCATTTTATAGTAAAAGGAATGAGTCAATATGTACTCCAACTCTAAAGGAATTTAATAAAATAAATTTGGGACAATTCATAACCTAAAGTTGGATATGTAGTACATTTTATTTTTGTTAAATTCTTTAGCACGTTAGAAGACTTTTGTTGAAGTACTAGAGCTATTAGTTGACATGGATAACTTTAAGCATATTGTTCTTGCTTCAACTCAAAGTCAATTAGATTAAAGTTATTCAAAAATTATTTGTATTTTTAAGTAATTTAAAAGGGCTTTTATAATAATACATTTCGTCACATTTAACATTCTCAACTGAATAGGTATGATTATATTATTAGATATTATATTATTTTATATAAGCTATCATTTTAGTTTGAGTTTTGAGCATATATTCTAAATTGTTATATTTTCCATGTTTCTCAAAAACTCAGTTTAGAAACAAATTTAAATTAAATGTGTTCTTATATTGTAAAAGTTAATTTGAAAATGAAATGATCAAACTCAATTTTGTATTTTTAATTCAAGAAGAACATCAAATTCTCTAAATTCTGAATTTACGTATCAATATCCAATATTTTTCGAGAATTTGAGCTTAGTTCCTTTTTCACATAGTATTTTAAAAACTGCAAAGAGAGTCCGTGTCACGCTCTTGAAATTGTCTGGGCTAATCACCATTGGGGGTATTTTTGAGAGACTAAATTTAAATTACTCCCTATACATCAAGAAGTTGGTGGCTGTAGTTGGTGGGTATTGGTGGATCACCACCTGGGCCATCCCCCATATTTTAGCCACTATAGATGTATCGAAATTTCGAAAATACCCACCTATTCATATCAACATTATGCATGTACAAAATGGATCAAAATTTTCATATTTTCGTTCGTAAATATCAAAAAAAAATTATTTTTGAATCAAGTGAAACGAAAATCAGATGTAATTTCGAAACTATTTGTTTGTCTAAAATTCTGTTATTTATCTAAATTTAGTAACTTTTATTACAATTTTTCCTTAGTGTTTCCGAAATATTTTCGAAAAGTCTTGAAAAGTTTTCAATATTTGGCTGGCCGAAACATACAATCGAAATAAAATTTTGATCCATGCATATACATAAGTCTTTCTTTTCCTTTTTGTTTTGTCAATTTTTTGTTTTTCTGATAGTTTCATATATAATATACCCTTCATAAATTTATATACATATAATATAAAAATGTGATTGACATATATATGAATGAAAAAACTTATGCTAAAATGAAAAGTAGGTAAATTGAGCAAGTCTAAGCAACAAAATATTATTTTTAGTTCCACAATTTCATAAACTACATTAACTACTTCATACGTATCATTTTGAGGAAAAGCTATGCTCTTTTTAAATTTATATACATTTTTTTTAATTTAATTTTTCTATTAAAAGTATACTACAATACTTAATTATATAAAATGTATATTAAATTGTATAGTAAGTAAATCTTGTATGGTGAATCGAGATTCACCTAAATACTCTATATTTGTATAATATATCAGAAATATATATTTCATGCTAAGATTATATATGAGATTATAAAATACCATAATAGAATTTCTAAAACTCATTATTGAATAATTTTATATTATTATATACTCCCTCCGTCCCATTTTTCTTGCTTCTATTTCTATTTTGGGACGTCCCAAAACATGATTCCCTTTCTCTCACAAAAAAGTCAAAAGTTTACTTTTTTAACAAATTGTCTAAAACTCCGTGCCAAACATAAAGGGAGCAAGATTATTGGGACGGAGGGAGTATATAAGTATGAAGTTGGAAACTGCTGCAGACATGGTTAGGGAGTGGAGAAGGCATGGTACTATTTATGGTAGACTTTCTTGCCATTGGTTTGTCTTAGCTGTTATGTTTGGTTATGAATTAAAACATTATGAAAGTGAGATTTCCAAAGTAAATACGGAAAAATAGTAAAAAAGAAAAAATTATTCACTTTAATAAGAAACATCTTTCTACCTAGTATTTGAGTAAGATGTTAAAATACCCCCTGAATTATTATTTTTAATTGACAGAAAATATCATGTATGATTTTTGTTAACAAAATCTTCTCTTTTCTCTTTGTCGATAAGTTAAAGACATTAATTTACTTATTCGATGCCGTAACACCATGGATCAAAATTTCGTTTCGAATGTATATTTCGGTCAACCAAATATTGGAAACTTTTCGATACTATTCGGAAATATTTCGAAAACACTAATGAAAAATTGTAAAAGAAGTTACTAAATTTAGGTGAATAAGGCAAATAAATAATTTCGAAATTTCATCTTGTTTTCGTTTCGTCTGATTCAAAAACGAAAAATTTTCGATGTTTTCATTGGAAAAAGATGAAAATTTTGATCCATGCGTAACACGTGTTGTAAATTGGAAGTGTGAGTATTTCTACATTATTTACAAAGTAGTGACAACTGTACTCCTAAATATTATTTTTTCTCTATAACAAAATTTAAAAAAAATAGAAAAAATAATTGACAATAATATCTGTGCAAGCTTAAAAAATTTGACAATAACATCACTATTCTTTTAAAATATAACAAAAGAAAAAATTATGCGATTAACTCTTAATTTCCAACTGAGGTGGTGAAGTATAAATAATAAAGTTCACACAAGGATAATTCGTTAATAAATATTAACACGATAAGGTTTTGTTAAGAAAAATATTATATTCCCTCCGTCCCATTATTTTTTGCTTCATTAGTTACAGTACCCGATCAAACTTTTCAATCTTTTAAGTGACTTATCAGGGTTTTTTTATCCTTTGCACCCCCGAAACATGGAAAATAGGCACTTTGCACCCCCCCGAAATTTAGATTTAGCACTTTGCACCCTCGAAATATGAAAAATGCAGCACTTTCCAGCCTCTTTTATTTTCAAGCAAAATTCAAGGGCAAAATAGGTAAGTCAATAGTATTGGCACTTTACACCCTCAAAACTTGAGAATTTCGCACTTTGTACCCCCAAAATAAAATTAGCACTTAACACCCTCTAATTAAGAACAAATCAGCAACTTCCACCCCCGAAACACAATAAATGGGCACTTTGCACCAAAAACACAAAATTAACACTTAACACCCTCAAAACCCCTCTTTTTTCGTCAAAGTTGACTATCGGAGTGAAAAAAATCTAAGGCAAATTAGGTAATTCATTTTTTTTCCTTAAATTTTGCAAAATACAATTATAAATACTCGAATACTTATTTCTCTCTCCATCTTTCTTTTCAACAATATAACCATAAATAACTAAATAAAGTACAAGTAAACTTCTGGAAGACCCATTTTCTACTTCAAAATATCATAGACCCATAAATAATTACCTATTTTGCCTTAAAAAAAATTTCACCTTAATGGTCAACTTTGCTGGAAAAAACAAGGGGTTTGAGGCTTTTTGTTTTTTTTTTTTTAATTTGAGGGTGTTAAGTGTTAATTTTGTGTTTTGGGTTGCAAAATGTCCATTTATTGTGTTTGGGGGGTGCAATTTGTTGATTTGTTCTTAATTAGGGAGTGTTAAGTGCTAATTTTACTTTAGGGGTGCAAAGTGCCAAAGATTTACCATAGAATTACCTATTTTGCCCTTGAGTTTTTACTTAAAAATAAAAGAGGGTGCAAAGTGCTGTATTTTTCATATTTCGATGGTGCAAAGTGTTAAATTTAAGTTTCGGGTGCAAAGTGCCTATTTTCAACGTTTCGAGGGTGCAAAAACTCGACTTATCATGTTAAATTATTCATATTTATGGTGTATTAAAACTTTTAAAAGTTATTAGTGAAATATATTAATTAAATTATTTATTATAATTTTTATAAATTTGATCAAGTTGACTGATAAACTGTAGCAAGAGATAAAGAAAATTGGAACGGAGGAAGTAAGAGATTTTATGCAATAATAAAAACACAAAGTTTGTCTTTTCCATTTAGCTTTGATTCCAACAACCTTTGATCTTTATGAATCATTTCACAAAAGATTAAATTATATATTTCCAACTACTTCAGTTTGTCTTATGAAGCTTACCAAACTTTTTGTCTACCAACTCAGGAAGGGGACTTTTCTAAATACTTTTTTTCTTTTTCAAAATCATATATCAACTTGAATGATTAACTTGTAAAATATTGTCTAAATTTTACAGTACAATCTCACGTTTCTATTATGAAAGTGTTTATATGTAAATGATGGAGACATATATATATCTCTCTACTAATCAACCAAAATCGAACGACTCTTAGAAAAGGGACAAAATTTGGGCCGTCAATGGGTCGGGTTAGCTAAACTCACACGATTTTGGAATTTTCTATTTATTTTAGATAAATGACCCAAAATATTGCTTGAATTTGAGATTTTTCAAGTTTTTGGTTTTTGTTTGACTTTGGCTGCATTTCAATTTTTTTAATGTAGTATGTCAATATCTTTTCTATGACAAATTTGTTAATAATTCAAGGGAAAAATGCATATTTAATTAATAGTTTTTTGCTTCCGATATATAAGAGCATCACCAGTGGTGAACCCAAATGTGAACCTAAACTAGTATGTGTTTAAATGTCCAAAAATCAGGCCACAATAGTTACCTAAAGGCATGTGCAAATGACCACCTCCCCCAACTTCCCCCAAAAATCAACCGGACAAATCCATAGGGCCTGCTTGTTTGGTGTTTGGGAAAGTAGTTTGGGAGAGTAGTAGAGGTTTGTGAAATAATCTCGATATGTGTAATGTTGTTTGTTTGGGTTTTGAGAGAGTGGTTTGAGAAATAAAGTAGATGTAAGTTTTTTTTTGGAATAATTAGATTGTAGATGTAAGATGTGTAAAACTTTATGTTAAATAATGTTTGTTGTGAGGTAAATTGTGTAAGAGATAAGTTACTTTATGGCAAATCAGAGTAGAGTTTGTATAGGTTTTGTTTAGAGATAAGAAAAATGTTGTTTGTTTGGATTTTGAGAAAGTAGTTTGAGAAAATTGATAGATGAAAATTTTATTTCAGAAAATAAAAAATATGTTTGTTTGACATTTCCCAAACACGAAATTTTTTTGGAAAACGCCAAATAAACAGGCCCATAGCTTTTCAACGGTGGGTGACATAATTATTGATTAGTTGTACATTAACATTTAAGTTAAAATAACTAAAATTCTTAATATACATTTATTATCTTCTAACAATTTTATATACTAAATGTTCATTTGCTTAATAAAACTTCCAAAATACTTTCTCCAAAACATGCTAGCAAGTCGTGTTCTTTTTCGTTAATTACCCTTTTTAGTTTTTGCTTTCCAAATCATTCTTGAGACTATGCGCGAACAATATAAAAATACTGATAATATAAAATACAAATCCCAACTTGAAGAAAAAATGAAAATAATAATAAAGACATGATCAATGAGTTCATTTTCTACAATTGATAATCTTCATAAAATTCACAAATATTTTGAATTGTATTTATTTTTAATTTAGTCTAAAGTTATTTTTTATTGCATTTTTAAATAGAGTAACTTTAAGTTAGTGAAAGATATTTAATTTTTTATTTAAAAATGGGCTTCCATTTTTTATGCCTATTGCCGCCAAAAAAATTTTTTTTAAGGAGTGCAAAACAACAGCAGGTTGCAAATGTGAATTTAGTCACCCATCTTTATCAACTGGTGATTGGTCTAGTGGAATAGAATATTCTCTACAAAGTAACGAACCCATATTCGAATCTCTATTGGGAGAGGTTCCCTTTTAATGTATCCTATGCGCCTAAAAATGATTAAACCTTTGAAAAAAAATTGACCCATTTTTAGCTCAAGGTATATAATGGTCCTTTAATTTATACAAATGATATTGTATTAGTCCCCCAAGTGTGCAAAGCTTGCAACACGCCCAAAAAATAAAATAAAAAAGATTCAAGAAAAGTGGAAATAGATTAAACTTAATATTTTCAATCCATGGGAATGAATACCCACAAGCAAAATAATGACAAATAAGACATATATGTGCTTGGTGAGGGATGGACGGATGGTGCTATTTTACGTAACTTGGGTGACTAATTGTGCCAATCCTGAAACCTGTGGCACTAATGTATATCTGGAGCTAAAGATGAGTGACTAAATATGCATTTTTTCCTAAATATTAATCATTCACCATATCCTCTGAAAACACGCTTACACAAGGAGTATTTGTCCTAAATGGCCTTTTCAAATGTTTAAATTATAAAAATGGCCTTTTCAAATGTTAAAATTCTAAAAATGGCCTCCTCTTATTTTCAATTTCTTTTTAATTTAATTATAAATTAAACCCACTTATTTCTCCTAAACATTCTCAATAATTCTCTTATTTTCGCCCTCTTCTCAAATTCAAATTCAAAATTTCCCAATTTAAATTCTCCCAACTCTCTTTCTATTCTCCCAACTTTCTCAACCCTTCTTCTTCATTTTCAAACTCTCTCATAACTTCCACATCTCTCACACAAATGATGATGAACATAAATATGTGATTTTTAAAAATTAAACTTCTCAAAAGGCCAGAGATAATTATAAAAATGGTCTTTTCAAAAAGTTCAAATTTTAAAAATGACCCTTAAACTTTTTTAATTATATGAATGACCTTCATTTTAATTAATTAGTTAATAGGTTAGTTAGTTAGTTTAAAATGTAATTAGTTAATTATAATTAAATTACAACTAACTTACTAATTATACCCACCAATTTTGAAAATAAAAAGTCAGAAATTAAATCTCCCCACTCCTTTCTTTCAATTTCTTTCAAACTCTTTTTCTCTTCCAAAACCCTAAAACTCACTTACTCAAAATCAAAGAGGTGAAGGAAGAAGAAAAACACAAGAAGATCATCATCTAAGGTTAACATTTGATCTCCTACAACACTGGGTTGAGAATTGTGAGAATTGACCTTTCCAAAAATCATATTTATAAAATTGACCTTCCTCGTTTTCTTTTACTTATATTTTATTTTTTTAAATCAAAATTTTAATTAAAAACCTAAATACTCCATTAACTTTACTTACAATTAAACTTCTCTCTTCTCTCTTCACACAATATCGCTCCAAAATAACAGACAATCAAATTCTCCTTCAACTTTCTACAATTCTCTTCAAACACAAAATTTTCTTTCAAAATTATCTCTCAATTCTAACTTTTTAAAGCAATTTCTCCCAATTTGTGGAGAGTTTTTTAGAGTTGAAATTGAGAGAAATTGCTTTAAAAAGTTCGAATTGAGAAATAATTTTGAAAGAAAATTTTGTGTTTTAAGAGAATTGAAGAAAGTTGAAGGAGAATTGAATTTTCTGTTAGTTCGGAGCGATATTGTGAGAAGAGAGAAAAGAGAATGATAATTGTAAGTAAAGTTAATGAAGAATTTAGGTTTTTATTTAAAAATTTGATTTAATAAAATAAAAGAAAAGTAAAAAAAAAAGGGGGGAAAGGCAATTTTATAAATTCTCACAATTTCTCTTCTTTACCTTTACACTGTACTAATTTTTTGGGGAAGAACAGACAGAGCAAATACAAAACCTAAAATTACAAAAGGGCTTTAAACACTCCAATCCGTTCAACATTACAATCAAATATTCCACAAGTCCACAAATTCAGCTAATTTTGCCCTAATCGAAAAAACCAAATCAATTTTTTATTTTTATTTTCACACATCTTAAACCACAGCCACCATTGCCGATCGATCAAGACCACTCCGATTAACTCTAACACTACGATTGTTGTTCTTCTTCTTCTTCTTCATCGCCTCAATATCAATCTCTCTTCCGACAATCCCCTTTCCAAATGATGCATCAACCTGTTTGATATTAGCCTCTGAGAAGAAACCATCTTTCACCGCACCCCCATTCACAAGAACCCTAACAATCCCCGAATAATTCAACGATTCCGCAATTTGTAAAGCAGAAACACCCTTATTAGTTTTTGCTTCAACATCAGCCCCTTTCTTCACAAGCAATTCAATCACATCAGATTGCCCTGATCCCACAGCACAGTGTAACGCAGTGTACCCATCTTCATCTTTAGCATTAATCTCAATACCCTTTTCGATTAGGGTTCGGGCTACATCGACCCGACCCTTAAACGCTGCCCTGTGTAATGCAGTCCATCCATTTTGATCTCGCCCGTTAATATACGCCCCGTTTTCGAGAAGCCTAATGACCATTCTAACCTCCCCTTTTCTTGCGGCGATGCATAGATTGTCGCCTAGTCGAAGTGCGTCGAATAGCTTTGTGTGCCCGTTCTCGGCTGCTAGATCGTAAGCTGTCTTGCCTACTTTGTTCCTTACATCTTTATTTGTTCCCTTGTTAAGTAAAAGCTTTACGATTTGTTCATCGCCTAAACTTGATGCTATGTGCAGTGGTGTGTCGCCATTTACGTTTCTTATATCGGCTCTGGCCATGTTAGCTAGTAATAGTCGAGCGCAGTCTTTTCTCCGCTCTTCGACTGCTAAATGTAAAGCCGTGTTACCGTCTTTCGTTAGTGCATTTACATTAGCTCCTTTAAGTAGAAGGTGTCTGAGAACATTAACATGGCCATTTCCTGCAGCTAGGTGAATAGGGCCCCAAGTGGAATACTCTGATCTTTCCGGGTTGGCTTTGTGTGCTAATAGAAGCTCGACTATTAGCTCCTCGCCTGAGGCTGCAGCCGCCTCGAGTGGGCTCGAGTTTGATCGACCCTGAGCCTCGATATCCGGTTCAAACTCGAGCAACAACTGGACTAAATCAGGCCTACCTTGAGATATAGCCAAGTGCAGTAATGATTGACCGTCAGAATCTACAGAATCGGCAGATTTCCAAGCGGGGTCACTCTTTTCAAGAACTTCCCTTATTTCATCCATGTAACCTCTAGTAACTAACTGAGTCAAAATTTGTGAGCCAAGGAACATGACCTTGATCCCACTATCGGAGTACACTTGTTTCTTCTTGTTTGTGAACCACTCACTAGGAATGGAGTCGTGAGTCGAGGATGGGTTCTTGATGGATGCACCTGGGGCCACCACGCTTTGTAAGATGAAAGAATCATCGCAGTGTGTGAAATATTCAGGAAGGGTATAATTTGGTGGGAGATTGTAAGTGATTTCAAGAGTGAGTGTTGTGAGTGGCGATATGATTCCCGATTGTGGGACAATCGTGTAACGAGCTTTGTTCACGGCTTGGAGTCGGAAAGCCACAGGCATCGTGTACATAACGTTTCGTAAAGTGAGAAAACCGTGACATTTTTGCCCTTGTTCTATTCTAATCGTTACAATATTGGATGGCTCTAAGCTTATAAGCCTATCCATCTTCTTTGTGTTGGTTTCGTTTCTTTTCTTCTCGTAAAAAATCACTTGTTGTTTGAGATCATTCGCAGATGATGTTCTTTTTCTTGAATTGTGAAGAGGGGGTTGATGAAAATGGAGGAAAATGGGTAAATATATGAGGTGGGGAATAATTTTGCCGGCTAAAACAAGGAAGTGCCATTTGGTGGTTGTTAAAATCAATGAAGATTTGTTCTACTTAATGTCCGACTTGTGTTATTTTGAGGAACCGTTGAGTAAAGTTGAGGAGATTTTGTTCTTATTCATTAAGTCATTTTCATTGCATTGTAATGTTTCCAATTCTCATTGGAACAACTCATTTAGAATATGACATGTGAGTGTAAATTGGTACCATTTTTATGCTCTTGAGCATTATTTTATATTTTCGAGATACATTTCAATATCTTGGTCCGGAAAATAAATTGTTCTTGAAAGTACAATGGAATGTTTGATAATATTGGGAATTATTTATGTTTGCATATATACTGGAACTGTGAATATTTTTTTTATTATTTCACATCAAATTTTCCATTTAGACTGGAGTTTATGTGTTGTATTTCAAGAAACACATGAATAAATGCTCGTAAAACACACTAATAATCCATGGATTAGATCAATCAAAATGGCTGATTTTTGCAATATATACTCTTCTTCATACTTTAGAACCCTGTAATCCAAAAGCTCAAATGTTGTGTGTTTCATAATTACAAGCTCTTGGTCTAGTTTTTTAATTTTTTATATTTAAATGAAGTCATTTACTTGGTCCACTTCAGGGACAATTTCCTCTAGACAAATGATATTTAATGGGAGAAAAAGACATAATATATTTTACTTTACTGCAGCAACTATTTTTTTAATTTGCACTGCTACCTAAAACATCCATGACCCTTTCAATGAAGAAGGGAAAAAGAATTGTACTACTATAATTTAAATATATTTGAGTAGCTAATTTAATAAATTTCATAATGGATCCAGTGCTTGTCTTCTGGGTCCTCCAATGAATTTGTCAATTTTACGACTTAGGAGAATAAGGGACTGTTTGTTTGGCGTTTTTCAAAAAAAAATTGTTTTCTATTTTTGAAATAAATTTTTTATTATCTCAATTTTAACAACAAAACCTATATAAACTCTACTCTGATTTGACATAAAGTAATATATCTCTTACACTATTTACATAATAAACACGATTTGATATAAAGTCTTACACATCTTACACCTACAACCTAATTCTTTAAAAGAAAACACTTACATCTACTGGTGTTTGCAAAAACTTAAAATAAGTAGTTTTCAACTTTTAGGATAAAATAATAATTTAAGTAGTATTTGCAAACTGGAATTCTATTTCTACTTCTCTTTAAAAAAGTCAAAAAGTACAAATTAAGCTAAAGTTGGTAAAAGATGACATTTTGGAAGAAAATGGACAAAATTGAGTTTTTTGCAAATATTCAGAAGTATTTTTTTGGACTTAATGGCATAATTTGCAAATACCACCTACTTTAACTTCTCTACAACTTTTAGCTTTTTCTTTTAGATTCTAATAATTAAGCACAATCACATTTTTTTACAAACACCACCTAAGCAAATCAAAATTATTTCACAAACTTCCACTACTCTTCTAAACTACTTTTTCAAACACCAAACAAACATGCTCTAATTTTTCCAAAATTTTCTGAAGCACTTACGTTTTCAATGTTGTAGTTGTTGTGGCCGATAATTATTTTCATTTTAGGCAGAAGAACATACCAAAATTTTGCAATTTAATCAATATGTGATTGTTCTAGTGGAAGGAACTAATTACTACAAAGTTGAAATCTAGGTTCGAATCTATATTGAAAGAGATTTTCATTTAAATGTGTCTGACGCGCCTCGAAAAATATTAAACTATTGGGAAATCAGGTTTTTTTTTTTTTTACAATTTTAATATTATGAAGCTCAAAAGAAAACTTCCCTATTTAATAAAAATTGTGAAGTCTAATCAATTCGGGCCTGGCCCAGTCCATTTCAAGCCAAATTTAAATTGTTTTGATAGTTTATTCATTTATGCAAGGCCCTAAAAATCAAAGTGTTGAGTTAGACCCAGTAAACTTTTTTATTTAATCGACCCAGGTCCCAATAGCAATTACAGATTAGTGTGGGTTGGGCTATTTCATTTTCGGATCCAATTTTAAAAGGGTTGAGTAGAGGCGTGGAGCAGAGAATCAAATTAACCATGATTTATTTTATATTCAATAATACTAGTGTGTGATAGTATTTTTTTATTTTTAATTGTTTATATTTTGATAGTTATTGATATAAATTTTGATGTGATGATTGATAATGAATGTATAGTAAAAAAATAAAATTTATCTTATTTATACATTTCTTAATCCAAATACAACATGAAATTGCCCAAGTCGCCACAAACATATTGTTAAGCATCATAACAACATTTTCTCACTTCTCATAGAAACTAAAATAAGGTAATTTAATTATTTAAGCATATATTGTAGCAGGTTACAAATAACATTACAAAACAACTAACGTGAGATCGTAATTTTTTTGTCTCAATTCGGTACTAACAAAACATATCATCATAAATTCATAAACTTACTAACCATAAAACATTTACTTAATCAATCGCTCTCGCTGCCGCTGCCGCTGCTATCGCCATGTTCGTGTCCATCCTCGTGCTTCTTCTTCTCCTTTTTCTTTTTCTTCTTCTCTTCCTTACCATGTCCGCCATCTTTGTGCTCTCCATGTTCGTGTTTGTGCTCGCCATGACCGTGGTCGTGTTTGTGTTCCCCGTGACCGTGATCGTGCTTGTGGTCGCCGTGGCCTTCGCCTTTGTGTTCACCACTATGTTTTTCACCTTCTTTGTGGCCACCTATGCCTAGTGTCTCTTCAATTTTGTTGATGATTCCTGCCATTTTCTTTCTTTGCTTTGTTTGCTTGTTTTTAAAATGCAATAAAATAGAACGGATTGTAGTAGATAAATGGGAATAGAGTGTGATGTATTTATAGGAACTTTATAAAGGGAGGCCTAAAATAAACGTAACGCTATCCGTGTTAATGTACCCGAAACGGACGCATTAATTGCACGTGGCATCACATTAATTATGAAATTTACTTCTAATCCTTCAAAAGAAATTTTGTTAAATCTTATACTATATTTTTTGAGAATATGTAAAAACGTTAAAAATAAAAAATAAACATATATGGAAATAAGAATTACATTATAGAAAAATTCTAGGGTGCCGTTGCGTAATGCCACTAATTATAACAAATAGAAATAAGACATATTATTAATTAGTAATTTGTTAAACTAATTATCAACATGTCATAATAATATTATCACAATAAGTGGTACTATACCACAACAAATGATATTATACTATATATTTAGTAACATAAAATAGTAAAGTATTTTCTAATAAATTATTATGAAAATAAATAAATGAATTTTACAATAATATTTTAAAATAAATAATATGTAATTTTTTTTTGAATAATTAATATTAACTTTTGAAATAGTAAAATTATCATCCTTCAATGCATAATATCAAAATTATGATTCATTGTTTATAAAAGAATAAGTTTTAGTTCAAATATGATATGACCAAACTAATTCAATTTACAATTCAATTACTATGTAAATGCAATACACTTGCATTTGAATTGGACCGAGTCATGAGTGTCATTCAATCCCAATCAATTCAAAAGCAATTGTTATTGTGGCATTTTTAGCATTTTGCATCATAAAAACATAGGGTTTTGACACTTTGCATTTCGATTTTAAAATTTTGGCACTTCACATCCACGAGATACAATTTTGGCACTCCGATCTTCGAATGTTCGAAATATAACTTTTTGGCATTTTGCATCCTAATGTTTTATTTTGAAAAAAAATATTTGAATGTTGTCGGTGGAAAGATAAAATGGTCATTGTCAATGCACAACAAGCAAACATGAAAAAAAAAATTATTTCGAGTTCAATCACAAAAATAACAACTTTTTTTTGCAAATTATATATACATTGTGTCCTTACATAGACACTGATTGCATCAGCTGTGATATTCATATAAAATTATATAATAGATACTAGTTTTATTTATTTTTTGTTTCCAAAATAATTATATATGACATACTCTATAAATCTATAATTATTATCTACTAGCATGTCAATTTTATGAATTACATAAAAGAAAAAAGACTTTTTAACTAATTACTAATAGCTCAGTAATTTTGTTAAAATAGAAAATGTGCCAAAATTTTAAGTCGTGGTGGAAAGTGCAAAAATTAATATTTTCAGGATGCAAAGTGTTAATATTTTATATTTGTAGGATACAAAGTACTAAAATTTATATTTTCAGTGTGCAAATGCCAAAAAGTATTCAAAATTGACTACTATACCATTTCACTACTAAATTTTCTCACTAGAATGTTAGCCGAATAATTAATGATTAACAAAAACAACTTGATATTTGAGATTGTTTCTTGAGTTTAATCTTAACAGGAATTATCGAGAAGCTCATTATTTGAATAATGACTCGTTTACGAGAAATTGATCAATCAAAGATAAAAGGCTCAAACAAGAATAGCTCATTCATTGATGAATAGTCGAAAGCCCAATAAAGATATCTAAAGCCCAACAATGATGGAAGACTTATTTTGATGAAAGGGCTTGTGCGAATTTTAAAGAAAGCTCATGAGAACCCCAATTTAAATAGAAGGCTTGTTATGATTGAAGATCAAGATCGAAACCCCTAACACCCCTGAAGGGTCCAATTTTCGATTCAAGAAAATTGTGGTCAACTTAGCAAGTAATTTCATTTGATTAAAAGAGCAATCCAAACAATTTTTTAATGTTTTTGGCCCAAACACTTCGGCCCCTTTCCTAAATATTTTGAGCTAAAGTTGTTTTTCTTCCTTTCTCAAAATGAGCCGTGAACATTTTGTTAATTGATTAAGCCAAGAATTGTTTTTTAATTAAGCCAAATGATTTCTGAAAATTTGCCGATGAGGCCTTAGCCAAGTGGTTAAGGATGAGGCTCCATGATTAGGAGGTCATGGGTTCAACTCCCACGAATATGTGTAATTCTTTCTCTAGTTTAATACTAGTAATTAGTTCACTTTGATATCGTTGTAATAGTTTCGATTCTTGATGTAACAATGTATTCACCATCTAAAAAAAAAAATGATTTCTGAAAATTTAATTAATTTTGGCTATTAAAATTGCATTCTCTTTCAAGCTAACTTTTAAAGGAAAGATTTTCTCAAAACCATTTGACTTAGCTAGTAAGTAAATTTGTCTCTAATATTCCCTAGCTAAAATTTTAGCTTTTCTATTTGATCTTTTGAAAATATTCTCCAAATCATTTTTATAGGAAAGATTTTGTCTTCATCTATTACTAAACCATGTCTACATTCATTTTAAGATTTGAAGACTTTGTCACATGTTTTAATCTTGCAATAACAAAATATTCTTTGAGTATCAAAATATTTCCCTATTGAACAAACACCACTCATCTATAAATAGGGAGCCATTCTCATCGACCACGTTAACACACTACAACAGTTCTGAAAATTCATTTTGCTAAAATCATTTCTCTAAGCTAAACTTTTGAGTGCGCTTTAATATTGCAAAAATTATTTTTCTCAAAAGCTTTTGAAAACCTTTTTTTCTTGCTCTTTAAATCTTGAAACTACTCTAAGTGATAGGAAAAAAAGAAGAGTGTTTAGTTTATTGCAAAAATCAGCTCACTTGGGGCATTAGTTTGTAATCAAATCTTTTATAATTGTTTTGAGCAAAAGTTCTATACTTGCAAGCTCGTTAGTGCGATAAGACTGAGAGTTCTAGCAAGCACGGTTTCGTGCAATAGATGGTGACCTAGCAAGCACGTTTTTGGAGCGATATGTTAGTCCTAGCAAGCTCGAAAAAATCGAGAGAAAGATTTGTAATCTTGTAATATCGTGTGGCGAAGATTTGTAAATAAGATTACAAATCTTTCTCTCGATTTTGTCGAGCCTGCTAGGATTAACCTATCGCTTCAAAAACGTACTTGCTAGGTCTCTACCTATCGCATAAAACCCTGCTTGCTAGAACTCTCAGTCCTATCGCACTAACGAGCTTGTAAGTATACAACTTTAGCTCAAAATAATTATAAAAAATTTGATTACAAACTAATGCTCCAAAGTGAGTTGATTTTTGCACTAGACTAAACACTCTTCATTCTCTTCTATCACTTAGAATAGTTTCAAGATTTAAAGAGCAAGAAGAAAAATGTTTTTAAAAGCTTTTGAGAAAAACAATTTTTGCAAGATTAAAGAGCACTCAAAACTTTAAATTAGAAAATAATGATTTTGGCAAAATGATGTTTCATAATGTTGTTGTGTGTATTGGTCGATGAAGAAGGCTCACTATTTATAGGTGAGGAGTGTTTGTTCAATAGGAAAGATTTTTTATATTCAAAAAATATTTTCTCACTTTTAAAATTATTTTGAAAGATTTAGGCATGTGACAAGTCTTCAATATTTAAAATGAATGTGGACAAGTTTTAATAAAAGATAAAGACTAAATCTTTCATATATAAATGATTTGGAGAATATTTTCAAAAGATTAAATAAACAAGGTAAGATTTTAGGTAGGGAATATTAGAGACAAATTTACTTGCTTGTTAAGTCAAATGATTTTGAAAAAATCTTTCCTTTAAAAGTTGACTTGAAAGAGAATTCAAATTTAATACCAAAATTAATTAAATTTTCAGAAGTCATTAGGCATAATGAAAAAATAATTCTCGGCTTTAGTCAAATTAAAAAAGAAGTTCACGGCTCATTTGAAAAAGGAAGAAAGGAAACCTTAGTTTAAAAGATTTTTAGAAGAGGGCCGAAGTGATTGCGCCAAAATATTTAAAAAAATAGTTTGGACTAAGAATTTTCTTGCTCTTTTAATTAAATGAAATTATTTATTAAGATGACCACAATTTTCTTGAATAAAAAATTGGGCCATTTAGGGGTGCTAGGGGCTTCGATCTTGATCTTCATTCATAACGAGCCTTCTTTACACAACTGGGCTTTTCATGATTTTTCTTCAAAATTCGCACAAGCCTTGTCAACAAAATCGGTCATTTTTCATTGTTTGGACTATCTCAAATGCAAATGAGTTGATCTTTTATTAATTAATACCTGTTCAAATCATAAAACTCAAGAGCACCAATATATTAAAAAGTTCGTTTGTTAACCATCAACTATTCGACTAACAATCTCCCCCTTAATTGACAAACAACTTTTGATGCGTAAAAGATTTTAAAGGAACTTTTCCTAACTATATGCAATTTTGAAAATTTCAAACACCCCTTCAATTGAGTATTGTTTTTTAAAAATGTTTCTTGGGAATAACAAGAGGCCTTCACATTAGTTGTTAAGTCTCTTTGACCAACGAATTTTCATTAAAAAATTCATGCAAAGTTTCAAAATCATGCAATGAAACAATTTAAATCCAAAGCAAATTATAAGTTCACAAAACAGCAAGCATATACGAACCAAAATATAACAACAAACATAAATAGAAAAACATCAAATAGCAATCTTCTCCCCCTTTTGTCAATCAATCCACTTCCTCGGACTCATTTCCTTCATACTTACATTCTTTCACTTTCATCCTTTATTTTTCTTTTCGAATTGATTTTCATTCATACTGGATAATGTTTTCATTTAAAAAAAAATAACTTAAGTTTACACTTAGATTGGCAATATTTGCAAGATGAAATAAGATCAGAGTTCAACGAATAATCAAGCGGACACTAGGGTGCAAATTACCAAATAAATTATATTTTGAAGGGGTGATGTGCAGGGGCGGACCTCTTTGGGGACTAGGGGGCCATGGTCCCCCCAGAATTAAAAATAAATAGTACATATATGTAAATATTTACAACAAACGAAAGTTCTCTAGTGGTAAGTGTTGAGAGGACTCTCATGTCCAATGTTCGAATCCCCTGAAGCTCAATATGTATGTTTGGTTTTTTTAGTATTAATTTTTTGGTCTTTCTAGTATTAATTTTTTCTTAGTATTAATTTTTTGGTCTTTCTAGTATTAATTTTTTCCTCATGCGCTGTTTTAATTTTTTTTCCTTATGCCGACTAGTATTAGTTTCAATTTTCTTTCTTATGAACATTTACTAATATTACCTTGTATTAAATACAATTTTACAATAACTAAATTTTATATTGTAAATTGTTCCTTGTATTTTCTGAATTTATCAATTTCTTAAACTATTAATTATGTAATTAGATATTCGTGTATGATTTGCTAAAAAACATTAGAGTTTACTTTATCGTTCATTCTCGAGTAAAAAATTAAGGTTATTTGCTACAAAAAAAATTCGACCCCCCAACAAACACTGCCTAGATCCGCCCCTGGTGATGTGCCAAAAAATTTAAATTGATCAGCTAAGTACCAAACCTTTATATATATTTCCAGGATGCAATGTGTCAAAAACCCGTACAGTGGATGCTTTTGGTACGGCTACGGCCCGTTATAAGAGTTGATGAGGAGGATGGCCGATGAATAGAAGATTTTGCACTTTGGTCCTTTACTTTGTTGAAAAATCCATCTCGCCCTTCTTCCTTTCAATATTTGTAATTTCAACCCCTTCATCATCAATGCGTATTGCATGGAAACCACGTGTTGTACAGAGGACACGAACACATTGTCAGTTGTTCAATTCTTAGGATAAATTAGTGGATCAACACCAAATTTCATCCCCAATTCAAGAGACGATAGATTTACATAATATAGATATACAGACGATCTATATCTATTCTGCAACTGAACTGCGAACATATGGAGACGAAGAAGAAGCATCTTTCCACCATCGCCAACGACGTCGTTCGACAATGCGCCCAGTATTAATTAATTAATTAATTAATCTCTCTTATTACCTAATCACATTAATTATAGATGTTCTCTGAATCTATACATTATATAGCTAGGTTCTCGTGAAATTGAGATCATGAATCCTGATTCGATGCTACATTTGAGTGAGAGAATCACTAAATTGAATCAAACTTTAGTACATTGAGTTTAATTCGTTTATCAGTTTTCGTTTTCCTTATATTTTAATTACTCAACTCCAGGAACCAAACAGAGCCTTATTACTTTTTATCTTATTTTGGTGAATACTAGAGGGGCTTTGATGAGAAAATGTTGTTTATTTTTTTCAATTTTTTTCAATTTTTTTGTTTGTTTGTTAATGATATCAATTCTTGTGAAGAAAGTATATATATGTGTAATTTTTCGCAGGAATCTGGATAATACTGTTGATTCTTTAATTGAAGAATTTGAAAGAGAATGGAAGCCGGAAATGTGTGGTTATTCAAGGAAATTAGTAGAATTTTGTTGCTCGAAAGCACTGGCTGTCGTATGTGGTACTTTAGACGAAAGGATCAGTGATGGTTCCTTTAGTCGTTTCACGTTCGACATGATGCTCGCTTGGGAGTTGCCAAGCTCAGCAGATGAAGAATCATATACCGTGAGTATTAGATGTTTATTTTCAATTTTCATCCTGATTAATTCGTCAACAAATTTATGTGGATGAAAATGCTTTCGTGTATGCCCTTTCGTATATCTCAATGCATCTATTTCTCGTGTTTTTTTAGGAATGTGTGGCGAAAGAGGCAGAGGAGAAGAAGATTTCTAGAGTAACCAGCATTCACGACGACATCCCTCTTTTTTACTCCGATCTCATGCCACTCCTCGTAAGTAGCGATGAGTAAACCACTAAATATATTACGTGAAATGTCTAATTACAGAAGAGAACGTATACTAATATGATAGGTTGATGAAGAGCCAAGCGCTGGAGAAGACGCATTTGTGTGGTTGGGAACGCTCGTTCCTTTGGTTGTAGACATGGTAAATGGGAGATTTACTTTTGACACACTGACTGCACCTACAGGGAATCGACTTCACTTTCCAGCTTACGACAAATACTTGAAAGAAATTCACAAGTAATAATATATCCAGCACCTTTAAAAATAGTGAAAATTCAAAAAGTTTTTTTTTTTTTCTGATCTTAAATTTCTTGATTTCGTTAGATGTATAAAGCATTTACAGAAGCAAGACACTCCAACAGGGATAGAGTTTGTAGATGATGAGTTCATACTACACGTGGAAGGAACTGCAAGTTCACAGAGAGTGGTTCGCCATATTGGAGGAACTAGTTGGCCTGGTTTGTAACCATTATTGTTATTTGTATTAGTTTAATTTTTTACACAAACAACTATTGCCAAGTTTTAAAAAAGTGTAACGTTTTTAGGGAGGTTGACACTTACGAACTATGCCCTTTATTTTGAGGCATCGGGCGTGATGTCTTATGAAGATTCACTAAAACTCGACCTTTCAAAAGATATGGAGCAGAATGTGAAACCTGTTGCAACCGGTCCTTTCGGTGCTCCTCTTTTCGACAAAGCTATAATCTATGAATCTTCTGAATTGTGAGCATACAATACAATAATAAATTTAAATGCAAAAATACCCCTGTGCTTTGCCTAATCTGCACCCCCCCCCCCCCTTTAATTTTATTAGCAAAAACCCCTGTGTATGTTTTATTAGAAAAAAATCCCATTATATATCAACAGGGAGGCTATTGCCAATTTGAACAAGGGGTTTATTGCTAAATCTCAGAGTTAACAAGGGGATTATTGTTAACTTTTAAGGTGAACGTGGGTGTTTTCGCATTTTTAGGTGGGGGTATAGTTGTCATTTTTCCTGCAAAATATGTACTCCGGCTTGGGAGGTTTTTTTTTGCTAATAAAAAATAGCAAAAGGTGTTTTTTTTGTAATAAAAGTAACACGGGGAGGTTTTTGCTAATTAGGCAAACATAGGGGGTATTTTTGCATTTCACTCCAATATTAATCTTTAAGTTTGTGGCTTATGTTTTCACTTCTTTTTTTGTGAACTTTATAGACAAGAAGGTGTTGTTCTAGAGTTCCCGGAAATGACGAGTTCGACCAGACGTGACCACTGGCTTGCTCTAGTAAAGGAGATTATTTTATTACACCAATTTTTATCAAAGTTCAACGTGGAATCTCCACTAGAAGCGTGGGAAATGCACGCAAGAACAATATTAGGAATTCTAAGGCTACACGCAGCAAGAGAAATGCTTAGAATTTCACCCCCGGAACCGAAGAGCTTTTTCATATTTGCCTTACTCGATGAGTTACCAAAGGGCGATTATGTACTAGAAAAGCTTGCCGCGAGTTTGAAAGAAGGTACTAGTGGACATCCATGTAGCGCCAGTTCTATCCTCAGGAACTTGAATGCCCCACCACCATGTGTTCCCTGCTTAGAGCAACAAAAAATCAGTGATGGGAATGAAATTGTTCAGCCTGAAAATCTCGCGTCATTAGAGAGTGCTATAAACCAAACTCGAGAGATAGCAAAAGAAATCGGCATGGCTAAAGCTACTGCAGATGGACTAAAAGAGGAAGGAATCAGTGAGAGTGCCCAAGTTCTAATGGTGAGTGGGAACCATATGATCTTCGTTAATTTTGCTAAATGCAAAAATACCCCCTGTGCTTTTTCAAATTGGCAAAAAAGACCCTATGTTATTTTTATTAGCAAAAGGCCCCCTTCTGTTTTTTTTATTAGCAAAAAATCCCATTTGAAATCACTTCATAAATCAATAGGGAGGTTATTTCCAATTTTTTAAGTGAACAGGGGGTTATTATCAATTTCCAATGTTAACAATGTGATTATTATTGACTTTTTAGGTGAATAGGGGTGTATTTGCATTTTTTGGTGGGGGGTATAATTGTCAGTTTTCCTGCAAAATTTTTAGAAGGGGTTTGTTTGCTAATAAAAAATAGCACATGGGTTCGTTAATAAAAATAACAGGGAGATTTTTACTAATGAAGCAAAGCATACTGGGGTATTCCCGACTGATGCTAACTCCGTTTTATGCACAGGGGCTGCTTAAATCGCTTAAAAGCTTATTTCCCTGGTATCAAGGAATTTTTTCATTGGAAAGGCCACTGAAAACTTCTATTTTTATGGTAATGACACTGGTAGTCATCTACAAGTAAGTACCTTTAGTGCAGATATCGAAATCGCCTAACGAGTTTTTAAAGTGCTTAAATTCTGCTTAGCTGCTAATGTTTGATTGACCAAAGGTTCTTGAAATTGTATTGTAATGTAGAGAGTGGGTGGGCCTGGCAATATCAGCTCTGTTGTTGATGATGGTTGCAAAGATGCTTCGAGCTAGACGAAATAGGATTCCCGAAAAGTATAACAAAATTGTCATACGTACAGGATCCGATCAGTCCACAATGGAGAGCATTGTGTCGGCTCAACAGGGGTTAAAAAGTATACATGAAACAATGCAGCAGACTAATATAGCGATATTGAAGATATGGTCAATACTCGTCTCAAAAGCTCCAAAGGTATGAATCGTATAATCGCCCGACTTATCTTTTTTTAATGACGATGTTCGATTGGGCATTTCATGTTTCCAACTGTCAGTTTTTGTGTTTTATAATGGCAGCATACGAACACGGTGATGACAATTATGACATGTTCTGCAATTGTATTACTTTTGATTCCGTTCAAGTTTATTTTGATGTCCTTTTTGCTATATGGTTTTGTGATGACGTCAAAACTTGGGAAATATATGCAAAGTGAACAAGGCAATAGGCGTTTAAAGGAATGGTGGGATTCTATTCCTGTCGTCCCTGTTGAAATTATGGACAAGGAATCTGATAGCTCTAAATAAATGGAAGGTAAAAGGTAAGTATTTTGATGTCTATACCCCCTGTATCTTGCACTTTTTTTCTTCGTTTGAATTTTCATTGATTTCATTGTTTTGAACTAACAGGATGCACATTTGTCTGAACGCACAGCGTCTAGTACTGACCGAGTGGCTGCTACTCGGGAGGGCAGTTATTTGATCTAATTTCTTGGTTGTAGATAAAAGTCATGAAAAGATAACATGATAAACATGCACTGAAATTTTGTCTATTTACACATGCACAATCTCCAGGCACATGAGAATCAAAGAATAGTTTTTTTTTCTTTCTTCGGCGCAATCTTGAGTCTTTATTACTACATTGAAAGGGGTAGATACATTTACATATTCCATCTAACTACATTACTATTTGAGAACAGTTTTTATGCAGTGATGTGATTTGATGCATGGATCATAATCTCGATATTTTTTCCACTAAAAACACCGAAAAGTTTCTGTTATTTAAACCCAAATGAAAATATAGAATTAATTTTACTTTTATTGTATACTCTTTCATATATATATATATATATATATATATATATATATATATATATATATATATATATATATATATATATATAGCGCAACCCCATTTTTCCTTTTGACCTTTTTTGAAATTAAAATACCTAACATAACTAATAAGAAATTATCTCTTGACAGGGAATTAAAATACCTAACCTAACTAATAAGAAATTATCTGTTGATAGTGGTATATGTTGTATATGTAAATCCTAGATGTGAAAATAGGCATAATTAGTCTAGGAAACATATTTCTTTGATTTACAATTTTTTCAAAGGTTCTTCCAAAATTTTTGATTTATTTTA
Source organism: Penstemon eatonii (assembly GCA_038501285.1). Taxonomy (NCBI): domain Eukaryota; kingdom Viridiplantae; phylum Streptophyta; class Magnoliopsida; order Lamiales; family Plantaginaceae; genus Penstemon; species Penstemon eatonii. The sequence continues at coordinate 6,523,359 of CM076713.1, forward strand.
TTAAAAGTTTATAATATATATATATATATATATTTTTTTTTGATAATTTTTTTGATTTATTTTATTAAAAGTTGATAATATTTTACTGTTCTATACATACCTCAAAATCGAAAATATAGAAGCCCATTTGCAACGTCAAAAATGAGGTGTCAACTACATGAAGAAGTAAGAACCACATACCTAAATGAATAATGGCATGGGTTGTAAATTATCATGTAGTATCTCTATTATGTAACAAAATTATGGTTCATGATCAAGGATGTTACAATTTGAAACATCAGAAATGAATGAAAACCATTTCCATTAATGAGATATAGCTTGAAATGGCACAATCTTTATTACAATAATGCTCTTTCTGAATATTAGAGCACACAGGATTTTCCTCTACAGATTAAGCCAATTATCGTTTTTCGTCACTGCATTGAATAAAACTCACATAACACGGACCGATACTCGAGAATCCAATGAGGATGCTGGAAATATGCACAACTGAAAATGTCACCGCAAACCAGCAGATGCACAAAAAAGTTTTCCAAAATGCAAATTCAAAAAGAAAAATAAGTTGGAACATAAAGAAAACCTTGGGCTTGATAGATTTCATTAGCAAATTGTAATGGATAGATAACTGACAACAGGTAAGACTAATATAAATCAAACAAACACCCATACTCTTGGTGTAACTCAGAAAGTCTTGGACCTCGGCTCTCCTTTCAGGCTTCATCGGCATTTTTCCGGTATCTGGAGACACAAAGATGCACCAAACTGCAAAGCAAGAGCCATCCAAATGCACGAAAAAATTGCATAACACATACCACCAAATACTAATATAATTCGATATTTCATTATATTAAGTTAAGTCCACATAATATATATTCACTACAACAATTCTGAGAAGTTGTTTATCGTCAGCTCCCTGCACACAAAATTAACAACCTACTTTTCTTTCATTTTTTTTGGTTTTTCCCAGTCAATCAGATTTATAAACCTAGGTTTTCATACAAGAAACTAAGACAATTCAGAACACGGACTCATCTGAAAGTGGCACTTCGATTTCCAGATGCTTAGAAAGCTTGACGCCTTCTACCCTGCGAGAGGACATCTGTTATCCTTCATCATTTGGAGACTGAATTACAGCACTCATTGTCTTAAGTGTACTCCTATTATTACCACCATCACTTTCTTCCGTTATTATTTCTTTCCCAAATTTTACCTGTTCTTAGCACCTCCATAATCTAATGGTTCCAGCTCTAAGAAATCATTGGTGGGTTGAGATTTATCCATCACATCAGAATTTCTAGATTGGTCTACCGATGGCAAGCACTTCTGGGAGGTGGAGGATATATCAGAAGGAGGCATGGGCTCATCTTCTTCATCATATTCTGAAGCAGAGCTTGTTTCATTGTCTTCATGTTGGTTCAGCTGATCATTAGAAGCATTAGCTCTGGAATCGTCTTCTGCAGATTCCTCGACATCTGAATCATCATCATCTAAAACAATAATGTCTTCGAAGCTTGAACCAGTAGCAGGCCTTGAAATATCTTTGCGAGGTGAAACTTCTTCCATTTTCGAAGTTTCTTTAACATCTGATTGCAAGCGTTCATCCCCGCCCAAAAATGAATGGAATGGAAGACTCACTGTTGATTTTATATGCTCCAATTTGGTGTCTTCTTTTTCCTATAAGAAAAGAAGGCTAGCAATTAACTTTAATCTCACAAAAACAAGGATGAAGATGAAGAAAGGGCATTACTTATACATGGGTAGGCCTTCAACTATAAAAGTTATTTAAAAGAAGACAATGTACATGTTTGTCTCGCTTTTTCCCGAGTAGTTTCGAAAAATTGGGTGGTTTGGAAAAAAAATCGATTTTTGTAATGTTGTTTGTAGAGTTTTTGGAGACTGATTTGAGAAATAAGGTAGGTGTAGATTTTTTTGGAAGAGTTTAGGTTGTAGGTGTCAGATGTGTAAAACTTTTTGTCATATCATGTTTGTTGTGTGAGATAAGTTGTGTAAAAGATATGTTACTTTCAAATCAAAGCAGAGTTTGTATAGGTTTTTTTCAGAGATAAGAAATTTGTTGTTTGTTTGGCTTTTGGAAGAGTAGTTTGGGAAAATTGAGAAAAAATGCATGTTCGGGAAATGTCAAACAAACATGTTTTTTACTTTTTGAAATAAATTTTCCACTTCTCAATTTTCTCAAACTACTATCTCAAAAGTCAAACAAACAATAATTTTATTATCTCTAAACAAAAACCAATACAAACTCTGCTTGATTTGACATAAAGTAATTTCTCTTACTACACAATTTATCTAACATAATAAACATGATTTGACATAAAGTCTTACATATCTTACACCTACAACCTAACTCTTCCCAAAAAACCTCAACCTACTTTTATTTCTCAAACAACTCTCTCAAAACTCAAACAAACAACATTACGCAAATCGAGATTATTTCACAAACCTCCACTACTCTCCCAAACACCAAACAAAGCCCAATTTTATTTCAGAAGGTACAAAACGTATTTGTCTTGCTTTTCCCAAACACAAATTATTTCGGGAGAAGTGAGACAAACAGGCCCAAAGATCAAAAGTCAAGAATCATTAACAAGTTTCAGTACCAAGACACTAAACATTTATGTTGCATTCTAAATGTCACCAGAACAAAGAAAAGAGTGAATCATGTAATCTCTAATTTTAGGTTGACACCTCAAAACTCACTCTTTTATCAGGATCAAACTTCCTCTTTACTGAACTTCCAAGCAATGCCCCAAAAGCTCGATTTGGTTTCTTGAGCGCTTGAACAGTTACTTCAACCTGAAATAAGATGGCAATTCTTTTACTTCAAGAAAATACCACACTTCAAGAAAGCATCCAGTTCATACATATTGCAGCCAAAAATTCAATATAACAGCGGACGAGTGTTTGCAGCAGACATTATTTATTATGCACAACGACTCAACTGAACATAAACATTAGATTCCCCATCAAAAAGTACAACAAGATTTGATGTTTGCAAGTGTATGTTTGACAGAAAAATATTTCAGAGAGACCAATGTGAGAGCCTAGAGCTCAAAAGCTGTGATCCTTGGGCTATACAAACGGGAAGCAACAACAGAATTTCTAAAGGAGGAAAACAAAAATGTATTGCCCGATTTATGAGTGGTGACCACATTATGCTTTAAGGCTTTGGGTTTAATTAGCTTAGTATTTTTATAGGCTTGACCTTCGAACATGAATTAGCATCGTAAGCAGAAAAAGTTACTTACTGGGTGTGACGAATTGGTAGGTGGTTTGTTGGTCTGTCCAAGCACAGCCAAACTTTCCCTCTGAACACTAGCAGTATAGCCATCTGAGACACTTTTCTCATTTCCATTTTCCCGATTCTCATCCTCATACTGTATAGAAGCTAGTGAGTTCTCAGACATGAGATCACTAGGTAAAGTGATATTATGTAATGTATTTCGGCTACCTCAGAGTTTTTCAATATTTCAGGAGCTTCGGAAGGCAACACTTCAGATTCTTCTGTAGGCAAAGTCTTCTCCTCATTTGCCTGCATAAGATGATCATATTATCATTGAAAGTATAATACCACATATAAGTACTGAAAAAGAGCATACAGAAGTATGAATATGGAAATGACCAGAGATATTAAAAAAAAACAATGAAATAAAAGAGTATTTAATAAAATAAAACATATTTTGGTTCTAACGCTCGAGTAACTGTGTAAGTTGTAGATATACTCGAAAATTACACCTAGGCCTTGAAGAAAACATTAGTCACGTGGAACAACCACCTTTTCTCACATGATGCATACAATATAAGGAATAGATGCAAACACGGTTGTTTGGCTTTTCCAACCACAAAGCAGCATTGAAGAAGAAGAAGAAAATGGATACACAAAGAGGAAAAAGTTAAATTTATTCATTTGACACTTACCATTTCCAAACGCCTTTTTAGATATTCGGCAGTCTCCTCAAATGCTGCAGCATTCTGGATAGAGTGCCTTATAATACTAACTACAGAACCAAGATTTCGTTCTATATATGGGTGCTTGGACTTGAAAGCCCTGCGCAATTTGCTTGTAGTGAGAGGCATCTGTTTAGCTGTCATCAACAAGTCAGGGGGAAAGAGATGAAAATGGTGAGGCAGAAGAAAAAGAAATGTATGAGTCAACATGCAGTGGTATTACATTGGAGAATCTTTTTGAAAGATGTGATAATTGGAGTTGCTTATAAGTACCAATTTCAATAAGAGGCTAATAATTACCAATTTCAATAAGTGTCCTATTTGGCAAAATATAGCCCGTGCTCTCATCTTCTGCACGAGCAACACCATCCCTCCACTCATAGAGTCCCTAGATGTCATTTAGGAGTTGCATAAAATATAGAGATTAATTATAAGTAAAAATGGCAGGACCGCAGGAGAAAGACCAGATAAAAATATTTGGTTTGCAAAGGCTACTTTAGCTTATTGGAAGTTCCAATATACATATATCCCTCTGAAAGACTAAGAACAAACTGAATAATGGGAACAAACTAGTTGAAAGCAAGTAGACGTGGGCCAGAAGACAGAACATAGGTAATATATTTCATAGTACTGGAAAAAGAGTTACAGAAACAATTGCTAGCTGCTGAGCATCGAGTCCAGCAACCTGCAACCTGCATTTCATTTAAAAGAGAAAAATCAACAAAACCAAACTAAAGATAAAAAAGCCAGCATTAACAAGCAGCAGCACAATTGAATAACAAGGTTCATGTTAAAGTGTGATCACTAATCACATATTGACAAACAAAACTATACCCATAAATGTGAAGGTAAGAACTATCTGTCAAAAGCTCTTTTTCGTATAGTTGAGTGCATATACCATAACTACGTTTGTAGACCTGCCAAAAAACAGAAAGCAACCTTCATTAGAGAAGAAAACAAAACAAAACTTCTACTCCTTCCGTCTCGTCTCATAATTCTTTATCCATTGGTACAACTGACGGTCAATTTGACTAAATTAGAAGATTGGAGTATCTCCTAGAGTATGGAATTAGAAGATTTCATTGAAAGGATGAAGTATTGCAAGTTAAAATGAACATCATCCGCACATTAACAGCATAAAGTCCCAGAATATAGAACTCATATGTTCCCTGGTGAGATCTGAGATGGCTTTTCTTAGGTACAGAATTCACGCTCATATATCTGTAGTCTGATAAACCAAATTCTCAACACCTTGCTTTCTGTGATGTAAATAGTAATTCTCAAAGACAAAAAGATTTCAAGAGCGCTCTTCCATTTAAAGATTCTAATCTAAAGGCTCTGCCTCCGTCAGCAATCTCAAATCACCTCAACAAAATTTGTTCCAAGTATGAAGAGGTATAATTCGATCACTACTCTAAATTAATCTTTTATAAATGGAAAGATTAATTTTAATCAACTTCAGTTAGTCTCTTTATAGTCACATCAATTAAATATGGATAGCAAAGGGCTTGCCTCAATTAGAGGAGGATCAGAGCTATCAGACTCAGCAGATGACATGAGCAGTCGCAGCCTCATCTGATCATATATGTACAATAAATAATGTGTGTCTTCTCTGGCATATCTGTAAAATAGAAGTTCATAGACTAACATTATTTCAAGTGGATATAGCAACAAGAGACCTTTATAAGCTCATGAGATGGCAACATAAATTTAACAGGGATTATAAACTATATCTTTTGCAACAGCATACAATTAAGATGCTTGATGGTCATACTTTACTACAGCTACCTAGCTGTTCAATAAGACAAGTGTCCATGTCTGCAACAAGAATAAATATCCAACAGCTTCAACTTCACTACATTCACGACTAAGAGGAGTCATGTGACCAACAGATAAACTCTCATGCTGAAATTACAATCGACTTTAAAGGAATTTCCAGATAAGTATATCCAATAGCTGGTAACCTCTCAAGTATTTAATCAGAAAAACATCATATGTCTGCATTAAACAATATACAGTAAAAAGTAAACAAAAAATCAATCAATACCGTTAAGTAGAAGGTCTCCGTTAACATTCACAAATTTACAGAAACAAAGCAAGTGCAAGATAGACAATAAAAAAATAGATACTGTAATCAACATACTTGACCATTACATGGGGAAGTGGCCGTAGTCTCCAATCTGCATTCTGGTATCTGTAGAAAATAGACCTTTTAATGTAATTATCCAACTTTCTTCAACTCTGATGTTTTCTATTTTGGCTTTTCTTTCTTACTAAATCTTGTTCTTCTGGGTAATTTTGGTCAATCAAGTTGAGGTTGGGGTAATTAAATCATATATGGAATAATGGAACTATATCACTCGAAATCTTATAATAGCAAGAGTCCGTACTCTTTGTTTGCTGCAACTCCACAAAAATGCTTCAACAGGTGCTCCAAGCTGTACCTTTCCATTTTCAATACTCTCGAGGCCTGTTAGCAAATAAGAACAACATTCCTCAAACTCAGAGCCACTGAAAATTATGTAGTACTTTAAAACCACACAACACAGACAAAACTAACAGAAACACAAAATATAGTTCTTGAATACAAATAACATAAAATTAATATGCATGCTTGAATATATTTCTTCCACCGAGGCAATGCTTTGACTCAAACCATTGCTGACTTTCTCGTCTGCTCTTCTAATACTATATTAGGCAGATGGAGTAACTAGATGATAGTCCCCCAAAACCACAATTCTGGAGTAGACACTTTGACCTAAAAGCAGGCATCCTCACATCAGCTATGGAACTCCGATAGCAAATCGACTTATTCCATGTACTAGAATATACCCATTTTGTTTAAGTGCATGATCGCAATATGGTATAAGAGCAGATTACATAAAATCTATGAGAATAATAGACAAAAGTAGATTGAAACCTAGTAAACAGAGGTAGCAACAACGAAGTCAAAGCACACAGGCAAAAGACACTCAAACTGTATCCTGTATATTAAACCGAACATTTACGAGCCATACCCATCAAGTCTACAAATTTCCGAAAAAAAAGTTTGTCTCTGAGATGATGGCGGCATAAGAAAAGCAATAAACCCATAGGACTTTTCCATATATAAATAAGTAATCTATACAAGTATACAACAGTACATCTCTGAGCAAAAATAGTGAGACAAAGTCAAGAACCTGTCCAGTGTCGAACATATTACAGACGTATATACCAAAGTCACGTTGAAGCCACACTATGTCGCGATCGGCTCCATGCATTACCTATTTAAGGCAAGTAATATCATGATTCAGAAAAGCAAAAAATAAATGCACAAGATTCCGCAATTCTGTATAATTACCTTTCTCTTACTTGGGTCTTTGAATACTTCTCTGAGATGTGGACCAATGTGAACACGAAGTTTCAGAGTATCTATAACAAAATCCTCTGTCCTTGTGGATATTTGCATCAAACACGTCAGCCCTTGGAAAGATCTGTACTGGTTATGTTCCAAGTCCACCTGCAAAACAGTAACACAAGCCAAAAATAATGAATCCAATAAGAATTTGGACATCACAGTGTTGTGCCAAACAAGATAATATCACAACTCGTGAACTTACAAAATCCAGTACAGGATTCAGAAGTCAACTATCTTAGGATGACGCATATGTCTAATCCTACAATAATGCTAAAAACATAATGAGTATTTTCATTCTCAATGAGGCCCTATCGATTAGTATTACACAGAAGAAATCAATTATAGACACTAATACAATTAGATCCGCTCTTCATTGACAAACTTGGGATTTGCAATCCCAGGTAAGATCGGTTCAGGATCATGGGATCCTTTTCTATCTGATAGGAATGGCTGTAGCACAAAATGTACTTCTAAGTAATTGCCCCATAGATCCTATATCTATCTATATGAAGAAGAAATCATGTAACGAAGGGGATTCTTATTTGTACAAATGGTACTTCGAACTTGGAACTCAAATGAAAAAATAAAGGTTCCGAGTTCTACGACTGACTCATTGTAAAGGACTTTCAGAATATTCTTGCTAAGCACATCCGCCCCACTCCTCAAATCTAGTCATTTCACCTTTTTAATTTCATTTTAGGAGCAAAAGGCAGACATACAAGCACTCTCACAGTAGAACTTTTCAACAAATTTGGACACCGTGAATTCTCCATAGTTGAACTGGTTTATGAATAGATGAGCTGTAAATACAATCACACAAGCACTTCTGTTAACACCTCATGATTTTAAATAGCTAAATCATTTGTAAATATCTATGCATGCAAAAATTGATAATAATAGTTTATATAACAGAAAAAAGGAACATGAAGCAGTGGTATTATACTCTTAAGAAATACTATAATGTATGTGAGCCCACATTTTCCAAATAAAATGATATGGTTTGGTAACAAGAAGTAGGTACAGCAATATACACTAATAAAGAATAGAGGCCATAAAGTTCACCGCAAATTCGTCCACGCCACGCAATTTAACCGCCATCTGTTTCAAATCTTTAACTTCTTCGACAAATTTAAATGGTGTGACTTCAAGTGGAGGAGGCTTCACAGGCTCAGCAATGCTATCACTTGTATCAACAAAGTCAAGGACAGATAGCTTCTCCTGCAAGTGTACAAGCAGGCTATCTTAGCATAACAAAGTACCGATATTCGCCCATAAGCAACACCTGATCAAACAACCAGGAGAGAAGCAAAAGTATGTTTTACCATTCTAGTAGAGGAGTGTGTTAAGAAGAAAATTTAACAGTAAAACAGTCACAGTGGTAAAATATAGAAATTTAAGATGCTTCAATATATATTAGACAAGCACTTCATGCATTTACCCGTTACCTTCCTCTTAATTTTTCTGTTTTTAAATTTTTTGTTGTTGTAGTTGGTGTTAAGGAGCCAAATATCCATGCCTCAAGCAGAGCTTGATCAACCCAACGATTATACAAAACGAATATGCTTTATGGGAAGGCTGTTGGCATAGCTCACATGGCGAGGAATAGTTTAAACGAAAACAAAATTTTCAAAACATTCAGTTAAACAATACTTCCAATAAACAGTTGGTCATCTTGCTAGTGAACTCATCAACACAGCACAATTCAAAGAAAATAATATACAGCAACAAATCCCTAAACTAAAAAGCAAAAGAAGAAAATCCAAGAACCTACCAAGGGATGTACGAAACCAGACCCGTCCTCACGCTTCTGCAACCAGACATGGTCAAAAGGCTGATTAGAGTTACTGACAATAATCTTATACTCATCCTGTGGTTTAGTTATTGTCGGTACATGAAACGGAATCTTGGGCTTCAATTTCGTAGCCACCTTCACTTCTTGAACCCCCTTAACTCTCCCATTCTCCACATTCTTCCCTGCAGCCAACAATTTCTTATTCTTCTTCCCGTAAACCATTTGAAACCCGTTGTCGTCATCATCAACTCGCATATTTCTCACACCACTCTCCTCTTCCCTCTTTCGTGAGCCCTTAAATTCATCCAAAGACACATCAAACCTCTCGAAAATTTCATCATTTACATTCACAAGCCAATCAAGCGCCACGTCATCGTCCAATTCTATTTCTCTATCATCCGGGAAATCAATTGCCTTTCCGAACAATTTTTCTGAAGCCCCGATTTTTTTCAACAGAGTCTTCGAGTTTTCGTCGATTACTTTGACAGGGTTTTTGAAATCTTGGAAATTGTTGTAGAAATGGAAGCTTTTGTGAGAGGGTATGACGCGGGATGAACCGGAAAGCTTTGCTATTGAAATGGGTAACGTACCGTTGGCTGTGAGATTTCGTAACGCTTCGGATTTTGTTGGATTTTCTTCTTCGATTATATCAATTTCCATGACTTGTTTTCCGACCTAATAAATGTATCAGTTTTTTGTTAGAGATTTGGGAGAAAACAGGATTCTTGGCTCTAGGGTTTTAAGGGTTTTAAATAAGCTTTGTGCATCATAAAACTCAACAATGGGGAATGGGAATGTTAAATTACTATTAATGAACTTTAACTCAGTTGGACAGAGAATAGTTCTTTGCCGTAATAAATTTCGGACTTTTGACAGTTTGCACCCTTAAAAATTGGTTATTTAGCAGATTATACCCTTAAAATTAAATTTTGACAGAGTGGTCAAATAGATCGTCAAAAAATAAAAAATCTTATATATACAAGGGTATAATTGTTATTTGAACTCATTTCCCTCAAAAAATTTAAGTTTTGTGCCTGGATAATTTCATTTTTCGTACAACTCATATTTATATCTCTCAATCATTTTTGTACAGTTTTTTACCATTTATGTTGACCTATATTCTGTTTTGACATTAAAGTTGCTTCATATGGATTAGAATCAAATTTTTAAATATAAAAAATCAATATACATTTCATTTAACATAAGATTTTTAAAAGCTAAAAAATAAATATGCATTACATTTAACATAAAAAATGGTAGTGAAGACATAATAAACACATGTAAACATAATAAACTCAGCAATCCACCAACAAGAATTAGCAAAAATATTCATATTAATCTAGGCAAGTTTATATAGAATCAAACCAAAAGCATAAGATTATTGCTGATTTTTATGTTTTTTCTTTTGAGAATTTAGATTAATTTATTGTGTAAATGGACAAACATACCCTAACTGTATATTTAATTCAAGTAGTTTAAATTTTAGGAGGGAATCATTTTGTTTGGAGGAAAGTGAGTTAAATAGATAATTATGCCCCTGCTAATATCGAGATTTTTTATTTTCCAGCAATCTCTTTCCGGCAAAAATTAAAGGGTGCACTTTATCAAAATTTAATTTTAAAAACGTAATCCGTCAAATGACTTATTTTCAAGGGTGCATGCTGCCAAAAAACCATAAATTTCCCCCTCTTCAAATTGTACATCACTTTGAAATTATCTAAAAAAAAACACTTTTACTTAGACAATCTTTCCTAATTAAAAAAAAAAAACATGTTTACTTTGGACTAATGGGTTTAATATTCTATAGTATGGTTTACGTACCATTATATTCCCTGAAATATTGCACGTGACATTATAGTCTCCTTCATCCATAACTCAATTTTAAATTTTTTTAATGAAATAAAATGTTCAATCAATATACAAATTTGTCCTTTATTTAAATTATGTAATAACATTATTTTACCTCATTATCTAACCTATTTTCCAACCCCTTGGATAGAAAAATTAGTGTGCTTTAGACAAAAATAAATAAAATTTCCCATTTTTTTTAGAAATTAGTGAGATTGAGCATTTGTTCATTCAATTTTTATATTTGAGACTGAGAACTAACTAAGAGTGATTCTTGAATTGATGAATTATGATAAGTAGGTTAGAAATTGAACTCTTCTATGATGAAATTTCCTATGTCGTTGAAATCTTTATAACATTGTAGGCCTATACTTCTACTTTCACAATTTCAAGGATTTATTTTATGTAGCAATTTGTATGATGTGGTACAAATATTGTTATTTGTTTTATGTACAATACCTATATTAGATTGTATTGGAAAGTCTGTAAGTTTAAAGTACTACAAGACATCTCTACTAATAGCATGCCAATTGTACAAATATCATAATTATAGATCAAAATCGTCTAAGTTGATTAATAAAATGCAATGGTTTGAAATGAATACTATAAAATGAATTATTAGAGTGTTGGAGGTTGCAAATAACAAAAGAAAAAAAAAATATTGAACAAGAGTAACAATGAAATTATAGTAGTGGATCCAAATTTAATTGTGTAGTGAAATGGGTAAAAATTATCACAATGTATTGGGTATTACAAAGTTTTCCCTCATATTTGTCCTAAAATGTTTCAATTTTGCCATTATAAGTTATTTGTAATGTTTATAATATGTTATAAATTTTAAAATTGGGTGTTAATTATTATATCTTGCAAATTATAAAAATAACAATCACATATTTACCACAAAAATAGTTGATATAATTTATAATTTTCCATAAATTTCAATAAATATTTCAATTTATAATACAATATAAACTTTAATATATTAAAATATTTTATTTTAATATAATATATTTATTAAATTTACTAATTTATAAAATAAATTCATTTAACTAATGTGTAAACAATTTATATTATAAAATATATTATTAAAATTCTATTTAACTTAATATTTTATAATTTAAATTACTAATAAATATATAAATACCTTTTTTTTTTGCAGTATTTATCAAAATTTATGGGCAATTATAAATTTTATCAATTATTCTGATAGTAAATATATAATTATCTCTTTTTTAATTTATAAGATATAATAATTAGATCCCAAGTTTTAATATTTATAAGACATTATACACAATACAAATAACACCCAAGGGCAAAATTGAAATATTTTAGGGACAAGGGGTAAATTGTAAGAAGGTGACAAATTTGAGGGGGATTTTTGTAATACACAATACGTAAGGGAAATTTTTATAATTAGGCCTTAACAGATAGGGATATTCGTAATTTACCCAAAAAATAAACAAGTTTTTGAAGATCATGGATGGACAAGAGCAAAGTGCTCCGTTCAATATTTGAGGGGCTATAGTGATATATGATAGTGGCTAAAAGAATGAATATGGATCATAACTTCATACAATTTGGGACTGATTATGCAATTTTGTCAGACTTCATTTCATTTCTCAAAAAGCAAAATTTAGCAAAATTAAAAACGAAATCACCCTGTCACATTAACTTGAAGAGAAGGAAAATATGATCCGACCAAGCCACACTACAAGGTTTTGGGTTGCATTTCGTATATATTTTACAATGTTTTAAGTTTTAACATATCAAGATAAACTTTATCTTCAAAAAAAGTTTATTCACACAGGTTAAACACCATTAATGTCATTTTTATCATTAATTTTTTTACATAGCAATTCTTCTTGTATTTTTTTACACTTTAGTCGTCACTATGACTTATTTGTTTCACTTTGATCATTTACAAGGGGCCTTTTACTTGAAGTGTTATACTTTAATCCATCATAAAATTATTTTGTATCAATTTAGTTTCTCATAAAATTATTCATTTATCAATTTTGTCCCTCATAAAACTATTTATTTATTGATTTAGTCCCTCTTGAAATTATTTTGGAACTTTAGTTCACATTAGACCACTTGAAAATGATCAAAGTGAAACAGATAATTCATATTAGAGACTAACGAGAAAAAAAAATACAAGAGAAACCACTCTGTAAAATGTTAGTGATAAAGAGGATCATTAATGATGTTTACCCCCGTTCACACGATTGATACTATTTAAAATACAAATACAAGTCAACCGCATGCAACAATTATTAGTGTCTGTTTGTTTGATGTTTGAGAGAGTAGTGAAGGTTTGTGAAATAATCTCTATTTGCGTAATATTGTTTGTTTGGGTTTTGAGAGAGTGTTTTGAAAAATAAAGTAAGTGTAGGTTTTTTTGGAAGAGTCATGTTGTAGGTGTAAGATGTGTAAGATTTTATGTCAAATCATATTTGTTGTGAGATAAATTATGTAAGAGATATGTTACTTTACGTCAAATCAGAGTAGAATTTATATAGGTTTAGTTTAGAGATAAGAAAATTGTTGTTTGTTTGGATTTTGAGAGAGTAGTTTGAGAAAATTAAGAGATGAAAAATTTATTTCAAAAAATATAAAATATGTTTGTTTGGCATTTCTCAAACTCAATTTTTTTTTTGGGAAACGCCAATCTAACAGGCCCTATAGTATTTGAAATGCAAGCACCTTGGACGAAGTAATTGAGTGCAAACTGTAGTTTTTCTAAAGTGAAGGGCTAAAGTGAAACTAATTACAGCTCAACATTTCCATAAATAAAACATTTTACACCTCAACACGAGAAACCCAATTCATTAGCCATTCAAATCACCAACAAAAACAAAAATTAAGCAAGAAAATTAAAAAAATATTTAAATCCCTAAGAAATGGCGATGGTGGGGGAAGGCGGCGGAACTTTATCGGAGTTGTACAATAGCTCGAAGCGGCTGTCGATGAAGACCAGGGATGCCTTGGAGAGGCTTGAGCGCCTCGAGTACACGTCATCATCCTCGTCTTCTTTGTCATCGTCAAACGCCGTCGTTACGGGTTCTTCCGATGATCAAGCCGCCGCCGCGATACGAAGAGATATTATCCAGATCCAGTCCATTTGCTCCGAAATGGATCGCCTATGGCGTTCCATCGCCTCCAGACCCCAACGCGATCTCTGGAAAAGGTACTCCGCAATTCTCTCCTATATCTCTTTGTTTGTATGTATAGTTATACATATCGGCTTTTGTATTTGCCCATGGATTTTAGTGTTTAAGTGCAGCAAATCGTTAATTCTACATATTTACGGTGATCGTCATAACTGATTACCAATTTACTTTGCTGCTAATATGTTTTATGTATGATTTAACGTGCCTATCATTCCTTTACAGAACGGTGGTTATGGTTAGGGTTTAATTTGATTGAGCCAAAAACCTTTTCAATATTTCTTGTTTTTGCCATTAGGTTTTATTTCTCAATCTCTTTTGTTGCACAGAAAAGTGGAACAAGTCAGCGAAGAGGCTGAGTCATTTAGAGCTAGTTTGGATAAGTACATATCACGGCATCAGAAGCGAGTGCAAGAAGCACAAGAGAGAGCAGAATTACTTGGAAGAGCTGTATGGCCTCTTTCTAGATTTGAGATTTTTTATTCTATTACTTGAGTCAATTTAATGATTTGTTTTTGTTTTAGAATGGGGATTCACATGTTTTGAGAATTTTTGACGATCAAGTACAAGCAGCAGAGTCTGTCCGTAGATCCTCCAGAGTACTAGAGGAAACATTTGCAACTGGAGTTGCTATTCTTTCAAAATACAGTGAGCAAAGAGATCACTTAAAGGTACTTACTTTTGAAGCACATCCCTGATCTAAATAAATATATACGCCCTGTGATTTTACCCTTATATGCGTACAATTTAGTGTATTTCATAATTTGCACTAGATAATTTTAGTACAATTAAGTTAACTATTAATTAATGAATGAATGTGCGTTAGAACACTGGAAGATTATCTTGATACGAGTTTTATGCTTTAGCATAAGGAAAATCATCATCCCAGGGGTTCCAGACTTCAAGTTTGCGATTTAAGAATGATTGTGAACTTGTGATATATGAAACAATATAAGATCTTTAAACTATTTATCAATGATGGGCAATAACTAGTGGAAAGTTGTAGGAATAGCATAAAGCTCGAAACAATAGCATCCACAATTTAGTACATGTACTGTTATGGATATTTGATTAATAAACTCAAGCAAGTCTAAATAGTCCCATTAGAAGAAAAAAGAAGAGAAAATCCAATTACACGAGTAGCTGCATTTACTATATTAAGGTAAAGAGGCATAGGTGGGTAGATACCTTTCTTTTTGTTTAATAGGAATGGAAGGTGGAGGGTAAGGTGAAGATGAGAGCGACGCAATCCCTCATGCAGAAGTTTTGTTCCTTCCTAATCCGGAAGAATTGTAGGAGGGGTTTGAAATTTAAACATAAGTATGCTAACTATGCTACTTCATCTTTTACCATATCAAGATAAAATGGTGCCTTATCCATTCCATAACACTAAACAACAGTGCGGGTTCATCTGTACCCCTCCCTGAGGGAAGCATTAAAAACACTTCTCCGTTCTCTCCCTCCAATCCACCTCCACCTCTCACTACCAGATATAGCTGAATAAACTCACACTTTCCCATCTTTTGAAATTTTTCTTAGCAACATCATGTCAAAACTTGTTTCCTCGAGTGGCTTTACTTCATGATATAATCAATAATAGTTATGGATTATAAATGAGGGATTTCCCATTGATGTATATTGTCGTTCTGAAAGTAAACATATCAACTTCATTTCCAGTGGATTTTGTTACATTGAGCATTGGTTAGTAACGGATTTTTTTTCCCCACGCTTGAAATAAAAACTATGTATAATAAATAATTTAGTTAGATTTTGGAGGGTTTTGTTCTTTTTGACATTTTTGCTCCTGGCTTGGAGATTTTAATAATGAGTATTGTATGGAGACCATTACTTGTGGAGTTAAATAATTATTCTCCAATTACAAATGGAACTGTGGAGAAACTTTGAGTTTTCTAATTACAATATCATAAGTTTCTAAATTACCAACTAAGAAAGTAAGAAATGCTTTGACTCCATGGATTTCTTTTCTGAACACCAGCCCTAACCTTATTTATTCTCATTTTAGTGGCCTCCATATGAATGTTCTAAAGGCTGAGAATACCGTTGTGGTAATTTTTTAACCGGTTTTGCGTTTGGTTTGGTGCAGAGAGCTCAAAGGAAAGCACTGGATGTTCTCAACACCTTAGGACTATCAAACTCTCTACTGAGGCTCATCGAGAGGCGAAACCGACTGGACAAATGGATCAAGTATGCAGGCATGCTTTTTTCAATTTTCGTCCTTATTGTTTTCTGGAGGTGGACAAGATGAGTGATGCAATCTTTACTTGAATCTTTCCGGAGCAATTTATTGACCGCAGTAGAGGTTGGTGGTATAACAGGTAGTGGAAAATTGGTTTCGTGTTCATATACACAATATAGTTGAGGAGGCTGTGAAAGACTTAATGACTGAAAGCATCATATGATATTATTATGTCTGGATCATATTGTATAAGCTAGAATTGTAATTAGTGCGATCTTAAGGGATTGAATGTTAATTCTTCATGATTTCAATCAACGTCATGCTTTGTTTGGATACAACCATGAAGTCAGCAATTTAAACGTTATTTGAATAAATTAACACGCGTTGACACTCATTCTTGAGCTGTTCAGTTTGATTTTTCAAACCACTAGGAAATAAGAAAACGTTATTTTTGGAAAGTGAAGGAAGCCTACGTGGATGAGTTTTAGTCGAGTCTGTCAAAAATAGAGGGCCTACGTAGGGCTGAAAATCAAATCAAGTTACTCGATATTCGGCTCGAACTCGTTTGATAAAAGCTCGTTTGAGCTCGGTTCGTCAAATAAATCAAACAAGCTTGAACAAGATTTCTCGTTCGATATCTTTTAAAGCTCGGCTCGAACTCAACTCGATAAGCAAAAAATTGAAAAAATACATGTAAAATATCAAGCTACTCGATACTCGGCTCGAGCTCGTTTGATAAAAGCTCGTTTGAGCTCGGTTCGTTAAAAAATCAAATCAAGCTCAAACACAAAATTTCAAGCTCGATAAAATTCAAACCAAGCTTGAACAAGGTGTCGTTCGTTACTACTCGGCTCGTTTACACCCCTAGGCCTACGTGGGTGGATTTTTGTTCGGTCTCTCAGATTTTGCGGGATCGAATCAAAATTCTTTAAAATAAGTTTTTCGTCGTATTCATGAAATTCATCATAAATTTATTCACTTGTATTCGAACTTTTAAAATTTATAAAACTTTGATTTGACATTTTCACCTATATTTTATCCTCAAATTTTATAAAAAAGCTATTGATTTTATCAACTACTTTTTTTCTAAACCTCAATATATTCAAACTCTATTCAAGTGGGGTTTTATTTTTTTGAAAATCCAACATCCAAAATCTAATCAAATGAAGTTTAAAAAGTTTTACCGAAACTATCCAAATAATTTTTTTGAAAACGAAACCTATGAAACCGAGTTAAAACTCTTTCAAATAGGCCCCATAGTTTTTATTTTCTCAAAAATATGTCTTACACAAAAAATTTATTAATCCCAATGTTTTCAACTTTTATCATTTATTACTCGGCTACTCGCAACACATTTTACTTAAAATAATTTTTACATGAAAATCGAACTAATTAATTTAGATGTGTGACCAAGTTGAAAATGAGAAAATAAGCGGTAAATTTGTAAATATATTTTTATTGTCACCAGTTATCACAAAAAGAAATAGTGAATTCTTTAAGTTTTATTGATGTAAATTAGAAAATGATTACATAGACTTGGTTTATAAGATTTTCATAAACATTATTGTTGTAAATACATCTCTAGAAATGCAAACAAGGCAGCTCACAATTTGGCCACTTGGATTTTTCGTTTGAACTTTGTTGATCCTCTTTTACCTTCGTCTTTACCTATTTCGATTTTTTGTGATGAGGGTTACCCTCTTGTCGACTGGAACAACTCTTTTTGACATTACCAAAATATATGATGCAGTGCATAAACAAACAACCAATATAAGAATTTTCCGATGTGAATTATCCTTCTAGAAAAAATAAAATTCACCACATCATATACTGTGAGAACGTGACATTAATATATGATACAGTGCATAAAAAAACCACCAATATAAGAATTTTGCCGATGTGAATTACCCTTTTAGAAAAACTAAATCCCCAACCCCCCTCCATTATCTATGATCTTTATCTTGAAGGAAATATTTCAAATTGGAAAAGATAGGGCTAGTTTGTTTGGCGTTTCCCAAAAAAATTTCGTGTTTGGGAAATGCCAAACAAACATGTTTTCTATTTTCTGAATTAAATTTTTCATCTCTTAATTTTCTCAAACTACTCTCTCAAAACCCAAACAAACAACAATTTTCTTATTTCTAAACAAAACCTATGTAAACTCTATTAGTCTATTGACATAAAGTAACTTATCTCTTACACAATTTATCTTACAACAAACATGATTTGACATAAAGTCTTACACATCTTACACCTACAACCTAACTCTTTCAAAAAAACATATATCCACTTTATTTCTCAAACTACTCTCCCAAAACCTAAACAAATAACATTACGCAAATCGAGATTATTTCACAAACCTCCACTACTCTCCCAAACTACTTTCCCAAATACCAAACAAACAGGCCCATAACAATTGCCACAAATAAAATAAATACTAGTATTAAAAAGTAAATGAAGTTGTTGTCAGAAGTGGAGAAGCAGCAAAAATGTAAAATCCTGGGGGCAAGCACATGAGCTGTTTGCCTGCCACCATAAAAACAGTGGATGATTATTTATCCAAACAAACCCCTAAATTGGGCAGTTTTCTTCAAAATCTTGGGGCGGGAACAAACTGCTTTCTTCCCTTTTATAGTATACGCATTAATTACTATCTTAAAAATAAATAAATTCAAACTTCTTCTTCACTGCCCCAACGGCCCCTGGTTTTCCATTTCTCTCTCCTTTTCTCCCTTAAATTAATTCCTTCCTTTCCACTTTTTCCAACCTAATCTAATCAACTACTATTATTTCTCTGACTTTTCTACTTCTTCTTCCATTTATTAATTATTCCAGATCCGTTGTTTTGTTTTCTTTCAAACCAGGAAAAAAAAAAAAAGACAACCCTTTTTCTGTTACACGTGAAAGATCGAATCTTTTTGACATTTCTAACCAGATAAACCGACCCTTTTGAAGAAATCAAATAGTTTGATTGAAGATTTTTCTTGATGTTAATTGAGGCTGCGGGTATGGTGGAACAAATTAGGAGATCAGGTGTAGTAGGGCATGTTAATAAGGCTATTAAGAAAAGAAAATGCAAAGGGAAAATCAGAGTTCATTTGAAGAGGAATGTGGAAGTGGTTTCTTTGACTCTGCAAAGGGTGTTCGATTCGTGCCGACAGGTTTTTCAGGGCCCTGGAACCGTTCCTTGTCCTGGTGATGTGCAGAAGTTGCGCCATGTTCTTGGTAAGCAATTTCAGAACCTTTTTATTTTCAGTTTTTGATTGTTTTTATGTGGTAGTAGGTAATGTTGCTCTTGTGGGAACTTATTTGCTAAAAAAGGAAATACAGAGCTATATTCCAATTGATAATTACGTTATGATTCTGATAGAAAGTAGGTTTTATTGATAAAGTTAGAACATAGTCTCAATATGTATAAACTTGTTTGTTCTTGATTCTTGAATGTTTAATTTCGTGGTCTTTTATTGTTTTTGGTAGTATGAATTTGTGGATCTAATTCCTACATGACATATAGGATGTGGTAAGGCCATGTTTGATTAACTTAGTGATTAGAATTTCATGTGGTTCAACAGCATATATTGGGGCCTTGAAATTGGGAAATTGAGCTTACCTAGTTACCTATGTTGGTTTATAGTAAAAATGACATAAGGGTAAAGAAAATGGCTCTGTGCTATGTAGGATCAAGCGATTTCCGCTATGATGTTATAGAGAATTGAGCAAATATTCATAATGTTCAATTTACCTTCCCGTGATTTGAAAAAATAGCACTTTGTCCCCTGTAATTTTGTAAAAGTTTCACACTGTTGTGTTATGATAATGTGACAGTTTACCCCCTGTGTTGTGATAAATGTAGCAATTTACCGCCGTGTTATGATAATTGTGACAATTTACATCTTGTGTTATGATAAATGTAGCAATTTACCCCCGTGTTATGATAATTGTGACAATTTACCTCCCATGTTACAAAACACTTTTCATGCCCACTCTCAACTTGATCAAGGGATTTATACTCTCCGACTGAGTGGGGTAAATTGTTTCTTTAAAATTTTCACAGGGGGTGAGTTCCTTTTTGTCCAATTAACATGGGTTAAATTGAACATTATGAATATAACAGGGGGTAAATTGTCATTAACCCGAGAACTGAGGATACTCACAATTTCTTGATTTCCTAATCAATAAAATTAGCTTTGACTAACAATATTAACGAATGTAAGGAACACATAAAACCGTGCCTTGTTCAAGAATTCAATACTAGAAACTCAACATCAATAAGCATTGAGAACAAAGCTTTACATTTGATCTCTAACTAGCCTCTCATATTGTTGTAGATAATATGAAGCCCGAAGATGTCGGACTTAATAGTGATCTGCGGTTCTTTAAACTTAAGTCTGAGGTTGAAGGGACTCCACGGGTTGCATCAGCAACCATCTACAAATGTGAAAATTTTGAGGTAATATTTACTTAATGTTTTATTGTCTCTGCAAAAATCGTATTGTAAACTTAAGTTCAATTTCACTGATTTCGAAATGTCGTGTATTTCAGCTGTCCATATTCTTTCTTCCTGCAAATGCTGTGATACCTCTTCACAATCACCCAGAAATGACTGTATTTAGCAAGCTTCTCTTAGGTACAATGCACATAAAAGCATACGATTGGGTCGAGCCCCCACCCCTCGATTCCGATCGCTCGACTTCACCTTCTAAATGTAATAATCTTTCGTTCTTGATACTAAACTCGCACACCATTATTGTATGTTAAATTTTTTACTAAATGTGTTGATGATATTTCAGGCAGACTCGCAAAGTTAACTTCCAACAGAACATTCACAGCACCATCCGATGCATCTGTATTATATCCAACATCAGGAGGAAACATACATGAATTTAGAGCAGTAACACCGTGTGCGGTGCTCGACGTGATCGGACCTCCGTATAGTAAAGATGACGGTCGTGATTGTTCGTATTACAAGGATACTCTGGTTAAAGAAGAAGATGGTAGTTGTAGTTATGGATGGCTTGAGGAAATTGAGATCCCAAAGGAATCAGAGATGGATGCAATTGAATATATGGGTCCTCAAATTATCAAGTCTTTTACTTAGATCCATCTTGTGCTTGTATCTCCTTTTCTTTTAATTAAGGTTGCTTGTACTTAGTCTTTTGTCATCTTTTTTCTTCATAGTTCTGTCTTGTAATTGTTGAAGTCCCCTTTCTTTTGTTCTTGTATATATGTCTTTTTTGCAGAAGAATGTGGCATATATCACCTTTACATAGTTATCTAGTTTGTAGAATCTTATCGAGCAAGGAGTTGTGTTTTTTTTTTACTTTTTTCTTGGAGTAGAACTAGAAGGATATTTACTTCTAAAGGTAAAATTACGGATACTTTCCTGAGGTATGGTCAATTACAAAAATCTCCCTCAAATTGAGTTACGAAAAAGGCCAAATTACATAAGTCATCCTCACATATTGAGTTATGAAAATTTTCCTCAAGTTCGTCATCATTTCACAATTAGCTGCTTATCTCTGTAAAGTTTCAATTTTGCCCTAAGGGGTTATTTGTAGTGTCTGTAATTTCTTAGAGAGTTTTAAAACTTGGGTAATAATTTTAATTTTTCAAAAATTATAAAACTAAAAATTAAATATTTACCACAAAAAGTTGATAAAATTGTAAACTTGCACTTGAGTTTCAATATATACAATAAAAGAAATTTTATTTACGTATTTAATTAAAATTTAGAATAAAAAATTATCTAGAATCTCAATAATAATATGTCTAAAAATAAGTTTATTTACACTTTTAATTAAATAAGTTAATTTATAATGTCTATTGGGCCAGTCCAATTACAATGCTGTGCCCGTTTAGCAAGATCATGGTCCAGTTTATTTGCAGCAGGTGGGCTTTTTTAGGGTAAGGTTCTGAAAAGAGTACATACCAAAATAGTTATAGAAATTGTGAAAAACCAATAAGGGTGAGTTTGGCCCAGCGGTTGGAACTCTTAAAATCACTTAAAGATCTTTATTGTGATTTTTGAAGTGTTTGGCCCTGATTATAAAAATAACTTCTGCTCAATCGTGATTTTCATAGTGTTTGGCCCCCAAGATCATAATCACTTTTGGAATCTAGAGAAGCAAAAAATCAACATATTTTAAAAGCTACTAAAGTGTTACTTTTGCAAAAGCTATTATACAAAAACAATTATCTTATAATTAATTTTTATTAAAATCAATTATTACCAAAATCAATTGTAGTAAAATTAATTCTCCTATAATTGCTTCTCCTATCGCTAGGCCAAAATCACCCTAAGTCATTAAGTGGAACGATCAATGGGAGAAGTTTTTATATAATATGTTTGACGGAAAACCAAAAAATTGAAGGAAGTTTGAAAATTATTTTGAAGGCATGTTAAAATTAAATAACAAAAAATATTTTATTCTTTTCAAAATTCGTGGATCGAACCATTCGGTCCGGTTTGATTCCCCTACTGATTGATAATTTCTTTTTGATTGACCTAGTTGAAAAACAAGAATGCAAACTTTTGAACAATAAGTATCAAATAAAAATATATAAAATAAATCTAGAATAACTACAATAATTATTTTTTCACACAGAGAAAATATGATGTATGTTATATCTATTATGATTCTATCTGACCGTGTATGGACTAAAATTTTCTCAAAAAAATATATTCTCCCACGTCCCAATCTAAACAAACTCCTATATTTATTAGTCCCACCTAATTTTCCACCTTTTTTGAAAGAAAAATAAAATAAAAATCCTAGGCAGATTGAGTGACGCTAGTCAAAATCGCAATAATTGAGGAATGACCCTGTTTCTTATTTGCTTTTGTGAAATAAAAAACAAAGAAAAGAGAAGAAATTGAAAACTGAAAATATCCGGATGAGACTAACCGAAGGCAAAAGAGGGTCACAGCTAAGCTAAGCCAACAGAAGAAGTAGACATTTAAGGCTTTAGGTCCCAAAAGCAAAAGCCAATTGGCGATGGGATCTGGAAAGCGAAAGCTTACAATACATGACAAATACCACTTCATGCATTTTCCCAAGAAAAAAAAATAATAATAATACAAAATCAAATTGTTAATGATACCAATAATATTTTATTTTCGCAATTAGTAATCGACCTAGTGGAAGAGACTAATTTCCATAAAGTTATACGAAATCAACATGAATATCACTGTAAAACAAAAAACAAAAATACTATAAAATCTTTAAACCATGGATCAAAATTTCTATCGTCGAAACAAAAATAAGGTCTAATTTCGAATCTATTTATTTGTCTTGGGAGTTATGGATCAAAATTTATATTGTTTTCATAAAAAATATTGAAAGGTTTCCATTTCCTATTGTTTTTCATTCAACTGCTACAAGATCAACAATTCTATAAGCTTGGGCTTCTGTTGCTGACATAAAAACGTCTCTTTCCATGTCTTCAGATACAACCCATAATGGTTTGCCCGTTCGTTGTACATAAATCCTTGTGAGGCTTTCGCGTAGCTTCAGAAGTTCTTCCGCTTCCAAGATAAATTATCCCGTTTGCGCCTCATAAAAAGAACTAGAAGGTTGATGGATCATTACCCTGATGATAGAAAGTTTCTCTATCTGGTGTGATGAAACGAACAGAAAAAAAAAGATAAAGAATAATAGGAAAAAAAAAGATAGAATTGAACAACCGTACGGGCAGCATCTTTTGTGCATTGCATACGGCTCTAGAATCAAATTGACCCTTAGGAAATTTATTTTTTTGGGTATAATAGGATAGGTCACCTTGCAATTTTGGAACCATTGAACACAAAAATGCAAATTTGATACCAAAGTTTAAGTTTTCATTGCAATTCCAAGCCCAGTTTTACTCCGGAGTTAATAGCAATTTACTCCCCTATAATATTCATAATATTCAATTTACCTTCATGTGATTTGAAAAATAGCATTTTATCCCCTATAATTTTATAAAAGTCCCACACAGCCTCCATGACATTTTTATATGTGATAGTTTATCCATATGTTATGATAATGTGACATTTTATTCCTCGTGTTATGATAAATGTGACAATTTATTCCGTTGTGTTATGATAAATATGGTAATTTACTCTCTATATTACCAAACATTTTTCATGCATACTCTCCATTTTTGCAAGTGAGTTATACTCTCCGGTTGAAAATGGTAAATTGCTTATTTAAAATTTTCACTAGGGGTAAAGTGTTCCTTTTCAAATTATAGAGGATAAAGTGAACATTATGCATTTCATAGGGGATAAATTACGATTAACTCTGGAGAAAAAAAAGTTCACAAAAACTTTCTAATATTTAGATGTTTTTTTTTGGATTTCCCAAGGGTATTCAGGTCTCAGAACCGACTTAATCTTTTTCGATTCGCGTCAGATGCATTAAGTGGAAATCCCTCCAGGAATATAAACTCGAGTTCCGCTATTTTGTATTGACTAGTCCATTTCACTAGATCAATCATATATTGATAGTAATTAGTTGACTGAAACAAAATTTTGATCGATATGTGAGACACTCATTTTTCTTAATTTAATAATTTTTTCACAAATTTTCCTACCTTTTCCAAAACTTTTTCAAACATTCTCAAAAAAGTTTTAATATTTTCCTGACCGAAACATACACTACAAATGTTATTTTGATTTATAATTTTATACCTTAGACAAAAACATTTTTTTTCTTTTAAGCATCTTGTTTCCATTTCCACGAAAAGAAGAACGCAGGGGAATAAAGGGTTATCTTCTGCAAGAATCTTTCTTTATGTTTTTACTTTTCTTTTTGTAGTTCATACGTACAAAGGGTCTCCATTAAAGCTTAAAAAATGAGGTATTTAAATTTATAATTATAATTATAATAATTATTATTATTATTATTATTATTATTATTATTATTATTATTATTATAAAAGTTTAAAGCCGAAAAATCTAGTCGGCAGTTAAAGTAAGTGTAGTTTGGCACTGAGTTTCATGAGAAAGCGACAATAACTTGTCATGTTCTGTTCAACATATTGAAACTTGGAAGCCCCCAAAATCAGCAGAGATTCATGAACAAAATGTCTGAATTTGGAGAATATTCGGTTGAATTTTGATTCTTTTTGTGAAGTTTTTAAGGTTGCTTCATTTGAAGGTTGGTAGTTGGTGAAGTTCAGTAGCACCTGCTTTTAATTTCTTTTAATTTCGTGAATTGTTATTATCATTTGTTGCTTCATTTGAGGGTAATATAGCTTTAAGTTTGTGGCGTTTTCAAATTATTATAATTTTAATTTTATTAAAGTCTATTGAAATTTAATTCTGTTCAGAAAAGCTTCTTGGAACAGAGGATTTACAAGAAACTTGTTTCTTTTGCTAACAAAGGTAATGCTTCTCCAAAATTCCAACTTTTAATTTTGATTAAGCTAAATTGATAGGATTTAATTCTGTATAGTACTAAATATAGCTGCTTTCTTGGTAAAATGTTTTCCAGTTCAAATATTCAATTTCAAGAAATTGTCAGAGTCTCTAAAACCCAAAATAGAATTCATAAAATGAACAAGCTAAATGCAAAAATGCCCCTGTACTTTGCCTAATTGCCACCCCCATGTTATTTCAATTAGAATAAAAAAACCTTGTGTTCTTCTTTTATTAGCAAAATACCCCATTTGAAACTCCTTCATAAGTCAATAAGAAGTTTATTGTCAATTATTTTAGTAAGCAGGGGTTATATTGTCAATTTTCAAAGTTAACTTGGGGATTATTGATATTTTTCTAGGTTAAAAGGGGTGTCTTCGCATTGTCTTTGTAGGAGTGTAATTGTCATTTTTCCTGGAAAATATGTATTCTAGTTTCGCTAATAAAAAAATTGACATATTTTGCGGATAAATTGACAATTACACCCCTAAAAAAATGACACGGGGGTATCGCTAATAAAATTACCACGGGGTTTCGCTAATAAAAATAATACATGTTTTTTTTGCTAATTAGGCAAATCATAGGAGTATTTTTGCATTTCACTCTATAAAGAACTAACTTTTCTTGTTTTTTCATTTTATGTGATTTGTTTTGCTCTAATGATGAATGCAGGCACTCTTCAGCAGGGAAAAGTTTCAACTTCTAATATACATTTCAGATAACTTGTTTTCTTGATCACTAAATACGAAAAAGCACATAATCGATTGCTCGAGTTTTCACACCTCATTCGACTCTTACGATGGCGGAATATGCAAGGCGAAAAGTGTTCCCATTTTTGTTTCTCCTATTGATTTCAGTCTCATACACAGAACAACTACAATCATCCCAAACACAAACACTTCTCAGGATCAAAGTGCTTTTAAATTCACCACCTTTTCTCACTACATGGAAAAACGACACTGATTTCTGCAATACTGAACCAACTCCGTCTCTAACAATCGTTTGCTACGAAAATAACATAACTCAGCTCCACATCATAGGAGAAAATGGAACTCCTCGATTACCCAACAATTTCTCAATCGATTCTTTCTTTACTACACTCGTAAACCTCCCGAGTTTGAAAGTCCTCCATTTAGTTTCTCTTGGTTTATGGGGACCGTTACCTAGTAAATTTACGCGCTTATCATCTTTAGAAATAGTAAACTTCACTTCAAATTTCTTACAAGGCGAGATACCGTCAAGTATATCGTCGTTAACTCAACTTCAAACTCTAATACTCGATAGCAACAACTTTACTGGTAGACTTCCGGAAGGGGTCGGTTCACTTTCATCTTTGGCTGTTTTGAGTTTAAAGAACAACTCTTTTTACGGACATTTGCCACATTCATTTGGAAGTTTGAAAGACCTTAGAGTACTTTTGCTGTCGAATAACAATTTTTCTGGTGAAGTCCCTGATCTTAGTAGTTTGACTAATCTTCAGGTTCTCGACTTGGAAAATAATGTTCTTGGTCCTCGATTTCCAGTGGTTAGCTATAAAATCGAAAGCATTGTTCTAAAGAACAATAGGTTCACTTTTGGAATTCCGGAGAAATTTCAGTCCTATTACCAGTTGAAACTCTTGGACATATCTTCGAATAAATTTGTAGGTCCATTTCCGGTATCTATATTATCTCTGCCATCAATTACGTTTCTCGATATTTCACAGAACAAATTCACAGGAATGTTTTTTGAGGATCTTCCTTGTAATGAAGACATCGATTTTGTGAACTTGACTTCCAATCTGTTAACTGGGGAACTTCCTAGCTGTTTAGTGTCTAGTTCTCGAAAAAGGGTCGTACTTTATTCCAAAAATTGTTTGGAAAATGGAGATGCAAATCAACAGCCAATTTCCTTTTGTAAGAATCAGGCTCTAGCTGTGGGAATCTTGCCTCGTTCTCGGAAACAAAAAGAAGCTTCCAAGGTAATTCTCGCATTAAGCATATGCGGAGGAGTTATAGGAGGAATAGTTTTAGTCATCGCAACTTTCTTGATAATCAAGAATTTTCTTACCAAGAGAGCAGCACAAGAACAACCTCAGCCTCAAAGTGTACCAAATTCCTACACATCAAAGTTGCTTAAAGACGCGAGTAAGATTCCTCAAATGTCTTAAAGATCTCAGATTTTCAAGCTAAAATGCTAAAAAAAAACTTGTGTTTTCTTTTTTTATTAGCAAAAACCCCATGTGAACTTGCTTCATAAGTCAATAGGGAGGTTAATGTCAATTTTTTAAGTGAACAGATGGGTGTTTTTACATTTTGGGTATAATTGTCATTTTCCCTACAAAATATGTGTTCTGTCATGAGAAGGGGTTTCTTGCCAATAAAAAATAACACGGGGGGATTTTTGCTAATAATAACGCAGGGTTATTTTGCTAATTAAGCAAAGTATAGGGGGTATTTTTGCATTTCACCTCCAAATTTTCCGATAAATTTTGACTGTTTCGACTTATATTTGTTCATTTTCCATAGGATATATTACTCAAGCAATGAAGATAGGAGCACTTGGCCTTCCATCTTACAGAACCTTTTCACTGGAAGAACTCGAGGAGGCTACGAATAATTTTGACACGTCGAGTTTCATGGGAGAAGGATCTCATGGTCAAATGTACCGAGGTCGACTACGTGATGGCTCCTACGTCGCAATAAGATGTCTGAAACTGAAAAGAAATCACAGTACTCAATACTTCATGCCGCACATTGAAATGATATCGAAACTGAGACACCACCATTTGGTTAGCTCTCTTGGACATTGCTTTGAGTACTACTTGGATGATTCAAGTGTCAGCAGAGTATTTCTCGTTTTCGAGTATGTGCCAAACGGGACTCTAAGAAACTGGACTTCTGGTAAAGATATAAACTTTGGTTCTTGAAATTAGCTGCATTTTTTACTATATGCTTATATTTGTGGTCATATTAATGTAGAAAAGCGTGGTCGAGGAAATCTTACGTGGGCTCAACGTATAGCCGTGGCCACAGGGGTAGCAAAGGGAATTCAGTTCCTTCATACAGGAATTGTGCCTGGACTGTTTTCGAATAATTTGAAGATAACCGACGTTTTAGTGGATCAGAACCTTTCGGCAAAGATTAGCAGCTATAATCTGCCTTTGCTAGCAGAGAATATGGGAAAAGTATGAAGAAATGAACATTACAATCTTATTATATTTACTTGTTTTCAACATTTTCATTTCGAAAACTTATAGTTATATCTGCTGAATTTCACAGGATCATCTTCAAAATTTTCTTGGAGAATCGAAAGAGTTTAAGGCCGCAAGGTTTGTGCCTCTACAAGCTTATATGTTGCCAGTACAAGCCAAGCGCAACTTTTACCTTGCTTCTAAATTTTGGGTGAAGTGCAAAAATACCCCCTCTGCTTTGCCTAATTAGCAAAAACACCCCTCCAAGCCGGAGTACATATTTTGCAGGAGGAACGATAATTTACCCCCACCAAGGAAAACGCAAAAACATCCTTTTTCACGTAAAAAATTGGCAATAATCTCTCTGTTAATTTTCAAAATTTGCCATAACCCCCCTGCTCACTTCATAAATTTGACAATAACACCAATGCATACTTAAAAAGTTGGCCTCAAACTTCAAATGCTTATCAAAAACCAAAAACTAAAATCACTTACAAAAAAAAAAAAAAAAAAAAAAAGCAGCTTTAATGTAGCATACCAACTTGTTAATTAATGTGTTGATCTGTTGTTTTACAGGGGAAAGAAGCAAGAAAGGTCTGATATTTATGATTTTGGAGTGATTTTACTAGAAGTAATTTCAGGGAAAGTTATAAATTCCAGGAATGAAGTTGAGGTTCTAAAACATCAGGTACAAACTTAACTAACTAACATTCTTTACGTGGACGAAAAAACCAGTTTCAAGTTCGGTTTCTTTTGGAATTATATATGCAGTTACAAGAAAGTATAACAGGCGATGATCTATCGAGAAAGAGCGTAGTTGATCCAGTAGTTAACAACACGTGCTCGGGTGAATCATTGAAAACAATGATCGAAATATGCTGCAGATGTTTAATGCAAGAAGATAGTGAAAGACCTTCGGTTGAAGATGTACTGTGGAATTTGCAGTTTGCGGCTCAGGTTCAGGATGCATACTCTCAAAGCAGCGAGGGCTCTCCAATTTCGCCTCTGCGATCTTCGCGCTTAAGGCTTACTATCAAATAGTAGTTGTTCTATATCGGTTACTAATTCATTATTTTTGCTTGTTGGTGGTACATTTTAGTGAATAATTAACAAGAAGATTAATGTATACATGAATGGTCTATTACTTATAATCTGATAAAAAGAGAGCTAAAACACTAAACCTTTGAATTATGAAAAGTTTATAATTAATTTTTTTTAATGGGCATATAAATATGTCTTCATATACATATACAAAGCTACAAATATACAAGGTGGTTGAGCCAAGTGGTAGTGACTTGCGATCCCTAGAGGTGAGACTCAAACTCGAATCCTACTGAAGACACCACACCAGGGAGGACCTATACTCTTCCGCACTCTTCGGTCCGAGCTGTATACAGTCTAGTAGATAAAAAAATATACAAAGCTACAAATAAAAAAGAAATGAGCACAATCTAGTAGATAAAAAAATATCTATACAAAGCTACAATAAGAAAGAAATGAGAATTGCAATCTTGTTGCAGCTTCAGATTTAATCTCACACATACACAAAAATCCAGAACTGATCCTCACACCGTCACACGCAGTGAAAATAAGATAATTACATTGAGCCAAAAAAAAAAAAAAAAATCCTAGTGCATTGCATACACACTAAACCAAAACACTACTAAAAATGTACACATTGATCACATAGCACCCTATATTACAAAAAAAGCAACATGAAAAACATGATCTTTTCAACCTCAAGACGTAATTTACTTCAACTCGATCTCGTAAAGTACGACTTAGGCGAGAAGAGTCGTCTAGGTGAAAACATCCCCATGTACCTAGGCGAAGCTAGTCCATCAATCGACCTACTATAACTTGGCACATCAAACGAGTCCCTATCGTGATCTCTAGGCATGTTCGCACCATTAAAAGTACTACACTTCGCCAATTTCCCAAGCCATGATTTTTTCTTAGGCGAGACCTTACTCGTCCCATTTATCTTATCACACAAATACTCTTTCACCATTAACAACCCTTGCTCCATAACTTCCATTGGAGGCGATACTAGCGGATTCCCTTCAACACTTAACTTTTGGAGCTTATTTAGACATCCAATTGACTCGGGCAAGGCCGTAATTTTGTTATAGCTCACGTCCAATTCGGTTAAGGAAATGAGTAGGCCTATTGAGTATGGAAGTGATGTTAGGAAATGAAAGTTTTGGCTAACATTAAGGACTTGAAGTTTGATGAGATTTTCGAGATCATCGGGAAGGGATCGGAGGCAGTTGAGTCGAGCGTCGAGGATTCGGAGATTGGTTAAATGGGAAGTGGAGTGAGGGAGGAAGACTAGCTTATTTGAGTTGACTGAGAGTTTCCTTAGGTTTAGTAGCTCAAATCCTATTGTTTCTGGTAAATGACTCAATTTGTTGAAGTTTGCATTCAATTCTTCAAGACATCTGCAATTAAAATTAAATTTAATTAAATCCATATCATTAGTCAATTAAAAATGTAAAAATTTCTGATAAGTTCAGTACTCCATCCATTTCAAATTAATTGGCACATATAACATTTTCACACAGATTAAAAAAACTAAATAATTAGTCATTTTTTTAAGATAAAATGTCAAAAGCACCCTTTAACGATTGATAATTAATGTCATACTTTATTGTGTAAATCTAAAAATATAAAATAATAAAATTAAAAATAGATGCATAAGAAAGCCAAATATAACAAGTAATTTCAAACTTAACTTTTTTACAAATGTGCCAATTAAATTAATTTGAATGAAGGGAGTATCTAATTTCTTATAAGGTTGACTTTTTGTTTCTAGTGATAAGTTGATAACCACTTGACAATTTAGATATGATAACTTGTTGTTTCTATATGTCCAGATATTTTGTTTTTTAAATAAAACAGACCTGTACATAAAGATGACACCATATTAATTATATCAATTAATTAGAAGTACAAGTAGTAATATTTTAGAAAGGGATATATAAATGTATATATGATATGATGTGTAAAAAATAAAATAAAATAAAATAAATTGAATGAGACAAATTAATTAATTAATTAATTAACCTGCAATTTTCTATGGTTCTAGGAAGTGATTGAAGAAGATTGCCAGAAACATTCAAAATCTTGAGTCTTGATAAACATCCTATTGAATTTGGAAGTGATTTCAGCTGATTTGAGTGCACGTCTAATACGATAACGTTTAGTAGCCTTGCTGTTAAAGATTCTGGAATAATCTGCCAAATTAGGAAAAAATTAGAAATTAATTAGGATTTGATTACAAGTACTTAGTTCATTGTCAAGAACTTGAAAAGACTAAATCACCAAAGAAAGATGAAAAATAAAATCAAATTGATTAATTATGGGATATTGCATAATAAGGAATATTACAAATTAATTAATAAATAAATATGCAAACTGTCAACTAATTAACATAGAAGAAGAATGGATAAAGAACCTGCAAGGCAATAACACAAACTACTACCTAAATTAGACCAATTCAAATATGGTGGGAAAATGAAACCATTTTTGAAGGTTTTAAATGTAAAATGTAAAATTATTTCTTAAATCTGGTTTGATCATACTCATCTAAACACAATTAGTTAATTAATTGTATTTCACGTATCTTAACATTAGTCACTCTTCAAAATGATTGATATCTAAACACAAAACACGCGTATTACACTTGTCATGTGAATTATTAGGGTTCGATCTAACTCGATTTCTGAATAAGACTAAAAGTTCCACTTTATATTTTACAACCGGAAATAGTTTTGGCATTTTTGGTTAAAAAAGAATTATAAAATATTCCATCCATTTTACATTAATTAACATATTTGACCTTTTCAAATATATTAAGAAACGCAATAATTACTCGCTTTTTAAAGATAAAATGTTACAAATAAAATACCATTTTGATGATCGTTTTAATTAATATCATTCATTTTAATGCACTCTAGAAATAAAAAGGATAAGATTGAAAAAAGATGGATTGAGAAATCAACTGTGACAAATAATTTGAACATGAACAAATTTTGCACACAATTCAATGAAATTTTATCTATTAAGAATAAGGACAAAGGCAGGTACTGCTGGTCCATAATTATTCCAAAACGAAATAAATAAAGAAACCATAGTAGTTGACCAAAACTCCACCCAAGAAGTAGAACACCATTAATCTTCAACCAAGGAATCACATAAAGAAGAAAATAAAAAATAAAAACTTAAAAATTTCCA
Source organism: Penstemon eatonii (assembly GCA_038501285.1). NCBI lineage: Eukaryota > Viridiplantae > Streptophyta > Magnoliopsida > Lamiales > Plantaginaceae > Penstemon > Penstemon eatonii. The sequence continues at coordinate 6,556,534 of CM076713.1, forward strand.
TGGAAAAACAAGTTATTACATTAAATTTGTCTCATGTAAGTACAACAAAATTAAAGCAAAAGGTTCTTATTCATGCTAAATATAATGACATAATTACAAGAGATCAATATGTAATCATAATTCATAAATACCTTATCAAAAAAAAAAAAAGTAAACATAAATTAAATTAAATAAAATTAAATTACCTGGAGATTGTTGTTGGAGAGGTCTAATTTGCAGATACAAGCTAAATTGAGAGGAGGACTAGGAAGCACATCAAGAGACATTCCACTCAAATCCACTATTTCCAATTTATTATCATCATTTTTATTTTTATTTTCAATATTATTTTCCAAACTCTTTGATCTATTTAATCTCCTCCTATTGTTATTTTTCTCAATAACCTCCGGATTCTTTTTATTCCTCATCATATGATCCATCTTCACAGCTTGTAACTCCATATGCATCATTTTCACACAACTTTGTATCTATTCATGTATCTATCTATATGTAGAATAATTAGACAAGAATAATAATAATTAAGATTATAATTAAAGGGGTTTTTGTTTGGATTTTGGGCGGGGGGATGAAGATAAGTGAAGGGTCTTATGATATGTATATATATATAGACACAACAAAATGCATATGTAATATGTATATATATAATTGTAATAAGATGTAGAAAGTGGGGAGTACGTACGGATAAGAAGTACAAGATTCCGTAGGTTACGTACATACGTTACCTACTGCCCACACAAAAAAAGTCAACCCTAGCCTTCAGTTACTAGTTGCTGCCCGCTAACTACGGTCTCCTTCCTCATTTATTTTTTATTTATTTTTGGCAAAATTGCAAAAATCGTCCCAAACTAATCACTGATTTTAGATTTTCGTCCCAAACTATTTAATTTGACGATCGTCCCGTAATTTAATATTTTTTTGGGATATCGTCCCACCATAATTATAAGACGAAATTGCGCATTTGCCGATGAATTATCACATGGATGTTTATGTGTCATGACATGGTAAATATTAACATGAATAATTACATAATATTACAGAGTTCGTCCCAAATTAATTACAAGATTGAACGTCATTTTCATTAAATTAGAAATTTAATATTGGGACTAAATTCATACAAAATGGTAAATTATGGGACGAAATTTGGCGAGTTGATATACTTTGGGACGAAAAATCAAAATTAGTAATTAGTTTGAGACGATATTCCAAAAAAATATTAAATTACGGGATAAAATTCTTCAAATTAAATAATTCAGGACAAAAATCCAAAATCAGTAATTAGTTTGGAACGTTTTCTGCAATTTTACCTTTATTTTTTCTGCCACTCTATGTAATTGGTAGTGCTATATAATTTGAAATAGAGCTAATGGCAAATTGCCTCCAAGTCATATTTATAATATTCATTTTATGATTTGAATAGAATATTTTACATTTATATGTTTTTTTAATATTTTTACATGTGACACTTCACCTCTACGTGTTATGATAATATGGTAATTTACTTCCCGTGATATGATAAATGGGATAATTTATGTCATATGTTGAAAAATATTTTGCATGCACACTTTCAATTTTTGCAAGTGAGTTACACTCTCCAGTTCAAGGGAGTAAATTGCTTCTTTAAAATTTTGATAGAGGAATTGCTATTTTTTAAATTACAGCAAATAAATTGGACATGAATATTATGGAAGGATAAATTGTCATCAACCCATTTAAAATATATACACTCATTCATTGCAATGTTTAATTAGATTAATAGAAATTAATTACTGGTATCCGTTGAAATTTTGAAGGTATATCTTAATGTATGATACGTACGGCAAGATAGTACTACTCCATGTCAAGATATTTTCTAGATAGGTAATTTTTTTTTGAATTCATAGAATGACCCTAAATTTCAATAATAATAAATATAAATATTTCCAACGTCTCAAAATTCTTGTCCATAATTATGGTTGACTAGTCAACCTACATAAATTCATTAAAATCGTATACTTATAACTTATATAATTAATCTAGTTAATTTATCTCGATAACAAAATTCTATTATGATATAGAAATATAGAATAAGATTTTTGAGACACAGAGAGTATAAAAATACCATATACATATGGTAGTACGTACCCTCCACTATATACCATAATATCCTTCCCTTTTGTTTTCATTTAAAATACCTTGATACCGTATGTCAAATGCTATAATTGACATTTTACGTTATTGTGATACTGCATGATGGACATTTTATTTCCTGCTATTTCGTCCATGAACATTTAAGAATAGATGGAAGGTAGTGAATCTTTTTCACCAAAGATATAGGTTTATTGTAATTTTATTTAGGGAAAATTATGAATACCCTTCAATAAGACCTAATTATAAAAATCTCTTTCACGTATTCGAAATTACACAAATTTTCATGTGATTTATCACCATCTTATAATTGACCTCTTACTCTTGAAAAGTTCCAAATTTGCCTTCAGGGGTTATTTGTAATGTTTGTAATATCTTAAAAAAAATTAAATTTGGGTGATAAATATAATATCTCATAAATTTTAAATTGCTAATTATATATTTACCAACAAAAAATTGATGAAATTGTATAATTGCCCATAAATTATATATAAGTTTCAAATTTTGTTACATATTTATTAACAGTTTAGTTCTTATAATAAAAAAATTAACAAAATTTTATCAATTATATTTAATAAATATTAGAAATTTTATTTACACATTTAATTGAATATTTTTTTTTATATTTATAAATATAAGATGATGACAAACCTCAAGGGAATTTTCGTAAAATACGTGAGGAAAATTTGTATAATTAGACCTTACCTCAAGGTATTCATAATTTTAATTAACTCAGTTCATTAACAAACAAAGTAAATAGCATTTTCAGTCCTCCTTATGCCCAAAATTTTGCACTTTCATCCCACTTAATTTTTTTTAGCAGATTCATCCCTCTTATCAATATAGTGTAACACATTCGTCCCTCTTAAATTTTTTGTGACAAATTCGTCCCCTTATCAATGTAATATAAAACATTCGTCCATCTTAAATTCAAAATACATCAACTTTCGTCCATTTTAGAATATATTTTGGATTTAAGTGATGTATTTTGTATTTAAAAGAAAATAATATGTTACACTACACTGATAAGAGGGACAAATCTGCCTTGAAAAATTTAAAAGAGATGAACATGTTACACTAGATTGAAAAGAGGAACGAACATGTTACACTACATTGATAAGAATGACGAGTCTGCTATATAAAATTTTTAAGAGGGACGAAAGTATAAAAGTTAACTCATAAATGGACCAAAAACTCGATTTACTCATTCAATAACCGGAGCATATGTATTGGTGACTGTACATAAGTATCTATCCTGAACCGAGCCTACCAAATGATTACCACATCACTTTTAATTTATTTAATTTGGGGTTTTTCTGGCCTTGTGAAATTAAATAATACCGTCACGACTTTGAGAAACTGGGCATGCAATTGGTTCCATATATCATGGTTTTTACTTCAAATCTGAAAAATATATATTTATTTAGTACAATTAAAAATAATATTTGCGTGACGTGATGTTAAAACAAGAAAGTATTTTGTTTGTCAAGCGAAAATTTAAAAAGAGCCGACTTGCAAAATACAGACTGTATTTTTTTTTATAGTATATGAGTTGAATTAACGTACACTATATGAATTAAGTCAAATTAATTTTGATGAAAGAGACAAGAGAGCGAACTTTAGGAAGTCAAGGGGGACAAACTTTCGTGGCTACCTTCTCTTTTTATATGTGAAAATTTGAAAATTTATTTATTTATCTTTTCCATTGCTGAATTTGTGATAAAACTTTAGTCAATAATATTACGTATATATTTATCAATTTTTATTATTAACAATAACAAAAAACTTCTTGGTCTAATATTTTATTAGCAAAATAGTCTACCGCGATATGTTACGATCTTGTTTTTCAATGATATGACTCTCTATATCTATTAGTCAGGTTAGGATTCTATAATTGTTATTTAGTTATATTAGGATTTTATCTTTATCGATTAGATAGACTATGAACTTATCTCTAGATCGTATGTTAGTATTAAATATTACTTGTACTTTATTATTATTAGGTATTATTAGGAAGAAACTGAATGAATAAACAATTATAGAGTTTCTCCACCTAAAATGAGATTGGGATTTGTGGTTACTCTTACGACCATGAAGTAAAGATATTATAGTCCTTTTTACGTCCACTAAAATAAAAAATATAAAAATGATCCTAGAAGATTGTATCATATCATTATTTTTAGCTTTCACTGTACTCATTTCTAAATTAAGAGTTAAACGCAAAATATGTTATTGCCATCTTTTTCAGTGAACAATGGGTTTTGGTATTTTGTAGTTAAAAAAATGAAAAAAGTAGGGGTATATTTGTCCATACTCCTGCAAATTATGTAGAAACTCGCACTTAAGCCAGTAATTTAAATACAGGACCGGACATCAAATCGGTAGTCTTATTGATTACTGGTTTGATCGATTTAACCGTTTTAATTATTGGTTCAATCAGTGTAACATCATTATGAACTAAAAATTAATTTAAATTTTGATGTATGTAATCAACTATTTAAAAAATAAATTCTTATCCAAAAAAATTCTAGTTATATTCACAATCTAAATATGATCTCACAAATAACAACTAGTAGACAACAAATCATCAAAGTAGCTAAAAACAAAATAAACACAAATAATTATGCAATTCAAAATCCAACATAACAAACAAGAAGAAAAAAACTCCAAAATAAATTCCCGTATGTCTAAGACATAGACCTAAATCAAAATAAACATCAAATATTCAAAATTACTACTATGAAAACATAATATCAAATCAATAATATATCAAACCAATAATAATACTACTAATCACCTAGAAAAAAGGAGAAAATATGATGAATATTATCACCTATATTCTTGTATGAAAAAACATGCAAATACTTGAGATTGGGGAAGAATAAATGTATACAAAATCCTTATTTATGTTTTTTGTTATAAGTGAACTAGTGGTTGAATCGATTCACTGATTTTACAGGTTTTTGACTTATTTTTCGGTTCGAATTGGGCAAGAAGATGGCTGGTTTTGGAGGATTAACCGGACCAAAATTAGTTGAACCGACCGATCCGGTCCGGTATTTATAACACTTCTTGAAGCATGTAAAACATAATGAATCTAATTCGTAGGGGGAAATTTGTTCATATATAGAGATTTTGTTGATAAAAATAACACATAAAGTCGCGCGTTTTGTCAATTAAGACACTGCTTGAATAAATGGTGTTTTGACTTATTTGAATGTGACTGAGATGAGAAATGAAGTACCAAAAGTATACGCTATTAATTCTACAAATCACACGCACACATATACTGGCCGGCGGGTCTAGAAATTTGATGTAGTGGGGCTAAAGTTCTGTATTTAATTTAATAATTGAAATATATTTAATACACGAGAAATTATACGAGAAAATACGAAAAGGAGGGGGTGAAATTTGACTACAATAACAACCGTTGGTTATTTTAATCACATATGATAGAACGTTATGGCTTCAGAAGAACACAAAACATCTATGTATCTTAATTAATTTCAAATGACACAAATTAGATACACAATTGACCAAACCAATTTTTTATTTTCTGAAATTGATCCATAATAGCCATGAGCGGAGCTAGAACAATATTCGAATTTACTTTTTTTTTTTTTTATAACCCAGGTGTCCAAGCTTACACTAAACTAATCCTGGACTCTCAGAACCCTGAAGAATGTAAATCACGGAATGTGTCTTCATCAATCCTCGGAACCCCACCATACTGCTATACACTCTGCGCACAAAAGAGTATTTTTTTTTAGTGTGGGTCCGAACATATATCAATATCTCTTCGGATAAATATTGATGAGTAATATTTGACTATTTCAAGAAAAAAAAATACTAATAAAAAAACACCAAATTAGATGGCGTGCGCTACATAAATGCTGATATATTTAAGGAAACTTCTTTTAATAAAAAATGCATTAGTAATGTACTTCATTGTCAGTTTATAACTATCTGTCCGTACATGATTATTGCAAATCTATTCGTTTGTTCTAATGATTTAAAAATTATCATGAAACCGTTAGGTATGGGTCGAGTCTAATTATCAGATTCTCAACAACCAATTTTTAAATTAGTATAATACGAATGAGATAATTCATTTTAATTAGACCCAAGTAATCAAACATGCACCTTCATTGTTTAACTATGGGCGGGATTATTTCTTATTTCTTATTTCTTAAACCTTATTTTATAATTATTATGATCAACGGAATTTAAGTATCAAATAGTGCAAGTTGTAAAAGATATAGGGTTAATTACAGGGACCTCCCCTGAGGTTTGGTGAAACTCGCATTCATTCCCCTCTAAGAATACTAATTACTCGGACCTCCCCTGAGGTTTGCAAAACCTTACAAAACCCTAACGGAGACTAACGGAGGTGGATGGAATGCGTGAGATTACCCTCTTGCCCTCATCAATTTTAATTACATCGACCTCCCCTAAAGTTTACTAAACCTTACAAAAATGTATATTTGCCTATTAGTCCCCAAACTTTAATAAAATTAAATTTACACATAAAAAGAAAAGAAAAACTAACTCCACCCCGATTTATATCACATAAAAAAAATAGTTTATTAATAATGCAATTAATAGTAATAATAAATATGTAAATAAGATTTTATTTTTGTATTTTATAATAAAATATTATTTAATTATATTGTATTTAAGTAAGATATAAATTTATGATTTCATTGTTGAAAATATTAAACACTTATATATATATATATATATATATATATATATATATATATTTAAGTTTAAAACTGAAATAACCCATAAATTTAATTATTTACAAATACCTCATAGATAATTATTTTATAAAAGGGTATTTGAATTAGTATCTTTAAATTTTGTGAAAAAAATATTTATTGATTTTTTTAGTAATTTTTTTATAAAATACATATTTCACTACTGTATAATTTATCAATAGCGTAAAAAATAATTTATTAATTATGTAAACAAGATTTATCTTAGTATTTTATAGTAAATATTATTTAATAGTATTGGTTTAAGTAATCAATAAATTATTGTTTGGGATCGCTGGTTCCAGGCCGGCGACGGCCTGGGATATTCTCCCCAGGTCGTCGCCGCCGTCGGGATGGCCTGGGAAGGTGGTGGCGGCGGGGTTGGGGGTTTGGGGTGGGGTGGGGTGGGGTGATTTTAGCGTTTTTTAAAAAAAAAAAAATATATATTATTGAATATATTTTTTTTCTTTAAAAATTGTTATGTTATATTTATGAATAATTAAAAAATAATAATTTCCCAACAAATAAGTTCTTTAATTATTTCATATCAATAAAACTTGAGTTGATATATGTGTAATATTTTTTCTAAAACATTATTGGCTAATATATAATTTTATAAACATGTGTAATATTTTTTCTAAAACATTATTGACCATTATAAAATTTTATATTTATAGACATAAAAATTAAACTTGAGTATTTTCAATATTTTTCTATCAAGTAAAATATAAGAACACTAAAAATAATAATAAAAATAAATTTGAATGTTTATATTTATTTGAATTTATATACACAAATAAGAGGGACAATGTGGAAATCTATACATTAAAAATAAATTTCAATGTTTATATTTATTTGAATAAAAATATTTTTTTGTAAGAGTTAGTAGTGTATTTCTCTTTGCATATATTTTACAATAAGTAAGAAAATACTTTAGAAATATTTAAAATGTTATTTTAAATATAAATATACATTAATAAAGTCATTACACATTTTATATAAATCTAACAACATTTTAATCCATAAATGTAATTTGACATTGCAACTAGATCCATTCTCATGCAACAATGTAACATTTGCTGAGAGGGGTAAGATAGTCCATACATATTTGCTACAGCAAGTCGGGGGCAAAATTGGCAATCTTCAAAAAATTTATGATGACGTAAGCAAAAATTAACGGAACCCTAACGGTTGTAAGGTTTTGCAAACCTCAGGGGAGGTCCGAGTAATTAGTATTCTTAGAGGGGAATGAACGCCAGTTTCACCAAACCTCAGGGGAGGTCCCTGTAATTAACCCAAAGATATATACATTTCTCAAATACTCCCTCCGTTTTTTTTATCTGTCGTTTTAGAAGATTGCACATGTACATATTAAGAAATGTAATAAATAGTCACTTTTTGAAGCAAAAATTCAAGTCATCCTTTTAATCAAATAATCACATCATTAATTAGCATTAGTTACAAGCATTAACAATGCAAGAAGGCTAAAGTAGAAAAAGAATAATTTACATTGAATTCCTAAAACAACAAATAAAAGTAATGCAAGGAGTATGTATTTTTATACGAGAGAATTACATTTTTCCATACCAAATTTTTAACTACTTTAGTACCAAACATTAAAAAAAACACATTTAATACAATTAGAAAGCCATCGTCAAGAGAATTCCAGCCATATAAAGGCCACAAAATTTGGCTCCCAAAAATTGACGGAGAATGAAATATGAAAAAAATTCTTCAATTTTGGTATCAAATGTATCTTTTTTGAAAGTTCGATACTAATTTCTTTAAATTATAAAAATTTGGTATGAAAATGCAATTTCCTCATTTATATATTGTATATTGGATATGTTCGAAGAAAGGCATGATATAGGGCATCTCTCTAGATGCCTAGAATTTTCGGTGAATAATTAAATTATGATGACGGAATAGGAAACAATCTTAATCTTAATAGACTTAAAAAAATGAATTCTAAAACTTATCACATTAGCTGAAAGTTATATTATACAATAATTAACTAGAAGTCTGAAATTTTCTCAAATTTAGATAATGATTCAAATAAATATGAATTTTAAATATTTATAATATCCATATTCCTTGTTGCAAAATTCAATTAAAACGGTTCAAATAAAATACTATTAATCTAATTATTTATATCCAAATTCTTTTGTTTCAAACGAAGAGTTAATAAGTTAATTGATTTGAATATTAATTATATTATTGGCTAATGCCATGAAAGAAGAGTAAGGAACAATTAATACATATATATTTTTGAATCTTTTTCAAACTCGGAGGGTTTATCAAACTCGCCGGTTCCGGAAAAGAAGATTTATATTTCTCCTTTGATTCAAGGAGGATTAAACTAAAAGATGGTGAAACTGGTAAAAAAAAAAAATCAAAAGACCGGTTAGATGATAAAAAGGATAAAATCGATGAAAAATAATTTTGATTGGTAAAAGTTGTTTAAATATTAAATAGATAAATTAAAAAAGATTAACCTTGTAAAAATAAGTCAAATCGGTAAAAAAATAAATTAAACAAGAGAAAAGGGTTAGATCGAAGAAAAAATGAGATAAAATAATTAAAATGGGTTAAAAAAAGGAAGCTAAAATTGCAAAAACGAATAAAATAAAAAAAACAAAAAAGAACAAATTTGATGATTAAAAATAACTAAATAAGTAAAAATAGGTCATATATATCCACAAAAAATCCGGTTCGGTTGAATCATTTGCCACCCTAGTGTAGCGTGTATAGTATGTGTTAGTCTGTGTAAGAAATTTTTAATATTTTGATTGTTTTATATGTAATATAAAATAAAACCAAGTCAATTAAATAGGTGATTAATTTTTCCCCATTATTATTTGTAATTCAACTCAGCCCAATTCAAAGCAAAAGAATGTCAATTGAATCAGAACGGATCAGGGCAGCAGCTAGCCCATGAGGTCTGGCCCATTTTTCCAGCCCGAATCCAAGTCATCAAAACAAGTATAATCAATGTGAATAGATTGATTTAAATAAATTGGATCCTTCGGCATGGTTTAAAATGCTTAGGTTTTTTTTTTTTAAATATAGGAGAAATTCTTACCCAGATCGGATTTGGCCGAACCCAAAACAACTACATGACAAGTGTAATACACTTGCTTTGGGATTGGTTATAACTCCCAGGAGAGTGACCAATCACAAAGCAAGTGCAATACACTTGCTTGGTGGTTGGATGGGTTTGGCCAAGCCAGGCTTGGACAAGAATTTTTCTAAATATAGGTACGTACAACTAGCTACGTACCTATGTATATACTAGGTATGTATATATATACCTATTAGTTGATTTGACTCTTAAAGCAATATTATGTATTTTATGTATAATCTATTTAATTGAGTTATGCTTGAACGTTTAGATAATAATCTAATACTATTTTTATGATTTGAAGTTTGATTTTGATATTCAATTGAAGTTTTGTTATAGTTGTAATTCTGTTTTTATGAGTAATTGATATTAATCTCAATTATTGCAATTCTTAGTCTATAGCAAGTTTGATAAAATTCAAATCAGGTTTAGACAATGTTGATCAGCTATTTGTTGAACGATATTTGAACCCAAAATTCAGTAAGTTATTATTTTTTAATTTAAAATTATAATACATATTTATGATTAAATTAATATTTCATGTTTGATTATGAAGCCTCGATTTTAGATAACTGGGCCTTAAGAAACTGCATGTTTTCTATCTATCGGTAATGGATTTATTATCTAAGTTAACACCCCAAAACATCTCAGATATTATCCTATTTTTCTATGAAAAATTATATGTTAATTTATGAATTTTTTTTATGGAGGATTTGATGTGTATTGTATTGGGTCAGTATGAGAGCTTACTCGTACCAAGACATTAAATTTATTATTTTTTAGTTATGATAATTGACAAATAAATAACCGTTTGCGGAATCATTAGTATATAGTATTTTGATGAAGATGAAATATGATTAATAACATATTTTATTTTTCTCTGGTGATATTAATTATAGTGTATTATAATTTCTATTTATCAAACTTATATTGGCCATTTGTTTTTTGTTTATTTAAAATTTAATTTTAAAGGGCAATAATAAAAAAACTAACAACAATAATAAGATTTTTATTTTCTAAGCATTTAAGCAGTGATACAAGTATTTTTTTATGCGATAATAAACTGGGACATTTCAGTGAAGCTAGAAGCAATTCAGTAGAGGTATCGTTTTTCTCTTTTGCTAATGTCGAACAATTTTATAAGTTGTGTGGTAAAACTGCCAGCTTAAAAAGATATGGGGACAAACTTGTGAGCTCTTACTATTTGCATTTCCTGACAAATGAGAGGAATAATTTTCTAGGTGAAGCTGATAGTAAGTTGATTTAGTTTGTAAGATTGAATTAAACATCTTTACCTGAACAACTGTAATTTCTGTTCCAGTAAGTATAACATGGACAAGAAATTTTCCTTATTAAAAAAGAAGGCCCATATTTTCATTGTTATAGAAAGAAATATTCGCATTGTATATACATCGTACACATACTTGTTTTATAGAATAGAAAAGATTATATTGTTTGAGCATATCTATCGAAGGAAACAATAAAGGAAAGCAAATGCCTTACTATTTTAATTGTGTAGCCATATATAAGGCAAAAATTGAGATATATGGACCAGTATAATTTAATAGTTCTATAATGTTTATTTTAGGCTGATAGTACTTTTGTTTTATAATAAAGTTATCATGACAATCAATTTAAATATATATCATATTCAAGAATACATATCCATGTTTTATGACATTGTATATTCCTAAAGTAGTTAAAAAAATGGGAATGAAGCCGCAACCAAACACGTTTATATTGTACTTTCACCAAATAGTTAGCAGTAACCGGGCACAAAAAAAAAAAAAAATCAAACCACATAAAGATGATTTCACCACGTCCATGTTTAAACAAACCATAAGTATTCATATGTAGCCTATATATATTATCTTTACAAAATAGTTATCCAAATATACTTAGACAAATTATAAGTACTCATGTTTGGACCTAACAAAAAAGTCAGCAAGAACATGTTCAAAATACTACATCAACAGATTGTTGGGATTCGGTAAGAAACAGCCCTAGGCACAGCGGAATATAAAAATTTTAAGACCTCTTACGGAATCTTGCCATGATACTACTCTAGTTGTATATATATGAACATAAATAAAACGATAGTATGAACAGTTGCAGTTATACCTATCTCTTTGCAAATCCTTAGCTAGCAAAACGGACTCTGAATTTCTCCTCAGCAATATCGATCCAAGCTCTGCAGTAGCGCCCCACGTGTTGCGCCTCTACGGGTTGATACACCACAATTACACGAAAAATAATAAATCTTTATCAGCTAGAACACAAGATATATTATAATCTAGGAATTAGGAACGATCTTGGAACAAAATCGAAAATGAAAAAAATTTCTTCCACAGGGAAGAAGGGTTCGGCCAATTGCACTGGGAGAGGGGAGAGAATTTTTGCTCTTGCTCAAATTTTGCTTATTGAGTTGTGTGGAAAAATAACTATAAGTAAGCTACTTATAGTTATCTCCTTAACCTAGTCCTATTAGGACTAGGATTCCATTCTCCTACATGGGCCATGTCCCTCTCTAATTAGAAGACCAAGTCTTCTAATTAATTCATTGCCCAGTTAATTAATTTTGATCAGGCTTTATTTAGTCTCCCAATTAAATAGCCCAATTAATTAACTAGTCTCCCAATTAATTAATTTTGACTCTAAGTCCAATTAATTAATTATTCCTTTAATTAATTAAATCCAACTTAATTAATTAACTCACAAATTAAACTTCAATTTAATTTATGATCCTGATCCAATTCCAATTGGATCCTTCTTTGTTCCAACTGGGTCGACCCAGTCGACCCATCCATTATAATCAACCCAGTCGACCCAGTCGACTCGGTCGTTCTTATTTCCTCGCTTTCGCTTCATGTGTATTGTGTATGCCCCCGTAGGTTCACCACATAATTGACCGTGGGTTATAATTAAATATTATTTAATTATTCGAGTAAGACTTACTCTAAATCAATCGAACACTCTGTCGATTGATCATTCCAAAATTAGCACCCCTGCCAATTTGGGAATTCTCCAACACTCCACGGTCGATGTCCAGCCACAAGCCCATGGAGCCCAATCACTTGTGAATTAATTCAGTGAACCTTTTATCATTTACAATTTCCATATACGACATAATCTCTCCATCGATCAATCTCCCAGTCGAGACTTAAGGGCATGGTCTTTCATCGGATTCCCTTTTCTTTTGTCTTGACCTTATGAATTCTGATCTCGAAATAAATTCTCTTTGACTTAATCTTTATGAGCTACTTACATAAAGTGTCAGATACCTTGGCCAAGAATTTTACCAGAATTAATTTCTTACAGAAATCCATAGGAGAATGTCCCAACCTATCAAGTCGGGTCAATGGATCCTTTGTTGATGATATGAATCTGCATACGAGTTCCTCCATACCCAATACGAGTCCACAGAGACTTTCTGGCGATCCCCAGTCAGTCGGAACTCATATCAAAGCATAGACGTTCTCGCACCAGATAAACTCTATCACCTCAAGTAGTTAGGGATCGTTCTTCGTATACTATTGCAAATTGGAATAACTTCAACCCCGATATGCGACTACCGTTTCCATGGTGAGTTATTTCCTAATTGGGGTATTCAGTGCGCTTGCCATCCCAGCAAGCCACCCACTTATGTGTATCGACTATCCCAGTCACGCTCGTGGACCCCAGCGTTCTCCAGTTCATCGGTCTATACACAACAGTGAGAGTCTAACCGAATCCAACGATGTCCTATCGCGATTGGATTCTACGATTCTTGAATATGTTCTAGATCACCGCCTTGGAGATCAGTCCACGGGTTGTCCCATAGCCCTGTGATCTAAGGACTTCTATCCTTATGCGTAGATAATTATTACATAAGATAAAGACGACCATTTAATAAAGTGCATTTATTAATCGAAATTGAATAGTTCCTCATTTATTACAATAAATGCTAGCCATACAGCTGGCTTGCAGGACACTATTTCTATCACAGATTATGCTTGGAAAATGAAAAGCATAGATTGCTTTATCACTTTGGAGAAACTTCTGGAGACAATGCAGGTATACTTCTAGGCTCTCCCGAGGTTGAACCTACATTAATGAAATATTACACTTAAGAACTATACCACCAAAACAACTATTAAAAAAAATGGGGATTATGTTATATTTAAAATGACCAGATAAAAATAATTTCCAAAAAACCGAATTTTTAGGAGCATTACATTTAAGAACAACAATACCAAAACATCTATTAAAAAATTTAAATTATGGGGGTCATGATATATTTAGACTCACCAGATTCAAAGAGTTTTCGTACAACCAATGTTCTTGGAACATGTTTCACAGGCAAAAGACTAGCTGATTCTGGCAGAACATCTGTTGGAGTGCTCTGAGTTGGAGTTAGTTCTTCATCTTGCAGTTTGATAACTGCATATTGGAACATTGTTGTTTCACCAATGATCCTTTCTTTTCTTCGAAGCTTTGCAAGAAAATGCCAGGTGGATAAATTGGAATTTATTTCATCAGTAGGCAAAATATTACCCTGCATTTTTGTTAAACAATGAGAATGGAAATACACATCATGCAGAAAATCCAAAGGAAGAAAAAGATATAAGTTCTTACAGAGTCATATAGCTCCATGCATTTCAATGCATTTATACCTAATATTTGTCCACTCTGCTCACCAAACACTGTTAGGTCTAAGGATCCAGTGTTGTCGTATATGTTCAGTCGTACCATTTCTCTAAGATATTTAAAAAAATATTTTAATTGGATATAAACATATATTTAAATAGATTATCATCTTCTTAAGTATTAGCACATAAATGATACATTGGCTTTGCACAGGTATCTTCCTTACAAGCTAGGCAAGTATATGCATAGTCAAAATCTGCACTAATACCAGAGTAGCACTTCTAACAGCCCATATAAATTTTTTTTTTATTTGGATGAGTGATACGAGCGCCAACCTTGACAAGGAACTTATTTTCCTGGAAAATCAAAATACATCAACTTGAGATCTTACAAATATAACGCACTCATCACAAATATACAAAAGAAGGAATAACAACAATCCAGACTATGTTATCAGCGACAATATCCGCAATGCTTTGATATACATCACCATAAAACATTAACATAAACATTACCTAGCCGTCGTGCACGTCTCGCAGCCAAGAAAGCCCTCTTTTTGGTTGAATCCATTGCAGCATAACGAGCACGAGCTCTAGCATTCCGAATATCTTTCTGCTCCCTCTCCAAATTCATAAGGCTAATAATATTCTTGTACACGCCTCTCCTGTAGGTTCCAAACAGACAACAAAATGCAAATAACCACATAAAAAAAGGGTATTCATCCAAAACCAATTAAACACAACATAACACACAACAAACAGATACACAAGACAATTTTCACCAATCAAAAAATACCATATAGATTAGAAATAAACAATCAACATTAAACAGATGTATCCGAACAAACTTAAAAAAAAAATTAGAAATACAGAGAACAAACATAGATAAGAGAGAGCATATGCATACCTCAATGGAAACTCAAATACAGCTACAAAAGAAAGAAGAAAACAGTGTGAGAACAACGTTAAAATAAGAAACTCTGAAGGAAAAAAAGGAAATTATAATGAAACAACAAAATAGTACCTTCATACACTGGGAAGAAAAAGGTAGCTTGATCTGCATAAACAAATAGACTATTGTAAAGAGAGGCATCAAAGCAAAGGGAAAATAAAATAAAAGAAGAAGAAAATAGAGAAAGGAGAAGCAAACCCTTCACCCAATGCAAGACTGATAAAACAAAACAAAGGAAAGCACTAATATATAATTAGACTTTAAACACCGACTGTACTCAATTTGATTGATGACACATACCTTCGAAATCCATCAAAGGAAGCAACTTCCACGAAAGAACATAACCATATGCAATCGAGTGCTGTCAAGGAAGCCACAACTTCCGAAAATCATCCATAGGAAATGAACGAAAGAAATGAAATCACAATCCAAAACAATCCTAATAAGCAGCACAAAGCAAGAACCCTAAACAGAAGTAAGGAGAGCCCCCTTCCCCACAATCCAATAAAGAAAATCCCGAAACAAGACCGTAATCCATGCCTGCCGAAAAGAAGAAACAAATTGGCAGAAAATAAATACTAAAATACAAAAATCAAGTCCCAATAGTAGGCGGAGGTAGAGAAAAAATTATAAAATATAACAAATGAATCTGAATTGTCGGCGGAGCACACCAATTGTTAGGGGAGCACATGAAGGTGATTTCAATTGTAGACGGAAGCAGAGAGGAAATATACGAATATCCCCTAAGGAAAGGCTTAATTACGAAAGTTCTCCTCACGTATTAAGTACTAAAAAAAAACTCTTCAGATTTGTCATCTTCTTATAATTAACCCCTTGACATATTTATTAAAAATTTAAATTGTATAAAAAACAAATTAAATAGAATTTTAATAATTAATAATACTAATAATAATAAAAAATAAAATAAAATCAATAAAATAATAATAGTAAAAATAGTAAAAATAGTAATAATAATAATAATAATAATAATAATACAAATAGTAATATAATAATAATAGTAATATTAATAATAATAAAAATAAAAATAATAATAATAGTAATATTAATAATAATAAAAATAATAATAATAATAGTAATATTAATATTAATAATAATAATAATAATACTAGTAGGAATTATAATTAATAATAATAATAATAATAATAATATTACTAATAATAATAATAATAATAATAATAATAATAATAATAATAATAATAATAATAATAGTAATAGTAATAGTAATAGTAATAGTAATAGTAATAGTAATAAAAATAGTAATAGTAATAATAATAATAATAATAATAATAATAATAATAATAATAATAATAATAATAATAATAATAATAATAATGATAATAGTAGTAATAATAATAATAATAATAATAATAATAATAATAATAATAAAGTAGTAATAAAAATAGTAAAAACAATATAATAATAATAATAATAATAATAATAATAATAATAACCTTAACATCTTTTCAATTTTAGAGCTACTTAGGGTGTGTTGGCAAACACACCTTATGAGCTTTCCTTATTTCGATTGTAGTAATCTGGTTTGTAAAATTAGCTCCTGTGTTAGCTTCTCCCAAACTAAGCTATTTTAAGTTAAAAGCGGTAAACTTCTTTTGAGATGCTTCTGTTTATACTGAATTTAACTCACAATCTCTAACCTCAGCTTATTTGTTAGAGTTTGCAAACACATTGTTAAGATGTTAAGTGAAACACGTGTTTGTTAAATCATTAGCTTGTCGCTTTGTTATATGACAGTCTGTTCTATTTAACAATCTCCGGCCATTGTAATTTATACTGAGACAGAAATTGTGGACTACGCGATGCATGTCGTCTGGTTCTTTATTTTCTTCTATACAGACGACACCTCATTTTAGCCTAGGGGCCTGTTTGTTTGGTGTTTGGGAAAGCAGTTTGGGAGAGTAGTGAAGGTTTGTGAAATAATCTCAATTTGTGTAATGTTGTTTGTTTGAGTTTTGAGAGAGTAGTTTGAGAAATAAAGTATCATCAATTTGTGAAATAATCTCAATTTGTGTAATGTTGTTTATTTCTCAAACCACTCTCTCAAACTCAAACAAACAACATTACACAAATTGAGATTATTTCACAAACCTCCACTACTTTCCCAAACACCAAACAAATAGGCCCCTAGGCAAAAATAAGGTGTCGTCTGTGTAGAAGAAAATATAAGAACCAGACGACATGCGTCGCGTAGTCCACAATTTCTGTCTCAGTATAAATTACAATGGGCGGAGATTGTTAAATTGAACAGACTGTCATATAACAAAACGACAAGCCAATGATTTAACATACACGTGTTTCACTTAACATCTTAACAATGTGTTTGCAAACTCTAACAAATAAGTTGAGGTTAGAGATTGTGAGTTAAGTTCAGTAAAAGCAATAACATCTCAAAAGAAGCTTATTTTGAGAGAAGCTGAAGCAGAAGCTAATTTTACAAACCAAATTACTACGTTCCAGATAAGGAAAGCTAATAAGTTGTGTTTGCCAACACACCTTAAGCAGCTCTAAATTTGAAAAGATGTCAAGATTATTTGTAAATTGAATAATGTTATCTAATTTGTTCTCTTAGGTTTATTGTCCAATATATTTATTCTGATTACATGTACTAATTTCAACTTAGCATTGCCAACCTACCATTTCCAATTTCCTTCTTAGTAACTAACAAATAATTTAACCTGGTAAAACACAATTAATTAATGTCGTCATAATAACTGAATCTGATTAATTATGACAAAACAGAAAAAAATTAAATAAACATACATGAAAATGCCATAAAAGAAGAGTAAGGAACAATATATCCAAATTCTTTTGTTTCAAACGAAGAGTTAATAAGTTAATTAAGTTGAATATTAATTATATTATTGGCTAAGGCCATGAAAGAAGAGTATGTTGGAATTTATCCCCATAGATCTACCTCATACTAAATCATTAAGAGTCATATGTAATAAATTAAATACGTACCAGTATCCATGGTGAGGGATTGGATTAGTCTGATGCAGAATTTATGGAATCGATCACTAGTATAAATTGGATAGATCGGGTATGAGGTCTTCCTCAACCAAATCGCCTTATTTCTTAAGTCTTCTTGATGGGGAGAAGAGAATGGTATATTGATTTGGTGTGTTGGGGACCATAACCCTTGTGCTCTTTATATAGGAAGAGAAATAATGTTCCTTCCCTGAACTCTCCTAAATAGGTATCTACTCATTATTTAGTCCACATTCGTATTGGAGTTGATAACTAATTATACACTAATGTTAATCCAATAACTTTATAATAGATATCATAATTGATTAAATAGTCCAATTATGATTATGAAATTAAATTTCCTAACAGAGTAAGGAACAATTAATACTTATTTTTTAATCTTTTTCAAACTCGGAGGGTTTATCAAACTTGCCGATTCTTTATATTTCTCCTTTGATTCAAGGAGGATTAAATTAGCAAAAGATGGTGACATTGGTAAAAAAAAATTTAAAAGAATCCGATTAGATGATAAAAAGGATAAAATCGATGAAAAATAATTTTGATTGGTAAAAGTTGTTTAAATAGATAAATTAAAAAAGAGTAATCTAGTAGAAATGAGTCAAATCGATAAAAAAAATTAATTAAACTAGAGAAAAGGGTTAGATCGAAGAAAAAATGAGATAAAGTAGTTAAAATGAGTTAAAAAAGAGGAATCTAAAATTGCGAAAACGAATCAAATGAACGAAAATTGTTTATTAAAAATAAATAAGTAAAAATAGGTGATATATCATTTGCCACCCTACTGTATCGTGTATAGGATGTGTTAGTCTGTGTAGTGTGTGTAAGAAGTTTTTAATATTTGAATATTTGATTGTTTTATATGTAATATAAAATAAAACCAAGTTAATTAAATAGGTGATTAATTTTCCCCCCATTATTATTTGTAATTCAACTCAGCCCAATTCAAAGCAAAAGAATGTCAATTGAATCAGAACGGATCGGCTCAAGATCATCTGTACCACAATTTATGTACCACAATGGTGTATCACAAATAAGTAATTGACACATGTACATGTGACAATTATAATAATTATCACATGTACATGTGTCAATTACTTATTTGTGATACACCATTGTGGTACAGAGGATTTTCACCCGAACGGATCAGGGCGGCAGCTAGCCCATGAAGTCTGGCCCATTTTTCCAGCCCGAATCCAAGTCATCAAAACAATCACTTATAATCAACGTGAATAGATTGATTTAAATAAATTGGATCCTTCGGCATGGTTTAAAATGCTTAGGGCCTGTTTGTTTGGCGTTTCTCAAAAAAAAATTTGTGTCTGAAAAATGTCAAACAAACATGTTTTCTATTTTCTGAAATAAAATTTTCATTTCTCAATTTTCTCAAACTACTCTCTCAAAATCCAAAGAAACAACAATTTTCTTATCTCTAAACAAAACCTATACATTCCACTCTGATTTGACGTAAAATAATTTATCTCACAATAAACATGATTTGACATAAAGTCTTACATATCTTACACCTACAACCCAATTCTTTTAAAAAATCTACACCTACTTTATTTCTCAAACCACTCTCTCAAAATCCAAACAAACAACATTACGCAAATCGATATTATTTCACATATCTCCACTACTCTCCCAAACTACTTTTCCAAACACCAAACAAACAAGACCTTAGTTATTTATTTTTTATTTTTTTAAATATAGATATGTACAACTAGCTACGTACCTATGTATATGTAAGAAATTCATACTCCATCAAGTAAACTCTAATTTTACCATTCTTTCCCAAATCCCATATTTCCGCGCATTCCAATTTTTTTTATTTTTTTAAAAGTAGAAGTGCAACAAAACTTGCACCTAGCATTGAAGGCATGCATTTGGTATATCAACTACCATTATTATAAAAAAAAATAATGGTTTATCAACTATATATAAGAATGAATTAATAATTACTAACTTATCTTAGATTAATGTAGATTTTCCTACACTCTCATTTAAGAAATTAAACAAAAACTATAAATAAGATTCCTTTGTTGGCCGGTGCATTTATGTTGATAAAAGTATATGTTTGTTTGGTGTTTCTTAAAATTATTTTGTGTTTGAAAATGTTAAACAAATATATTTTTTACTTTTTAAATAAAATTTCTACCTTTCAATTTTCTCAATCTACTATCTCAAAATCCAACTGAACAATATTTTTTTTATCTCTAGACAAAACATATAAAAACTCTACTCTGATTTGAAATAAAGTAACATATCTCTTAAACAATTTATCTCACATAACAAATATGATTTGACATAAATTCGTATGCATCTTACACCTACAACCTAACTCTTTCAAAAAAAAAAAATTACACATACTTTATTTCTCAAACCACTCTCTCAAAACTCAAACAAACAACACTACACAAATTGAGATTATTTCACAAACCTCCACTACTCTCCCAAACTACTTTCCCAAACACCAAACAAATAGGCCCCTAGGCAAAAATGAGGTGTCGTCTGTGTAGAAGAAAATATAAGAACCAGACGACATGCGTCGCGTAGTTCACAATTTCTGTCTCAGTATAAATTACAGTGGGCGGAGATTGTTAAATAGAACAGACTGTCATATAACAAAGCGACAAGCCAATGACTTAACAAACACGTGTTTCACTTAACATCTTAACAATGTGTTTGCAAACTCTAACAAATAAACTGAGGTTAGAGATTGTGAGTTAAATTCAGTATAAGCAAAAACATCTCAAAAGAAGCTTATTTTGAGAGAAGCTGAAGTAGAAGCTAATTTTACAAACCAGATTACTACGTTTCAAATAAGGAAAGCTAATAAGTTGTGTTTGCCAACACACCCTAAGTAGCTCTAAAATGGAAAAGATGTCAAGTTTATTTGTAAATTAAATAACGTTATCTAATTTGTCCTCTTAAGTTTATTGTCCAATATATTTATTTTGATTACATGTACTAATTTCAACTTAGCATTGCCAACCTACCATTTCCAATTTCCTTCTTAGTAACTAACAAATAATTTAACATATTAAAACACAATTAATTAATGCCATCATAAAAATTAAATAAACACACTTGAAAATTGAGTAGACTTAGGTATGTGACTGTAGCATTTCCTGGGGTGGGTATATAATAATTCCAAAATTCTCACCGTTACGTAAAGAAATTAGGCAGCTAAAAGAGTCTTTATGCACCAATACTGCATGCATTGCGCGATTCATCTACTTTTCTTTTTGGCTGTCACTTTTTATTCAAATTAATTTTAACATTTAATTATTTTTTCTGTTTTGTTCTACTCTCAGTCGGTGTATGTGCAGACAAATTGAAGAACGAGTTTGTTGAGTGCATTTATATAAGTTAGCTGTGAGAAAATAAACATATTATTAAAATATATTCAAGAAATTTCATAAAAAAAGAGAAAAATTGAGAGGGAAATTAAGGGAAAATGGGAGTTGATTTGAGGCAAGTAATGGCTGCTATTCTTACATTCTCCATGTTTATTATGCTTGGTAATATGATCAAAAGAGACCATATTGATCCTCTCTGGGTAAGATTTTTTTTTTTTTTTTAACAATTATTTTATTTTAAATTATGATTCTCTGGATGAATGTGGTAATTAAGTTGTGATGTAGTTATTACACTATCTTTCCTTAATTATTTAGATTTTCAATTGTTTTCGATTTTTTATTCATCGGTATGTATTAAATTTTCTGGAGATATTATATCGATTTTTACATCGTTTCAATTCGCGAATTCTCTGAATTGGTTTATTTGCTACAATAATCGAGTTAAACCCTTATTGCGCGTCGGTAGAGAAAAGGTATTTTCATCAAAATTTGATGAATTCACTGAATTGGTCTTATCTGCTACAACTGTCGAGTTAAATCAGCTATTACGCGTCTGTAGAGAAAAGGTATTTTCATCACAATTTGATGAATTCACTGAATTGGTTTTATCTGCTACAACTGTCGAGTTAAATCAGCTATTACGCGTCTGTAGAGAAAATGTATTTTCATCAAAATTGATGAATTCACTGAATTGATTTTATCTGTTACAACTGTCGAGTTAAATCAGCTAGTACGCGTCTGTAAAGAAAAGGTATTTTCATCAAAATTTGATGAATTCACTGAATTGGTATTATCTGCTACAACTGTCGAGTTATATCAGCTATTACGCGTCTGTAGAGAAAGGTACTTTTCTCAGGAAGATAATAGGATATATTTTTATTTATTATTTAAGTTATTCTTCTCCAAAATGATTTTAACTCGCCTTCACAACGTTTTTACCAAAGTAAATGCATGATTATTAAAAAATGTAGTAATTAAAATTTACCGCAAGTAATAAATAAATTATTTATTTATTTATTTATATATAATACTTTTTTTAGATAAATTTATAAGTATATGATATGGTAAGAGTAATATATAGTGAAAGTTTATTATGCAGGGTACAATAGCTGTTGAAATCTAGAACCAGATATTTTGTAATTTTTTTTTTTAATTTCCCAAATGCGGAAATAATTCATTTTTATTTTTGCAAATGGACTTAATTGTTATTTTTCGAGAATCTTATAAGGGAAAAAAACCAATTGTTCACTCCTCTTCACAGATACATCATGCATGTAACATTTATCAATGATTATTCGTGAAATATATATCAAAACTTAGGACAATGTTCATATATTTTTAATAAGAATAATTCATAATATTCGATTTTTGAAACATTTTTTGAAGGAACCTGTAGCAGCATCAACTACAGTCCAATATGATATGCTAAAGGTATCAAAACCAGGCATGATGAAACTATCTGAAAATATTTATGGCCCGTGGAAAGAAAACAACGAACCCCCAAAATCGTGCTGGAAATTGCCTTCATTTAGTAAGTAATTTTTAATTATTTGTAATTAAGTAATGTATAACATTTACCTTTGTTAATTTTTTGGATTGTTATTTCTTTATGCAGAAGTTAAAGATCAGTCCAATGGTTACATTTTCTTTTCCTTGTCTCATGGCCCTGAATATCATGCTTTACAGGTCTATTCTATTTATTTCCTTATTTTTATATAATATAAATAACTATTATAAGTAAGTTCACATTTAAAATTATTTATTGTATATGTAACAGATAGCAAATGCTGTTTTAGTAGCCAGGCAACTTGGAGCAACACTTGCTCTTCCAGATATCATTGGAAATAAATTGGGAGAAAAAATGTATTTTTTTTTTTAATCTCAATATTTTGTTACATGGTTTCGAATTTATTTTGCGAATAATTACAGGCAATTTGGAGAAATCTATGATGTAAACAAATTCTTGAAAAGCCTGAATGGAATTATCCGAGTAGATACCGATCCACCAATCGAACTATCAAACGCGAGGCTTCCCATCGTAAGGGTACCTACAAGAGTCTCCGAGGATTACATAGCTTCGAAGATCAATCCCATTTTCCAGGCCAAAAAGAATTTGAAGATCATTACGTACTACGATCCTTCTAAATATACGAATGGGAAAGAAGATAAGTTATCAAATGCATATCAGTGTTTGGCAATGTACGAAAGCCTAAAACCGCAGCCGGAATTGCAAGAGCTTGTCGATTCTATGGTTGGGACCTTGAGGAGCTTGAGCCATAAAACGCGTGGCCGTTTCGTGGCTGTGGATTTGAGGGTTGAGATGTTGGAGAAAAAGGGATGTAATGGTGAAGAAATTGGTGAGTTTTTGAAGAAGATTGGTTTTCATAAGGACACTACTCTGTACTTGACTCAGACAGGATGGGATCACAACCTTAATGCATTGAGGAATGATTTTCCAAACACTTTTACTAAGGTAAGGTTTTTGAACTCCTATCGTTTTTGGCAATTTGCACTCTCGAATCGTAAAGAATGTTTGGTTATTTAAGTAGATGTTGCTCTATTTGGACTTTTTAATGTGTTCAAAGTGAACTTTTTAATGTAGCTTTCAAATTGTTCTAAACAGGATGCAATAATGCCGGCTTATGAAAAGGCGAAGTACATGGGCTCGGAAAATCACCAATATGAAAAACTCATCGACTTCTACGTATGCAGTCAAGGAGACGTCTTTGTTCCAGCCATTCCGAGCAGATTCTCTGACGGCGTTGTTGGAGAAAGAATTGCGCTCGGCAAAACTCAGATACTCGTTCCTTCAAAGAACACTTCCGGCTCTGCAGCTGATTATATTTCACCTTACATAGCCAAGAAAAGCCATTTTGCTAATTCATGCTTCTGCTGAAAGATGTGTGAAAAAAGTTTGGCTTGTTGTCTCCCCCTCGAATTATAAATAAAACGTTTAATGAATAAGATGCTTTAAGCATTTGGTTTTAATTTTTCCTAGTAATTGACCGTTCTTGCTATAGTTCATGCATCCATAGTTTTCTTAATTCATTACGAGGACGAAAAATCGAAGGATATACATGTTCACAAATCAAGCATGTACAACTTTAGATCGCGAAAATATCCAGTTCCAAACCACGCAAAAATCAATCCTCAAGCAGAAAAACAAGTACTGTACCGTGTAAAGAATACCTAAAGGGGCGCACCAATATGCTATTACATCATAATCCTAAACAAAAACAGAAACCAGCTAAAGGATTCACAGTTACTATTTCGAGTTTGTACATAGGTTAGCCTGTACTCTTTAAGAACACTTTTCAAATGGAGCAGTGACTTTCATCCTGGAAAAACAAACAATTTGGTAGTTGATTAATTAATATTCAGGAAATGATTATATATTCACAGGCCAACAATTTCTAAGTCATAACAGGAGGTGGTTCATTATGTTTAAAAGAAGAATTTTTACCTCAAGATGTCTTTGCCAACGAGTCCTCACCACCACCGGGATTCTTTTTTGGCCTTGTGAAAAACTCACTCAGAGGTCTCTCGGGGACGGGAATTAGTTTTCCGACAACGGCAAGTGGCCAACTGGTAGCAAAAAGCCAAAAACCAATGTCCATTATGAATAATAAACAGTAATCATAATAATGATGATAAAAATAATAGATGGCAGATGTATATTAACCTCATAATGCCGATGATAATGGAAATCAGCCACAGCTTCCAACTGAGACGAACTGTGGAAGCAAACTTCCCGAGAAAAAATATGATCATAACCTGGACACCAAAGAGAGGATGCATATATAAGAAGTGTAAATATAGTAAGACTCAAATTATTAACAAGCAAAATAAAATACCTGAAGAACTACTTCGAGGCCAACTATTCCCATGAACAGGCGATTTTTGGTCACTCCTTTCCAGACATTCATTTGGTCAGGCTTTCTAGCATTGAACTCGTTGAATACCTTTAATAAAAAATGAAAATCTTATAAGAAATAATAAAGTCGGGTGGGATTGAGAGGAGAGAAAAGAAGAAATTTATGTTTCAAAACATGTAATCGCCCTGTTTTACACAGCATAATTTGGGAAATATGTTGATAAGCATTATGCTGTTTTACCTGACAGAAGACAAATGCATTGAATATTAGGGTATTCCTAATTCTGACAGCACGACCACTCGCATCAGGCGTGAGCTTTAGGATGCTAATTCCCCGGAAATTGAGGATTAAGAGCACAGTGACTTGATATAAGGCCTGAAATCAAGGGATTAGCTGTAATAATCACAGAAAATCCAACTTTCTGAGGCAAGTAAATAGTACCAAAAAGAGATCTTATACCTGTATTAGTAGATTCCTCCACATGATGTTGGTTATAAGAGGTTCCCTGTAACATAAACAATTCACTTTATGAACAAGTATTTAATGTATAATTGAGATTGTCATACAATATAATACTAATTATAGAGAAATAATAATTTTATACAAGTCTGACCTTCTACCCACAGGAGCTCTGCGCATGAGGTGGTCTGTAGGAGGCTCCGTAGCGAGTGCAAGAGCTCCAAGAGTGTCCATTATCAGATTAACCCAAAGAAGCTGTAACAAAGATAGAATATGATCAATGTCTGAAATTGACAACATTACCCGGGGACTAAGCCTAACCAACGCAAAGGCATAAAGCACAAACTAAAGTATACATACCTGCACAGCATTAAGTGGGACATTGCCAGAAGAAACTGCAGCCACAACATTGATTATCAATGCTGCGACATTAACTGTAAGTTGGAATTGGATAAACTTTTGGATATTGGCGTAAACTGATCTGCCCCATCGCACAACCTGCAATAGATATATAATTCAATTCAATATTTCAAGCTTTGACCAGATAAATAACAATCAACCTAACATACTAAACTTGCAACCTCATCAAACTTCGGTGACAAATGAAACTTGTCTTATGACTTTTAATAATAATGCTGAGAAATTATTTATGTATAACATTATTATAAAGAGCCCAGTAGATCAACAAGAATGGCAATGAGTTATGTACAAGTGTAACCTATTACTCCTGCATAAGAATAAAACTTACAAGACACCAATATAATATAATTCTGACTGAGAAACCTACCTTCACGACAGAAGCAAAGTTGTCATCCAATATAATGATATCCGAACTCTCCTTTGCGACTTCCGTGCCTTGAATTCCCATTGCAAGACCAATATCAGCCTACACCATGATGAAATAATTGTAAGCCAAATCAGTTGAACTGGAGTGTAAAAACAAAAAACAAAGAAAAAAAAGGAGAAATCCTTCAAGCAGACACCTGTAGTGTTTCCAGACGATCAATCATCATATATCGATCGTATTTTCTAAAATTTCAAACAGATTTCTAATCATAAAAGAGACGTTTATGACCAACAAAATTGATTTAGACCGGTAATAATTTCTTTTACCTAAGATAGATTAAACTGACTACTCCAATTGTACAAACAGAGTCAAAACAGGTAAGGATATACATTATAAACTCCATTAGACAACCTAAGACTCTCCTCATCTAATTGACAACACAAAGTTCAAAGCGAAAACCAGACCTCGTGTAGTGCGGGAGCATCATTAGTTCCATCTCCAGTGACAGCAACAACATGTCCCCTCTTTCTCAAAGCTTGCACAAGCAACAGTTTGTCATTCGGTGATGACCTTCCCATCACCTGAGCTCAAAATAAAAAACAAGAGCCCTTTATACCAATTAAATAACCAGAAGATTTGTGCAGTATCCAAAAAGTTTCAGCAAGTGAATTCCTTACAGAAATCTTATCAGCCACGTCTAATCTCTGTGAATCAGTCATACTACGGAATGACTTCCCTTCCATAAGATTAGGCTCAGTAGCATTCTCATTTGACCCTAATATCCCACACTCTAAAGCTATGGCCCTAGCTGTTTGAAGATTGTCTCCAGTTACCATGCGCACCTACATAATTATCAAACCAATAACCAACATCACTGCATCATTCAACAAGAAATTCTTGTCATAAACATAAGCACAAAACATAAGCAATGTTTTAGAAGCACAAACACATTTGGTGGAGGGAACAAACTAATACATAGCATAAGCACATTATATATCATATATCACAGATAAAAAAGACATCCATCCCAATGACTCTTTTTATTCAAGATGACAGAATATGTATTTGGAGACTATAACCATGTCAATGAAGTACATGAACATGTGAAAAAGTTGAAATGTTAACAGAACTGGAAACCCTAGAAGAGGGTGATAAGTAAAACCATAGAAAATTAGCATTATATCTCAGATGCAATGACTTTCTTAGTAACAACATTCTTTACAGTTTACAGGAACACAGGTTGAAATCAATTTACAAGGGAGAAAAAAACTTGTCAATAATAGATACATGGTGTGTTTGTGTCTGTGCATGCATGTGAATAGCTGCTAGAGCACATACCTTTACACCAGCATTAACACATAACTGAACCGCTTCTCTCACGCCAGGCCGACAAGGATCCTATGTCAAACATGTGTAAAACTTCATTAAGCACAAGTACTTAGAATTCCAAAACAGCTGCATTTAAAATGTGCTGGAGACATACAATTATAATGTACGGGCACAATGTTTTTACAAAATACAAAACCAAAAAAGACATAAAATGCATCAGCAGCACACCTTGATACCAACAATTGCCAGCAAAACGAGCTCTTCGTCAGGTAACTGCCATTTTTCAAGTTCCTCATCACTAGTTGGTATCTTGTCCATCTCATACATCCTATAAGCAATAGCAACACATCGCAAACTTCCTACAGCCATGTCTTCAATTGCTTTCTTGAAAAACGATAACTGCAGACACCAATAAAATTAACTAAAGCTCAAATAATAAAAAAACAGTAATACCACTTGAAAAATTCTAGGTTGATGTGAGGCTTCACCATCAGACAACTTATCAAGGTCAAGATTAAACACCATTAATTCATTCATTTTCTTATTTTGCTAAATCAATCATACTAGTTAATAATAAAAATCTTGAAAAAACTTAACTATAAAGATTCATTTAAAAGAAAGAAATTTTCTTATCAAACCTTATCTTCATCCATCGGTGCAACACTATCATTTGCATCAATGTAACCTGTACAACAAGCAAGGACTATCTCTGCTGCACCTTTCCAGTGCACATGAACTTCAGAATTCGACTGAAAAAAACCACAACCAATATAAGAACGACATGGCACCCAGAAAGTGCTTCTTCATTCTGCAAGTTTAGAGACAGAAAGAAATAACTAAATTATATCCTATAGAGAAATTACCAGCTTCACAGCAACACCGCCACGCTTTTTCTCCGAGTTAAATGGAAAAGCATGAATTATCTTGGAATCTGCTCGGACAGCAGAAAAATCCATTCCAATCTACGGAGAGAAACAGAAAATGAGATGAACTTACTAAACAGAAGATCAGGCAATATATGTTTGATGTTGAACAATTACATTTAATCCCCACTGCAGAATAGCCTTTTCAGTTGGTGATCCAGAAATCTCCAGAGCTCCACCACCCTATTTAAGACCAGCCACACCATGTGTAATTCAATAGTTAATGGATGAACTTGTGTCAGAAGAAGATGATGGTGTAAATAACAAAAAGGAAACCCAACATCCTTGAAAACAATAGATGGAACATACACCAACATCTTTGATAGCAATAGTATAAACAGTAATGGAACCAATGGGAAATGCTACAATATTGGATGCAACAAAATGTTCTTGCAGAACACAAGATTATGATCATTTCTCTTAAGAAAACACAGACAATTTTCAACAGGTCAACTTTCTACACAAGAGTAACAGATATTTGAGCTCAAAGTTTCTAGAAAGCATCAATACTCCCGTGGCCCACATTACAGAAAAGATATCCTTACACCACAACCTCAAGAACCAAGAAATATCATTACAGAAATAGTATGCTGCCTAGCACTTTCAATAGTGAGAGCTAGAAATAAACACCACACACCACGAAAAAAAAAAAAAGGGATGAATCACAAACTAATCAGAACAGTCTGCTATAACATACCTCAGGCACAAATACACTCCCAGTTGTGTTTTGTGCAATGCCTTCACTAAGCAAAGAGAGAACCCTAGGAGGGAGCAGTGACTTATTTTCAGGAGAATCAAGTTTCCCTCCACAGGCATATACCTCGACCACAGTCATCTATACAAAGAAAAGATAATACAACGAATTTACAAATTAATAACAAATAAGCAAAGCCTCTCCAGTTATCTAACAGCCAAGAGAAACCGATTTGATATCTGATAAGCACCTGATTCAGAGTTAAAGTTCCAGTTTTGTCACTGCAAATGGTAGTTGCAGAACCCATTGTTTCACAGGCTGATAGCCTCCTGACCTGCAGTACATTGCGCAAATAATTCAGGAATAAATATGAAAAAAATTAAGGAAAAGGAACATGGTTAACAGTGTTTTAATCCATAGCGAGAATACATACCAATGCCTTATCAGCCATCATTTTTCTCATTGAATAGGCAAGCCTACAAGGCAATGAATTATTATATAACAACCAGATGCAGGACTCAATAGATTGTGGAAATTAACAAACAGACTTACGTCAAAGTTACAGCCAATGGAAGACCTTCAGGTACTGCAACAACTACAATGGTCACCTAAAGTTTCATCCAGATCAATCAACAACCCAAAAAACGAGGATACTGTGAAATATTAAATAATATACTAAGAGTACATACTGCAACAGTGAATATTTGGACAAAGCCATCAATTGCATCACCAACACTAGTCCTCCCAGCTATATATTGGACACTACCATCTGGATTTCTGGTATGGCCAGTGAAAAATCTGCTCAAACAAAGAAGAGTCATATTTAAAATATACCATTTCTTATCCAAAAAAAATAATGCAAGAGCAAAATTGCTTCATGAACCATGTCCATAATAAAGTTACCTGACCACAAGGATTATCAGAACAGCTACTGCTACTGCAAGACCAACAATACCGATAAAAGTAGCAACCCCGTTCAATCGAACCTAAACTCAGTAACAAGTAAAATCAGAAGCCAACCACTAAATATTCATTGGTATAAAAAAATCAAACAAAAAAATAACCTGCAAAGGTGTTTCCTCGCCATTATCCTCCGATATGCTAGCCATAAGCAAACCCCACTCTGTGTTTATCCCCACGCTCGTTACCTGGGAAAAGAATAACAGTCAAACCTAGCAACCAAATAAAGGTCCACTGAAGTCCGAGTATATCCAACCAGAAGAATTTATCCCAAAAATGGATGTTCTCTGAACAAGAAGGCTCCGTTACCTCACACAATTTTTTATACTTCAACCTAGTAAAAAGTTTCCACAATTTCTTTAAATAGAGGCAGCAACCACATTCTTAGTTATAGAAAATGATGGGCTTGTTTGGATGTATTTTCAGCATAGATAAGTTTTTTGGTACCAATAACTAGTAATTACGTAAAATATAAGCACACCAGTTACAAAATGATAGAAGCCAGCTACCCCACTAACAACTCAATAGATAAGTTTCTAGAAGCATAACATTTAGGATTAGACAAGTAGTATCCCAACAAATTTGGAGGACCCATGCATAGACAGGCATAAACAAAAATCGCTGGTCTAGCATTTAGTTGAAGCAACAGCTATTACTTTCATAAGCACCTCAACCCAAAAAAGAAGTCGCTCAAAATAAATGTGGTTTCTCTTAAACTAGCTACAACTTCCTCCGGACAGACAAAAATTCAAAATCAAACATTCAAGTGATGGAAACAAGAGAATATTACCAGCATGCTGCCATACCCATCAGCCACCTTGCAACCTGACATAAGAAAGGGTTCTCTAGTTGGATCCTTGTGAACCTGCAAGAACATATTTAACCATTAAATGGGAGGATGGAGACAGTGGTTGCAATAAAGTTTATCTGTTCCTCTCTAGAGGGCTTACAATTTTGCTTTCCCCAGTCATACTTGATTCATCTAATGCAAGTGAGTGACCAGTGATCACAAGTCCATCGGCAGGTACCTACACAAAATAAACAAGAGCTAAATAAATAAATAAAAGTAAAAGAAAAAAAAATATTGTTTAGCTTTCTTTGGAGAGAGAGAGAGATCTCTGCAATCACCTGATCCCCAATTTTGAGAGGCACAACATCACCAACAACTAAATCGAATATTGAAACCTTCGTTCTCCGCCCACTCCTAACGACCTGTAACGGATTGCCAGAGACTGTAAGAGAAAGAAGGGAGAGGTGCATGCGTAAAATACGGTTGCAATGTATAGTGCTTACCTCCATCTGTATATTCTGCTTCTCCTCATTCAAAACTTGGAACTGAAGGGATTGTTTGTAATCACTTACAGCTGCAGAAAAGTCAAATGCATATCTTTCAACTGATATGGTCAACCATAAAATCAATTACTTCTACAAATAGGAAAACCATTTTCTTTGTCTAAAAGCAATTATTAGGCGCACCTATATTGTTCTATCCTCCCAAAATACCCAATGAACAGTAAGTAAAAGAAATTACTAATAGTTCCTAATCAACAGATATTCAGGTAGTAAACTATTAATCAGTTGGAATATCTTCGAACCCACGTTCACGTTTACTGACCGAAGCCTGTAAGTAGACTAGTTAGAAGTTATATCCATTTTCTTACACAATTTCATGTTACGTGATTGAGGTCTTCTCTTATTTATTACGTGAATTATTTTATATCTTCATCAACTTCCCATAAAAATTCAACTATACCGATCCACCAACTTTGTTAGATAATATTTGTGTTCAGCCATCGAATCCATGTTGGGAGAGGTTCCCACTTAATGTGTCCGACGCGCCTCCAAAGAATTAAACCCTTGGGAAACAAAAAAAATTGTGTTCAGCCATCAGGATGACCTGATCTGCTCACTGATTAGATCTTGTGAATCATGATTTGTGACTATGAAAGCAACTCAGTGAGACTTCTCAAACTTTCTGTTTCAAACCTTAAATCTGTGCTAGTAGCTTCTCTAGCTAATAGCTATTAGAACTTCTTTCAGCATCTTGATTCAAAATTGGTTCTAATTATTGTGCCTTATCATATGTCATTAAGAATACAATTCGAAATGACATGTATATATCTTCTTCAAAACCACTCAGAACCATATGGTTAGCCAAGAATGGCATCTAAGTTAGCAGTCCTAAAACTTATCAAACTTCTATGTTTTGGTAATTCTCCAAAAAAATTAGATGCATTCTCTAATGGAGTCTTGCATCCGACATTTAGGAATTCGAGACACAATTTACCATCATATTTTCATTCCACCCATAGGAATCTGAAAGTGAAATTTTGATGAAATTAGCGACCCAATGTTCTTCATGTCAATACATAGAGATACACATAAATACATACTTATATATAACAGTGCAAAACTATATACACACGTTATATATACTATACATATACTAGCATTTAAAATTATATAATGTGCTTTTTATGTCCGTAAAAAAGGTATTCCTGTACATGTTTAGGTATAGAGGGTTATTTTTTTACCAGTTTATTTAAGTGTGATTATATTCCTTGTCATTAATTAACTTTTAAAGAAGAATTGCCTTATTTCTTAGTTCGAAAACCCAATACTATGCAAACACAATATATTTCTGGTTCCTATCAATAAAGTTCCCTAAGCCAGATACCAATCCTTCCAAAGAAACTGGGCCTAGCCATACACCTACCATGTTTCTAGCAATTCACATGGCATCAAATGAAACAAGTTTGACATGCAACTGCTAGTTAATACAAATATATCTTAACAGTTTGAAAATAACTATGAAAAAAAAAAAGATGATCCAGCAGACTAAATCACACCATACTGACATACCTGTAAATACTATCACTATAAAAACAGCTATGGCAATGCTTCCTCCATCATACCAACCTTCTTTTATACCCTAAAAATGAGAATAAGCTTTTGTTGACAGATGAAAATAATAACACAAGTATGTAAACAATAAACATGCATATACTGTTCCCTACATCTCTACTACTACTACATGTAGAAGACACAAACATGACATTCAACTCCTTGAGAAAAAATAACAGAGTAGAAGAACAAAGAATAGATCCATTACGACACTAAGAAATTCATTTTATGGCATGTTATTACTTCATTACATGGTAAGAATTCTATTTAATCTATGTATGTATATAATGTACACAAGAAATGAAAGTCATGTATACTTGGATATCATATTTTGCTTACCTCAGTCTTTATACCCAATGCCAAAGAAGCAGCTGCAGCGACCATCAAGATAATCAGAGTAGTATCACGGCAAGCTTCCCAGACAAACGTCTGTATGGTAAAGCAAAAAAAGAAAAAAGACAATTATACCTACAAAATAGTGTTTTACTCCTTGTTGACAAAACAAAAGGGCTGCCTCAAAAATCAAAATTGATCAATTCTCACCCAAAAATTCTTTCCTTTCTTACGAGGATATGTGTTTGATCCAAAAGCATTCTTTCTTTCTAGAATGTCATTCTCATCTCCAGGCACACCATTCTCAGGATTAGATTTTAACTTCTCAGCCACTCCATTAACCTGATGCCATGACAAGATTGGAAAGAAATAAAAAATTAACATAGGAGTATGAAATAAAGATTATGAAAGTTGATAAAGAAAAAACAGTACTACAGTAGGATCTCTAAATATGCAATTCAAGTAGACTTACCCCGCCACTTTGCTGCAAAAGAGAATGATCATGCTCTCTGTTCATTTGAACTAGTTCCTCTGAGCTGAGCCCAAAATCACCAATTCGATTTGGGCTTGAGGGTGACTTTGAAGGTTGTGGAACTAGAATGCAGAAATGTAACTGATTAGATTTAAAAGGAGGAGATAATAGGGTAATGTGACACTACAGTATGTGGCATCTATTGACAAGATTGCATCAACATGAAAATGGGCTAAAGAAGAATATAGGAAAGAAATGCAACCTTAAAACACTGCAAATTTACAAATTCACAAACAGATGTAATTGAAGAAATCGTTGACAAAAAAACTTACATTATGACCTGATATTACAGTGATAATATAAAACAATCATAAAATATCATGCATTTAAGAAATGTGTGAAGATTATTTATTCTTCATAATGTAGAAGACATTTTCCAAAGAACCTAATAAAAACAGAATCTACTATGTATAACAGTTCCCCAAAAAAATTACCACTTATCCCTTGCCCAGCAGCTTTAAAAAGGACAGCAGCCTGTCAAGCAAATAGGGATATTAACGATCATATAACTGTACATCAAAACCTAATTAAGAAATCAAAAATATCAAAACCTAATTAAGAAATCAAAAATCATAATTACCCGAATGACTTGAGCATGCATTCTAATCTTAGCAATCAATTGTTTCCTCTCTTCTTCTTTTTTCAAGTCCAATGTGTACCGAAATCTCCGAGAAGCATTCAATACAAGTGCAGCTTGCTGAAACGAACACAATCTGATTAAAACAAACGAGCACAACTTCCCTCCAAATACCAAACAAAACCATAGACAAGTTAACTAAAACAATTTTCCAAGATACAATGTAACATACCCATAAAGTGAGACAAACACGTCACACAAATAGCATTAAATGATTATAGGTGCACAAATACTAAAAATAATCAAGTCTTAACCAATCAATGTCAATTTTATTTCAATATGATAAGTAGGTTAAATTAATTGGAAAATATTTGCCAAAGAAAACCTTCACTTAACCTATAATCCTTGTCAATCTCCCCATGCCCATCAAGTTCAAGACATTATAAACATATACACACACACTCAATGTTTCAATCTTCTACAGCAAAACCAGTGAAATTAAGTGCAAAAACAGAAATCTACTAAGGCAACAAGAATGAAGAACGCTAATAACTCGAGTTCAATATTTACATTAATGCAAGAATTTCCAAAAATTATTCCTAACAAATACAACTCATCAAAACACTCTCAGGTTAAACTAGCAATACAGTAATGTGACCAACTTACCCTCCACTTTTTCAACCGGTCGATTGGAGCACTTTTGGTACGGACAATATCGAAGGGGCCCGAACCTTCATGGTCATCATAGTTCCGACTTCCGCCGGATTCCAAGTCATTGTGGCGGCGCCGCCCATTATCAACGCTCATTTTCTCAATATATATCGAGTAAATCGCAGGAAAGATGACACCAGTTAACTATACCTAGAAGTACATAAACATTCACAAACAGTTCAACAAAAAATGCCGGAAAAGAAAAACAAAAATAAATTCAGGACTTTCACTTTACTCTTTCTTCCTTTACCAACAATTCACTTGTTTTTCACTTTTTGCACCTTACTTGTATATTAACAGTTGTAAAAAAGAAGAAAACCTAAAGGAATTCGTACAGTTTTTGAGTAAGAACAACGGCACTGAAAAGCGGTGCAGGAAATACAGAGTGAAGAAATTGCAAGGAAATTTCCGTGTGCTTTGAAATATTTTGAAGATATTTTACTTTATACAAAGGAGAGATTAAGTGTGGTGTTTAAGGAAAGTATTTTTGGTAAGAAATAAATTCGAATTTTGGTATCTATTTATGGAAATAATTTCTAATGTTCAAAAGATTTTTTTATGAAAAGTGTAAAAAGTATTCAGATCAAATCTTTGATAAGAATAGTAAAAGTGGGGCGATTTTGATACTAGGAAGTTTGCTGCTAATATATATTTTTTTTAAATAATAAATTATTATCAAATACTAATACTAAATTAAATAAAAATTTGAATATAGATAAATAAAATAAAGTAAAACATATCCATATGTGATTTAGTGATAAACAATCACAAATTAATCATAAACTAAAATTTTGGTTAGAGAGGGACAAGAAAGTAAAGGGTCTGTTTGTTTGGTGTTTGGGAAAGTAGTTTGGAAGAGTGGTGGAGGTTTGTGAAATAATCTCGATTTGCATAATGTTGTTTGTTTGAGTTTTGAGAGAGTGGTTTGAGAAATAAAGTAGGTGTAGGTTTTTTTTTGGAAGAGTTAGGTTGTAGGTGTAAGATGTATAAGATTTTATGTCAAATTATATTTGTTATGTGAGAAAAATTGTGTAAGAGATATGTTACTTTATGTCAAATTAGAATAAAGTTTGTATAAGTTTTGTTTAGAAATAAGAAAATTGTTGTTCGTCTGGGTTTTGGAAAAGTAGTTTGAGAAAATTGAGAGATGAAAAATTTATTTCAGAAAATTGAAAACATATTTATTTGACATTTTTCAAACACGAAAATATTTTGCAAAATGCCAAACAAACAGGCCTGATTAGGGATTGTTTGGTTCACAATATAAATATCCACTAATAGTTAGTGGGAGGCTAGATCGTGTTTGGTTTGCAATGGCTCAATATATATTACTAAATTCGCAATTTTTTTTTTTTTCATAGAGACGTCGGTGGGTGTGACAACTTTATTCTTTTATCATTTATTTATGCTAGCTTCCCATATCGGAAAATAAAAGAAAACCTCCGAAAAATATCATACTATTATTTAATTATTATCATTGAATGTGGGCCATGCCCATGAATAAAAGACTCGGTGAAATCGTGACGACACGACTCGCCGACGTGTGTTTACGACCAAGTATCCGGGTCCGAATTGAGTAGGACCGAAATTCTTTGTGGACACGTGGGTGGCATGCAGTTCGCCACGAATAAAGGGGCCACTCAAAATGAGGATTTAGTTTTTAAATGGTAGTACAACAATTTAATTCATTGAATTAAAAAATGATACTTAACTATTTTTTTTTTAATTAAGATTGAAATTTAAAGCTAAAAGGAAAGAGAAGCAAAGCTGACCTCGTGCGTTGTCTCTCCCAGCTGTGTTTTATTGTATTTGTACCTGAAATGTGGCACAAAATTATGAACATGTAATGAGTTTCATCATTTTTTTTTAAATCTATAGATCATGAATATTATATATTTAAACTGATTTATATGACGTCAATTATTGAATGATACAAGAAACCAAGATTAATTACCAAAAGAGAAAACACTCCAAGTGAGTCGTAGTGTTAGACAAGAATTAGTGTTAATTAAATAAACACACGACATTTCACTTTCATAATTAAATATTAAATAAATATGCGACTAAGACGTTTCTGTTTTTAATCAATCAAAATAAAAATAATGTGTAATTTCGAAACTATCTTTTTGCCTTAAACTCTGCTATTTTTCTTAATTTAGTAATTTTTTTTACAGCTCTCATAGTGTTTACAAAACATTTTCAAAATATTCTCAAAATTTTTTCAATATTTTACTGACAGAAACATACACTCGAAACAAATTTTTTATCCATGCTTTGAACATGACCTTGTTATTTCGTAAAAGAATAAAGTATTACTTTTAGTAATTTGTTTACAATTAAGATTATTTTTTCATAGTTCTCAAAAAAATAAATGGCGACTGGCCGACCAGCCCATAATAAAAAAAATCAATTGATATATAGTTGATACAATAAAAAAAGATGCTGAGTAGTTACTACTTACTAGTATATAATTTAAACGGGAACATGAATTAAAGATTAACTAGTATACGCTCCGTGTTATGCACGGACTTTTCCTAAATATATTTTTATCAACTAACTTGTATGATATATTAAAATTGTGTATCGTACGTCATAGTTTAAACGGGAACATGAATTAAAGACTAATTTAAGAAACAACTGGATAGATTATTACTTAAATTCGGAATTAAATAATTAATTATTACATGAACTGCTTTATGACAAGTTTCCTCATTTGGAATAAAAAAGATTTTGTCTTTATAATTGACAGCACTTAAGACCAAAATGCCTTGCTGTTTACTAGATAAGAGCTGTTTTAATGATGGTTAATCAAGTTTAATTCGAACAGCTAATTCCATTACCGGCCCACGTGATGAGTCCATGTACTGAGGTTTTGTACTTAATTACTTGTTATATAAAGTATTGTAAAAATAAATATTTTATATAAAAGGGATTTAAGTGTAAATTTTTTAACCTAGTAATTACGTGTAGTTTTACTCAATAAAAAAGTAAAGGTGCAAGTGTAAAACACACGCCAAGTAAAATAAATGGATTCGTTAATTAGCTGACCAACGCTTACCGACATTTATGAGAATCATTATCACAACTTATGTTGAGATTAATATTCCACGTAGATTGAAAATCAATATTAAATTTATTTTATTAAATATTAAACAATTCTCAATTATTTAGTTATCTTTTAATGTGATTTAAATTTTACTCTCTTCATTCCACAATACATGTCTTTTTAGGGAGAAAAAAAAATTCCACAATACATGTAACTTTGGAAAATTAAGATAAACTTAAATGCTATTTTGACATTTTTACCCTTCTTTATTAAAAATTGGAATAGAGAGATGAATTATGGAGAATTCAAAATATTTAATTGTTTCTCAAGAATAATTTTATCCAACTATACTTTTATTTTCCTAAAAATTAGAGCATTAATTGATTTATTAATCTTTATGAGATTTATTAATCTTTATGAAAAAATCTTAAACGACATGTAATATGGAATGAAGGGAGTAATCACTTAGCTGAATGCATATGATAAAATCTACTAAGTCATAACATAATACTTTTAAAAAAAAAAAGTCATCACTATCACAAATGTTGATAAACATAAATAGGCAAACGAATACCTTAAATTGTGGCACGTGTTGTACACGTGTTTTGGACTTTAATGTACGTACATACAAATGAACTTGATCTTTCAAACAAAGATTGATTAAACCATAAATGTTTAAATTATAGTATCGGAAATATATTTTACATCTTATGTACACTTGTCTTAATTCAAATGCAAAATGCGCTGACGTGTAGAGCAAGCAAAATTAGATCACATGCATCACAATCAAGATAGAAGAACTAATTAAGCTTTCATATACTAAATTAGGTTGGAGAATATCATTAGTCCTAATTAACTAATTAATTAATAATTACCACATAATCATCAGTTTTACTTTACTTGCACGCAAACAATTAAAAGGAAGAATTAACGAAATTAGGTAGCACATCGAAAAAAGTAAATTTTAGTATTTTAACACGAAGTAGTACAAAAGAATATAAATTTAAGAAAATCTAATAATGTTAAAAATTTCCACCCTTCTTAATTGAGCAATAATTCTTGAAAATACATATACCCATGGACAAAATCCAGGTCAATATATTATAAACAAATGTAAATGACCAAAATTAAGAACATTGTGTAAAAGAAAGCATGCAAATTAATTAATTAACATTTAACAAGAATTAAAAAAATTATGCGTACCAAAATATTAATTGTGATTAATAATCCTCAGCCGTACTGCAAATTTGCAGAGGAGAAATATGAAATCTTGGATGTATATAACAGTTAATTTTCAATTCTGCAAAAGAGAATAGTTTCTGTTTAAGACAATATGCCTATTAAATATTAATTTATATAGTAAAATTT
The DNA here is from genome assembly GCA_038501285.1 of Penstemon eatonii. NCBI lineage: Eukaryota > Viridiplantae > Streptophyta > Magnoliopsida > Lamiales > Plantaginaceae > Penstemon > Penstemon eatonii. The sequence goes on from CM076713.1 coordinate 6,596,997, forward strand.
ATCTCTCTTACTTTAATTAATTTACTATATAGTATCTTACAAAGACTGTAGGTTTATGCCTTTAGGGATTTTCTGTTCTTGGATTCTTCTTTTGAAGATTTAAACAAGAAGCAAAGAATAACGCGTTCAGCCAGATCAAGATGATAAAAAAAATACAAAAGGGTATAACTTTTTACAAAGAGGTGAATGATCAAATATTTGGCAACCAATAAAACCAAGCCATTGAAAAAATTTATTATTCCATATTTGAAGTTTGTTAGTTATGGAACTGTTAGAATATATTGGGAAAGATATTTCCTTATTTTGTCGGGCTCTATGTGGCTGGGTTTTGGCGCAGTCTTGTGGGTTCACGAGATTGAGTCAGAACCCTTTCAAATGAGTTTCGTCAAATTCATAAAATTCAACATAAACATATTTACAAATTTATATTCAAACTCTTGAAAACTATAAAATATTGATTTGACATCTATTATCTATTTTTTCCCCCTCAAACTCTATAAAAAATATTAATTTGATACCTACCAATTACCATATATTTTTCGAGAGAATTGCATTTTTGGTACAGAGCTATATGTCAATTCTCACTTTTGGTACTGAGCTTTATGTGTCCAACACATTTGGTACAGAGTTTTAACAAATGTGACACGTATTTATTCTAAATATAAGATTTACATAATAGTATTAATATTTTAAATATTTATTAAATAATAAATAATAATTAATTTAAATTTAAAAAAAAAATTCCAACCCCACCCACCCACCCACCCCCTTCCCCCTCCCCCTACCCCGAATTCCCAGCCACCTGCCCCCTACCCCGATTTCCCAGCCACCTGGCACCTGAGAATCGGGGTAGGAGGGTGGGGTTAGGTGGGATTTATTTTTTTAAAATTAAAATTATTTATTAATTTTTATTTTAATAAATATTAAATAATTTTTATTATATAATTTATTGTTTTATTAATTATTAAATAGATTAATGCTATTATATATTTAAAAAGAATATGTTTTCTTAATTTTGATGATATTTATGTTAAATTATTATTTAATTTATTAATATTGTTTATAAATTAAACTAGTTATTTAAATAAAATAACTAAAAATTTTAAATTGGTCCGCACGTGGTCTTATTCGAAATCGAGTCCATTTTGTAATTTGACAATAAAGTAGACTAAAATCGTCACTAAATTTGGAGATGTGGGGCTTTCTTGGTAACCTGAAATATTATAAGGTAGAAATATCAGTCAACATTAGTAATGGCATCAACTTTGCAATTAGACTTAACTGCCACGTCATAACTTAACGGCAATTTTTAACGGTTGCACCAAATGTGTCACAATTTGTTAAAGCTCTGTACCAAATGCATTGGACACATAAATCTCAGTACTAAAAGTGGGAATTGACCTATAGCTCTGTACCAAAACTGCGATTCTCTCTATTTTTTTCCACACCCAAAAACATCCAAAACTAATTCAAATGGGATTTCAAGTTTTCAACTTTTTCAGAACTGCAAAATTCAACACAATGGGGTTCCAAATGTTAAATCGAAACTACATAAACCATTTTTTTTAAATCGAATCCCTTAAAACCAAACTAGAACCCATCCAAATTGGCCATGACTCTTTTGGTCTTGTATTTATGATAAGGTAGAATTTGTAATATTAGTTTAAATAAGTTAAATTAGTTAGTAATGGGTCTTATGGCATTAGAGATGTCTTCTTTGCGCTGCTCTATTTTTTAGTTTTTTTTTTTTTTTCTTAAAATATTATCACTTTCATTGTTAACAATAAAAATTGGAAACACAATGACGACATAATTGTTCCCAATGGGAAAAAAACTGTCACCATTATTAGCGACAAATATTAATTTAAAGATAAAAAATGCTTATACAATTTGTCCTTCATATATGCAATAGTCCATAATATATGCAATAGTTGCGATTTCAGTGACTTTTTAGATCTACTTGAAACCATTTTGTATTTTTAACCCAACCAAAGTTAACTTTCGTCGTTATGTATTGCCAAACGTGTAATATTTTTTACTGCTAATAATGAAATAATTTTTTTCTTTCATTTTTCTCCAAATCACGTACAAATTCTAGCATCATGAATTAAAAATGTAAAGTTTAACTTGTTACATTGAAATATTGTCTGAAAATTGTGGAAGATTGAATATGATGGACAAATATAAACGATAAAAATTAGAATAAAGGAACAAAACTAAAATATATATAAAAAAAGAGAGAAAATGGAACAAAGAAGAAGAAAATCCAATATTGAAAAAATGGAGGAGAAGACAAAAATTGAACAAAAAAGTAGATTGAAGATGTTGGCTGCTAAATAGATGAATAATACAATATTGTTTGGTAGATGGATGAATTCATAATTAATAAAAAAAAATTGATAAAGAAATGAAGAAATTAAAACATAATATTATTTGGTGTCAAACTTGATTTTGCAAGAAAGAATTTGAAGAAAAATTACTCAACATTTAGAATAATAATTCGTACTGAAAATAAATGAGTTAATTATCACAAAATAAAAACTCATAAAAATATAAAGAAAAAAATTGAGATAGAAACAAAAAAATTAAAACAGAAATAAAGAAAAAATTTGAGATCATAAAACCGAAGAAAACAAAATAAATGAAGAAACTAAAACACAATATTGTTTGGTGAATGGATGAATTCATAATTAATAAAGTTTTTTTTTTATGAACTAATACATAAACAATTTATTTGTTATAAAAGGGGTGGGGGTAATTATGAAATAAATCTTTTTTTTTTTTAGTATTATCACTTTCATTGTTAACAAAATAATTGGACACAAAATGACGACATAATTGTTCCCAATGGGAAAAAACTGTCACCATTATTATCAACAAATATTAATTTAAAGATGAAAAATGCTTATACAATTTGTCCTTCATATATGCAATATAGTCCATATATGCAATAGTCGTGGTGCGATTTCAGTGACTTTCTAAATGAATGGTTAGAGTTCTAATTTTTCTTATCAAGTAGCATAAATTAATATGTTTTAGATATGACTTAATTAGTTACTAGGTCAGTTCAACATTTCTCGTGCATTTATTTTTAAGATTATTCTAATGTAATTAAAGGTTTTAGCTGAACATAAATAATTTTTTTTATTTTGATTTAAAAATATAATATATATTCGGATATGAATTTGTAACGAATCGGATCACGTTAAATCCATATTCAATCTACATATTACGGATTTTAAATCTTCTTAATCAAATAAGACCAATCAAATTAAAATTTTAATAAATCGAAACGAATATCGACCGGATTCGAATTAAAATTCGCACCGGCCATCGACATCCCTAACTACAAGTCTACAAGTTCTTTGTTGTGGGCCTGCATGTTATTACATTCAAACTTTCAGCCCTTATTAGTTTGTTGGTTGAGGGGCCCCAACGAACAAAACTCTTAACAGTTATGTATGGGCCCAATCGAATGTGACCTCAATCAGTGTCAACATTATCAACAAAATAAACTGTAAAAATGATACTTGCCTTGTCAGTGAATCACGGAGAAAGTTGAGGGTTAATTATCGATTTTGTTTGGTTTTGATTTTGGAAAATAGTTTGGATGATTTTAGTAAAATCCTTGAAAACTCATTTGAATTGAGTTTGATTGTTATGTTTTAGATTTTGAAAATATTAAAATCTCAGATTCATTTGTATTGAGTTTGGATGTTGAGATTTAAAGAGAAAAAACATATGGTAAGGGTAAATCAATTTCATTCAAACCTGACACTATTCGTTTCATGGAGTAAAAATAGATAATATGTTTCAAATTTAATAGATTGAAGGTTTATTATATTTGGATATAAGTTCAAACCTGACACTATTCATTTAGGTCTTGACTCAATTTCGAGAAATCGCCCAAAACCTAAACAAATAGAGGTTATATCTTTGACAAAGAATGGAAATTTTGAACTTACTCAAATTAATTATAAAGTATTTATAAACAATTGTTCTATAATGTTGTGAGTGCATGTGGGCTATACTATAAATTTTTTTGGAAAATATATAACGAAAATCAACATTTTAACGAATAAAAATAGACAATAATTCAAGGCATGCAAATCGGCATGTTTAGTATGCATTTTTATTTTTTTATAAATGTTATGATTATTTTGGGAGTGACAAAATCTTGACAATTACAATTGCAATTGCACATGCTAATTAACCTTTTCATATGTATCAAAAAATATCCTATTCCATGGTATTTTATTATTTCTTTTCTTAATTTTACAACCGAATCAACCTCAATCGATTCTTATACATATTCTAACTAATATTTCGACTAGTTACATCCATAATCAGATCATAACATGTCGGTCAAGAAAAGAGAATATCAGCATAAAATGAATATATGGCTCATTTAAATGCACCTTAATTATCTACTTAGATATTTATTCTTGCTTGTGCGGAAATAATATTAAAATATTTCATTTAAGTGGAATGAAGCATTGCATACCTTGTGGAGCAACTTCATATCATCCTTTCATTCACCATGTACTTAATTTCCTGGAGATTTTTTGCTAATTTAATTTTTGTAAAATTGTGCAACGTGTATCATATTATTATCATGATTCATGTGTGTTTGTGTTATGGATTTGGTAATTTAAGTGGTTTAGTTTAGTGGTTGAGTCGTATCTAAGTCAATGTGTGAAATTTCCCGGAAAGGGAGCCCCAACATCTTCATCAATTCTTGTGGAAGAAAATATAAAATGACAAATAAATAAATAAATAAATAAAATAAGTACAACTAACCTTACATTATTAAGGTTAAACCATTGAAGACTGATTTCTCTTAATCATGAATACGTGTTGAAAAGAGCAGTTTATTTCCGTGTAATCTTATAAAAGATTCATATCGCCTTACTGATATTTTTATAAATGGCACTTTACTTCTTTGTATTATGACGAATGTGATAATAAATGTGGCAATTTAATTACCATCTATGTTACAAAAAATAATTTTCATGCTCACTCTTAATTTCGACAAGTGAGTTACACTGTTACACTCTTCAACTAAAGGAGATAAATTACTTCTTTAAAATTTTCGCATGGATAAATTGAACGTTATGCATTTTACATTGATAAAATGACACATAAACTCCATTATTAAAGCTCATGCAACAATTTAAATGGCCATGAGTCTTTCAAGATAAAATATGTTTCATGTTTGTTTCGTTTGTGGTTAAGTTTACCTAATAAAATACTACTCTTTCTGTTTCATATTAATTAGATACACTTGTTAAAAGAAATTGTTTCGAATTAATTGGAATGTTTGAGGTTTGAAAGCATTTTTTTTTTAATTTTGTCCATTTCTCTCAATGAAGTTGGGAAACTTAATGGTCACCATTCAGTCATTCACTAATAAAAAAATAAAAAGAGTCATTATTATAAAGAGTATTTATGACATTTTACTGTAAATTTTTTTTCTTAATCTAAATGAAAAATAGAAATTTATTAATTAATATGAAACGGATGGAGTATTAACTAAATTTACCAGAATGTTAATTTGATCCACTATTTTTTTTCTTTTTTCGAGAAAAATGAAAGTGAAGCTTCTAATTAAAGTTAGACTACTTTATCCTTTCTTTCTTATTCACTTTATTTTTATTTGTGGATAATATATACTATCTAACTTTCTTCTCCACTCTCAAGTAATTTGGAGGGTACTTCAAACTTATCTCATTTGATTTTTAATAATATATAGTGTGTAAAAAGATAAGGTCCCCTTGAAGCAACTGGGAAGACTTCCAGAAAAAAAAAAAGCAGTCTTTTCTTCTAAACATAATATAAAAGGATTTCTCACCCAAAAATCGAAGAATTCCCCTAAGTATTTTCATATGAATGAGGTGGTTGGGGCCTGATCCAGGTAGATTTTGACTATTGATCCAAACAAATCGTCAAATGATTCGACCAAGCTAAAATACATCCAAACGGGTCCATATGTTTCTCTTCTCCTAGAATATAGGATTTTAAAATTGCGTTCATATTATACAGAATATGAGTGATGTTCATTTTCATTCCACATTTTATAATTTCATTGGTCGACTGCACCACATATGTTTGATGAAATGGTGCAGCAGTTATATTAAATAATTTGTGGCGGAACTAGGCGTCTTTGTTTTTGGGAGGGGGGTGAAAAAGTTTAGTAGCAAACTTGATATTATTCCTATGTTAATTTTATCTAATAAAAGGTGAAAAGATATACTAGAATTTTTTTAAGAGTCTATTCATAAAGTGGTTCAAGAGATTGAGGAATTAATAAACACATAAATATTTTACAATATAAATTCAATTATGTATAAAAAAAATGCTATAATAAGTACCAAAATTAATACTAAAACTAGAATTTATGTAATTCTTATGACTATATTAATATAAATATTTATATGTTAATCATATGATAATTTAAAATATATCGCATACTATAAAAATAATAATAAAATAGTAGTTTTGCATCAATTGGGCTTCGAACTAGTGGTCTCAAGTCTCAACGATGGTAGTGAGTCACTTAGGGACTGTTTGTTTGACATTTTTTAATTTTTTCTTTTGTGTTTGGGAAATCCCAAACAAACATGTTTTCTACTTTCTAAATAAATTTTTGGGTAACGTACGAATACTCCCCTCAGGTAAGGTCGAATTACAAAAATTACTCTCACGTATTGGGTATTACAAAAACCCCCCTCAGGTTTGTCAACTTCTTACAATTAACCCCTTGTCCCTAAATTGTTTCAATTTTGCCCTTCTAAGTTATTGTAATATTAATAAAATTTTATAAAAATTTAAAACTGGGTCTTAATTGTTATATCTTGTAAATATAAAAATATTAATTATATATTTATCACCAAAATAATTGATATAATTTCTAGTTTCTCATAAATTTCAATAAATATTTCTTTATAATACAATATAAACTTTATCAAATTAAAATATCTTATTTATAATACAATATAATTTACTAAATTTACTAATTTATAAAATAAATTCATTTAACTAATGTGTAAACAATTCATATTCATAAAGTATATTATTAAAATTCTATTTAATTTAACATTTTACAATTTAAATTGCTAATGAATATATAAATTCCCTTTTTTTTTTTTTTTTTTTTGCAATTTTATTAAAACTTATGGACAATTATAAATTTTGTCAATTATTCTAGTAGTATATATATATAATTATCCTTTTTTTATAATTTATAAGATATAATAATTATATCCCAAGTTTTAACATTTATAAGACATTACAAATAATACAAATAACACCCAAGGACAAAATTGAAATATTTTAGGGACAAGGGGATAGTTGTAAGAAGGTGACAAACCTGAGGGGAATTTTTGTAATACCCAATACGTGAGAGTGATTTTTGTAATTATGCTTTATCCGAGGGGGGGGATTCGTAATTTACCCTAAATTTTTCACCTCTCAATTTTCTCAAACTATTCTCTCAAAAGCCAAACTAACAACAATTTTATAATATCTAAACAAAACATGTACAAACTCTACTCTGATTTGATATAAAGTAATTTATCTCTTACACTATTTATCTTACATAACAAACACGATTTGACATAAAGTCTTACTCATCTTACACCTACAACTTAACTTATTCATTCAAAAAAACATATACCTACTTTATTTCTTAAACCACTTTTTCAAAACTCAAACAAACAACAATTCGTCAATCGAAATTATTTCACAAACCACTACTATTTTTCCAAACTACTTTCATAAACACCAAACAAACATGCCTTAATCCCTTATAATAATGAACTTTATCTACAAGAACTGATAAATGGTACGAGATTTGATAAATTGAACAAACTTAGAAATAATGGCCTAATCTGGTATATGTCAATTTTGACTGGTCTAATCTGTTATTTGTCGATTTTGACTGGTTGATCTTAGGTGCGACGTGCGTGTCAGTGATATAATATCTGTCTGGTATATCAAGTGGGTAGTTCTTGAGTGAGTGATAGAACGATTTTTACACCTACCACCATATTTTCCCTTCAAATCTTATTAAAAGAAATATTGCTTTAACACTTATCACCTACTTTTTTCTCTAAATCCTAATATTCAAACTCAATCCAAGTGAAATTTTAATTTATTCAAACCACAAAACCCAAGAGCCAAAACTCATCCAAATAGAGTTTCAAAAGTTTCATCGAAACCACTCAAACCAATTTTTTTAAATCGAAACTCACGAAACCGAGTCAGAACATGTCCAAATAAACCCTAAGTCTTCGTAAACATCATTACTGCACAAAACAAAGATAAACAGCTTGAGAATCAAGACAAAAAAGTTTCTATTATCAACAAAGAGTGAATAACATTTTTGGTCTTCTTATGGATCAAATTTTGCACTTTCGTCCCTTTTAATTTTTTATGGCAAATTCGTTTCTCTTATCGGTGTAGTGTATTACATTCGTCTCTCTTATAACTCATTCGTTCTTAATTTTTTTATAGCAGATTCATCCCTCTTATCAATGAAGTGTATTATATTTGTCACTCTTAAATTAAAATACATCAAATTTCGTCCATTTTAGAATATATTTTGAATTTAAGTGATATATTTTGTATTTAAAAAGGACTAATGTGTTACACTATATTGATAAGATGGACGAATCTGCTGTAAAAAAATTAAGAAGGACAAATATGTTACACTATATTGATAAGAGCTACGTTGCACGGATACGGACTCGGCGACTCGGACTCGACACGATTCGGATTCGGCGACTCGTTTTCAAAAAAAAATTTAAGATACGACTCGGCATGGATACGTATATTTTAATAAAATAAATTTATATAGTTATATATAAAAAAATATCTTAGCATCAAAGTCATTGAATAAACACTCATTCAAATATTCATAACATAAAATCAAAAGAAAAGATCAAGAAAGATATCTAAACTCACTCCAAATACATGATAAATGATTCAAAATAAGTCTCATATGCAAAAAACATCAAAACAAACTCTCATAAGAGTACATAATTATTAGTCAATTACACAACAAGATCATCATTGGGATCTTCATTAACTTCATCAACAAATAACATTGCTTCAAACAAATTGAATATTACTAATTAATGATAAGAAATGAATGATTTACAATAATTAAATGTAAATGTCTCCTGTTTCCCCCCTTTGAGTTAATTTGGCATAAAAAAAGTAATAAGTGCAAATTAACGAGTTGTCATCACAAACTTTGTCACATAAAAATGTAGTGAGAAAGAGAAAAACTTACCTTTGAATTGATATTTGGAAGAGAAAAATTAGGGTTCTTGTTAAATTGGGGATCGATCTAGGTTTGTAGACTTGTTAGAGTGTGATGGGTAGTGGTGGGAGTAAATGAAATGAAGAATTTGTTTACTTATTCATGGTGGATTTGGTTTTGAATTGCCAATTTGGATTTTCAATTTTGGATGAAATGAACTGGGCAGAAGGTGCAGAAGTAGAACGAAAGAAAAGGAAAGGAAGTGAAGGAATGAGTTTCAATTCAATTTTTTATTAATTAGGTGAGTAATTTGCAGTTTCAACCCAAGACTTTATAAAAAATTGCAAAAAAACCCCCAACGAGTCATTGACCGAGTCGACTCTTCAGCTTGACCGAGTCGACTCGCGTATCCGGATTTTTTTTTATTTTTTTCTCGGACTCGCCACGTGGCGAGTCCGACGCGTATCCGAGCCGAGTCGAAGGCGAGTCCGAGTCCCCGGCGAGTCCGACTCTTCAGCTTGCTATTTTTTGAAGTATCCGTGCTTCATAGGATAAGAGAGATTAATATGCTACACTACATTGATAAGAGAGACAAATTTACTATAAAATATCTAAGAGAGACAAAATGCAAAATTTAACCCATAAGACCAACTCCAAGAGGACTCTTAAAACTCAAATTATAAGAAAAATTTTAAGAATCCTTAAAAAGTGTTGCTCCAAGAGATCATTTATAATTTAGGGACCTCTTATTTGTTTAAGTTTGGACTCTCATATTTGAGAGTCCAAACTCAAAATTTATTCCTGCCATTTGCAGGAAAGTTGTACTTTCCCTGAACACAAATAGTTACCTGCAAATAATTTACTACCTCCAGCTTCCAACTCCCCAACTCCCCCAACCAATAACATTAAATCAAAATAAATGAAGATATGAAATACAAATTTATCTCTATAAAATTAATTTTTACCACAATAATTTTCTACATCAAAAAAGTAAGAATAATTTTAACAAATCTGAAAAATTAAGAAAGCAAGGTTTGCCGGATAATTAAAAGAAGGTATGTTTTTGCTTCCAAAACTGCTGCTGCCGCCAAAACCCGACCAACATCGCACCCCTCCCTCCACCTCCAGCCACCGACGACCAAAATCCACCACAAAACCACCAAACCGAACCCAAACCGAACCCAAACCACCAGATTTCGAACCCAAACCACCAGATTTGAACCCAAAACCCACAAACCAATTGATCCCAAAAACCAAATCCAAACCCGCCTTGCCGCCTTCCTCCTCCAACGGAGACAACTACCAGAGCCCAAACCCACCCTAAAAGTGCTAAACCTGAATCCAGAACCCAAAGCCCAAGCCCAAACCTTGTGTGTAGCCGAGAGTGTGAGGTTGAGTGTTTGTGGTGTTTTGATTTTGAGAGGTTTAAGTGTAGTTTATGGTGGAGTGATTTTGAGAGATTAAACCTTGAGTATAGTTTATGGTGGAGTGATTTTGAGAGATTTGGAGAGGTTTTGAAAGAATTTTGTGTTAGCCGAAAATGGTGGAGTGTTTGTGGTGTTTATTAACATTTCTAAGACCTTGTTTGGTTGGACATGTTTTTACATTAACTAGAAATCTGATTTTCAAGTTAATGCAAAAACATAGACAAACACGACCTTAAATATTTTTCCAAAAAAAAATATACAATTTTTTGAATAAACATTAAAATTGATTTTTATTTTTTAATTTGAAATCAACATATGTATTTTTGTTAATTCTAATTTACAATATATTAAATAATTTGAGATAATAATTTTTAAAATTTTTCAAGTTATTATATATTAAATATATATCATTATTATTTATATATTAATAAATATTAAAAGTAGTTTGTTAAAATATAAATGAATTGTTGGAGTGATGTGATGTGATTGTTTAAAAGTGAATTCTTAAAATATAAACTAGCTGTTGGAGTGCAGAGTAAAAAGTGAGAATATATAACACTGTTCACCATTTAAATTTTAAGATAAGAAGCCTGAATTTAAACGGACTGTTGGAGATGGTCTAAGAAAGAATAAAAAATGAGATTTACTCTCAACAAAATTGCAAATAAGTAATCGGCTCGGATGAAAAAAAAGGACATAATTCATTCCAATTAAAATCAGTTGGAACAGTGTATTCAATCTAAAGAATATATCCCACCAATAAACCGTGATGCAATTCTGTAAAGCTCAAATAAATTGTTCATTTGAAACACATGAGCATACTCATCAGAAGTTTGAAATGAAAGAAAGTAATAATCTGAAAAGAGATAAAGAAGTAATGATGAAAAATGCTAACAAAAGAGCCAAGTTAACAACAAGGTAATTGCCACTATCCTTTCCATCTTTATTGGGATCTGACTTAGTTCAATTTTTCATCAATCCAGCTCCCTAGCCTTACCACATAACATATGTTACTCGTTAGGCCATCTCCAGTGGTAGGGACATGACCACGGCTTTGGAGCCTTGGGATTGTCCCTACCCCTAGCCCTGTCTGACCATCTCTAATGGCAGGGTTTCGAGTCCCAATTAATGTCACTTTTTTTTTTATTTCATCGATCTCACTATTATAATAATAGTTTTAATTTTAATTTTATATTAATATTAATAATGCTAATAACTATTTTAATTATATAATTAAAATAATATTTAAATATTACAATTGAATAGAGTAGATAATAATAAAATTAAATTTGATTCAATAAAGGAAATACAACAAACAAGAAGGAAATACAACAAAGAAGATTAAATAAACGGCATACACGCGAGTTACAATAATTTGACGATTTCCCCCTGAAACCGGTCAGTTTCTTTATTCAATGAACCTCCAAATAAATCTCGAGGAAGACTTTTTTGTTCTATTCTTCCAATAAGCTTTTGCATCTGGAGTTAATGAAGAGCAGTCTATCGACATAATCCATTCCTCCCTTGACATTCTCGTTGCTTCTTCTTCCCGTTGACATTGAAGCATCTCCATATGCCTTCTATCTCGTCCATCCTCTGTAAGAAGTGCAATTTCTCTCATGACCTGAATTTTTCCCCTTTCCAAGTCAATATGCGCATATGGACTACTCGACGAAGCCTTCCCTTTTCCCTTCTTGGCATTTTTTTGTACCAATAGGTCTTTGACTCGATTGGGATACGTGAGGAGTTTCCATGTGTTCGTCGTCGCCTAGTGATTTCGATTCAAATTGAATTTCTAGAGGTGTTGGAATATAACAATCTTTCATTGGTTGAGCTGTCATACCAGACGATGTTTGCGAAGCTAGAGTTTCTGACATGAAAATGATCCAATCTTGAGCAACTTTAAGTGTTACCTATGGCAATAGATCCTCTATACCACAATTTGTATACCACAAATGAGTAATTGACACATGTATATATAACAATTATTATAATTGTCATTTATATATGTGTCAATTACTCATTTGTGGTACACACTTGTGGTACACAGGATCTTGAGCCGTTACCTATGTAGAGATTAATTGACAATGACAATCATATTTCGGCAATATCTAGACAAGGAAAGTTTATCTTTGAGGATATCAATAATTTGAACAAAAATAAAGATAGAAAATATGAAGACCTGAATCTCAGTTGCGGAGAGAAAACGTTTGAGAACTTTAGAGACGCCTTTATTTTCGAGCAACTGAGTAAGTCAGTAGGGGGACTCCATTTCGGGCTTTTGAAGATTTAAGAGAAATATTAGTATTTGATTACAATAAACAAATATACTAATAATTATGTCATTTTATTTTTTAGGGGAAATTCTGTCATCCTATTTTTCAATTCTTTAAAATTTAACTTTGAGAAAATCTCACTTTTCCTCCCTGAACTTACACTTTTTCCCTTGAACTTTAATTTTTCGTATTGTTCATCCTGCGCTTACATTAATATTGCACTTTCCCCGGCTCTTTTCCTCTCACTTTTATGGCCAAAGAGTTAAGTCGTTGATAGTCCACATAAGCGCATCTCTTAACTTGAAATTTGTTTTTTCGATATATCGTATGTTTCAACTCCTACTCCCCATAGTTCATTCAATTCATCGATCAAGGGCCTCAGGTACACATCAATTATGGCCTTAGGATTATGTGGTCCAGGAATTAGGCAAGTTAGAAATATATATGGCAGAGTCATACACATTTCAGGAGGTAAGTTATAAGGCGTCACAATAACTGGCCAACAAGAATATGGTTGGACGTTATTACTGAACGGGTTAAACCCATCTGTACATAACCCGAGTCTAACATTTCTTGGTTTTGCAGCAAACTCCGGATGAGTATTGTCAAAATTCTTCCAAGCTAGTCCGTCAGATGGATGAATCAAAACTATTTCCTCTTTTCTGTTTTCTGAGTGCCACCTCATGTGGGAAGCTGATTGCGGAGAGGCAAATAATCGTTTAAGTCTAGGAATTAAGGGTAAGTAGTGCATTCTTTTATGAGGAATTGGTTTACTTCTCTTGTCGCAACCCGACCTAGTACTCTTGAAACGTTCAAAATGACAAAATTTGCATTCAGTCAGGTGAACATCTTCCTTGTAATATATCATACACCCATTTTTACAACAATCAATTTTTTGGGATGTTAATCCATGCTTTGCCACCAACTTCTTTGCTTTCTAGAAATTATTAGGAACTAAATTCTCTTGAGGCAACAAGGACTTAATTATCGAACAATTTCGATCAAAACACCCTTGTGCCATGTTGTAGTTGGATTTTAATGACATTAGTTGAAGAGCCAATGACAACTCCGAGTGATTGTTACAACCTTCGAACACGGGTCATTGAACACTTTCTAACACTTTGTAGAATTCTTGAGCTTCTTCGTTTGGAGGGCTATTTGCATAAACAGTATCCCCGATGTTGCAGTTGAAGGCACCACCTCTCATGGCGTCATATACAATATCTTCATATTTGTTGTCCTCCTCTTAATGGATATATTGATCACTACCCGAAGGTCCAATAATATTAGGTTGTGTCGTTGGCTCAACCTCTCCATGACTTATCCAATACCAATAATCAGCCACAAACCCATATTTAAATAAATGTACTTGGACTTTCGCAGAAGACGCGTATTGCATATTTTCACATTTCCGACAAGGACACCGAAGTACTCCATTTCCTATATATTCGGGTTGCGATCTTGCATATTCAAGGAATTGTTTAACCCCATATAACCACTCTGGGTTGAAGTCATTTCCGTCATTCCGATTGTACATCCAACTACGTCGAATCTGAATATTCATCTAGCTTCTACATTTGTTGTACAATTTAATAAATTAGTTAATTCATTGCATTTTTATATATAGCAGAATTTTCACCATTTACATCAGCACCACCATAATCACCTTCGCCGTCAAAGTTACGGCGGTCATAACGAACATTACGACATTCGTTGTCATACGGAGACCACTGACTATATGGAGAAGAACAACGTAGTGGTTCAACTTCCTCCACTGTACGTAAAGTTGGATTAAAGGCAATGATCTCCTCATCAACATCATCTTGTGCACTTGATCCTCCTATAACACATCCATCAAGTTGGTAACTTAAACTAACTTTGTCCATGATTTTTTTTCCTTTACACCAAGTCATAAGTTTCTTTGATTTCTCTTTCTCTTTTTTTCCCCAAGTTGACTCTATCCTCATAATTTCTCTCTCGGAGAAAAAATCAGGTACAAATTTAACTTAAAACAACTATGAGCATAGTGCATTGTTATCTCCCAATCTTCTTCATCTGATACTTTCACTATTTCGTTATCAACACCACATTTGCGATATATATCAAAAATATCAGTATCCCTATCTATATTCAACTTCTCGTAAATTTTATCAACTAGTTCTTCAAAAGAAATTCTCCTATCCATCATTATTGTTTTCACGGAATTTTTATCACCACTCAATGCCATTTCTCATCCATTTGGCGTGTAAAATCACCGTCATATCGAAGATATGCCGCCATATCGAAGATATGTTATAATTTTGTCCCTTCCTACAAGTAAAAACAAAAATTAATACAAAAATTATCTAAAAAATGCATTTGTGAATTTTGGCAGCATGGTGTTTGGCATTTGGTCTTTCCCAACGACAAATGCCAGGCTTATCTTCATGGCATTTGGCGTTTGGCAAACGCCAAAGGCCATGAAGATAAGCATGGCATTTGCCGTTTCACGTTTGGTCTTTCCCAAACAGCAAATGCCAGGCCTATCTTCATGGCATTTGGCGTTTGGCAAACGGCAAATGCCATGCTTATCTTCATGGCCTTTGGCGTTTGGATAATTCCAAACGCCAAACGCCAAAAAACGCAAAATTTGCAGACGCTATTTTTCTACATTTTGCGAACTAAATCACTCAATAATACATCAAAAATTCAAGTAACTTGCAAATGCTTACCTTTTTTTGTTGTTCTTCTTCCTTTTCTTCTTTGATTTGAGTGAAATTTGTGTGAAAATAAGTAGTTGTGGGAAGAGAATTGGGTTAGGGTTTGGGGTTGATTTTGGGAGAGAAATTGAATTGATTTTGGGTGGGGTTGATTTTGAATTTTGAAAATTTTGGGGTATATTTGCTATAGTTTAGTTTAATTAAGAAGAGTTAACTAATTTAGTTTAGTTGATTAATTAATCTTGTGGTCTTTTTGAAATATTTAATGGCTTTTGTGTAATTTAAATTTTTTTTTATGGCTTTTCAGAAAATGTCTTAATAATAAGGGAATGTTCGTCTCAGGTTTCTGAAAATAGTTTCCACAATATATAGGGGCTATTTGTTTAGAGATTGGGAAAGTCGTGAAGGTGTGTGAAATAATATCGATTTGCGTAGTGTTGTTTGTTTGAATTTTGAGGGAGTGGTTTGAGAAATAAAATAGATGTAGTTTTTTTTTTTTTTGAAGAGTTAGGTTGTAGGTGTAAGACTTTATGTCAAACCGTGTTTGTTATGCGACATAAATTATGTAAGAGATACGTTACTTTATGTTAAATAAAAGTAGAGTTGGTATAAGTTTTGTTTAGAGATAAGTAAATTATTGTTTGTTTGGCTTTTTGAGAAAGTAGTTTGAGAAAATTGAGATTTATAAAATTTATTTAAATAAGTAGAAAATATGTTTGTTTGACATTTTTCAAACACAAAATAATTTTGAAAAGCGCCAAACAAACAGGCCATACTATTTTGTCATCCTACTTTCATTTTATTTTTTGAGAAAAATTTTGTCATCCTATTTTTCAATTCTTTAAAATTTAACTTTGAGAGAATCGCACTTTTCCCCCTTGAACTTTATTTGTTGACATTGTTCACCCTAAACTTACATTAATGTTACACTTCCCCTTAACTCTTTTCCGTCCACTTTTCTGGTCAAAGAGTTCAGGGATGAAAGTGTAACACAAAAGTTTAGGGTTGAAAGTGCAACACAAGTGTAATTTCAAGGATAAATTGCAACTCAACTATAAGTTCGAGGAAAGCGTAATTTTTAATTATAATTACTTCATTATTTTGTTTCTTTAATTAAATAATTGGTTGCAAAAAATTAAGTTTATCCCTCTAAATTTATATCAAAATTGCACTTTTCCCCCTAAACTTCCACCGTAAACTTTTGCTTTGAAGTTTCCTCCCTGAACTCTTCGGCAGGAAATGTGGTCAGTAAAAGAGTTCAAGGAAAAAATATAAGTTCGTGGGAGAAACTGTGGTTTTCAACACAATATTAAGTTCCACACAAAAATAAAAAATGCTTAATAGGTCTCTTTATCCATGAACTTACAACATGCTTCTCTTCGGAAGTTAATTGTAACTGGGCCATCAACGAGTTTGCGGACTCTATCTTAGATATTGGACGTTTTTTTCTAAGTGAAAATTTAAGCATGTGCGTAAAGGAAATTATGTGGTTATCCCGGTGGATTTAATTTATTGGAGTGTTGGATGAGCGATAAATGTGAATGAGAGGACAATATTTTGTCGTTTTATGCATATGTGTTTATCGTCCAAATCCTATAGATATAATACACCGATATAGAATGAATGTAACAGTTAAAAATGAAAATTGATGCCACACATGATCTTGCTGCTTGTGCTTTTTGTCGTGTTTGGTCCAAATTTGTTAGACCCTATGAACACCCTTTTTATTTTGTGAAGGAGCATACTCGTTTTAATTCTTGCTAGTTTTATTCAAGTTGTTGATGATAAAAATAATGGGTTTGATAGATTTACAAAAGAGCAATTTAATCCCTGTAAAAAATTTAAAGGAGCGGATAAATATCACTTTTGGTCCCTCTTATCATTAACTTTTTATAAAGTGGTCCCTTTTATGTTTTTTTCCCACTTTAGTCTCTACTATGAATTATTTATTTCACTTTAGTCCTTATCAGGTGGTTCTGATAACACGTGACATGCATATGAATATTTTTTAGAGCATTTTCGTCCGTTCGCTATTGAGACCATTTGAGATATTGTTTAATTGGTGAGCAATTTTGGTGTTTGAAGAAGCTTTTGGGAGAAAACTTTAGTTTGGAACGAATGGACGATTAAGTTGGACTGGAATGAAAGCCTAGTTTGGAAGAGATTAAATCTTTAGTTTTTTTTCAAATGATTGGAAAGACGAAAATATACATGTTAGTTTACTTGAAATGACGAAATTGCCCTTTTGAGCATATCACATGTTACCGGAACCGCCTTGGAACACCTGAAAATGACTAAAGTGAAATAAATAATACATAGTCGGGACTAAACTGAGAAAAAAAACATAAAAGGGACCATTCTATAAAAAGTTAATGATAATAGGGACCAAATGTGGTGTTTACCCTAATCGAGTACTTTACCTTTTTCAACTTGGAAACACAGCTTTTACAACATATAACTCAACCTAACCAGCAACATAAAATAGAAATTAATTAAGTAGTGATTCATAAACTAGAAAAATCTACACATAGTAATACATACACTACCAACAGAAAACACATAATTGGTCCAAATTAAATGAATGAAAATGCAAGCATATGATCTCATGGAACTATTACATTTCTATATCTCATTCAATCTCATGGACCCAAAAAATTAATAAAAATATACAACTTCATTAATAATTCCCATTCTTTCCGGGTTTACTATAATTTATTACTCTATAATTTAGCCAACAAAAGCTACATAATACTGATAAAAACTAAATCCATTTTCAATGAAAATTTTCTTTTGCAAAAGCTGCTGCAAAGCTTTTAAAGTTTTAATACAATACTGTAATCAATCCTAACAACAAAACATTTCAAACAATTCACAACCGTAACCTAAATTCATTTTTTATGCAAATTAACTACATCATCATCATCATCAGGCTGAGACTGTCGGTTTCGGGGCTGCGGCTGGGGTTGGGACTGATCAAACTGTAGATCGGAGCGTGGGGCATATGGAGGACAGGAAGACAGCAAGCTTCCATCTGGAGGCTGATATGGACTTTGTAGGAGTGGCATGCCCTTGGGAGGTGGATACGAGGCATGATCAATACCTGTGGGGGGTGGACACGGGGCATGATGCATACCCGTGGGAGGTGGATACGTGGCATGATTCATAGCGTTCATCATACTCACATAGGGCTCCAAAAATAGATTTATATACCTATGTTGCTCCTTAATAAACTTCTGTTGCTCCTCAATAAGCTTATGTTTCTCCAGGTGAACCTTCTCAAAATGCTTCTGTTGCTCCAGCAGAGCCTTCCCAAAATGCCCCGTCAAATCACATAGTCTCTCAAGATTCTCCAGACGAAGCTCTTCTTCTTTCTTATAGCCATCCAACTTTGCTTGTAGACTCTGGATTCTCGAGATTAGCTCCAGGCCAGCTTGTGGAATTCCGTACGTGGGTGATTTCTTAATAACAAATTGAAACAACAGTTAATTAATACATATAAGAAATACTAAGAAACTTGTTACAAATTTATATTACCTGCATCACAGACTGTGTTCCGGGATCCGATGCTTCACCTCCCTCTGTTGAACCCTGACTCGACGAAGAGTCCATGAACCTTCTCTACAAATACATGTGTATCCATAAATATAAATAGATAAAAACAACATATTAACTTAAATCAAACGCAACACACTAATTAACTTAGTTGCTATGTAACTTACATATGTATTCTCTGAATGCTCGTCGACCCATTTCTGAGAATTTGCCCCATAACCAATTTCTGCACTATCCTGAGACAAGTAAAACAGCAGAAATAAATATCTATGGCATGAATGTACATGGTTAGAAACATATAGTGCCACTTTATTGTCATAAAGATTCCTGCTGTTTGTACAGGCATACATAGCACTAGCCTGTATATGTACATATCCATTACTCCATGTGAAAAATAACCAGAAGCAAAAACAAACTAACTTTAGCCCAATATGAATTATCTATAAGCCACACATCAGCAAATTTAACCTCATCAACTTTTACTCTTTGAAACACGTTCACTGCAACATCAGCAAATACTTTCAGAAATGTAATATAAATTTGCTACAATATTCCCTACAGGAAAAGCAAATGGCCTTTTATCTTTACAGATGAAGAACGTGTGGATATTCTCTCGGAATAGAAGCAGCAGAAACAAAGCCACATAAATACATAGGTCGTCACCAAACCTAGAGAAAAAAGATAAATGTTACCACCCTAGCTTTCTTCTAAACATGCAGAAGATACCCACAGAGCCATGCTTATCTATCTTTAAATAGTAAGAGCTGCAACCAAATGATTTACAATTATACCAGCATGACATCCATGTTTTCAAATTTGACATATATATATTCCACTTTGGTGATAGGGGAAGTAGGCGAAATCAAAAACATAATCTTTTCTTTCCTTTTTATAGATATATTTGTCTATGTATTTATTTACTTTTAAAATTTGACGAAAATTATAGACTCCTGAAAGTCTAACTCACTAGTACAACTAAATCATGAGGTTGCAGCTAGAATAAAAGGGGATGGAAAGGATATTATATCTTCCTACTGAGTTATATTAAGCTGATAAACAAAAACACAACTAAGGCCAAAAAAAGAAAAAGGAAAATTTTCGATAAACAAAATGCAGTTTACCTCAGCAGAACCGTCGTGCTGTTTCATGGGAAATTTAGAATGATTGAATATATCTACTCCATTGTTCAGATTTTCTTTACTGCCTTCATCAGTGTGCTTAGGAGATATATTTTGAGCCGCAACATGATCAACTTGGAAATTTTCCTCTTTATTTTGTGGGTAAGCATGTCCATTGGCCCCAGGGAGTGTATATGTGGTTGAACATCTGTTACTTCTTCCAGGCCTTTAGTCATTTTAGGTTTTGATTCTTCAAGAGCTGCTTCCTGACCAGACTGATTTTCATTTTCATCAGAAACTGTTCCTTTCCTTTTCTTGGAAGCCTTGTTACATTCGTCAGCCTCATTTTCTGCAGCTTCAATTGATCTCTTTTCAGATTTGACTTTTGATTCTGCCTTAGAACCAGATAACTTCATGGAAACTGTGGCTTTCTTTTGTCTTATCGTCTCTTCGACTTTAACCTTGTCTTGAGCTGATTCATCAACTTTATTAGTAAGCCCCTTATTTTTACTTTCCAAGTCACAATACTTATCATCATCCAACAGATTGTCCTTCTTCAGCTTCTTTTTCTTCTGTTTATCTTTAGATTCAACTATGACCTCAGAACCATTTTTGTAATCATTGCCCTTGGTCATTATACATTTATGCTTCTTTTCAATCACCTCAGGAATTAAGTCTAATTGCTTTTCATTGACATCTACAGATTCCAATTCTAATTTGATAGGAAATTCATGAAGTTTTTCATCATTAGACTCATTTGATGCATTGGATTTCTGTTTATTGTGACTGAAAGCATCTGATACCGTATGGCCTTTCTCGTCTTTTCCATTTGTATATAATTTATACTCCTTTCTATTCATTTCCATCTCATTAGGCGTTCTTCCAGTGTCCATGAATGCAACTTCCCCATTATTTTTTATCTTCTTAATTTTAGTTTCATGATCTCGGTTTTTTTCTGCTGACCCAACCACTTTTTCTTCTGCAGACACAATTATTCGTTAAACGTAACATACCTCATTCACCTATTAATCACCGGGTAGCACTAGGAAGATATAGGGAAATTAAGATTTACACTAGTCGTTCGTAGAGCTTACCTTGCTTATTATGGGTATTCAAGTCTTCATCGACATCTTTACTGCACAAAATATACATTAACAGCTTCAGAATTGAGATTAAAAAAAAAAAAATGGTTCTAATATAAAAAAACATTGCCAATAAGTAATCAGATTGGAGACAAAGGACATAAAATATTCCAAATTTATATCAGCTGGAACTGTGTGTCAACCTAAAAAATTCATTCCAACTATAAACCGTAATGCAATTCTATAGAGCTCAACTAATGATTGTCAAACACAGGAGCATTGGTCCTCCTCATGCCTAAAGCGACTCGAGGAATACTCGGAAAAGAGATGAAGATGCAATGATGAAAAATGGCGAGAGAAGAGTCAAGTTAATAACAGGAGGATTGCTGCAGCCCTTCAATTATATGAAATTTATGAAGATTGCACTTAATTCATGTTTCACAGAATCCAGTGCTCTTGCCTTACCACATAACATATGTTACTCATTGCACATCAAAAACCCAAATATCAACTTTCAACCGCAAGTAAAATTAATTATGATACTATATTCAATATCAAATCAGTTAATCTAAGCGCATTTCGCATGCAAATTATTCCGACTTGATTAATGTTGCATACAAGCATCATCCATGACATAATCATAGCACATCTACTTGAACTGAAAACAACCTTAACTTCAAGACCGAGATATAAGTGGTTGATTATGTAAGCATGTTATGCTATGTCATGAGTATATACAAGAAGGTAATTGTACACATTGGAAACAGAAGTCGTATAGTTGGAACGTCAAGTTCGCTGTACATAAATCGAGAATGAGCCTCAGATGCAGATCAATATAGGTGAAATACTAATTATTCTCCGCACAAGAGGCAAAACTTATTGAATAGCTTACCATGTCACCAGATATTCGGACAAAATCTCGTTCAAGTTAAGTGCCTTATCCTTCCAATCGTCACCCTGAACCCGCAAAAACAAAAATTTATAAGACCCATTTACTAAAAATTATAATCAGTGAAATAATTTCTTCTGCGTAAATATATTTTCAGAAGCACCAAACAGCCACTGTTGCTTCATATTTTTACTGCCATTGACTTATAAACAAGTAACATACAATGAAATGTAAAATTACAGAGTACAATCACCAAGGTCAATTGTGCAACATTTTTCTTTACAAATTGCAATAAAAAATAAAGCACAACACCCACACACACGGGCTCCTTATACATACAAGAACAAAATCTGAGACCTGAATTTCAGCTGAGGAGAGAAAAAGTTTGAGAACTTCAGAGAAGCCTTTATTTTGGAGCCACAGAGCAACTGAGCAAGTCATTATGGGCTCCAGTTCGGGCTCCATTCGGGCCGGGTTTTCGGACCGGGTGATTCCCATTGGTGCGGAGTTTCTCTGCTTGCGAGGAGAACTTGGCGAGCTTTTAAATGCAGTCAGGGACGGCGATATATGGGTTTTCGATTATAGTGAATTCGGGCCGTTTCCTAAAAAAAAAAGAATTCGGGCCGCATTATAGTATTAATATGGATTTAACAAGGGGTGGGAACTGGGAAGTGAGCCTCTTTTAGAATTCCTTCAACTTGGCACTTTCCACCTTGAATTAGATTTTTTTGGCACTTTAGACCTTGAAAATATAATTTATTTGACATTTTACATTCTAGTACATTTTAGTGTGTGTTTTTGTAAGAAAATTAATTGGTAGAAGTGTAGTATAGTCTTTTTTGAATTTTTTTTTGCCACTCTCCATCCTAAAAATATAAAATATTGTTACTTTGCATTCTGAAAATATAAAATGTTGGCACTTTTCACCCCGATTAATTTTTTTGCACTATGCACCGTAGAAATATAATTTCTATGGCATTTTGCACCTTAATGTGTTTTCTTTTCTTTTGGAAAAAAGCCATTAATGTCGAACATTATGTCTCAGTAAAAATTAAATTACGTTGTCTTTATTTTGATTTTCAAGAATCCTCTAGATTATTTAAGTTATATCTAAAAAACACATTTACAAATATAACATGTTATTATATTGCATGATATTATTTCTATAAGACTCATATGCAATCGATCCTAATTTTGTACATGACATACCTACAAATCTAAAAGTATATACTATTAACATTTTAAATTTATTAAATTGCAAAAATAATAAAAAAAAAAAAAGTTCTTACCTAATCATTATAGCTGGAGTTTTGGTTAAAATACAAAATGTGCCAAAGATATTAAGTTGAGGTTGAAAATGCCAAACAAATATATTTATAGAGTGCAGAGTGCCAACATTCGATATTTTCAGTGTGTAAAGTGTCAATATCTATATTCTCGTGGTGAAAGTGTCAAAATAATAAAAAATGACTATTCTAACCTTTCATTAATGATTTTTTTTCTCCATAAAAACACACTAGGATGTAAAATGACAAATAAATTGTATTTTCATGGTGTAAAGTGCCAAAATTTGAAATTAGAGTGTAAAGTACCAAAAACCTTTAAAGTTCATTATTTGGTCAATGTGATTTAGAGTATTCAGATAATGTTCTTCAATTTCATCTATCTTTTATTGATTTCATCCACTTTTCACAATATAATTTATTTTTAACAATTTAACATATTTTCAATTAATTTAACTTGTTTCTTGATTTTGATAATATTGTTTGTTTGCGTTTCTTGAGATAATATAAATAGTAAATATAGGTTTTAGAAATAAGTTAGTTCTTTTTTACAAAGTATTGGAAGATAAATAGAGTGGTAGCGCTAAATCATGTTTATTAATTGAAATAAGTAGTGTTATGTAAAATCAAAGTATACTTCGCTTAAGTCTTTGGAGATAATATTTATTATGAAATAGTTTTTGAAAATAAAGAGATGATATGTTTTTTAATGTAAAAAATATTGTTTGTTTGATTTTTTAAAAGGCGCTAGATAATCTCTGAAAAACAATTGATGCCATTTAATATTTTGTGGGTGAAATATATAAATTTATGCGTGAGTTCATTTTTTATGATGACACTTTAGATCGTATGTCTGGCATTACCTTTATTTTTTCTTTAGTTAAAAAATATCTAAACATATTTTAAATATAGTTATTGAACCGTGAATCGTATCGCGTATCGGTGAGCCCTTGTATCGTAACGAATCGTGTATCGTATCGTAAGATACAAATCACTTATAAAAAATTGAATAACATATATCTTCCACATTATTAAGAAATAGAAACATGTAAAAGACTAACAAATTAAAGTAAAAAAATCATCTAAAAAAAATCAAGTTTCAAATTTAAACTTTTCTTGTCAAAAAATAAAAAGAAATAATAGAATTTTCTAAATTAACATCGAAATATAAATCTTAAATGATTTTATTTACTCAAATATAAACTACACATCACCACCAATATCAATGTTACCCAAATAAAATAATATTTTAATCAAATAATCAAATAAAATAAAGTTACCACCAATTAAGTATAAACTCTGTGATACTCTATATTCATTCAGATTACATAAAGTACTCTCAATCTTCAATAAGAAATAATAAAATAAAGTTCCAAAACTAAAATAAATACTAAATAATTGAACTGACCGTATAGTTATACCTCATTATTATTATACTAAAAAGACAAAATTATACAGCACTAGAACTCAATATTATTATACTATAAAGACAAAAGTATCAATCCACACATAACAACACTTGAGATAGATAGTTTCACATAAAATATCACAATATTTAACTGCGACGTACATCTAATAGCAAAGAGAAAAAATATTATGCATTTGGTATGGGTTTCCAATTGACCATTCTCTATATTTGTAAAAAATTAAAAAAAAAATAAAAAAAATATTAAAGTCAAAGAATCGTACGTATTGCAAATGTATCGTGTATCGTACGATTCATATCGTATCGCAAACGAATCGTTGCGAAACAAACACCCTGCGATTCTTTCGACCGAGTCGAATCGCCAGGACCTAGAATCGTATCGAATCGTACGATTCGTATCGTGAATCGTAAGATACTTACTACTACTATGATTTTAATACGTTTCAGGTTGAATTTATAAATAGACAAACGAGGCAAATAAAAAAAGATTTAAAAATCTTGATAACATATTCAAATAGACTGGGTTAGAACTTAGAATATTAATGAGCGTGACATGGGCTTGTAAAACGTAAACGCATGGCTTATTTTATTGAAATGGGCTTATTATGAGACCCAAATTAAAGTAATGGACCTTAAATAACATATCCAGCCCAGTTAATGCTCCGTGTTAAATTAAATATACAAAATAGGGGCTGATTTTTATTAATTTTCGTTATATAAGTTGGACTAGAAATGACGAACCGCATTTATATTCTTCAAATGTGGTAATTCTTGGCCTAAATTTCTCCATAGGGCAGTTCGATTTTTTCAATTTTTTTGGGAGATATAGCTTATAGCTTGGGTTAATGTTGAATTATGCATAAATCTTTACATGCATAGCAAAAAAGAAAAGGGATCAAATAAGGTAAAGGAACCAGTTCAAAATTGTAGTAATTTACCCTTTGGACTATAACTGATTGCATTTATGGTCGTGAACCAAATGGAGATATATGAAGGCCATCTCCAGTTGAATGGAGCAACTCCCCATCTTGTCTGCATGTTTTACTTAATCTGTTATTTTCAAACGAACCAACAATCCAATATATTTAATTCAGTTTCAAATTTTCTCAAGTGTCACTTAAAAATAATAATAATAATAATAATGATAATAAATAAGAAATTCGTAAAAATAAGAAAATAAAAAATAACTAAACAATAATGGAAAAAAAAAACAATTATTATTAATGCAGCAATACAACAAACTCTACAACAAGTTGAATCAAGGGCCTATGAAGATAAATCACGGGTAAAATCAGAATCGCCTAGGTTGCTCCCCCCCTCTCGTTGCACCCCTTCGATCGAACCTCCTAAATTTAGCTTTTTTTTTTGTGCGGATGATGTCCTCCTTCTTCATCTTCCAAAATTATATTGATAGACGAATCATATTATATGTAGTTATTGAGAATACCTTCATTTCAATTTCATTATCATCCTGTTTGATGGCTATTATTGCAGCATGTCTATCGATATCATATGAATTTTGAAAGATGAAGAAGGACAACATCATCAGCAAGAAAAAAAAAAAAAAAAAAAAAAAAAAAGCTATACAGGATTTTTTTGCGAGTCGAAAAGTTCTAGTATTTTTTTTGCCAACGAGCAGTAGTATGAGATCAATTTTATAATTTTTTTATATTATAGTATTTGATATATAGTAATTTATCAAATATAATAGTTACGGAATCAATTTTGCGACTGTTCGACTTGATGGACACATTGACAATTCAGGTCAAAATAGGATTATATTGTCAACATATATTTGTTACAAGATTTTTTTATAAGTCTAAAAAATTATAGGATTTTCTTCAAGCGAGTAATAGTTATAATATTTGACAATAATTTATCAAAAAAAAAAGTCTATATATATCTCAATCATAAAGCTACGTGTATCCTAATGCTTGTGCATGTTAACAGGATACCATCCACCAAATCCTCATCACATGACACGTTAAAGTCTTATCTTAAAACAATCAAAAGATGAAACCTATAAATACGTAGTACTATATATCCTGAAAAAACCTAAAAAGAAAAAAAAAAGGATCAATATATGTGTAGATTTAAAAATGGAGGCAACAAAAGAAAGAAAAGAGCAGACGCAGAAAGAGGAAAAGAAAAATAATATTAAAATAGATCCAATGAGTAAAACAAGAGAGGTGATTCAACATGCTATAATCTCTGAAAATGATTATAATCATAGGAACAAATTTGAAGATGATGATGATGGTACTGCAAAAAATCCAGAAGATGTTTTGGTTTATTCAAGGACTGTTCACAAGACTGATTCTTCAATTGAGTGATTTTCAATCCTTTTTTTTTTTTTTTTTTGTATTTGTATTTGTTTTGTCTATTGTTTTTACTATGTGTAACGTGATCTCTGCGACTGTGTGTATATTTCGGTATTAGATTTTGGTGTATTGTAGAAATAGGTATTGTGGACGTTTTTATTTTTTATTTTTGGAATATTTATTAATTTGGGTGTTTTATTTGGAATTTGGTGGGTTGTGAAGAACGTTTAATCTCTTGAAAAACAATTCATCAAGAAAATATATCTCGAGAAAATATAACAAGAAAGGATTAATAACTGGATTTCCCAAATTATTCTCGTGGGGCAGGTATTAATTATCCAGTGGTGGATGTTTCCGTGGGTTAAAATTAAATCACATGGCCCACGCGTGTAGGTTTGTAAACGAGTTAAATAATGTCGAACGACACATCATTCAAGTTTGGATTGAATTTTATTGAGTTCGAAATTTGTGTTTGAGTTTGATTTGATTTATTAATGAACTGAGCTCAAACGAGTTTTTATCGAACGAGCTTGAGTCGAGTATCGAATAGCTTGATATTTTACATGTGTTTTTTTTTAATTTTTAGCTTATCGAGTCGAACTTTAATAATTATCAAACGAGAAATCTTGTTCAAGCTTGTTTGACGAACAGAGCTTAACGCTGAATTTTCCGTCGCTACATCCGTCGCTAATATTGCTATTTTAGCAGATTTTTCTAGTGTACAAGCTTATTTGACGAACCGAGCTTAAACGAGCTTTTATCGAACGAGCTCGAACAGAGTATCGAATAGTTTAATTTGATATTCAACCCTACTTGTGTGTATTATATAGATTAGAGTTTACGCATTTATTAACATCGATTAATTTTGGGATAAAAAAATAGTGTTTGAAATTTGAAATGCTTAAGAAGTTGAAAATGCATAAGATAGCGAACTCATGTTTGAATTTCTGTTGGGAGAGATTCTAATTTAATGTGTCCGATCCAAAAAGAGATTAAATTCTTAAATAACAAAATGAATATTCATATTTTCCATCATCAATTGATTTTGATTTTGATTTTAGGCTAAGAAGCAACAATTGGTTTAATGTGCTAATAACAATATTTTTGGGCCAAGTGATGGGATGGCATCTGAATTTTTTTAAATTGGTATCATAGCTAATAATTTTAGTACCAGTCAAAAAGGCAAAAATGGTGCAAGTTCGCCCTTCCAAATATTTGAGCTCATAATTTTATCTCAGAATTTACAAAACTTATACAATCTTAAGACTTTCTTTGCGTCCAATTGCGAAAGTGAACTTCACACGCGGGCCGATAGCAAGGTTCACTTGTACAATTGAATCGAAAAAAGTCCCAGAATAGTAAGTTGTGTGGTAAAATTGATAGTTTCGAATACTTGTGCGACAAAAATTGAAAAAAAATAAAATCTTGTGATGTGATGATTCATGGGACCCTTGTGGATACGACATTTTTGAGAAAGCTCCATACCTTATACACAAATTAAAATAAAAGCATGTGATCGATCAGGAACTATTCTAGCAATGAATTGTAAAAACGTACTCTTTTGTAAGCAATTGAGTTTCAGAAATTGGTGGTCCGGACACAACATATGCAAACTAATACTAAATTGTATTTTGTACCCTGAAAATATATGGTTTTGATATTTTGCACTTCAGCTTAAGAGTTTTGGCACTACGTAATCCTAGTATGTGTTTTAATGAAAAATTTTATTGATGAAAGATTATAATCGTCGACATTATATATAATTGAATCTAATAGCAAATGTGGAGCCATGTTTATGAATTTGAATATTTGTCAATGAACACATAAGAAGAATGACATCAAAGTATGTAGATTCATTCTTTTGTTACAAAATTATATTTTTATTTCTCAATAATTGATCCTTCAAAATCTTTGGTCTTCTATATATGGTATATAATTGCACTTCTAGTCCCACTCTAATATAATTAAAAAAAATCTGATGCTCATGCAATGACTAAAGAAAATCTTAATTAAAGAAAACAATTAGTATCTAATTGAAGAACAAAAATCTTCGAAATTAATTTGATGATAGAAAAAGGAATCTTCAACGTTCTGCCAATTCATCATACATGAAAAAGTAAGAACATATATATTAATTTATGCAAGGAGAAATTAATAGAAATAAATACATAAATATATCTAATAATATAAATGAGGTAGCTCTATGTATGTGCATTGAGAACCAAGCGGCGGGCACATTTAGTGCAGACATATCTCCGTTTAACTACAAAGCCAAGTGGCAAGAAGCAGAGGCGCCACGTGGACTCCACATCCACCGCTTCCACTTTGCCGTCGCAGAAGGGGCAAGCCCCCGTCGCTTGTTTTCGCCCCAACTCTCTCTCTTTTTCATCACAAACACGAAATGCACAACAAAACATTTTTTTATTTTTGGCTTGTAATTATTGGGTCGGGGAAAAGCACTTATATATAGAGTAGAGATTCGGAGATAAAAAGTAGAGTTAATGACAATTTGACCCCTTTATATTCATAGTGTTCAATTTAATCCATTGTAATTTGAAAAAAGCAATAAAAGTTTCGCACCGTTTTCTTAACTTTTTAGATGTGGCACTTTACCCCCGTATTATGATAATATGATAGTTAATTACCTACATGTATTATGATAATGATAATATAGTCCCGCTGTATTATGATAAATATGATAATTTATCCCATGTGTTATTAAAAACTTTTTATGCCCACTGTTAATTTCGGCAAGTGAGTTGCGGTGGAGTAAATTGGTTCTTTAAATTTTTTTACTGAAATTAAATTGCTCTTTTTTAAATTATAGGGGATAAATTGACATTAACTCATAAAAATTATATACGAATAAGAAACAAACGCGTTTTTTCATTGCATGTAAGGGGCAATTTGGCCCAGCGATGCAACAACCACATTTCACAATTGCATGTCAAACGCAAATTAAAGACTGTTTGGCCGCCTTTTTTGATTTTGGATTCTGCAATTTAAACGTGAGAATCTCACGTTATATGGAAGTAAACCATTAGTTACTTTTTGCTTACCGTAATTTTGTAATTTCGTAAATTTGTATATTTTGTCCTTTTTTGCCTCAAGTCATCCTAGTGTGTGCATGAAGCCATTTTTACTTTTCTATCCACCAAATAATTACGAAGCCATACCAAATAGTAATTATGAAGACATATTATTTTTTTATCTATTTTTTAAATCTTTTCAAGAGTAATTAAATAGTAAAACTCTTGTAATTGGCTCAATTACATGTTTATTATTAGCTTACAATATTTTTTATACTAGACCAACTTATCTTTTTCACTGTTCTACTTAACTCTAGAATTTTTCCTTGTCTAGTAGATTTATAAATAAGGTTAATTTAGTAAATTCCATGTGAAAATGCAAATCCAGATCTAATTTAAGAAGTTAAATTCAAACGTTTAACCAAATATTAGATAATCAATTATTGTATAATTACTTTTAACATAATAGATTCTTCAATAATCAATTCTATGGTCCAAAGTCCAAACTCTCCCTAAGGGTGAGTTTGGCCCAACGATTGGAGCTCTTAAAATCACTTTTACATCTCTATTGTGATTTTTGAAGTGTTTGGCCCTGATTATAAAAATTACTTCTGTTCAATCGTGATTTTCATGATGTTTGGCCCCTAAGACCATAATCACTTTTGGGATCTCGAGAAACAAAAAATCAACTTATTTTAGAAGCAACTAAAGTGTTACTTTTACAAAAGCTATTATACAAAAGCAATTATTCTATAATAAATTTTTATCATAATCAATTATTACTAAAATTAATTTTAGTAAAATTAATTCTCCTATAATTACTTTTTGAATCGCTAAGCCAAAATTAGTTGTGAATAAATCACTTTTGGAAAGTTGATTGGCAAATTTCTCTTTAAAAGTTTATGTTGAAGTGGAAACATTAATTACTAACTTTCTGGAAGCGTGGTTGAGTAGTACTGGAATTGTTGAATCAATTTCACTTTGTCAAAATTAAAATACATTTGACGTCATTTTTCAATTTCACTTATGTTCCGTTCGATTATCTTTTATGTTTCAATTGCACAAAATTATAATAAAGTTCTGACATATTTTTCGTAAAAAATCCGTAACTTAAACGCCGTAAATTTCACTTCTAGTTTCATATTTTAAGGATAGTAAAACGCATTTAAAGAAAAATGAGAGTAAATATGGAAAATTGAGGCGTTGTGTTATTGGTATGTACTTAAAGCGAGTAAAACACAACACGACATTGAAGGAGGGAATATGTCTATGAAATGAATCTTTTTGCTAATTAAAATAACATATAATATTTTTCTATCAATTAAAAATAACATAAGGGGTGTTTCTGCATTTTAGAGAAATTGAGTTTAACCCCATTTTGGATTGGAAATGACGGGCGCTTCTGTTTAAATTTAAAGGATTTTTAAAAAAAAAATTAAAATTAAAGGATTTGGTAACTATCACTTTAACGTTTAAACTGCCCATGTTATAGCATCCGAGTAATTTTAATGTCATGATATACCTGCAAGAATTTCTTCCGTCTTCTCAAATAAAAAAATAAATCCATGTCTAAAATTGTTTCTAAAATCTTAAATGGAAATTTATCTAGTACAAACAAGGAAATGTCAGAAATTTATGTGGTTTAATTATAGGTTAATAACATTGTATTTTAATGGTAATCACTGACAAAATAACGTCCCAAGTTCAAGAGGTCATGAGTTCAACTCTCATAAATATGAGTTTTTCAATAATTTAATACTAGTGTTTGACAATGGTTTATTATTTATATATAATTCTTTAAATTTGAACAATTATTAAAATAATTTCTAATGTAATG
The DNA here is from genome assembly GCA_038501285.1 of Penstemon eatonii. Classification (NCBI taxonomy): domain Eukaryota; kingdom Viridiplantae; phylum Streptophyta; class Magnoliopsida; order Lamiales; family Plantaginaceae; genus Penstemon; species Penstemon eatonii. Next base: position 6,629,201 of record CM076713.1, read on the forward strand.
ATTGATGATTAGGTGGAGGTTCATATATATATATATATATATATATATATATTCTTTCGAGGCGCGTCGGGTACATAAAGTGGGAATCTCTCCCAATAAGGATTCGAACCAGAGTTCGCTACTTTGTAGTGACTAGTCCCTTCCATTAGACCAATCACCTGTTGGTAGGTAAAATATATTGCGTAAAAAGTTAAGTAATTGAACTTTAGTGTAGAACTTTCTTTCGAGAAAATTCTTTTTTTGTCCTACCATTTCTTTTCAAAATCCAACTAAAGTATAAGCGTTCAACAAACTTAAACAATATTTAATCCAATGAAAATAATAAATAGATACAATCCGGGTATAGGTTAAACCAATCCTAATGCGACTTCTTGACAACCATTTTCCCATTTACGGTGCTTATTTATTTGAAGAGCAAAATAAATTCACCTACCTAATATATTAGAGTACATATTATTTTTTCACTTTTTCGGTGAAAAGTACATATTAATGGATTCCACATAAAAAAGGCAAAAATTGACATGGACAAATCAAAATGTATATTTACTTCTTTTGTCGTTTTCAATGGCTCTATTAGTTTATTTAAACGGAAATCTTTTTTATTTTTTTGGTTAAAGAAAAGGAAAGAAGTTACATATAACTTCGAACTTCGATTGCATCGAAATCTTGTTTTAAGTAAAGTTCACCATCACAATATCACTTAATTTCTTCTGCATCTGATCTAGTTATTGTCATTGTCCCACTTGCTTTTATTTACATGCCTCACATAAAATTCCTCTAATCGAAAACTAAAATTATACGCATACACATTAGTTAGAAAAATAAAAAATTCAGTTTTTTGTAAAGAAAATATTCACAAAAAATGATAACAATTGTGGGAGAATTAATTTATATATATAGTCAAGAAAATATTTCACTAATTGTTATAATGATTAATGACAACTTAAATTAGCAAACATTTATATCACTAATAATTATTAAAGACAACTTGATAAACATAATTGTCACTAATGTACTTGACATAATAATTATTGGAGTTAATGCCAAATTACACCGCTATAAAATGCATTAATGTTCAATTTACTTCCCGGCCTATGAATTGAAAAAATAGCACTTTACTCTCTAATAAAAAATTTTAAAAAAAAAATTTACCTCCTTCAGCCAGATAGTGTGACTCGCTTGCCGAAATTGAAAGTGTGTATGAAAAGTTTTTTGTAAAATAGGGGGGTAAATTACCACATTATCATAACATAGGGGAAGGTAAATTGTCACATATAAAAATATCAGGGAGGAAGTGTGTAGAGGGGTGTAATCGAGCCGAGTAGTGTTAAAAGACACAATGTTTAAGCATGATCATTTAAATTTTGAAATTTTGTTTTAGAGCTTGATTTGATTGTTAAACGAGCCGAGTTGAAACGAGTTTTTATCGAGCGAACTCGAGCCAAGTATCGAGCAGCTTCTTCAACACATTGTAGTACGTCGAACAGATTGTGGGACCACCCGTGGGATTTCTGTGAGTCCTCGGAATGGGATGATGCCAGAAAGGATTTTTTTACATGTATTTTATCAATTTTTAGCTTATCGAGTAGAGCTCAAATGAGCTTTTAAATGTTATCGAACGAAAAATGATGTTCAAGCTTGTTTGATTTGTGTGACGAAGCGAGCTCAAACGAGCTTTTATTGAACGGGCACAAGTCGAGTATTGAGTAGCTTGGTTTGATTTTCACCCCTAGGCCGGCGTGAAACTTTTACTCCGTATAAGACTACATAGAGGTAAAGTGTTCTTTTTCCAAACCACACGGAGGTAAATTGAACGTTATGAAAATCGCAGGGGCTAATTTGCAATTAACTCATTGTTATTATCCCTAGTCATGTACTGAGATTACGTACTGCTTGAAAATGCTTCAATTTATTCCTGTTTCGAACTTGCAGATGACGATTATTGCCATTAAGCAAAATGGTATTTTGAGTAATTCCGTTTATATCAGATATCCTTTGAAAATGAGGTTTAAGCTGGAAAATGATTTAATTCATTACTAAAAGGATCATATCATTAACCCTTTTACGTCATTATCAACAAGAAAAAATCGCAATTCATTATTCTTCCTCTACCAAAATGCATATTTTTTTTTATATGTTTAATGCCATGTCCCTAATTAAATTAATTCAGCAAATTGGTGAACCCCCAATCTACCATGAATTCATTTATATTATTTCCCTCAAAAAGTAAAAAAATCATTGACATTAATTAATGTCTCAATTTGTTACGTTCATGTACAAGAAATATTTGAAAATAAAGTAAGCATATTTTTGGTTTTGTAGAATATTAATTAATTAAAACGTAGTGCGCGTTGAGAAATTGTTGACCTGGAAATTCATAATTCAAACATGGACCTGGTTTTTCCTAAAATAAGTTCAATTAATTTTGGGACATCTGGCTTTCTTCTTCGTTTCTGGCCTCTACCGACATTGATGTGTACACTAGGAGCGGACCTAGACGATTTTTGTTGAGGGAGGCGGCCGGGGAGCCGGAGATTTATGTAACAGCAAATAATTTTGATATTTTTTTAAATTTTCAAAAGATAACTTAAGATAAAGAAATAATATAATTGTATTATAAGTTTTTTGGTTGCAAACTCAATACTTTTTCGATTTTTTATAAAATAATAAATACTAACTTGAGATAACACGATACTATAATTTTATTCAACAAAAGATAAAAAAAAGTATTCTAGCATTTTTTTTGTTAAAGTTAATTACATATACAAAGTTGATATTAAAACAACAAATATTGCTTTTTCAAGACATGAACAAACCCAATGTGCCACTAATATATTGAACATAAAGGTAAAATATATTTTCTACTTCTATATAATATAATTATAATCTCATAATTCATTATAAAATCATAGTTATCGTATGTTAAAGAACTTACAGCTTGCATAAATGTAAAACTGACAAACTCTATCAAAAGAGATAAAACTACTTCAAGGTAAAATGAAGAAAATAATTAGTGAACATAGGAGTTTATGTTAATTGGATTTCCATGATAAAATAAAAATATCACTCCGCTAGACCAAAATTGAGGAAAAAAATTGAATAACCAATAAAAGATAATACCACAAAAAAGATAAAAAGTATCATCCTACTAGGTTAAAATGGAGAAAAAATTGAACCACCATTAAAAGATAATAAAATGATAAAAGGTACTCCATATTACAAATGGAAAAAAATAAAAAAAATTGGTGAACCCAAGCTTTAGCTCACCAAATTCAAGAATTATTACTCGAAAAGTACTTCGAGTGGGCTTTGTACCACGTGATGTAATATATCTTAGTATAGTATATTTGTAGTACGTATTGGTTTAAATGTAACCCTAAAAAGTAAGCTAGTGTTTGCCAATAATAATCCACCTATATAATACGTACCTATAATGTAGTGTAAGGAATGAATAACAAATTACTTTTACGTGTTATTGTTAAAAGCAAATTTACCCTCTGAATAAAAGGGTAAAACATATTTATAGGTATATTGAATTCTTTTCATTTATCGTCGGTGTACTACTTTGTTATATAAGCATTATAATATATTTATCATTGTTAAATGATATATATTAAATAATTATTCCTCTCTTTAATAGCTTAAGTTTTTAGACGGGTTGGTCATTCAATATGGTAACAGAGCTCAGGTCTAAAGAGGTCATGTGTTCGAATTCTTCCTCCACCCATTTTTAAATTCCACGTGTTAGGCTTGAGTAAATAAATACCCTCTACACGTGAGAAGACGTGTTAAATGATATATATATTAAAGGATAAATACCACATTTGGTCCCTCTTATCATTAACTTTTTACAGAGTGGTCCCTCTTATGTTTTTTTTCCCACTTTAGTCCCTACTATGAATTATGTGTTCCACTTTATAGTCCTTATCAGGTGGTTCCGATAACACGTGACATGATTATGAATATTTTTTAGGGCATTTTCGTCCGTTCACTATTGAGACTATTTGAGATATTGTTTAATTTGTGAGCAATTTTGGTGTTTGAAAAAGATTTTAGGAAAAAACTTTAGTTTGGAACGAAATGTACGATTAAGTTCGATTGGAATGAAAGCCTAGTTTGGAAGAGATTATATATTTAATTTTTTTAAATAATTAGAAAGACGATAATATTCATGTTAGTTTACTTGAAATGACAAAATTGTCCTCATGAGCATATCACATGTTATCGGAATCGCCTTGGACCACTTGAAAAGGACTAAAGTGAAACAAATAATTCATAGTAGGGAATAAAGTTGGAAAAAAAACATAAGAATGACCACTCTGTAAAAAGTTAATGATAAGAGGGACCAAAAGTGGTGTTTACCCTATATTAAATAATTCATCTTTTTAATAGCTTAAGTTTTCATTCAATAACTATCAATTCATTGACATTAATTCTCTAAAAAAATCATTGACATAAATTAATGTCTCAATTTCACTACCAAGAAAAGTTCAAATTTCGACAGAATATTTTCGACTGAAAAAAATCCGTTGAAATATTGATTAAATTTTCGACGGAACAAATTTCAGTTGAAATATTTCGACCGAATAAATATCCGTCGAAATTAATTTCGACTGATTTAATTTCGGCCGAAATAATATGTCGAAAATACATTAATTAAAAAAAAAGAAAAATAAATTTCGACGGATTCCGTCGAAACGTAATAATTTTGTAAAAAAATTAATTAAAAAAGAAAAAATAAAATAAATTTCGACGGAAGACAATTTCCGTCGAAATTTTTATAATTTCAACGGATTCATTTCCATCGAAATTGGATAATTTCGCGAAAAAAATTAAAAAATAAAAGAAAAAAGAAATAAATTTCGACAGAAACCAATTTCCGTCGAAATTTTTATAATTAAGACGGAAAGAAATCCGTTGAAATGTCTTAAATTTCTACAGAAACAAGTTTTCGTCTAAATGTGAGTAATATGAAAAATTGCCCAGGATATTAACTTCTCTACCTCTTCCTTTAATTTCTTTCCAAATCTGAAAAATCTCTCCTCCGGATATCAAATGTGTATTAAGGGTAAGTTGCCAGAGGTAATTATCATTTTCACCTTCAGAAAGTTATTACAATTTTTGATGGTATAATTTGACCAACTAAATCATTTTTGGTTTGTTGTTACATATGATACTTTTTCCCCCAGTCCATTATTACTATACCTCCATATTTTTTGGCAGCCTGATTGCTGTCAATAGTCTTTGGAGCAGTACCATAATTTCTCGGCTTAGGATTTTTGTTTTCCGAGTCCATGGTTCTGCCGTAGATCTCATCAATCAAAGAGAAGCCTTCTCGGGCAATCTTGATTAACTTTTCTTTATTTTCCATTGTCAAAAGGACTGAACTTAGGAGTATTGACAACAAAGTACGTAGAAGAATAATTGCTAGTGGTTTTGTGTTGAGCTTTGAGTGTTGTTGATAGTGCAAGAAAGAGGTTGTTGTCCCCAGGGGCATTAGCGGAGTGGTAAGGATTGGGATGATGTGGGGAACCTTTTCTCCGACAACGTAGGTTCGAACCTCGTGTGGCACAATTCTCCATTGAAATATTGTGGGGATTGTGTTGGGGTTGGTATCCTGTTGGCTCTCTCCCTCAGGACCTTGTCATCCGTGCACATCCCTCGATTTAAATCATTTCTGGTCAAGGGACCTCTGATACAGGAGGGGGATTTCTCCTTCGGGATAAACCTTTTAAAGAAAGAGGTTGTTTATATAGGATTTGAGAAAACTTATTGACCTTCCAATCCACTTTAAGCATTAGATATATCATTTCATTTCTTTTTTAAATTTTATCAAAGGATAACTACAACGTATATCTCCTAATTAATTATTAAGGTTTGGTTAAATTATAAACATGTACATTCCCTCATGTTTCAATAATTATAAAATCTTCTAAACATATTTATATTATTGTGGTGAGGGGCCATCATTTATTATTAACCTCGAAAGAATTAAAAAGAGAACTATATATGTAGCTCGTAAGCGAAGCTATCTATACAATATTCAATAATTAAAACCTAGGTTGCACGGATACTTCGAAAAATGGCCCCGTGCAGTATCCAGTACTCCGAGAATACGGATACGCGTTCGATACGTGTGGGATACGCGTACAGTACGACATCTGGAGTATCCTAATTAAATTAAATAAAAAATAATTCGGATACGAGTACAGTACGTTTTTTTGGAGTATCCTGCAGGTTTTGGACACATTTTGGATACTCATGGGGTGTTTTTGTTAGTTTTTCAAAGTTATGGGTTAAAAATTAATAAATTAAAAGTTAAAAAAAAAACGTGTATTTTGAATGGTCTTGTATATGGGTGTCCATCCTCATGATGTTTAGTGAAAAATTTCAAATCAATTCGGGTTTTTTTTCTAACTTTTTCAACTTTTAATATAACTTTTGTGTATCTTGAATGGTCTTGGACAATTTTAGTGTATAACTTTTATGCGATGTTGCCCATCCCAAAATTAAACTATTAGAAAATATATTTTTTGATTATGATCTATTTCTTTTGTGGTATAATAGAAGGATCAAATTAGTTATGTTGTTATGCATAATATAACATTATTTTATTTTATATGCATATCTTTGCCGTATCGAATCCTATAAATTTTAAAAATCTGTATCGCCGTATTCGTTTCGTATTATAACGTATCGCCGTATCCGTATCCGTGCAATCTAGATTAAAACTAACCTTTATTTTATTAATTATTTTACATAAATACATTCAGTCTATTTTATTTATTTGATCCAGTGAAGAACTATACAGTATTCAAGAATTAAAGCTCTTATTTATTTCTCATTTCATAATTTTAACATTTTCTTTATAGTAATGTTAAAATAAGAAAAGGGTAAAAATGAAATGTGTTCAGAAAGTTATTACAGTTATTCAAACCATTGCCATTAGATAAACCGCCGCCGCAGCTCCTCCCGCGCGCCTCCACCTCCGAGCGCCTCCAATCGACCTAGCCCGCGCCGCTCCACCTCCGCGCGGCTCCAATCGATCCAGCCCGCGCCGCTCCACTGCCAGACCTCGTGAGGCCACCCGCCGCACCTCCACCTACGCCGGCTCAGATCCAGCTCCGATCCGGCCCTACAACACCACCACCACAAGTTCTTCCTGAATACTAAGGTATAATTTCACTTTAGTTCCTCAATTTTGCTTTTTTAATTGGTAATGTGATATTTTGAAAATTAGGGTTTGAATTAATGAATGTATAAAGTGAATACCTAGGGTTTTTAACGATTAATATTTTGGTATTTCCCCTAGTATGGTTAATTTTGGGTATCATTGATTTGATGTGATTCATTTAAATATGTTTGAATTCATGTTGTCTTTTATGATCATTCGCACAAATTTTAAAGTTGGTTTGATTTGTCAATCTTCCTGAAGCTTTAACAATCCAATGGCATTGTGGTAGTGTATTGTAATTGAGAACTTGAGTAAAACGTATTGTTTGTTTGTTTGATTATAATCTAATTGTGTAAATAGGTTCCTCATTCCTGAACGATTTCTTGTGATCAAATTAGGATTTGTGTGTCCATGTGTGTAGTAAATATGTATTGTATTGTGATTTTTTGAAACCAAAATGTACTTCTGGCTTGAACAATGATTTGAGTAGTGAAAATACTATGCCTTGTATACAAAGACTGGTCACAGTGAAAACAACTAGGGCAAGAAATTAGCCTAAAAGTTGAATACAAAGGACAAATACATATTTGATTTGGCAATTAGGCTTTGTGGTTATTGTACCTTGGGGGATATGCTTGCTGTTCATTCTGGCTAAAGCCAATTAATGGAAGAAGCTAAAAGAAGGGATAAAAACAAGCAGATTTCAAAGACATTTTGAATTAATGAATGTATAAAGTGAATCCTAGTGTTGATATTTCCTGCTGTATTGAAAGTGAATTTGCTGCTAACTGTTATTGACCATTTAATACGTATTATAGTAAAGTATGAATCCAATTAGGCAGTTCTAGACCTATATATGTGCTCTCTCTAAGTAGTATTTTTTTATACTTAGAAGTCTTAGTGTTTAATCAAACTATATCATAACTAATACTGCTTGAGTAAAAGTTAATGATAAATAAAACTTTTAGCATGTCAACTTGATGTGTTGCTTTAGTTTATTGATGTCAACTAGAATATTTTTTGGCAGCCTGATTGCTGTCAATAGTCTTTGGAGCAGTACCATAATTTCTCGGCTTAGGATTTTTGTTTTCTGAGTCCCTGGTTCTGCCGTAGATCTCATCAAATTAGGCAGTTCTAGACCTATATATGTGCTCTCTCTAAGTAGTATTTTTTTATACAAACTGTGTATGTTAGTTTAGTAAGTATATAGTAAGTATGTGACTAAGGTTTGGAATCATTATACTGTTGCATTATTATTTGTATCCATATTCATAATTCACGTTAACTCTCTTTCTACAAATACAACTTTATTTCAATCACTAGTATATACATTTGGTATGAGTATGGTATGACTGGGAATTTAACATGAATTACTTTTTTTTTTCATATATGTACTTTTATTTATCATAATTTTGAATACATCTATTTGTTCATTTATGTGACTTTACTTCTCATTACATATCCTAACATATTTTTTCATAAATGTAGATGTCATCCATGGATGGAGGTAGCGGTATACGTAGAGGTATTGGTAGAGGTAGGGGTATCACAAGGACCTTCAGTCCGAGCATTGATGTACAGAGGGAGACGGCGCACATTCCTCCGCCCAACATTCCTATATCAGCTCCAGGTGTTGGCACTAGTTCATGTTCTATCAGTCGACCATGCAGACATGATTCTAGTTCTTCTCACCCTCAATCTGAGGAAGCAAGGCATAGTGTACCTGATACAGAGACACCATTTGACAGGAGGATATGCATATGTCCTACCATTGACAAAAAGTGAGTCATTTGAATTTGTGTTAGTTTATTCCCATTACGGAGTTGATGTATAATAGTTTGTTCTTGTATGCAGTTTTGGTCCAGTGGACCATAATCGAGCAGCTGTCAAGAAAATAGGAGAAATTATTAGTGGAAAATATACTGGAGCTGCCTCGACCTATACCGAGCACGAGGAGAATGTTAAGGAGATGTGGTTTGGCGAATTCAAGGTATGATTTTAATTAATTTATTATACGTGTTTATCCCTATCTTATGTTCGAATAACATAAACTTGCAGAGATGTTTTCGTTGGAATGTTGAAGATGAAGTAAAAATTAAGGGGATATTTAGTACACGAATCGGAAGAGCATTTTTTCAAAAAATGTATAATGTTCGAAAGAAAGCAAAGAAGCCAAATTATATGAATGACGATTTGAAAGATTGGTGGTCGTCAGATGAATTCCAAGAAAAAAGCCGAAAAGCCATGCAAAATCTCGGCAGATACTGGTGGAAGTATAAGTCATTTCAGTGGGGCTAAAAATCGTATGAGACGTGAAGATGACTTGGTAAGTTGGATGTATTTTCTTTTTTTTAATATCACTTGTACACATTAAATATTTAATCATATTTTGACTTTCCAACGGAAAGAATTACGTCGTGCACCTCGACAAGACGAAATTTTCTTCGCTCAATATGCAAAAAAGAATGAAAATGGGGAAGTACAACAATGGGCAAATCGAAAGGCAGAGAATGCTTACGTAAGTTGCATAATATAAATAATTTTTCTTTCATCTACATACTTTGAGTTATTTTTAAACAAACTTCTTTAATTATTGTAGACTGGATATATGGAGAGTATAAGTAGTCAAGCATCGAATTCAGAAGAAGGAAATGAACCATTTTGGCCGCCACTTGAAGGTATAATTAAATAATCCATCTCCGATGTAACTTGTCTTTTTATATTGTATATTTGTTAATATTTGAATAATATTGTTTTTAAACTTTCAGATATGGGCGGAGACAAAAGGTGTGTCTAAGAAGGGAACTGTTTACGGATTTTCACACCAGGCTTCCCAAGTACACCCCACACGTTCTGCACGTACTTCGAATACTCCCGCAGCTGATTATGGGCAACTTTCAGAGATATTAACTGAGTTGGCTTCTGTCAAGGATTCAGTAGAGACGCTTAGTAAAACCTTAAAGCCGAGCTTGAAATGCAAAGGGAAACGTACCTAAAAGAGATGGAAATGCAAAGCACAAGGCAAGGGGAAACGTACTTAAAAGAGATGAAAATGCAAAGAATGATTTGGTATACGTTTCACTTAAAAGAGATGAAAATGCAAAGAATGATTTGGTATACGTTTCCCTTTGCCTTGTGCTTTGCATTTCCATCTCTTTTAGGTACGTTTCCCTTTGCATTTCAAGCTCGGCTTTATGGTTTTCCTTAAGCGTCTTCACTGAATCCTTGTCAGAAGCCAACTCAGTTAATATCTCTGAAAGTTGCCCATAATCAGCTGCGGGAGTATTCGAAGTACGTGCAGAACGTGTGGGGCGTACTTGGGAAGCCTGGCGTGAAAGTCCGTAAACAGTTCCCTTCTTAGACACACCTTGTGTCTCCGCCCATATCTGAAAGTTTAAAAACAATATTATTCAAGTATTAACAAACATACAATATAAAAAGACAAGTTAAATCGGAGATGGATTATTTAATTATACCTTCAACTGATCTTCAAGTGGCGGCCAAGATGGTTCATTTCCTTCTTTTGAATTCGATGCTTGACTACTTATACTCTCCATATATCCAGTCTACAATAATTAAAGAAGTTTGTTTAAAAATAACTCAAAGTATGTAGATGAAAGAAAAAATTATTTATATTATGCAATTTACGTAAGCATTCTCTGCCTTTCGATTCGCCCATTGTTGTACTTCACTATTTTCATTCTTTTTTGCATATTGAGCGAAGAAAATTTCGTCTTGTCGAGGTGCACGACGTAATTCTTTCCGCTGGAAAGTCAAAATATGATTAAATATTTAATGTGTACAAGTGATATTAAAAAAAATAAAATACATCCAACTTACCAAGTCATCTTCACGTCTCATACGATTTTTAGCCCCACTGAAATGACTTATACTTCCACCAGTATCTGCCGCTCGATTTTGCTTGGCTTTTTTCTTGGAATTCATCTTATGACCACCAATCTTTCAAATCGTCATTCATATAATTTGGCTTCTTTGCTTTCTTTCGAACATTATACATTTTTAGAGAAAATGCTCTTCCGATTCGTGTACTAAATATCCCTTTAATTTTTACTTCATCTTCAACATTCCAACGAAAACATCTCTGCAAGTTTATGATATTCGAACATAAGATAGGGATAAACACGTATAATAAATTAATTAAAATCATACCTTCAATTCGCCAAACCACATCTCCTTAACATTCTCCTCGAGCTCGATATAGGTCGAGGCAGCTCCAGTATATTTTCCACTAATAATTTCTTCTATTTTCTTGACAGCTGCTCGATTATGGTCCACTGGACCAAAACTGCATATGAGAACAAACTATTATACATTAACTCCGTAATGGGAATAAACTAACACAAATTCAAATGACTCACTCTTTGTCAACGGTAGGACATATGCATATCCTTCTGTTAAATGGTGCCTCTGTATCAGGTACACTATGCTCTGCTTCCTCATATTGAGGGTGAGAAGAACTAGAATCATGTTCGCATGGTCGGCTGATAGAACATGAACTAGTGCCAACACCTGGAGCTGATATAGGAATGTTGAGCGAAGGAATGTGCGCAGTCTCCCTCTGTACATCAATGCTCGGACTGGAGGTCCTTGTGATACCCCTACCTCTACCAATACCTCTACGTATACCTCTACCTCCATCCATAGATGACATCTACATTTATGAAAAAATATGTTATGATATGTAATGAGAAGTAAAGTCACATAAATGAACAAATAGATGTATTCAAAATTATGATAAATAAAAGTATATATATGAAAAAAAAAGTAATTCATGTTAAATTCCAGTCATACCATACTCATACCAAATGTATATACTTAATATGTACTAGTGATTGAAATAAAGCCGTATTTGTAGAAAGAAAGGAGTTAACGTGAATTATGAATATGGATACAAATAATAATGCAACAGTATAATGATTCCAAATCTTAGTCACATACTATATACTTACTAAACTAACATACACTGTTTGTATAAAAATACTACTTAGAGAGAGCACATATATAGGTCTAGAACTGCCTTAATTGATGAGATCTACGGCAGAACCAGGGACTCGGAAAACAAAAATCCTAAGCCGAGAAATTATGGTACTGCTCCAAAGACTATTGACAGCAATCAGGCTGCCAAAAAATATGGAGGTATAGTAATAATGGATTGGGGAAAAAAGTATCGTATGTAACAACAAACCAAAAATGATTTAGTTGGTCAAATTATACCTTCAAAAATTGTAATAACTTTTTGAAGGTGAAAATGATAATTACCTCTGGCAACTTACCCTAAATACTATATTTCAATAAAAAATTATTACTTGAGTATTAATTTTCATGCATAATGTATAAAATGTTAATTTGGCTATCAGTTTCAATATTTATAAATTTTAATTTGTACTAAAAGTTCAACAAAAATAATGTAGCTCAAATGGTAAGTAAGTTATGTTTTACCTAAGAGGTTGGGTGTTCAAATCCCACATTTTACAAGAATTTTTAGTTTAATTTTAACATTTAAAAAAATCAAAAAATTAAAAAAAAGAAAAGAAAATTTGGAACCGGTATGGACCGGTTCAACCCGGTTCAGACTGGTTTTTAAGTAAGGTGGTTTTAGGGGGTAAATCAGACCGGACCAATCTCCGGTTCGCGGTTGAACCGGTCGGTCCGACCGGTCCGGTCCGATTTTAATAACATTGCTGCAAACAAGGATGTAAATTACTAGATTGCTAATTACTTCATCTGTCCCATTTATTTTGCTACATTTACTACAGTACTCTATCAAACTTTTCAATTTCCTAAGTGACTTATCACGTTAAATTATTCACTTTTTTATGTATTAAACCTTTAAATTAATATATACATAGTCATATGACATTATCAAGTTATTAGTGAAATTTATTAATAAAATTATTTATTACTATAATTTTTATAAATTTAATCAAGTTGACTAATCAATAGGGGTGAATGCGATCGGGCTTGGACGGGTGTATATGAAAAAATTAACCCGACCCAATATATGCGGGTTGTCAAAATTTTAAACAGCACCCGCATTTTTATGTTTAAAAACCGCTTCGTTTGGGTGAGGTGAATGGGGTGTAGATCCTCTGTACCACTTTTGGTGTACCACTTAAGTGTACCACCACTAAGTGATTGACACATGCACATGTTAGAATTATTATAATTGTCAAATGTGCATGTGTCAATCACTTAGTGGTGGTACACTTAAGTGGTACACCAAAAGTGGTACAGAGGATCTTGAGCCAGGTGAATGCGGGCAGGTTGGTCTAGTGAATTTACGAGTTGATAAAGTTTATGAGTAATTATATCAATACAAATGTAAAATCAAATATATATTGTTGCCATTATTAAACCGATTAAAAGAAACCTGCACATTTTCAATATTACACTTAAAAAGTTAAATATTAACTATTTATATTTGCAAGAATGTTTATTCTTTCCAACATATATGTCTCCGAGATAAATTAGAATAAAAAAAAAAAAAAATTACCAAATTATGTACAATCTTATATATACCATGAATATTAATATAAACAACAAACTTGATGAAAATTTAGATTTTGTTCTTAGTCATTTGTTAGTAAATGTGATTTATTTCACTATATTAAACACATGAATAAGAAATACATTAAAGATGATTTGCGGGTTGCGGGTTAGTCGATTTTTTAACCATCAAAACCATCACCCTACCCATACAATGCCGATTTATAAATTATCAATCTGCAATTGATTATTTTAAAAATTAAACCAACGGGTTGCGGACGGGTTGGATCGGATTGAACGGATGGGTTAGGTGTAGCGGGTTTATGAACACCCCTATTAATCAAGTGTACAAAATAAGCAAAACAAATGTGATAGAGAAAGTATTTCTTATCACACTTGGTCAATTACATGTTTTCACATAACATAATAAATATCCATTTGTCATATCATTTACAATTAACTTACCAGAAACTTGCATACACCGTGAAAAAACAGAGTAGAACAGAACACAACGAAACTGATAAACTAAAACGGAAAACTTGCAAAATCCTCGATCAATATTCTATCTTCGTCAATTAATGAACAAAATTTATCTGAAATTCATTATAAACAGAACTTAATTATCAATTTATTAGCTATGAATCGTACAAAATTAATCTTCTCGAACAGAGAGAACAAAAGTACTTGCGCTTAAATCTGAAGCAAATTGGGAGAAAGCAAAATCTCCACTGACTGCCGACGTCCACTGCTTGCACCTTTCCGCCGCAGTACGGACACAATCCCGGCGCCTGTTGCCGCCCTACCTCGATCTCGTCTTCGTCGCACCCCAAAAAACACATACTTTCCACCTCTCACTGTGTGCCTAATTATTTCAAAATTTCCCAATATTTATTAACAAGCAGATGCGGTAGGATATTTGGTTTCTAATTTAACGGCACCAGAAGTTGTTTAAATAGGCAGTAAGACGGAGGAATCTCTAGAAGATTCGGCGGGCGGGCGCCAATTGTTTTTATGGAGAGGCATCTGGGCTATTGTGCGCCTGGTGCGTAAGTTGTTAAAATAGGCGCCATACGATCTTCAAATGGGACCGGAAGAAAGGATTGCGATGTGTACGTGTTCGCACACGTGGAATTTGTAGGAGAAATCATTTAATAGGTTTCGGGTCGGTTTCAAAGTTTTGGGTCTGTTTGTTTGGCATTTCCCAAAAGTTTTTCGTGTTGGAAAATATCAAATAAACATGTTTTTTATTTTTTGAAATAAATTTTTCATCTCTTAATTTTCTCAAAAGTCAAACAAACAACAATTTTCTTATCTCTAAATAAAACATATATACAAACTTTACTTTAATTTGACATAAAGTAATTTATCTCTTACATAATTTATCTCACAACAAACATGATTTGACATAAAGTATTACACATCTTACACCTACAACCTAACGCTTCCAAAAAAATCTACACCTACTTTATTTTTCAAACCACTCTCTCAAAACCTAAACAAACAACATTACGTAAATCGAAATTATTTCACAAACATCCACTACTCTCCCAAACTACTTTCTCAAACACCAAACAAATAGGTCCTTATAGTTTCAAATGAAGTGTGTGTATAAATTTCGCAAATCTTATTATTTGAAAATGTTTTAATTCGGCTCCCGAAAATCGAGCCAAACCATTCCAAATAAAATATGGGTTGACGTTTCAAGAAATCTAAATTTCAAATTATATATATATTTTAATCTAATAAACTTCAAACTTATGAAAAAAAGTCATCGATTTAACATTTACTACATATTTTTATCCCTCAAATTCAAGATTCAAATTCAATTCGAATCATATCTCAACTTTCAAATGTTTATGTATAATTTCGCAAATCTTATGATCTGAAAAGGTTTTGGTTAGGCTTGCGGTTTTCCAAATTTGAGCCAAACTATTCCAAATAAAATATGGGTAGGTGTTTCAAGAAATCTAAATTTTAAATTATATCTTTTAATTTAATAGTCTATGAAAGAAAGTCATCGATTTGACATTTACTACATATTTTCACTCCTCTTTAAAAACAAAAAATTCAACATCAATTCTGAGGGTCCTTTTCAAATGTTTAATTAAATCAGTGCAAATAGTCTTTTTGAAATAAAAAATCAAGCGAAATTTGAACACAAATCATATAGATCCTTACGTTTCAACTTATATATATAAACCTAATTAGAATTAAAATATAAAATATGTTGATTTTATACACACTTATTTTTTTCTCACAAATCTCAATATCCAAACTCAATCCAAAGCATATTTTAATTTTTTTTAAAACCACAAAATCAACATTCAAACTCAATTTTAACCATAATTCAAATGTTTAACTAAAACTATTAAAATTATTCTTTCGAAAGTAAAATTCCAGTTAAAACCTAACATAATGGTCCCTAAAGATGTATTCATTAGTTTTATTTAATTTTGTCTTTTTAAGTCACTTACTTGTTTCAAATACTAATTTGACATTTGTTATTGTCATATACCAATTTGGCCACGTTAATTCTAGATTACTCGGAATCCAATTGGAAATAAATACGTGGTTAAAGTTAATTGTTTATATGATCTAAACTAACATCAATGATGTGGATGAATTTGGTGGTAATTAGTTAGGACATTAAACGTATTTGTCAAATGAAATATGTATATAAATTTAGCAGAACTTATAATCTGAAGAGGTTTTGGTTCGGCATGCGGTTAGTTTCAAATAAAATCTGGGCAGGCGTTTCGCGAAACCTAAATTTCAAATTATATATTTAAATCGGATTTGTGATATTTTGCGCTATGAAATTATAGAGTTTTGACACTTTGCATTTTGTAAATATAATATATTTGATACTTTGCACTCTAGTGTGTGTTTTAGTAAGAAAATTCATTGGTAGAATAGTCATTTCAAATATTTTATTGGCATTTTAAACCCTGAAATATAGATTTTGACACTTTACACCCTGAAAATATAGAATATTGGTACTTTGCACCTTGAAAATATAGAGTTTTGGCACTTTGCACCCTGTAAATATAAACTTTTTTTTGCATTTTTCACAATGATTAAAATATTTTGGCACTCTGCACATTAGAAATATTATATGTACAATTTGTTCTTAAATAGACTATCATTTGTATCAGTTGTAATATTCAAACAAAATTATACGGTAGAACAATTTTTTCTTTTCTTGTTTGATATTTTAATTTTATAGCATATTTCTGTAAATATTATAATCGATTTATTTAGTGTTTGTTTTACATAGTCAATCTTAAAATAGTTATAAAAAAATTATAGACATGTTATTCTAAATCTATTTTACTTTATAATAACTTATTTTAATATTTTCTCTAAGTAAATTTTAGATAACAAAAAATATATATTTTTAGGGTTCAAAGTGCCAACATTCTATATTTTTGAAGTGCAAAGTGTTAAAATCTATATTTTCAGAGTGCAAGTACCAAACAAATTCGAAAATAACTATTCTACCCTTCCCATAAATGATTTTTTTCAGCAAAACATACACTAGGGTGCAAAGTGCCAAATAAATTATATTTTCCGGATGCAAAGTACCAAAAATATTAGTCAGGGTACAATGTGTCAGAACCATATAAAGTGATAAAAATCCTATTTAAATCTAATAAACTTCAAGTCTAACAAAGAAATGAGAAAGAAATGCATTGATTTGACATCTTCAACACATTCTCTTTCCTCAAATTCAACATTTAAACCCAATTTGAATCATATTTAATTCAAATGTTTGACTGAAACTATGCAAATCATCTTTTTGAGACAGAAAACCGAGCGAAATCTAGCAAAAAACAATTCATATAGATTTCAGGTTTCAACTTGTATATAAAAACCTAATTTAAATTAAAGACATTCATGATTTGATACATTATACTTATATCTGCCCCTCAAATCGCAACATTCGAACTCAGTCAAAAACATTTTTTTTTAAAAGCCACAAAATTAATCAACATGCAAACTCAATTTAAACGATAATTCAAATGTTTCACCGAATCCATTAAAATCATTCAAGAAACCACAATCAAGCGAAGCCGAGTCAACCTAATGAAGTGTGTGTATAAATTTCACAAATCTTATTATTTGAAAATGTTTTAATTCGGCTCGCGAAAATCGAGCCAAACTATTCCAAATAAAATATGGTTAGGCGTTTCAAGAAATCTAAATTTCAAATTATATATTTTAATCTAATAAACTTAAAATCTGTGAAAGAAAGTTAACTATTTGACATTTATTACATATTTTTACTCCTCAAATTCAAGATTCAAAATCAATTCGAATTACAACTCAACTTTTAAAAACAAAAAACTCAACATCAATTTACAGGGTCCCATTCAAATGTTTAATTAAATCCAAGCAAATAGTCTTTTTGAAACTATAACTCAAGCGAAATCTAGCAAAACACAAATCATATAAAAGTTTATTGTTGACTTGACACACATTTATTTTTTTCTCACAAATCACAATATTCAAACTCAATTCAAAATAGATCTCAATTATTTAAAAGCCATAAAATTAACTTTCAAACTCAATTTAAACGATATTTTAAATGTTTAACTAAACCTATTAAAACTATTCTTTCGAAATTAAAATTCGATCAAACCTAACATAATGGACCCTAAAGATGTATTCATTAGATTTGTTTAATTTTGTCTTTTTAAATCACTTACTTGTTTCAAATACTAATTTGACATGTGTTATTGTCATGTATCAAATTGGCCACGTTAATTCTAATTTACTCGAAATCCCAATTCTGGAAATAAATACGTGGTTAAAGTTAATTGTTTATTTGTTCTAAAATAATATCCATAGATTGAATTCACCGGGGTAGGCATTAATTTTCCCTTATAGAGAATAGAGGTCATTTATTAGGTTTCGGGTCGGTCTCAAGGTTTCGTTGTTCCAAATGAAATATGTGTACAAATTTCGCAAAACTTATGATCTGAAAAAAGGTTTTGGTTCGGCTTGCGGTTAGTTTCAAATAAAATATGGGTAGGCGTTTCGCGAAACCTAAATTTCAAAGTATATATTTAAATTGGATTTTTGATATTTTGCATTATGAAATTATAGAGTTTTGACACTTTGCATTTTGAAAATATAATTTATTTGGCACTTTGCACCCTAGTGTGTTTTAGTGAGAAAATTAATTAGTAGAGTAGTCATTTCAAATATTTTATTGGCACTTTAAACCTTGAAATATTGATTTTGGCACTTTGTACCCTGTAAATATTTTTTTTTTGCATTTTCACCCTGATTAAAATATTTTGGATGCACTATGCACGTTAGAAATATAACTTATATGTCATTTTGCACCCTAATATATTTTTCTTTTTATAAAAATTCATGAATGACGTCAATGACGAGATAAAATGATAATTTCTATGCACAAAAATCAAGAATGATTTGTGTCAATCATGATACAAATGAAAAAAAAAATTCTTGCAAATTATATGTACATTTTGTTCTAAATTACACACTCATTTGTATCAACTGTATTATTCAAACAGAATTATACGGTAGAAACAATTTTTGTTTTCTTGTTTGATATTTTTATTTTTAAAGCATGTTTTCTCTAAATAGTATATATAATCGATTTATTTAGTATTTGTTTTACATAGTCAATCTTAAAATAGTTATAAAAAAATTATAAACATGTTATTCTTAATTTATTTTACTTTGTAATAACTTGTTTTAATATTTTCTCTCAATAAAATTTAGATAACAAAAAATATATATTTTTAGGGTTCAAAGTGCCAACATTCTATATTGTTATAGTGCAAAGTGTCAAATCTATTTTTTCAGAGTGCAAAGTGCCAAAAATATTAAAAAATAACTATTCTACCCTTCCCGTAAATGAATTTTTCATCAAAATACACACTATGGTGCAAAGTGCCAAATAAATTATTTTTCCAAGGTGCTAAGTGCCAATAAATTGTATTTCCAGGATGAAATGTGCCAAAAAATTTAAGTCAAGATAGTAGGTGTCAGAAACATATAATTCCAAGGTGTAAAGTGACAAAAACTCTATTTAAATCTAATAAACTTCAAGTCTATGAAAGAAAGGCATTGATTTAACATTTACTACATACTCTTTCCCCCCTCAATTATTCTACATATATATCCAAATCAAATCATATTTAATTCAAATGTTTGATTGAAACTATGCAAATCATCTTTTTGAGACAGAAAAACAAGCGAAATCTAGCAAAAAAACAGTTCATATAGATTTAGGTTTCAACTTATATATAAAACCTAATTAGGTTTCTCAAAAAAAAAAAAAACTTATATATAAAACCTTATTTAAATTAAAGCATTGATTTGACACGTAATATTTTCATTTTTTTCTCAAACCGCAACATCCAAACTCAATTCAAAATGTATCTCTTTTAAAAGTCACAAAATTAATCAACATCCAAACTCAATTTAAACGATATTTTGAATGTTTCATCGAATCCATTAAAATCATTCAAGAAATCAAAATCAAGCAAAATCGAGTCAAACCTAACACAGTGGACCCTAAAGATTTATTTATTCATTAGTTCTATTTAATTTTGTCTTTTTAAATCATCGTTACTTGTTGTTTCAAATACTAATTTGACATGTGTTATTGTCATGTACCAAATTTGCCACGTTAATTCTAATTTACTCGAAATCCAATTGGAAATAAAGTCGTGTTAAAGTTAATTGTTTGTTTGTTCTAAAATAATATCCATGGATTAATGTGGAAGAATCTTGGTGATAATTAGTTGGGACATTAAACGTATTTGTCATCCTAGGTGGAATCATTCATATAGAGAGACAAATTTTGTTGATGATCATGATTTTGAAAGTTGTAGCAACCAAACAAATCCTTAGGTCATCTCAAGCCTAAAGCGATGATAAAACGCAACCACAACTTTGTCACGTTCTCGTCATTATACCGCTTTTGGTTAAAGTTTAGTTCCTTTGGAATGTATTTTGCCTCATTAATCGTGAATATTAATTTTTTTTTTTAATTAGTACTTCATTTCATGAACTAAAAAAAAAAGAATATTGAACAACTAGTTTAAATTTTAGAGTTATATAAAATGCTGAAAAAGTATATATTGACACATAAAATAGATGAAATCATGAAACATAAAAACATAGGGAGAACTTTTGGTGCTAATTGAGGTTGTGGATCCTATTATGATGAAATATGTTATAAATTTATTTAAATCTAGGGACTTTCAAGATCTTCTAGAACTTATGAATATAAAGTTATTTTGGATATTTTTGTAAGTTTTTTATTTTTCCTTATAATTATTTTATAAACGTAGGATTGAATTTTTAGAACTTCAAATAAAAAAATACATAAGCCAAACAATCATTCTTGTAAGTTGTAACCAAGAAGAGGTTCATGGGCCAGGACATGGCAAATAACTGTCCAGTAGCCCATTAACTTGTTCATAAAAGACTCATTACAAGGCCCAAGTTTATGTCAACAATCAATTTTATGAAGCCAACCACTTCAAAATATAAAAACTCGAGAATTTATTTAATTGGCTTGAGAATCTCAAATAAAAACTATTTTGAAACATAATTAAGAAATTTATGTAGGTAGGTGTGATGCATCATACATTGAAATCGAAATTGACAATAATTTTTTCCGACCACTAACCAATTCTTTTTGTTAACCATCGACTACGTACCAATTGACTCGATTGAACCGACTTGTTTCGTTCGAATTACATTAGAGATGAGTCTAACATAATACATTTTTAGAGGAATGATTTAATATTATTAATGTCACAAAAGATAACCCAATGATGTCCTGCTCAATCTTGGCCACATGTGACAATTAGTACATATCTAAAGAGTAGACAAATCCATGACACTATGACAATGATTTCCTTATCATAAGTGAATTTTTTTTCTTAAAGCATCATAGACATTTAAAGACTCCTTTTTTTGCAGAAGTGCATCATTTTGTTATCAATCAAATTTTGAAACAAACACATTTCTCTATCAAATGGAAACATGCCCTACTTCCGCCGCTTGATGTAATCATAACTTGTATTATTCTTGATGAGCCCCAATGAGTCAAAAGCATAATAATAAATTCAAAAGAAAAGCAAAAAAGTGAAATTGTCATTTAGTGGGAGAAGAAGAGGCAACATGATAAATGCATTCATTGCTCTTTTTTTTCTTGTTTAATGATTATTTCCATATAAATGGTAACTAATTGCAGTCAAAAAGTTTAGGTTTTGGATGTATAATGCATGGGTAACCTTTTTCTTTGGGATAAAATGGTAGCTTAGATAATATTGTTTATGAAAAGGGCTTCAAGAAACTTTTGTGGGTAGTGATTTCCACATCCTCCCCATCTCAAATCTTCTTGATTATTTTCACTTTTGTAACTCAAAATATTTGAATTGTGCACTTATAATCATGGAAAACCTACTTTGGTCCCAGTTTTCAGGTGATGATTGCAGTTCAACCAAAAAAATCTATAATTTGGAGACCCATGGTACATAAAAAAAACTCCTTTGACGACTAAGGAATTGGCACAACAAACGACTAAGGATGCTTAAATAAAATGTGTTGACTAGGGTTCCTTAGCAATTGTTCTGTGACGGAGGCTGCTTCCGTGCGGAGGTGCGGGTTTGGGTTAGGACACTGTGAAATACTTCTTTGTTGGGCGCATTTGCGCATGAATGCACTATAAGTTTAGAATATGTGAATTTCTTAATACTAATTGGTTATTGGGGAAGTGATAACGTGTGAGGTTCTACAGTGGTATCAGAGTCAAGGTTATGAGTTCGATTCCCATTGACCAGGATTTTGAGTAAATGCGCTATAAGTCCAGAGTATAAGCATTTCTTAAAATCTATTAATTTTTCTAGCTTTTGCTTTCGAGTTTATGCAATGGAATTGATAAGGGAGCACGAGAATCGACCTATCCTATCATGCATATTGAGCTTGTTGCCACTAGGTTGCGCACTTGTATTAATGTTTTGTGCATAAATTGCTCACATAAATTGGTGTTTTGATGTAACTATTTTGATATAAGCTTGAGGGAGCATGTGAATCATATGATAAGTTAAGAGGACAATGAAATTAAAGTATCAAGCTTTGAAAACAAACTAAACATTGTATTAGAAAAACATTAATTACAACCTAAGAACACAAATATGTTACAAGGAAGTTTAACCTATCAAAGAAACATGGATCCTTTTGGGAAGACATGTACCCATGAATCCATCCTTTGCACAATTCTCTCCTTTCCCCTCTAAACAAAGCCTAACACTACTAATCACCCCCCGTATACTCTCCTTTCCCCTTTCGCCAGTATGTTTAACCACCCCCCGTATACTCGTTTGAAAAACGTCTTTCAGCCATTGTTCAAACAAGTTGCTGTGATATAAACCAGAACCTTCAAAAATTTCATCTAACACCATCTCCTCAACATTGAAATTAGTTACGTTTCTACTCCCACTAACATCCTGAAAGGATCGTTTCAACTTGGATAACAACATCTCTTTTGCCTTTTCATTTTGATCCACATTTGTATTGAAAACAAAGCAATTCTTGATCTTTCTCAAGAAGTTCGAATTCCATTGTTTAATTGTGCCTTCTTTGACTTCATCCTCATCAGCTTCGATGTTGAGGTCGAGGACGTGTGAGCTTACTTGCCTTTGATTATTGGCCCTGTTTGGACAATCCCATTCTACTTTGCGCTTACGATCAAGATTAGGCATTCCTGGCATAAATTCGGATTCATTTACAAGTATTTTCATTTGAATTACAGAATCCACGACATCCCTTGCTTTATTATAGCTCGAATCTTCATCCGTTGTTAAGATGAAAATCGCACGGCCACTATCTCGCCTACCCAAAGTTTCCAATTTTCCATTCTCAAAACCATCGACAAGGAACTCAACAAACTCAAAATCAGCATAATCAACATCTTCAATAAGAACAACAAGCTTTTCTTGATTCCTCAAGGCCTTCTCAAGAATTTCTCGGTTGTGAATCACCGTCTTTGTGTTCTCTCTCATGTTCATGCGAAAGAGAAACTCAGAAGATCCAAACATAGCTTTAGCTAACCCAATGGCCAATCTTCTTTTTCCGACAAAATCATTCCCTTGAATCAATACAAACTTGTCTGGAGTAATTGGTTCATTATCCATCAACGAATTTAGAATCAAAGGAATAGTTTTCGATTGCCATGGAACATTTTCTCGAACAAGGTCTTCTACTACAATTTTCTGATCATTATATATCGAGGTTCCTAGAGCGAGTGTGATCTTTACTTCTTTACCATCATTGGTTTTAAGAGAATCCAAACTTGGTTCCATTGATTGATGATTCGAATTTCCATTGCTGAAACTGAACTCGATATGGCACGATTGCTGTCTTCTGAACCGTGGAAAAGGACTTGCATTTTGAAAAGGCTTGACAGCAGGATAAGCAAACGAAATTGTTTCGGAATCGACATTCATGTTGTTCTTGTTTGGCCATGATGAATTGAGGAGATAGTTCCTTCCAAGATAGTTAGAATTATTCGGATTATGGCTTCCTTGGTGGAGACTTAGGCACATTTTATTGTACTTCTTCCTCAGCTGACTTAACTCGTCCTGAAATTTAAATAAAATTGAAAATCATGATCTAAGTTTATCAAGAATTTTAATAGGATTAAAGCATTCTTCGGTTCTTGAACTTCAGTGAGTAAAATGAAGGTTAATGTTCTACCATTCGATGCACGAAAAACATTAGTCTTAACGTTTTACTCACTAAAATCCATGAACCAAACATAGGGTAAGTTAAAGAATGAAACTTTAATGTACCTTCTCATGTGTGCCATGTGGTTGAAGCCAATAGGGTAATTGGGCTAAACCATTTTCTGAGGATTTATTTTGAGATGGCTTGAAACCAACTTCTTTTTCATAATTGGATTTACATTCTGTACAACAAGTAAGAACATGTTCCTCTTTAACACAAGATTCAATCTTTCTCTCCAAAACAGGAGATGAATTTTGTGAAAATGCATTTCTTGAATCATGAACACTGCAAAAAGAGTAATAATAACATAAACAATAGCAAATATAACTTTTACACCATGTAAAGACAAAAATGATTATAAAATTCAAAACAACCAAAAATGATGAAACAAATCTTGAAAAAATAAAAAATAAAAAAAAAAGACAACAACTTTGAACTCACCTTGAACCACTAAGGCTCAACCCAAGACCACCACATGGAACAGAAACAGCTTGAAGATTCCATTGAACATCCAAAGGTGGTTGCTTCATTTGACATTTCATATAAGTTTGATAATTTGCAATACCCATTAACCAAACTTTGGTATTTGTATTTTCATACCAAGAAATCAATTTCCCAATCTCAGAAATCAAATGATCAACTGAACTATACCCATTACATAAATTTTCATCACAAGAAGTACAAGTCCATTTCAAATCACCAGTATAAATTATAACCCTCCCATCACCAAAAGAGTCCAACTTTCTCTTCAAATCAGCAACATTCATTTCAACTTCCTCCCTTTTCATGAACTTTAAAGGGACTGAAGAAAATTGAAACTTTATAAAATTCACTAGTTTCAAATCCTCAGGAACATCTCCTCTCTCCACTTTCCCCATAAATTCTGAAACAAGCCCTTCAGCCATTGACAAAGTGTCAGCAACAACAACAGTGTTTCTCCTCTTCTTCCTCAATAAAACCTCAAAAACCACCTTCATATCTTCCTTAAAAGATGAACAATCTGAAATGGGATTGCTTAAAACTTTTTTTTGAGGTGAAAACAGAAAAGGGTTCTTGTTTTCTTGAAGATTTGAATTCCAAAAACCAAAAGGGTAGTTTATAACTTCCTTAGGAGGAGAGTTAGGAACAGAGTAAATCCCACCAGAAGTATCATACCCTTGAAAAACAGAGGAAACAATAGAAGATGAATCCTCTAGATTATTCTTAACCGCAATACTCGAAAAACCGGCTTCTCGCATGACCCGACTCACACTTGGATCATCCAATATTGACAAAATAAGTTGTTCCAACTCAACCCTAACAGCAATCATACTCTGTTGCTGGTGTTGCTGTTGTTCTATGCACCCTCTTCTCTGATGGGCCTGGGCCCGCTTTAATGCGGCGATAAGGGCATTAGATAAAGAGGGCTGGGCGTGGAGGAGTGGGCCTGGGGTCGCCGGTAGCCGGTTAAGTGCGACGTTGAAACAGAGCTCTAGTGCTCTGCATTGAAGAGGGTGAGAAGGTTGATGAGGTTGAGATTTGAGACAAGCTCGACGGAGGAGACTTGCTCTTGAGGTTAAGAGAGTGGCGGCGACATGCAGCGGAGTGAGCTGAGCATGGCCGCGCCGCCGCGCGAGGCTTAGGGAATGCTTCAGTACAGAAGCAGCCTCCGCTGAAAGCGTCTGTTGAGCTGCACAAACAGTACCTGCACGCATAACTTGGAACCACACCCCACCCCCTACCACCCCCCCTGGTTTTTTAACTCTAGAAAAGTTATGGACTTGGAAAAAATTCTTTCTTTTTTGTTTATCTAACTCCACCCCCTGTTTCTTGATTTGGAGGAAGAACAAGATGAAGGGTTCTTTTTCCTTTTCTTTTTTGAATTTTTTTTTTTTTTTGAATTTTGAGATGAATGGTTCTTTGAAATGGTATTAGGGAGGGTGATATGTATTGGCTTGAGGGGGAATATATAGTGAAGTGTTTTTCGTTTATGGAGGACTGTTTTGGAATTTTGAGTTTGGGTTGAGGGTAATTTGGGGATTTGAGAGAAGATAGGATAGGACCCATGCATATTGTAGCTTGATTAGTACTAATATTCTCTTTAGTACAGTTTGTAGTAGTGTCTTTTAGCCTTCCATTTTTCTGTCCTTAAAACAACTTTTTTTCTGTCAATATAAACATGTACTGTTTTAGTTTTTTTTACTATTTTTATTTTTAATCAAAACTATACACTTTATTGCTAATCTAAATGATCAGATTATTGGATTCAAATTGATAACTCTTTTAATCTTTTTGATGGGATGATTAAATATTAATGAGAGGAGTTGTACCTAGTCCCCACGTTACGACGAACTTGGATGTATATTCATGCTTCGATAGTCGTCCACTTATGTGTCCGATATTATCTCGAAATGAATTTAAAAAAAAAAACCTACAAAATTCTTAACCGTTCTTTCCCTATAACTATTCCTAGGTTTTCAATCAATGAAGTATTGTTGTTCTGATAATCAATAAGGGTAAATTACGAATATTCTGAGTTAAGGCCTAATTACAAATATCTCATTCACGTATTGGGTATTACCAAAATTTCCTTCGGGTTCGACACGTTCTTACAATTAACCCATTGTTGTTAAAAAATTTCAATTTTTCCCTTGGAGACATAAATCGGAACATTTTAGGGGTTAACTGTAAGAAGATGACAAACATGAGTAATTTTTTTTGTAAATTGACCTTATATCAGGGGTTATTCGTAATTTACCCTAATAAATAACCAATAAAAAAGGTAGTCAATTATCGGAAAAAAAAAAGGAACTGTGAGTGGTTATGATTAATACAAAAGAAAAGTTTGCCACAAGAAATTGAAAAGTTGCAGATAAGAAAAAGGCTAATTACTAGCTAGCAAACTAAACAATAAAATAAACACATGGCAGAATTTATTGTTATTTGAACAATACTATTAGTACCTCCTTTATTACTGTTTGTGGGATTTCATGCAAATTGGAATTTAATTTTCATTTTATTTCTGCAGAAAGAGATTTTGATCCACATCAGCCTTTGAACGAGAGACAGAGCCAGCATGAATTCAAATAAAGAGATAAAAAAGTTGGGGAAAGAAGGCAGAGTATGTGAAGAAAGATAAAAGTGAAAAAGTGATCATTTTTGCCTTTTTCATGTTTATCATTTGTTCTTTGCATATAAATGTGTGTCTAGCTAATATAGTTCATGGTCCTTTTTCTAATTTAATTTTCAATTCTACATAGAGAAATTAAAATAGGGTAAATTATGAATATCCCTGAGGTAAGTCCTAATTATAAAAAAATTCCCCTCAGATTTGTCTCTTTCTTACAATTTAATTTTGTCCTTGAATGTTATTTGTAATGTGTTTAATATCTTATAAATGTTTAAAATTTGGGATCTTATCAATTATAAAAGTATAATTGTATATTTACTATAAAAATAATTGATCGAATTTATAATTGCCCATAAGTTTTAAAGATATTGCAAATTATAAATTATATCAATTATTTTGATAGTAAATATATGATTATCATTTTTATAATTTATAAAATATAGTAATAAGCACCCAAATTTTAAAATTTAACAGAAATTATAAACATAACAAATAGCCCCAATGGCAAAAATAGAATATTTTAGGTGTAAGGAGTTAATTGTAATCAATACGAGAGGGATATTTTTGTAGTTAGACCTTATTTCAGAAGTATTCAATAAATTACCCATTAATTTTTTATTTTATTTTTGTGATTGTGTCACGCCAATATCATATACTAATATGTATATCCTCATAGAGTAGATAGTAGATACACTATGTGTGTGTGTGTGTGAGTGTGTTTTTATTCCCCAAAGTACCCAAAAAGCAACTCTCTGTCTCCTCTACCACACAGTACACATACACAACCATTATTGCATTTAATTTGTTATATGCACTTTGCATGAAACAAAACCTTTTTTGGTATTGGGAATAATATACAGACAGACAGATTGAATATGTAATGAGTACTTGAAAACTTTTTGGTTAATCAATATATAGATGATATCTTCTCTTGAATAGTGAAAATTGCATGCCAACTTTAATTTGTCATTCACGCTCATTAAATTCCTGTATCTTGGTTTTGGTACATACAGCAAATGAAAAGATTCTTTAAATTTTTTATACCTACATCCTCTATAGGGGTTTATTTTATTTTTTGTAAAATTATATTCTCGTCGTGTGTTTTATTAACTCGTCGCATCTATATGAAATTTACGAGTTGACCAAAAGAGGGTTATTGTCCAATTTTTTTAAGTTTAGTGGAGGTTTGTTGTCAATTTTTAAGTTAATAGGAGGTAGCCGATTTTTTTAATTTTAGAAGAGCTTTATTTCAATGTTTAAGTTTATAGGAGGCCGGTTATTGTCAATTTTTTAAATGAATTATAGGGTTTTCACATTTTATTCCAGAAAAAGGAAATAATATATAAGGGTATATTTGTCATTTTCCCTTCAAATCATAAAGACTACAAGCACTTAGAGCGAGAGAAAAACATATTGCGGCCCGACTAGGGTAAATGTCTTTGATTGGTTAACAGAAGTATTTTTTTTTTCTTTTTGATAAAAATAATACATAAAGTTCATTGTCAACTAGAAATAATACAGGAGGTGTTTTTGCATTTCACTAGGCAAATTTCCCTTTCTTTAATTTTTTTTCCAGCAAACTTATTTTCTTTTCAATAAAAATACTATATATCTTTAAAAATACATAATATTTTGGCTTTTAATAGCAACAACGTTTTTGGCGCAATTCAAAATTGCGTCTCAATATTTTTTTTTGGTACATTCTAAAACTTGTAGGCTGCTACTAAGATGAAAATCGAACCAAACTACTCGATAGTCGACTTAAGCTCGTTCGATAAAAGCTAATTCAAGCTCGGTTCGTCAAACTAATCCGACAAGCTTGATCATCATTTTCATTAGATAAACTTTTGTAGCTTTGTTCAAAAGCCCGAAAAAACAAAGGAAATGGCGGATTATTGCGAGCTGTTAAATAAAAGCTCATTTGAGCTCGATTAATTAAACAATCAAACCAAACTCAAATACAAAATTTTAAATTCAATAAAATTCAAACTCAAATTTAAATAGTGTGTTATTTGACACTACTCGACGCGTTTACATCCCTACTACTACTAGTTTGATACATCATAGACTGCCCAACGTTCAACGTCTTCGGTACCTTGATTAAGATTTGAGTTAAGTTATCATACCAAATGTGGTTATTCCGAAAGCATGTACACGCGCGTACCAACTGCGTTTTGGCATGCCTATTGTAGGGTGATTTTTTTTTTTTTTTTGCAACTTTTAACGAAGCCAACAACGATGACCGTAAACAAACTTTTACAAATATATAAGTGAATATACTAATTTTGTTCATGGTCCATGAAACATCTGATCTAGACAATAATTTCGCAACAACGATGACTATTTTATTTTAAGGTTAGAGTCATAGATTGCGTCTAGCTAGTCCTTTTTTCTTGCGGAAAGTTATAGAGATTGCATAAATCACCTTTTAATCACTGTTAATATTTAAATCTAACATTATTTGTGAAAGATTTCATCAGAAAGGCTAAAAAACGCAATCTCAATTGTCTTATTAATTAGGTGGGACTTACAATTGCTATAATTTTTTTTTTAAGAATCAACGGATGAATTCATTCAATACGGAAATTCCGAAATTACACTTGCTTAAATTTCTAAAGGGATTAATTTGCTTGAAATCGACATTAATAAGCCTATCTAAACTATAGATCAATTCTAAATAGAATTAGTCTTATATTTTTGAATGACACGACGAATATATAATTATATATCAATCATTACATTAAACAATTATTTGATAAATATGGAAATACAAAAATAAATCAACTTGCATAACTAATTAATGTAACTATCTCTTTTTAGATGATGAATACATCATTGTAACAAACACTATATCAGGAAAGTTATTCGAGTCTATTTTGTTCGTATCAAAATATAAAGATAAACTAATTACAAAGACTAGTATTAAATTACAGAAATAAGCACTGGTGGTTGAACTCATAACCGCTCGATCTCGTATGTTATTGCAGAATATAGAAAACGTTCCCCCCCCCCCCCCCTTTTTAATCAATAGAAAATCTTCCTTTTACTACTTCCAAATATTACACATTTATATAGGAAGTTAAATATAAAAAAAAAAAAAATTGACTAGCATAAAATTTTAGACAATTGCCCATATTCTTTTTATGGGATTTGAAAAATGAACTCAAGGTCTTCAAAATTTTAAGTTTTAACTTTGGCATAAGAAAAATCTCTTCGACAACAAAATTAATTACTTGATAATTCTTAAAACTTGTATAGACTCGATTTGTTTCTAATCCAACTGGCGCTCTTCAAAGAGTTAATTGTTTGATAATTATTTTAGAGCTCGACTTGTGTCTAATTCAATTGACGCTTTTTAGAGAGTTTTGTTCATTTCACAGTTAGAATCAACCTTTTTTGTTTCAATTTTAATTAAAATAAAAATAAAAAGTATATTGTATAACTCGTTCGAATAATTTTTTTAATTTTTATTCAGAAGTTATATATATAAGTTAATACAAAGATGAAAATTAGATGAATTTGTTTGCTCTTCTTACAAGAAAAGTATCCTTTTTATGAATTAATCTCTCATACTTTATTTTTTTATATATCTTGGTTTGAATGTGCAATCTTTTTGTGGTCAAATGATTTGGTTCGCATGTTCCCTGACAATTATTCAACAAAGCATGATCGTAAAATTTACAAGATTTGGAAAATGAAACATTGTGGCCCACCCCATAAAGTAACACAACGCTTTTGTAAACAACAATCATTATAATAAAAAAATTTCTTAGTGAAAACATAGCTAAGCGTGGGTGAATTAGGAAAATTAACCCCTATAAGTAAATAAATGTGAAAAAAGAAACTAGAACTTGGGCATTATTTTTGCAAGAATTAAACTATATATAAGCAAAAACCAAATACAAAAGGGAATTTTTGTTTTGGGTAGGAAACCTTTGATTATATATTTAGTACAACATATAGTCAAATGAAATAACAACAAATAGTATTTTCAACTTTTGTTTAGTCTTATTTCTTGGATATTCAAATGATAAAAAAATTTTAATTGATAAATACTCCCACCGTCCCATTAGTTTTAGTCCATAAGTATCCAGTCAAACTTTTCAATCTTTTAAGTGACTTGTCATGTTAAATTATTCACGTTTGTGTTGTATATATGGTGTCATATAATATTATCAACTTATTAGTAAAATATATTACGTAAATTATTTACTATAAGTTTATCAAGTTGACTTGTCAACTGTACAAAGAGATAAAGAAATTGGGACATAAGAAGTATATGACAGGTCATGGATTTAAATCGATTTAGATAAAATTAAAATATTGAAGTTTGGAATTTGGCATATAGCTAGTACGTAGTCATTCAATGTTTCTCGAATATTATAGAATAATGTTTTATTATAGTCCAAACAAACTAAAAATGGAAAGTTTAATAAGATTTTATCTAAACATCTTCATTATGTATCTTTTGATATATATACTAGTATATTTTTTCACTTATTTTCAAATTTTTGGGCAAAGTTGGCCATGATGAGGTATTTGAGGACCATTGATGTTATCATGCCCTAATCTATGCATACAAAAGTTAGTATGATCAAATGAAAATGAATGCAAAAGTTATATATATAAAAATATATATTTATAAATGGGGATTTTTGTAAATCAAAATGATGAAATCAATCAATGTACATTTATTACAAACAAAAGATACCCAAAAATGAGGGTTAGTCTATTATCAATCCATAGGACCATCAAAATGGCTTATATATATTTCTCTAAAAGTTGTGCCTCTTCCTCGGTTATAAAACCCAACTTCCATCTAACTCAATGTGTTCTTTAACTTTTCTTTTTTTCTCTTTTTTTTTTTTTTTGGGCATTTGTTCTTAGTTACTATCATCTTTTAGTACGATATGTAACGTTCTATTCTTTTTCTTATGTAAAGTTCATTCCAATTCACAGCCCCTAGAACCCTTTTTTAAAATACATGATATTCTACTTTTTTTGTTTAATAAAAAATTATGTAAAGTAAGATATCCAAAGAAAATAAAGCCAATGCAACACAAGTTGCGCCAAGAAGGATTATTATCCGGATCCCAATATTTGGTTGTGAAGGTTATAAGGTTTTTTATGAGCCTCATCTGTTTGAATTTATGGGTTTTTTTTTTTTAAATATATTCATCATTAATTATTACAACAAAAATTATTTCATTAACGGTCAAAGTAAAAAGAATTATAAATAATAAACAACTATAAAAAAATCAACTTTGTCAGTGATTATCACTAGGTTACGTACAACATCATAGACTTTATGATTTATTTAAGTTGCATATTAATTAAGATCTAGGTATGGCCTAATTGTGTCTATACTAATGTCCATTTTTACAAGCTCCAATTTGTCAAAAATAAATGTTTTTCTTATAGTATTTTGAATCACCCACATGTGCTCATTTACGTATTCGAGTCCTATACACACACACACACACACACACACACACACATATATATATATATATATATATATAAAAGTCAAATTTATTTTTTATTTTTATATATATTTTCCGATTTCATTCAAATTATAAAATTGATTCAACAGAAGTGTAAACTAACAAAATTAAGCGTGCATTCCCCCCACTCAAATCTTATCCTTGTTGATGTGTGTTGTGTCCTTGCTTCAATCATCTTTTGCTTTTACCTTTCATTTCCTTTCCCATTGCAAACTTTATTTACGTACTCTCATACACATATATTCCCATTCACTGCCTCGGCCTTCACAATTTAACTTCATATAAAGACTAAAAGAATTTTCTAAGATTATATAAGTGGAAAAATGAGATAATTAGTATCCCCGTCCCATTGTTTTTACTTCATTAAATAATTCAAATTTGTGGCGTATTAATCCTTTTGAATAATAATATATATAGTGTCATGCATATGATATTATCAGACTATTAATTAAATTATTTATTAAAATTTAATTTAATTGACTGGTTAACGTAGCGTACCAAAAATAAAAAATAATGGGATGTAAGAAATATTTAATTTTTAGAAAGATTAAATGTTGGGAATTTTTTATTTTTTATTTTTTTTGGTACTGAAATCTAAGAGAGTAATGTTTGATTAAAGGGATAAGTGGAAAGCAAAGAAAGTGAAAGAAAATCAGAGAAGAAAAGGTAAAGGAAGTATGTTCTTTTTTTCCTCACTTTATCCATTTATACATTTTGCATGCAAAACGATGACACCTTATGCCCCCATTATTACTGCTGCCCCCTCTTTTTGCTCGGATCCCTATAAATATGCAAACAACTTTTATAATTAATTCTTTTCACACCTTTAACTTTTGTCCTATATATGGAAAAAATTAACATACTACTCCCTTCATTTTTTTTTTATTTATCGTTTAGAAAATTGCACATAGATTAAAAAACGTAATAAATAATTATTTTTTATGTAGAAATTCCAAATTTTCTTTTAATCAAATAATCACTGTGTTAATTAGAATTAATTAAAAAAAATTACTAGAAGGATAATATTGGTTAACAAAATTAATTTTGCATTAAACTTCTATTTAAACCAAAAATAAAAATAAATAAATTTATTTATGTGTTCTATGGATTGGGGAATTTAACCATTTAATTAAGATTTATCGTATTTCCTCCATATTTTTATTTGTCGTTTTGACGGAAAAAAGTTATTTACTTTTATTTATCGTTTTAGGATTTCATTAATATAAAATTAATATTTTTATTCATGGTATAACTCATCTTATTAATGCTTATAATTAATGTTAATTAATGCTGTTATTAATATTTTATTAAAAAGGTATTTTGGGGTGCTTAAAAAATTACTATTTATATTATTTTTTAATCCGTATGCAATCCTCCAAAATGACATATAAAAAAATAGTAAGGAGTAATAAAAATATATGGTTCCTTACCCAAAAATATCAAAAGACAAAGAACACATTTTTAGTTTCAACGACCATTTGACATGGAGTAATTAGCAAATTACCTTCATATGTTATTCTTCGAATACAATTTACCTCTCAGTAAATCGGTCTGAACAAAACTTTAAATGGAAGTACTCAAATTGTTTCAAAAATTTGTAAAATCTATTCCATAAATTTGAAGTTGAGTTATATATATATATATATATCTCAAAAGTGACCTAAAATTATTTTCTCCCCCTATTTTTTTTTTTATTATTTGCGACATAATTGTCTATATTGTCACGTTTCCGGTACATATGGAATCCCTTATTGATGATGAATAGACAAAAGCTTCCCAAAAACTGAACTGATCATAAATTAATTTACATTCCAAAAAGCTTTTTGACTCTCTCATCAAATATGACATTAAGCAACATTCATTTTTTACCATGTCACACCTGTTTTGATATATATAAACAAAACTACAAAATAAAAATAAAAAAGTACAACCAAACAGTACTTATGTGTACATAGTACGGCTCGGCTTGGTTGAATCTACTTGTACATGTTTGTATTCGAATAGACTAGTCCTCAATACAATACAAGAATTTAGTTTCGTAAATAAAAAAAGAAATTCAGACAAAAAAATGCATGTGACAATTTTATTCTCAGTCATTATTATGTTTCTGTCTTATAATTAAGGTTTAATTTTTAATTTTTTATCAACAAAAAAAAAAGGTTTTAAACTTTTGGTCTGGGCCGGGGGCAATGTGGACAATTCACTGCCAGGGAAATTACTGCTTTTACTTTACTAGAGGGAGCTACATGTTGACTGATTTCTACTCTATATATAGTATAGTTTCTTTTCAACTTTCTCAGTTAATTTATAGTAAAACTGAGTGTACAAAACTGCAATTAATTAATTATCAACTTAGATTGATAAAGTAGCCCCACATTTTATAAAATTACACTTTCAATCCCATATTTTTTTTTTTATCTATTTTGCATTTCTGGCTTTGTTGCTCTATTTTCATCGAATTTGAGCCATGGTGCAACAATAAGACAATAATATAGGACTGAAAGTGAATGATATAAAATACTACGAGGGACTGAAAGTGAAAAAATGGATAAAATAGAGGACGCCAAGACCAAAAATGCTAAAGAATCTAGAAATTGGATCCAAATTTTAGTTTTGTAAAGTGTGGAGCTAAAAAAGTTAAAGGTCCACGTCGCGGGACTAAAAGGGCAATTTGCTAAACAATAATTAAAACTGGGTCATGACCTTAATTAATTACTTACGTGTATGCTATGAAAACAAATAGACTATAGTGCAGTTTATATAATACCTGAATTAATCATCATTGATATATCCACTCACTATTTCTTTTTTCTTTTTTACATATAGCTTTTAGTTCAGATGATCACCAAGAAAAAGAATGGGATCATTATTACTTAATTAGTGTGCATATTGCAATTAATTTATATGAATAATATATATGCATTCATCATTGACATATCCACTGACCATATTTTTTTTTACAAAGTTTTTTAATTAATTTATTGGAAGAATTTCACTTTTGTTATCATAAGTTATCCTAGCATACGATATCAAATTTTAAAAACCTGATATAATTAGGGCTGAAAATCAAACCAAGCTATTCGATACTCGATTCGAGTTTGTTCGATAAAAGCTCGTTTGAACTTGGTTCGTCACACTAATCAAACAAGCTTTAACATCTTTTTTCGTTCGATAACTTTTGAAGCTCGGCTCGAGCTCGCCTCGTTAAGCTAAAAATTGAAAAAATACATGTAAAAAATCAAGCTACTCGATACTTGGCTCAAGCTCGTTTGAGCTCGGCTCGATTGAAAATCAAACCAAGCTCAAACACAAAATTTCAAGCTCAATAAAATCAAACCAAACTTGAACAGTGTATCGTTCGATACTACTCGGCTCGATTACAGCCCTAGATACAATTCACATATACCAAGCTTTAATTAATGACCATTTATACATTTGGTAATTCCGTAAAAAATGGCCGTTAACTCCCACTTTTGGAGGGAAAATAGATGAAAAATGTGTAAAATGTATCCCATAATTTAAGTTCGCGGAAAAAAAAAAAAAAAAAGTTTGCCCACATAATTTCGGACCAACAAATTTACTCCATAATTTACAAGTTTGAAGATTTTCAATTCAAATTGCAAAAATTGCAAAAATTATTATTAAATATTTTAAACTAATTAGATTTTATATATAATATATATAAATTAAATAATATTTTATCTAAAATCTGAAATTAATACTCATAAAGAATTATATTTTTATTTTGGATTTTGTATAAAATATTATTTAATTTATTTATATATATATATATATTATATAAAACCCAATCAATTTAAAAGATTTAGTATTAATATATAAAGTTTATTATATAGTATTAATAATTTAGCTATTGCTGCAATTACGACTGAAATGCATCAAATTTGTAAATTATGGGGTAAATTTGCCGGTCCAAAAATATACGGTGTAAATTTTGCCGGCAAACTTTAATTATGGGACCAATTTTGCAAAATTGAGAGTTAACGATGTTTTTGGATGTAAATACTAAATGTGTACACTAAAATGTCTTTAAAACTTGATATGAAATATATCAAATTTTAAAGTTTGGTACCGTAAGACCATCTCCAAGGGAGTTCTTATATGTCAAATTATAAGAAAAATTATAAGACTTTCATAATAAAGGTGCTCCAAGGGACATGCTATAATTTAAGGGCCATTTAAAATTTTAAGGTTGGACTCTCAAATTTGAGAGTCCAAAGCCAAATGTATATTCTACTTTATGCAACAAAGTACAACATTATTTTGTACTTTGTTGCAAAAATATTTAATGTAAGTTCTTATTAAAAAAAATTACGAATCTCGAAATATAGTTCAGATTTATTTCATCTAAATTCATATTTTTTTCTGAAATAATTTTTTTAATATATAAATAATCCTTAAAAGTAATTTGTTAAAAATATAAATGAATTGTTGGAGTGAAGTGTTGTGGTTATTTAAAAGTAGAATTTTAAAATATAAACAAGTTGTTGGAGTGCAGAGTAAAAAGTAGGAATGTATAACAATGTTCACCCCTTAAATTTTAAGATAAGAGATCTGAATTTAAGAGTTCTGTTGGAGATGGTCTAACCTTAAAGTAGGTTAACTTACGGTACCACAAATAAAATTCTCTCACTTCGTTCATGAACAGGTAGCATTTATTTACCTGATTAGAAATTTACATTTATTTACCAACTATTTGGGAAACAAGTTAGAATGAAGTGAAGGAGCCTCATTTAATTTTGCAGTAAAATACACTTTAATTAACAAAATGTGATAAAGATATAAATTTTTTTTAAAAAAAAAAGAACTTCTAAGAACCAAATTACGTAAACAAGTGACATCCCATTACGTAAACAAGTGACATCCCAT
Source organism: Penstemon eatonii (assembly GCA_038501285.1). Classification (NCBI taxonomy): domain Eukaryota; kingdom Viridiplantae; phylum Streptophyta; class Magnoliopsida; order Lamiales; family Plantaginaceae; genus Penstemon; species Penstemon eatonii. Next base: position 6,667,164 of record CM076713.1, read on the forward strand.
TGCGCATTCATTGATCAGAGGCAGTAACTTTGTTGCAATAAAAAGAAAAGCTTTGGAAGCCACATTTACTGTTTAATTTATTACCTTTATTAGAGTGAAAAAGTTATGGTTGTAATCGAGCCGAGTAGTATCGAACGACACACTGTTCAAGTTTGGTTTGATTTTTATCGAGCTTGAAATTTTGTATTTGAGCTTGGTTTGATTTTCAATCGAGCCGAGCTCAAACGTGATTTTATCGAACGAGCTCGAGCCGAGTACCGAGTAGCTTGATATTTTACATGTATTTTTTTAATTTTTAGCTTATCGAGGCGAGCTCGAGCCGAGCTTCAAAAGTTACTGAACGAAAATAGATCTTCAAGCTTGTTTAATTAGTGTGATAAACCGAACTCAAACAAATTTTTATCGAACGAAATTGAATCGAGTATTGAGTAGCTTGATTTGATTTTCGATCCTACTTACTATCTAATTTAATACAATATGTATTGTAGTGTACTGATCAACGTCCACTAAATTAATTACTATTGCAGTCAAAAAAGTTACTGGTCGATCAACTTTACATCTTTCCTTTTTCACTATGTATGTATATTGTATAGTGTACACCAAAATCATATTTGGGTTTCGTTTGAGGTTCGAATCAATTAAAGCTTTTTCCGTATCCTCCTTATTTATTTCTTTCATGGTGGATCCGCATGTATAATATTTTATTTATTTATTTATTTGTTTGTTTATTTTTAATTGCTCTCTCTCTCTCTCACACACATACACACACATCGAATCAATAGACAAATTAATAAAGTAAAAAAAAAAAAAAAAGAAGGGTATGTTTCTTGATTTGAGTGTTTATTCTCCTCTTCAATTATATAAGCCCCCTCCAAAAAAAATTAAAAAAGTACGTCCCATTGCTGCAGAATATATGGGACAGGAGCTAGCTAGAAATTTTTATTTTTATTTATAAAATGTGGAAATAGTTGTAGAGAATATGGGAAAATGCCAAAAAGAAAGAAGCCAAATTACCTAAAATTCCTTCATTTTTAAGTGACATCATATCTACTAAATAAGATTCAGATGAGAAGCGCATGCCTATGCTATTTCTGACATAAATAAATTTAATTTCATTGTTCTTTTTTTTTTTTTTAAATTATATATAATTATATATTCTTGTTGGGCTCATCTTTTGAACAATATATCACTTTTCTCAAGAGATAGTACTAGATTCTGCATAAAAACTTTTCACTTCATTATTCAATTAGGAAAAATTGAAGAATTGTAAAAGATTAATCAATTAATAATTAATGGGATTTTTACACATCATCCCCCACAAAAGTTTTATTTTCACACTTTCCCAACTATAATTAAAAAAAATGACAGTGCCCCCTAGAAGTTGACAAATGAGTGCACTTTGCCCCTGATCATTTTTAAGTAATTTTCGAAGGGTAAAAATGTCAATCAGGGGGGTTTTGTGCAATAACAAAAAACTTTAGAGGGTTAAGTGCACAAAATTTTAAAATATCCAAATGTGACTTGTAATTTTTAAAAAAAAATATTTAGTTATATTATTGTACGAGAATTCAAATTTAGAAGTTTTTTTTAACAAATTTTCATTAGTCCTAATTATTTATTTACAAATAAATCATCTCTATACTACAATATATTTTAATCAAATCAAATAAATTTGAAAGTAAAATAATTAAAATAAAAAATATGTGATAAGACTAAAATTAAATTACGATGTCATTATCAAGGAAAGGAATTCTATGAAAATGTGCTTTGAAATATTATTATTCTAATAACTTGAATTAATAATATTTTGTGCACTTAGCCCCTCAAAAGATTAAAATTATTGCACTAAACCCCAAATTTACATTTTTACCCTTTGAAATCCAACAAATTATTGTCCAGGAGGCAAATTGCACTCACTTATCAACTTCGAAGGGGTACTGTCATGTTTTTTCAATCATAGGGAGGAAAGTGCAAAAATGAAGGAAGGAAAGTGCGAAAATGAAACTTTTCTGGAGGATGACGTGCAAGATCCCATAATTAATTATATAGTAGTAGTAGTACATTCACATGCCTTTGAATATTTATGTACAAAATAGCTGTTTAAATGTATTTTGCATGGGAATCACGATCTTTAGCTTTTGATTAATTTATTCTATATGAATTAATAATATATGTCATCATTACATGATGGGGATGGATGAAGGAATGTTTCTTTGCTTAAGCTTGTAGACTTGTTTTTTCTCTTTCTTTTCTATTCTTTTTTGGCTATTATTCCTTGTGGGACTGAGTTTTGCCTTTTTATGGATAATATTACATTAGTAGAAATATGAAACTTAATTATTAATTTGTTTAATAATATAAGTGCAAGCTAATAATATACATCATAATTATCTATTTAACAACATGGTAAAATTCATGTTAGAAAATTTATCTATTGTACCAACAAAAAAATTATACAAACTTGAGTTACTAGACTCATCTACGTACGAAGTAGTACGTATGAACAATAATAAGTATTTTGACTAAATAAAAAAAAAGTATTTATTATTAAGGTATGTTACAATAATTACAGGGATCTTCCCCTTACCATTGAAAAACCGTATAAAATTCTAACAGAAACTAACGGACATGGGTGGTGTGTGTGAAATTATCCTCTTGTTCTCGTAAATTTTAATAAAAAAATAAGCAAAAAATCTTATGAACCAAATGTTCGATGATCTACCGCTGCTGTAATGAAGCAAATTGCCCTTTTTTTTTCCAGTTTTTTTGTAAAAATTATATGTAAAAAATTATTTATTGATTTTGAAAAGTAACATCAATATTTCCTAAAGTGTATATTCGATTTCAATATAATTTATTAATAGTATAAAAATAATTTAATAAATATGTAAATAATTTTTTTATATTTTATTGTAAAATAGTATTTAATAGTATTGTCTTCAAGTGAGATATAAATTTATAATGTTATAAATATTATGTTATTAATTGGGAATTTTAATGAGTATATTTTTTAATTTTTGTTAAAATAATTATTGACTTTTTCAGTTAAAAAATTTATGGAAATTTTAGTACATGTTAATTATGAATTATGAATATTTATCATTCATTTATCCACTTAATAAAATAAGATTTTCACTAAAAATTGAGTACTTAAGTCAACAAAAACTAACAACGGACTAAAGGATGTAATGATTTTCAAGCATCATGCGAGATCCTTGTAATTATGATTTTTCGAGAAAATTGGATGCGAAATACACCAAACTACTAGGAAAATCCATCTAATTAACCCTTAGTTTTATATTATATAGTTTATTTTTATATCATGCACATTTATTTATTAGAAATATGCACTATTAACACTTATATCACATAAATCTATATTAGTCTGTTTATAGGAAAAAGCTAACTATCCCCGCATGAATTTAGGGGTGGGCGCGGGTAGGGTATTTCGGGTATTGGGTATTTCGGGTCGGGTACCCGACTTGGCGGGTAGTGAATTTTCATACCCGAAACCCTACCCGATTTGGCGGGTACCCGAAGTTCGGGTACCCGAAATTTTCGGGTATTTCGGGTATTGGGTATTGGGTACCCGAAATTTCACACTTTTTTTTTTCAAGAATTTTTTTTCAACATATATATACGTAAAATTGTAAATAAATGAATTCAAACATTAATTGTACACAATAACTTCAAAACAAAATAATACAAATGTCTCGAGCCTTCAAGATTCAAATATTCAATAAATATTGGGCATATTTTGGGTTGTCAATTATTTAATTGGGTCAAAAAAAAAATTTTATAAATACCCGAACGGGTACCCGAATACCCGTTCGGGTGTGAAATTAATACCCAATACCCTACCCGAAAATATATTTTGGGTTCGGGTACCCGAACCCGAATGTCAAAATACCCGTTTTTTTATCCCAAACGGGAAATACCCAAACGGGTCGGGACGGGTCCCAAAATACCCGACCCAAACGCCCACCCCTACATGAATTAATGATGACATAACATATTTGTCCCATTATTCTAAGAAAGTATTTTCATATATACTATGTGATACCTTTTCTTTAGCAATTAAAATTAATTCTATGTAACCACATATTAATTTTTCGTTGTACAGACACACCTAATATAACCTAATATAACTGAAAAGAGAATCTGTAAATTGTTTATTTGAAAGACGATAAAAACCAACACCAGCAATTAATATATATTCAGCTTATTCAATTTATAAGCCCAATCAATATCAAATTTCTATAAAGCCCATAGTAATATTTACAATTTATGCTTCTAAGCCCAAAGGTATAATATCCATAATATCCAAAGGAGCCGTGTTAGAGCCCCATTCACATAGGAAAAATTGGGCTTCTCAGTCCACCTAGCCCATAAAACTTCCAATGAAATACATTGTTTAAACTTTAGATCCGTAAAAGTAGGGCTGTCATGAGGCGGACTTCAATCCAAATCCGACCCGAATATGGTCTGATTTATTAAGATAATTGTCCGATTAATTATCCAATAAATGTGATCCGATTAAGAAGATCCGTAATTCAAATTATATGAAACGAATATGAATCTAGGCTGGTCCGATCCGTAACAGATCCGTATTCGATATATATAACTATATGTTGTTTATAAAATAAAAATAAAACTATTTATGTTCACTAAAATATTTTACTATATTAAAAATAATCTTAAAAATGAACGAGAGATATTGTTGGACTGACCTGATAACTAATTGGGCATACAACATATTAATTTATACAATTTAATAAATAAACTAAAACACTAATCATTTATCCTTCAATTTTTGTCTTCTCTTCCATTTCTCAATATTGAGTTATCTTCTTCTTTGTTCCAGTTTATATATTTTTTACTTATATTTTTGTTAATTCCTTTGTTTTAATTTTTATCGCTTATATTTACCCATCATATTTCATCTTCGATAATTCCCAGAAAATATGAAATAAATAAAATGTTACATTTTTAATTCATTATGATATAATCTACAAGTGATTTGGAGGAAAACGAATTTTTATTTCTTAAATGTGCAAAATGAATCCGGATAATTTATTTGGATTTGGAATATTCACCGAATTCGAATTCAGTTGCTCATATTCAAGATTCAAGCAATACGGATCTGAATCAGCCCTAATCCAGTTCGAATCCGACTCATAAACGGCCCTACGTAAAAGAATTGTTTTATCAGAAATTAACGGGATTAAAATAGTTCAGTATGACTAATGGGCCATATTCTCACAACATGCAAGGTTTTCTCTACGTTACTTACAAATTGTCAAATTCTTTAATTGCATTCTCTTCACCAAGGAAAAAAAAAACTAAAAACAAAAAAGGCAAAAACCCTTCTAGTTTTAACTCCTAAAAATCCTTTGTATTTGATTTTGATTACTTCACTCGAGCAACTCGATCCAAGTCGAATTTGATTTTTGACTTTTGACGAAATGACAAGATTGCTCCATGTATTCGTCTTTATTTATTTATTTATTCCTTCTGAAAACTTAAGTATATAGTATTTGGGTTGAGTGTGGTAATTAAAATCAAACACAAGGGGATTTTTGGAATTTAAAATAACACATGGAGTTTTTGGGCAGTTAAAAAAAGCATAGAGGGTGTTTTTATCTTTTGATCGTACAACTAAGTGTCAGGGTAAAATTATCATATCAAAATAAAAATGTGAACAAATACTTGCAATTCTCACGTTTGAATCACATGTAATTGGCGCTGACTTAATAGCACAAAGATTTTTAGAAGTTATATATAAATTTTTTTTGAAAATTAGACAAAACATAATAGGTGTTTGTCTTTCGCCCTAAAATATTTTGAGTTCAAAATTCACGATAAAAATAATTCCAAACTGAGGAACAAAAGGGAGATGTACACCTCTCTTGCTTGAACCCAAAAATGGGCTCAAAATTGGGAGCCTATATTTTAACGGGAATTGATTTCTAAGTTCTGACAGTAACATTTTCCCATGTTATTTTCAATTGTTAAAAAATTGATACGGCTATAAAAACTTTTCAAAATCGAATAACGGAATTTTTTTTAAATACAAAATCTTTTCAGTATTTTCAAAACTCAAAAAATAAAAAAAAAATGAGAGAAAAGAGGTAAAAAACAATCTATACATTCTACTATATCTTTTTATTGTCGTAAAATATGAAATATAAAGATAATATGTAAAAAATATAAATCACAACTTAAAAGACAAATAGAGTCATAAGTCCACGTACCTACACGAGATTCCGTACTCGAGAGATCGCGGGATGCTACATGGGCCAATCGCCCGTCACAATTGTGCGCGAAAGAGGTAACACGTCAACGACTTTTGGAGTTCTATTTCGCGCCACCTCCGAAAGAGTGCATTCACAACACAATCAAATATTTTATTATCTACAATTGTACAAAAAATTATTTTTCTTTTTAAATTTGATATAAACTTACTTTCAATTACATTTTTTAATAGACTTTAATTTTTGTTATGGTAAGTTAATTAAATGAATTCAATTCAAATTGATTTTAAAAAAGATACCCCAATTTTGGGTTTATTGGAGTTGCTATAACTTGGACAGCCGTCTCTCCTCGTTCTCCATTTCTTCACCAGTTCTCTGTTTCATTGTCTCTTTCTTTTTCAACTTCTCCAAATTAATTTTTTATTTTATTTTGATATGTCGAATGTAAGTGATAATGAAAAGGAATGTGGATTTATTAATAATCGGGTTAATAAAAAGAGGAAAAAAAGGAATCAATCCGAGAAAGATGGTGAAATTGTTCTTGGAGGATGGACTGAGGAACAAGAATCAGCGTTGAATTTAGCTTATGTTACTGAAAAACCAACGCCCAACTTTTGGAAGAAGGTTGCGAAATTGGTAATTAATTGTGGCCTTTTAAATGTTCTTATTACAATGCTTATTTGTTGTAACTTTTATTTAATTATTATTATTTCCATGTGTTTTGATTTCATGTTGTTCATTTTGGAGATGAAATTTAAACCTATTAAATCAAATGATTTTGATTTTGATTTTGATTTTGATTTTGAAGAGAAACAATTAAATTGCATCCAAATTTGGATGCAGATAATAGCAGAAAGTAAATGTGTAATTATGGAATTAGGCCCTTTAAGTTTGTTGCCTTCTTTCTAGTTAAAAACTTAATATAGCTATTTATTCATAATTTTGATGTTTATGTGATCCTGGTTGAAAGCATTGTAAATGGAACAATAATCGTGGCTTCTCGGTCTATTTGGTCGTAGATTGATGAATTTTGTGCTGTTATAATCTTAAATTTGCTTTGTGGTTTTTTACCTTGTTCTCAATTTTTAATTTTGGTGCCTTTCGAGCTCCGTTGGCATGGAAAATTCTTGTATAGACCTGGTCTATGGTCTTTTCATAGACCTTGTGGTTGTAAATGAACCACATCATACATTTTGATGATGTCATACTCTCAAAATGTATGATGTGGTTCATTTACAACCACAAGGTCTATGAAAAGCTCATAGACCAGGTCTATGCAAGAATTATCCCGTTGGCATTAAAAAATCCAGTGATTGATATTCTAGGTTCAAAATATTCTAGTGGATCTTAAAGAATCTTAGTTGGAAATAGTTATAAGCAACGCAGTTACTATTACTTAGCCTCGGGTCATTTTATACCGAAATGCCTCCGTGTGGTTTTCACGGTAGTTGAATCTCGAGTTTTATGTTCTGAAGTAACAACTCCAGCTCGTGTTTTATGTATGTCGTCATCTATTGATTTTTGTTTGTATGTTGACAATTGAGTTAACATTTTATAGATCACAAGTTAAAATTTAGCAATGACTCTTGAATCTTATTGCATGCTTTTGATGTGCGCTTTCCTCGACTCATATCTTCAATCTTTCTTTCAACTTTGTTAACCATTATTTAGGTGCCTGGAAAATCGGCAGAGGAATGTTTTGAGAGAATCCAGGCAGATCACTTGACCCCACCTCAACCTCGTTCGCGTTCAAGGGCAAGGACAAAATCGTCCCCCCTCTCTCTCTCAGCTTCTAAGTTACTCACTAGTTCTACTAATACAAAAAATAAACGCCTCAGTTCCAGCAAGAGGAGTCGTCTTCTAGCACAAAAGACAGTAAGACAACTTTTACAAAAGCAACACAACGAAAATGAAGACTATGAACCCGACTTTTTCTCCGAGTTGGAGCCAACAATCGAGGTGGGACCTAGCGTTCTTACAAGATGTGAAGAGATGTCTTCATCAGGCCTTAAAACAGGAAAATCACGATCATATAGCTCGAGCAATAACGTGGCTTCAATTAGTCCTCCTGTTCTGAAGCAGATAAAAAACAAGGCTTTGCATGAGAAGTACATTGATAAGCTTCATAACAGGGATGCTAAAAGAAAGGCGGAAGCGTTAAGGCAAGGTAAATGCAGTCAGGCTAAGAATGAAGAATATGCGAGCGCTTTAGAAGTGGCGTCACTTAAAGTTGCTAAAGATGCTTTGATTTTTGCGGCACAAGATGCTATTAATAAGTTTCGAAGAATGCAGTCGAGCATAGGAAATGATATTAGCGATGATGATGATAATGGCAGCCCGAGTGATGAGGATGAAGGCGAAGATGAAATCTGAAGTTGTATTTACATGTTTGTTTCTTGAGAATAATTTAGTAAGTTGATCCCATTTTTATAGTACTTAGATGTTGGTCTTATGTTATTCAGACATTATTTGTGGATTTGTGCTAGAACACAAGTTCACATGGTGAGATTGAGGTTGTATGGGAGTCAAAATCATAAGATTGTATAGATATTGAAACTATTGGATCCTCGATATTTTTCACCCCATTTTTATAAAATTGTACTTTTGATCCTTAATTGTGAAAATATTTTGCATTTTTCGTTCTATTGCTTGCTTTCTGTCCGATTTGGGATCACATGTGCAAACCTCTTGTGGTGACATGATGTTAGGGGGTTATAGTATAAAAATCTCTAGATTATATTGTAATTTCGAGACTGTTTTGGGTCGGTTTATTCTAGGGTCGTTTAGGCTATTACATTGTTAGCTCAACTTTTGTGGGGAGCTGTGAAAAAGCCTAAACAAAAACGATTTAGTCGATGTATCGTACGCGGTTGTATATACATAATTGTGGTTGTATAACTAAGTAACTTAATTTCTTTTACGATAATTAGATCAATCAACAAACATTAATATTAAACTAGAAAAAAAACTCATGTGAATTAGCGGAAGTCGGACCTCAACCTTACCAAATGAAGTAACTTAAAAGAAACATTAATTTGTCCATGCTCTTTAATTTCTTGATCATGTACAGTACAAATTTGTCAAAATCGAAAATTAAATCTTGGTCACAAGTTATCGAAAAATGGTTGTGATAATAAAAATATTTAAATCATGTTAGAACTCAATTTGGAATAGAATTTTCTCTGTATTCTCTATTTGGGACCCACGCGGACGCATATACAGAATTGTGACCTTTCCAAGTCAAAATTAACATGTCCTCATCCTTTTTCATCCCCCAACCACTTGCATGCTCGTCCAACAACAATTTAACTTCCTTTTTAGTCTCTTCACAAAATGGAAGGCTAAAAAAACCTTTGCTCCCCATTCTTTGTGAAAATTTAGTACAAGATTCCAATCTTTCTATCCTTTGAATTCCTTCAAACCCAATAACATTCTCAATCTTATGACCTACATCAACTTCAAACTCTATTCTTTGAGTACTATTCTTTGGCATAAAAGTCTCCAATGCGTCAAAAGGAATCCATAAATAGTTAAAACAAGTCGATATTCTCGACCCGAGCCCATTTGACGCATCTAAATCGCAATCCTCATCGACCACGGTGACCACGCAAGGATTTAAGCTTTTGATCCTATCGAGGAAGGAATCCCGACAAGAATCATTCTGCAGGTAAGAACTGTCAAAGTGCTCATCTGGCAAGTACCTCAGCCAGTTCTGGAAGTTCACAACTAAAGCCTCATCGTCCCTTAGTTTTAGCGTCGAGGGATTTAGTTGTCTTAGGAGTAAATCATAGTTGAATTCACATTCTTGGGGTATAGTACTCACACCCACTTCAATCACACTAAATTGAAAAGGGACATCTTTAATTTTAGCGAAACTCGACAAACGTAGACCAATATCTTCTATAGACACGTTGACTAGAGGAGGGACTAATGGCCTCCAAGAAAGAACCGATATTCTCAAGGACGGAGTCCTTTCGGGTCCTTTATTTAACGCATCTATAAAAGTTGGCCATTGCATGCAATGAGTTATGCTAAAATCCAATACATGAATTTTAGAAAACCCTTGAGTTGCTTTTAGGATTGCACTATTTGATGCACAAAATCCAAATCTATGCCATGGGATTAGGTCTACGTACCCGGCAAGTTCCGTGACGGACATTAGCCTATGGTGAATATCTAACATGGCGTTGTTGAAATTTAAGGTGGTCGGGCAAAGTCTTGAAGCTCTAGAAATGAGAGCACGTAAAAAGTACGAGGCTAGTCTTTGATTAGGGTCGCCGACTGAGGAGGCAACGTTGTTGAGTACCCACATGACTTGTTGGGCTAAGGTAACGTCGTTGTTCTCAAGGGCGTTGGCACAGTGAAGTAGGAGCTTTTCTATGCATGCTCCGTCGAGGTTGCTAAGGGGTCCTCCTAATGTTAGTGTGCTTGAAATATTGGAGTTTTGAGGGGTGGCGAAAAGGGTAGATGCGGGATTTTGTCTAAGTTCTGCTTTCATGGTTGTTTTTGTGTTTTTGTGATGTGTGGAGAAGGAGATTGAGAGGTAAGTTATATAAAGAAAGATGAGAAGATAATTTAATGGCAACAAGAAAATAATATTTCTTCAATAATTTAGAAGTATGGAGACAAAAGGGTGGGGATTTTATCAGCTAAAGGGACATAAATTGGGTAGAAATTGGAATTACAAGAATTTATAGAATATATACTTACATGTGTATTTATTGAAATCCTATTTAATATCTGATATTCAATCCTATTTAGACTTGTTTTAATTTTCTAAGGTAGTGTTGAACACATGCGAACTTTAATTTTTATATAGGTTCATTGGGACTAATTTTGATTTAATTTGGTGATTAATAGAAATATGTCTAATTTGCTTAATTGGATCCCTTAAATTAATTGTTACACCAATCCTATAACAATTCATTTTTTTAACAAGCTTGACGAACATTTATTATAAATAGGTTGCGAAAGATATTGTCAATTTTTGGAGCATGTAACTTGACATTAAAGCTCATTTCCTCTATTTCGGCTTAATTTTCTCTTTTTATATTCACAAATACTTGTTAGAGAGGTTTCCACTTAATATATCCGATGCACCTCAAAAGATCGAGTAACTCAGGTCAGTGACCTGTATATCTTTGAGAAACCAAAAACTATACTTACGTAAATAAACAACCAAAATTTAGATTCTTAAGAAGATTTGCTTAAGAAAATAAAGGCAATGAAAAAGTTAAATAGGATGTAATTAGCCGCCCTCCTTGTCGAATTTGACTCGTGGAAATTGCAATTAAGACAAACTAATCTTGTATTTGTTCACATAATATATGTTTAGCATTTCCTTTGAGTATTAATTGATGGCTACCTCACATTCCATGTTTGTTTTCAAGTAAGCATGGGTACACATCAAGTCGTTATTCAAGATCGTGTAAATCCAGAGGCAAAGACAAAAGTAGACCCTCTTGCTCTTTATCTCTTTCTTCTTTTTATTTATTTATAATTTATTTTTGGTTTGTGCGTGCGCGTAAGTCGAGGATGTAATAGACGATTGTATGCTTCAAATGACATTGCACAATATATACTTAAAAGATGGCATATAGTATGTTAAACACAAATCATAAAGGTTCATTTTCAAAATTGATGTTTGTTTGTGAAGGAAGTTAAGGAAAATAATATTTTTGTTGATGATGGATATTTTCAAAATTATAAATACATTAAAAGTGATTGCAAAATAAAAAATTATTAAATTTTAGAAAATATAAAGTACAAATTAAATTATGGAATCAAATTAAAACCAAGAGAATAATGAAAGAAAAAAATTAAAATAGCTTAAAATATTATTATAAAAATCACTTTTTATTTTTGGTAAATATTGCAGGGATATTCATGTTTTTCATTATATTAACTTAGTAACTTTATTATAAATAAATTTGACACTAATGTATATTTTTAGTTACCGAATTTATATCAATGTTAAAAATTGAAAATGTTTTCTAGGAAATGAGTATTACTAAATAACACATACTCAAATATATTAATAATAATAATAATAATAATAATTATGATTAAGTAAAAATAAAAAAACTATCAAGGCCGCCAGTTATTTGTTTAATAATAAATCTCCCTGTGCTTCCTTTTTTATTACCAAAAAAACCATTTTAAATTCTTTCATAAATTATAGGGAGATTTTTGTTAAATTTTTAAATGAACAAAGGGTTATTGTCAATTTTTATAGTTAACAAGGGAATTATTGATAATTTTTTATATAAAGAGGGGTATTTTAGGATGAATTTCCCCATCAAATGGGGAAATTTTTTCAAAATATTTTCTAAAAATTGAAGGAAAATAATAACCTTTTTTTTCATGTTATCCAAACATGTGGAAAAATAAAAATGGTTTTTCCCACACTTTCCTGACAACCAAACAAGCTATTAAATTACAAATTACATATAAGTACATAAATAAAGCTATTGACCATGGTACATAACAAAAACGCGAATCTGCTATGATCGTCTTTCCCAGAGGATTTGCTCGTCAATCTTGCTCAACATCTCATCATCAAGTCGTTTCCATGTCTTGATTCTTTTTACTCCATTCCAAGATTGTTCCCCTTTCTCGAGTGTAGCCAAAATAACTCTCGCTCTTCTCGACCAACCTGCAATACCATAACCATGATATCCGAACCCTCCGCCATAACAAAACCAAATGCCTCCAAGATCCCCACAAAAGTCATTGTTGTGATCATGACCTATAAACACGGCCTTCACATCTTTCATGGAGACGAGTGTCTTCAGAACTCCAGAATGTACACTCGAACATGCCACATATTCACGATACTGGCCAATTTTATTGTAGATGGGACCTTGTCTAATTTCTGGAATCGGAATGTGGAAGAATGCCAGTGAAGGATCGCCATCTGGCTTTTTTTCCTGTTATTTTGTGACCTGCAACATGTTAATGATTCTAAATATGCAATGTAAGTTCATGAATGTAAAAATGGATCGAAAAAGATAAAGGAGAATCTCTAAAAAATAACTATCTCTAACTCTTTCAAAGTCTTATGAGTTTACGAAAGGATCACATAGTCACTCACGTTCAAAATGATATGTTTAAGAAACACCGGGAGTCATGTCTAAATTACCCAATGACTCAAAATAGGGATAAAGTGTCCAAGAAAAACGAGAAAACTTATGATATGTATAATAGAACCCTTCTTATCCCAAAAGGCAATACCCCCGACCAAGCAACCAACCAAAAAATACCTTTCTAGATTCAATATATCTAAAGGGTGTCAAAAAAGAATTAACTAATCTCTGTTTGTTATATCTACTAAGATGTTACAATTCACCATGTTAGGTTATGGTTTAAAACGGGATCTAGTAGGTTCGATGGAAGCCTTGTCAACAAAAGAATTTGTTTTCGTGATTCTAACATCTTTCTAGTCTCTTTGTTCTCTATTTCTACAAGAGTTAATGGTAATTTACCCACTGTGATTTGCATAATGTTCAATTTACCTCCTTATGATTAAAAAAAAGAGCAATTTACCCCCTGTGATCTTATAAAAATTTCACACCGTCTCCCTAACATTTTTAAGCATAAAAAAATACAAATTGACAAAACTACCCCTCTTATATGTGTCACTTTACCCCGTCTTATGATGAATGCGGCACTTTAACCCCCTGTGTTAAGATAACTGTTGCACTTTAGCTTTACCCCCTATGTTACGAAAACACTTTTCATGCCCACTCTCAAATTCGGCGAGTGAGTTACACTCTCCGGCTGAAGGAGGTAAATTGCTCCTTTAAAATTCACAAGGGGGGTAAAGGGGTTTTTTTCAAAATAAAAAAAGGGATATATTGAACATTACGCATTTCACAAGGGGGTAAATTAGCACAAGCTCATTTCTATAATACTAACCATAAAAATAGCTAATAAAGGTTATTAGGTAATTATGCATACTTCACCTGAACTTTTTGAGAAACACGACGAAGCCAATCAAGCTGAGATTCTTTAATCCATCCGTAAGTTCGAACTCCATTAACTACAGCTCTGTCCCCACTGTCAAGAAAATATAGATTGAGGACACTGCTATTCGCTAAATTGGAACCTGGAGCACCCCATACTTTCAGATTATAATTTCCAAAGCCATCAATTTTAGGCACTGAATTCTGTTTGTTGGAATTAGGAAAATCTTCATATGATGGAAAAGTTTGTGAAATAGAATAATCCATGAGGGAGATGAAAGACATCAACTCTTCACGAGTCATAGTAGATTCTTGGTCATGATTTCCTAAAACCGCTGCCCAAGGAATTCCAGCTTTTAATACGGGGTCAAAGGCTTTGAATAAAGATTCTGCAGCATCAGTAACACTTGACCCAAATATGTTGTCCCCTGGATTGCACAAACCAAATAAATAAGAAAGAATCACCACTTCACTTAATGAGGAAACACATAAGAAAAGATCTAATTATAAATTATTTTATACTCTTAAGCTACAAGAAGGTATGGTAATCAAACAGAGGCCTTAAAAATATACACCCCTTCAGATTCTATAACAAATTAAGGAAAATATTGGTTCACATATATTTTCACCCAAAGATGTTACTACAAAATAAAGCAGCCAAAGATTTACATGCTCCAAAGCTTTTTGAATTCCAATCACCAGTGGCGGGCATTCTTTAATATTTACAGCTCAGTCAAAATTATTTCATGATAACTATTGTTTTCTAGAATTACATCTTATACTGATTGTTAGGGCAGAAAATCAAACCTAACTACTCAATATTCGACGCGGACTTGCTCAATAGAAGCTCATTTAGGCTTGGTTTATAATGCTGAGAAATAAACTATATGTTATAGCAAAAATGATACATGCATAATAAACAGTACATACGATTCTTGAATCTTCCTTTCATGAATTAAAAAGATACATGCATGTCAAAGAGGGGAATTATGGAACTAAATGTTGATTCATGTATTAGCCTAGTTACATGTTAGGAAAAATCTAATTATTACTCGTGCATTCTATCATTCGTAACAAGCCAAGAACATATAAAGTTGTACGATCAATACAACTCTCATATTTTCTCCATTACTTTCTCTTGTGCGAGTTTCAACGTTGAGTGTTTATACACTCCAATTTCCAAGACGTTAAACACATCAAACAATATTGAACAACATTTTCCACTCGACTATAACTTTTCAAGCCCAACTCAATAAGCTAAAAGGTAACGATATATATCCGCAAATATCATGCTACTCGAGCTCGACTTGACAAAATCCCATTTGGGCTCGGTTCGTTAAACAATCGATCCAAGCTCAAACACAATATCAAGCTCAATAAACCAAGCTACAAAACTTGTTTACACCCCTACATGTTATATTTTGAATTACAAGTAAATTGCCTAAACTATATTTCATCTTCATGTGGTATAAATACATAACACAAGCTAATTTTATTTGGAATTGAACCATGAATTCAATAACATTACCGGTAAAAGCAATAAAATCAGGGTTTTCGAGTTGAATCATCTTTTGAAGAAACCGAGTGGTGTTGAGGTCAGAACAGTAATTGAACTCACTATCCAACACGTCTCTGCACCGAGTCATCTTCCCATTCCCATAATGCATATCAGCCACCTGTATAAAATACCCACATCAAGATTCAGCAATCCCCCAAAACCCACAATCATATTAAATTAAAATCAGAAAAAGAAATAAAATTTAACTAATTAAATTCACCTGCAGGATTTTGAAAGTGCCGTCGGAGCGAAATCGCATAGGAAGGGGTGCGACTTTCTTGATTGTGGCATTTTGGTGATTAACTATGAGATTGGGGTTAATAATTAAGAGCGTATGAAGAAGGTGAAGTGAAGAAGCTATGAGGATTATGTAAATTAAACTCTGGATCCATGTCTTAATATTACAGGATTCCATTATCATCGATTACTACTAATGACTGGGAAAGAAGAGGAGACTTTCCGATTTCTTATTATTTAGTTCTTCCTATTTTAATTACTGGTCCGGGCGATGTTCTTGGATTTCATCTTGACCGTTGACTTGTTTCTCAAGATGGATTTGGGAAAAAAAATAAAAACAAATTTTGTTATAAATTGAAAGGTTGAACATCACTTTTGGTTCATTTTATGTATTTTATTTTATAGTTTCGTCTTTCTTAATATTTTAAATTCACCGTCAATAATTTATCTAATCTAATCTATATATATATTTGAAGAGTGATTTTTTACTTCAATTGATTGTGTTGACCAAAATTTTAATTTTCTAGAATTTTGATTATTTTATTATATAAAATTTATCATTGGTTAGCATATATTTAGTATTTAAATTGTAATGGTTACTTTTTCCTTCATCATATCAATTAAATTTGATTATCCAAAATTACTTCTGTGATTGAACTTTCACGTTCCAATTGTTGATTTCGAAAATCTAAATAAGGCAATTAGCCCTTATTGAGATTTCCTTGGTCAAATCTTGCACTATTAAATTATTAAATATGATTGATAATAATTTTGAATCAATAGATAAAATATCCACAATTTTAGCTGTTTTTTTATTTTTTTCTCAAGAGTTTAATCCCTTTCGAGGCGGATTGTACACATAAAGTAGGTATCACTCCCAACAGGGATTTGAACATGAGTCCGCTTCTTTGTAGCGCTTCGGATCCTCTGTAACAGAACGGTGTAACATCCTCTGTTACATAGCTCGGATGGAAGACACGTGGCAAACTAACGGAAGTTCACAAAACCTTTGTTCAACTCCGTCTCTAGTTTTAATTAGGCCATTACCTAATTAAACATCCCCAAATCTGTTGCAGCAAGAAGGAAACTTGAACGAGAATGATTCGAAATCTTCGGAATCGCAGAAAATCAATGGAAACAAGGAGATTTGTGGATTGGAAAAGAAGAAGAAGATATCGAACCCTAAATCGCAGAAAATCAAGGGCAAACAGAGAGGTGATTCTTGTAAGGAGAAAGAAAATTATGGAAATCTCTGTCTTCCCTAGAACACCTATGGTTGTCATCATTCAATTTCAAGGTTATGTCACCATCCCACCACTTTTGTTCGATTTTTTCTACTTTACATTCATAACTTTTACTCATTTTTATACTAAAAATCTAAGCTTTTTCTTGTGTAATTTTGTATAATCAAGTGATATATATTCTTGATTACTTGATGTCAATTGTAAATCTATGTAGAAAAGGTAGCATTATATTTCTTATCACTTGAATTCTCACATGAGTTTTGAATGAACACCACCTGTTTGAAAAAATTCCAAAAGAAATATAATTCATAGAAGAAAATGTTGGAGTTTGTTTTAAATACAAGATTTTTATTTAAATAGTGCACACTGAGTTTCGAAACTCATGAAACTTAATCATCATTGTTTGGATGGCATCCATGACACATTTATATTGATGATACGTTTTTAGTTTTTGTTAGGTACCATGTTCTCTGAAAAAATAAGCTTAAGAAATTGACTTCTTTGAGGTTTCCTTTGATATATATTTTTATTTTATTTTAAGTTCTTGTATTATCATGATTGGTTTAAAATTTCATGTGCAATTGGGAAGTTTCTCAAGTAAGAAATGATAGCGGTAACGACTAAATGTTTTTGGAGGAAATTTGGAAGCTTTACACAAAGATATGTCTTCATTGACTTAAAGTAACTAATCTGTGTAACATGAAGTTGTATCAACGCTTTGTTGGATATTCACTTGTTGCTGCTAGTCGACATATTAAAATCGAGTAAAATTAATCCCTTGAATGCTTCGTCGATGATGCATGCAAAAACCAGGCGCTAGCAACCGCATTAAGTCTGCTTCATTTGAATTGGCCCTTACAATCTTTGTACCATGCACTGCAGTTTACTCAAATTTAGAATTAAAGTTCAGGTGTAGAATGTTGAGTTTATCTTTATGATTTTATGATGTTAAATGTACAATTTGTTACAAGTTGTCACTTAAGACTCAACTTTCATGTTCTACTACAATTTGTTACACTAATAGGTGGTGTTTATAATGTGAATTGTAACAAATTGTCACTTAAGACTCAACTTTCATGTTCTACTACACTAGATCCATTTCATGCTAAAGCTAAACACATTCATTAATGAAAATAGGAAAAAGCTCTATACTTCTTCTATACAGATTAAGTCTTTCATCTATTCGTATTTCTACCTCATGTTGCACAATTGATCAACGGAACTTGATGGTTCTTTGTTCTTCAAATTTTCACTTTTCGTCTATAATTTGCCACTTGATATCATCTTGTCCATTTTTGTTTCTTTATGTTGGCTAAAAACCTTACACTATTTTCGTGGGAATAATTGCTCCTGCATTTGAAATCCAGTCACTAAAGAAGATATGCATATTTTATATATATTAAATGTAATCAATTTGCTAAAGTGAATATGTTACCTGTAATAATTGGGTTAGACTTGAATTAGCATGTTGATCAGGCTTAGCATAAAAAGGAGAGACATTGAGCTACACAATATATTTTGGATCATGTGACTACATAAAAATATGAAGTGTAATAATTGAAAATTTGACAAATATGGTTTATGACAGTGTACCTGAGCAACATGGAATGGTCTTATATGTGATATTGGATGCCCTTGAGTGTCATAATACATATTTAAACTAGACATGCCAATTCGATCTCTCTAGTTTGATTGAATTAAATGGAACATAGAATGTGTCACTATAATGAAAGCAAAATAAAACTTGGAATGTGATATATAATACATATCATTCAATGAAAATAGTTAGGACCTGTGAAGGTTGTGATAAAAAAGGCAATTGTGACGAGCAGGGGCGGATCCAGGAATTCAGTGTAGTGGGGGCTGAGATTCTACGATAAATTATATTTTAATCACAAAAATATATATGAGGAGAAACAAAATAAGGAGGTGAAATTTGACAAAAATAACATTCACAAGTTACTTTAATTACATAATATCCCATTATGACCCCAAAAGAACACAACACATTTATGTATCCTAATTACAATTTCAAATGACATAAATTACATTCACAATTGACCACGTTAATTTTCATTTGAGCTAGATCAATATTATTGGGGAAATGAAATTTTGTGTAGTAATATATTACATAAAAAGATAACAAGTATTATAAAAAAATTGAATTATACTAATAGTTATTAAGAAAGAAATAAAATTGAGAAAAAATATTAATAGAATAATTTTTAAGAAAGAAAAAGAAAATAAGAGAACAATTGTTAAGAAAGAAAATAAATTAAAAGAAGAAATGTTAATTAAGAAAGAAATAAGACTAAAGAGAAAAAAAATTGAATTTTATTGGTAGTTTTTTAAGAAAGAAATAAAATTGAAAAAAATATTGAGAAAGAAAAATATAAGTTAATAGAATAATAGTTAAGAAATAGAAATAAGTTAAAAGAACAATTATTAGTTAAAAAGGTAAAAGGATTAGAAAACTAAAGTAAATTATTTGAAAGATGTTTGTGGAGGACGTGATTATCGAACCTGGCTAAAAATAAGTTAAAAGCACAATTATTAATTGAAAAGGTGAAAGGACTAGAAAACCAAAGGAAGCTAGTTAAAAGATATTGGTGCAGGAGATGGAAATCGAACTCTGGCAAAAATTCAGAGGCTTTAACTTGCTCAGCCCAAACCAACTATCCAACAGAGTGATATGTGAAAAAACTAATACTCTAATATATATATATATAAGATATTTGAGTGGGGGCTGTAGACCCCACTAGCCCTTACCTGGGTCCGCCCCTGGTCACGAGGAATGAAATGTACTAGGCTCAAAAGCACCAAAGTTGACACTATTTGCACCATTCCTGAGATCTTGCATCTGTAAAATAACAATGTTGGAAAATATGAGTTGGAGAAGAATATTGTTTTTAGTATTATGAGTAATTTGGTATGTGTAAAAACTAAAAATGATTTAAAAAGATACAATTACACATATATAATGAACTGCATATGTACCAAAAAAGGAGACTGTCATACCTGACTTCCCCTCTCATTCATGTTGTCTAGTATAAATGAATTATTTGATGAAGAAACATTGTTATTTTTCTGCTTCTTTTTCCGAGTGGCCTGCTCTAAACCACTTTTTCGCTGTTTTCCAGATTTCACATTTTTTTCTCTTTGACTTTCCATCCCCTAACCTTAACATTGTCGTCAGTAGTTGTAGAATTATCAGCTACAATATTCATGCTACGTGAGGATCCAACATTTTGTTTCTCCACCACCCCGGTTGGAGGAGTTTCTTTTCCCAATACTCTTGACACCAAGATTTCTTTTACAGTAGATTTAGGTGCAAGATTTGATCCTAATATAGATCTCTTTTCTAGACTAATATCAACTTATTCAATTATCTTCAAAATACCATCTCTCGCAATTTCATATGTTTCCAATGCTAATGCAGCCCTTGTAACTAGTTGATTATGCAATCTACTCAAATCTCTGTAACGCACTCTAATCATTTTCTTTTCATCAGTTTCATTCATAGGCACAACAAGTGTATCATGAGGTTGAAAGGGTTGTCCTTCACCTAACCCTTTTTTTGCTTCTTTTGTCCATCTCTTCTTGATGTGGATCTCAGCTATTCTGACAACTTTTCTGAACGAAAGTACTTTAAGAGCATGAGAGCATAGGATTCCTGCAAACTCAAATTTTCTGCAACTACATGAAACCTCACAAGTAGATGAGTTATATGTAACAATTTTTTGGTGATGCTTAAGATATGGATTAATCTTGTACTTTGATAGGTCTTCAGTCTCACTACGAAGTTCTAATGTTGAATCATAAGCCTTACTCACCTCAATTTGAAATTTTCGAAAGACTTCATGTGTATAAACACTAACGGCATGCTTCAAGATTTCAACACGAAAAGGAAGTTCTGGGGTGCTCTGGCTATTCCGTAAATCTTCTCTCATCTCTTCGTAACGACGATCATCAATCAATCTTTGGAAATGCTGAAAAAACTGCAACATGTTATTCTTATAGCTCACGTATCTCTTGAAAACACTGTTCATGCTTTCACTACGTTGAGTAGTTGTCATGTCAATACAGAAGTTTGTCGTCCATAAACTAGAGCCCATTTTTTTCTTATATTGAACATCCTCTCCAGCCATTCATTTGTTTGAAGACCATACTGGTCCAACATTATTTCCCATGCACTCATAAATTCGTCTTCCTCTTCATAATCATAAATACAAGAGCTAAAGTCTTTCGAAAAAATTTTGAAACTTGAAAAGACACTGCTAAGATGGATTGCAGCATTTTGATAAATATGCCAAATACATAGGCGATGGTATGTTTCTGGCCACGTTTGTGCCAAAGCCTTGGCCATCGCTGCATCTTGATCTGTTAAGATAGTTTGAGGTTTTTTCCCTAACATGGCCCTCGCAAAGATATCAAATAACCACATGAATGTATCGGCCATCATATAAAAGTGCCGCACCTAAGATACTGGTTTGTTTGTGGTGGTTCACTCCGACAAAGAGAGCAAATGGTCGACCATCTCGACACTTTCTGTAAGTTGTGTTAAAGCATACTACATCACCAAAGTGTGCAAAATCAGCCATCATTTGTGAATCTGCCCAAAATATGTTAGCTATCAAGTCATCTTGATCGACTTGGATTGCATAAAAAAATTAGGATCTTCCAGTTGCCGTTGTTGCAAGTATTCAAGTACTCCCCCAGTATCACCTTACTTCATTTCCACGGTTCTTTTTTATCGCAAATAATTCTTATAATCATCAAAGATGAATCCAACATTTTCAGGTCCACCCATTTGTTTGGCCATTAGCTCAAAGCCAGCTTTCGGTGTTATTCCGGAGCTATATATGTCATTTGCTTGATGTGCTTGTTCGACAGACATAATTCTATGGGATCTTAACATATGTGACTTGTTTGGACTAGCCAAACCATGTCCATTATGTGCAACAATAAACTTCTCAATCGTGTATTTACCTGTTTGACGCGCATTAATCTTCATCATTGCAAGACAACCTTTTCTTGTTTCGGGACGATGAGATCTAATAGTAGCATCTCTTTTATCTTGTCCACGCTGACCTTGGCACGAACAACAAAATACTCTATCAAGAATCACCCCATAGGGATCTTTATGAGCTACCTGTTTGCGAATACTAAAACCAACTATTTTTGCATATTCATTGTAAAATTTATATGCTGCTTCTTCACTTTCAAACTTCATACCAATTTGTGGAATCTTATCATTTGATATGGCTTTGTGTCGTTCGTTTATGAATTTTTCTCCATCTTCAAAATGAACAGAGTTAAATTTTGTTTCCAGACATTCATCATGTGTATCAAAGTCCAACCTTCGTTGTGGAGTTACAACAGTATCCATGATAATATGTTTGCTTATAGCCTGCAAACTATCACAAATTTATGGAATAATTTTTTTTGACTATGCTAGAGAAATTATGAACTAAGGCGAAAATTAATGGTACTATGGGATGTCTCCCATGATATTTTTAGGAGTCATCGTTTATTAGATGATCCTTAACAATGCTATAACTTCACAGTATCAAGCATCTAATTGTATCTTTATAAAGTTCCATGAGTTTCGAAACTCAGTGTGCTCTATTTAAATAAAAATCTTGTATTTAAAACAAACTCCAACATTTTTTTCTATGAATTATACTTCTTTTTTGAATTTTTTCAAACAGGTGGTCATTCAAAACTCATGTGAGAATTCAAGTGGTAAGAAATATAATGCTACCTTTTCTACGTAGAAGAATATATATCACTTGATTATACAAAATTACACATGAAAAAGCTTAGATTTTTAGTATAAAAAAGAGTAAAAGTTATGACAGTAAAGTAGAAAAAAAATCAAACAAAAGTGGCGGGATTGTGATGTAACCTTGAAATTGAATGATGACAACCGTAGGTGTTCTAGGGAAGACAGAGATTTCTATAATTTTCTTTCTCCTTGCACGATTCACCTCTCTGTTTGCCCTTGATTTTCTTCGATTTAGGGTCCGATATCTTCTTCCTCTTTTCCAATCCACAAATCTCCTTGTTTCCATTGATTTTCTGCGATTCCGAAGATTTCGAATCATTCTCGTTCAAGTTTCCTTCTTGCTGCAACAGATTTGGGGATGTTTAATTAGGTAATGTCCTAATTAAAACTAGAGACGGAGTTTAACAAAGGTTTTGTGAACTTTCGTTAGTTTGCCACGTGTCTTCCATCCAAGCTATGTAACAGAGGATGTTACACCGTTCTGTTACAGAGGATCCGAAGCGACTTTGTAGTAACTAGTCTCTTCCACTAGACCAATCACCTGTTGGTATAATTTTAACTGCTACTTACTATTGTTCTTATAAATTAAACCTTTTAGTCCGCGGAGAAAGTGAATGTCAATAGTTATTTTTCCCAAATAAATATGTAATTCATGTTTAGTTTTTAAACCTAATATCAAGAAAATTCGCTTTATACATTTTTGTTAAACCATTAGTTGTTTTTTTTCTTCTTCAGCTTCAATGTTTCTACACCAGGTAGCTTTTCCTTGCTCTACTTTATCAATTTTTATTTGTTGGATTAATTTTATTCCATTTGATTTTACTTTTTCAAAGTCTCTCCCCCTCCCTCCCATTATAATGCATCAAGAACTATTTTCACGTTTAGAAATTTTATATATATAGTTGTTTTTATGTTAATGATTGTTTCACTTAATATTGGAAAATTTAAGATTTTTCTCATCATTTTAGTTTTTTCTCTGTAGCTTATTGTTTGTAATCAATACCTACATATATTTGAAGGGTGTGTTTTGATCCCAAATAGTTGTTTAATTTAACCAAATATCTAATTTTTAAGAATTTCGATTGTTTTGTTATGTAGAGATTTATTATTGAAACACACAAATAATTCCAACACAAAATTCACAACTCAACAATCAAATAAATGGAAATAACCGAATCAATTAATCAACCCAAAACTCCAATACAATTGAATTACAAGCTAATGAATTATGAACTGAGCTACACAACTCAACCACAACTATAATCAATCCAGATCACTTATCAACACTATAATCAATCAATACAAATCAAATAACAATGGACAGAAGGATTGAAGACTTAATCGAACAGCCCAAATCAACCCCAGATTCTTATGTACCTGAAAAGAGAATGAAGGAAGTTGATCAATGGCGCGCACAAGCAAGTTGCTAAGAACATAGAGCAGAGAGAGAGAGGAGGACTCACGTATTCAGGGTGTTGTGATGCAATGCGTGATTTCCCAGCTGAAATAGACGTTAGGGAGTGGTCCTGCACTTTTCTGGCCACGTGTGGGTAGGAGCTGAGTCAGCTGCCACTTCATTACCTGCGTGTCCTTAAACGGCACCGTTTCCCTACCCGCGGCTTACTTATAAAAATGTATTATTAAGTTCTGCGTTTTTCTCCTTCTTGGTTGTGGTTAAGTTCGAACCCAACTTCCTTCATTTATTCAATTAAATCAACAGGGGGGTTTTTGCATTTATTCGATCTTCCTACATTGCATGCAGAAATGCATGTAACAATTATTGACTCCTACTTGATCAAAGTTTGTTAATTATTATAACTACGATAAGCTTTTTGGAAAATATTTTGTACATACCCACAAATGT
Source organism: Penstemon eatonii (assembly GCA_038501285.1). Taxonomy (NCBI): domain Eukaryota; kingdom Viridiplantae; phylum Streptophyta; class Magnoliopsida; order Lamiales; family Plantaginaceae; genus Penstemon; species Penstemon eatonii. The sequence continues at coordinate 6,692,073 of CM076713.1, forward strand.
ACTTAGCCTATTTTGTTTTAGATATTTTTAGGAAATTTCCTTAATAAGCCTTTTAGTCAGATTCAACACGTTTACTATATTTCATTATTCTCAACACTAAGTATTTATAATTTTTTGTGTTGATATTGTTTTTAAGGAAAGAATCATGTTAATGTAGTTCTTTTACAAACAAATATTTGTTATGGATATATATTTGAAGGATATTTTGGCCCCATTTAGTTGTTCTAATCAAATATAATTTTGTAGTAGTTTTAAAAAAATATGTTAGCAAATATGCTTGAAATTTTTACTCCCATAAACAAAAGTTTTAATTATAGGTTAGAGTTAGTAATTTTCTTATTTCAGTTGGTTAAACTCATCTCTAATTCATTTTTTATATGTTAATTAATATTTGTTGATAAATATTAACTAATTAGCACCAATTCAGCTAATTAAGAAAATGTTGATGTCCCTTCTAAATAAAATGTTGATGTCCTTAGAGTCTTAGTCAATTCAATTCAACATTTTGGGCCTGTTTGTTTGGTCTTTGGGAGAGTGGTTTGGGAAAGTAGTAGAGGTTTGAGAAATAATCTCGATTTGCGTAATGTTGTTTGTTTGGGTTTTGAGAGAGTTGTTGGGGAAAAAAGTAGGTGTAGGTTTTTTTTTTGTAGGTTTGAGATAGTTAATTAGGTGTAAGATAGTGTAAGACTTTATGTCACATCAGTTAGTTATATATAATTAATTTATTTATGTATATATTATATGTAATATATGTGATAAATAATATTTTATAATTAGTTATTTGTGTAACGGCCCGACTCCGCGGGTTCGTCGGATAACGGTCGAAAAGTTATTATTATTTTGAAAAAGAGTTAAAATATCGAAACCTTTAAAAAGAACGATAAATTAAAATCGAAAATTAAAGATTTTAAGCGGAAGCGGTTTAAAACGATATAAGAACAATTTCGATTACTAAGTTTAAAGCGAAAATAATTAAAACAAATTTTAGCGGATGACATAACATGATGAAACAACTTGTGGGATCCAATAGAAATACAAGAAGATTAAGATTAGTATTTGATAAAATTTAAAAATCATTTGCGATAGATATTCCCATTTTACAAAATTAGCTAAAATGCCAAGATATTTAACAAGATATAATAAAAATGAACTTAAACGTTATAGGAGATTTAAAATATGAGTTCAAACGAAAATCATAAAATCAAGTAAGAATTTAAACAAAAGTTCAACTACTCTCTGGAACTAGGGTGGGATCGCAACCGTGATGACCTAACCGCAACATGAACTATCATTTACCCCAAACACCTGTAGCTGAAAAGATTGAAACATGGAATGCATAAGTTGATCGTCCAACTTAGTGAGGCTATAGTGCACATGTGCGTGGATACAACATAATATACATGAGCATATACAACAGTACAATAATGAACATATGCTATAACAATTAAAGCACGTTAAACAAGTAACCAACATTTGTTGATGCCGTCCTCCTCTTACCCTCCAATCCACAGTCAGGAAAACCACCACCGAACACTCCAAGTAAGGAGCTACCTTACTATCTGTGCGCATAGACGTCTAATGCCAAGAGTTTGACTTCACTCCCCAAGTGTAACCTCCACACTTGGTTTGTGAAGCCGGGTCTACGGTGGATCAAGGTAACCCTCCGGCCCTAACCTTCCGGGTTACCTATGATTCCGCACACCAAAATAGGGCCCACACAATAATAGCAAGCAGTACAGTACAGTAACGATACAGTACAATAACAATCCAATAACAAGGCAGTACATTAACAATCCAGTAACATGAAATCAGCAACCAACTCAATAATCATCATTAAAATGGTTCAATATATGATATGCAGGACTCGTAAGCACATAGGCATTATCATATAATTCAAGGTGTATATTTTGTCCTAAAAGTTGTGTTTTTCATTGTATCATACATCACATGCTCGTTCGTTTAGGGACTAAGTTGCAGTCATGACTCGACCTACTAGCACATTCGGACTTACACACAAGTAACACACAGCACTCACCTGTGTAGCTTACGATTCTCGAGAAATTGCGGAAAAGTAGCGTCTTCGGCTCCTGTACACGTTTATGTAATGATCTTAGAATCTAATCACACCACAAGGATTCTAGAGTGACTAAAGCAATGTTTTAGTCGAGCAAACAATTGAATCGTGGTTGTTCAATATCGAAGCCACGATCAAAACTTGGACATTTACGTCCGATCTAAAGGTTCTATGGTTCGTTCATGAACCGAGGTAAACATAGCCACGAAAGAGATAAACTAGAACAAAACCGTTCTAATTGAGCTTTAACAATAAGGTTTAATAACTTTTTACAAACTAACAATGAGAAAAAAAAAGTTCTTTAATTATAAGTTTCTTCGAAAATTTTTACAAATTTTCAATCTTAAAACTAAAATGAATAAACCACTACTTCAAATCAATTAATCAAGAATTTATAAAAGAACCATGCAAAAACAGCGACATTTTACCCCTTATTTTCAGATTTGCAAAACTAACCCCAAAAGGTTCAAAAACTCCCTTTTTGCAAACAAACTTGGAGCAACTTTAAAACAAAATTTTTTTTTAAGTAAACTCATATCAAATATTGAACAAAAATAGAGATTCTCAGTCCATTATACTCCCAAAATTTTTGCATCCCTAAACCTTCAACTTTTAAAATCTTTCAAAATTACCCCCTAAAGTTTCAAAAATTATGAACAATAACTTTCTTACTAAAATAAATCAAGATCCAAATATCTAATAAACATTTATTTATACCAAGCAAAACTACACCATCCTATAGCAAAAATCGAGTTAATCGAGATACATGCATAACATAATATGAACTCAAACTCATGCTCAAATTAAATTTTAAAGTAAAAATTTAACCAAATAAACACACAATAACATTTAAGCTCAAAGAACTACCTAACGAACTCAAATTGAGAAATGAAGACCGGAAATGGAATACCCATTCCGAGACGAAGTCCTGACCGGAGCAGGCGCCGTTGACCGGCGTTGACCACCGTTGACCGGCGGTTGACCGACGCCGGAAAATGAGCCGAACCCACCATTCCACTCTCCTCTAAGCCTAGAACACCGTGGTGAAGCTCGATTGTTGAAGAAATGACCGGAAAAGGGACATGCAAGAAAACCCACTTAAAACCGCACCTTCAACCTCGAATTTCCGCTGTAAAACAACTTCTATTCCTTCAATTACCACCACCATTGTGTTCCTCTCGTCGAGTAGATGAATTTGGACTACTTATTCGCTCGATTTGGTTAAGAAATGAAAAAGTTATGAACAAATTAATGAAAGGGGTTTTGTGTGTGTTTTAGTGTGTGTAGTTGTAGAAGAAGAAGAGAAATGAGGGAAAATGGGTAGACTTTTATTCATAGTTAATGGGTGTTTTGCAATTTACACCCTCAAGCTTTGAGTTTTTTTTTTTTTTCCTTTTTAGTCCTCAAAGTCTTGGGACAATTCAAGAAGTCCCCATTTTATTTTACTTTTGCATTTAAATCCTCAAAATAACACAAGAGTGGGTATTTATAATTCATAATTTGCACAACATGAATAATAATTCAAATGAATATCAATTTAAATCACTTCAAATTTAAAAATATGCTCACTAGTTGAATTTTTCAACAACATAGATATAAATTTTAGTTTCAATTATTAAATCCACATTATTAAAATTATCAATTTCAAGTAAATAAAGTTATAGGAAAGAAAATTCATGAATGAATTTTCGGGGTTTTACAATTTGTATTTTCTAAAATAATAAAAAATAAAGTAGATTAATTTTATATTTTTGATTTTTTAAAATATTATAATAAAATTCTTTTAATCATTTTATCTCACCGACGAATTCATTCAAATGACATATTAAATATTTTAAAAATTACACAATATCCTTAAAATATTAACTCATTCATATTATTATGTTACTTATATATTTTCGAAAAATCAACAATTATAATTTTCGACCCTCTTTTGTTCCTATGTTCTCTCACTTATCTTGCAATATGGAAAGTTAGGAAGAAATTAACCTTGTTATTTACATTCAAATAGTTTATTTTTCATAACAATAATCAAACACTATTGTGAAATTAATTAATAGTTCGTCAAATAATCTTACTAATAATTATACAACCAATATCTTTCTAAAAATATGTCAAACTGCAAATGTTGTCCCAAAAAGTATTTCCCCATATAGAAGGGACATTTTTTCCCAATAGATAGAGGAGAGGCAATTAATCAATTAGCAAAAAGTATCAGTAATATAAAAAATACAAAAAAGTTACATAAAAGAAAAAGAAAAATACTAGCTTATTTTATAAACAGCTTTTTCTTTTTCTTTTTGAGAAAAACCAGCCTTTTCTTTTAGGTAGCTTAATTTTAAGCAACTTGTTTGACAGTACTAAAATCGGCCCGCCTTCTGCAGTTGAGCAGCCATAAACCACCACCATACCATCACTCACTCTTCGCTTTGATCTCCATTCGTTAATTCTTATTCAATCATAAACCTTAATTCTGTTCTCTGAACAATCCCCTAAACCCTAGTTCGAGTCTTTTTTTCAATCTCAATAAAGAAGAAGAGGCGAGTGCGAAAATAATGGCCATAGCGGCGCCAGAGCAGCTTAATATTACCGAAGTGTCGTGGGGTTCGACAACCACTAATTTTTCTGCAAGAGGAAAAAAATGGAAGAAGAAAGAGAAAGAAAAGAGGAGAAGAAAAGAAAAAGAAACAGCTGCCGTGATGAGAGAGAAATAGAGGAGTAGAGATAGGGAGTAGGGTTTTTTCAAATAAGTCATTGGGCCGTTTCAAAAACTTATTTCCGAAAAAGTTCACTGTAGATTAAATTTTCGGAAACAACTTACGCTGTTTGTCTCGCTTTTCGGAAAAGCGAAAAAAATTTCCGAAAAGCGAGACAAACAAGCCCTTTAAGTCTCGACACAAAAATATATAATTGGTTACTTCAATATTTTGGATATGGATTACAGTATATTGTATTAAATAATTATAAAATATTTTATGGTATCACAATTGATCCACTTCCATATATAGTGGAAGGGACTAGTCACTACAAAATAACGGAATCAGATTCGAATCCCTGTTGGGCGAAATACCCACTTAATGTGCCCAACCCATCTCGAAAGGAATTAAAACCTTGGAAAATCAAAAAAAAAAAAAAAATATATATATATATATATATATATTGCGTTATACATACTACGGCTTAAGCTTATTAGTTTTCTTCTCATTTTTTTTTATCTTCGTATCTTATTTTATTTTTAATTCAATTCTCCTTGACGTCTTTGTTCACTCATGTTTTTCTATTTTGTCTAATCAATTTTATTATATATTGATTTTGCAGTGCAACATAACTTTCCAATGGTACATATATTATTCTTTTTTCTAATGGTTTACCAGATCTTGAAATTAAAATTTGGCCCCTTCACTTACAGGTATCAACTTGCATTTTCATCAGAAAACATAATAAGGTGTAAAGTGTCAAAGATTCTATATTTCAAAGTGCATAGTGTCAAAGTTCAAATTTAAGGTTGAAAGTGCCCAAGTATGGTAATTCCAGGGTGCAAGTTGTTAATCACTCCGAATTTTTTGTCTATTATTTAAAAACAAAAATTATAATCATTAAAGTGATTGTAAATGATTTGCATGTGTTTTTTAGGAGGTGGTCGTGGTTGTCGTGCGGTACTGGAGGAAGGGGGAGGTAAACATATAAGAACAATTACTAAATTAAGAAAGAACAAGAGAGTCCTAAGTGAAACATATAGTTTTAGAATTATAAATTATTTTATTTTCATTGATTTATAAACGAAAATTTTTCGATGAAAATGATGAAAATTTTGATCCTTATGCTAGTTTGTTTTATTATAATCCTTCTCATACAATTTTAAGGTGGCTCTGACGTCACGTGATTTGCACGTGACTAACATGAAGGGTTTTTCGAGAAATTCACGCAAAATAACAAGTTTTTCATACTATTTGTTGAACAAAAGTTGAAGAACATGCATGTCCCTGATGTGGTTAAACAAATCCCAAAATCCTGTTATTTAACGTAAATTTTCTGAAACTACAATGAAACATTGAATTTTATGTTAGTCGCGTGCAAATTACGTGACGTTGGAGCCACATTGGAACCGCCTGAAAATAACTATAATGAAACAAATACTTGATATTGGGGATTAAAATGTTAAACAAATACAATGGTGATCAAACTGTAAAAAAATAAATTACATAAGGAAGATCAAAACTGATATTTATCCTATCTGGAATTTATGATTCTTTGGCTAGTTTTTTTATTTGTATTTTTATAATTACATTTGATTTGGTTTTAATAAGGTTATTTTTGTTTTAATATCAGTGCGAAGAGGACATTATGATATATAGGTAATCAAAATATGAATTAAGGTTTTTAATTGGGCTTGGTTGATCAGTCCGACCCAAGATTTCAGGCCCGGTACAGTTCTGTTGGACTTTGTGATGTATCGAGTCGTTTAGTTTCTTTTGGGCCATAGTGCGCTTCTAATTTTTCTTTTTGGAATAAGTGACCCTTTTTAACTAAGTTTATATTGTGTTATAAATTGATTAAAAAAAAGGTTGTCTATAAATTTTTTCATTTTATATTCTAAATTTAGCTATTAAAATTTAACTTTAAGATACATATTCTCAAACCTATATGATTAATCTTATGAACTTCAACTCTTCCATTAATTTTATTAACTTTATAATTAATACACTACATGTTTATTTAAAATTTGTATGTTAGTATTACAGAAATCGAGCAAGTGGGTATATATATATATATATATATATATATATATATATATATATATATATATATATATATATATATATATATATATATTGTGAGCTTGATTGGGGTGACAAGTTTTGAGGTTTTGCAATTCAAAAATGATGTGCTCCAAATATTCCTCATTTTTCATATCAAACTTTCACATATTTATACATTTAATACATTTTTGAAAAAAGATATTTAATACAATGATTTCACCTTTCGACACATTTTCTTTCTCCGTTAAATTTTTGGACATAAACAACCGTTAAGTCAATGACATGGTTATGTGCTCTATATAATATGTGAAAATTATTGTGGCATGATTTCTTATAGATCATGAGATATGATTTAATTTTAATTAATATTCTAAAATTTATTAATTTTCTGCAAATTATTTATTGTGTTTCATGAACTGAAACTTGTACGTTAGAAATCTCTCGTCAAGAGCCTTCCAGCCCGATATATAAGGAACACGAAATTTGCCCTTGTGTCAAAGGAGTTATGACGGTTTTCGTCCAAAAATTGACAAAGAATGAAAAAGTGTCTAGGGGGTGAAATCACATTAATAAATGTGTTTTTTTAGAAAGTATGGTGCCAAATGTATAAAGTAGATGAAAGTTACTTATGAAAAGTGCAATTTTCTATCAACATGTGATTGATTAAGTAAAAAAATTAGTCACCATAAAATAACAAACCTAGGTTCGAATCTATGTTGAAAGAAATTCTCATTTACTGTATCCGACGCGTTTAGAAAAATATTAAACCCCTGAAAAAAAAAATTTTGGAGCCTAGAAAGGGATTAAAGCCCATTAAGAACATGGCGTCTTTGTGTAGGAAATAACTCAATAAGAGGAGCATACACTATGTCCATGTGGATAATAGACAAATTTAAAATAATAATTATCATTATGTCATGTCTTTTAAATCTAGTACTGATTGAGTTTAATCTTCTGTACATATTGAAAAGAATAATAGTACATAATGGGACAGATGATTTAATAATGGAAGGACGGATTTATTAATTTATAGAACTACTAGAAGGTTCGTCATGTATAATAATGCAACTAATATAAAAAGATTAAGTTGTGTAATTATGAAGAAGAATGCAAAAGTAGATCTATCAAGATCTTTACTTAATAATGGACATGTACTTAATGTGAATTTCTTCAAATTTAATATTTCCTTCATTCCATCTTAATTGTCCTTTCACGCTTTTGCACATGCATTGTTGGAGGCTATGTGCATATAATTGCAAATTCGGTACCATATAAAAATAGAGAATTTTGCAATATAGATACCATTAGATACATTAAATTTATATTTAATATCATAATTTAAATAATTGTTGCCATGTTTATATCACTGTCAAATAATTGGACCGAAATGGGTGAAATCAATCGCAAGCACCGCACATGACTGTTACTCGTTTTTTGGGGTGAAAATCATCACGTGATAACGTGAGCGAAATGTTATAATTTTTCTTTCATAAGATGAAATACTTTGATAGTTTTCCCTCTAAAAGTGATGGAAACGTAATCATTTTCCCTCCAAAAAATGAGATAACAGCCATATACTGTGTACGTGGTCAATTCATTTATTTTTATCCAATTATTTAATAGTGCTATGATATTTACAACCAAATATTTATAAAGTGTCATATCTTATAATACCAAAAATATAATTTCCCCTCTAAGCACATGTTATTTACTTATTTTATGGTGGTTTGCAATTCAGCATGTGTAAAAAAAAAGGCATGTGTAAATTAATGTTACAGATGTCATCTGCGCGTGGGGTCCACACAAAGACGGAAACCGATTAATTAATCATACCCCCACGTGGGATTAATAAATGTAATTAACAGATAGCCTAAATAACACATGCCTTAATTCTCACACCTATAAAAATAAATGACCCGATTAGTATAATTTAAATTGTTTCATTATACATAGCTAAGCTAACACTAACAGTAACAGCAAAACGTCCTGTTACGAACAGGAGTCGCATTAATTTAAAATATAATTATAAAAATCTTCTTTATTGAATATTAAAAAAAAATTCCTTTAAGTTTTCACTTTTTACAATTAACCTTTTATCCCTAAAATATTTCAAATTTGTCCTTGATTGTTATTAGTAATGTTTGTAGTACCTTTTAAATGTAAAAATTTTGGTGATAGTTATATATATACTATTAAAATAAGTGATAAAAATTTATAGTTGCCATATGTTTTAATAAATATTGAAAAAAAATGTATTTACATATTTATTAATAATTTAGATTTTATAACAATAAATTAAATTGAATTTTAATAATAGTATTTCATAAATATGAACAAATTGTTTACACATTTAGTTCAATGGATTTATTTTCTAAATTAGTAAATTGATAATTAATAAAGTCTATATTGTATTATAAACCGAGTATTTACTAATGCAATAAAAGTATTATTTATTTAATTAGTGAAAATGTAATTTTAAACTTATAAATTTTATTTAATTTGTTATTATATAAATTAAATTAATAATAAATATGTAAAACAATTGTACTATTTATTGAAATTTATGGAAACTTATAAATTATATCAATTATTTTGATAGTAAATATACTATTATCATTTTTATAATTGATAACAAGACTAATTTACCCTGTATTTATCTGGAATCTAATAACCTTTGATTACCTACCATCATGGATCAAAATTTTCATCTTTTCCATCGAGAACATCGAAAAGTTTGCATTTCTGAATTAGGTGAAACGAAGACAAGATGTAATTTCGAAACTATTTATTTGCCTTAAACTCTGTTATTTTCCTAAACTTAGTAATTTTTTTTATAATTTTTCCTTAGTGTTTTCGAAAGATTTCTGAATAGTCTCGAAAAATTTCCAATATTTGACTGACCGAAACATATATTCGAAATGAAATTTTGATCCATGCCTACCATATATATGGTGTAATATAGTTTCCTTACACCCACCGCTCTAAATTAATCATTAGTTCATTACAATCTTTTATACTGCAACATCAACATTCCAAATCAAATCGTATGAGCAAATATATACTACAATATTATTAGTTCTTGGAGCAAATTTTAAGTTTAGTTGTTCCATAATCCATATTAAGGTTACACGCATACTCATTTATTTTTTAATAGGGTAAATGAGAGAATTGCACTTGTGGTACCAAATTATATACCTATTTTCACTTGTGGTATCATAAAAATTAAGACCGGCATATTTGGTACAACAATTTAAGAAATTAATCACTTTTGGTATCACCGTTAGAAATGAACGTTAACTGATGACGTGACAATTAAGTTTTATTGCAAAATTGATATCATTACTTATGTTAACTGATAATTATACCCCATAATATTTCAGGTTATCAAAATAACCCCATATCTTCAATTTTACTCCCAATTTTAGTCCTCATTGTTGCCTAATTTCTTCAAAATTAGCTTGAATAAGACATGTACGGACCAATTTGGAGATTTTACTTATTATATTTACATATTTATTTAACTAATTTAATTTTATAAATAATATTAATAGACCAAATAATACTTTAACATAAATCCGACAAAATATTAATTAAATCTAAAATTTATATAATATTATTAATATATTTAATATTTAGTAAAAAATAAAGTTATATATTATTAATAAAATGATTATTATTTAATTTTTATCAAGTGACCTTTAACTTTATTATATTACATATATTTACACACATTAAATTATAATAATAATAATATTTTTGAAACCATTTTATTATAACAGGTAGAATAATAAATAAAGTTATTAATATTTTACAAGTGAACAAAAATAAGCTTCTAATCATCTTACTAATTTTTTAACGTCTATTTTTTAATGGGATTATTTCATTTTCATGCCATAATTATAGTTTGCTGGTATTTTTACCATGTATTTTTTTGGGTTAGCATATTTGGGGCCACAACTCAACACAAGTGGCAATTTTGGTGCCAATTGAGGCTCAATTCCAAAATTGACCCAAAATCCCCCATGTGCGGGCAAATTTTCATGTTACGTGGGGGATCACTACAAGAAAATTGAGCTTAAGTGACAAAAAAAATTAAGTGATAATGTGAAAGTTGTCACTCTTTGTATGCATTTAGTGATGAAAATATTAATTTTGTCATAATGATAATGAGGACAAGTGTAATAGTGAAAAAATATGTTTGTAAGTTTTCATTAATAGCTACTAATGACAAATATATGGTGACTTAAATTGTCACTATTGACAATTAACGACATCATTTTAATGACAACCTAGTGACAATATAAGTGACAAATTTTTTATTGTCACTTTTGGGGTATCGCTAAATGTAAAAAATGACAATTTTTTTACATTCATGTCACTATTATGTTTATGAAAACCATTTTAGTGACAATATTTGAGTTCTTATCACTTAATATACATAAGTGACAAATTTAACATTGTCACATAAAATTTTATCACTTAAGTTTAATTTTTTTGTAGTGAATATCGAGACATTTTTGGAATTGGACCTCAATTTCCACCAAAATTACCACCGATTGAAGTTGTGACAATAATTGTGCTAATCCAAAAAGACACGGAACAGATATACCAACGAGCTACAAATAATTGTGGCGCAGAAAACGCAATAGATTTTGTAAACAAAGACTAGATTTTCAAAGGGGTCCATGCACCCCTATCACGTATAGAACTTTGAATGCTGTCCTCTCAAACATTCAGAGCACATATCTTCAACCAAATATCAATTCAAGACATGGACTTGATATATATACGTAGTTTTCATGTTTTCGTTCTTCGTCAAATAAGTGTAAACAGTTCCTTGAAATCCAGCCGAAATTAGAGAGAGGGGTTCGAGGAAATTAAAACGTGCCTAGTAAAAGTTGGTAATAATTAGGACTAATTCTTACGAAATTTTTTTAAAAAAAAAATTGCTTTATACCACGATGACGTCACTACAATCTGATTACGTCATACAACTCTACCTCGGATTCTGATTTATGTGGCACACATGAAAATGTAAGAAGGTAAGGTCCGTTTGGTAGTCGTTTCCTAAAATAATCTTTCTAAATTATTGGGAAAAAACATCATACTCATTTGTGTTCTCGAAAACATGTACATCAACTATGTTTTTTTTATTCATTTATTTTTTTATTTTGTAAGGGATCCTATTGTGTTTTACAAAATGAACACAATTAGTTTTTAGGTTATTTTTTTTTCTTACATACTTAATATATTTACATATTATTAATTATATGGGTTAACACATGATTAATATACTGTGAAGATGAATATTTTCCGTAAAAATGAAAATATTAAAAATAGTTTGAAACAGGAATATAAAATTTCTCAAAATCTCGATTTACTTAATAAGTGGACTATTCCTAGAATTGAACCAAGAACCATTTATAAAATGGGTACTTTTGAAAGAATTGGACTTAAACAGATTGTTAAGACTACAGAAGAATCTATATCTCTTGACAATGATGAGTTATCAATTAGATTATTAAATGAAAAGGATATTTTACCTTATAAATATACTCATAAATTTATCCATATAGGATTAATACAAATTGCGTTTAAGCCATTAACTTTGGTAGGATTACCAGAAAGTTTTATTGCAGCACTACAAATGGTAGGAATCTAAATTGGAAAAAATCATTGATGGGAATAACACAATCCAGTTTGGCACATGGACCAGTTTATTTTAATGTCTATCCTAATTTACAGTTATCCTTAACTGATGTTAATTTATTAGATGCTTTAACTTTAAATGTTAAAACTCATGGTTATGACTATGAACATGGAACAGAAGTTATGTGTGTCTGTTATAGAGTCTATTTTAAACCTCTTTATACTTTAAATCCAAATTGTAGGATAATGGATAAAAAAATTAATGAAACTGTGATAATCGAGACCAATCTTGGTAAATCAAATATAACCACTAGAAGAACAATTAAATGGGACGAAATTCCCTTTCCTGATACTTGGAAGATAACAAATACTGTTAAACCTAAACCTCAAATATGTAACGATGTTTCTACTATATTTCAATCCCAAACAGGAGATATCTCTATAAAAATGATAGAAAATAAAAGTAGAAATAATATTTCTAGGTCTTCTTCGGTTAGATCTTTTATATCACCTTTTGAAGACTTAGTAATACCCACTAGAACTTCAACCTCTTATGATTACGAAAGATTTCCTTCTAGAAATTCTACATCTCAATTCAGAGAAAATGCTGATTATAATAAAGTTGAAAAAATTCTTCTTAACAAAGACAACATAGGAAAAGGTATTTATAAAAATACTGAAGAAGATAATTCAGCAGCTTCAGCTAGGAATATAGGAGAGGCAGATATAACTCCCTCATAAGCAAACTTTGATGATATTTAATGGATTGTACACCAAAAATTGATTTTAGCCCTGGTTCCCAGGCAAGACAGATAATTAAAACAGAATTTAACCTTCCAAAATGGAACTTTTTAGAGAATGGTTCTTCAAGAATATTTCAAGAGAAGACCAAAATTATATTCAAAATGAATTTTATAAATTCACTTCCCTACAAAATAAGATTATCCATTTTGTTCCTTGGTTTGTTATAACATATCTAGAAAATCATATTTCAGTATTAGAAAGAACTTATAAATTATCTAATGGAGATGTTTTAAGGAGTGTTTTCCCTCCCCAAAGTTCTTTCACGGTTGGTAATGATCATAGAACAATAAATTTTACAGCTTTTTCTAAATTATTAGAAAATGATGATTTGCAAATAACAACTAGTAATATAAATAGTATATTACAACAAAATAATTACACAAACATTTATCTGAATATCCTAGGAGATCAAATTAACGAATTACATAATAGAGTAGAAGAAATCTTTTCTGTAATAAAAAATGTAAGACCTATGATAGATTTGGAAGAAAAACCTATAAATAGAATTGTCTCTACTTCTCATCTTCAGCCACCACCTGAAATAACAGATTTTAAATTAAAATCACACAAAGAATTAGAAAAATTTCTAGAAGAAAAATTTAAAGGATTAAAATTAAATACTCTAAATCATGAGTTTTCTGAAGGTATTAGTAGAGATAACTACAAAGAAAAAATAAACGATGAATTAAACAAAATTGAAAAATTTGCTGATAGACCTACCCAAAGATTATATTACTATAGGAGACCTTCACCTATGGATACTTTACATGAAGAACAAGAATATACTGTTAATAACAGTTACAATGGAAAAAATATTTATGAATGGAATCTAGATGGTTATACTGAAAAACAAATCTATACTTTAGCCCATAGGATGCTTATGTATAGCACTATTTGTAAAAGTAATAATAACAGTGATAGTACTGTTGCTAAAATGATAGTTGCTGGATTTACTGGCCAATTAAAAGGTTGGTGGACTAATTATTTAACAGAAAGAAGTAAAATAGATATTTACATAACTATAAAACAAGAAGATGGTCAAAATGTTGAAAATGCCGTTTATACGTTAATTGTTACAATTTTAGAACACTTTACTGGAAGAATTTCCGATAATAGTGAAAATATAAGGACTATGTTACAAAATCTAAGATGTAAAACTCTTACATATTTTAGATGGTATGAAGATACTTTCCTAAGTAGAGTAATGGAGTTACCAGAGTGTAATAACTCTCATTGGAAATCAAAATTTGTCGATGGATTGCCTAACTTATTTGCTGAAAGGGTTAGGAAAAACCTTAGAAAAGATAGAATTAATATACCCTATGAAGATTATACTTATGGTAAACTAATTGGTACTTGTATTCAAGAATGATTAGCTTTATGTAATGAGATAAAACTAAACCAACAGATTAAAAGACAAAACTTAAATGAAAAAAGTCAATTAGGACAGTTTTGTAATCAATTTGGTATGGATATTCCAACCACTTCAAGAAAAGAAAATAATTATAAGTCTAATCTAGGAACATAAACAGATAATGTTTCTTACCATAAGAAAAGAAGACATTTTTCAAAAAAGAAGCCAGAACAAAAGAATGAAAAGAAAGAAGAAATAACTTCAAATAAAAAGAAGATTGTTTGCTATAAGTGTGGTAGAATAGGCCATTACGCTAATAGGTGTAAAATGAAGAAAAAATTAATGAATTAAAAATTTATAAATCTATAAAAGAAAATCTAGAAAAATTACTTATAAATTCTGACTCAGAATTAGAAGAATCTCAAGATAGTGATAATAGTTCTAGTAATAATTCTTCAGAAGAGATTGATATGTTAGAAGAAGAGGAGATAGATTCTCAAGATTCTAGCTGTTGTTGTGATTCTTGTGCTCAAGGAGGCACTTGTGAAACACATAGAGAAAAAGAGGATTATTATAAAATCCTGTCTCAATTTAAAAATATGCATTTAAATGTTTTAACTTCAGGAAATATGTTAGAATTCCTAAAACAAATTAAAGATCCAGAGCTAAAATTAAAATTAATAGATCAAATGCAAATAGAGGACATTCCTTCTACTAGTAGAGATTATGATAGAATCCAAACACCTACATCTATAAGTTCTTCAGAACCTTATACTATGAATAAAGTTTATCAATTACTTAAAGAAAGACAGAATATAGAAATACCTACTTCTGTTAATGATTTGAATAAAGAAATTAAGAATTTAAAATCGGAGATTTCGAATTTGAAAAATGCTAATCAACAATTAGAAAACAGAGTCACCAAGTTAGAAATGGTCAGACAAATCGATACTCAGGAAGATTATGGACAAAATAAATTTGATGAAAATATTATTCAAGAAAATTTCTTGTCTAACCTTAATATGGTTATTTCTCAAAAATGGTTTATAAAAATCACTTTACTTATAGATAATCATTTTAGAAAAGAAATTATAGCTCTTGTTGATAGTGGAGCAGATACGAATGTTATACAGGAAGGAATAATTCCTACAAGATATTTTCATAAAACTACAAATTCACTTAGTCCTGCTGGAGGAGAAAAATTAGACATAAAATTTAAAATCCCTTTGGCTTATATATGCAAAGATAAGGTTTGCATCCCTACAAGTTTTTTACTTGTTAAAAATATTACAAATCAAGTTATTCTTGGTACACCTTTTATCGACCAGATATATCCTCTTACAAGAGTTGATAACTCAGGGATTACAGGAACTTTTGAAGAAAAAGAGATAACTTTCAAATTTATTACTAGGCCATTCCCTAAACTTTTGCATGAATTAAAAAACCTGTTAGATCATAAGGTTTCTCATTTGAATTATTTAAAACAAGAAGTAAGTGTTCTTACTATAGATCAAAAACTTCAAAGTCATACTTTGCAAGAAAAAATAAAATTGATCTGCAATAAATTATCATTAGAAATTTGCAATGATCATCCTAATGCTTTTTGGGAAAGAAAACGACATATTGTTGAACTTCCTTATGAGGAAGATTTTGATGAAAGGAAAATTCCTACTAAGGCTAGGCCTTGTCAGATGAATTATGAATATTTAGAATTATGTAAAAAGGAAATAGAATCTCTTTTACAAAAAGGTTTAATAATACCATCTAATTCACCTTGGTCATGCACTGCCTTCTATGTTAATAAACATAGTGAACAGGAGAGAGGAGCCCTAGATTAGTTATAAATTATAAACCTTTGAATAAAGTCCTAAAATGGATTAGGCATCCCATACCTAATAAGAAAGACCTTTTAGATAGGTTGTATGCTGCGATTATATTCTCTAAATTTGATTTAAAGTCAGGATACTGGCAGATTCAAATAAGTGATAAAGATCAATATAAAACTGCTTTTAATGTTCATTTTGGATATTATGAATGGAAAGTTATGCCATTCGGTTTGAAAAATGCCCCTTCTGAATTTCAAAAAATCATGAATGACATTTTCATACATTACAGTGATTTTATAATTGTGTATATTGATGATATTTTAGTATTTTCAAAAACTATTGAAAATCATTTTAAACATTTAGAAATATTTAAAAAGGTTGTTATTCAACATGGTTTGGTTATTTCTAAACCAAATATGTCTATTTTTCAAACTAATATTAGATTTCTTGGTCATAATATTGAAAAAGGGAAGATAATTCCTATTAATAGAAGTATAGAATTTGCTTCTAAATTTCCTGATGTTATAACAGATAAAACTCAACTCTAAAGATTTCTTGGAAGTTTAAATTATATTTCGTCTTATTATAAAGATGTAGCTACTGATGCAACTGTTTTATATGATAGACTTAAAAAGTCTCCTACTCCTTGGACAGATATACATACTAATGCTGTCAAATTAATTAAGAGTAAAGTGAAATCACTTCCTTGTTTAATGCTTGCTAATCCCACTTGGGAAAAAATTATTGAAACTGATGCCTCTGATATAGGTTTTGGAGGAGTTCTTAAGCAAATATGCCCTATTACAAAACAAGTATTTTTAGTAAGATTTCATTCAGGAAAATGGAATACTAGTCAGAAAAATTATGCTACTATTGCTAAAGAAATTCTTGCTATACTTAAATGTGTTTTGAAATTTCAAAATGATTTATATAATCAAAAATTTAAAATTTTTACTGATTGCAAATCTGCCAAATATATGTTTGATAAAGATTTTAAACATGATGTTTCTAAACAAATGTTTGCAAGATGGCAGACTCATTTAGCCCCTTTTGATTTTGAAATACATTATAAAAAAGGAGAAGATAATCATCTTCCTGATTTTCTAACCCGAGAATATTTACAAGAAACCTGATAATAATTGATTCTCATATAATTTAACAAATTGTCTTACAGGGTATGATACCTCGAGACTATTCATTCCGAGGAAGGCCTCAAAATTATAGAGGTCGAGGAGGTAGGGGGAACATAATCTCCCAGATTCATGGTAAAAAATTGGTTGCGGAAAATATTTCCGGATTGGGTGAATCATCCACATCTCAAAAGGAAAATTCCCAGACTTTTGCAAATATTTTGCAAGAAAATGAATATGATGACAGCATAAATTATGCTGAAAATGATAAAAAGGAAGTCATACTTCATTTAGAATATTTTGATCTCAAATGGCAGGATGATCCCTGGTTTCTAATGAACAGGTATATTGATAATACTCAATTCGCTGCTACGTCATACAAGCAAAGAAATTTTTATGAAAATTTGCTCAAAACAACTGATAGTTGTGAAATTACACACTTTACTTCGAATGATCAAAAAAGTTATACTTTTAGTAAGATCATTGTGAAAAAGATTTTTTCATACCAAGAATGGGGTTTATCCACATTCAAAGAAAAAGATTATATCTTTCTTTTCTGAGAAAAATATTTCTATCCAAATTAATTATTGGGATTATATCTCAGCCTTTGATAAGGTATTATATTACCAGAATACCAAGAAAAAACATACTTGGTTCATAAAAATTTGTGGAGAAGTATATAAATCTCCTATACCAAATTGGTTTGTTAATTGGTGGTCATACCACGGTCCTTCATATGAAATACTTCCGGAAAAATGGAAGAATTTATATTCTGAATGGATAGATTCATCCCCACAAATGTCTAAGTTAATAACTTCTCATAAAACAGATGAGCTTATAGCTTCTATACACTTTTTCATTGAATTTTCTATCCCATGGATATCAAAATGGATCCCTATAGTTGGATATACAGAACACCAGACCCCATGTCTTTATAGGACTTCGTTCTCAAAATTTTGGGAAAAAATGAATAAAGTTGATTCATCCTCTGAAAAATTATTCGGAGCAGATACTGAAGAATTAATCCAGTCTAAAATATTAACATATAAGACAAAAGGCAAAGAAGAGACTCCTAGTCCATTCCAGATTATATCGGGGAAATTAAAAATGAAAAGACAAGATTTGACTAAGGCTGAAATTATTAAAGCTTATATGGAGGAGATGAAAAAGGATTTACGGAAGAATTTTAATAAATTTTTGGATGATGATTCCAAATCAGATACATCTATGGCATCTGTAGCAAAAGAAGATTCCCAAGATCCATATGAGGATAATGAAGATTTGCTTAATGCTGATAATCTCAAATCTATATTTGAGAAATTATGATCAGGAAAGGGGTAAAAGCCAAAAGTCTCAATCAAGGTAAATGACAAAAGTCTTAATCAAGGTAAATGCTAAACATGTTCATCAACATGTCACGGGTGAAATTACATTCCCTTAATCAAGGTAAATGCCAAACATCTTAATCAAGGTGTCACGGGTGATATTACATTCAGAAAATCTTTGAAGACTCGGACATCCGCCTATAAATAGTGAAGATCTCAGCTGTAGGAAGCATCTTTCCACTACCGTCTTCTCCCAAAAAAAATTCAAGTTTTTAAGTTTGTAAAAAAAAAAAAAAAAAAAATCTTGTAATATATTGAAGAAATAAATAAGAGCTTTGGTTTGAAGTTTCATATGAGGTATTCCTTTTTACTTTTCTGTTATCAATTTTATATTTGTGTCTTATATTTAGTCTAATGACAGGCTAAATACTTTTTAATCATGTGTTGAACCATATATAACTATGTATCATAAACCCCATGGGTTTTAATATTATTTTGAACATGGGTCTTGAATAATATAAGGAACTAGGATTATGGGTAAGAAAATATTTCTGGCAATAATAATCTTACGAATTCACTAGTAAATATCATTGCCCTCCTTTGCCATTTAAAGGCGTTTTCTTGGGCTTTTTTATATTGAAAATGAGTCTATTAAGATTATTAACCGTCTAGATTTATATTCTTGTAATAAATATCCAAATCTAATCCTAAGCCTTATACTATTATTGTACCTGGGTCCAGAATGGTATCAGAGCCATGGAGGTAGAAGATATATTGTAATTATATATATACTGTGAAGATGAATACTATTGTGTTTTACAAAATGAACACAATTAGTTTTTAGGTTAGTTTTTTTTCTTACATACTTAATATATTTACATATTATTAAACTAATTAGAATTTATATATAATTTTAATAAATTACATAGATTTTTAATATAGAATCTGAAAAGAAAAGAAAAAAAATTAGTAAGATTAAATAATTAATATCTTTATAATATTATTAAATTTATTTAATAAATTTTAAATAATAGTATTATAAGTTAAAACTAAATCTGAAAAAATTATTTTAATATCTATTAAACTAATTAAATTTTATATAATTTAAAAAAAATATTAAAAGATTAGATTTTATATATATTATGAATAAATTAAATAATATTTTAATATAAGCTCTTAAAAAAAGTCTAACATTAAGATAAATATTCTCAAACCTATATGATTAATTTTATGAACTTCAACTCTTCAATTAATTTTATTAACTTTATAATGAATACCTTACATGTTTATTTAAAATTTGTATGTTAATATTAGAGAAATCGAGCAAGTGGGTATATATATTGTGAGATGATTGGGGTGACAATTAGGTTTTAGGTTTTGCAACTAAAAAATGAGGTGCTCCAAATATTCCTAAAAATTCGAGGGAGTAGCACTTTTCATATCAAACTTTC
Source organism: Penstemon eatonii (assembly GCA_038501285.1). NCBI lineage: Eukaryota > Viridiplantae > Streptophyta > Magnoliopsida > Lamiales > Plantaginaceae > Penstemon > Penstemon eatonii. Next base: position 6,712,446 of record CM076713.1, read on the forward strand.
ACATACTTTATGCATTTAATACATTTCTATTTAATATCATAATTTCACCTCTCGACACATTTTTTTTCTCCGTCAAATTTATGGACATAAACAACCGTTAAGTCAATGACAGGGTTATGTGTTGTATATAATACATGAAAATTATTGTGGCATGATTTCTTATAGATTATGAGATATGATTTAATATCCTAAAATTTATTAATTTTATGTAAATTATTTATTGTGTTTCATGAACTGAAACTTGTACGTTAGAAATCTCTCTTGAAGAGCCTTCAAGCCATCTATATAAAGAACACGAAATTTTCCTTGTGCCGAAGGAGTTATGGCGGTTTTCGTCCAAAAATTGACAAAGAATGAAATGTGTCTAGGGGGTGAAATCACATTAATAAATGTGTTTTTTTAGAAAGTATGGTGCCAAATGTATAAAGTAGATGAAAGTTAAGTATGAAAAGTGCAATTTTTTATCAACATGTGATTGATTAAGTAAAAAGTTAGTCACCATAAAATAACAAACCTAGGTTCGAATCCATGTTGAAAGAAATTTTCACTTACTGTGTTCGACGCGTCTAGAAAAATATTAAACCCTTGAAAAAAAAATTGGGGCCTAGAAAGGGATTAAAACCCATTAAGAACATGGCGTCTTTGTGTAGGAAATAACTCAATAAGAGAAGCATACACTATGTCCATGTGGATAATAGACAAATTTAAAATAATAATTATCATTATGTCATGTCTTTTAAATCTAGTACTGAATGAGTTTAATCTTCTGTACATATTGAAAAGAATAATAGTACATAATGGGACAGATGATTTAATAATGGAAGGACGGATTTATTAATTAATAGAACTACCAGAAGGTTCGTGAATCGTGATGTATAATGATGCTACTAATATAGAAAGATTAGGTAGTGTAATTACTTATAAAATTACTTATAAAATTGAGACTCCAGAATTAAGAGGTCTTGGATTCATTAATGTGGATTTTTTTAAATTTAATACTCCCTTCAGTCCATTTTAATTGTCGTTTCAGGCTTTTGCATATGCATTGTTGAAGGCTATGTGCATATAATTGCAAATTTGGGACCATATATAAATAGAAAACTTTGCAATATAGATACCATTAGATACATTAAATTTATATTTAGTATCATAATTTAAATATTTGTTGCCATGTTCATACCACTATCAAAATAATTGGAGCGAAATGGGTGAAATCGATCGCATGCACCGCAACTGTTATCTCGTCTTTTGGGGTGAAAATTATCATGTGATAATGTGAGCGAAATGTTATAATTTTCCTTCCATAAAATGAAATACTGTGATAATTTTTCCTCTAAAAGTGATGGAAACGTAATTATTTCCCTCCAAAAAACGAGATAACAGCCATATACAATGTACGTTGTCAATTATTTAATAGTGGTATGAACATTAAAATCAAATATTTATAAAGTGTCATATCTTATAATACCAAAAATATAATTTCCCCTCTAAGCACATGTTATTTTATGGTGGTTTGCAATTCAGCATGTGTAAAAAAGAAGGCATGTGTAAATTAATGTTACAGATGTCATCTGCGCGTGGGGTCGACACAAAGACGGAAACCGATTAATTAATCATACCCCCACGTGGGAATACTAAATGCAATTAACAGATGCCTAAATTACACATGCCTTAATTCTCACACCTATAAAAATAAATGACCCGATTAGTACAATTTATTTATTTTTTAATTAAAAATTGTTTCATTATACATAGCTAACGCTATCCATAACAGCAAAACTTCCTGCTACGAACACGGAGTTATTAATTAGGGTAAATTATCATGAGTAATTATATCCAAAATTTTTTGTTTGTCAAATTCTTACAATTAATCTCTTATCCCTAATAAATTTAATTTTGTCCTTGAATATTATTAATAATGTTTGTAGTATCTTTTAAATGTTAAAACTTTGGTGATAATTATTATATCTTATATATTATAAAAGCCATAGTTATATATTTACTATCAAAATAGGTGATAAAAAATTTATAGTTGCCATATGTTTTAATAAATATTGAAAAAAAAGATATTTACATATTTATTAATAATTTAGATTTTATAACAATAAATTAAATTGAATTTTAATAATTATTTCATAAATATGAACAAATTGTTTACACATTTAGTTCAATGGATTTATTTTCTAAATTAGTATATTGATAATTAATAAAGTCTATATTGTATTATAAACCCAGTATTTACTAATGCAATAAAAATATTATTTAATTTAATTAGTGAAAATGTAATTTTATACTTATAAATTTTATTTAATTTGTTATTATATAAATTAAATTAATAATAAATATGTAAAAAAATTGTAATATATTGAAATTTATGGACAATTATAAATTATATCAATTATTTTGATAGTAAATATTTGATTATCATTTTTATAATTTATAACAACACTAAATTTACCCTGTATTTATTTGGAATCTAATAACCTTTGATTACCTACCATCATGGATCAAAATTTTCATCTTTTCCATCGAGAACATCGAAAAGTTTGCATTTTTGAATCAGGTGAAACGAAGACAAGATGTAATTCGGAAACTATTTATTTGACTTATACTCTGTTATTTTCCTAAATTTACTAAATTTTTTTACAATTTTTCCTTAGTGTTTCCGAAACATTTCTGAATAGTCTCGAAAAATTTCCAATATTTGACTGACCGGAACATATATTCGAAACGAAATTTTGATCCATGCCTAATTGCCTACCATATATATGGTGTAATATAGTTTCCTTACACCCACCGCTCTAAATTAATCATTAGTTCATTACAATCTTTTATACTGCAACATCAACATTCCAAATCAAATCATATGAGCAAATATATACTACAATATTATTAGTTCTTGGAGCAAATTTTAAGTTTAGTTGTTCCATAATCCATATTAAGGTTACACGCATACTCATTTATTTTTTAATCAGGGTAAATGAGAGAATTGCACTTGTGGTACCAAATTATATACCCATTTTCACTTGTGGTATCATAAAAATTAAGACCGGCATATTTGGTACAAAAATTTAAGAAATCAATCACTTTTGGTATCACCGTTAGAAATGAACGTTAACTGATGACGTGACAATTAAATTTTATTGCAAAATTGATATTATTACTTATGTTAACTGATAATTATACCCCATAATATTTCAGGTTATCAAAATAACCCCATATCTTCAATTTTACTCCCAATTTTAGTCCTCATTCATTGTTGCCTAATTTCTTCAAAATTAGCTCGAATAAGACATGTACGGACCAATTTGGAGATTTTACTTATTATATTTACATGTTTATTTAACTAATTTAATTTATAAATAATATTAACAGACCAAATAATACTTTAACATAAATCCGACAAAATATTAATTAAATCTAAAATTTATGTAATATTATTAATATATTTAATATTTAGTAAAAAATATAGTTATATATTATTAATAAAATGATTATTATTTAATTTTTATCAAGTGACCTTTAACTTTATATTACCTATATTTACACACATTAAATTATAATAATAATAATATTTTTGAAACCATTTTATTATAACAGGTAGAATAATAAATAAATTTATTAATATTTTACAACTGAACAAAAATAAGCTTCTAATATCCTTACTAATTTTTTTAACGTCTATTTTTTAATGGGATTATTTCATTTTCATACCATAATTATAGTTTGCTGGTATTTTTACCATGTATTTTTTTGGTTAGCACATTTTGGGCCACAACTTCAACACAAGTGGCAATTTTGGTGCCAATTGAGGCTCAATTCCAAAATTGACCCAAAATTCTCTATGTGCGGGCTAATTTTCATGTCACGTGGGGGATCACTACAAGAAATTGAACTTAAGTGACAAAAAAATTAAGTGTAATGTGAAAGTTGCCACTCTTTGTATGCATTTAGTGATGAAAATATTAATTTTGTCATAATAATAATGATGACAAGTGTAATAGTGAAAAAATATGTATGTAAGTTTTCATTAATAGCTATTAATGACAAATATATGGTGGTTTAAATTGTCACTATTGACAATTAACGACATCATTTTAGTGACAATCTACTGAAAATTTTAGTGACAAATTTTTTATTGTCACTTTTGGGGTATCGCTAAATATCAATAGTGACAACTTTTTTACAATTTTTGTCACTAGTATGTTTATGAAAATCATTTTAGTGATAATATTTGAGTTCTTGTCACTTAATATACATAAGAAATGACAACTTTAACATTGTCACATAAAATTTTATCACTTAATTTTATTTTATTTTAGTGGAATTCAAGACAATTTTGGAATTGGACCTCAATTTACACCGAAATTACCACCTATTGAAATTGTGACAGCAATTGTGCTAATCCAAAAAGACACGGAACAGAGATGCCAACGAGCTATAAATAATTGTGGCACAAAAAACGCAATACATTTTGTAAACAAAGACTAGATTTTGAAAGGGATCCACGCACCCCTATCACGTATATCTTCAACCAAATATCAATTCAAGACATGGACTTGATATAATAATATACGTACTTTTCATGTTTCCGTTCTTCGTCAAATAAGTGTAAACAGGTCGTTGAAGTCCAGCCGAAATTAGAGAGAGGGGTTCGAGGAAATAAAAACGTGCCGAGTAAAAGTTGGTAATAATTAGGACTAATTCTTACGAATTTTAAGAAAATAAATTGCTTTATATCACGATGACGTCACTAAAATCTGATTATGTCATACAATCTTTCTAAATTATTGGGAAAAAACATCATACTTATCTGCATAGATTAAAATTTTTATCTTTTCCGTCGAAAACATCGGAAAGTTTTTGTTTTTGAATCAAGCGAAACGAAAACAAGATGTAATTCCGAAACTATTTGTTTGCCTTAAACTCTGTTATTTTTCTAAATTTAGTAACTTTTTTTACAAATTTTTCCTTAGTGTTTCCGAAACATTTTCGAAAACATGTACATCAACTATGGTTTTTTTTTTTTTTTTTAATTTTGTAAGGAATCCTCGAGTGTTTTACAAAATGAACTCAGTTAGTTTTTAGGTTAAATTTTTTTTCTTCCATACTTAATATATTTACATATTTATTAAACTAATTAGAATTTATATATTTTATATATAATTTTAACAAATTACATAGATTTTTAATATAGAATCTGAAAAGAAAATAAAAAAAATTCGTAAGATTAAATAATTAATATTATTTAATAAATTTTATATAATATTATTATAAGTTAAATCTAAATCTGAAAAAAATTATTTTAATATCTATTAAACTAATTAAATTTATATAAGTTTGAAAAATGTTAAAAATATTAGATTTTATATATATTATGAATAAGTTAAATAATATTTTAATATAAGCTCTTAAGAAAAAAATCTTTTGAAATTATCTAAATATTATTAATTATATTTAAAAGAAGAAGAAAAATACAACCACCCCAAACACCCGCCCCTCCCCTCAAAAGCAACTCAAGCAGCAACCGACTTGGGAGTCGGTCCCAAGCATGGGTTGCATCTTGGGGCGGGGAACGGGGATATTGGGAATAAATTAAATGGGACGTTTATTTTTCTTAATTTAGGGTAGTTGTACAATTTGTCAATTTAAGCCTGTGGAAATTCGATTTCAGTCTCACAAAATGCAAGTGAGATACAATCTATATTACGTATTTTGGACGAAAATATAATTTTGTAAAAGACAAAGGGATTTCTTGTAAAATAAAAATAAATAACAGATGGGAATTATGTGCAGGTTTCCTAAACACGGGTGGGTATGATCATGGATCAAAATTTTCATCTTTTCCATCGAAAACATCGAAAAGTTTCCGTTTTTGAATCAGGCGAAACAAAAACAAGATGTAATTCCGAAACTACTTATTTGCCTTAAACTCTGATATTTTCCTAAATTTAGTAACTTTTTTTACAAATTTTCCTTAGTATTTCCGAAATATTTCCGAATAGTCTCGAAAAGTTTCCAATATTTGACTGACCGAAACATATATTTGAACCGAAATTTTGATCCATGGGTATGATGACTTTTTTCCGTTCGAAGATCCATTTCTTGGTTGGACAAGTTCTCATTTACATCAAATAATTTGATGATATGAAAATAGGTACATTACCTTTATGTTAAAAAAAAAGAAATCAAATGAGCATTTACACACATCCTTGTGTGATGTAATGTGTAATACACCTCAAATTGAGTATGTAGACTGAAACAAATGCACGAAAAAAAAAAAAAAAACTATCTTCCTGCTCATTAATAACATAGGGGTAACCGTTTACACATATAATAACATAAGAAGGTAAACTGTTACATACAAAATCACAAAGGAGAAATATATCCGTCATGCATGTGTTACTCGCCTCAAATTAAATTTGTAGATTTGAAAAAATGCGTGAAAAGATAAAACTCTCTCTCTCTCTCTCCTTGCACATAAATAAAAATAACACAAAATGGTAAATTGCTATATAGAAAATCACAAAATGGAAATATATCAATGTTAAGTCTTCCAACCCCGACTTTGTAATTATTTTTGTTGAAATAGATATATATTATGGGCAGTTTAAACTTTTTCGGATATTACTCTTGAGGCATTGGTGTTATTTTATCCGCAATGGCAATAGTTATTTTGTTGAACAAAGTATTAATCCCGCCACTTAATTTTTTTTACTCATATTTGGTTTTTGTCACGTGCCAAAATCAGATTTCATTTCATGAAAATGAAATTATGCAGACTAATTCTCCAACGCTACTTATAATGTTGTTCTTATAAAGGCCAAAAAATCTAAAAGTTCAATTGTTCAATTCTCACATAAAATCGCACTAAAACTAAAGAAAGCAAGAAAAAGGAACGACGGTCATAGTTTGTTCACACTATACGATCAACTCGAGGTCGTCAACTGACTTGAGTCTTGAGCTCGTGGTGTGATCAGTTTCCTTGGGATTTGTTTTTTTTCTCAAATTAAATGATGTCAAATTCATCACAATATCAAAAAAAATTGGCACTTCATATTATTCAGCTAAATTTAACTTGTGAATATCCTTATAAACCATACATTACAATTAGGGTGATTTACACTCAGACCCCCTCAGGTTTGGGAATATTACAAGAAACCCCCCGTTGTTTTAAAAATTACAGGAACACCCCCTCAGGTTTGGGAAAATTACAAGAAACCCCTTACGGCGTTAAAAACAGACGGAATTTGATGATGTCAGCAAAAAGAAATTGATTTTCCAAATTTACCCCTGACTAAATATACCCACAGGGGGTGTCTATGTAATAATATTATACCACATGGGGTGTATTTGAAAGATTACAATAACTTTAGGGAGTTAGCTGTAGCCAACTGTCATAATGTTGGCCATATATTTTGACTATAAATTTCATGGAGGTACTTATAGCCAATGATCATATTTTAAAAAATGACCAATGGATGTTATGTTGACCATATATTTTGACTATAAATCAAAATCTTCACTTGTAGGATGATACAACTTTAAATTTTGGCGTGCATCTGTAACCATTATTGGTGCATTCTTCATACAACACATGAATATTTTGATTATCGATATTTTAAGTATCTCACACTACCTCTTGAATTTGATGATGACATTATCAAATTTGTGGGATGAAACGCGAAAGAAAATAAAAAAGTTTGGACTGTTATTTATAACCAAAATATGTGGCCAACTGTAACATCCTACATTCATTTTTTAGAATATGAGAGATGACTAGAATTAACTCCCTGAAGTTATTGTAATCTTTCATATACACCCCCTGTGGTATAATATTGTTACATAGATACCCCTGAGGTATAGTATAATTACACATACACCCCCTGTGGGTATATTTAGTAGGGGTAAATTTGGAAAATCAAAAATATTTTTGCTGACGTCATCAAATTCCGTCTGTTTTTAATGCCGTAAGGGGTTTCTTGTAATATGCCCGAACCTGAGAGGGTGTCCCTATAATTTTTAAAACAACGAGGAATTTTTTGTAATATGCCCAAACCTGAGGGCCCTTACAATTAATATCATCAAATACAACGTTTCCAAGAAAATTGAGAAGCATATAAACAAAAAATATAACCTCTTGAAGCCATAACTAACTCATTAGTCAATTTGTGCGTGTGGGGCCGATTGACTGTGTGACTGTATATATGGAAACATACGAGCGGCCACTGAGTCATGATCAAAGGAAAGATGCCGGAAATTGTGGGCTCAAAATCCAGTATGTGTAAATCTGTATTTAAATGCTGGCAAGAATCCAGTAACACAGTACTCCCTTCTTTATTTTATTTATCGTTTCGGTGGATTGCAGATAGGGGTGTAATCGAGTCGAGTAGTGTCGAACGACACACTGTTCAAGTTTGATTTGATTTTTACCGAACTTGAAATTTTGTGTTTGAGCTTGATTTGATTTTAAATCAGCCGAGCTCAAACGAGCTTTTATCGACCAATAATAAGAAAGTTCTTACATAGTAAAATAGTGATTTGAAATTAGTTATCATTTAAACATCAATATTTTCGACTTTAAGTTTGACAACAATGATTCCAAAAAGATCAAGACCTTTTTTAATAAATTAATATATATGTACCTAGATATTTAAAATCCAATTAGGTACAAAAGAAATCAACTCAAATATATAGAATTAATCACACATATGATTAAGAAGGAAAATGCAACATAATTTTGAAAGAGTCATCGTGCTCATTGGGTAAAATACCCTAGTTTTCGTCGAAAACATCGAAACTTTCCGTTTTTAAATCCATTGAAACAAAACTCGAAACGAAATTTTAATTCATGATCGTGCTGTCAATAGAGAAAATATGTGTGACAGAGAGAGAGAGAGATACTTGGACAAAGCTTTTCCTTGACATAGTAACATGGAAATCAATTTATACGACCAAAGAAAATCTCAAAATTGAAGGATAAAGTGTAACCACATGTAAAAGGACAATGCTGGTGCTTTACTTGGAAATGGGTGTTTAGTACCAAAAAAATAAAAATCATAGTACCAAACGTAAAAATAAAGAATACTATATTAAGACAAATGGAAGAAAAAGAAAATAAGGAATCGCCATTCATGAAGAACAAAAAAAAACTAAAGAAATAAGCCACCGTTATTACTAGCACTTCTTCTTCTCTCTCTTTTTTTTTTTTTGAGTGAGTGCTAATTAATTAAATTACGTATTTTTAGAACATGCATGAGTATCACAACTTAAAATACATGAGATCTTCGTTAAACAAAAATTGATTTTGTGTACTAACATGGCACAAATTCAATGTCGAAAAAAGTCCGATAAAAAATATTTTATTGTACGTAAACGTATCGTTAAATAAAAACGCGTCAAAAAATTCGCAATTGTCAAATGCCTTTTTGACATTTGATGAACATATAATAATTAAGGACCACATATAAACACAATGTAGAGATCTTATTGCAAACATTGAAAACTTTAAAAGAAAAGAGAATCACAAAGAGTTGTGCATGATTCATGCTAATATTTATACATGGAAATTTAACAAAATAAAGCACTTTGAAAGTACATAATATAAATATGCAACTATTTATATATATGTCAAATTCAATCATTTGCTCTGTGCTCATCATTGAATCCATTTTATGCTTGCAATAAAGTGCTTTTCTAGATTATCCTATTCTTTTTACTTTTGTTTATTTGTTCGAAAGCTTTGTGCAGGGTGTTCGTATGACAATTTTGTAGTGGGTAATATTTATTAGATATGTTTGTCTCCTAACATTGCGAAGTTATAATCCATGGTTCATAAGTAAGTGTCCACATATATATATAGTAGCTAAAAGAAAAGGGCAATGTGTTTTAAGAAACATGCATGGTCTTGTTTTATTTGAGAAACGAGTTCCCAACCGATTGGATTCATATGGATTGGACTAGGTCACGTATAATTTGGGTTTTAACTACCTTAAAAAGCTAATTCAGGAGGTGAAAATTGTCTAAAACTTTATAAGTTGAACTTCGTTTTGTTATCCAATTCACATGGAAAATATAATAGTACCAACACTCTCACTTCACGTGTGGATGAAACAAGCTCAATACGTGATGTATAAATGTCAAACCATGCAAACTGCGACATGTGTATAAAGCTAGAACACACGAATAATGACAGTTCAAACCATGTTAACTGAATGACAATTCAAATTTTGTTATCTGGGTGAATTATGTAGATAGATAATAAAGACCAACATGTAAACAAGGAGGGACACATCGTGCAAGAGGGTGACTTGCATGACTCTGATACCATATAAGATTCACATGGAGTATTGGGCAAAGTCCAATAAGGGCATTTGAGTCTAGTTCACCTCAAAAACTAGCACGTAAAAATTATTCAAGACCTTATAATTTTAATTTAATTTTGTTATTCAATTTGTGTGGGACATGGAGTCTCAATATGACCTAAAAAATCTCATTCCATCAATTAGTCCAACGTAATATGGGACATTTGGAATACACTAGTTATATTACTCTCTCCGTCCCATTGTTTTTGCTCTTATTTCCTTTTTGGGATATCTCATAATATAACTCCCTTTCTCTCTCAAAGAATAACAAAAGTTTACTTTTTCAATAAATTATTTAAAACTCCGTGCCAAACCTAAAGGGAGCAAAAAATATGAGACGGGGGGAGTATTGAATAACAATTTAACGTGACCAATCATAAGCCATAAAAATTACACTTACATTCTAACTTACATTATACGAATAAACTCAATCTAGATAACAAAAATATCCCGGCCAAGATTTACATATAATGCAATGAAAAATTCATTAATTATTATATAGAAAAATCTATTGAGTTATTACTTTAACAAAACAAAGAAAAGTTTACTGACAAGACTAACATACACTAAATAAGTGCTCACAATTCATGTAAATTCGATTAGGACTTAAAATCTCAAATATGTCGTCATGACAAGACCTCATCAATAAGGCCTAGATATATTTGGGTCCCAATAATTTATACCGTCGAAATTAATGTGCTCCTGCTCTCAAAACATTGAGTGAATAGCAAATTAACTTTCTTTATTATTTTAAGTAGGTAATTTAACTCTATGTGATAAATAAAAAAATAAAATATCTTTCTGTATTTTTATAAAAGAAGCACACTACCACCCTTTTCATTTTTATATTTTTACAAGGAGGTAAAATGTTCATTATGCAATATAACAAGGAGTTAAAATGTCCATTTACGCATATCACATAAGGTAAATTGCCTATATCTATTTACGCATATCACATGGGGGTAAAGTGAGGTTAATATATTGTTAAGGGTAAGGCTAAATTGATCAGTTTTTACATGAAAAGTCTTAGTCGTATTATAGAGTGTGTGTACAACACCGTCACTAGCAAAGAGATAAATTGCTTATTTTCATATCACAGGGAGATAAATTATCAATTAAACATATCACAGGGAGTTAACTTGTCAAAAAAACCATCAAACATTACTATCCATTCATTTTGTGGCCTCATTTTGAAATCCGTCACATTCCTCCATTTAACATCATTTATGCTTACACCATTGTCAATTTTACTTTTTTTTTTATCGGAATTATTTAATTTCGCGGAAAAATATCACATGCCCAGCATGAGACACTTAAAATTGGCATGTGACCAAGACTGGTGGTCATTTTATAGGGAAAAACATAAGAATTTCCCTCCAAAACTAATTTCCATTTGAAACTAGTAATCCATATACAAAGTTCTTTACATTATGAAAAACAAAATGTTCATTTTGGTTATGTGCACATGTTTGATTATTTTGATTAGAGTTTATTTTATAAATTCACATCCTAAGATTTTCTAACTATTTCAAATTTTAAAAATATTAATTTATAAAATTTTATGTCCACATTATAAAAAGAAATGCATGAGAGATGTTGGTGGACTGACCAGATAACTAATTGGGTCTACAACATATTAATTTATACTATGTAATAAGAAAAATCAAACCATAACCATTAATCCTTCAATTTTTATCTTATCTTCCATTTCTCAATATTGAGTTTTCTTCTTCTTTGTCCCAGTTTATATTTTTTCTACTTATATTTTTGTTTATTCTTTTGTTATAATTTTTATCGTTTATATTTGTCCATCATATTCCATCTTCTACAATTTTTAGGCAATAGTTTCGATGAAGTAAGTAAAATTTTACATTTTTAATTCATGATGGTGGAATTTGCAAGTGATTTGGAGGAAAACGAAAAAAAAAATTAGCTTGCTAAATGGATCCGGATAATTTATCGGATCCGGAATATCCGCCGGATTCGGATCCAGTTGCTAATATTCCAGATCCAAGCGGATCCGGATCCGGATAGAAGAAATGGAAATCTGACTCGGATCTGGATCTGCCCTGATCCGGTCCGAGTCCGACCCATTGACAGCCCTAGATGTATCGAGTCGTTTATTTTCTTTTGGGCCATAGAGCGCTTCTAATTTTTCCTTTTTTAGAATAAGTGATCCTTTTTAAATAAGTTTAGATTGTGTTTAAAATTAATTAAAAAAAAAGGTTGTGTTTAAAATTTCATTTTATATTCTAAATTTAGCTGTTAAAATCTAACATTAAGATACATATTCTCAAACCTATATGATTAATTTTATTAACTTCAACTCTTCAATTAACTTTATAATTAATACCTTACATGTTTATTTAAAGGCAAAAAATTATTTTTGGCACCATAGAACTAGGCATTTTTTAATTTTGGTACCATGGTGTTAATTTTGGTACCAATTCTGAATGTCATTTTCAATTTTGGCACTTCCGTCAGTTGACCGTTAAGTCAACTAACGGAAGTACCAAAATTGAAAAGGTCAGTAAGAATTGGTGCAAAAATTAACACAATGGTACCAAAATTGAAAAACTTCTAGTTCTATTGCGTCAAAAATGATTTTTTGCCAATTCCCCTCACCAATTATTTCTAATTCACAATTTATGTCACTCCCATTTTAATAATAATAAGAATAAGAATAATAATAACAAAATAGTAATATATATATATATATATATATATATATATATATATATATATATATATATATATATATATTTGGGTACACAATAATAATAATATTTTTTTTGCTACACATGTTATCATCAAAACCACGCCTTATCACATTGACTCAACTTTATCCAACAATTCCCCTTTTTTTTTATGATGACAAAGCATTCAACGAAAAACGTCTTCTAAGTCTTCAGTTTGATCTTCACTCAAAGATGAAAATCACTTGGCTGAATAAAAATATACAATTATTTTCTGATTTAAACTTCCGCTTTTCAGTTCATAGGAGTCGGGTTGAAATAATAAATGAACAAATCAATAAACTGCATTGATGTGCTATATAAATAAAATTTGAATAAAATAATATAGAAACTAATTTTATATACTCATAGTTAAAATAAAATACTTTAAATAAGTATGCAAACTATTATATGAGAATGTATAATATATTTATATTCTCAAATTTACATTTAGCCAAAGGAGTTGATCTTAGTTTTCTTTTTTGGCTATATCTCAAAAGATATTCCTTAATTTAAAATTAGAAGTATTATAAAACTTATGAATAAATATATATTTTTTTAATAAATTCAACCTTTATGAATGATAATTCATTTTTGACACCATAAAATTAGCCGTGTTTTAATTTTGGTACTATTGGGTCAATTTTGGCACCAATATTTACTGGCCTTTTTAATTTTGGTACTTCTGTCAGTTGAGTTAACGGTCAACTAACGAAAGTGCCAAAATTGAAGACAGCAGTTAGAATTGGTACCAAAATTGATACCATGATACCAAAATTGAAAAACGCTTAGTTCTATGATGCCAAAAATGAATTTTTGCCTTTATTTAAAATTTGTATGTTAATATTAGAGAAATCGATGTAAACAAATATGTATTAGATTGATGAAGAAAAAGAATTTTAGACTTGAATTTGAAATGAACTTGAATGTAAATTAAGGGGTTTTGGCATTTTGCACATTGGAATTATAGGATTGGAATTATAGGGTTTTGGCGCTTTGCATCATGACTTAAAAATTTTGGTACTTTGCACCCTGAAGTATAATTTATTTGGCACTTTGCACCCTAGTGTGTGTTTTAGTGAGAAAATTAAGTGGTAAAAGGGTAGAATAGTTATTTTCAATTTTTTTTTCTCACTTTGCACCTTGGCGATATAGATTTTCACCTTTAAAATATAGAATGTTGGCATTTTGCACCCTAAAATTTTAAAATATTAGCATTTTTTACCCTGATTTAATTTTTTGGCACTCTGCACCCTAAAAATATAATTGTATGACATTTTGCACCCTAATGTACTTTTCTTAAAAAAACAATCTCATGAATGTCGGTGACGTAGAGATAAAATGGTAATTTCTATGCACAACAATCATAAACTTGTTATTCTAAATTTATTTTACTTTATAATAACTTATTTTTAACATTTTCTCTCAGTAAATTTAGATTAAAAAAAAGACATTGTCTTCATTTTATGTTCAAGTATCCCCTAGATTATTCACTTTCTATCTAAAATACACATTTACATATCTAACATATTATTATATTTGCATGTTATTTATATAATTTAGATTATCATATTAAGTCGGGGTTGAAAATATCTGAAATTATATTTTTTTTGTGCAAAGTGCCAATATTCTATATTTCAGAGTGCAAAGTGTCAAAATTTATACTTTTAGGGTGCAAAGTGCAAAAAATATTCGAAAATGTACTAGTATACCCTCCAATCAATGAATTTTTTCTTCAAAACACACACTAGGGTGCAAAGTGCCAACTAAATTGTATTTTCAGGATGCAAAGTACCAAAATTTTAAGTTAGGGTGCAAAGTGCCAAAATCCTATAATTCCAAGATGCAAAGCGCCAAAAGCCCGTAAATTAACTTCAGTTTATATATTGATCTGAAAATTGTATAGTGTACAAATGATTGAATACAAGTCTGTTTAAATAGACAATGAACAGGGACAGAAAGGTAATTCACCACTAACTAAATAACTAACGAACTAAGCTGAATATACATAATACATATCTATACATACAAATACGTTTTAAATTAAATCTGCCCTAATTTCTTTTCTTCCCCAATTTCTTCTTCTGATTTCTGAGACTTTGCTTCTAATTAATTTCTCCAGTAAATCTCTTTAGGTTGATAGCAAGTGGCTATATATATTGTGAGCTTGATTATGTGCTCCAAATATTTCTTATAATTCGAGAGAACTGTACTTTTCATACCAAACTTTCACATACTTTATATATTTAATACATTTCTGAAAAAAGACATTTAATACCATAATTACACTCCTCGACACATTTTCTTTCTCCGTCAAATTTTTGGATATAAACAACCGTTAAGTCAATGACAGGGTTATGTTCCCTATATAATACGTGAAAATTTTTGTGGCATGATTTCTTATAGATTATGAGATATGATTTAATTTTGATTAATATCCTAAAATTTATTAATTTTCTGCAGATTGTTTATTGAGTTTCATGAATTGAAACTTGTATGTTAGAAATCTCTCGTCAAGAGCCTTCCAGCCCTATATATAAGGAACACAAAATTTGCCCTTGTGTCAAAGGAGTTATGGCGGTTTTCGTCCAAAAATTGACAAAGAATGAAAATGTGTCTAGGGGGAGAAATCACATTAATAAATGTGTTTTTTTAGAAAGTATGGTGTCAAATGTATAAAGTAGATGAAAATTATGTATGAAAAGTGCAATTTTCTACCAATATGTGATTGATTAAGTAAAAAAACTTAGTCACTATAAAATAGCAAACTTATGTTCGAATCCATGTTGAAAGAAATTCTCATCTACTGTATCCGACGCGTTTAGAAAAATATTAAACCATTGAAAAAAAAAATTGAGGCCTAGAAAGGGATTAAAGCCCATTAAGAAGATGGCGTCTTTGTGTAGGAAATAACTCAACAAGAGGAGCATACACTATGTCCATGTGGATAATTGACAAATTTAAAAAAATCATTATCGTTATGTCATGTCTTTTAAATCTAGTACTGATTGAGTTTCTTCTTCTGTACATATTGAAAAGAATAATAGTACATAATGGGACAGATGATTTAATAATGGAAGGACGGATTTATATTAATTAATAGAACTACTAGAAGGTTCGTCATGTATAATAATGCTACTAATATAAAAAGATTAGGTTGTGTAATTATGAAGAAGAATGGAAGAGTAGATCTATCAAGATCTTTACTTAATAATGGACACTTAATGTGAATTTCTTCAAATTTAAAATTTCCTTCATTCCATTTTAATTGTCGTTTTACGCTTTCGCACATGTATTGTTGGAGGCTATGTGCATATAATTGCAAATTCGGTACCATATATAAATAGAGAATTTTGCAATATAGATACCAGTAGATACATTAAATTTATATTTAATACCATAATTTAAATATTAGTTGTCATGTTCATATCACTGTCAAATAATTGGACCGAAATGAGTGAAATCGATCGCATGCACCGCACACGACTGTTATCTCGTCTTTTGGGGTAAAAATCATCACGTGATAACGTGAGCGAAATGTTATAATTTTTCTTCCATAAGATGAAATACTTTGAGGGCCCATTTGGATGGGTGGATTTGAAATGAGGAGGGATTTCAAATGAATGGATTTGAAATGAATGGATTTGAAATCCCAATGATTTGAAATCCATTCATTTGTAATCTCTTGTTTTGATAATTTTTTTTTTCAAAGGATTTCAAATCCATTCATTTGAAATTAATTGTTTGGTATATATCATTTGTGTTATTTGAAATTCTCAATCGTGCCTTATAATTTGCTTTATGAGTTAATTCTTGTTGTTGATATCGGGACAAAATCGCATGAATCGATTTGGGGCAAAATTATAATTTTTGAAAATTGAGGGACTAAAAGTGCAAATTCGGATTTCAAAAAATCTGGGGCCGAAAATATTAATTTTCTGAAAATTCTGGACTGAGTTGGAACACTGGGTTTTTCGTAAATCTGGGGTCAAATGGCAATTTTTGAAAATTAAGGGACCAAAAGTGCAAATTTGGATTTTGAAAATCAAGTGCCGAATTGAAAATTTTAATCTTCTGAAAATTATGGACTGAATTGCAGTTCTTATTTTTTTGAAATATGGGGTCAAATTGCAATTTTTTGAAAATTAAGGGACCAAAAGTGAACTTTTGGATTTCTGAAAATCAGGGGCCGAAATGAAAATTTTAATCTTCCGAAATAAATTGAATTGTAATTCTGGCTTTTGCAAACACCTAGGGTCAAATTGTAATTTCTAAAAATTGAGGGACCAAAAGTGTAAATTCAGATTTCTGAAAATCTGGGGCCAAATTGAATTTTTCTAGTTTTATGAGAATTCTGAACTGGAACGCAATTCTTGGTTTTTCAAAAATCTGGAGCAAATTGTAATTTCCAAAAATTGAGGGACCAAAAGTGCAAATTTGAATTTCTGAAAATCAGGGGCCGAATTGAAATTTTTAATTTTCCTAGAATACTAGACTGAATTTCAATTTTTGATTTTTCGAGAATCTAGGGTCAAAATTGCAATATCCAAAAATTGAGGGACCAAAAGTGCAAATTTTGTTCTTGAAAATCAGGGTCCGAATTGAAAATTTTAATTTATTAAATTCTGGATTGAATTGTAATTCTAGGTTCTTTAAAAATCTAGGGTCAAAATTGCAATTTTTGAAAATAGAGGGACCAAAAGTGCAATTCGAATTTCTGAAAATAATAGCCTAATTGCTAATTTTAATTTTTTTTAAATTCTGGACTAAATTGCATTCTAGGTTTTTTGAAAATTTGGGATCAAATTGCAATTTTTTAAAACATACAATTTGGACTTTTTTTAAGTGGATTTCAAATGACTAGTTTTAGGAGGAATTTCAAATCCACTTAAAATTAGGTTAAAAATTAAAATCCATTGGATTAAAATCCATAATTTCAAATGAATGAATTTAATTTTGTATCCAAATAACATGATGGATTTGACAAGGAATTTCAAATCTAACCAATTCAAATACATCCATCCAAATGGGTCATGATAGATTTCCCTCCAAAAGTGATGGAAACGTAATCAATTTTCCACCAAAAAATGAGATAACAGCCATGTGCTGTGTACGTGGTCAATTCCTTTTATTATCATCCAATTATTTAATAATGGTATGATATTTACAACCAAATATTTATAAAGTGTCATATCTTATAATACCAAAAATATAATTTTCCCTCTAAGCACATGTTAGGCCCATGTTATTTTATGGTGGTTTGCATTCAGCATGTGTAAATTGATGCTACAGATGTCATCTGCGCGTGGGGTCCACACAAAGACGGAAACCGATTAATTAATCATTCCCCCACGTGGTGTTATTGATTAATAAATGCAATTAACAGATGCCTAAATAACACATGCCTTAATTCTCACACCTATAAAAATATATGACCCGATTAGTACAATTTATTTTTTTTTAATTAAAAATTGTTTTATTATACATAGCTAACACTAACAATAACAATAACAGCAATAGGGGTGAACGCGATCGGGTTTGGGCGGGTTTGCATGAAAAAATTAACCCGACCCAATATGTGCGGGTTGTCAATTTTTTAAACCGTACTCGCGTTGTTATTTTCCAAAACTGCTCGGTTCGGGTGGAATGGGTGCGGGAGGGTGGCGGTCAGGTTGGCGGGTTGAACGAAAACAATGTCATAAAATCTTGACATCTAAATATAAATAATTAAGCATATAATTTTAAGTTCTTCAAACAACAAATAAGATGTATCAAATATGTTCACCTACATTTGAAATTAAATTCAAGAAGCAAAAAATACAAAACTAGAATATAGTCAACGATTTCTTACTAATTAAATCAACAGTCTCCACCAAAAATAATATTACAAGTCCCCACAAAAGAATACATTACAAATCATCACTCACACATTACAAACAATAACAAATTTGTGAAGTTTCTTCTCGATTTTTCCAACAACATCTTTAGGTAAAAAATGTACTAACATATACGTACCATTAATATTAATATAAACAAAAAACTTGAAGAAAGTTTGTTTATTTGTTCTTATTCATTTGTTAATAAATGTAATTTATTTCACAATTTTATTAAACAATTAATAAAAAGTACATCAAGGATGATTAAGTGCGGGTTACGGGTGGGTCGGTTGTTTAACCATCAAACCCGTCACCCGACCCATAACGTGCGGGTTTACAAATTACCAACCCGTACTTGATTATTTTAAAAATAAAACTGGCGGGTTTCGGGCGGGTTGGAGCGGTTCGGGCGGGTTGGAGCGGTTCGGGCGGGTTGGGCGGGTGGGACGGGTTTATGAACACCCCTAAACAGCAATACGTCCTGCTACGAACACGGAGTTGCATTAATTTATTAATTAGGGTAAATTATCATGAGTAATTATAAAACCCATTCTGAGTATTATAAAAAATTTCTCGTTTGTTACATTCTTACAATTAATCTTTTACCCCTAATATATTTCAATTTTGTCCTTGAATGTTATTAATAATGTTTGTAGTATCTTTTAAATGTTAAAATTTTGGTGATAATTATTATATCTTATAAATTATAAAAGTGAAAGTTATATATTTACTATCAAAATAAGTGATAAAAATTTATAGTTGCCCTAAGTTTTAATAAATATTAAAAAAAAAAGTATTTGCATATTTATTAATAATTAATAATTTAGATTTTATAACAATAAATTAAATTGAATTTTAATAATAGTATTTCATAAATATGAACAAATTGTTTACACATTTAGTTCAATGGATTTATTTTCTAAATTAGTATATTGATAATTAATAAAGTCTATATTGTATTATAAACCGAGTATTTACTAATGCAATAAAAGTATTATTTATTTAATTAGTGAAAATGTAATTTTATACTTATAAATTTTATTTAATTTGTTATTATATAAATTAAATTAATAATAAATATGTAAAACAATTGTACTATTTATTGAAATTTATGGATACTTATAAATTATATCAATTATTTTGATAGTAAATATATTATTATCATTTTTATAATTTATAACAAGACTAATTTACCCTGTATTTATCTGGAATCTAATAACCTTTGATTACCTACCATCATGGATCAAAATTTTCATCTTTTCCATCGAGAACATCGAAAAGTTTACATTTTTGAATCAGGTGAAACGAAGACAAGATGTAATTCCGAAACTATTTATTTGCCTTAAACTCTGTAATTTTCCTAAATTTAGTAAATTTTTTTACAATTTTTTCTTAGTGTTTCCGAAACATTTCTGAATAGTCTCGAAAAATTTCCAATATTTGACTGACCGAAATATATATTCGAAACGAAATTTTGATCCATGCCTACCATATATATGGTGTAATATAGTTTCCTTACACCCACCGCTCTAAATTAATCATTAGTTCATTACAATCTTTTATACTGCAACATCAACATTCCAAATCAAATCGTATGAGCAAATATATACTACAATATTATTAGTTCTTGGAGCAAATTTTAAGTTTAGTTGTTCCATAATCCATATTAAGGTTACACGCATACTCATTTATTTTTTAATCAGGGTAAATGAGAGAATTGCACTTGTGGTACCAAATTATATACCGATTTTCACTTGTGGTATCATAAAAATTAAGACCGGCACATTTGGTACCACAATTTAAGAAATCAATCACTTTTGGTATCACCGTTAGAAATGAACGTTAACTGATGACGTGACAATTAAGTTTTATTGCAAAATTGATATCATTACTTATGTTAACTGACAATTATACCCCGTAATATTTCAGGTTATCAAAATAACCCCATATCTTCAAATTTACTCCCAATTTTAGTCCTCATTGTTGCCTAATTTCTTCAAAATTAGCTCGAATAAGACATATACGGACCAATTTGGAGATTTTACTTTTTATATTTACATATTTATTTAACTAATTTAATTTTATAAATAATATTAACAGACCAAATAATACTTTAACATAAATCCGACAAAATATTAATCAAATCTAAAATTTATATAATATTATTAATATATTTAATATTTAGTAAAAAATAAAGTTATATATTATTAATAAAATGATTATTATTTAATTTTTATCAAGTGACCTTTGACTTTATTATATTACATATATTTACACACATTAAATTATAATAATAATAATATTTTTGAAACCATTTTATTATAACAGGTAGAATAATAAATAAATTTATTAATATTTTACAACTGAACAAAAATAAGCTTCTAATCATCTTACTAATTTTTTTAACGTCTATTTTTTAATGGGATTATTTAATTTTCATGCCATAATTATAGTTTGCTGGTATTTTTACCATGTATTTTTTTGGGTTAGCACATTTGGGGCCACAACTTCAACACAAGTGACAATTTTGGTGCCAATTGAGGCTCAATTCCTAAATTGACCCAAAATCCCCCATGTGCGGGCTAATTTTTATGTCACGTGGGGGATCACTACAAGAAAATTGAGCTGAAGTGACAAAAAAATTAAGTGTAATGTGAAAGTTGTCACTGTTTGTATGCATTTAGTGATAAAAATATTAATTTTGTCATAATTATAATGATGACAAGGGTAATAGTGAAAAAATATGTTTGTAAGTTGTCATTAATAGCTATTAATGACAAATATATGGTGACTTAAATTGTCACTATTGACAATTAACGACATCATTTTAGTGACAACCTAGTGACAATATTAGTGACAAATTTTTTATTGTCACTTTTAGGGTATCGCTAAATGTCAATAGTGGCAACTTTTTTACAATTCTTGTCACTAATATGTTTATGAAAACCATCTTAGTGACAATATTTGAGTTCTTGTCACTTAATATACATAAGAAATGACAACTTTAACATTGTTACATAAAATTTTATCACTTAAATTTAATTTTCTTGTAGTGAATATCGAGATAATTTTGGTATTGGACCTCAATTTACACCAAAATTACCACCGATTGAAGTTGTGACAGTAATTGTGCTAATCCAAAAAGACACGGAACAGAGATACCAACGAGCTATAAATAATTGTGGTGCAGAAAACGCAATACATTTTGTAAACAAAGACTAGATTTTCAAAGGGGTCCATGCACCCCTATCACGTATAGAACTTTGAATGTTGTCCTCTCAAACATTCAGAGCACATATCTTCAACCAAATATCAATTCAAGACATGGACTTGATATAATAATATACGTACTTTTCATGTTTCCGTTCTTCGTCAAATAAGTGTCGTAAAATAAGTGTAAACAGGTCGTTGAAGTCCAGCCGAAATTAGCGAGAGGGGTTCGAGGAAATAAAAACGTGCACGAGTAAAGTTGGTAATAATTAGGACTGATTCTTACGAATTTTAAAAAAATAAATAGCTTTATATCACGATGACGTCACTGCAATCTGATTATGTCATACAATTCTACCTCGGATTCTGATTTATGAGGCACACATGAAAATGTAAGAAGGTAAGGCCCGTTTGGTAGTCGTTTCCCAAAACAATCTTTCTAAATTATGGGGAAAAAACATCATGCTCATCTGCGTAGATCAAAATTTTCATCTTAGCCGTCAAAAACATCGAAAAGTTTCAATTTTTGAATCAAGCGAAACGAAAACAAGATATAATTCCGAAACTATTTGGTTGCCTTAAACTCTGTTATTTTTCTAAATTTAGTAACTTTTTTTACAATTTTTCCTTAGTGTTTCCGAAATATTTTCGAAAACATGTACATCAACTATGTTTTTATTTATTTATTTATTTTTATTTTGGAAGGAATCCTATTGTGTTTTACAAAATGAACTCAGTTAGTTTTTAGGTTAAATTTTTTTTTCTTCCATATTTAATATATTTACATATTTATTAAACTAATTAGAATTTATATATAATTTTAACAAATTACATAGATTTTTAATATAGAGTCTGAAAAGAAAAGAAAAAAAATTCGTAAGATTAAATAATTAATATCTTTATAATATTATTAATTTTATTTAATAAATTATATATAATATTATTATAAGTTAAATCTAAATCTGAAAAAAATTATTTTAATATCTATTAAACTAATTAAATTTTATATAAGTTTAAAAATGTTAAAAATATTAGATTTTATATATATTATGAATAAATTAAATAATATTTTAATATAAGCTCTTAAGAAAAAAATCTTTTGAAATGATCTAAATATTATTAATTTTATTTAAAAGAAGAAGAACAATACAACCACCCAAACACCCGCCCTCCCCTCAAAAGCAACTCAAGCAGCAACCGACTTGGGAGTCGGTCCCAAGCATGGGTTGCATCTTGGGGCGGGGAACGGGGATAATGGGAATAAAATGGGACATTTATTTTTCTTAATTTAGGGTAGTTATACAATTTGTCAATTTAAGCCGGTGGAAATTGGATTTCAGTCTCACAAAATGCAAGTGAGATACAATCTATGTTACGTATTTTGGTCGAAAAAATAATTTTGTGCAACATTTTGTAAAAGATAAAGGGATTCCTTGTAAAATAAAAATAAATAACCGATGGAAATTATGTGCAGGTTTCCTAAACACGGGTGGGTATGATGACGTACATTACCTTTATGTTAAAAAAAAAATCAAATGAGCATTTACACACATTCTTATGTCATGTAATGTGTAATACACCTCAAATCGAGTATGTAGACTGAAACAAATGCACGAATATATATATATATATATATATATATATATATATATATATATATATATCTTTCTGCTCATTAATAACATAGGGGTAACGTTTACACATATAATAACATAAGAAGGTAAACTGTTACATACAAAATCACAAAGGAGAAATATATCCGTCATGCATGTGTTACTCGCCTCAAATTAAATTTTTAGATTTGAAAAAATGCGTGCATAGATAAAACACTCTCTCTCTCCTTGCACATAAATAAAAAGATCACAAAATGGAAATATATCAATGTTAGGACTTTGAATTATTTTGTTGAAATAGATATATTATGGGTTGTTCAAACTTTTTCTGATTTTACTCTTGAGCCATTGGTGTTATTTTATCCGCAATTGTAATAGTTATTTTGTTGAACAAAGTATTAACATAATACTCCATCCCGCCGGCCACTTAATTTTTTTTACTCATATTTGCTTTTTGTCACGTGCCAAAACCAGATTTCATTTCATGAAATGAAATTATGAGACTAATTCTCCAACGCTACTTATCATGGCCGGCCCTAAGTTTTTGCTGACCCTAAGCCAACTCTAAAATTGTGATCCTTAAGTTTTCATGTGCAACTAAATTATGTTAATAACTAATACAATTTTTTGTAAAAATAAAACTACTAATTAGAAAAACAAGAAACAATAATAATAATATGAATAAAATATAATCTCGCTTTGTAAAAAATATCGGTAATACGAGACACTTCTATTTAATAAGAAAATAATAACATATGTGAATTAGACATAAACACATAAAATCTTAGGAAATTATTGCTTAAATATTCTTCTACTAGCATTTTTTAAAGCAAAATCAATAATTACACTTGCATAACAAATATTTTTCAGTCAACAATATGGTTCACCGATTCGATTTATTTTGTGACAATGGTTGATCAGAAGTAAGACTTAATCAACTATAGCTTTGGAAATATTATCTCTACAATTGCAACTATAACGAGAATATTTAACAATATTCTAAAACTAATCCATCTATTTGAGAAACCACCATTATATAGTTTGCAAATAATTCAAGTTTTTTAGTTCTTTTGGAAAATCTTAGATCCACAAGCAAAATTAACAAAAATTAAATGCATTTAGAAGATGCAAGGATTCAAACACTAACCTAACACACACTCATTAGGAGCTTTACCATTTATGCCACATGGACTCTTTGTGTAATTATTACATACATATTAATATATATACATATATATTAAAATATTTTGTTATTGGAGGCCCTTGTTCATCGGTGGCCCTAAGCGACCGCATGTGCGGCTTACGCTCAGGGCCGGACCTGCTACTTATAATGTTTTTCTTATAAAGGCCAAAAAATCTAAAAGTTCACTTGTTCAATTCTCACATAAAATCGCACTAAAACTAAAGAAAGCAAGAAAAAGGAACGACGGTCATAGTTTGTTCACACTATACGATCAACTCGAGGTCGTCAACTGACTTGAGCTCGTGGTGTGATCAGTTTCCTTGGGATGTACTTAACTACTTTGTTTTTTTTTCTCAAATTAAATGATGTCAAATTCATCACAATATCAAATAAATTTGAAATTCATATTATTCAGCTAAATTTAACTTGTGAATATCCTTATAAACCATACATTACAATTAATATCATCAAATACAACGTTTCCAAGAAAATTGAGAAGCATATAAACAAAAAATATAACCTCTTGAAGCCATAACTAACTCATTAGTCAATTTGTGCGTGTGGGGCCGATTGACTGTGTGACTGTATATATGGAAACATACGAGCGGCCACTGAGTCATGATCAAAGGAAAGATGCCGGAAATTGTGGGCTCAAAATCCAGTATCTGTAAATCTGTATTGAAATGCTGTCAAGAATCCAGTAACACAGTACTCCCTTCTTTATTTTATTTATCATTTCGGTGGATTCCAGATAGGGGTGTAATCGAGTCGAGTAGTGTCGAACGACACACCATTCAAGCTTGATTTGATTTTTATCGAACTTGAAATTTTGTGTTTGAGCTTGATTTGATTTTAAATCGAGCCGAGCTCAAACGAGCTTTTATTGAACGAGCTCGAGCCGCGTACCAAGTAGCTTGATATTTTAAATGTAATTTTTCAATTTTTAGCTTATCGAGTCGAGCTCGAGCCGAGCTTCAAAAGTTATCTAACGAAAAATGATGTTCAAGCTTATTTGATTAGTGTGACGAACCGAACTCAAACGAGCTTTTATCGAACGAGCTCAAATCGAGTATCGAGTAACTTTGTTTGATTTTCAACCCTAATTGCAGACTGATTAAAAAATATAATAAATAATAACTTTTTTTAAGAAAAAATAAAAAAATAATTTTAATCAAATAATCACGACATTAATTACAAGTATTAATAAGAAGAATAGTTTTCTTTGTCAAAGCGACAAGTAAGAAAAAAAGGAGAGGACATTTGAAAAATGTACAAGACTAAACAACTTCTATTCATCGAATAACGACCAAAAATTTCAAAATCAAAGGAAAAATAGCCGTCTTCATAAAATAATAAGAAAGTTCTTACATAGTAGAGTAGTGATTTAAAATTAGTTATCATTTAAATATCAATATTTTTCGACTTTAAGTTTAACAACAATGGTTCCAAAAAGATCAAGTCTTTTTTAATAAATTAATATATATGTACCTAGAGATTTAAAATCCAACTATGTACAAAAGAAATCAACTCCAATATGTAGAATCACACATATGATTAAGAAGGAAAATCCAACATAATTTTGAAAGAGTCATCATGCTCATTGAGTAAAATTCCCTAATTTTTGTCGAAAACATGATAACTTTTTATTTTTGAATAAATGGAAATAAAAATAAAGTGTAATTTTGAATATAATTTTTTTGTCTTTGGAGTCTGTTATTTTTTTAAATTTAGTAACTTTTTTTTACAATTTTTCTAGTGTTTTCGAAACATTTCCAAAAATTTTTGAAAAAAATTCAATAATTAGCTAACTGAAACATACACTGAAAACGAAATTTTAATCCATGATCATGCTGTCAATAGAGAAAATATGTGTAACAGTGAGAGAGAGAGATATATATATATACTTGGACAAAATCTTTTCCTTGACATAGTAACATGGAAATTAAATCAATTTATACGACCAAAGAAAATCTCAACATTGAAGGATAAAGGGTAATCACATGTAAAAGGGCAATCTGGTGCTTTACTTGGAAATGAGTGTTTTGTACCAAACGTAAAAATAAAGAATACTATATTAAGAAAAAAAAAATAAGGAATCGCCATTCATGAAGAACAAAAAAACTAAAGAAATAAGCCACCGTTATTACTAGCTCTTCTTCTTCTCTTTTTTTTTTTTTTTTAATTAAATTACTTTTAGAACATGCATGAGTATCACAACTTACAATACATGAGATCCTCATTAAAAAAAATGATTTATGTACTAACATGGCACAAATGCAATGTCGAAAAAGTCCGATAAAAGATATTTTGTTGTACGTAAACGTATCGTTAAACAAAAAACGCGTCAAAAAATTCTTAATTATCAAATGCCTTTTTGACATTTGATGAACATATAATAAGGACCACATATAAACACAATTTAGAGATCTTATTCCAAACATTGAAAACTATAAAAGAAAAGAGAATCACAAAGAGTTGTGATTCATGCTAATATTTATACATGGAAATTTAACAAAATAAAGCACTTTGAAAGTACATAATATAAATATGCAACTATTTATATATATATATGTCAAATTCAATCATTTGCTCTGTGCTCATCATTGAATCCATTTTATGCTTGCAATAAAGTGCTTTTCTAGATTATCCTATTCTTTATACTTTTGTTTATTTGTTCGAAAACTTTGTGCAGGGTGTTCGTATGACAATTTTGTAGTGGGTAATATTTATTAGATATGTTTGTCTCCTAACATTGCGAAGTTATAATCCATGGTTCATAAGTAAGTGTCCACATATATATATAGTAGCTAAAAGAAAAGGGCAATGTGTTTTAAGAAACATGCATGGTCTTGGTTTATTTGAGAAACGAGTTCCCTGCCGATTGGATTCATATGGATTGGACTAGGTCACCTATAATTTGGGTTTAACTACCTTACAAAGCTAATTCAGGAGGTGAAAATTGTCTAAAACTTTATAAGTTGAACTTCGTTTTGTTATCCAATTCACATGGAAAATATAATAGTCCCAACACTCTCACTTTACGTGTGGATGAAACAAGCTCAATTCGTGATGTATAAATGTCAAACCATGCAAACTGCGACATGTGTATAAAGCTCGAACACACGAATAATGACATTTCAAACCATGTTAACTGAATGACAATTCAAATTTTGTTATATGGGTGAATTATGTAGATAGATAATAAAGTCCAACATGTAAACAAGGAGGGACACATCGTGCAAGAGGGTGACTTGCATGACTCTGATACCATATAAGATTCACATGGAGTATTGGGCAAAGTCCAATAAAGTTCACTACAAAAATTTAAATTTTAGTGACAAAATGGTAAATGATAAAGTGACAAGAAATTAAATATTGTCATTAAAATTGTATATATAGACACACTAGTGACAAGAAATATGAAAAAGTTGTCACTATTGATATTTGGCTTAATCCCACTTTGCACCCTGCAAATGTATCAATTTGGCACTTTGCACCCTCGAAAAAAATAAATCCCACTTTGCACCCTCAAAACATATATTGTATTTCACTTTGCACCCTGGATGAATTTCAAGCCAAAAGACAAGGGTATTTTCGCCACTCTCTTAAAAAAACAACACATATTCCCTCCAAAATATAATAATGTGACATATATGTAATATTAATAGTATAATTGAAAAATTATCCATTAATATAACTCTGGAAAAAATCATTTTTAGGGCAGTTAAATGAATAATTTACTACTCTTAACTCGACCTAATATAAAATATTATTCTAAATAATTATTTATATAACTTGAAATAAGAAAATATAATATCAATACATAAATAAAACATAGTGTTGTTTTTACATTAAAGTGGTGGAGTATAAGTAATTATATGGCGCCAAACGACCATCGAAAATACTTGTCACTCGAAAATTCATCAAAAAAAATTCCGACACGATATTTTTCGACGAAATGTTTCGGTCCCAAGCCGCGACAAATTTTACGTTTTTCTTGTAGTGAGCTAAAAATTTAACGTAGTTGGTTAAAATTATGTTCCATACGAAATATAATATATGAAGGTCTATGTAACAATATATATATATATATATATATATTAGAGCTTTGTGCATTTAAATAACATTAGGATCCCTAAACTCCAACATGGGCAAAAATATCATTTGATATCGTTCTTTTTAAATTTATATTTACAACATGTGACATCTCATTTTTTTTTAATGTTTTTCTCGGAGTTGTTTTAATGGATAATTATCAATTTTACTCTTAATTGCACATGAATTAAAACATTAAAACCCTAAATTCAAATTTATATTAACATTTGACGCCCCAATTTTTTTTATGTTTTTTTCGGAGTTATTTTAATGGGCAATTGTCAATTTACTCTTAATTGCACATGAATCTCACATTAGTACATTTTGGAGGAAATATATGTTGATTTTTTAATGGAGTGACAAAAATACCCCTGCTTTTTGGCCTAATATTCACCTAGGGTGCAAAGTGAAAGACAATATATGTTTAGAGGGTGCAAAGTGGGATTGATTTTTTTCGAGGGTGCAAAGTGCCAAACTGATGCATTTCTAGGATGCAAAGTGGGATTAAGCCATTGATATTTAGTGACACCCCAAAAGTGACAACTAAAAAGTTGTCACTAAATTATAGTGACAACATTTGTTGTCATTAGGTTGTCGCTAAAAGGGTGTCACTAATTGTTAATAGTGACAACTTAAGTTCTATAAACTTGTCACTAATAGTCATTAGTGACAACTTATAAATATATTTTGCCACTATTGCACTTGTCACTATTATTAATGTGACATAATTAATAATTTTGTCACTAAATATATGCAAAAAATGACAATTTCAACAATGTCACTTAATATTTTGTCAATAAAATCCATTTTTCTTGTAGTGGTTTGAGTCTAATTCACCTCAAATATTAGCTCGTAAAAATTATTCAAGACCTTATAAATTTAATTTAATTTTGTTATTCAATTTATGTGGACATGGAGTCTCAATATGACCTAAAAAATCTCATTCCGTCAATCAATCAAACGTAATATGAGACATATGTAATACACTAGTTATATTACTTTCTCCGTCCCATTGTTTTTGCTCTTATTTCCTTTTTGGGATGTCCCATAATATAACTCTCTTTCTCTCTCAAAGAATAACAAAAGTTTACTTTTTTAACAAATTATTTAAAACTCCGTGCCAAACCTAAATGGAGCAAAAAATATGAGACGGAGGGAGTATTGAATAACAATTTAACGTGACCAATCATAAGCCATAAAATTACACTTACATTTAACAAAAATATCCCGGCCAAGATTTACATATAATGCAATGAAAAATTTATTATTATATAGAAAAATCTATTGAATTATTACTCTAACAAAACAAAGAAAAGTTATAACATACACTAAATAAGTGCTCACAATTCTAGTAAATTCGATTAGGACTTAAAATCTCAAATATGTCGTCAAGACAAGACCTCATAAATAAGGCCTAGATATATTTGGGTCCCAATAATTTATACCGTCGAAATTAATGTGCTCCTGCTCTCAAACATTGAGTGAATAACAAATTAACTTTCTTTGTTATTTTAAGTAGGTAATTTAACTCTCTGTGATAAATAAAAAAGTAAAATATCTTTCTGTATTTTTATGAAAGAAGCACACTACCACCCTTTTCATTTTTATAATTTTACAAGGAGGTAAAATGTTCATTATGCAATATAACAAGGAGTTAAAGTGTCCATTTACGCATATCACATAAGGTAAATTGCCTATAGCTATTTACGCATATCACATGGGGGTAAAGTGAGGTTAATATATTCTTAAGGGTAAGGCTAAATTGATCAGTTTTTACATGAAAAGTCTTAGTCGTATTATAGAGTGTGTGTACAACACCGTCACTAACAAAGAGATAAATTGCTTATTTTCATATCACAGGAAGATAAATTATCAATTACACATATCACAGGGGATTAACTTGTCAAAATACCATCAAACATTTCTATCCATTCATTTTGTGGCCTCATTTTGAAATCCGTCATCTAGATCTAATGTCGCATTCCTCCATTTAACATCATTTATGCTTACACCATTGTCAATTTTACTTCTTTTTTAATCGGAATTATTTAATTTCGCCGAAAAATATCCCATGCCCGGCATGAGACACTTAGGCCATCTCCAATCGTTGGGGCAAAACTGCCCCCTCCCCCTCCCCCTCCCCCTCTCCCCCTTCCACTCCCCCTCCCACTCTATAATCATCTTCAACAGTTAGGGACATAAAATAATAATAACATTAATAAAAATAAAAAAAAGTAAAAATAATAAATAACAAAAATAATTATATAATAATAATAATAACAATAAAAAAATTATTATTATAAATAACATAATAATAAAAATACAAAAATATTAATAATAATACAAAAAAATTATAATAATAAAAAAATTATAATAATAACAATAATAATAATAATCATAATTATAATGTGAAAGATAAAGATAATAATAATAGTAAAAATAATAATAATAATAAATAATAATAATAATCATGTGATACCAAACTTGTGTAGTACTTCACAATATGATTGTGGAGGACGAACGTCATGAATACGAAGATACAAATATTTTCACATCTCGTAGAGCCCGTGCTAATATTTATCCAGGACCAACGCGAGAGGTTAATGCAAGATGTGGTGAATTATCCATGGAGAATTATATGATGCGCCATCAAACAATACGATCGGTAGTAGCCAATCGTAAACTTCGGGACAGCTTAATTGCCCATGTGTGGGAAAGGCATGGTCGATGATTTTTAGTATGTATTCTTATTTGTTTAAATATTTTAAGTGTTCTATTATGAAGTTTAACTTTTTTTAATATGTAATTTTGTTAAATTAAATCGTACTTATATAAAAGATTATATTTTAATATTAATAATAGTAATAATAATAATAATAATTATTATTATTATTATTATAAAAAAATCGCAATACTCGAGTTTTAATCATATTAAAGTTTATTTATTTGATAAAAAAATAATTTATAATTTGAATCATTTGTACATTTTATCCAAATTAAAATACAAATTTGAAATATCTAATTAAAACTAATTCCTGTAAATATTTAATTTAATAAAATATAAAATTTATTAATCCATACACAAAATTTATTAAAATAAAAACCACAAAATGTACAAAAAACAAAAAAAAAATGTAGGTGAGCCGAGGGGTAAAGGAGGGGCAAGCTTTTGCCCTTTCTTTCCCACTTTCACTCCCACTCTCCTCCCCCCACCATTGAAGACCATAATTTTAGAAAAACCCAAAACTCTCCATCCCCCTCCCCCTTACCATTGAAGATGGCCGGAGGGCAAGCTTTTGCCCTTTGTCTCTTATTCCCCCTCCCCCTAACGATTAGAGATGGCCTTAGTAGGCATTATTTAAAATTGGCATGTGACCAAGACCGGTGGTCATTTTTTGGGGAAAAACATAAGACTTTCCCTCCAAAACTAATTTCCATTTGAAACTTGTAATCCATATACAAAGTTCTTTACATTAAGAAAAATAAAATGTTCATTTTGGTCATGTGCACATGTTTGATTATTTTGATTAGAGTTTATTTTATAAATTCACATCCTAAGATTTTCTAACTATTTCAATAAAACCCACAAAAATTTCAATTGTTGCACTAAACTTCTCAAATGACGCTTTTATCCTTTAGAAACCATTAAAAATTTGAACAAACTGTGTTTTACCTCACAAAACACAATTACAATACCTTAAATGATCACAAAGTTTGATGCACTAAACTTAAAAAATGACGCTTCATTCAAATTTTTAGTGGTTTCCAAATGATATATTTTAGAAGTTTAGTGCAACAATTGAAATTTTATGGGGATTTTATTGCAATATTAGAAAATTTTGGGATGTGAATTGAAATGTCAATTTAAAATTTTTGGGGATTTTATTTCAGTAATAAAAAAATTTAAGGATGTGAATTTGTAAAAAAAATTTAACCAAAATAAACGTTTTTTTTAATGATGTGAAGAAATTGTATATAAATAACACGTTTTGGAAAGAAATTAATTTTGGAGGAAAATTCTTATGTTTTTCCCCCGAAAAAAACTGACCATTAGCTTTGTTCACATGTCAATTTTGTCTTCAAAATCATGTTTTTCCTGCGAAATCATTGAATTCCGAAAAAAAAAAAGGCCTAAAATTGATAATGATGTAAAAAATAAGGAATACTATCACATCATAGGATTAATTTCAAAATGAGGATCAAAATAAAATTTTGCCAAAATGCAACACAATTCTTGCCCAAGTCTGGTTTGGCTAAACTCATCCAACCACTAAACAAGTGTATTGCACTTGCTTTGTGATTGATCACTTTCCTGGAAGTCACATCCAATCCCAAAACAAATGTATTACACTTGTCATGTAATTAATTCGGGTTCGACCAAATCCGATCTGGGTAAGAATTTTCCCCATATTTTAGTAACTAACGCGGCCTAAGAAGACCAAAACCCTTGACCAATGGACGGCCAGGATCATTAAAAAGAAGCAATTATGCATCATATAGTAGTATTCCACGTGGCATGTTTGTACTACGTTATCCTATAAATACCCCCAGACAACAAATTTAATATTCCCCATCACTCCCCCAAGTAAAGCATATATCACCCATCTTTCCTCCCAACAAAAAAATTTTTAAAAAATAAAAATAAAAAATAAGAAGAAGAAAAGAAGCCACATATGCTTACAATGGAAAACATTGATGAACACAAAAACTACTGGGAAACAACCATGTTCCTCCATAACGAAGAACTCAACAGGTACGCGCACGAACGCATCTATAGATACACGATATAAATGTCTAGTTGCACGATTACGTCTCTTGCCTCGATCGACAACATGTCCGATTCTTGAATTTTGCAGTTGTTATCTCGACGAAACATATCCTGCATACTATGATGACTCGAGCTCCCCTGACGGAACGCAGTCATCGCTTGCCTCGAAGAACATAGTTTCGGAGAGGAACAGAAGAAAAAAGCTTAATGATAGGCTCTATGCACTAAGAGCAGTGGTCCCAAACATTACAAAGGTACATATGAACTATATATATGTAAATATATGTCTGATTAAGACAGCTTAATTTTATATGATAATAGTTTTAATTTGATGTAGATGGACAAGGCATCAATTATCAAAGATGCGATCGAGTACATTCAATCGTTACAAGATGAAGAGAGGCAAATTCAAGCAGAGATTTCGGAGTTGGAATTAGGAAGATCATCAAATGGTACAGTTTTCGACTTTGATCAAGAGGCAACAACATTTTGTTCAAAGCCAAAGAGAACAAGAAGAGATCATTGTTATAGTACTTCTGCAGGGTCGAGAACGATCTCGTCGTCCCCTATCGAAGTTGCTGAGGTGGGTTTTTAACTTTTTATTAAGGCTTGATTCATGGATTTCAGTTAGTAAAATGCTAAGAAAAATGATACAACATTGAGCCATTGAGGCATTTTACGTATCATTTTACTCACTGAAATCCATAAATCAAACAGAGTCTAATTGAAATTCCTAAAAAAAACCAAAAAAAAAAAGGGTTTAAATATAATTAATTTGATTAATTTGCAGTTAAGGGTATCAAACATGGGGGAAAAGACATTAGTGGTTAGCTTGACCTGCAATAAGGGGACAGACACAATGGTGAAGCTTTGTGAGATTTTTGAATCTTTAAAGCTTAATATCATAACTGCAAACATCACTGCTTTTTCTGGGAGCCTATTGAAGACTGTATTCCTTGAGGTAATTATATATATATATTATATTATTCGATCGAGCGCCATTATTCTATAGAAGCTTCCATTACTTTTGCACGGAGTGAAATGCCTAAATTTTTTTTATCAATTACGCCCTACTAAGTTTCGAAATTGACAATAAACCATCTGTTCATTTAAACGGTTATCAAAAAACTCCTTATGATTTATGAAGGAATTTTAAATGAGTTTTTTTGCTAGTAAAATAATACATGTGGGTTTTTTTTTTTTTATTAGTTAGATAAAGTTGAAGGGGTATATTTTCATATTTCTGGTAATAGGTTTATTCGAATAGGCCGGTGATCGAATTTCCTTTTATCAATAAGACATAAATAACTACATACCCTATGTTGCACTTCAAGACCAGTTAACATCAGGCTAAATAATTCAAGAATATAAAATAATTACTCCAAGCCACATATATGGTTTTTCTTTTTCTTTTTTAATATTGTTAATATTATCTAGTAGTGGGCCACGACAATTAAGAGTGAGGTGGAATAAGAGAAAATCTAGCCACAAAATAAAATAGAAATGTCACACTATATATAGTATAGTATCTTTTATATAATAATAATAGTAAATAATTTATGTCAGATCTCTTAAACAAAATCAGTATTTTGCACGGGTCCAATAATGATACTAATTGTATCCGACTTAAGAATTTGTCTTAAATATTCATAGAGTGACATGATCTGAAAATGACTTGTAAAAGTTGAAAAAGTTTAATAAATTTGAAAAAAATCATAATTTATTAATGAAATAAACATCAATTGCGGCCGGACTTAATTTATAAACACGTTAATTAAATATAATAAAAATGGCTTTTATAGATCAACAACTTAATTATGTGCCAAATAAGATTTTTTTATAAATTGCATGGACTTTGTGATAGTTATTTAATACTCAAAGGTGTAGGAAAAAAAATGTAAGAAAGATATAATATAGATATATATATATATATATATATATAGTTCTTTCTATTAAACATGTGGTTATTTTCTCACCTGACTTTTGGAGAAAGCAAATCAATGTGACATATATAAAATTGATTGGAATTATGCTATGTAGGGTCCAAACATTTATCAATTACAATGGTCAAAACTCCATACGTTGGAATAACATAAACCTCACTTTAATAAAGTCGAGAGGCACTAATCAAGTGGTAATAATTCATTGAAAGACCCACAAATTCAGGTCATGTCCAAAATAGATGTTGTCCATTTTTCTATTTAAACATGACAACTAATAAGAAAAGGACTAATAGAAAGAATCCTAGCTTGTATGTCCAATGTGTTCATAAGAAAAGGACTATTCAAAAAGATTAAAAAATATTTTTCATTCGAAAACTTTCGAAGTCTGATTCGAGACAAGGGAATAATAGATATTGTTAATATTGTGGTGGTTTTTTCTTGTTTTAAAATATGTTGGCAAGTAGAATCTCTTCATTTTTTCCTTTAACCTAATTTTGCAGGCTGATGAGGAGGAAAAAGATGTTTTAAGGTCAAAGATAGAAACAGCCATAGCAGCTCTAAACGACCCGGACAGCCCAATGAGCACCTAGACAAAATACAGCACATTTCCTAATGAATGAATAGCATTTTTGGTCCTCTTTCTTGGTCAAATTTTTCCTCTTCGTCCATCTTATCAATGTAGTGTAACGGATTCATCCATCTTATCAATGTAGTGTAACATATTCGTCCCTTTTAAATTTTTCGTAGCAGATTCAGCCCTCTTATCAATTCAGTGTAACATATTCGTCTCTCTTAAATACAAAATACATCAATTTTCGTCAATTTTAGGGTATATTATGAATTTAAGTAATGTATTTTAGATTAAGAGGAATTAATGTGTTACACTTCTGCTACGAAAAATTTAAGAGGGACTAATGTGTTACACTAGATTGATTAGAGGGACAGATGTTTTACACTCCATTAATAAGAGGGACGAAAGTGAAAAAGTTAATCTATAAGGAGGAACAAAAATGCGATTAACTCTTTCCTCTAATACCAATAAGGATGTTTTCCCAGTTTTTCAGATTTAATATTTTGGTTATTCTCTCATTAATTTCTCTATTTTTTTTTTCTCCAATTAATGTGGTCAGCTTGTATAATGTAGGTTTCATAGCTTATTTCAAGAAGCATTTCTCCAACAAGTTTAATGTCTTATTCTCTTAGATCTTCTTAATTTACCTTCAACTCCAATAATTAGGACCATTATTATGGAGCACTTATAATTTATTAGGTTGTTGAGATACAGTTTAAATCTTCAGACAATGCAATTATAAAATAAATAAATAAAAAATCTTCAGACAATGCTGATTCACCCTGTCGGGTCGCTTTCCTCAATAATTTCTCATTATTATTCGATTAATTAGTAGGATACAGACAGTTTTCCTTCTTAAAATATAGCCTTCATATGAACAGAAATAAATAGTAATATCATGTGATTCAACAACAAGTCTCAAACTAATCACTCAAAAACTTAGCTAAACATTTTCTGCATTGAAAGAAAACAAAAAAAATTAATTAATGTGGCTGGCCCCTTTTGAGCTTTTAATATATATGGCCAAGATTAGCATAGATTTACGAATATTATTAAATCATGAGGAATCAAATTATGAATGCGAATTATAACAAGTAAAAGAAATAATTTACTATATAATAAGAAATTTTGTACCTACAAGTTCTAGACATGGATCAAAATTTTCATCTTTTCTGTCGCAAACATCGAAAAGTTTCCATTTTTGGATCAATGGAAACGAAATAAGATGTATTTTCGAAACTTTATATTTGTTTTGAAACTTTATTTTTTTCTTAATATATTAACTTTTTTTTCACAATTTTTCCTAGTGTTTCCGAAACATTTCTAAAAACTTTTCGAAAATTTTTCAATATTCAGCTAACCGAAACATACATCGTAAACGAAACTTTGACCCATGGTGCTAGATGAAGGCTAAAGGATGCCCTTAGCTTTGTATTACCAATTGCAAATGGCTAGCGATTTTACCAGAGCAACAATTGTTTCTGCGGGAGCAATTTTCTTAAACTTCCTAAAATGCCCTTAAAAGTCATAGGTTTAAAAAGAGTACTTAATTTTCTAGCTAATTGGAATTTTCTCTAAAAGGAAACACCAGATCTGCAAACCAATTAAGGGAATCAAATGATGTCGGGTAATTTATGATAAAATAAGGAAAGATAATGGAATTGGAGAAGTTCAATTTTCTTCTTCCCTTTCCTTTTTTATTTTGCCCAGATGGAGGTGGGGTTGGGGCTAATCCATTTTCTAAATTTTCAGAATATCTTAATTGAATATATAAAAATTGGCCTTTGATAATAAAATTAAGGGAACAAGATCCATCTGGGTTTGTCTGGATCTCTTGCATCTTTCTGCCTCTATCCATGGAGGTTTCTCCGATAATGTTTTAACTAAAAGAAATTTTTTTAAAAAAAAAAGAGATTAACCAGGGAAAAAAGATGGAGTTCAAGCTAAACAAACAAGATTATTCAAATTGTCATGTTGGTATTAAAAATACAATTCCCTCATTTTATTTATGTCGAGACCCAGATGTTCATGAATAATATAGAAAAATAAAGTTGGTATGTGACGGTATATTTATGAGATTAAGGAATGCTTGATTAATCAATTTTTCACAACAAAGGGTATAGTTGGAATCAAAAAAAGGAATGCTTGATTAATCAATTTTTCACAACAAAGGGTATAGTTGGAATAAAAAAATCGCTCTATATCGCTAGCCATTGCAAATAGCCTTGATCATTTTCTTAAATTTCAATTAATATATCGCAAATGTATAGAAGAGAAGTAGCCAGCACACTCCCTCTGTTTTTCTTTTATTTGTTGTTTTGGAGGATTGCACACATATTAAGAAATGTAATAATTACTCACTCCATTCCATATTACATGTCGTTTAAGGTTTTTTCACAAGGATTAAGAAATCAATTAATGCTCTAAATTTTAGGAAAATAAAAGTATAGTTGGACAAAATTACTCTTGAAAAACAATTAAATATTTTACAACTCCCCATAATCCATCTCTCTATTCCCATTTTTAATGAAGGAGTAAAAATGTCAAAATACTCCCTCCGTTTTTTTTTTAATTGTCGCTTTGGGTTGGTGCACACAAATTAAGGAATGCAATAACTAACCACCTTTTCAAAGCAAAAACCCAAAAATACCCTTTTCACCATATGATTAGAACATTTATTATTCTCTCTCATCCTTTACTAAAAAGAATCATTAAATAAGGGCAAAATTGGAAGAAATTACATTGATTTCCTAAAGCGACAAATAAAAGTAAACAAACAAAAGTTGCCAAAGCGACAATTAAAAAAAAACGGAGGGAGTAGCATTTAAATTTATCTTGAATTCCTAAAGTGACATGTATTGTGGAATTTTTTTTTCTTCCTAAAAAGATATGTATTGTGGAATGCAGGGAGTAATAAATAACCATTTTTTAAGAGAAAACCCCAAAACACCCTCTTAATTAAACAATCATAATCATAACATTAATTAGTATTAATTACAAGCATTAATTTTAAATTGAACTCCTAAAATGACAATTTAAAGTGAACAATTTTTTTTTACCAAAGGGACAAATAAAAGAAAAAAAAGGGAGTAGTTAAATTAAATCAATATACAACATAATATCGCATAAATATGCAAACGACTTACTTGTAATTATTTTACCAATCCTTGAGCAGCTCATTAGCGACATCCTTGTAGCTCACTTTCTTCTTCTTCACCGGATTCATATCAGTGGCTAAAGGGAATTTCTCTTTTTCATGGATCGTATCAGTAGTTCTGGATTTAGCCTCTTCAAGGACAGGTTTTGAACTTTCAACCTTCTGTGTAGCAAGAATCGGTAACATGTTTAGTAACATGGCTTGAACTGGATCATCAGTGTCTCCAAGTTGATCATTGTACTGAGTTTTGCTCCCACTTCCAGACGCAACTTCATTAATTTCATCAAACCTCGGTTCAACTGCTCTGCCGCTTGATGTTTTAGAATCTTTATCTACTTCTTCCAATTGAACTTTGGGAACAAACATGTTAACGAACTCTGAAATCCCGTGATTTGTTTCCTTAACTTCAGAGTCTTCTTTCACAGTTTGCTCATCTGATGAAGCACCTTTATCCGAGTCATTTCCAGCTATCTCTGCAGGCTTCTTTTTAGTATGATGCCTTGTTCTAGGAGGTTTATAGAAACTAGATTTTCCTTCACTTTTCCCCGTTTCAGAACTCCCATAAATGGAGCTACTGACTCCAAATTCTTCCTTGTCATCCGAAGAAGCATCCTTATCTGATTCATTTTCATATATCTTAGCAGGTTTGTTTCCAACCCGTGGCCTCGTTCTTCGAGGCTGATTGACAACTGATTTTCCTTTTATTGTGCTCACCCCACTGGGCCTTCCTCTTTTCCTTTTTCCACCCCTATCAGGCAAGCTGACAATTCTTGTTTTCGCTAAAGTAGCTTTGCTTTTTCTCCCACCCATATCTAAAGAGCATGGTGCATCTTTCCCTGTATTGTCCAAGGAACGATATTCTTCCCCAGAAAGATCGCGTTCAATACTGAAGTAGCACCACAAGCACAAAAAATGAAAGAGCAAACCAAACATAAACATTTATTAGAGTGATTAAAAAATTACCTGTCATCAGTGGAAGACTCTTGACAACCCTGAGGCTTCAAATTATAATTGTCCTCTGGCAACTTCTGGTCCTTCTCGAAGCTGTCTTCTAACCACTGAGACTTAACAATTTGCAACCTTTTGCTACGCAAAAGACGCTTCTCTGCCTCCGGAAAACTGAATATAGGAATGTATATTATGCTGAGAGAAATGACTCCACCGAATATTAAAGGCAGCAATCATAATTTTAACCAACCTTAATAATTACGGGATGGATCTAGTACTACATTATTCATTAAATATAGTAGGGAAAATGAAGGTCTATCAATCAACCAGACTGATACCAAAAAATATTGTCCATTTCAGCAGACAAATTAAATTTACAAAATTTGGATTATAGAAAATTGTAAAAGTATTGCTCACCTACTCAATAGCATATCAAAGTCTACACCGAGTTGTGGATAAGAAACAATTACTAAATGAGTAGCATCAGAGAGAGTCTTAGCAACACTGCCACCACTAATGGAAATTTCTATCTTCATCCTCCTCATTGCAAGTTCCAATGGAACTTTCTGGTTCATGTTTTTTCTGAAAATATATAATAAGAAAATCAGATCTCACATCTAAGTGCATCATATTCAACCGAAAAATTACTTGGGCTCCAATTCAAATAAAAAAAGCAATCATCTTACAAAATTTGATTTGGAAGGTGAAAGTAAATGCAGCAACCATGAAAGCGAACCCATTCCTCCTTTGGGCACAACTTTTTCTTGTAGTACTCAATTGTTTTAGAATCTTCAACCTTACCAATGTTACCAATAATCTGATAAATCAAACCATACGATGAAGATTACAAATGGCTTGATAAAGGTATGTTCCAGGAACTTCAATTCTTTTTCATGTGTGCCCCTCTAGAACTTAAGCAATCAGCAGGTGATTTTAAATTACAAGTAAAATCTGGAGTAACTATGAGTCTATCACATAATACTGAATCTGTATACCTGTTTGAGGTCTGCCATATCAAGATCCAAATAATACAAGTCAGAGAATTCATCAATTTCTTCTTGAAGCTTTTTCTTTGATCCATCAGAGAGAAAAAGAAAGTACCTACAAAAGGGACAAAAGCATGGATGATAAGGAATAATATCTGGATGTAATTAAAAGGGATATGAAATTGAATGCTCGGACTAACTTTGGCTGCAATGGAAGAAGCTTCTTCAGTGAGCAACAGTCAAAGAACCAAGAATAATGAATAACATCTCCTTGGCGCTTTGCAGCCTGGAACTTGATCCCTGTTAAATAATTTTACGAAGCTCATTACTTCCAGGATTACATCTGTGTTTCTTAGACTTTGAATTAGTACGTGTTTCCACATTACTCTGTGTTAGTCTGAGAGGTTGAAGAGACAAACAAGCAAAGAAGGGTCTCACCTTTGTTCTCAGATGCAATACAGTGAGTAACTGAACTGTTCAGATTCATTGAGAAAGTGCCACCATTCTCGACCACTATTTTGTGCAAAGAATCAAGGGAATTGGATGAAGGTAAATTCACAAAGTCTATAAAGGTCAAGGAAGATAATTTAACATATACACTCAAAAATATTGGCATATATGTGGCCCTTGAAACATGTTAATGTACAAACAGACTGAGCTTTATAAATCACCACCTAACCAGTAGTATTGGTAAATTTTCAGGAGACAGGAACAAAAATAGTAATTATTGCATCATCATCATATAGTATTCCCAACTTAGACCAATATAGGAATTTAACATAAAAAGGGTTGCTGATAAAGTTTACTCAAAGTTGTAAAGAAACAAACAACATACAACAATGTAGATGCAATGTACCTCCAAAACCACCAAAACAGATACGGCCATAAAAGGATACAAAATACCAGATTCGAAAATATTGATGTTTCGCCTTTAACTTGAGACACATCACTCTGAATAAAGTGGGAAGGAACAATTGAAACATTTTTCTTCTCTCCTCTAGACGACTTCATACGTTTTGGTCTGTTATCTTGCACAACAGGATCTGTCGCCCTTTGTGTGGTACCATTGCTTGAATGTACTAAGTCAACAAAAGCTGCAATAATTCGAAATAGAAATGAACATAAATTTTTATTTGGTTAGATGTCAGGTGATGCTAATTTGACTATATAACAGACACTAATGAAGATAAATCATCTAAATAAATCTTGGTGTAATCTATTTAAATCAATAAAGAATTAAAATGCAGTGGCCCACTGACATTGTACATCAAGGCATTCATGCCAAGGCTTGTCATATCTCACTCGATCAATCCGTGGAAATCTCAAGCTATATGGAGCTGCAAATACCTTGACCAACAAAAAAGGTTGACATGACAAATTTAGTAAATGTTCAGAGGGCATTACCAAAAAGGAAAGTGTGGTGTTGACTAAAGTTGCAAAAGAGCAAAATTAGCAATATTACGATCCTAATCCAGGTCTTAGTTTTTAGTGTCATAAGCACATGTTTATTTATACGACCAGCATCTCTAGAATGGAGGTCTAATCAGAACCATACCTCAGATCTAATTGTTCGAATGTCACTGGTGATGGAAACTATTATTGACCTGTGTACACAATCTAGGTAAGAAACCCAAAGAAAAAATACAGAATTGTACTATCTGCTAAGAAATTCTCACTTTTCTGGGCTTTCAACCCAAACATCTGGCCTCTCCTTTGAATTATTTGTAACTTGATAAAAGCTTGGTGGTGCCTTCTTTGGGTACTCATAT
Organism: Penstemon eatonii; assembly: GCA_038501285.1. Lineage (NCBI taxonomy): Eukaryota > Viridiplantae > Streptophyta > Magnoliopsida > Lamiales > Plantaginaceae > Penstemon > Penstemon eatonii. The sequence goes on from CM076713.1 coordinate 6,755,664, forward strand.
TTCCTGCATAATAGGCCATCTTGATTTGAATTTGAAATGCAAAGTAATAAATTAACTAGGATGGTGACAAATCAGTAGTAACTCATCTCCCAAATTTATAATAATAAGAAGATAAATATGCGTTCCACATTCAACTAAGCAAGTACCAAAGTTCCTGTTATTAAATGAATATGAGCAAAATACCAACAAAAGACCCACTTAATTTATTTGCAACAGACCTGCCTAAAACGGGCAGCCAAAAGTTTTTCACCACACTTTTCAGACACAAACATTGCCAATTAAAAGATACCTGAGATAAGGCTTCAATTTAGTCACAAGAGCATTAAGTTCCTCATCAGAAAGTCCTGTACCAACTCTGCAAAAGGAAACGAATCTGCAATAGCAGAATAATCAGAATCTTAGTAGACCCAACCTCCAAATATCTTGAAAGTTGAAAGTGTTAATAAAGTTAGCCACAACATAGATCTTTGTCATATGTACGTGAAAAGGGAAATACTGTCTCTAATGACCATTGAAACGCAACCTTTGGTGCCATAATAACATTAAAATGTTATTATGAATTGTAACCATAGAAAGAAGCAGCTATGACTTGAAGAGAGTACCCATTCAAAGAAACATTGACGCTTTAAAACATAAAACCAAGTTTGTCTACACATGTATATAAATTGCATATAACTGAACTATTAATCCAATACACTCAGAGATCACCACCTCAAAAATTATGTTAGACAGATATGACAGAAAACACATGTAGAATATAAAGAAGAAAGAGATGAAACAGCTAGACCGAAGTGTCTTGGGAAGAAGAAAGCATGAAGACAACTGTTATATATTCTGACATTAATGTACCAATGCATATGCGTAAAATATAATTAATGTTACCGAACATGAATTATATTATTCTACCATTATGATGAATAACCAAATAAAAAGATATGACGTCTAACATTTATGGTGGAGCATTCAACTTCAATTCATAATCTGCAAAAATACTAACCGTCTAGGATGTGCGTTTGGGGTTGTACGCTCTGCAAGTCCAACAAGAAATTGTGCAACCTTTGGAACGTATTTAACAATTTGTTTAGTGAAAAAGGAGAAGAAATTACCAAAATTTAACACTGTATTCTCACCTCACCTCCACGACGTCCAGAACCATAATAACCCCCTGCATGAAATGGTTAAGACTTAAGCATGAAATGATGTAAAAATCTTTGTCAGGAAAAGATAAAGGATCAAATAAGACCTATGATAAGAACATCTAAATCAGAGCCAGCTTGAATATACTCGGGCTTTAATTTTAACCATTTTCCACTTCGATCACTAGGTTCCCATTTAGAGCCAAGATCTTTTAAAACAATTCCTTCATCCCTGAACATAACAAAATCATTTCCACATTAGAAACCGGACAGTGGAGGGGAATTTTAAGTTCAGAAAATTATCAAATAAGAATAAAAAATGTAAGCATCATGATGAAATCAAATTTCATAATTTTTCCTTCTCTATTTCCCTCTCTAAATCCATCTTTCTTTAATTCCCAGTCCTCCCTCTCCTTTTTTTTTTTGGTGTAATAGCAGCTAGTTGTTCTCACTTTTAGACTGCATGGTGTATTAGATAACTTTTCAAGTCCAGCAAGTGTAAATTTAATTAACACAAGTAGATATGCTCTGTCTGGAATTTATAAGTGCACAAAGAATTTTCCCATTTGCAGCAAGGCTAACTTGATATCCCCATACCATGGTAACTTATGAGAATATGCAATATGATTAATCCAAGAAAACATACATAAATCAGAGAGGGCCTGTTTGTTTGGTGTATGGGAGAGTAGTTTGGGGGAGTGGGGGAGGTTTGTGAAATAATCTCGAATTGCGTAATGTAGTTTGTTTGGGTTTTTAGAAAGTGGTTTGGGAAATAAAGTAGGTGAAGGTTTTTTGTAAGAGTTAGGTTGTAGGTGTAAGATGTATAAGACTTTATGTCAAATCATGTTTGTTACGTGAGATAAGTTGTGTAAGAGAGAGGTTACTTTATGTCAAATCATGGGAGAGTTTGTATATGTTATGTTTAGAAATAAGAAAATTGTTGTTTGTGGCTTTTGGGAGAATAGTTTGAAAAAATTGAGATATGATAAATTTATTTCAGAAATTAAAAAACATGTTTGTTTCGCTTTCCCCAAACACGAAATAATTTTGGGAAATGCCAAACAAACAGGCCTTAGTGTTTCCATCTATGGAGACAGTTTAAGACAACTGCAAGGCATTGCAAGATCGCCAAAGTTCCATATATATTTTCATCTTTTCATGACTCCTATGGGTATAGGTCAGAGCTCAATAAAGTATTTTTCTACCATATGATTGGTTTTTCTTCCATAAACCAAAGTTAGATCGAATATAGAAAGTTTAATGGTTTTACAATTAGACCTGTTGTAGATCTTTAGGGTAGTTTCGAGAAAAATCTAAGTATGTCCAGTAATATGTTGGCTGACTGCGTTGAAGGGCACTGGACAGCACTTGAATTACTCAAAGTATATGGTTGAAAACCAGGGAAAGATAAGAAATACCACCATGGTTTCACTCTTAGACCTCTTTTAGATCCTTGTAGATAGTTAGGAGAAATTCTAAGTGTGTCCAAGTATTCACTAAGGGGCCGTTTGGTTAAGCTTACGGGATTAGAGCCATATTAGATTAGATGCGAATTGAATGTCATATTATAGGCTATTTGGTAGGTTGAATTGGGTCTTTATTAGATTAACCCAATAAAACACCCCAATGCCAAGATTGCCCTTATTTTTTAATCAAATATCAACTTTTCTTCCTATAATTCTATAGACACGGGTTTGCAAGAATTGAAAATTATATATTCCCATTCTTAATAGCAGATCTGCTAATTCACCACCCCAAATATACTTCGTCAATCCACAAAGAAAGAAGGTTTGCTTCTCATACATAATTAGTTTTCTTGGTAATTGAATTGAAGTGAAAGCTTATTTGATCGGGTGATGGAATTTATCTTATAAATTCTTAAAGAAGAAGGAATTAACAGTTTTCGGTGAGTTCGAATTTTAGGGCCGTCAATTTCCAAGCGGCTATGGTTTTTTTTAGAGCTAGTTGGTAATTGGAGATGAGGTTTTTGTGGATAAATTATTCAATGTTTTTTAATGAGGGTAAATATGTCACTTGAAAGGGGTGAAATGGTAATAAAACAGTTAAGAAAATGAATTCATACTTTCCATATTACCAATCCACCGGTGCTTAGCCGGATTATAATCACTCAATAATACCGGGTCAAGGGGATTGAATCTTGAAGACCCGGTATTGGAACTGCTCCACCAAATGAAGTATTAGTCCATATTAAATCAGTCTATCAGGGTTAATACCCCTTATTAGCTCCTACCAAACGGCCCCTAACTGCATTAACTAAATAAGAATGATACCACTTGATTTACTCAGAAGTATATTGTTCAAACCAGAGAAAGATAAGAAATCCCATCAAAGCAATCCCATCCCACCTAAAATCCTTCGAGTTCATTAAGATAGTTTATGACGATGCATCCTTTTCAGAACGTCGTTATTACCTATCTCTTTAAGCCCAAAATATCTTGCTTTGATTTGAGTTTTGTGTTCTTTTGCTTGTTTTCGCGTTCTTTTGCGTTTTTGGTCCCTTGTTGGGATGTTGTGTGTTTTCTTTTGTTTTCGTCGTTTTTTGTCGTGTTTTTGTTCTATTTGTAGGTTTGAGAATTTTGCAAGGCTAAAGAGAAGTCCGAGAGGTTATGATTCAGTGCAATTACATCAAATCAAGACTTGGTGGCCGTAGATGCAAGCCTTTGCGCAGAAAGAGCTTCAAAAAAAAGAGAACCCGAAGCAAATCGTACAAGAATTTAGATAGCTGCTCACTAGAACATGCACAACTTTTTCATGGATGATCCAAATGAGCTGAATTTTGGATATCTCATAGTTGAGTGAGTTAGCTACGCTACGGACTTTACGGATCCGCAATCGGAGTTCGGAATCAAAAGATATGCTGCTCGGAAGGAAGTGTGGCAGTGCAGAAAACTTACGGCATGTTCCTCGCGGCCGCGAGGTTCAGTCTCGCGGCCACGAGACCCCTGTTCCAGCCAATATTTTCTGCGGGAAAAACATGGGGCTTTTTGTATCTTTCCCCTTTTCCCCCACTTGTATTTCAAAACCCTTTAGGGGACTTTTTGGTCTTGTTTCCCTAGGTTAAAAAGGCAAAAGAGGACACAACTTACTGACTTTTTCCTCAATCTTCCACTCTTGGCCTCCCTTTTCCTCTCAAGCCTCCCTGAACTCTCTCTTTAGTCTTTCTTGCTTTTTCTTGTATTTGAAGACTCCACCAAAGGGGTGAGTTAATCACCACCCTTGGGGAGTGATTAGATGGTGATTAAGGGGGGGAGAATGCATCTCTCGATTTCATTCCGATTAGGTGATATCTTTCTATTTCCTAGTTGTCTATGATTAGGAGATTGATGTTATTATTTTCTTTTTGGAACAATGATTGTGGATTTGAATTCTCTTGATTTATATGTATTTATGTTATTGTTTGATTAAATGATGTATTGAAAAAGGGTATGGTGCTTATATGTGTTCGTTAATCCGATTCCGTGCTTATCGTTCATCTTATGGTTTGACAACCTTCGAGATGAGAGTTATTGATTCTTGATTGCTAGACATAGTGATTTTGAGGATTTGATTATGAATTTGGATTGTGATTCGATTTTAGGATAGACATATACCTATGTCATTTTATATTCGTTTAAAGGTTTAAGTTTAATGCATCGATTAGATTTTAATCCACTTAGACATAAATTGGATTAGTTTAACTCGATAGGTTTGTTTGCTACTCGGAAGATACATACGAACGTCCTTGAATCCTTGAGTAGCAACACGAGCATAATATATTAATTGTCGAGTCATTGTTATCGTTTGATTAGTTATGTTTGATGTTGGGTTATGTTGATTTGTTGGGTTTATTGTTTTATCGCACTTTTGGCCAATGATTGTAGTAGATTATTGTTTAAGTACTTTGATTTGTCGTAATCATATAATCGGGTTTCATTCTACCTTTAATGCAACCTAGACATTGGACGTTGAAGGTTAGGCGAGTGACGATTTATGGATTTCAACCTAGGATAGGCATATACCTAGTTTGGTCCGTGTTTGTATTATGGTTCGTTCGTGAATGCATCAAATAACTTAGATTCTCTTTATTCGGGGATTCGAGTTAGTTTTAGGTCCCGGGTGACAACGGTACGCCTTAGAATCCCATTTTGGGTTCGGACTTTCCTTAGAGCATCGGTTGACAGCGATGCTCGTTATTGATCCGCAGATGGAGAGTTTGGGTAGATTGATAGAGCTAAGTGAAACCGACAGAGAGACTTAACTAATTTGAACTCACAAACAATGACTAAACCTAGGATTGTTTGCATAGCTAACCTAACAACCGCATGATTTATCTACTTTAACTAATTGCTTATGAATCCTCCTTACCGCATAATTAACTCCCCATTTATTTGTTTTCGTAGTTAGATTTACTTTACCGCTCGTAGTTAAATAAAATCACCCTTATCATATGTTTGGGTTCGATGTTTTTGTATCAAGCATTCTTAGATGAAATAAGTCGTCGATTGATTCATTTATTCCCACCTTTTACTCATTCGTGGGGATTCGATACTCGGTATGTACTTACCGTTTTATATTACTTGTAACGACCGTATACTTGCATAGTTTGCGTATTGGTATTTGGAACGCAGCAGAACGCACAACTCTATTAGCGGTCCAGTTCAACTATATTTGAAGTGAGAAGCTAAGCCCCACGAAACTAGTCATGTGCTTTGAAATGCCTCTCCCACTTGTATAGCACTGACAAGCACATTTTCTTCAACATTATAATGTAGAGCAGGAGTGACACATTGGTAAGATGTGGATTGATAATGAGATGAAACGGAAAATTTGATCAGTTTTGGTGGTTAATCTCTGTGAAGTTTATTTATCTCTCTGTGCATCAACACAATTGGAGATGTGACTGAACTGTGATGCATGGGAAGAAAAGCTGACCTGTTCTCAATGGTTTCTTTGAAAAATCTTTCAACACCGTCAACATCATGAACAATTAGCGACCAACAGGGTTCCCCTGTGTGATAGTCAAGTCAAAAAGCAATATGCAGAAGCGAGATAAATAAACTGAGCAACCACTTTTGATAACTAGTCACAAAATGTGAAACCTAAAATGTTTACACTAGGGTATCCATCCTAAGGAATGAAAATTACCCTTCCAATTTTAAACAGAATAGGTTGTATCATTTCCAGGGTAATGTTATGTTAAAACAAAGAAGTAACAAGTTTATTTTCCATTTGAAATCAGTAATTATTTTAGATGCACAAACCATTTACCATACAAAAGAAACGGGAATAAAGAATAGTTCTCATACCAACAGGACGATGTGCATTAAGACCACCATTAGGAACCAAAATCTCCAAACGACCTGCTATTGGTTTGACAACTCGCCGAAGAAGTTGATGTCTCTCCTTCAAGCTTTGGTGAATAACACTGGTATCTCCAACATATAGAACATCAAATGCAACATCTAGGCACAAGTCATGTTAAGACAAACTTCAAACAAACAAAAAATAGTAAAAATAAATTATCAAATAGGAAATGCCATTCTTTCTAGTGCTTTACAGGTATGGACCAAACTGGAGATTCAGATACAGGTCTACAGTGCATAATAAATTCAGCTTCAAAGTAAGGATACAACACAACTGCATCAGAAGGAAGAGAATGTCAAAACTTACAAGTTGTAGTTTTATCTAAATAGGTTTGTATAGAATGATACCTGTCGATCACTATCAAGCCCCTCCTTCGCAGCCTTGGCTATGACAGAATAAAAGCATTAAATAGAGAAGTATCCAACAATATGTAATAACAAAAACCAGCATGGGAAGGAAAGAATGCGATTGAAACCTATTTCTTGATTTGAACCAAATTCTGCAAATCGATTCGCAGATTTGTCCCAGACCAACATTTCACCATCCAGAATACACCTGCAGGGGAACTTGTCACTACTGGTTCAAACTAATTTTATTAGGATGTGTTAGAGAACATAATTATTACATGCGCCTCATCTACTTGCTTTATATCTTTTAAGATGAGTTGGTCATTCAATATGGTATCGGAAGCAGGCTAAAAAGAGTTTGGTTCTTCTCCACGGCTCCACCCATATGTAAAAAAAAGGGTTTCACGTGCTAAGCTTAAAAAAATGCATGCGAAAGAAGGGGTGTGTTAGATACCTAAAATTAAATGCTCTCATTTCGACTAACTTGAACTTTTAAATTAGATGTTAATTCATATTCTGCATGCAAAATACATAACTTTTAAAGCTCATGTAAAATAGATCAAATAATTTCACTCAACATAAAACACATTTTCATTGGACTTATCAGATCAAGAAGTTCTTTGAATGTGGTAATGGTTGTGGAGAACAAAACTGAAACCACAAGTACAGGAAATTAGAGCAGAATGGCAGATAGATATCAAGTTTAAACACAAATCATGAAAACAATAGATAAAAGCTATATACTGGCATGAAATAACAGGATTTAAATGCCTAGTATATGAAACTTTCACCTTTCAGCCATAATATTCTCTCTTAAAATGTCTGACATCCCATGTTCATATTCTGGATGATCAAGAAAGTTCCTGTTCATATAGGACAACATAGTCATTCAGTCAGGCATTCAACACAGTTGATAAATTAATGATAAGAATATGAATCAATAAAACAGGCTATCAGTTCTAGAGTTAACAGTATCAACAGGGCAAGAAAAACAGTCTAGCCCCAGCAATAGACAAACAACTGCATCATGGTAAAATCAGATGTGAAGAATAACTTTATCAGTTGACTAAAAATAATCCATTACATTCAAGTCACAGGTCCAATAAATATTACCAATTGACAGAAAACACCGTAAAGGAAGATTTAATTTCAAGATAGCAACTACCTTGAGAAAAAATTTATATCTGCTCCACTCTTATGGATTTGGATACGATCGCCATCAAATTTGCACTCAACGATAACTTCCTTTCCATGAAGCTATTTAGTTGAAAAACAATATATACAACAATCAACATCAGTCACAATGACACTAGGAATTTAAACTGCAAAAGGAAAAACTGCATGTCCTCAAAAAGTTAGTGATTTTCACATATTATACCCCAAAAGTACAACGCCCCCTTGAAATTTGATTACCAGTTTCTTGCCATCTCAATGGATTTTACAGGGAGGAGTGTCATTTAGAGATTTTGTGCATGAGCACTGGCTTTTTTTCCTTGAACTTCCAAAGTCAAGGGCTCTTTTTTGTACTTTTGAGATGTCATGAGCGAAATTAAAATTTTTGGGGGTAACATACAAATTTCCCCTAAACAGTTGAACTTAGTGACAATATTAACTAAAAATAGTGTTCCATTTCGAAGTGTTTTGTCTTTAGTTTAAACCACATATAGACCTTTTTCCAAGCAGCAGCTGCATTGCTGACCCTCAGAGCTAGTTGGGGGCGGACAGGTTTACCAACTTCAATATCCTGAGAATTAAATGAGCATTATTTCAGACTCACCAAACAATTTCTAAAAGATACGGATTAGATATTTCTTAATGCAAGAAGATAATGTGGAATTAAAAAAAAATAACAAATACCAATGTGAATCACCAATCATAACATTAAATATGCTGCCTCTCGAATTGAAGGAGGGAAAATGTGGTAATGGTTGCAGAAAACAAAACTGAATTTGATCTAAACCAACAAAGTTTGGTTTACATAACATTAAAAAAAAAAATCCCTAAATAAAAGGAACTCCAAACCCTCGAGTCAACCGACTGGTTCAGTCTGATTCGATCAGTGTCCAGTCCAGAGTAGTCCCACTAGCATTAATCCAAACAGGCCGGACCGGCCCACTTTTCAAAAATAACTCACAACTCGGTGCAACTCAGAGTCAATAACATTAGTCATCCTGATGAAACCTTCTAGTGAATAGTATATATCTCCCAATTAGAAGCAAAAAACATAGCCAATGATTTGCAACCTACAGAGAACTACAAGAAAATAGAAAGCTAGGAATCTTGGCAATGTGGACTTGTCCAAAGTGACTTCCATGTTGCTGAGCAGGGTGAAAGAAATATGAGCAACAAATTATCTTGTCGTTGGTCCAAACCTCAAATTTATTGTTAAGGGAAGTACCATAATGATTCCGTGAGTGGTTCGCTTTGAGTTTTTAATTCAATTTTCAAAAGAAAGATAAAGATTTTTTAAATTTGGCCCTCCATCATGCAGTTGAGTTCCATAATCTGTAAATAAAACAATGTTTATTAAAGAAGGTACTTAATTTAAATATCTGAAACAAACCTGACGTTTATGCCGCTGACTTCGATCTCTTAACTTTTCACAAACAAGTTTTAGATCACAAGTGACGTTGAACAAGTCCTCAGCATCAGGGTGAAATTCATGAAATATGCTCTTTTCACTTATTCCCAACTTAAGATCTGATGATTGGAGGAGTTGCTTCAGAAATAAAAGATCATAATTGAAAAAGCAGTGGCAGTTGACAAATGATTATTAGTAGCACCTTTAAGAATTATCATAACGATCCACTTCATTTCTTGGGCATTTGTTTTCATGATTAGGTCAGATAGAATAGAAGTCTTCTCTGTCCTGTATCAGAAATCTCAGACTTTAGGTAACAAATTCATATGCATATACCATGAATAACTATAAGCTGTCTTGTGTTTTATGTCTTCTATATTCTTTTTTTCAGATGCATAAACTATGGTGTGAAGTTCTCAAGATTAATTTACCTGAGGAAAAACTAAATGACCAATGTTCACAAGAACATGATTTCTATAGCATGGCAGTGCATCCAAGAAAAAGAGCAAAACGAACCTAGAAGCACAAAGCCTAAAGAGTTTTACCTATTTTCACTGGAGGCCAATCGATCAAGCATTTCATTTAGTTCTTTTATTGTCAAGCCACCTGAAGTCATGCCCTGCCTCCTCTGTAGAACCTGCATATATACAAGAATTGTTATCATTCAGTTCTTGGTCCAATTCAAAAAATCAACTCCAAAATTACCAACAACTAATATCTGGGTGCACGGAATGCATGAAAAATCCTAAAACCAATCAATGCAATATAAATATTAGTTTAAAGAGAAACAGGAAGTTAGGAAATATTAACACAGTAGCAGAAAGAACAACATATTAGTCTGGCTGGTTAAGTAGGGGTGAACCCATAAACCTCCATTTTAATACCTTCAAAATAGAAATTCCAGCCAATTTATTCAGAAAGTGTCAATGATACTCCAAACCAAAATAGGAGATGGTCTTTCTATCTAGTACATATACTAGATAATATGCGCAGAAAACCATAATGTCCGCAAAATTGATAACATAGCAGAAATCAGAATTCTTAAAGATACAGAAAACTTGGATTAACAATAAAAAGGTACATAAACAATAACTTCATAAATAAAACAGGGAAAACGGAAAACAATTTTTCGAAATGTTTAAAGAAAATACCTCAGCCGCGACAAGTGAGAAATTTCCAGCGAAAGCACCGGACTTAGGGCCTCCCTTTCGCCAATTGATGAGGCGTTGAGCGTCGGGGGAGTCACGTGACATGCCGAGGGCGTCAATGAGGCAAGTGGCTAGCACGTGCTCGCGGAGACCGTACGACCCTCGCTCGCGGTCGAGTGTGGGCAGTATGAGGCGGATGGCGGCGAAATAATCGCTTCCGTCTTTGGGGCGGCAGAAGGTGTCGAGAAACTTGCGGAATTTGGAGCGTTTGACGGATGATGACTTACTCTTCTGTATCCAATTGAATAGGCTCACCATCACCGTGAACTTCGTATCCGACATCGCTGTTCACAAATTAGGGTTTCCTAAATCCTAATCTTGACAGAACTGGGGATTTGTCGATGGAATTTCGAGTGTGTTAGTGTGCTTGGGAAGTGATCTTTGATTGATAAGTTGGCGGGTGGGGTTTGGATTTGGACTTTGGATTTTTGGAATGAGTTAAGTGTGCTTGGCACGTTTGATTTTTGAAAGAAGACTTCTTAAATATTGAAGAAAGTGGTGGAAAGTAAGGTCCTATTGGATCGATTTTGGCTCGGTTTCACCTTGTTTCAGTATTTCAAGATTGTCTGGATGATTTTGACAAAATAATTGAAACACGATTTAAATTGATTTTGATAAAATGTAAACATATTGTTATAGATGGTAATGATTTATGTAACTAATGATGACATAATATATGTAGATTAATTATTCGATGAATATTTTTTATCACATAATTTACAAAAAATTTAAAATATTAATTTAGTTAAAACTATTTCAATTTTATGTAATGATTAAAAGACATACTATCATTATAATTAATAACGAAAACACAATAAAAAAGAACTTAGTCTGGTTAAATATACATAATTGGGAAATGATTTTAAATTTGGTGGTATAATGTTTAATTGATATTTATTAATAATATTAATTTTATTGATAATATTTTTTATTAAGTTTACATTACATGGTTGATTTAATTATACTAAACTAGCCGTCGTGACACGCGGTACTCGCGTGTGTTGAATTCTCTGAATTATAATTTATCTTGGTTTTTTATAATATATCATACTAAATTTGAATATGCATAATATGCAAAGATTCAACTAAGAAAAGTTCATTTCACATGTTGACTTTAAAGGAAGACACACAAAAGAAAGACAAAAAGATAATTAAAATCAACTCACAAATGTTGTTTCTCTTTTCTTGTCCAGGTATTATGTCACATTCCACAGTATTATTCATCCATCAAAATAGTAAGTTTCATTCATTATCTCTGCAACCATGAAATAAAGAACAATTGTAGTTTAAGTTGAAGAAATATTAAGAAATCTATAAACATGAAAAGATAAATAATATGAAGAGGAAAGAATATGAGGGGGAAATGGAGTAGTGGAGAATCAACCGTGGCTTTGTCATGGTAATCAAAGTGGCAAAAAATAGTTTTTTTATTAGGTAGTTTTTGTGTTTTGTAATTTTAAATTTTGAAAAAAGGGTAATTTTGAAAAATGACAAATTTTTGGTGTAGCATGATATCATAACCGCCACTTTATGAGTAAAAACAGGCTTCGCTTTTTTAATAGTATAGATTGTGATTGATTGACACAATGTTTAACATATATTTATTATTTTATAATTTATATTTCTATGAAAAATATTATATAATGTATATACATACTATGTATATTATAAACCTGGTACGAAAAGCCAGAGAAAAGGAAAAGAAAGTGGAGTTGTGTATATAATAAAGATAGATAAATAATATATATATAATATAGTACAGTCTGACTTTTGTGTTAGACTTTTTGGGGTGTTTCATGTCGTCCAAAACACATGTTTGGCCCAGTCTTTGGGCCAAACGCAAATCAAATGGTATTTGGTATGTTTAGTTGGGCTCAATTTTTGGACGAAACTGGGCGGAAATTGATCCAAAAGGGGATGTAGTTTTTATTTGTGATCTCCATCATGTTGTACAAGAATATAGGATTTTAAAAATGTATTCACGTTGCTCATATTATGGGTGATATGAATTATTCTTTCACATATTATGATTGCAATGGTTGGCTCCACTAGATGATTTCTCGACGTGTGAATAGCATGAAATTTAGTTATTGTTTCATTCAACTTTGTAGGAGCTTTTTTTAGAAGTTATCGAATTGAAAGATATTGAGAGAAATCAAGAATTCTAGGGCATATTTGTTTGACGTTTTAAAAAAAAAAAATTTCGTGTTTGAAAAATATTGAACAAATATGTTTTCTACTTTTTGTAATAATTTTTCATTTCTCAATTTTCTCAAATTACTTTCTCAAAGGTCAAACAAACAATAATTGTCTTATATCTAAATATAACATGTACAAACTATACTATAAAGTCATCTATATCTTACACCATTTATATCATATGACAAATATAATTTGACATAAATGCTTACACATCTTACACCTACAACTTAATTCAAAAAAAAAAACCATACATCTACTTTATTTCTCAAACAACTATCTCAAAACTCAAACAAATAACATTAAGCAAAACAAAATTATTTCACAAACTTCCACTACTCTCCCAAATTATTTCCCAAAGCACCAAACAAAGAGCCCTTCTATTTCTTGAATTCGTGGGAGCATCAAATTCAATGGGGCCTTTCATTCATATTTTTTCAGAAGAAACTTTTTCTAGCACTATTTGACCCCTGAATTCTTGTTTGACAGTCAATATCACCCCACAATAGCACTTTGTTCTAATATTTCAATTTCCACCACTCTTTCCACCTATTAAATTTTGTTCCACAACAAACATGCCCTGTGGTTTTGTTCATGTTGCCCTGAAGCTTTCTAGGGTCAAATGAAGAACAAAAGGATAAAGGAAAAAATCCAATTCAGAGTGGAAAATGATTTATATATGCTAAAATTCATGTACAAAACTAGGGAGCAAAACTAATATTGGACTAGAGCAGCAAACAAATATAGTACAAAAATACAACTACGAAAATGGCTGATCTGCGGATGCTTTACAAGTTTACAGGATAAGGAAAATTTGAAGAACTCTAGACTAACAAATTACATTCTATAGCTACTACTATATCCTCCAACACCAGATGACCCGTAGCCACCATATTGTTGTCCTGAAAATGACGAGGACGTGTATGAGCTGTTGCCTAGCTGACCGTAAGAAGGCCTCAAACTAGATTCCAGCTTGCTATAATTTCCGGGAAGTGGGTCTCTGTTATTACTGGTGAATTCCTGTTTGATATTACAAAGTACTACATTAGTCTTCATTACTCTTCTTCATTTTAATGAGGAGAAAATAGAAGATTGAGAAAAGCATATACCTGAATAAGTTGCTGAGCTGAGTCAACTTGTGAAGAGGTACCTTTGATCTCCACAGTGATTTCCTCGGGTAGGCCTCTGCTCTCTTGCACAGTTAAGATCGCACCACTGCTTCGTCTAATGTAATCAATATTTGCTCCTTGAACCCCAATAATATCCTCTGCATATGCTAGAGGTATTTGCATTGTCTGTACAATCTGCATACATAAAGAAAACCATAGTATAAGTCACGCATATTCAAAAAATAAAGGTGAACATGTGAAAGTGTGAAATGCATATACCTGAGTTACGAAAGGTCCCCCAGGACGTCCTATTGTCGAAGAACGACTCCCAAGTCCATGCTCTTGTCCATACAATGCGTGTCTAATAGACGCAATTTGTGATTCTATATGGCTTTCACGCTCAAGAAAGAGTGAATCCCTTTTCATCGAAACAGGATAATCAGCTCCAAGTGAGGTTTGTGGAGTAGTATGCCGCAAGGCATCTACTTGCATTTCCTGAGTGGCTGTGACTGTGGCTGTGGCTGGTGCATTATACTGTAAAAGTAGAAAATTCTCATAATTATGTAGTATTACAATATCATAAGACATGGATCACAATCGAAGCTGGAATTAACTTCTTACACTCTTCTCAAACAAAGGAAGAACCCCTTGATCCACCAAAAATATTCTCAGATGCCCCACCACAGCTTCCAAAGCCTTAAGAACCTTAAGAACTTCCCCTTGTATCTCAACAATCCTTTCATCAGAACCGGCATAAACTAGCTTTTCATCTGCATTACAAATATAAAGGATCACATCGTCGTCATCTATCAAGGGAGTGAAATCTCAAGAATAGGCTCGATATAGTTGACCCAATTTAAAATCAGATAAACCTATGCTATGTTGAGTAAGACATCATCTCAAGGAATATACTGTAGATTATAATCTGTGGCTTTTCTCCTCAAACTGATTCAGCTAATGACCATTTCTTAGTATTACCACCAAAACAGATTGAGTCATTGAGCCACATATGACCCAATTGTTTGCAAAATTGTTAAATGGAAAATCCATCTCTACACAGAAACACAAACTCAGATAGTTGGACGGAGACAAATAGAATATGAAATATGAATACAATC
Organism: Penstemon eatonii; assembly: GCA_038501285.1. Taxonomy (NCBI): domain Eukaryota; kingdom Viridiplantae; phylum Streptophyta; class Magnoliopsida; order Lamiales; family Plantaginaceae; genus Penstemon; species Penstemon eatonii. The sequence goes on from CM076713.1 coordinate 6,770,726, forward strand.
CATAAGATTAATTAGAGACTTTTAGGTCAGTGTTCTGCAAAAGCTTTACAATCTCTGACTTGTGGGACCAGATAAACAACCTACTTTAAACAGTAAGTATGGACGTTATATTATTATTATTGCAGAAGTTGGTGGAGAAATATTCAATCTCTATCCAAATCAAGCTACTTAAAATATGATTAACATAAAACCTGAAGAAAGCAATCTGAACATGCCAATAAAAAGATGTTACAATACCATTAGAATGCACCCGGACTGAAGCACCAGTGCTTTCCTGAATAGACTTAATCAAGGAGCCTTGTTTTCCAATTAAACTAATGGCCTGCATTGATGCCACCAATAACCGAATTGAGCAAAACGCAGTTCCAGCATCACCTGGGTCATTGCCATCACCATCATTTTCAGGCAGTCCATAAACACGTTTGAAGATTCTTATTACTGCATCCATTGCTGGAGATAATTCTGCTTCTGGCTCTTCCTTACCAGATACTAAAACCTGAAAATTTGCTAGTTGGTGAAAGTTGAAAAGATTACAAAAACCAACTGAAAGAGGTTTGCCAATCATAAGAACTGCAGCAATAAGTTTTCATGTTACAACTATAGGCAAAATCAAAGATCCTTGAAACCAGTATTAGGTGAATCAAATACATATGCATGCATTTCTGCACAAAGTCGCAACATCAGGACTCCATTACAAATTGCGAAGAGTGGGCTACTAATGGAGGAGTGGAACGGTCATTATAAGGCAAAATGTTAAAATATCAGCAACTTTAGCAGCATCACACTGATTCACAACCACTTCAAGTGAAACAGGAAATGCTACATATGTTTGACCAAAGTTGCACAAAAGGCAAAAGAATTTTTTATTCCCTTGCATTACAGAAATCATTAAATAATACTCAGCAGAAGCATTCATCTTACAGAAAATCTTATTTGTACCTGGATTCACAACTCACTATCAACATCAATCCAGCACACAAAGAGTACTTGAAGGTAAAGTGGTTCCACCTACCAAAAAAAGAAAAAAAATGTAGGCGATGGTTTTCCAGAGAAAGGAAAGGTTGCGCCCACATAAACAAAGAAAATATTTTTTCAAAGAGCACAAAAAGCGGAGGAACTTTATGAGCAAGAACACTCTCATATTAATTCTGTCTGTGTTAGACAGTTTCGAGATTAGCCATCTGCTTCGTCTTTTCAATCAAAACCTAACAATCTCACATAAGGGGTCAACCATTCAGTCAAACTGGTAATTTTCTTATGTCCTTGAAATTTATAATGTCATTCTAGAAATCTCTAATAGATAATACTGTTTGGCATGGCCGCTTGCTGTTTGATGGAAGATCTGTAAGTGTGCACACACACATAAGTTACTCCTTTGCGCATGACAGAGGAGATGGTGTTGATTCTGCATTTAAGTAGAAAAAGGTTCCCAGAAACTAGAAAAAGAAAAGAGAGAAAGGGGGGGGGGGGGGAAGGAAAAGGGAGAGATGAAGATATGCAATCCCTTGCACCAGGTTTCTTTATTACTTGATCATTCTTCTGATGTTATTCTCGCTCATCTTCCATAAAATGAGAATGGGCAAAAAGCTAAATTTGCAAGAATCAAATGCGAACCCTGGTAATTTTCAAGGATTAAAACAACCTCAAAACCAATGGGCTCCGTCACTAGAGAATGCTAAGATGCCGAGTATAAAGCTATTTCTTTTTAAAACACACTCTTCAAACGCTCCTTGGTATAGTTAACTTAGCTTATGACCAATGGTAGCACATTTCATCAGCCACATTTATAATGTAATGAAGTTTCGTAGAGAAGTAAATATTTCAAAAAATCATTTTAAGACCATCACAAAACTCATAAAACAATCTTGTGGGTGCTTGCAATACCATGAAGTATTTAAGCCACAAACAGTACTTTCTAACATGAACATCATTACAGTTTTGAATACAAAACATACAAAATTACAAACTAGTACAAAATATAGCTTAAACTAACGAAAGTCAAAACATTTAAAATCACTTACTCGTACAAACCAACAAAGCCCCCCATGGCAAACTATATTCATTTAAAGAATCAATCCCAAACAATTTCAGTAGGATTTAAAAGGAAGTGAGAGGAGGGGCAAACAAATTTGATAAACCTAATAAAAGAGAAGAAAGGAAATAACCTAATGAAATCATATCCCCAATTTAGTTGCCCTAATGAACAGAATAACAAAATGTAAAATCCTAATAATCAACATATATGAAAATATAAATTAAAATAGATAAATGAGGGACTTACAATGCGATCAGGAGAGTTTTGAGGACCGTCAAGCACACGAATCCTAGCACGCGTCTCCTCAACGAGTTTCTTAATAAGATCTCCTTTCCGCCCAATTATGGCACCCACTTTTAGCACCGGCACCACCATCCGAAACACTGAGTACCCCGGCCAACCCGGCCACTTAGCCTTTATCTCCGCCAAAGCCTTCTCTTTTTCATCCACCTCCGTTGTCTCAGCAGCGGAAGCTGGATATTCGGTCGAGGCGGCGGCGGCGGCGTCGTTCGCTTTGCTTTCGGTTATCTCTGCTGCCACTGGTTGTTCTGGGTTCGGGACAGCGGGTTCCGCGGTGGCGGTGGCAGTTTCGATCGGCTCCGCAGAGGCCATCTGGTGAGATGATTTCTTGTTTTGGGGGTTTCAGTTGTTAAGGGTTTTGAGAGCTAAGAGAAGGGAATGAAAATAGGAAGGTTTTAAGAAGGGGAGCACGAAGAAAATCTACGTACACTTATGTTTTAGATTCTTATAAAATGATTAATAATTTTACTATAAGATATATACAACGTGAAAGTTAGGGGTGAACGCGAGTTGGATATTTAGGTTTTTGGGTATTTTGGGTTGGATATTAAATATGATGGATAGTAAATTTTCACACTCAAAATTCGATCCAGATTTGATGGGTATTCAAAATTTTTGGATTTTGGGTTTCAGATACCCGAAATTTCACCTCGGCTAGTGTTATTGCCAGAGCACCAACTGTTGGTGCTAGAGTAATTTTTTTATTATGACTAGTTTACCCTTCATTATTATGTGTGTCAAATAAAAATAAAAGTTAATGAATGTATTTTCTCTCTCTTTCTCTCATTTCTCATTGCACGAGTTTCCTAACAAAGTCAATTCATTATTGTTTTGTAAATAAACTCAAACCACCTTTTGTCCATATTATTCTTATATTTAAATACGTTTGTGACTTTAATTATTGTTTTATAAATAAACTCAAATTATCTTTCATCTATCCCATGCATTATTTATATCTAAATACATTTTTCACTTAGACATACAATATTTAAATTTAGTTTTTATTGCTTGGGGAGAAAGATAACAAATTTCATTCTTTTCTAAAGCTTTCGAATCCTGAGAAATCCAATAGTAAACATTCTAATGAATATAATGAACCAGTACGAAAAATAGAATATGATTGTTATATATATTTATTGTTTGATCAAATTATAGAGTGATCAATTTCTTGGTTTCTATTTTTATTTTTTATTTTCTATTCTATTTACATCCTGACGGGGGTCACAATAATAGAAAATATACCTATGATATATGAATACTCCATTAATTTATAGAATATAATGGATGTTGGGTATTATATTCCATAACACATTCGATACGTAATTAGAATAGTCACGTGGCAATTAAAAATAAAATAAAAACAGTATCAGACACAACTTGAAGCTGTGTCCGATATGTTAAGAATACATGAGTGATCCTTGTTTGATTTTTCAAAATTACGGCTATAATTTTTATTGAAAAAAGCAAATTGAAAGATGATAATCAAAGCTTAGTCTCCAATTATATAATTAATTATATTAATGAATTCATTTTCATGATGTATCATATCCTGTTAGTTTAAAATCAATAATGTGGTATTCATGTCACATATTCCGTATTCGTATATCATAGGCATAATAATAAAATCTATTAGTTATTATATTCATAGACAAAATTTTATGATGATATTACATAAACAAATAAATAAAAACATGTATGATAATTAATAGAATAAATAAATAGCTTAATAAAATAATTGTTGATTGAAGAGTACACTTCTTCAAAAACTAAATAAAAAGGCACTAATATTTAGGAAGGCAATTTAGAAGAGAGAGAAAGAATTAATTCTTAAATGCAGGCTCTAGCACTTGGAGGGGCAAATTTGTCAAGTAATAATATTTGCTCTGACAGCAACACTTTGTGCTCTGGCAATATCGCTAGCCTTTTTTTTTGGTTTATTTTGTTTTCACCTTTTTTTTGTTTGTTTATATATATATATATATATATATATATATATATATATATATATATATATATATATAAAATGTACAAAAAATCTTACTTTTTAACATATATGTATTTAAAATTGTAAAATAATTGAATTCAAATATTGAATTGTACATAATAACTTCAAAACAAACACAATAAAAATTACTCAAGTCTTCAACAATATTACAATCAAGGACTCCTAAACAAAACACAAAACACAACATACAAGTATTAAGTCTTCAAACATTCAAAAATATTACAATCAAACTTCAAGTATCAAAATATCACAATCAAATTAAAAGTTACAATAGACACAAATATAATAATATTGGGCTAAATTTTTTTCGATACCTGAACGGGTCCCGAAATACCCATTCGGGTGTAAATATGACACCCGAAACCCAACCCGAACTCGAAATGTCAAAAAACTCATTTTCAGTCCCAAATCCGATCGGGTCTCGACGGGTCCCAAAAAACCCGACCCAAACGCCCAACCCTAATCAAAGTGAAATTAATTTTTTGCCAACTAATTATATAAATGAATGTTATGAAGAAAATTGCAATGAATATTCTGATAACAATGAGAAAGACTTTTACAAACTTTTATGTGGAAAACTTAACATGCTTATCAAATTAATGCATATTATAAACATATCATAAACATAATTAGGATATGAGATTATCGATATATCGTTCGTCATTAATTCTTCGAGATATGATGCAGTTACAAAGTAATCATTTTATCCAAAGAGCTCTTAAGAATCTCCTCTTAATTGAACCTCAGTTGTGACACACCTTCTTCTCTCTATCGATATATCGATCGTCAATCGTCATTGATTCTTCGAGATATGATGCAGCTACACAAGTAATTATATTATTCAAAGAGCACTTAAAAATCTCCTCTTAATTGAACCTCAATCGTGACACACATTCTTCTCTCTATACTTTCACTATGATACAACCAATATGTTTATGATAGATATAGTGTCCGGCAAGCCAACTGTATGGCTGTCATTTAATGTAATAAATGAAGGAACTATTCAATTTAGATTAATAAATGCACTTTATTATATGGTCAACTTTATCTTATATAATAATTATCTACGCATAAGGATAGAAGTCCTTATATCACAGAGCTATGGGACAACCCGTGGACTGATCTCCAAGGCCGTGATCAAGAACATATTCAAGAGTCATAGAATCCAATCGAGATACGACATTATTGGATTCGGTTAGACTCTCACTAATGTGTATACTCCGATGAACTAAAGAACGCTGGGGTCCACGAGCGTGACTGGGATAGTCGATACACATAAGTGGGTGGCTTGATGGGATGGCAAGTGCACTGAATACCCCAATTAGGAAATAACTCACCATGGAAGCGGTAGTCGCATATCGGGGTTGAAGTTAATCCAATTTACGATAGTATACGAGAAACGATCCATAATACTTGAGGTGATAGGGTTTATCTGGTACGAGATTTAGATGTGAGTTCCGACCGACTGGAGATTACCAGAAAGTCTCTGAGGATTCACGTTGGGTATAGAGGGATTCATATGCAGGTTCATATCATCAACAAAGGATCCATTGACCCGACTTGATAGGTTGGGAATTTCTCCTATGCATTTCTGTGAGAAATTAATTCTGGTAAAATCCTTGGCCAAGGTATCTGACGACTTTATGAAAGTAGCTCATAAAGATTAAGTCAAAGATAATTATTTCGAGATCAGAATGCATAAGGTCAAGACGAAGGAAAAGGGAACCGATGAAAAGTCCATGCCCTTAAGTCTCGACTGGGAGATCGATCGATGGAGAGATTATATCATATATGAAAATTGTAAATGACTAAAAGGTTCACTGAATTAATTCACCAGTGATTGGGCTCCATGAGCTTGTGGCCAGACATCGACCGTGGAGTGTGGGAGAATTCCCAAATTGGCAGGGGTGCTAATTAGGAATTATCAGTCGACAGAGTGTTCGATTGATTTAGAGTATTTCGTACTCGAGTAATTAAATAAATATTTAATTATAACCCACGACCAATTATGTGGTGAACTTACGGGGGCATACACAATACACATGAAGCGAAAGCGAAGAAAGGAAGAGCAACTGGGTCGACCGAATCGACTGGGTCGATTGGGTCGACCCAATTGGAGCGAACGTGATCCGATTGGAATTGGATCAAGACTGTAAATTAAATTGGAAATTTAATTTGTGAGCTAATTAATTTAAATTGGAATATTTAATTAAATAGGCTTGGAGTCTAATTTAATTAAATAAGTGAGAAATAAATTAATTGGGCTATTTAATTGGGAAATTAAATAAAGACCCAATTAATTAAATCAAGTATGGGCCATGAATTAATTAGAAGACTTAAGGCCCGTTTGGCCTCACGATCTAGTTGCCAAATTTCACGGTTGAAGCCCAATCGTCAAAATCACCCTGTTTGGCCGCTCAATTCACAATTGCTTTTGCTTCTTCTCACCGTAAAAAATCTACGATCTGCAAAAGTTTGTAATTTGGTGCTTTTCATCACCGCAAGAATACAATTCCAGCAAATATCTTTTATGCCCCTGCTCCAATTGTATAATTAGGGAAACCCTTAAACTTCCGCAAAAAATTAGTCGAAGAACAGCAGCTCCCGCCACCAGTTCTTCACGGAGAAATTCTGGTACAATTAGGTTAGACAATTTGATCCTTGTTTCTTTCCATGTTTTTATTCTTGAATTTCATGATTGTTTAAGGATCAGAGATAATTTTGATATGAACTATTGTGTATTTGTTTGGTACTTGGATATGTACTATCTCTGTTGGAATTCATCTTCCAAAATCGGTATGCACCAATTGTAATGTACTGACGTAAATTCTCATTATGATAACACAATTTTTTATTTTTGGTCATTGTCGATTTTGGATGTGTTCAGAACTTCAAATGGATGAAGTCAGGGAAAACTCATTAAGGGTCTGTCAAATTGGACTGGATCTGTCTTGAGCCTAAGTAATTTGACTATTTTCATAGTAAAGTAAATATATCTACACAAAATACTACTATAATATTGCTGATGTAGATGTTTTTATTTCATTTGAGTTGGATTGATTAATTTGTTTATGGTTCTGTCAATTAAGATATGTTTTTAATAAAGGTGAACTACATCATCTTGTTGATAAATGATCATTACTTTGACTGGAGAAGAAACTAAAAGAATCAAATAGCAGGGTAAATAAAGTTAATACCTTTAATTTTGGTTTAATTTGATAAGAATTTATAAATTTATGAAAGAGTCTTTTAAATCTTGTGAATATTTCTAATGAGCTCTTTCAGTTTGTAGTTTATGGGGACTTTCTTGTATTGATGCATCTCATTTATGATATAATTTTTCAAAAGTAGGATTAACCTAACTTCTAATTCAGATCTTGAAAGTACCTTGCTTATGTTGTTGACAAATGATGGATTGAGTTGTTTCAACGAGCAGATTTTTATAAATAAAAACTAGATACTCCAACTATACTTCCTTGATGATATCAAATTCATGAAATATTACCTTACGTAGTCATTTGAATCAACTTCTTAGCTTGTTTTGAGATATTCATGGACCATGTAGTTGAAGTATAATTACTTAGAACCAGAGGTTTCCTAAGTAAGTTGTATACTATATTTTTTTGTAGTGTTCATTTCAAATAGATGGATACGAACGAGGTAGTTACATGTAATGAAACTCAGAAACTAAGTAAGCCCGAGAAAAAATACCAAAAGAAAAAAAATAGTGCTAAACCAAAAGCTGTTTGGGATGCTCGATCCAATGAGATCTTTGTTAATTTGTGTGTTGTTGAGAAAAGAGCTGGCAATCGACCGAACATGTGCTTCACTAAGATTGGTTGGAAAAATATAATAGAAAAATTCACACAAGAAACTAGAAAGCACTATGATAAAAGCCAACTGAAAAACCGATATGATGTTCTAAAGAAGGAGTGGAATTTATGGGATTTACTTGTTGGACATGAGATGGGACTTGGTTGGGATCATGAAAAGCAAACAGTAACTGCAAGTGACAAATGGTGGGAGAAAAAAATTCAGGTGAAATATCTATTGTTAACTTTAATTTTTTTTTTGTATATGTTTATCATTATACTTATATTACTAATATACTTCGTTAATTTATATTTACTGAAGAATGAAGAATTAGCTAAGTTTCGGGTGAGAGGTTTAGATCATTGCTTTTTATTGGATGAACTATTTCTGGATGTAGCTGCTAATGGAGCTAGAGCTTTCGCTCCAAACTCTGGAGTAATGCCACCAATCTATTCTCAACCTAAAAATGGAGAGAGTGTTGAAGACATTTCAGAATCAAGCAGTGTTGAGAAAATAAGTGATAACAATGGTAAGAATGTTGTTGATATGAAGAAAAGGAAAATCGATGAGAATAATATTGTAAAACAGAGTGGAAAGAAAGGAACTGCTAAAAAGTTGTTAAAACAGCTTGACCGCATTATTGAAGTTGTAGAAAGTAAGAACAAACGAGGAGGTCTCACAACAAGTCCCACCAAAGTTTTTAACACATTTGGATGTACTATCGAAGTTGCAATGACTATGTTGGAAGAAATTCCGGAAGTTAACAAATGTGATGACTTGTATATGCTTGGAACTCGTTTGTTCATGAATACTGAAAACAGAGAAATGTTCAGAGCACTTGGTGATCCTATGACACGATACACTTGGCTAAAGCAAGAAGAACGCCGAGAATACGCGACATTTAGCAACAATAGCTCAGAGGCTATATGGATTTCCTAAAATTTATCTACTTCGTTTAGTTGAACTTATTTAGGATGGTAGTTGTTTGAGTAATTTTTTATTTGAGGTTTTTTCAGTTTTTCCAGAATTGATTACAATGTTAAAGACGTGAATTTGCATTTTCTATATGTGTTTATTCATTTTTTTAGTACAAATGTGTGATGAATTGGTTTATTTTTTAACAAATATGTGATAGTGTTTTTTTCTTTCTTTTTATCTCTTTTATTGCAGTTTTTGATGGATGAAATAGAAATTATCCGAGAAGATGATGGATTTGATGAACTTGTTGTGGCTGCTTTAACAAGTATAGTGACTTATTATGTCAACTATATTCATAAGGAACCATGCAGGACATCAGAGCAGACAGGTCACAAATTTGTGGTGGAAGTTCTAAGTGGACATTGGAAACGATGTCAACAACAATTTAGGATTGAAAAAGAGGTTTTTATGGACTTATGTCATGATTTGAGGAGCATGTATAATTTAAAAGCGAGTAGGAATGTCACAATCGAAGAAAAAGTGGCAATGTTTTTAATGACTTTGGGTCATAGTGTTAGTAATCGAATGTTGCAAGAAAGATTTCAACACTCTGGAGAAACTATCAGCAGACACTTTCATGATACTCTTAGAGCATTAGTTGCTATGTTAATTGATATTATTAAGCCACCAAATTCATTCGACATAGTACCTTAACATATTCGCCAAAATCCTAAATATTGGCCATATTTCAAGGTAAATAAGTTAACTACCTACTGTATTATTGCATAGGTTAATGTTTTATTTGATTTTTTTTATTACTTTTTAACCGTTAGGATTGTATTGGAGCAATTGATGGAACACACATTAAGGCGGTTCTTCCTACAAATAAACAAATTCCTTATATTGGGAGGAAAGGTTATGCTACCCAAAATATTATTGCTGTTTGTGACTTTGACATGTGTTTTACATTTGTTTGGCCGGGATGGGAAGGAAGTGCTCATGATTCACGTATATTTCATCAGGCCATTCGAAATCCAGAACTGAAATTTCCACATCCTCCAAAAGGTACTTTGTGAATATAGGCTTGCATGATTCTATATGCCTAGTTATAAAAGAATAACTAATATAATGTGTAAGTCATGTTTTCAGAAAAATACTACTTGGTTGATGCTGGGTATTCAAATACGACTGGCTATCTTGCACCTTACAAAGGAGAAAGATATCATTACCCGATTTTCGAAGAGGAGCCTAACCAAAAAATACGAGAGAAATATTTAATAGAGCTCATTCATCATTGAGAGGCACGATTGAGCGAACGTTTGGGGTATGGAAGTCAAGGTGGCGAATATTAGAGAAGATGCATTCATTTGACTTTGATGTTCAAGTTGCGATAGTTTGTGCATCGATGGCCCTACATAATTATATTAGAAAAAAGGCCAAAATTGATCGCAAGTTCAAGAAATATGAAAAGGAAAGTGTTTTTGATAATCGTCAAGATCTTGGCGAAGTTCATAGTAATAATGAAAAAGAAGCACGAGATGACAAAGAAATGGATAGTTTTCGTAATCAGCTAGCTGCTCAAATTGCTTCATCTAATAACAATTATAGCTAATTATTAACTTTTTGTGATTTATAACATTTAAGATTTTGAATCTTCTGACATTTTTCGAATTTGATTTTTCTTAAATTGATATATGATTCATTTTACTTGTTTTCTATGTTTTGTTATTATGTTTTATCAATCTTATGCAAAAAAAAAAATGATTTATGTAAGTAATAATAATCATGATGGTTAAATAATATAATTGGATAGTATTATTAAACATACATATGAGGGTAGTTTTGTAAATTAGAGAAAAGACTACATTTCTATAATCAATTTTGAAAACTTGAAACCAAACGCTAAATAAATTATTGTAAAAGCAATTATCTCAAAAGCAATTATGATATAATCAATTATTGTAAAAGTAATTATTCAATCGTGGGGCCAAACTCACCCTTAGTCTTCCAATTAAAAGGGCCATGTCCTATGTAGGAGAGTTAGAAGACTTAGAGTCCTAATCCTAGGATGATTAGGTTAATGAGATATCTATATATAGGAGACTTGATGTCATATCTCATACACACAACTCAAGAGCCAAAAAGCCTAAGTCAAGAAAAGTACTATCTCTCCCTCACACCTAAAATCGGCCGAACACCTACTTTCTTTTGGAAGAATTTTTCGTTTTCGATTTTGCTCCTAAGTCATTCTCTAACCCTAGATCTTAATATATCCTACGTTCTAGCCGATTAGGATATATTAATTTTCGTGATATCATGGTGTATCAACCCGTAGAGGCGCAACACGTGGGGCGCTCCAACTAGCTTGGGATCGAGTCTACCGGGGGAGAAACGCAACGACTTTGCTAGCTGATAACGCCGTGAAAACATCGTTATTACCTATATCTTTAAGCCCAAAATATCTTGTTTTTATCCGAGTTTCTGTTTGTCTTTGCGTGTGTTCGTGTCTTTTGTGCTTTGGGCCCTTTTGTTCGCTTTTGTTTGATTTTTGTGTTTTTGTTCTCGTTTTGAACGTTTTCTCCGTGGTTTGTAGGTATTGACATCTTAGAGAGATTCGGAGTTGCGTATCAATGATGCGAGTCGCTCTACCCACCCCACGAGTCAAGCTTGAGCTTCAAAGGAATTAGAACCCTGAGCGAATTGTACAAGAATATAGATAGCTGCTCACTAGAACATGCATAAATATTTCATGGATAATCCAAATGAGCTGAATCTTGGATATGTCATAGATGAGTGAGTTAGCTACACTATGGACTTTACGGATCCGCAATCGGAGTTCGGAATCAAAAGATATGCTGCTCGGAAGAAAGTGCGGCAGAGCAGAAAATCTGCAGGAAACTACGGCCTAAAGCTCGCCGCGGCGAGGTCGGACCTCGCGGCCACGAGGCCTGCTGCCATTTTCTGCGTGTTTTGAATGGGTTTTTTGTACATTGCCCCTTTTTCCCCCACTTGTAATTCAAACCCTTGAGGGACTTTTTGGTCTTGTTTCCCTAGGTTAAGAGGCAAAAGAGGACACAACTTGCTATCCAACTTCCACAATCTTTTCCACTCTTGGCCTCCCTTTTCCTCTCAAGCCTCCCTCAACTCTCTCTTTAGTTTTTCTTGTTTTTTCTTGTATTTGAAGACTCCACCAAGGGGGTGAGTTAATCACCACCCTTGGGGAGTGGTTGTGTGGTGATCAAAGGGAGGAGAATCCTTGTCTCGATTCTATTTCGATTAGGTGATATCTTTCTATTTCCTAGTTATTTATGATTAGGAGATTAATATTGGTATTTCCTTTTTGGATGAATGATTGTGGATTTGAATTCTCCGGATTTATATATATTTATGTTATTGTTTGATTAAATGATGTCTTGATGATTAGTATGGTGCTTATATGTGTTCGTTAATCCGATTCCGTGCTTATCGTTCATCTTATGGTTTGACAACCTTTGGAGATGAGAGTTATTTATTCTTGATTGCTAGACATAGTGATTTTGAGGATTTGATTATGAATTTGGATTGTGATTCGATTATAGGATAGACATATACCTAAGTCGTTTCATATTCGTTTAAGGTTTGAGTTTAATGCAATCGATTAAATTTTAGTCCATTTAGGCATAAATTGGATTAGTTTAATTTGATAGGTTGGTATGCCATCGGAAGATGCATACGAACATCATTGAATCCTTGAGTAGCAACACGAGCATAATATATTAATTGTCGAGTCATTGTTATCGTCTGATTAGTTATGATTGATGTTGGGTTATGTTTGATTTGTTGGGTTTATTGTTTTATCGCACTTTTGGCCATCTACTTTTAATGCAACCTAGACATAGGATGGTGAAGGTTAGGTGAGTGACGATTTGTGGATTTCAACCTAGGATAGGCATATACCTAGTTTGGTCCGTGTTTGTATTATGGGTTCGTTTGTGAATGCATCAAATAACTTAGATTCTCTTTATTCGGGGATTCGGGTTAGTTTTAGGTCCCGAGTGACAACGGTACGCCTTAGAATCCTTTTTTGGGTTCGGACTTTCCTTAGAGCATCGGTTGACAGCGATGTTCATTATTGATCCGGAGATGGAGAGTTTGGGTAGATTGGTAGAGTTGAGTCAAACCGACAGGGAGACTTAACTAATTTGAACTCACAAACAACAACTAAATCTAGAATTGTTTGCATAGCTAACCTAACAATCGCATGATTTATCTGCTTTAACTAATAGCTTATGAATCCTCCTTACCGCGTAATTAACTCCCCATTTACTTGCTTTCGTAGTTAGATTTATTTTATCGCTCGTAGTTAAATAAAATCACCCTTATCATATGTTTGGGTTCGATAATATTGTATCAAGCATTCTTAGATGAAATAAGCCGTCGATTGATTCGTTTATTCCCACCTTTTACCCATTCATGGGGATTTGATACTCGGAATGTACTTACCGTTTTATATTACATGTAACGACCGTATACTTGCGCGATTACGTACTCGTATTTGGAGCGTAACACTAGCTGCCTGGATTTGCAAGGAGACAGGTATAACTTAGATCTAAGTTATTTGTGTCGTTTTTATATTCATATATATACAACCAGTTTAGTATCCTGGCAAGATTCCGTAAGAGGCCTTAAAAGTTTATGTAAGTGATGGAAAAATTAGATGATTGAGGAGATGTTGTATCCCCTTGTTGGATTAAGATGAAGATTAGAAGACATGAAATTTAGAAGTTAAAGGGAGGTTTTGATGATTTTCAAAACATCTCAATCAGCTAAGTAAGGAATGCTTAGTAAAATCCCTTAGAAGAATTTTGATCAATCTTAAAGACAAATCAGTCAAGTCAAAATTCAGTTTGGTCCAGAAGACTACTGATCTGCTGCTGAAGGAAGAAATCAGATTGGTGAAGATCAGCCGACTCAAATCAGATTAGTTCAAGATTGAGATCAGCTCAATTCATCATCAGACTAGTGATTCTTATCAGCCGAGTGAAGATGATCAGGAAGTCTCTCCAACGGTAATAAATGCACCTGGAAGTAATAAATGCTGAAGAAGGAGGGTATTTATGGCAAATGATTGAAGAAGACCTCGTATCAGCTTAGTGCATTAAATGCTGCTGACAGAAAGTACTGTTGACAGTATTGTAGCAGTACAAAGAGCCGTTCGCAGAAATTAAGGACCAGTACTCGAGGTATTTGAATCATGTCTTTCTTCAACGGACATTTTTCAAATCTGAAGTATAAATAGTTCGCGAGACTTAGAAGAAAAAAACAACACAACTCTGAAAAAATTTCCGAAGCAAAATCTCTCTAAGTCTCAAGACACTCACCTGGCGAAGTCATTTGTTGGCAGAATCAAGTTGAAGTTCAAGATAAACCATTTTTCTGAGTGAAAAACTGTAAAAAAAAGTGTTGTGAGAAGTGTAGATCCTTCTTAGTGAGTGATCTAACTTCAGAGGATAGGTCTTCTTAGTGATTTCCTATTGTGAGCTTACGGCCTCTTCATTTGTTGTTTTGGCGTAAATAGAGTGTATTGTAAACTTTGTGTTTATAGTATAACCCAAGATCTAAGTGACTTGGAAGAGTGGACTAAAGGATTTTTATCCATATAACCACTATAAAATTCTTTGTGTTTTACTTTGCATTATTTTCTTGCATATCTTCAAACTTGCATAAAACACTTTAGAAAACTGTTGAAAGATTTCAAAAAGAGTTTATTAAAATTGGGGATAAAATCTTTCAAAAGACTTAGTCTACTTGTGAAAAACACTTTAAAACATCCGCTGCAAGTATTCTGTTTTTAAAACTGATCTTTGCTAAAATCAGCTAAGTAACTATCAGAAGAGTGGTCAACTCACCTGTTCAAGATTTGTTCACGATCAGCTTAGTCAGCTTACTGTTCGATAAAACCTTAGTCTGCTGTCAGAAGACTTGAAAGTATTTAAAGTCTAAATTTTTTTCAGAGGTCTATTCACCCCCCTCTAGACCTCATCTGACCACTTGGTACCAACAAGTGGTATCAGAGTAGGTGGTTCATTAGAATCAGCTGCCTGATCAACGAGCTTGATCCGAGTGTTTTTCAAAGGTTTTTAAACTTTTTCAAAAGAGCATATTTTTGAAAAATCAAAACTTTTTGAAAATGGATTGTATCAGCCATGTTTCCCACATTGGCGATATGAGTTTTGAGGACTGGAAGATCAGAATTGAGATCTTCTTAGCTGCTTACAATGACAACATGTATACATGTATCACAAAAGGTCCATTCAAGTTCACCAAGACTATAAAGGTTGATGAAATTGAGATAGTGGTGGATAAAGATTTACAAGAGATGACAGCTGAAAAGATCAAGCTGTTCAATCTTGATAAGGTTGGCCGTTTCATCATGACCAAAGCCCTGGATAACGACAGATTTGATAAAGTCAAGCATTGCAAGACTGCAAAAGAGATGTGGGACAAGGTTCGTGATATGAGCGAAGGAAACGACGCCATAAAAGAGCATCAGCTGAGTGTTGCTCTGGAAAAGCTGGACAACTTCAAGATGAAGTCCGCGGAAACCATTGATCAGATGGATACAAGGTTTACAAGGACTCTGAACGAAGTTCTCAAGCTTGGAAAAACCTTCACTGACAAGGAGATAACTGTCAGAGTGTTAAAAGCTTTGCCTCCAATGTTCAACATGAAGGTGACAGCCATGGAAGAATCAATAGATTTGGGAAAGGTCTCTTTTACCGAGCTGTTCTCAGTACTCAAGGCATACGAGTATAAACTGCAAAGAATGGGTATTGAAGAAACCTCAACTTCAGGCCCCACAACTGCTCTGGTTGCTGCAGAAAATCCAAGAAGACCAGCTCAAAGAAGCAAAGAAGTTGACTCATCCGATGAAGCCACAATACTCAACAAAAGGAGTACTGTGACGATAAAAAAAAAAATTTATAATAATAATAATAATAATTCATTTTTTTTAATTATTCAAGATGGGTAGTTCAATTAAATTAGGCTCAATTCAGAAGAATTAAAATTTTCATGGTACATATAATATGATTGGAAACTTTAAGGATTCAATTGCATTTAGTATTTTAAGTCATGGGCTCAATAAAATAGTTATAAAGTTAGTCTATTTTATTTTGGACCAAGTTGAAAGGAATTGAAATACTAGGGATTAGTTGTAAAATAAATTTAATGTCTTTTACCAATTAAAAGGTTTATGTTAGTCAAGGGGGTTTCCTGCGAAACTTATGCATATAAATATCAGCCCACCTTTTACCAACTCTTCGCCTACCTCATTCAAAGAAACAAAGACAATGGAAATTCAAGAAAACCAATATTCCAAAAATCTGCAAAATTTGGGAACTCATAAATACCTTTTACCCACAACATAAAACCTTTATTAGAGAGTAGATTAACCAACTACAACTGAAGTTTGGAGCATAAATCGGGACTGTCCAGTTGGGGTTTTGAAGAAAAGAATGGCGTGGTCCTGCATGGCCTTGATCGAAACTCCAAAAGACTGATCGGAGGTGACGACGGCATCTTGATTCAGGTTGGCTGGCTGTAGTAAAGTATCAAGGAATTTAAGAAAAAAAAAATGGAGGAACAAATACACAACAAACTATGGTAAAGAAATAAGCAAAAGACAGCAAGAAGGAAAAATTAAGGAGAAGGAACAAAGGGATCGCTGCATTTACAAAAGGAAGGAATGGAAAGAAGAAGAAAAAAAAATACAAAGGGGAGGGAATAAGAAGGAAATTTGCTGCTGAAATTTTGGTAAAATAACCATCCATATTCATTCCATGCATGAGGTCAACTTAGCAGATTAATTTAATTTGAATTATTATTGAAGTTGTTGTTAATTGCATGTTTGGATAGTGGGCGTTAAATGGGTCTATGCTTTTAATAAAACTATTAGCTGTAAATTAAAATATTTATTAAGTATTAGATTAGTTAAATTTGAATGATAATCAATTAGAAGTTGTTGGGACTAATTGTTTGGATTAGTGATTGGGATTTAGCATGCAGTAATTATTTGAGTTATATTATGTAAAAGAAAATTAGATGTTATGTTAATTGGTATTATAAACACATTTGGGTTTTAGGCCTAATTAAATAGACTTGAGACGGATTAAGTTAACTAAGAAAATAACTACTTATAATTCGTTGGCTTCGATGTTAATGTAGCAAGGATGAAATAGAGTCGGATACTTTGAATCGATTCAAGCGAGTTAGTGCCAGTATTATTAGAAGTCGTTATATATAGTGAAGTATGAATATAATTCTTATATGTACTATTGGTAATGATTAGGCATCGAGACAATCACCGAGGTTACGGCTGCAGCTCCATGCATTTGGTAGAATATTCATTCGACTTCGATTAAGGTGAGGGTTCTATCTCTTCCTTCCGTACTGTTTTGGCACAAAGTCCTGAGGAAATTGAACTTGAGTATTTGTTGTCTTCTATAGTTGCTTTTGTTGCAAAATGATCATATTGTCTTTACTCTTTTCATTGTTTGGCTATTTCTATCATGATTGTTCCAGAATTTTTCATTCCGTCATTATAAAGTATTCATTTTAATTGGCTACATGAGTCGATAACTCTTGAATTGAAGGTAGAACGATCAAAATGTCGTAACTTCTCCTTGAGCATCAAAGTCGGTCAAAGTTCACTTTAAAGTTATCAACCTCACTCCGTATGCGAAATTGGCTGAGATTTCCTTGAACTTCCATTGAATCTTATTCTTGAAATTATCTCTTTCTAATTTGTATTTAATAATACTCATTCTTGATCATAAAGTCTTGATTCGGTCTTATAATTGATTGCTTTCAATTCTTATTAAGGTTCTAAATTCGAATGCCTTCTTGTTATCTTAATGAAGCCTTACTTCGGTTGCCTTCTAGTTAGCTCGTTTTAATTAAATATGATGGCTTTTACATATCAAGTAGGTGTTTAATTTGTATGGCTTCTCATTGTATCATGAGAATTCTGTTTAGACTAAATTCTCACCCTCCTATTGGATTTCGTAATCGATCTTGTTAGTTTCAAGCCTAGCATAACTTTCTTAAATATTTATGTGAACGATCCAAATCGTCACTAACTTCTCTTGGATCTTATAATTACTCATTTTCATTCTTTGAATTGCTCATTATCACCTATTTGCTGTTCCTTGCGCTCAAATGTGAAATTCACACATTTTCTCTTTTCGGATGGATTGTTAGTTGATCAAGCTCTCTTAAAACTCTTGGACTCTTATGCTGGACATATCTCATTCTAAATTGCTACTTTTATTGGGGTTCTAAGTTCTCACTATATCTTTCAAATCCCAATTGGAATGAATTTCCGTTACCTTGTTGGACTTCATATTAGTCTAAATCCCCCAATCTCATGTGCTCTAATCTACTTGAAACTTTATACTCGTGATTCCAATCTTATTGAACTTGACAGTGAAACTTCATATGATTATGACGTATTACATGACATGTTATAGAACTCTTAAACTCTATATTTTGAAATTTGAGCACTTAACCATGTTACAAGTTACAAGTACAAGTACAAGTTATAAGCTTAAAAGTTACAAGCTTACAAGAAAGTTACAAGTCAAGCCACGAGGTCGCTACTCGATGGAAAATATTTATATATATAATATGGTATTCGTGCTCACATCTAAAAGAACTTCGTTCATTTACATAATTATACCTGTAAGTTGTTCCATTCTAAATTTTACATGTGAACTTATTCAATTACAGTCTATCTCTACCATGCTCGTAATTTGGTTCATTCGTATTATATGTTGATCATAAATTCGTTATATTCCATTCACCATTTTCTTTGACTATTGTTGTGCTCATACCCCTCACTGAGTCATTTGGGACTCACCCTCTATATTTTCTTCTATGTTTTATTTTCTCAGGATGAGTTATATTGTTGGGCGTAGATGATGCGATTTATTGAATAATAACATTTAGTAAGTGCTACTAAAGAAACTTGATCTGATCACCGTTCCAGACAACCTTGTTTGAATAAGGTACTTTACGAATTAGTACATGGCTCTGTTCGTTTATTTTGTTTAGGATGTTCCTGCGACTTCAGGTTAGAAAAATAAGTCGTAGGCGGGTGACACATCATCTGAAAGCAGGATGCTTCCAGGTGGGGTGTCACAGAGTGGTATCAAAGCTATAGGTTAAAGATAGAAAGTTGATTATGCAATTAGTGCTCTATATACCTAGATCTTATAGTTAATTAAGATCCAATCTTTGAGCCATGTTTAGGTGTACGTAAGTTCGGGAGTGGTCTAACGTGTTCCAAACATAGCGTAATTAAATAGTTGATAAAGAAAAAGGGGTTCAGGCATGACTTGTTTACGCATCACATCTATACTAATTTATTATTTTATCTATTTCTTATTCTTCACCATTGCGTTTCTTTTCTCAATTGGATCTTGTGTCATAAGATCACTCTTTCGTTAGGGTTTTGGTGAAGCATCATTTCCTTTCATACTACCAAAACACGAATTCCTATATGATGCTCATATAGAATCCAATCTTATTTCTACTTTACTCTATCTCATGTTACTTGTTGAACTAATGGTACGTATCTTAAACTTTGAGAGTATCATTTGATTGTTCCTTACATATATCCATTTCTTCTATAAAACTTTAATCTATTACATCTTTGTTTTCCATCACTACAATGTTCAACTCTTGAAGGTGTTCTTTGCGAAAAAGGTTATATATATTATTTTTTTTCATTAAGGGTTTGCTCAAACACTCTCCTAATCGCATAGCACACTAAAGCATGAGTTCTTTTCACACACCCTTCAAGACTCATTGTTAACTTTCATCACTTGTGCATGTATTGATCTAAAATATACATTCCATCATGCCTTGATTGTAATATTCTAATTTGATTGTTACTTAAAATTTATATCATTGTTGCCTCGCCATGTTATCAGACCCCTTCCAAGTCGTTTATTTGTTTTAAACATCGTGAAGAGACTTTCTAGTTATCCACTATTCTAACCTTTTCGATACATTGTATTACGTCTCATTTATTCTGTTATCCCCTTACTTTATCATCCACGGTTGTTATTTAGCTTATCTGTAACACCGTTTGCTTACTTCTTGGCAACTTTGCTTAATTCTAGACAACTTTGGATTCAAATCAGCGCATGTAGCTTGCTAGCTCTTTCCAAAGCATCTTTAATTTCAACTTTTTGAATTTCTCATATTGTTAATAAACTCCTGCATGTATCTACTGCAATATCTTCTCAATTAATCCCTAAACTTTCTGCAATCAAACTTTATTTCATACAGTTGATAATTGATTAAAGCCCAGCAGTAATTACATATTCTTGGAACTTTTGTTTAGCCTCCAACATCCTTATACCAGCAGTTATATGGTGTATATTATCATTTTTTTTTTACTATCCACGTCAATGATTCCCAATTACAATCGACGGTATCCAGTCCATACTAGTTCTTATTTATTTATAGAGATTTAGAAGTTCAAGGCCATCTTCAACTTCAGTGACTAATATATAATAAAAGTTCCTATTAACTACCTTGGCCAACTGAAATTGACTTGGAAGAACTTCAAGTGAGTTTCTTTAAGCGAAAAAAAAAAAAAAATCTAGAGTGATAATATAGATACAAGCTTCGTAAAATGGTTGAATCGAGTGAAAGATGTGAAGAAACTCTACAAGTTTGACACAAATAACCAGCAGAAACAGAGCATGTGCTAGTCAATTCAGTGCCCCAAGTTAAAACTCTTAGCCATGACGCCAGGTTATGAAGGAATGCCTTCATCCACGTTCAAACCTTTTTATGCGATTTTATCAAAGTCAAGGGTTGTCTCGTAGTGCAATGCCTTATGCAACTACCAATGTAAGACCAGGCGCTAGAGAGGTTTTGGGATTTCGTCTACAGAGTTTCTATAGGGATCCAAAGTACAAGAAAGTAGAGGCCCGAATCACTGACATGAAGAAGATTTTGTTGTATTAATTAAACCACATGGAAGAACAAATCTTCGAGTACGTTGTCTATAGCTTTAAAGAATCTCATATGCGTCTTAGTGAATTACCGTCCGAATATCAAAGGTACCCCTCGTTTGAAAGAAAATTGAGTAACCAGTCAACCATATCGTAGGACTCGTTGTTGCAATAAAGCCAACCCTCGTGTATCTTGCAACTGCATGTTAAAGTCATGGATACTTTGACACTGTCCTTACGAGATTGAGGAATGACGAACAAGAATGTTAATTGTGCTTCGAGATTTGGATTCATATGACTTTTGTATACGTAAAAATATGTTTAAGGATTAGCATGTGATCACTATAAAATCGATTAGTCATTTGTTTAACCCAATCATCAGTACTCCAGTATTTCATTTAATCCTATTTATTATATATACTTGAATCCGTTATCCCATATCCTTGATCTTATTACTTTCTCCTACTTGGAAGTTTGGCTCTCATATATAAAGTCAGTAACAAACCATTCAAACCGTCGTATATTTTCTCAAGGGCACTTCATTATAATCTTATCTTGACTCAATTGTTCCTTTCAATATTTTCATGTAACTTTGTGAATTTAACACTTCTTATTTGGACTACTTGTCGAACTCATATGAATCTGCCTTGTCGAATCGTTCTTCCATAGAAAGTGCTATGTTCAATTCAGTAGCGATGATAGTCACCTCTTCTTCAAATATGACACATTCTTGGCATCTTGATATGATCTGCTTGGTGCTTAA
This sequence comes from Penstemon eatonii, assembly GCA_038501285.1. Classification (NCBI taxonomy): domain Eukaryota; kingdom Viridiplantae; phylum Streptophyta; class Magnoliopsida; order Lamiales; family Plantaginaceae; genus Penstemon; species Penstemon eatonii. The sequence continues at coordinate 6,792,568 of CM076713.1, forward strand.
CTCCATATTTAATTCTAGTTATACTTGAATCGAATTTCTAAACCTTCGTATTCTACACTTGTCATCCTCGTTATATTTATGAGATCTACTTAATTAATTACGTCACAATTTCTCAAACTAAGAAAAATCGAGCATGGTTGACACACACATATATCGTTAATCACTTCAATTTACAATCAGATGAGAATTTTATTCAAATAGAGGTAATAGTTAGTATCATCGACCAACAAATACATAAATTCTGAAGTTGAAAGAATCATAAAACTGAGAAAGCAACGGGAGAAAAAGCGGATGAAACTTCTCACGCTATTATGAGCTTTACAGTGAAACAAGTGAGAATCTGGGGACCAGATTCCATTAAGGAGGGGAGATTGTGACGATCAAAAAAAAAATTTATAATAATAATAATAATAATTCATTTTTTTTAATTATTCAAGATGGGTAGTTCAATTAAATTAGGCTCAATTCAGAAGAATTAAAATTTTCATGGTACATATAATATGATTGGAAACTTTAAGGATTCAATTGCATTTAGTATTTTAAGTCATGGGCTCAATAAAATAGTTATAAAGTTAGTCTATTTTATTTTGGACCAAGTTGAAAGGAATTGAAATACTAGGGATTAGTTGTAAAATAAATTTAATGTCTTTTACCAATTAAAAGGTTTATGTTAGTCAAGGGGGTTTCCTGCGAAACTTATGCATATAAATATCAGCCCACCTTTTACCAACTCTTCGCCTACCTCATTCAAAGAAACAAAGACAATGGAAATTCAAGAAAACCAATATTCCAAAAATCTGCAAAATTTGGGAACTCATAAATACCTTTTACCCACAACATAAAACCTTTATTAGAGAGTAGATTAACCAACTACAACTGAAGTTTGGAGCATAAATCGGGACTGTCCAGTTGGGGTTTTGAAGAAAAGAATGGCGTGGTCCTGCATGGCCTTGATCGAAACTCCAAAAGACTGATCGGAGGTGACGACGGCATCTTGATTCAGGTTGGCTGGCTGTAGTAAAGTATCAAGGAATTTAAGAAAAAAAAAATGGAGGAACAAATACACAACAAACTATGGTAAAGAAATAAGCAAAAGACAGCAAGAAGGAAAAATTAAGGAGAAGGAACAAAGGGATCACTGCATTTACAAAAGGAAGGAATGGAAAGAAGAAGAAAAAAAAAATACAAAGGGGAGGGAATAAGAAGGAAATTTGCTGCTGAAATTTTGGTAAAATAACCATCCATATTCATTCCATGCATGAGGTCAACTTAGCAGATTAATTTAATTTGAATTATTATTGAAGTTGTTGTTAATTGCATGTTTGGATAGTGGGCGTTAAATGGGTCTATGCTTTTAATAAAACTATTAGCTGTAAATTAAAATATTTATTAAGTATTAGATTAGTTAAATTTGAATGATAATCAATTAGAAGTTGTTGGGACTAATTGTTTGGATTAGTGATTGGGATTTAGCATGCAGTAATTATTTGAGTTATATTATGTAAAAGAAAATTAGATGTTATGTTAATTGGTATTATAAACACATTTGGGTTTTAGGCCTAATTAAATAGACTTGAGACGGATTAAGTTAACTAAGAAAATAACTACTTATAATTCGTTGGCTTCGATGTTAATGTAGCAAGGATGAAATAGAGTCGGATACTTTGAATCGATTCAAGCGAGTTAGTGCCAGTATTATTAGAAGTCGTTATATATAGTGAAGTATGAATATAATTCTTATATGTACTATTGGTAATGATTAGGCATCGAGACAATCACCGAGGTTACGGCTGCAGCTCCATGCATTTGGTAGAATATTCATTCGACTTCGATTAAGGTGAGGGTTCTATCTCTTCCTTCCGTACTGTTTTGGCACAAAGTCCTGAGGAAATTGAACTTGAGTATTTGTTGTCTTCTATAGTTGCTTTTGTTGCAAAATGATCATATTGTCTTTACTCTTTTCATTGTTTGGCTATTTCTATCATGATTGTTCCAGAATTTTTCATTCCGTCATTATAAAGTATTCATTTTAATTGGCTACATGAGTCGATAACTCTTGAATTGAAGGTAGAACGATCAAAATGTCGTAACTTCTCCTTGAGCATCAAAGTCGGTCAAAGTTCACTTTAAAGTTATCAACCTCACTCCGTATGCGAAATTGGCTGAGATTTCCTTGAACTTCCATTGAATCTTATTCTTGAAATTATCTCTTTCTAATTTGTATTTAATAATACTCATTCTTGATCATAAAGTCTTGATTCGGTCTTATAATTGATTGCTTTCAATTCTTATTAAGGTTCTAAATTCGAATGCCTTCTTGTTATCTTAATGAAGCCTTACTTCGGTTGCCTTCTAGTTAGCTCGTTTTAATTAAATATGATGGCTTTTACATATCAAGTAGGTGTTTAATTTGTATGGCTTCTCATTGTATCATGAGAATTCTGTTTGGACTAAATTCTCACCCTCCTATTGGATTTCGTAATCGATCTTGTTAGTTTCAAGCCTAGCATAACTTTCTTAAATATTTATGTGAACGATCCAAATCGTCACTAACTTCTCTTGGATCTTATAATTACTCATTTTCATTCTTTGAATTGCTCATTATCACCTATTTGCTGTTCCTTGCGCTCAAATGTGAAATTCACACATTTTCTCTTTTCGGATGGATTGTTAGTTGATCAAGCTCTCTTAAAACTCTTGGACTCTTATGCTGGACATATCTCATTCTAAATTGCTACTTTTATTGGGGTTCTAAGTTCTCACTATATCTTTCAAATCCCAATTGGAATGAATTTCCGTTACCTTGTTGGACTTCATATTAGTCTAAATCCCCCAATCTCATGTGCTCTAATCTACTTGAAACTTTATACTCGTGATTCCAATCTTATTGAACTTGACAGTGAAACTTCATATGATTATGACGTATTACATGACATGTTATAGAACTCTTAAACTCTATATTTTGAAATTTGAGCACTTAACCATGTTACAAGTTACAAGTACAAGTACAAGTTATAAGCTTAAAAGTTACAAGCTTACAAGAAAGTTACAAGTCAAGCCACGAGGTCGCTACTCGATGGAAAATATTTATATATATAATATGGTATTCGTGCTCACATCTAAAAGAACTTCGTTCATTTACATAATTATACCTGTAAGTTGTTCCATTCTAAATTTTACATGTGAACTTATTCAATTACAGTCTATCTCTACCATGCTCGTAATTTGGTTCATTCGTATTATATGTTGATCATAAATTCGTTATATTCCATTCACCATTTTCTTTGACTATTGTTGTGCTCATACCCCTCACTGAGTCATTTGGGACTCACCCTCTATATTTTCTTCTATGTTTTATTTTCTCAGGATGAGTTATATTGTTGGGCGTAGATGATGCGATTTATTGAATAATAACATTTAGTAAGTGCTACTAAAGAAACTTGATCTGATCACCGTTCCAGACAACCTTGTTTGAATAAGGTACTTTACGAATTAGTACATGGCTCTGTTCGTTTATTTTGTTTAGGATGTTCCTGCGACTTCAGGTTAGAAAAATAAGTCGTAGGTGGGTGACACCTCATCTGAAAGCAGGATGCTTCCAGGTGGGGTGTCACAAGTACACTGCTGGAGACGTTGCATTGCTGATGAACAATTTCAAGAAGTTCTACAAACGAAAAATGAAGAACAAATACAACAATGCTTCTACTTCTAACCCTACTTCTTCTTCAAATGATAAAGATTCTTATGAATCCAAACTAATGTGTTACAACTGTAGGAAATTGGGACATTTCATCAGAGACTGTCCATATCCTTAAGCAGAAAAGAGAATCAGAAAGGAAAGAAAGCATCAGAAAGGCAAGGTGTTGATAGCTGAAGCAGAGAAGCTGGCTGGTATCTACTCGTCTGATTCAGACTCAGACACTTCTGATGAAGAGTCTACTGAAGATGAGAACCCTGCTCTTATCTGCCTGATGGCTGTTGGTCCCAAGTGGTCAGATGAGGTCTAGAGGGGGGGGAGGGTGATTAGACCTCTGAAAAATTTTAGACTTAAAAACTTTTTCAGTCTTCTGTCAGCAGACTAAGCTGATGAAGAACAGTAAGCTTACTTTGCTGATCGTGAGTGAACAGCAGAGTGACCACTTATCTTATAACAACTTATCTGTTTTTCAGCAAAACAGTTTTATCAAGAGTATACTTGCAGCGGATATTTGAAAGTGTTTTTCACAAGTAGACTAAGTCCTTAAAAAGATTTTATCCCCAGTTTTAAAACTCCTTTTTAAAATCTTTCAATCAATTCAAAGTGTTTGCTTATGCAGTTTGAAATATGCAAGAAAAACTTAAATGCAAATCAACACAAAGAATTTTTATAGTGGTTATATGGATGAAAATCCTTTAGTCCACTCTTCCAGATCACTTAGATTCTGGGTTATACTATAAACACAAAGTTTACAAAATGTCTCCACTTATACCTAGACAACAAATGAAAAGGCTATAAGCTCACAATAGGAAATCACTCAGAAATCCTACCCTCTGAAGTTAAATCACTCACAAAGATGGATTTACACTTCGCACAACACTCAGCTAATACAAATCACTCAGAATGTATTTTCAAGTTGAGCTTCAACTGGGTTTCTGTCAACAGATGACTTCCACCAGACGAGTGAGCTGTTCGAGCTTCTTGAGACTTAGATAATTTTTGCTTCAAAACGAAATCTCAGATTGTTGTTGTGTGTCTCACTCGTTGAAATCAGCTCTATTTATACTTGAATTTGAATTTATGACCGTTGAAGGAAATCACAAATCAAATCCATAGCCTTAGCCCGAAACCAGAACGGCTATCTGCTACAGTCCTTTTTCTGCTGTACTTTCCTGTAGCTGCATTAAATGCACTCTGCTGATCTGAGGATATCTTCAATCATTTGCCATTACTACCCTTCTCTTGCAGCATTTATTACACTAAGTGCATTTATTACCGTTGGACTAATCTCTTGATCTCTTCTACTCTGCTGATCGAAGCAACCCATCTGATAGTCACTCTGCTGATCAAACTCTGAACTAATCTGATTTGAGTCAGCTGATGGTCTACCCTTCTGTTAGCTGTTTCAGCATGAGATCACTAGTCTTCTGGGCTTTGAACTTTGAACTCTTCTGATGTCTTCCTGTTCAAAATTCTTCTAAGGGAACTAAGCTTTCCATACTTAGCTGATTGTGATGTTTTGGAATTCATCAAAACCTTCCCTTAATTACTTATCTTCTTTGCACTTTATCTTCATCTTCATCCAACAATTTCCCCCTTTTTGATGATGACAAAACTTCAGCTAAGTACATGTACCTAAACTAAAGTTTTCATCCTCAAAAATTTCTGAGATAGAAATAGTCTGTTGGATTTAAACTTGCAATTTTATAGATATTTTGAAAGGACTACAGATTACAAGTTTTGAACAGATGAGAGGTGCAGGAACAACAAAAGAAAATTACAAGTAAAATAACACTAGTCTTCTTCATTTTCCTTGTCTTCTTTTTCTTCAGCTGTCTCAGATGTCTCAGCTATAGATTCATTGAATCTTTTCCTTAGAAGCTCCATCTTTTTATACTTCACATCAGGGTCAAGCTGTTCTTCAGCTGAGTCCTTAGCAGCAGCTATTTCTTTGTCAGATTTGGCCTTTGCTTCAGCTTCAGTGTCTTCAGCTTCACTTTCTTCTGTGTCAGATTGATTTCCTGGTCTGCTGGTTCCTTCATTTTCATCTTCATTTGCAGACTCTTCCAGCATCTCAGTCTCTTCCAATTCAGCAGTCTTCTCTTCTACCTCATCTTTCCCCTTTTTGTCATCATCAGCAGGGTTGACTTGGTATTTAGGTGAGACTGGTGTGATTTGGAGAGAATCACAGAGAAGTCTGATGTTCTCATTCATAGCATTTATCTGAGCTCCTTGCCTTAGCTGATTTGCTTGTATTACATCAACTTGAGCATCATTGTTGATCTGATTTACTTCAAAAGCATGCATTCTGTTGAGAACTACTTCACCTTGATCACCCAGCTGAAACTGAGTTGCAAGTACCAAATCAGCAGAAGATTTGAAGGATCGAGCCATGTTCATCAAAGCTTCATCCTCAGCTTTTATGGCCATCTCAACAGTCTCTGTTATGTCTCTCCAACCAGCAGCTGTGCTCTGAGTTCTGGCTTGAATAACATCCATATCTTGTCTGATAGACTTCACATTATGTGCAGTGTCTTCAATTAGATCAGCAGGGATAGGAGCAGCTTTCTGGGTTGATTGACTTAATGCAGCCATCAGTTTTGCAGTTATCTTTTCTTCCATTTCTTTCAGTGACTTGGTAATCATCTGTTGAATGGAGTCAAGTAGGGAATCCTGCAAAATCTGAGAAGTAGATGCAACATTAGTTGGAATAGAGGGTAAGGCAAGAACTTCATTTTCTGTTGTCTGATCTGCTGAACCAGAGGCAATTTCCTGTCCTTTGGTTTTATCAGCCTGACTGGGAGTGCTTTCCCTCTCCTTAGTTTGATCAGCAACCCTTTCTTCCTTAGTTTCCTCTAAGTCCTTGATCTGATCAGCAGGGTCGGAGGAGTCTTCTGTTTCCTTACTCTTCTCTTTTTGTTCAGTAGACTCATCTTTTTCCTTGCTTTGATCAGCAGGAGGTGCTTTGACTTTCTTCACTTCAGTGATGGTGTGGACTTTACTAGCCTCATCCAATGCAGTCCTGTGAGTAATCTATGTCAAGTCATCAATGGCAACAAAAGGTGACACTAGATCCTCAGGTAGATCTTCATATGGTCTGATTGCAGGACCATATACTATTTGTTTCAGATTAGGAAGGGGGATCATTGAACTTGGTTGCCCCTTCATCTTTCTAGTCGATTTAGCCCATGTCTTCATAGTCTGGGAGAAAGCCAATCTGATAGACCGTTCCTTCAAGTCTTCATTTTCTGCATAATCTTCTGGAACTGAGTCATAGATCTTTTTGGCTTCAGCCTTGACAACTTTAGTGATCATCAGTCTAAGTCTGTCTAAGAAGAACTCTGAGTCAAGTGCTTGTGTTATTGATCCTGTTCCAAGCCACTTAAGAACCCAGGCTTCTTCATCATTGAAGGCTTTCCAGCTATTTATCTGCTCCTTGCTCTTTGTCAAACGATAGTCCCTCCATCTGTTGTAGCGGACTTTTTCCTTGTTAAACATCGTCAGACGAGTGATTTTTTCATTCTCAGCATCCAACCTTTCTATGAACTCATCAAAGGCTTCTGGATTGTCTCTCACAATCTCCAGAGCCAATTTTACTTCTGATCTTTTCTTAGGTTGTGTTTTAGGAGCTGGCATCAATGGTTTGGGCTTGTTGGGGTCACTTGGTTCCCCAATCTTTATTCCACCAGCCTGCCTTGGACCATGAGCGTCCTTGGTGCTGGCTTCTATTGTAGCAGCTAACTCAGCTGCTTCAACAGCATCCCTTTCTGCTTGAGTCATTTTGCTGGCTTCTTCTTCCAGTCTCTTGAGCTCAAGACTTTTCAGTCTATTTTCCTCAGCTTTTTCTGCAGCCAATCTTTGCTTCTCAGCATCATCTATCTTTTTCTGTTCAGCAGCAGATATGTAAGGAAGCACAGTCTTTCCAGTCCTTAGCTTTCTAGCTTCTGGACTCTCTATCACTTGGAGTGGAGTGGCAGCAACAGGAGTAGGGTGCAAAAGGGGTACACTCCCTTCACTTGTTGTGCCAGTCTGCTGTTCAACTTCTCCTTCAGCAGACTTTCCAATCACATCAACAGCAGCCTCTCTAGCAGGCTCTTCAATAGTAACAGGCCTCTCAGCTGATTTTGGTGATTCTCTGACTGTTATGATAGGTTCTTCAGAGAAAGTTTCCTTTCTCTTTGCCTTAGATTTGGCAACTCTTCCAGTGGGTGGCCTAGCTTGGGGGGGTCCCCTTGCTTCACTTCTGGTCTTCATTCTCTTCAGTCTTTGAAGAGGAATTTCTTCATCAGATTCGGTTCTTTCAGGAGAAGAACCTGTCTCCATCTTTTCAATCTCGGCAGTGAAGTCATCTATCACCTTCTCAGGAACTTCACCCTCAGCTTGTGCTGATCCAGCTTCAACAGCAGCGCTTGCTGTTTGATCAGCAGACTTACTTGTCTGACCTCCCTTCTTGCTCTTCTTAGAAGGGGTCTTTTTAGCTTTTGCAGGAGCCTTCCTCTTAGAAGTAACCACACTCCTAACAGGCTCGTACAATTTGAACTCCTTACTGGCATGGGTAGGCTTTCCACCTGCCATTGGGCATCTTAGTGCCATGAACAGATGACTGAGTAATATGGCATGGTCAGTCCTCTTGTCACTTAGCAGATCATAGACGTGAGCTGCCCAGTTGACCTTCAAGCCGTAGAAGATGCGAATCATGGTGTAAAACCTTTTTCTTGGTAACCCATCCAAAGAGCTTGTACTGCAGTCCAGTACCTTCGCAATGATGTCTGCGAACCTCTGATACTCATCCTTCAACTGAGTCTTCATCAGAGTTCCAGTCATCTCTTCTCCCTCCTTAGCACAAATTGCCCAAAATTCCTCCTCCTTTCCAGACCCCATGTCTGTTACATCTCCTCCTACATCCTTTAACTTGTAAACCTCATGTAAAACGGCAGCTGAGATAGCAATTTTCTTACCTCCAATCGTAGCCGACATAACTGTGTCATTTTCAGTGAATTTCCTGGTTGTGTAGAAGTGATCTACGTCTTCCAGATAAACCCTGTCCTCGTGGGCTTCCAAAACTGGTACTAAAGATGCTTCCTTAATTTTCTCCATGATTGAACGCATCAGATCAGTGCCAGAGGAGTGAAATTTGTTGTAGTTCAGGTACCTTCCGTAAATGATTTTCTCCATTTCTGAGGTTTCTAAGTAGAATTCTGTGAGAGCAGTAATCTTTGAAAACGAGAGAGATTGAGAGTTAGAGAATTTGAGAGTTTATGTGTGCGTAAGACGACTGATCTGTTCAGTTCGGATTTTATACGTTTCCTATTGTTTAGATTATTTTGATTAATCTGAGACGTTGGATCAATCTGACAGTTTATTAATCGTGTGGATGGGAGCTGCGGATTTCAATTTTATTATTTTAATGTCAGACTGGCGGGAAACTCAATCGTTACCTATCTGTTACTTATAAAAGCGTGTTTCTAGAAATGCGATTTTATGACCATGCTTATATAATGTATCAGATGAGTAGAGTTTAACTTATCTGACAGATGAGTGATCTGCTATCTGATATTACTAGAGAAAGCCAATAGCTAGTAATCTTCCTCTGTTGTTTGTCAATCCAGCAAGATAATTTGATCTTTAATCTTCAGAGCTTTAACCTTCTGTTGAAACCATAACTTCAACTAACTGTCATTAACAAATATCATCTTTTAATCAGAAGTACCGCTAGTCTTACACGTTCCCCCTGATTTTAAGAATTCATAAGTTAACTAGTCTGTTGAGAGTTAATCCTTGAAGATAATAACGGATGACTGTGCTGATGAACTTATGTAATCTGATAAGTTCCCCCTCAACTTATGCATCCAAATTAAGTAATCCTAGCTCAGCTCTTAGAGTTGAAAACCTTACTTCACTTAAAGGTTTAGTGAAAATGTCAGCAATTTGATTATCAGTATGAACATACTCAATCATAACATTGCCTTTTTTCACATGATCTCTAATGAAGTGATGCTTGATCTCAATATGTTTAGTCCTTGAGTGACTTGTAGTATTCTGAGTAAGAGAGATTGCACTTGTGTTGTCACAGTAGATTGGAATTCCACTGATTTTGATATTGTAGTCTTCTAGTTGATGCTTCAACCATAGTATCTGTGCACAACAAGCTCCAGCAGCTATATATTCAGCTTCAGCAGTAGATATGGATACTGAAGTTTGTTTCTTACTCATCCATGAGATCAGACGACTACCTAAGAACTGACAAGCACCTGTTGTGCTTTTTCTGTCAATCTTGCAGCCAGCAAGGTCAGAATCTGAATAACCAATAAGCTCAAATTCAGATTCCCTAGGATACCATAATCCCAATTCTTGAGTGCCTTTAACATATTTCAGTATTCTCTTGGCAGCTAAGAGATGAGATTCCTTGGGATTTGATTGAAATCTTGCACAAACCCCAACTGAGTACATTATGTCAGGTCTGCTTGCTGTTAGGTATAACAGTGACCCTATAATGCCTCTGTATTTGGTTATATCTACTGATTTACCATCTTCATCTTTATCCAAACGAAGACTAGTAGACATAGGAACAGTAGCAGTAGAGATAATTTCCATATCAAATTTCTTAAACAGATCTCTTGTGTATTTAGCTTGATTTATAAAGATTCCATCAGGCAATTGTTTCACTTGAAGAAAATAATTAAGTTCTCCCATCATGCTCATTTCAAACTTATTTCTGCATCAGCTTAGAGAACTTGTCACACATCTGTTGATTAGTTGAACCAAAAATAATATCGTCTACATATATTTGCACAATTAATATATGATTCTCCCATTCAATAGTAAACAAGGTTTTATCTACCTTACCTTTATGAAATCGTTTAATTAAAAGAAAATCAGATAGGGTATCATACCATGCTCTTGGAGCCTGTTTCAGTCCATAGAGGGATTTCTTCAGACGATATACCTTGTCTTCTTCTTGATAGACCTCAAATCCAGGAGGTTGTTCAACATATAATTTTTCTTGCAATTCTCCATTTAGAAAAGCAGACTTCACATCCATCTGATAGACAGTGAAGTTTTTGTAAGCAGCATAGGCAAGAAACAGTCTAATTGCTTCAAGTCTTGCTACAGGTGCAAATGTTTCATCAAAGTCAATTCCTTCTTCTTGACAGTAACCCTTGGCCACTAATCTTGCTTTATTTCTGGTAACAATACCATCTTCATTCATCTTATTTCTGAATACCCATTTAGTGCCAAGGACTCTTTGATGACTTGGTCTAGGAACTAAGTACCATACTTCATTCCTTTCAAATTGATTCAACTCTTCTTGCATAGCTTCTATCTAGAAGGAGTCACTGAGAGCTTCTTCAATTTGTTTAGGCTCTATTTGAGATAGAAAGGTGACAAACATGGCATCTTGTGCAGCAGCCCTTCTTGTTTTCACTCTATCCAAGGGATCTCCAATTACTAGTTCTGGTGGGTGATTCCGGAGCCATCTAAGATCAGGTTGCAAATCTGAATGTTGTCCTCTGTTTTGATCTTGCAACACTACTGTTGGAGTTCCAATAGTAGTCTGTTGAACATTTGTCGTCTGTTGAATAGTCTCTGCTCTGTCAGCTGTTTGTAACTCGTCTGTTAGACAATCAGTGATCTGATTTTGAACAGCACTTGAGTTGGCAGCTGAGTTGAGATCAGGTAGTATGATAGGAACATATTCTTCATTCCTTCCAACACTTAACTTATGTAGATCAATAGATAGATCTTGATTAGTGCTTTGATTCTTTTCAGAAGATTGGTTTGGTTCATCAAATACAACATGGATGGATTCTTCTATTAGCAGTGTTCTTTTGTTAAAAACTCTATAGGCCTTACTAACAGTAGAGTATCCTACAAAAACAGCTTCATCAGCCTTTTCTATAAATGCAGTAAGGTGATTTTTCCCATTATTCAGTACAAAACATTTACAACCAAAAATCTTAAAGTAATGAATGTTTGGCTTCCTGTTGTTCCAAACTTCATATGGAGTCTTGTTCTGATTTTTGTTGATCATGCATCTGTTTTGGGTAAAGCAGGCTGTATTTGTTGCTTCTGCCCAAAATCTTTGTGGCAGCTTAGCTTCAGCTATCATGGTTCTGACAACTTCTTTTAGTGTTCTGTTTCTCCTTTCAGCAACACCATTCTGTTGAGGGGTTCTAGCAGCTGAATACTCATGATGTATTCCTTTGATATTACAATACTCTTCAACAGTAGAGTTTGTAAACTCTGTCCCTCTATCTGATCTGATCTTCAATATTTTTGTGCTTTTCTTATTCTGGATCAGTTCCATCAGATTAGTAAGATGTTCCTTGGTTTCACTTTTCTTCTTCATGAAAATTACCCAAGTATATCTTGAATAATCATCCACAACAGCTAGGCAGTATTTCTTTCCACCATTGCTGACTGGATCAATGGGTCCAAATAAGTCCATATGTAGTAGCTCCAATATTCTTTCAGAAGATTGATGCTTCTTGCTTTTGAACGATGACTTGATTTGTTTACCCTTCTGACATGCGTCACAAAGCTTGTCCTTGCTCATGACTGTCTTTGGAATCCCTTCTACCAGATCATTCTTTATCAGTCTGTTTATGGTCTTGAAGTTTAGGTGATTCATTCTTTTTTGCCATAGCCAACTAACTTCACTTGGTGTTGATGCCACCAAACTGTTGGTCCCAAGTGGTCAGAAGAGGTTTAGAGGGGGGGGGGGTGAATAAACCTCTTTAAAATTTTCTTCTAATTTAACTTTAAAACTTTTACTCTAACTGAACAGACTAAGCTGATCAGATTATTAAGTTACAATTCTGTTCGCGAACAAATATTTGAACAGGTTTGTTGACCACTCGTCTGATAGTTACTTAGCTGATTTTGTTAAAATCAGTTTTAATACTTAGAGTACTTGCAGCGGATTTTCAAAGTGTTTTTCACAAGTAGTCTTAGCAGTTTGAAAAATGTTTCCCCAGTTTTGTAAACTCCCTTTGAATCCTTTTTCAAACAGTTAACTTAATGTGTTTTATGCAATCAGTAAATATGCAAGTTTAAAAGCAATGTAAAAACACAAGTAATTTTTATAGTGGTTATATGGATAAAAATCCTTTAGTCCACTCTTCCAGATCACTTAGATTCTGGGTTATACTATAATCACAAAGATTACAATATTTCTCCACTTATACCTAGACAACTAATGAAAAGGCTATAAGCTCGCAATAGAAAATCACTAAGAAATTCTACTCTCTGAAGTTTGATCACTCACAAAGATGGATCACAACTCCGCACAACACTCTTGTTTACAAAATCACTCAGAAGATGTATTTTTCTTGATTCTTCAAATCTGCTTTCGTCAACAAATGACTCAGCTGATGAGTGAGCTGTTCTTGAGACTTAAAGAATTTTGCTTCGAAAATTTCTCAGAGATTGTGTTGCTTTTCTTCTTCGTCTCTTTCAGCTATTTATACTTGAGGATTGAAAAATGTCCGTTGAAGAGAGACAGGTTTCAAATTCCTCGAGTACTGGTCCTTAATTTCCGCGAACGGCTCTTTTACAGTCTGTCCGTACTGTGAACAGTACTATTCTGCAGGCAGCATTAAATGCACCCAGCTGATGCGAAGCAATTCTTCAATCATTTGTCTTTAATAACCTTGTACTTCAGCATTTATTACACCAAGGGGCATTTATTACCGTTGGGAAGACTTTATGATCCTTTCCACTTGGCTGACGAAAGTGCAAGTCTGATGACGAACTCGGCTGATCTCAAACTTGAACAAATCTGATTTGAGTCGGCTGATCTTCATCAGTCTGATAACATTTCTTCAGCAGATCAGAAGTCTTGGACCTTGAGAATTTTGACTCTTCTGATGTCTTCTTTACTTAGTCAAAAATTCCTTCCAAAGGGATCATCAACTAAGTTACTCCATACTTAGCCAATCTTGAAGTTTTGGAATGCATCAAAACATCCCTTCTAAATTTGTCTTCAGTGCCTTCATCTTCATCCTTATCCAACACAAACAAACATTTGAATTCTTGTCAGCAGAATTCCAGTCGACTATGTAGACATTTCCTTGTCGTCTTCCAGATAAGATTACCTTCTTTGTACCAATCTGTTCAACGTAGCACTTATCTGTTGAGAAGATGACTGAATATCCTTTGTCACAAAATTGACTTATGCTCAGCAGGTTGTACTTTAGGCCTTTAACATATGAGACGTCAGATATCTCAATGTTTCCCTTGATTATCCTTCCTTTAGCTACAATCTTGCCTTCTTTGCTGTCTCCAAAAGTAACATTTGAACCATCCACAACAACTGCATCTGTCAGCTCATGTATGTTTCCACACATGTGTCTTGAACATCCACAGTCCAAGTACCAAATCTTCTCTACTTTACTCCTACTCCTAATCCTAACCTACAAAACAAAAATAAAATTGTTTTAAGTACCCTTATTGAGAGGGTCCTGAAGGATTAGTTCCACCTTTGACAACCCAAGATGTTGATGTCATAGGCTTCTTAGGCTTCTGAGTTTTAACAGGAGCATGAACAGTTTCATTTTTATCATAATTGTCAGATAAGTCATGTTGATGATCAGTATGATAAGAATAATGTTCATAAGCAGGGTAATGTGCTTGATAAGCAGGATATGCATGCATTGGATGAGCAGGGTAAGGTGCATAGTAACTAGGAAATTGAGGTGCATGATACATAGGATGATATGCAGCAGGTTGCACATAATAAGACTCATTTCCATACCAAGCATTTTGATTTTTCTTATTCTTATGCTTCTTTGGTTTACTAGTTGCTTGCTCAAATGACTTAGTTTTACCACTAGTCTGATTAAGTTTAGCTTTATCAGCAAACTTCTTAGGACTCTGCTGTTTGGTCTTACTAGTCTGATTTCCTACACTAGGCTCTTTGCTCTTTTTAGCCTTAGGAGATTTCTTCTCCTTTACCACTTTCTCAGGTGAAGCAGGTCTAGCAGTTTGAACATACAGAATGACCTTACTATTGTCAGCAGATATAAATTTCTCAGTATGGTTCAATTGTTGCTTATCCTGTTCTAAAGGTATCCTCTGTTTACTAGACATATGAGTGGATGCAACATATGATTTCTCATGAGACTCAATAACTTTTTCAAGTTCCATGATTTTTCCTTTATAAACTTCACATTCAGTTTTCAGAGATTCATGTTCTTGCTCAAGCTGTTTGTATTCAGCTGATTCTCTTGGCTTTTCAGCTAAAAGTTTCAGTGAACTATTTTGCTCTTTTAGCAATATCATCTCTTCCTTAAGCTTTTTATATGCTTCAGCAATACCAGTATTGTTAAGCATCATTTGTTCAAATGAACTAAATAATTCATTTTCAAGAGGAGTTACCTCATCCTCAGAGTCATCAGATTCCTTTGCCATCAGGCAGATAAGAGCAGGGTTCTCTTCATCAGAAGACTCTTCATCAGAAGTGTCTGAGTCTGAATCAGATGAGTAGACAGCAATCAGCTTCTCTGCCTCAGCTATCATTGCCTTGCCTCTCTGATGTTTTCTTTCTTTTCTGATTCTCTTCTCTTCCTCAGTGTACTTCTCTACTTTTGGATATGGGCAGTCTCTAATGAAATGTCCCAATTTCCTGCAGTTATAACACATTAGTTTTGCTTTATAATCATCCTTTTCTTGAGAAGAAGAGTTAGGTTTAGAAGTAGAAGCATTGTTGTATTTGTTCTTCATTTTTCTCTTGTAGAACTTCTTAAAATTGTTCATCAGCAATGCTACATCTCCAGCAGTGTACTCCTTTTTGTTGAGCAATGTGGCTTCATCAGATGAGTCCACTTCTTTGCTTCTTTGAGCTAGTCTTCTTTGATTTTCAGCAGCAACCAGGGCAGCTGTGGGTCCTGAAGTTGAGGTTTCTTCAATTCTCATTCTAGGCAGTTTATACTCGAATGCCTTGAGTACGGAAAACAGTTCTGTAAGAGAGATTTTTCCCAAATCTCTTGATTCTTCCATTGCTGTTACCTTCATGTTGAACTTAGGAGGTAAAGCCTTTAGTACTCTGACGGTGATTTCTTTGTCAGTAAAGGTTTTTCCCAACTTTAGAACTTCATTCAGTGTTCTGGTGAATCTGGTATCCATCTAATCAATGGTTTCTCCAGATTTCATCTTGAAGTTATCCAGTTTCTCCAAAGCAACAGTGAGCTGATGCTCTTTTATGGTATCATTTCCTTCACTCATATCTCTGACCTTGTCCCACATTTCCTTTGCAGTTTTGCAATGTTTGACCTTGTCAAACCGATCATTGTCCAGGGCTTTGGTCATGATAAATCTTCCGACCTTATCCAGATTGAAAAGCTTTATTTCTTCTGGAGTCATCTCATGAAGATCTTTTTCCACAACCGTATCAACTTCATTGATCTTTATGGTCTTTGTGAATCTGAATGGACCTTTAATGATACATGTATACATGTTATAATTATAAGCAGCAAGGAAAATCTCCATTCTGATTTTCCAATCCTCAAACGACATACCAGCAATGTGGGGAACATGGCTGATACAGTCCATTTTTCAAAAAGTTTTAATTTTTCAAAAAGATGCTCTTTTGAAAAGTTTTGAAAACCTTTGAAAAACACTTGGATCAAGCTCGTTGATCATGCAGCTGATTCTAATGAACCACCTGCTCTGATACCACTTGTTGGTCCCAAGTGGTCAGATGAGGTCTAGAGGGGGGGTGAATAGACCTCTGAAAAATTTTAGACTTAAAAACTTTTTCAGTCTTCTGTCAGCAGACTAAGCTGATGAAGAACAGTAAGCTTACTTTGCTGATCGTGAGTGAACAGCAGAGTGACCACTTATCTTATAACAACTTAGCTGTTTTTCAGCAAAACAGTTTTATCAAGAGTATACTTGCAGCGGATGTTTGAAAGTGTTTTTCACAAGTAGACTAAGTCCTTAAAAAGATTTTATCCCCAGTTTTAAAACTCCTTTTTAAAATCTTTCAATCAATTCAAAGTGTTTGCTTATGCAGTTTGAAATATGCAAGAAAAACTTAAATGCAAATCAACACAAAGAATTTTTATAGTGGTTATATGGATGAAAATCCTTTAGTCCACTCTTACAGATCACTTAGATTCTGGGTTATACTATAAACACAAAGTTTACAATATGTCTCCACTTATACCTAGACAACAAATGAAAAGGCTATAAGCTCACAATAGGAAATCACTCAGAAATCCTACCCTCTGAAGTTAAATCACTCACAAAGATGGATTTACACTTCGCACAACACTCAGCTAATACAAATCACTCAGAATGTATTTTCAATTTGAGCTTCAACTGGGTTTCTGTCAACAGATGACTTCCACCAGACGAGTGAGCTGTTCGAGCTTCTTGAGACTTAGATAATTTTTGCTTCAAAACGAAATCTCAGATTGTTGTTGTGTGTCTCGCTCGTTGAAATCAACTCTATTTATACTTGAATTTGAATTTATGACCGTTGAAGGAAATCACAAATCAAATCCATAGCCTTAGCCCGAAACCAGAACGGCTATCTGCTACAGTCCTTTTTTTGCTGTACTTTCTTGTAGCTGTATTAAATGCACTCTGCTGATCCGAGGATATTTTCAATCATTTGCCATTACTACCCTTCTCTTGCAGCATTTATTACACTAAGTGCATTTATTACCGTTGGACTAATCTCTTGATCTCTTCTACTCTGCTGATCGAAGCAACCCATCTGATAGTCACTCTGCTGATCAAACTCTGAGCTAATCTGATTTGAGTCAGCTGATGGTCTACCCTTCTGTTAGCTGTTTCAGCATGAGATCACTAGTCTTCTGGGCTTTGAACTTTGAACTCTTCTGATGTCTTCCTGTTCAAAATTCTTCTAAGGGAACTAAGCTTTCCATACTTAGCTGATTGTGATGTTTTGGAATTCATCAAAACCTTCCCTTAATTACTTATCTTCTTTGCACTTTATCTTCATCTTCATCCAACAATGGCTAAGGAATCTGATGACTCTAAGGATGAGGTAACTCCTCTTTAAAATGAATTGTTTAATTCATTTCAACAAATGATGTTAAATAATACTAGTATCACTGACGCATTTGCTAAGCTTAAGAAAGAGATGATGTTGTTGAGAGAGCAAAACAGTTCACTGAAACTTAAGGTTGAAAAACCAAAGGAATCAGCTGAATATAAACTGCTTGAGCAAAAGAATGAGTCTCTGAAAGCTGAATGTGAAGTTTATAAGGGTAAAATCATGGAACTTGAAAAAGTCATTGAGTCTCATGATAAATCATCTGTTGCATCCACTCACATATCTAGTAAACAGAAGATGCCTTTAGAACAGGACAAGTTAGAACTGAATTATACTGAAAAGTTCATATCTGCTGAAAATAGTAAGGTCATACTGTATGTTCAGACTACTAAATCTGCTTCACCCGAGAAAGAATTAAAGGAGAAGAAAACTCCTAAGGCTAAAAAGAGCAAATAGCCTAGTTTAGGAAAATAGACTGGTAAGACTAAATAGCTGAGTCCTAGGAAGTCTGCTGATAAAAGTAAAACCAAACCGACTAGTTATAAGACTAAGTCGTCTGTTAATGAGCAAACATCTAGTAAACCAAAGAAGCATAAGAATAAGAAAATTCAAAATGGTTGGTATGGAAATGAGTCATATTATGTACAACCTGCTGCATATCCTCCTATGTATCATGCACCTCAATTTCCAGCATACTATGCACCTTATCCTGCTCATCCAATGCATGCATATCCTACTTATCATGCATCTTATCCTGCTTATGAACATCATCCTTATCATACTGATTATCAACATAACAGATCTGCTGAATATGATGAAGATAAACCTGTTCCTGCTCCTGCAAAACCTAAGAAGCCTAAGAAGCCTAAGACTTCAACATCTTGGGTTGTCAAGGGTGGAACTAATCCTCTAGGACCCTCTCAATAAGGGTACCTAAAACAATTTTATTTTGTTTTGTAGGTTTGGATTAAGAGTAGGAGTAAAGTAGAGAAAATAGTGAATTAATTCAGTGAACCTTTTAACTCATTTACAATTTCCATATACGACATAATCTTTCCATCGATCAATCTCCCAGTCAAGACTTAAGGGTATGGTCTTTCATCGGTCTCCCTTTTATATTGTCTTGACCTTATGTATTCTGGTCTCGAAATAAATTCTCTTTGACTTAATCTTTATGAGCTACTTACATAAAGTCGTCAGATACCTTGGCCAAGGATTTTATCAGAATTAATTTCTCACAGAAATCCATAGGAGAATTTCCCAACCTATCAAGTCGGGTCAATGGATCCTTTGTTGATGATATGAATCTGCATATGAGTTCCTTCATACCCAACATGAGTTCACAGAGACCTTCTGGTGATCTCCAGTTAGTCGGAACTTATATCAAAGCATGAACGTTCTTGTACCAGATAAACCCTATCACCTCAAGTAGTTAGGGATCGTTCCTCGTATACTATTACAAATTGGAATAACTTAAACCCCGATATGCGACTACCGCTTCCATGGTGATTTATTTCCTAATTGGGGAATTCAGTGCGCTTGCCATCGCAGCAAGCCACCCACTTATGTGTATCGACTATCCCAGTCACGCTCGTGGACCCCAGCGTTCTCCAGTTCATCGGAGTATACACAATAGTGAGAGTCTAACCGAATCCAACGATGTCCTATCTCGATTGGATTCTACGACTCTTGAATATGTTCTAGATCACGGCCTTGGAGATCAGTCCACGGGTTGTCCCATAGCCCTGTGATCTAAGGACTTCTATCCTTATGCGTAGATAATTATTACATAAGATAAAGATGACCATTTAATAAAGTGCATTTATTAATCGAAATTGAATAGTTCCTTATTTATTACAATAAATGCTAGCCATACAGCTAGCTTGCAGGACACTATTTCTATCATTGACATCTTGATATAAAATCTTATCGATAAAATTTTTATAAGATATCTAACGTTGAATAACAAGTTAACACGTTGATAAAAAAAATGTGGATGAAAATCATTATCAATTATCTCAACATTGAATCAGACAGTAACATGTAGATAAAATTATTGTCAATAATCTTATCGAAATAATTTAACGCAATGCATGATTATTTAATATTTTTTAAATTAAATTTAATTTGTTTTACTTTTAAGTAAGCATTAATTTAATTTGAATTTAACCTAATTTAGATAAATTAATTTAAAATGATGCTCCATTTTTAATGCTTATTGCTGGAGTAAATTTTTTTTATGCAGGTACCAAAACACTGTAGCAGACATTAAAAAGTAATTTGATGTTGTTTTTTGATACTGTCTACTGGAGATGCTCTTATGGACCATTGCTCTTCCAATATAGTAAGTGCCTAATATGAAACTGACACATCAATAATAAAATATTAGACTTTTAAGCTTTGTACACATTAAATCCATATAATTATATATAAATTGTATTTCTAAAACCCTTCGTATTCGATCAAATCACTTAAGTGAGTTTTGTGCCTTGAATAAATAGTTGACCCCTATGTTATGATTACCACATGTTAGTCCGGAAGCTAGGAAATTGCTAATATTTCTCCTAACAACAAAAAAAGTTATTTGAGCCTTGAGCACATTATTCTTCATAGCCCGTTTGCAAAGGCTGTTTTAGTGAAGTTGATATATAATTAAAAATACATGTTTACAAATTTAACATGTTATTATATTGTATGTTATTTACATTATTTAGATTATCATATTAAGTCGATGTTAAAAATGTCAAAAATTATATTTTTTGGATGCAAAGTGCCAACATTCTATATTTTCAGTGTGCTAAGCGTTAAAATCTATACTTTTAGGGTGCAAAGTGCAAAATCAATTCGAAAATGACTATTCTAATCTTCCATCAATGATTCTTAAAAACACACACTAGGTGCAAAGTCCCAACTAAATTATATTTCAAGGTGCAACGTGCTAAAAGTTTTAAGTTAAGGTGCAAAGTGCTAAAACTCTATAATTTCAGGGTGCAAAGTGACAAGAGCCAAAAATACTACTATATTTATTCAGTTTTGGAATTTCTTAACTTTCAGTATCTTCTTTAAATAAATTGGTCATGTCTAATCAAATTTTTAAATCCAATTTCACTTCAAGGTTGAGTTTGACCTAGAGAACCGAAAAACAATTGTAGAAAAAATAATTTTACTAAAATAAATTTTTGCAATAATTGATTATATAAAAATTAATTATAGAATAATAACTTTGCAAAAGTAACAATTTAGTAGCTTCTGAAATAATTTAATTTTTTGCTTCTGAAGATTTCAAAAAGGATCATGACATTTGGGGTCAAACAACATAAAAATTACAATTGACCAAAAATAATTTTTATAATTAGGATCAAAAACATTAAAAATCACATTAAGAGTGTAAAGTGTTTTTAAGAGCTCACACCGCTCACTCTAAATTATACAGACCAATTAAATCGAAATTACTCCAATTCCAATCTTTGTAAGGGGACTATCCAATTAAATATTTTTTTTCTTTAATTAGTTGAACTAGCTAATCGATATTATAGTAATTAGCTAGATAATATTACGTGAAATCCCAACATTATAGAGGTTGTGGGTTTTTTCTTTCCTTAATGTGAATTTTTTCTTTTAATTTATTATTTGCATTTGCTTTTATTTATTGAATTGATTTTCATGTGATGTTGTAATGATGATTTATAGATATATTTACCATTTAAAAAAATTGTATACTTAATATTCATCGAATAGGATTTTGCCAAACTATACATTTTCAGTAGAATAAGGAAGGACCACATGTTTTTATTTTTAATAGTCCGAGTTTTTGAATTGAAGTTTGAAAGTATATACCTAAATCAATCAACGAAAGGATTAAAACAAATTGAATGTTTTTTCATTAACTTTGTGAAATATCAAATTCCCGTTTGTAATTTATCCAATGTATACAGCTAAACACACAATTCTATATCACATCAAATAACTAGCGTGAGTTTGCTCCAATAAGTGAGACTTTTAAGTTATATAAAAATATTTAGACCTCTCAAAATTTAAAATGGTAAATTTATATAAAATTAATTTTAGTCAAATGTCATTTTTATTGCGCATTTTCTTTTTATAGAAATCATTTGTATACGTATTGTTTTTTACCACCAAAAATATATTTAACAATTATTTAATTTATTTCCAAAAAATGATTCAAGAATTCAATAATCCAAACATGATTTTCTAAATAAACTTAAAGCAATTATCATATACCACCTTTGTACTTAAAAACAAATTAAATACTGTGAAGAATGACCAATCCCGATAACATCAAATTTCCTAAACAAACGAATCAAGAATCCAATCCAATTATTTTCAACACATGATCATTTCCTAAATAACCAATTCAAATCAATACACATAGTTTATTCATCCACATCTCCACCCTATATAAACCACAACACATTCCCACTAACCAACACACTTTTAAATATAATTCCAAGGAAAAACAAAGATGGCACCAAAAACCTTGAATATTGTTATTTCCCCCCTCATCTTAGCCCTAACCCTTCATCTCTTCATATCATCTTCACTGGCTCAAGAAGAAGCCCGTAAGGCCGCCCGACCAGTACTGCTTTACATCACTAGTGCTTTTCCTAAAAGTAAGAATTTGCCTATTGTCACAGTTCATTTCAGTGGGCAAATTTACACAAGCTTTCAACTTAGCCCCGGCCAACAATCTCATCTTACAATCGATAAACCCGGCCGCATATTAGATGGTCTGGCAGACTATGGCAACCACTTTACTGCTTTTAAGGCCTATGATCCCGCCAGGGACAAAGGCCATGCAGCCGTATACTGGAAGGTTGATGACTGGGGATTTTCTATTAGTTATGATAACATAAAATGGACAAAAGTGTCTGAATGGGAAACAGAATGATTAGTTGCATGTTTCATTTTAATTAACTTATAAATAAAACTGCTTCAATTCTTCCAGGTTACTCTAAGTTTTATGTTGATTGAGAAGTATCTTAAATTTTGTGCTTACAATTAAACTGAATATATATTTGAAGGTTTGAATGATGTGTGTCGATCATCAATTCATAAGTTATATATAAAATCAGACTTGTAAAACCTTTTCATTTAAGATCGTCACAATCACAGAAAATAGTTATAATTATTGATCGTCTATTGAACATTCGACTCTCCTTAATCATTTTTTGTGTGTGGATCAAAATTTTATTACAAAGTTATGGTGTGTAAGGTTGAGGAGGAATAAATTCAGTCACAATCTCAAAGTTACCCATAACAATTTTATGCCACCCCAGGATTTGAAATTGATTACTTATTCTATTGGTTCTTAAACGTTTTAAAAAATAAAAGGAATATTGTAAGAAGATTGTTCTATTCTCTCTTTGTTTCCATTACCTTACCAAATCATAACGAAAATTTCGATTTTTACGTCTCGGTATCCAGTCAAGACTTAGGTCTTAATTGAGGGGTCCTTTGGGTTCGAGCTTACACATTTTTATGTTGTATCTTGGGTTGTAATGGACTGGATATCAATTTGAATTTCATTCGATTAGGGCTTTTATTCAATTAGATATTCAATGGATCAGGTTCCTAATTCAAAATTTATGGAGCCAATATGAACTAAGTCAATCAGATCCATTAATAATCGGCGTGTGCCAAAAAGTAAAAAAATTTGTATATATATACATAAAATTTTATTAAGTAACTGCTTTTGCTTTAAGTAATATTCATTGAATATAGTGTCCTAAGTGTCAAAATGATGCCAAAATCTGCTACAGTAGAGACACTATTACTGGACTTAAATTTAAGTCCAACACTTTTTGGCATCAAAAGTGATGCCGAGACAATGGGCATTACTTTTTGTCTGGAATTTAAAAACGGTTATTTGTCCTTCCCAATTCTACCAAACGACTTATATTTTCAAATTTTGCAAAAGTATAAAAAATTTCAACTATTAAAATGGCCACATATTTTAATTAAAATACTCAAGTTCAATAATCACCAGCAAAAGAATCAGATAAAGTTAATTTACGATAAAAAAATCTTATCTATAAAAATCATCATCATATATATATATCTCAATGTTGAATCACAAAATGACACCTTGATATAAAATCTTATCGATAAAATTTTTATAAGATATCTAACGTTGAATAACAAGTTAACACGTTGATAAAAAAAAATGTGGATGAAAATCATTATCAATTATCTCAACATTGAATCAGACAGTAACATGTAGATAAAATTATTGTCAATAATCTTATCCAAATAATTTAACGCAATGCACGATTATTTAATATTTTTTAAATTTAATTTAATTTGTTTTACTTT
The DNA here is from genome assembly GCA_038501285.1 of Penstemon eatonii. Taxonomy (NCBI): domain Eukaryota; kingdom Viridiplantae; phylum Streptophyta; class Magnoliopsida; order Lamiales; family Plantaginaceae; genus Penstemon; species Penstemon eatonii. The sequence goes on from CM076713.1 coordinate 6,816,624, forward strand.
TAAGTAAGCATTAATTTAATTTGAATTTAACCGAATTTAGATAAATTAATTTAAAATGATGCTCCATTTTTAATGCTTATTGCTGGAGTAAATATTTTTTATGCAGGTACCAAAACATTGTAGCAGACATTAAAAAGTAATTTGATGTTGTTTTTTTATGTTGTCTGCTGGAGATGCTCTTAGGGACCATTGCTCTTCCAATATAGTAACTGCCTAATATGAAACTGACACATCAATAATAAAATATTAGACTTTTAAGCTTTGTACACATTAAATCCATATAATTATATATAAATTGTATTTCTAAAAACCCTTCGTATTCGATCAAATCACTTAAGTGAGTTTTGAGCCTTGAATAAATAGTTGACCCCTATGTTATGATTACCACATGTTAGTCCGGAAGCTAGGAAATTGCTAATATTTCTCCTAACAACAAAAAAAGTTATTTGAGCCTTGAGCACATTATTCTTCATAGCTCGTTGACAAAGGCTGTTTTAGTGAAGTTGATTTATAATTAAAAATACATGTTTACAAATTTAACATGTTATTATATTGTATATTATTTACATTATTTAGATTATCATATTAAGTCGATGTTAAAAATGTCAAAAATTATATTTTTTGGGTGCAAAGTGCCAACATTCTATATTTTCAGTGTGCTAAGCGTCAAAATCTATACTTTTAGGGTGCAAAGTGCAACATCAATTCGAAAATGACTATTCTAATCTCCCATCAATGAAATTTTCTTAAAAACACACACTAGGGTGCAAAGTCCCAACTAAATTATATTTCAAGGTGCAACGTGCTAAAAGTTTTAAGTTGAGGTGCAAAGTGCCAAAACTCTATAATTTCAGGGTGCAAAGTGACAAAAGCCAAAAATCCTACTATATTTGTTCAGTTTTGGAATTTCTTAACTTCAGTATCTTCTTTAAATAAATTGGTCAGGTCTAATCAAATTTTTAAATCCAATTTCACTTCAAGGTTGAGTTTGACCTAGAGAACCGAAAAACAATTGTAGAAAAAATAATTTTACTAAAATAATTTTTTGCAATAATTGATTATATAAAATTAATTATAGAATAATAACTTTGCAAAAGTAACAATTTAGTAGCTTATGAAATAATTTAATTTTTAGCTTCTGAAGATTTCAAAAATGATTATGACATTTGGGGTCAAATAACATAAAAATTACAATTGACCAAAAATAATTTTTATAATTAGGATCAAATACTTTAAAAATCACATTAAAAGTGTAAAGTGTTTTTAAGAGCTCACACCGCTCACTCTAAATTATACAGACCAATTAAATCGAAATTACTCCAATTCCAATCTTTGTAAGGGGACTATCCAATTAAATATTTTTTTTCTTTAATTAGTTGAACTAGCTAATCGATATTATAGTAATTAGCTAGATAATATTACGTGAAATCCCAACATTATAGAGGTTGTGGGTTTTTTCTTTCCTTAATGTGAATTTTTTCTTTTAATTTATTATTTGCATTTGCTTTTATTTATTGAATTGATTTTCATGTGATGTTGTAATGATGATTTATAGATATATTTACCATGTAAAAAAATTCTATACTTAATATTCATCGAATTGGATTTTGTCAAACTATACATTTTAAGTAGAATAAGGAATGACCACATGTTTTTATATTTAATAGTCCGAGTTTTTGAATTGAAGTTTGAAAGTATATACCTAAAGTAATCCACGAAAAGATTAAACAAATTGAATGTTTTTTCATTAACTTTGTGAAATATCAAATTCCCGTTTGTAATTTATCCAATGTATACAGCTAAACACACAATTCTATATCTCATCAAATAACTAGCGTGAGTTTGCTCCAATAAGTGAGACTTTTAAGTTATATAAAAATATTTAGACCTCTCAAAATTTAAAATGGTAAATTTATATAAAATTAATTTTAGTCAAATGTCATTTTTATTGCGCCTTTTCTTTTTATAGAAATCATTTGTAAACGTATTGTTTTTTACCACCAAAAATATATTTAACAATTATTTAATTTATTTCCAAAAAATGATTCAAGAATTCAATAATCCAAACATGATTTTCTAAATAAACTTAAAGCAATTATCATATACCACCTTTGTACTTAAAAACAAATTAAATACTGTGAAGAATGACCAATCCCGATAACATCAAATTTCCTAAACAAACGAATCAAGAATCCAATCCAATTATTTTCAACACATGATCATTCCCTAAATAACCAATTCAAATCAATACACATAGTTTATTCATCCACATCTCCACCCTATATAAACCACAACACATTCCCACTAACCAACACACTTTTAAATATAATTCCAAGGAAAAACAAAGATGGCACCAAAAACCTTGAATATTGTTATTTCCCCCCTCATCTTAGCCCTAACCCTTCATCTCTTCATATCATCTTCACTGGCTCAAGAAGAAGCCCGTAAGGCCGCCCGACCAGTACTGCTTTACATCACTAGTGCTTTTCCTAAAAGTAAGAATTTGCCTATTGTCACAGTTCATTTCAGTGGGCAAATTTACACAAGCTTTCAACTTAGCCCCGGCCAACAATCTCATCTTACAATCAATAAACCCGGCCGCATATTAGATGGTCTGGCAGACTATGGCAACCACTTTACTGCTTTTAAGGCCTATGATCCCGCCAGGGACAAAGGCCATGCAGCCGTATACTGGAAGGTTGATGACTGGGGATTTTCTATTAGTTATGATAACATAAAATGGACAAAAGTGTCTGAATGGGAAACAGAATGATTAGTTGCATGTTTCATTTTAATTAACTTATAAATAAAACTGCTTCAATTCTTCCAGGTTACTTTAAGTTTTATGTTGATTGAGAAGTATCTTAAATTTGGTGCTTACAATTAAACTGAATATATATTTGAAGGATTTGAATGATGTGTGTCGATCATCAATTCATAAGTTATATATAAAATCAGACTTGTAAAACCTTTTCATTTAAGATCGTCACAATCACAGAAAATAGTTATAATTATTGATCGTCTATTGAACATTCGACTCTCCTTAATCATTTTTTGTGTGTGGATCAGAATTTTATTACAAAGTTATGGTGTGTAAGGTTGAGGAGGAATAAATTCAGACACAATCTCAAAGTTATCCATAACAATTTTATGCCACCCCAGGATTTGAAATTGATTACTTATTCTATTGGTTCTTAAACGTTTTAAAAAATAAAAGGAATATTGTAAGAAGATTGTTCTATTCTCTCATTGTTTCCATTACCACCAAATCATAACGAAAATTTCAATTTTTACGTCTCGGTCACCAGTCAAGACTTAGGTCTGAATTGAGGGGTCCTTTGGGTTCGAGCTTACACATTTTTATGTTGTATCTTGGGCTGTAAATGGACTGGATGTCAATTCGAATTCCACTTGATTAGGGGTTTTATTCAATTAGATATTCAATGGATAAGGTTCCTAATTCGAAATTTATGGAGGTAATATGAACTAAGTCAATCAGATCCATTAATAATCGGCGTGTGCCAACAAGTAAAAAAATTTGTATATATATACATAATATTTTATTAAGATTATTAATATCCCGTTTTATAATTTATTCAAGGGTGAATTACATTTCCTCCCCTTAAAGTATGATGGTGATATCAGTTGCCTCCTAAAGTATCAATTGTAACATTTACCCCCGATTTGTTAAAATTTTGTAGTGTTTATTCCAAAACTACCCCCATTCCTTTCATAAATACTAATTTCTTTATTACTTTATCAAAATAAAATTGTATCTTTATTAATTATGGATCCATTCATCCACCAAACAACATTATGTTTTATTTTCTTTATTTATTTTGTTACCTTCCTTTTTTCGATTTTTTTTCTTCATTTTCATCTCATTTGTTTTATAACCGAAGGAAACAAAAAGAATGAAGAAATTGAAACATAATATTGTTTGGTGAATGGATGGATGAATTCATAATTAATAATTAATAAAGATTTTATTTTTTGATAAAGGAATGAAGAAATTAAAACATAATATTATTTGGTGTTAAACTTGAATTTTGCAAGAAATAATTTGAAGGAGAATTAATCAACATTTTGAATAATAATTCGTGCTGAATATAAATGAGATAATTATCACCAAATAAAAACTTAGAAAATATAAAGAAAAAATTTGAGATAGAAATAAAAAAATTGAAACATAAAATAAAGAAAACAAAAATAAAGAAAAAAGTGAGATGAAAATAAAGAAAATTTAAGACCATAAAATCGAAGGAAACAAAAAAAATGAAGAAATTAAAATATAATGGTGTTTGGTGGATGAATGGATTCATGATTAATAAAGAGATAAATTTATTTTAATAAAGAAATTTATTATTTATGTAAAGCAGCGGGAGTATTTTTGGAATAAAAACTATAAAATTATAACAAAGAGATGTAAGTGTTACAACTGATACTTTAGGGGGATAAGTGATACCCACCATATACTATATACTTTAAGGGAGTAAACTGTATTTCACCCTTTATACAATGTATACAGCTAAACACACAATTTTATATCACATCAAATAATTAGCGTGAGTTTGCTCCAATAATTGAGACTTTTAAGTTATATAAAAATATTTAGACCTCCCTAAATTTAAAATGGTAAATTTATATAAAACTAATTTTAGTCAAATTTCATTTTTATTGCTTTTGAGTTTGACCACCAAAATTGTATATAACCGACATTGTGTCCATAAAAGCAATTTGCGCACATGCAATCATTTTGAGTTTTAAAATTGTAAATGATTCAAGAATTCAATAATCCAAACATGATTTCCTAATAAGCTTTTCAATAAAGCAAGTATCATTTACCAATATAGAATCCAATCCCCAGTTATATGTTTTCAACACATGATTTCCTAACTAACCGATTCAAATCAATGCACATACTTTATCCATCCACATATCCGCCCTATATAAACCACAACACGTTCCCACAAACCAACACATGCACCTTTAAATATAATTCCAAGGAAATTAAACCAAATATGGCACCAAGATTAATCTTGAATATTAGTATCATTTCCCCCCTCATCTTAGCCCTCCTAACCCTTCATCTCTCCATATCATCATCACTCGCTCAAGAAGAAGCCCCCTGCAAGGCCGCCCGACCAGTACTGGTTTACATCACAAACGCGTTTCCTCAAAATAAGAATTTGCCTATTGTCAATGTTGATTATTGGAAGAATTGGGGATTGGAATTTTGATTTTGGGATTTAGGTTTTAGAAGAGAACGGGAACAACATTTTACCGTTTTATTTTATTTTTCTTTTCTTTTGTTTTTTTGTTGTTTCCTGTATTTATTTTTGTGTTCACACTTGGGCAACCGCCTATCTCTTGTATATATAAGTCTAGGTTCGATCATAGTTTGTAACATACAGAATCATTTTTTCATTTGAATAGAATTTCACAATTCTTCTTCAACTTTTCTCTCTAAACATATAAAACTTATACATACAAATATATCTACAATATTATGAATACCATAGAATTTAACATGGTATCAGTAGGTTTTTGATTCTTCCGCACCAATCTCTGCAATTTTTTGTTGTGTTCTTGAAGATCATCTTCTTTTTTCTTCACTGTTTAGGAGTTTTATCTTCAAATTCTGAAAACTGTCACTCTGTTCTTGTGATTTTCTTCATCATCTCTATTTCTTGAAGTTTTATCTTCAATTCTGCCTTGTTTGGCTTCGGTTCTTGGAAGTTCTGTCTTCCCACTATCTTCTTGATAACTTCATTCTTTATCCATGTCTGATTCAACACCCACGATCACCTCTTCCACCATTGGAAGTTCTCGCACCAGACTGCCTTTGGAAGATCCTACAAGTCCTTTCTTCTTGCATCCCTCTGATGGACCTGGTGCTCTCATTGTTCAGAATAAATTGACTGGAGAAATTACACGACTTGGGCTAGATCCATGTCCTTGGCCCGAAACATTAAACACAAGATAGGATTTATTAATGGTTCTATCACTGATCCTGGTTTTGATGACCTAATTAAACAAGATTCTTGGTCAAGAAATAATGATATAGTTGTATCATGGATTTTGAATTCTGTTTCATCAGAGATTCATTCAAGTATTATTCATACAACCATTGCAAAAGAAATTTGGGATGATTTAAAGATCAGATTTCAACAAAGTAACGGTCCTAGAGTTTCTCAACTACGAAGGGACCTTGTTACTCTACAACAAGACAATCAATCTATCAACATGTATTTTACACGGCTGAAGTCCATTTGGGATGAACTTCTTACATATAGACTTGCTATGGCATCCTGTCCCTCCAATTGTGGCAATGCACAGAAGATACATCATCATCACCAAGAGGAGTACATTATGCCCTTTTTGCAGGGATTAAACTCATCTTTTGATACACTCAGGGAGCAGATTCTTCTTATGGATCCTATGCCACCTATTAGCAGAGTTTTTGCCTTAGCCACTCAGGCTGAAAGGCAAAGGATGTTTGGCCAGAAACCCACACTGGACATATACAATACTATGGCTTTTGCTACCAGAAACAATAACCCTCAGCCACAAAACCCATCCACTCGCCCATATAATCAGTTTAAACAAAATCCCTCATCTACCAACTCTAACAATTCTTTCAAAAAGAAAGAAAAGCCTACTTGTGCTCACTGCCATACCCAGGGGCATACAATTGACAAATGTTATAAGCTTCATGGATATCCCCCTGGTTTTCAATCTAAATTCAAAACTCAGAATTCTCAAACCTCAAAACAGAACCCTATCAATCAAGTTTATGATCAGAATCCATCCTATTATTCACAAACTCAACCACAGCAGGATTCTTATTCCACTGACACTCAAATCTACTCAAATTGCTCCATTGCTACAAAGTTTGAGTGCAGATCAGTGTTAACAACTAATGAACCTATTTGCCACTCAGCTGAATCATTCTAATTTTGCTATTCAGTCTCAAAATGACACAACACACATATCCTGTGTATCTGGTATATGTTCCAACTCTACTAATATTTCTTTTAGTTCTTTTCATGATACTTGGATCCTGGATTCAGGGGCTTCCAAGCATATATGCAATAACAAAACCTCTTTTACTAAACTAATACCTGTCACTAATGCCAAGGTTATTTTACCTGATTCTTCTATATTTCCAGTTCAAGAAATAGGTGATGTTTTAATTGGTAATTTTGTTTTACAGAATGTTTTTTATATACCTAAGTTTAAGTTTAATCTAATCTCTATTAGTGAGCTTTTAGGTCAGCAAGATTTAGTCATTAAATTCACAAAAGGATTCCTTCCTTATTCAGGACATTCAAATGAGGATGATTGGAAAGGGTAACATCAACCAAGGACTTTATATTTTGGATTTCCAGTCCTCTCAAAATAAGAATGACAAGACTCAGTTGACTGCCTTATGCAACAACGTGGATTCCATCACATGGCATAGAAGATTGGGCCACCTACCTTTCAAGACTATGAACTGGCTTAGGAATGATATAGTTTTAGATAATATTTCTACTTGTAATTCTAATCCATGCTACATTTGTCCTTTAGCTAAACAAAAGAGACTTTCATTTCCTAAATCTGTAACTATATCTACTTTTGCTTTTGAATTAATTCATTGGAACATATGGGGACCTTTTCATACCCCTTCTATTAATGGTTTCGGATATTTTGCCACCATAGTAGATGATTTTTCCAGATTTACTTGGGTTTGTTTTTTAGTTAATAAATCTGACATGACTACTGTTTTATCTGATTTTTTAACTATGGTTCAAAATCAATTCAATTGTACTTTAAGACATTTAGAAGTGATAATGCACATGAATTACTTTTTACTGATTTATTTCAAAAACATGGCATTTTACCCCAATTTTCATGTGTTGAGACCCCTCAACAAAATTCTATTGTTGAAAGGAAACATCAACACTTACTTAACATTGCCAGGGCACTTTATTTTGAATCTAAGGTACCTATTAATTTGTGGAATGAGTGTATCACTACTGCTGCTTTTCTGATTAACAGGACTCCATCAAAGGTTTTAAATTTTCAATCACCTTATCAATTACTATTTAATAAACAGGTTGATTATAGTATTCTTAGGACTTTTGGTTGTTTAGCTTTTGCATCTACTTTAAAAAATGGGAGAACTAAATTTGATCCTAGGGCTAGACTTTGTAGTTTTATTGGATATCCTTTTGGGACCAAAGGATACAAATTATATGATCTTCAAACTAATGAAGTTTTTATTCTCATAACTCTTCTATGAATAATGTTGATGATAATATTTTTCCTGTTTCTAATAGTCCTATTCCTTCTTATGACTCTGATTTTCTTAGTTCTGTTGACAATGATCTTCCTAATACTGTTCCTCTTGATGGTATTTCTTCTAATTCTTCTAACAATGCAGATGTTTCTGAAACTAATATTAGAAAGTCTACTAGGGTTTCTAGGAAACCTTATTACTTATCTGATTATCACTGTAATTCATTGTTAGGTTCTCATTCAAGATATCCTTTAAGTAAGGTCTTACAATATGGTAATCTATCAGCCACACATAAAAATTTTGTTCTTAACATATCTTCTGAACATGAACCTTTATTTTATCATCAAGCTGTTACTCAACATAAATGGAGGGATGCCATGTCTGCTGAAATTACAGCTTTGGAAGATAATCATACTTGGAAGGTTGTACCCTTACCCCTAGGCAAAAAGTCTATTGGGTGCAAATGGGTTTACAAAATAAAACGGAAACCTGATGGTTCAATTGATAGATATAAATCCAGACTGGTTGCAAAAGGTTATACTCAATTAGAGGGCATAGACTATAATGAGACCTTTTCTCCTGTGGCTAAACTTGTTACTGTAAAAGTTCTGTTACCTTTAGCAGCTATTCAGAATTGGGAGTTATGTCAATTAGACATAAATAATGACTTCTTATATGGAGATTTGGATGAGGAGGTTTTTATGGATTTACCATTAGGTTATTCTAAACAATTCTCAACTACAGGTTCATGTAAACTTGTATGCAGGTTACAAAAATCTTTATATGGCCTAAAACAGGCATCAAGGCAGTGGAACACTAAGTTCACTGAAAGCCTTCTTGATTTTGGTTTTGTTCAATCTAAGTCTGATTATTCCCTTTTTACAAAGGGTACATGTAATTCTTCTATTGCCCTTTTACTTTATGTTGATGATATTGTGTTAGCTGGTCCAAATCTTGCTCAAATAACAGTTCTTAAAGATTTTCTTCATACAAGATTCAAGTTTAAGGATATGGGCAAACTTAAATATTTTTTAGGCTTAGAGGTTGCAAGATCATCTAAGGGGATTTGTCTTAATCAAAGACAATATACTTTACAAATTTTGGAAGAAACTGGCTATTTAGGTTCAAAACCCTTGGTTTTACCTATGAATCCTAAGGCTAAATTTAATAGTGAGGATGGTCCTTTATTAGATGATATGACACAGTTTAGAAGGCTCATTGGTAGATTACTTTATCTTACTATAACTAGGCCTGATATCTGTTTTGCTGTACACAAGTTAAATCAGTATGTTTCTAAGCCTAGACTACCTCATTTACAAGCTCTACATCACATACTTAGGTATTTGAAATCTGGTCCAGGTAAGGGACTTTTCTTTTCTGCTAACTCTAAACTAACTCTCAAATGTTTTTCTGATGCAGATTAGGCATCCTGCCCAGACACCAGAAGATCTACAACTGGCTTTTGTGTTTTCATAGGAGACTCACTCATTTCTTGGAAGTCCAAGAAACAAGTAACCATTTCCAGATCCTCTGCTGAAGCTGAAGCAGAGTACAGGGCCATGGCCTCTGTAACCAGTGAGATAGTCTGGTTACAGCAATTATTCAAGGATTTGCAGATTTCTATTTCTTATCCTACTTTATTATTTTGTGACAATAACTCTGCCATACACATAGCAAATAAGCCTATTTTTCACGAACGAACTAAGCACATTGAAATCGATTGACATTTCATAAGAGAGCAAATAACCAAGAAGAAGATTAAATTATTGCCTATTAACACTGAATTTCAAATCGCAGATGTTTTAACTAAAGCTTTGCAATTACCTCGTTTTACGCAGCTCATTTCCAAGTTGCAGCTTTTGGACATCCACGCACCTCTTCCAGCTCCAGCTCCGGATCCTTCTCGTGCATCGTCCCTAGCTTCAGCTCCGGATCCTCCTTGTGCTTTGTCCCCAGCTTCAACTTGAGGGGGGAGTATTGGAAGAATTGGGGATTGGAATTTTGATTTTGGGATTTAGGTTTTAGAAGAGAACGGGAACAACATTTTACCGTTTTTCTTTTTTTTTTTGTTATTTCCTGTATTTATTTTTGTGTTCACACTTGGGCAACCGCCTATCTCTTGTATATATAAATCTAGGTTCGATCATAGTTTGTAACATACAGAATCATTTTTTTCATTTGAATAGAATTTCACAATTCTTCTTCAACTTTTCTCTCCAAACATATAAAACTTATACATACAAATATATCTACAATATTATGAATACCATAGAATTTAACATTGATTTCAAGTTAGGGCCCAAAAACATAAACTTTCAACTTAGTCCCGGCAAACAATCTCATCTTACGGTCAATCCACCCAGCCTCATTTTATTTGGTTCTGGAATTTACGGCTCGCGTTACTTTGCTTCGTTTCAGGCCTATGATCAAACCAGGGACATATTCCATACAACCGTGTACTGGAAGGTTGATGACTGTGGATTTTCTATTAGTTATAATAACAAGCGTTGGAAACAAGTGTCTGCTTGGGAAACATAATGATTAATTGCATGTTTCATTTTAATTTAATTTATAAATAAAATTGCTACTTCAACTCCACTTTGCTAATTATAAGTTTTATGTCGATCAAGATATATATATTTTAAATTTGGTGTTTATAATAAAATATTGGACCTTTAAGTTTGGTACATATTAAATCCATATAATTATATATAAATTGTATTTCTAAAACCTTTCATATTCGATCAAATCACTTAAGTGAGTTTTGTGTCTTGAATAAATAGCTGACCCGTATGTTATGATTACCACATGTTAGTCCGGAAGCTAGAAAATTGCTAACAATTCTTCTAACAACAAAAAAAGTTAATTATTTGAGCCTTGAGCACATTTTTCTTCATAGCTCGTTTGCAAAGGCTGTTTTAGTGAAGTTGATTTATAAGAAAATAAAATAAAATAAAAAAAGTTCGAAGAAAATTGAATAAAAAGAAGTATTTACCAAAATTTGTCTGAAGCCCTTAGCAGACTTTCCTCAATTAATTATTATATTCCTTTTTGGGAATTTTCCTTCCTTTCCAGCCGTGCAGCTCATCTCAATTTTCAAATAAACAAATACAGCAAAATCAATCTTAATTTTTTCTTGGAAGTTTACTTTCAATTACTATTTTCGTCCTTCTACCATTTCTTCTCGCTTAAATATTAAATCTCGAAACCCTACATCAATTATCGAATCCAAGGTAAAATATGCTCACCCCTCGATTTCCTGTAAAACTATGGACTCTGAGATCTATTCATGTGGCGCTTTAATTTCTTTCTTTAATCATCCTATTTTATTTGTGATCAATTTTTTTTCTTTTTTTTGCAGCGGTAGGAGATCAAATAAGTTATGTTGGGTGTTTTAAGGCGGAAAGCCGCCTCCGGCGCCTCATCTGCTTCGGTACTTACCTTAATTATCTCCATCTAAGTTCATATGTCGATTATGTTATGTATTCTGCACATATTGATGGTGGGATATAGCATACCTCCATAATTAGATTTCTGTAGGTGCTGATAACAATTGATTATATCTGTATTTGTAATATCTGACGGTTTTAGTTTATTTTTATTTGGGTAAACAAAGCTAATGATCTTCCTTATCATTAACTTTTTATGTAGTCGTTTTGTATGTATATTTTTTTTTCACGTTTGTCTCCATTACGGGGTATTTGTTTCAGTTTAGACCTTTTCAGGCGGTTAACGGCCGCGTCGAGCTCACACGTGCTTATTCTTGAGGGTATTTTTATCGTTCACTATAATAGTGTTGCACTCAAGCACTCAAGTCCTTATAAAACCTGTTAGTATCAGTTAGTCCCTTGCCTCTTTTTAGAAGTAATAATTTCAAATAACATAATGAAGTCATTTAAAATTATCTTTATCAAAATCATTGAAAAATTTTTTGGGAAAAAAAAAAATTAATGATTCACCTATTTGTATCAATATAAATTAAAAAATAATTAAAAGAATACAAAATTAGGATTAAAAATATTCAGAACAAAAATGTTTCACCTATTTGTATCAATATAAATTTTCAAATAATTTAAAAAATAAAAAAAACCAGCAACGCAGCCACTTTTCTTATTTTTTTTGTTTGAAAATTTATTTTATTTCTATTTCATTTATTATTTGAATTTTTAAATTTTGATTTGTTTATTAAATTGTTAATTGGGCTAACAAATGTAAATGTTTGCAAACCTCAAGCGAGGTCTCAGTAATTATGATTGTCCGGAGATAATGGACACAAATTACACAAAATCCCAGGGAAGGTCCTTGTAATTAAAACAAATTGGAAGAGTATTTATTGCATGATTAAGAACAATTGAACATTTACTGTTCCGATGCAATATGCAGAAGAAATTTTTTCAATTAATTTTTTGCTTGTAAGGTCAAGCTGGGATCTTAGAGTCAATTACAATTCATTAATGTTATATGTGCAGCAAATTTACAAAATAATTTCCCTACTTCGGGCCTTCCAAAAAGATTAAACGATTTTTATTTTTTGAAATTATTATTTTTCATAAAAGCCAGGGACTAAATTGATACAAACAAGTTTTATGGGGGACTTAAGTGTAATACTATCATAGTCAATGGACGAAAATGCCCTCAAGAATATGCACGTGTGGGTCACGTTAGCTTGCCGATGCCGTTGACCCGCTGAAAAAGTCCGAAGTGAAACAAATAACCGTAATGGAGACTAATGTGGAAAAAAAACACGAGAATGACTGCTCTATAAAAAGTTAATGATAAGGGAGACCATTAGTGGTGTTTACCCTTTTTATTAGAAAGATATTTTAGTACTAGAAGAAATACACTGAGTAATATGATATGAAAGCTTTATCATATCAAAATTACAAACAATCAAGTCAGAGGGTTAGAAAGTTTGACCTCTCATGGAAGCAAAATGGCAATGGTGGACTTAGGGATATGAACAGGCAGAATATGTGTATAAACTCTGTTCCCCATTGCTTTGGAACAGGTGTATGGAAAATCGTTGTACAAGTTTAAGCCTGCAATGCCTACTCCAAGAGTGTGTTCTGCCCTGCCTGAGGAGGTACTTTTTGTATTTACTTATGTAAAATTATCATCAAGCATGTAATGAAGAAAATGTAGAGATGTACTATCAGTCGTTATTTTGCTTAATATACTTGGACATGACACAACTAAAGAGAGAGTATTAGTCTAATTTGGTTGTAGGCATGGTCAATGGGATATTTGATTCAGTTTTATCTCAACTTTTGTCTAATTTTATGATTCGAGCTGGTGTTCCATTAGGTATGGAAGTGTATGGATGTGATTTCTCTCATATGTATCTGTTTTTATATATCTTTATGTATATTACTACAGGGCTCATGTGTAACATATGCTTTCACAATAGTTTTATGCTATGTGCGTATTTTTTTAATAGAAAACGTGGTGTGTTCTTGGGACTTTAGTTGAAACTTTGGTTTGTTTGATAAAAGAACATAATGAAGGTAGTCTAATTGTATTTGGTCATTCATGTCATTTTCTCTTATATTATGAACAGATCAACCATTATCCCAGGGAATTTGGCCATGTTCGAAATTTCTGTCACATTCCCTTGGCTGGTACGACTTTCTTGTTACGTGCTTCTGTAGCTCAAACCTTTCAGTACATCATTTCACATCAAATCTGATCTTGTCTATTCCAAATTGAAATTTTTTACAGGACGCACAATGAGTGTGATGCCAAAAAGGTTAGGATTCTTTTTTATTTATTTATGCATATTGCTTTGTTTAAATAATGTTTAATCATTGATGGATTTTAAATAATGAGATGATGAGTTCTGTAAATTTATAAGGGCCTCGTATGTGGCTACAAATGCAACACAGGTATAGTTAATAATCAGGTTCTCTATTTTTGCAAACCTGACTGGTTTTGAATGGGTCCTGAGCAACTTACCTGGTGTACCTCAGCCTGCACTGAGATACCTGCAAGCACAAAAGCCCTATATTTGTCAGTTTGCGATACCGTCTCCTATTCTCTGTTGTTCTTCCCTATAAAAAGGAAGGAACCTGCAGAGAGCAGGGTATTAAGTTATCAACATAGATATTCTGGTTATGTCCAAGTCACCTTATTCTTATAATCATGCTATTGTATTGAATGACCAACTCATCTAAAAGCTTAAGCTGTTAGAGAGATGAATCATTTAATATTTATCACTTAACATGACCCCTCACGTGTAGGCAGTATCCTTTTGTTATAGACTGGTTTGTATTTAATATTTATCACTTAACATGTTGCATTTGATGCTATAGTGGTTGGCTTCTTCTTATGCTGTAATAAAATCTGGGGGTCTATTTGGATGGGTTTTGGCTCGGTTTCGCGGGTCTCGGTTTAAAAAAATTGGTTTGGGTGGTTTCGATGAAACCTTTGAGACTTCATTTGGATGGGTTTTGTGGTTTGAATAAGTTGAAACCCACACTTGGATTGGGTTTGGATGTTGGGGTTTAGGGGAAAAAATAGGTGATAGGTGTCAAATCAATGTCTTTTTTAGTGAGATTTGGGGGAAAAAGTAGGTGGTAGGTGTCAAATCAACGTTTTATAGTTTTGAAGAGTTTGAGTGTTAGTTTCTGAATAGGTTTTTAATGGTTTTATGGGTTTGGTGAAAACTCATTTGAAAGGGTTTTTGGCTCGGTCTCGCGAAACCCGCGAGACCAGACCAAAACACATCCACATACACCCTGGATTGTTGTTACCCTTAAGGCTTGAACAACTGTGATATATTTAATTTCTCTGAAATTATTGCTGCCTCAAAGTTACCCAGTTTATTGAAAGAGTAACACCACCGGATTGCTTGTAGTTCTTTTGGGAATGATGTACATGGTTTCTTTCTTCTGTGACAAATAATTTTCTGGATATATGAAAAAGAGTTTCTACTGCCAAATCTCATTTCTGATTCTTGATTGGTTATCTATTAATGTTCCTCGCTGGCAATCTTGAAATGTAGATAGTTAATATTCCAAAAATGAGAACTGGACCATTCTAAAGAAGTTTTTTGTTGAACAGAGACTGTCCTCGTGTAAGGCAGATTGGGTTGGGTTTAGGAGGTAGCAGGTTGGGATGGCTTGTGGGTACAACTAAGGGGCGGGGATGGATTTGTGGTTGCCAGAACCAGTCCTACCTTTGCAATTACCACTCCGTTAACCCTTGTTAAGCATGAGGATGCTTAGATTTACTACCAATCTATTTTTTAATTGATCTAATAAAGTTTGTTGTGCTCTGTTTATTTAAACATGCCTAAATTTGGTGATAATTTGATTTTCCATCTTCCACTTTTCCCTCGCCATAACTGATATCAGTAATTCGGACTATGTGATTTTGACTTAATGGAACAACAATAAAGAATTATGCCACTGAAATACTAGGGGGATATGTAAGCTTAAATTGGTGAGGAAATCTCCCCCCAAAGATGGATCTGATTATTTATATGAATTGCAGGGAAGTTGTAGGCAATCATCAGCAAGATGTCAGCATGCAGATTTGGAGCAGGTCATTCAGTTCCAATACTGGTACATAGTAATTTTAGTAGCAGTATTCTGTTTCCGCAAAGGCTGAAAATGATTTTTTCAAGTAGGGAATAGACTTGTCAAATTTGTGATGTAATAAGTTCATCTTCCCATTTTCTTGCAAATTTGACTGCTGCCTTCAAAATATTCATCATTTGGAGTATGTTGTTCTCATATACTCATTAGCTTTCTGATTGAAAGGATACTGAGGACAGATCAAACTATTTTAGAGTCTGCAAATAACTGAATTAGCTCAAAGAAGTGACCAATGTTTCTGTGTATGCAGAGCTGAATTTTGTTTTAAATTGTAGGGAAACAGACTCATCATTATGGTATCAAATTTTTGATTTAGCATGTTCAACTTTCCCTTTTCCCTAAAATTGGATAAGGGCATTTAAAATATTAATCATTAGGTGATTGGTAGTCTCCTATACTGCTTACACCTGTGTTACTGCAAGTGGGGAGATGATGAATGGGATTAAAAATTATTATGTTGCTTAAGGAGATTGGTAATGGTATTCCTTCTATTGTATATATAGAATGGGACGTGTGATAGATGTAATGGTACTGACATAATATGGAGGGTTATATAAACCTGTGGTTTGTATATTGTAGACTTTGGTTCATGAAGATTGAGCTATTGTCTAGAAAATACCATTGTCAGTGGAGAATCTCAAACCTATGTGCATAGAGTTGTTAAATTGTATAGTGGTGTTTGTAACTTGTTCCTTCTTATCAATGCATGAGCAGAAGGTGACCTTTTTGAAGCTGTGGTCCCTTTCATGGGTGAATCTATAACTGATGGCACATTAGCAGCATTCTTGAAAAGTATGTTTCTCTACACTTCAGTATTATAGTCTGAAGGTCAGTCCCTGCCTATTTATCACTGTTTGTTGACGTGAGCAGAACCTGGCGATAGAGTGGAAGTTGATGAGCCAATTGCTCAGGTTGAAACTGATAAGGTATAATATGGAGCTTATCGTACTTTGTTTGAATAGTTTATTTCATTATTGATCTTTATTTGTCCAGTATTGTCATTGTTATCACTCTCCGTACCTAAAGAATAGAGATAACAGTGTATTACTGCGACTCTGCATCCTTTTTATACTCTGCCAGTTTGAGATTGAAATCTTTTCCTATGTGCCGGACTAATGTTGGCTCTTGACTTGTTTGTCATCCCAGGTCACTATTGATGTCAATAGTCCTGAAGCAGGTGTGATTAAGGAGGTACAATGTCTTGCATTTGACTGATAATTATGTTTACCTGATGCTCTAAAATTTTAGTTACTAGGGGTCTGACATGGTTTTTACTCAACCGTCATAGTTTATAGCCAAGGAAGGGGACACTGTGGAGCCTGGCACCAAGGTTGCTATCATATCAAAATCTGAGGAAGGTGTGACTCATGTTGCACCTTCTGATGAAAAGCCATCCGAAAAAGCTGCGCCACCACCATCTCCTCCTGCTGATGAGAAAAAGGATAAGCCAGCGCCTAAAGTTGAAAAGGCACCTGTCATAGAAAAGCCTAAAGGAAGTTCTCCACCTCCTCCAAAAAATTTGGCTACAGAACCCCAACTTCCCCCTAAAGAGAGGGAAAGGCGGGTAAGTCAAAAGCTTTCACATATTGCGTGCTTACTCTGACAAAAAAAAAAGGTCATTCCAAGAGTATTCTTGTGAACTAATAAACGAATCTACTTCGGTGACAGGTGCCTATGACAAGGCTCAGGAAACGAGTTGCCACACGATTGAAAGATTCTCAAAACACATTTGCATTGCTGACTACGTTTAATGAAGTTGATATGTGAGTTTATTTATCTTTTTTGTAATTTTTTATTGCTTAAAATGAGAATGGGGTGTGTGCCAGATATTTGAAGTTTAACCCAGTTTGCCATAGTTGTTGAAAATTATTGTGCTGGAGTCACGGGAGATGTTTGGGGAGTCTGAATCTGTCATTTTCTATTGATTATATATAGCTGATGGATTTCTGGGTTAGATTTGTGAGTTTCAGACCTTGCCTGAGAGTTAATGCTTGTATTAGTATGTCATGCTATGTTATTATGCTACCCTTAGATTGTTCAGTTTAAAGGATATACAGATATATACTGATTTCTGGATCTTTTGATCTTATTCTCCAATTAAGTATAGTCTATAGAGGTATTATCTTCCTTGTCATTGTTATAGCAAAAATTTCATTGAGGATGAAGGCACCTGTAGTGCCTTTTAAGATTTAGCAACAGATAATCATTACCATAAATATTAGTTAGCTGGTTGTTTGGTGACCCTATTTGAAAAGGTTGATATGTCTATCAACCTCAATCTTGTTTTTTTTGGTAAAATAAATGCCTGACAGTTGTGCATTTTTATTTGCTCATAAAACAGGACTAATTTGATGAAACTTCGTTCTGATTACAAGGATGCATTTGTTGAAAAACATGGAGTAAAATTGGGGCTTATGTCCGGATTTGTGAAAGTATGCTGATGTCACTTTCGAAGTGTTTCTTTATTATGCTTATTTCATGTGCAATGAACTTGCTCTCTCTGAATTTCAGGCAGCTGTCAGTGCTCTACAGAAGCAGCCAATAGTGAATGCTGTTATTGATGGTGACGACATAATCTATAGAGACTACGTAGATATCAGCATAGCTGTTGGTACCCCCAAGGCAAGCAAGATGTTCACATCTATTTTTTAATTCATATTCAAGTATTATTTTAGATGGAACTCTAAGGTGCAAGATTTTGCAATACACACCCTATGAATCCTCTTTTACATATCTGTTTTTCAATTTTCCATTTGAAGTTGGACTGATGTGTAATTCATATTGCAGAAGAGGTTTCATCTACTCTTTTAACTTTTGATGAATTAAGATTTACAATTTCATGAACCACACATTGGAAAATGATTTTAAATATCTGAAGTGGTAACCAATAGAAAAGGTATTCTTTTCTGACTTCTTAATTCTAAATAAATTTGATATTTCAATCAGGGTCTCGTTGTTCCAGTTCTCCGAAATGCTGAAAGCATGAATTTCGCTGAGGTCGAGAAGGAGATTAACAATTTGGGCAAGAAGGCCAATGCTGGCACTATATCGATTGACGAGATGGCTGGGGGAACATTTACCATATCCAATGGTGGTGTCTATGGAAGTCTTTTGAGTACTCCTATCATCAATCCTCCTCAGGTTTGCTTCTCGACAGAGGCTTTTGTATTTTTTGTTTCCTTCTTTTTCTTCTTTACTCCGTTATAACTAACTGGGTTTTTGTTTGCTCGACTATATAGTCTGCAATCCTGGGGATGCATACAATAGTGAACCGCCCTATGGTTGTTGGAGGTAACATAGTCTCACGACCTATGATGTACATTGCATTGACCTATGACCATAGGCTGATTGATGGGAGAGAGGCAGTCTTCTTTTTGAGAAGAATCAAAGACGTGGTGGAAGATCCTCGTAGATTGTTACTGGATGTATGAAGACACTGCAGCCTATAGTGTTTGAGTTCATACTAATTATTTACACGAGCTGTTGCCCTCGAGTTTTCAGTGGGTAAGAATAAATGCACAAGATTGAAATGTTTGCAGTATTCAATTTTGGCTTCTCCTTTGGACTCGACGTTTTCTTCTGCTATGTGCAAAATGGAGTGAGATCTCCTCTAAATATGGGTACCTATATTTATCCTAAGACTAGAAACTGTTAAATTGTTGTTGAGAGATGTTTAAGCAGACAAACTCAAAGTATATTTTTGGTGCCAATAAAATACTTATACTGTTGGTGAGTTAATTTAAATTGTGTAGTTGATCTTCCTCATTTTTCTCCCTAGTGTACTGTTAGGACCTGTTTCCTCATTCGTATGGCTAAAGTAGGACGACGGCCTCATTTAGGTCTGCCAATGGGTGGGTTTGGGTCTGTTACCCGATTTTGAGTAGGTACTTTGTTTGCTTGTCATTGACGTTGATGGTGCTTGTCCGCGCCTTCCTTGCCATAGCCTCGCCCGACCTCGCCTTTGGCTGGATAGCATTGTTCGGCCTAGGCCTAATATATAGCGTGATGTTAAGTCTAAAACTTGTTTTTGCTATAATAATACAAGTCAAGCTGAAAGCCCAATGTTGATTTTTATTTTAGTACTTGACTACTTGGTGTCCAGACAAGTTTCTATTATGGATCAAAATTTCGTTTCATGTGTATGTTTCGGTCAATCAAATATTGGAAATTTTTCGAGATTTTTTGAAAATATTTTGGAAAAACTAAGGATAAATTGTAAACAACAGTTACTATATTTAGAAAAACAACAGAGTTCAAGATAAACAAATAGTTTCGATATTACATTTTATTTTCGTTTCGCTTGATTTAAAAATGAAAATTCTTCGATGTTTTCGACGAAAAAGATGGAAATTTTGATCTATGGTTTCTGTGTACCTCAAATAATTTATCCTACAACTCCAAGTTGACAAATTTCTTCTAGTTTTTTGCAATTTATGGCTGGGACAACTTATAAACGAAAAGCTTTTTGTATCTGATTTGAGAAGAAAAGTGTGGGAAAAAGTAGTGGTGGGGGAGGCGGGTGAGGATTAGTTAAAAAAAAAACGGAAATAGGAAGATAGATAGCAGAATACTAGAAGACCACATTGAGAGAATTTATTCTTTCTTAATTTAACATATTTAATTGATGGGTAATTTAGTAATTTTGAAAATGTCCGATTCCCATGTAATCATGGGACAATTTTAAAAATTGATAGTTAAAATAAAACCTTAGTAATTTCGGGAAATTCTTGTCCAAACAGGCTTTGATCAAATCCATCAATCCATCAAACAAGTGTATTGTACTTGTTTTGTGATTGATCACTTTCATGTGAGTTACATTCAATCCCAAAACATGTGAGTTACATCAAGTATTTTTATACTCATGTCTCGTGAGATTTCATTTTAGAAAGATTTATGTCAAATTAAGGTAAAATTTGGGTAGCTTTTATTTAGATAGGAGATTTTTTTATTTTATTTTTAAAAACGAGATTTGTTAGTGAAAATGTGAGAAGATAAATTTATTTATTTGTTTATTTGACTTTTCATTTTAACATATATTTAAAATAATTCTCTAATGTACATTGGTTTATCATTTTATTTGTCTTTATATATACTAGGAAAGTGCACGTACGTTGTACGTGCCTAGTTAATTTCATTGGTATGTTTTGTAAGTTAGAGTAAAATTAATTTTATTATGTCATAAAATAAAGTATATTACCCGTTTTCACCTATTTCATTCATCAGTTTAATTCATTTTTCACCAATTTAACCTGTTTTTTAACCGATTTAATTCATTTCTACCAGTTTAGGTTTTTTTTTTACCGTTTTACCCATTTTTTTTGTCCTCTTGTTTTATCCGTTTTAAACTAATTTTCTACCGGTTTCACCTTATTCAGTCTGTTAAACTTTTTTTTTTTATTGATTCAAACGTTTTTGTCATATTACCCATTTTCACCTATTTCACACATATTTTTCACTGATTTCACATGTTCTTTTCACCAATATCTCCTGAATTTTCATTGATTTGACACATTTTCGCCGACTTTATTCATTTTTCACCGATTTCACCTGCCTTTCACTATAGTTGTCGTTTCACCGGTTTCATTTTTTTCACGAATTTTCATCGATTTCAGGGTATTTTTTTGTATCATTTTCAACCAAATTTTCATCAACTTCGCCGGTGTTCACCAATTTCACTCGAATTTTTCGTTGATTTCACTTGTTTCAATGATTATATTTTATCTATTTACATAGAGGTTACGCATGTCTTGAAACTATTGAATATTCTTGATATTTTATATTCTACCCAAAGTAAAATTACATAATTAGCTAAATTATAAGTAATTTTTCTTCTTTCATAGTAAGATAGCAATTCAATTTTAATTTTTTTTTAACATAATGATATTTAAGATAATTTCATTTTAAATATTTATATTTAGAGTGTTTATGACTTTGTACTAAATTTTTAAATTAACATTTTCTTACTTAAATAAATATTGATGCTAAAATATAATAATTTTAATATATTTTTTCGGGGGGTATTTAATATAATAGTGTTTTCTTAAGATTAAAATCACAAAATTCATGTGAAAGAGAATTTATAAATATTTATGTAGGAGATAAATATAATAAGACTTCATGTCTAAATATACCTTTCCAATTAGTTTTATTCTTTTATTTATTTATTATTTAATTAAATATCACTTTATAATTTAAGTAGGGGTATTTATATTTAGAGTGTATAACTTATGTTGTACTAAATCTTTAAATTAATATTATCCTACTTAAATAAATATTGATACTAAAATATAATAATTTTTATATATATTTTAGGGGCTATTTAATATAATAGTGTTTTCTTAAGATTAAAAATTACAAAATTCATGTAAAAGAGAATTTATAGATTTTAGGAGTTTATGTAGGAGATAAATATAATAAGACTTCATGTCTAAATATATCTCTTCAATTACTTTTATTATTTTATATATTTATTATTTAATTAAATATCACTTTATAATTTAAGTAGGGGTATTTTAGTCTTCACAAAAATGTTAAGAAATATTCATGCTTTTATAATAGTATAGAATAGATATAGATATAGATATAGATAGATGGAGCCAAGTTATTCCTATTCTTTTAAGAAGTGATTTGACTATTAGAAAGGCTAGATAAATCAACTAATTGCAAAACAAATATTAAAATAGTCCATGATTTTGATTTGATCATGACTTTTTAGCTACTAAAGACGACTTTTGTTATAATAGAAGTTAAATTTTAATTTTGGAACACTATGAAACATTGATAAAATCAAGTGGTAATTTTTTTAAATCAAGCAAATATTAAGAGTCCATGATTTTGATTTGATTATGACTATTGAGCTACTAAAGACGACTTTTGTTATAGATGCTAAATTTTCGAAACACTGGGAAATTAACATTAATTAATCAAGTGATAATTTTTCTAAATCAGACACCTAAGCGAATATGGAATACTAGGAATTATTGATGAAATCAATTGGTAACTTTCTAAAATCATTTATCTGAGCGAATATGAAATACTATAGACGTATTATTAGTCAAGTAAACTCAAGTTATCATTTAATAAAAAAATAATATCACATTATTATTTAAATAATAGAATTACAAGATATAATCTCAAAGTAACAATCATTTTAAATAAAACTCTCAAGATATATAATATATTTTGAATTAGGCGATGTTTTTAACTTAATTATTCAAATCAATAGGGTTTCTTTTTGCTATAAATGTAAATACGATGAATTTTTTGCTAATAAAAATAGAGAAAACTGCAAAGTTTGTCCAGCAACTAAGGTTTAATGGCAAAAAAGTCCTTTTAAGATTCGGGATTAGTTAGAGAAAATTGCAAAAATTGTCTGCCTAAATTTTGAGAAAAACATTTTTTTTTCCGGCGAGTTTTAATTATGAGACTATTTTTGCATTTTTTCATAAAACTAACACTAGGGGTTTGAGAGGGGTTTTCTACTAATTAGAAAAAAACACCAGGATTAATTTTTCATTTTACTCATTTAAATTTGAGCCATCTTCTCTACTCAGTAATGAAATACAGCTAGAATTTTCAAATAAAGAGTTAATGTTCATTTGACCTCTATGAGATTTAAAAATAGCATTTTACCCCTTTGAATTTTTTTTAATGGAGCAATTTATTGCCTTCAGTCGGAAAGTGTAACTCATTCGTCGAAATTGTTAGTGAGTATAAAAAAATATTTTTGTAACAAAAGGGTGCAAAGTGCCACATATAAGAGGAGTATTTTTTCAATTCATATAATTTGTAAGTTTAAAAATGTTAATGAGATAGTTTGAAACTTTTATAAAATTATAGGAGTGTATAATGTTCTTTTTCAAATTACATGATACATAATTGCCATTAACTCTTCAAACAAATTAACCTCTTTGCTTTAATTTCTTCTTTTTTTCAAATTACATGGATGTAAGTGTAGAGCAAGGAAGTTAATCGCGGCCGATTGTTCATACTTTCATACATTGGGATGTATGAAAGTATAATGTATGAAAGTATTCTCAAAAGTCAATTTACCTCCCTCCCTGAGATAAATAAAATAGTAAAATAACTCATTTTATTTTTGTAAAAGAAACAAACAACCTCTCTTTTGATTTTATATTTTCAAAAGGGGTAAATTGTCCATTAGGCAGTAAACACATGGGATAAAATGCGCTTTTATGCATATCAAGTAAAATAAACAAGCATGTTGGTAATAGGGGGTTAAAGTGGTCATTTTACACATCAAAATGATGTCTCAGTCGTGTTATAAATCGGGTATACACTGTACAACACTTCCACCAACAAGAAGATAAATTGTTCATTATTATATACCACAAGGGGTTAATATGTTTATTTTCGGCAAAAAATCATTTTTAGCACCATAGAACTAGGCGTTTTTCAATTTTGGTACCATGGTATCAATTTTGGTACCAATTCTAACCGCCATTTTCAATTTTGGCACTTCCGTCAGTTGACCGTTAAGTCAACTGACGGAAGTACCAAAATTGAAAAGGGCAGTCAAAATTGGTGTCAAAATTGACACAATGGTACCAAAATTGAAACACGGCTAGTTTTATGGTACCAAAAATGAATTATTATTCATAAAAGTTGAATGAATTTATTAAAAAAAATATATTTATTCATAAGTTTCATAATACTTCTAATTTAAATTAAGGAATATCTCTTGAGATATAGTCAAAAAAGAAAACTAAGATCAACTCTTTTCGCTAAATGTAAATTTGAGAATATAAATATATTATACATTCTCATATAATATGCATACTTATTTAAAGTATTTTATTTTAACTATGGTTATATAAAATTAGTTTCTTTATTATTTTATTCATATTTTTTTTATATAGCACATCAATGCAGTTTATTGATTTGTTCATTTATTATTTCAACTCGACTTTCAAATATGGTTTAAAAGGTGTCTATATAATTTCGAAGGATTTAAAGGGAATCAATAAATATCGCTTCTAACTCTTCAAAATGAGAAGAAGTAATGCATCTAAGCAACGTCTCCGTTATTGGAATAATAAGGAGAAAAAGAGAAAGAAGAAAATGAGAAGAAGGCAACTTACAATTGAAATAAGGATACAACTGAAAAGCGAAAGTTTAAATCAGAAGATAATTGTATATTTTTATTCAACCAAGTGATTTTTATCTTTGAGTTAAGATCAAACTAAAGACTTAAAAGACGTTTTTCGTTGAATGTTTTGTCATCATAAAAAAAAAAGGGGAATTGTTGGATGAAGTTGAGCCAATGTAATAAGGAGTGGTTTTGATGATAACATGTGTAGCAAAAAAAAATATTATTATTATTGTGTACCCAAATATTTTTTATAATATTTTTTTTGACTATTTTTTTATTCTTATTCTTATTCTTATTCTTATTAAAATGGGAATGACATAAATTGTGAATTGAAAATAATTGGTGAGGGGAATTGGCAAAAAAATCATTTTTGACATAATAGAACTAGGAGTTTTTCAATTTTGGTACCATTGTGTCAATTTTGGCACCAATTCTTACTGACCTTTAATTTCAATTTTGGCGGAAGTGCCAAAATTGAAAACAACATTCAGAATTGGTACAAAAATTGACACCATGGTACCAAAATTGAAAAACGCCCAGTTCTATGGTGCCAAAAATGAATTTTTGCCGTTTATTTTCATATTGCAGACGATAAATGCCTATTAAGCATATCGCAGTGAGATAATTAGTCAAAACTCCAATTCTTAACTTGTCGTTCTCACTGGATAAAGAAATAATAAGTTGAAGTTTATAAATTTCAATACCCACAAGTTGGTAACAACTACATTTGAAACTTCCCTAATTACAAACAAGTAAATTATACACATAGACATGGCGGCAGCTTATGCAGCTCTAGTCTCTCTTATACACATCCTAAGCCGGGTCCAAAATCCTCCCATGCATCATGTTTTTCTTAAAAAAATACATTCAAGTACCTTGTTTGATCAAGTTAGTTTCTTGCTTGATTTTGTTGAAGTTTATTCCCAAAAAATAAGCAATGAAATAAAAATATTAAAGAGCCAAATCGTTGATGCAGCTTATGCCGCAGAAGACATCATCGAATCCTATATAGTGGATCAAATTCATGCAAAATCAGAAGGCGAAAAAGATAGAGGGTACGCCACCTTCTATAAAGATCTGCAGAAAATAATACGAAAAATGAATTTGATTGAGAAAAAAGTGATGAAGATCAAATTAGTTGATGAAGATGATAAGCATTTCAACGAAAAGAAGTCACATTCAATAATCGAGGCTTCTGGTACATCATCAATTGCAAAACCTCCTGGTGGCAAGAAGAATAGTTCCAGGGTACATATAATGAATTTAATCAAAAAAGAGGCGACCAAGATCAAATTAGCTGATGATGATAAGCATTTAAACGAAAGGAATTCGAATTCGAGAAATGAGGCTCATGCTATAGCTGGTTCATCATCCATTAATAATGCAAAGGAGCCTCCTGCAGCTGGTGGCAAAAAGAAAAGTACTATGGTGGGATTTGAGGATGACTTGGAAAAGTTAATGGAGCTGCTCAGCACATGCCGATCAGATCGCCTAATAATTTCGATTATAGGTATGGGCGGGATTGGTAAGACTACCCTCGCTAGAAATACTTATGACCATCCATTTATTATGAATCATTTTCTTATCCGGACTTGGGTAACTATATCTTTAGAGTATAATGTAAGAGAAATTATTCTAGGACTTTTACATGAAATTGAAATACAAACAAACAAAACCACTGAAAATTTAGCATCATTCACCAATAAAATGAGTGAAATGACTGATGGACAACTAGGAGAAAACTTGCACAAATGTTTATTTGGAAGAAAATATCTAATTGTGTTAGATGATATATGGAGTAGTTCGGTCTGGGATGAGATAAATAGGTTCCTCCCTGATAACAATAACGGAAGTAGGATAATGATGACTACTAGGCTATCAACTTTGGGCCTTAGTCTTGGATCATCATTGAATAATACTTATGCAATGAAGTTTCTAGATGATGCTAAAAGTTGGAATTTACTCTCTGAAAAGGTTTTTGGCCGACAAGAAGTTTGCCCTCCCGAACTTGAGAAATTTGGCAGGATAATTGCCAAAAATTGTGGGGGACTTCCTTTGGCAATTGTTGTGATTGGTGGGCTCCTTAAAGTGTCTAATAAGACAGAAGAATATTGGGAGATCGTTGCTGAGAATGTGAACTCTATAGTTAATACTGAAAATGATGAGAATTGCTTGAAAATATTATCTTTGAGTTATAATGAATTGCCTATTCATTTGAAACCAATATTTCTTTACATGGCAACTTTCCCAGAGGATACTGAAATTCGGGTCTCCAGACTCATCAAGTTGTGGGTTTCAGAGGGATTCTTAAAACCGGCAATTAATGATAAAACTTTGGAAGAGGTTGCGTTGGAGTATTTGAAAGATCTTATTGATAGAAATCTCATTATGGTACAAAAGCGAGGTTCAACTGGTAACATAAAAACTTGTCATATCCATGACTTGTTAAGAGATCTTTGCTTGAGAGAATCACAAAATGAAAGATTTCTCTGCGTAACAAAGATGTATGAGCTCAATAGTATTCCACAAAGCATAAAAGTTGAGCGCCGTCTTTGTGTTCATCAAAGTACAAGGGAAAAGAAATATCGCCCTCAAGTTCTTCATGCCTGGCGATCAATGTCATTTGCTCGTTCTTTGGTTTGCAAATTTGAAGGAATTTCACCGAGGGCTGTTTTTTGTTTTAGCTTGTTACGGGTGTTCGATGTGGTTGATCACTTTTCGTTCGAAGATATCACACGGGTAGTTAATTCACGATACCTTGCATTTTCAATTGATTATTGGAAACCACCAAGGTATTTTTCTTCAATATTCCGACTTTGGAATCTAGAAACCTTAATAGTTGGTAAGACCAAGAAAGAGCAAGTCACTCTGCCTTCTGAAATATGGGAGATACCACACCTTAGGCATCTAGTGTTTAGTGAAGGAGTCTATTTGGCTGAGCCTACAATTGATGGAGAGAATGATGTCTATTGCGTACTTAACAATCTACAAACACTGCTTGTGATAAAAGATTTCAGGTGTAGTGATGAGGTATTATGCAGAATTCCAAATTTAAAGAAATTGAAAATTAGTTATAGATACTTAGAGAGTGAGGATGAGGAAGCGACATATTGCCTTAACAATTTGGTTCATTTTCATAAACTTGAAAAACTAGATTTCCTTTTCTACGGTTCTTATTATTCTTGTTACGAAATAAGACCTTGAGTTTTCCACCTAGCCTCAAAAAGTTGGTTTTAGGTGGTTGTAGAATTCCATGGGAAAATATGAGTATTGTTGGTTCATTGCCCAATCTTGAAGTGCTCAAAATAAGAAATGATGGCTTTCTTGGCCCCGAGTGGAATTTAGCCAAAGGAGAATTCCAGTGCTTGAAATTTTTGTCAATTCATGCTAAATACCTTGAAATTTGGAGAGCAGAGAGTTCAAATTTCCCAACACTTGAGCATTTGGTTATTGTTAATTGTGACTTGAAAGAGATACCTTGGGGTATTGGAGAAATACATTCACTTCAATCGATCGAGTTGCATTACTGCAATAGTTCTGTTGTTCTCCAAGCAAAGAATATGTTGGAAGAACAACAAATGCTAGGAAATGATGACCTTCGAATTCACGTTCACAATAACTGGTATCCGGAACTGCAAAGCTTGGCAAGTGACAATTTTCATGTTCATTACATATCTCGATGATGTTTTGGGAGCTAGAAATGATTTCTTTTAGTCGATGCAACAATATTTTTGCAATCTTAATTTTGTGTGTTGCATATGGTAATGGTTATATTGTATTTGTTTTGTTTTGTTTGACTAAATTAAGAATTTGCCTTTAAGTTATTTTTCTCTATTTTATGTACACTTGTTTTTTCATTATATATGAATAAAGGAGGGTTATTGGCAATTTAAATTCCTGCGATAAGTCTAATGGGTAATTTACCTCTTTGTGATATGAAAATAGACAATTTAACTTTCTGTAAAATGAAATAATGAGCGATTTACCTTATTGCTAGTGGAGGTATTGCACACACATTAATGCGACTGAGACTTTATTTTCATGTAAAAAATGACTAATTTAACTTTACCCTTGACAACGTATTCAACTCACTTTATTTTTCCGTGATATGTGTAAATAGACAATTTATCTCCATGTGATATGCGAAAATAAAAACTTTAACTCCCTGTGATATTGCATAATGAACATTTATCCCCTTGTAAAAATGTACAAATTAAGAGGACAACTTAATATAGATGTTCAATTTAATTTGGCTCTTAAGTATCCTGAAGGGCAGTATCGTAAACTATCAACTTTTGAAAGATTTGCCCATTTTATTTTTGACCTTCTCATTTTCTTGTATGGGAATGACATTGATTTTTATCTTCATTTATAATTTCAATTTGTTTTTTTGGTATCTTTCAGTTAAATATTAGAATTTTTTTAGAAAATTTTCATATATTCTCAAGAGACGACATTTGATAATTTTGGAAATATTATAAAGAAACAGGTTGTTGAATTATATAAACTACTTATATATTATCGTTTTCGATCGATTCAAAACAAATATTTTTTTTGGAAACATGAAAATTTTATTCCCGGTAGAAGGTTCCATGGTTTGCGAAATTATTTGAAAAATTGGCAACAATCCCGGTAGAAGTTTCAGTGGGTAAGAATCAATGCACAAGATTGAAATGTTTGCATGTGCTATTTTATGGGTCCGCGAGTAAGGTTTACTTTATGGGGGGAAAATGTCAAAATTGGTCCATGACTAATGATTGTTGACAAATTTATCTCACAAGTATTTGGGCTATTAATTTTATCCAACAACTTATAAAAGTAAAACAATTTTGCCAGTTTACGATAGTGAGCTTCACTTGCGGGTTGTCAATTTCACAATTTAAATTCAATGGGTCCGCAAGTAAGGTTTATTTTCGTAGTTGGACCGAAAAGTTTCAAATTTGCTTCAATTATGTAAATTATGGGGTAAAATTGTCAGACTAAATACTTATTATTTTAAATAATATAATTACAAGATATAATGTCAAAGTAAAAATCATTTTAAATAAAACTCTCAAGATATATAATATATTTTGAATTAGGGGAATTATGTTCTTAACTTATTCAAATCAATAGATATATAATATATAAGAAGTCTTGGACCTTGAAATTTTGACTCTTCTGATGTCTTCATGTACTTAGTCAAAATTCCTTGATAAGGAAATCAGCTGAGTTACTCCATACTTAGTCAATCTTGAAGTTTTGGAATTTCATCAAAACCTCCCTTATTAAATTGTCTTCAGTGCTTTCATCTTCATCCTTATCCAACAAAACTAATGTTTTACACTACATTGATAAGAGGGACAAATTTGATACAAAAAATTTAGAAAGGACGAATATGATATACTACATTGATAAGAGGGACCAATCTACTACAAAAAATTTAAAAAAGACGAAAGTGCAGAAATTATATATCACAACGGGTTAATATGCATCACAAGCGGTAAATGCATATTAAAATCCAAATCTTAGCTTACTCAAATCAATAGTTTTTTTTCTTCTTTAAATGTTAACACGATGAAGGTTTTGTTAATAGAAAATCTTTAGAATTGAGCCGTTGACTTTAGTTGCCGAAATCGGAGAGCATAGCATGTTCTGATGTTCTTGGTAATGCCTGCCACATGACTACACTTATCAGTGGTAGATGTTTAATTTATTTTTATTTTTTATTTTTATAATACTCTGGCCCTGCAGCTTAATAATACCACATCGAGATCGAGAAAATACATTAATTTTTCTTACTTGTCGGGTTCACATATCAATAAAGAAATCATATGTCGAAGTTTATAATATACACAAGTTAGACAAATTAACTACATTTGAGACTTCCCTAATTTCAAAAGAAGTAATTTGTGAATGCCTGCAAAATAGTACAAAAAATATTTCAATATATTTGATACTATAATTTAACAAATCGTTCAACATTCAGTATCGTCATTAAAAATTATCATTGAATGGGTGATTCGATAGTTAAATCAATTTGAATTATTGTAAAATTGATGATATTACTTATGTTGACCTACAATTCTATTGTGTAACATTTCGACTGGCAATAACCTTACATCTTCAAATTTGTTGTAGACACTAAACCTTAAGCCCCAGTCACCCCGATAAACCCCCCTCCCCCATTCAGGCTGACGGTGGCCCAAAATTGAAGAATTCAGATAATTTGAAACATGAAAATTTTACAAATGCGGCAATTAATTTGAAATGAATGAGGTATAATAGTATTATAATATAATGTCAGTGGCAGGTCAGGTATGTATATGAATAATGTGCAATCAGCCTTTGATTATAGTTGCCGAAACTCGGAGATAGCATGTTCAATTATTAGGGCTACTAATTTTATCCAACTTATAAAACTAATGCAATTTTGCCCAATTACGATGGTGAGATTCACTTGCGGGTTGTCAGTTTCACAATTTAAATTCGGGTTTTTTGCACTTTGCACTCCCGAAACATGGGAAATAGGCACTTTGCACCCCCGAAACTTAGATTTAGCACTTTGCACCCTCGAAATATGAAAAATATAGCACTTTGCACCCTCTTTTATTTTCAAGCAAAAATTCAAGGACAAAATAGGTAATTCAATAGTATTGGCACTTTGCACCCTCAAAACTTGAGAATTTCGCACTTTGTACCCCCAAAATAGAATTAGCACTTAACAACCTCTAATTAAGAACAAATAACAACTTCCACCCTCGAAACCCAATAAATGGGCAACTTACACCCCAAAATATAAAATTAACACTTAACACTCTCAAATTAGAAAACTCAAACCCTTCATTTTTTTCGTCAAAGTTGACTATTGGAGTGAAAAAAATCAAAGGCAAAATAGGTAATTCATTTTTTTTCCTTAAATTTTGCAAAATACAATTATAAATACTCGAATACTCATTTCTCTCTCCATCTTTCTTTTCAACAATATAACTATAAATAACTAAATAAAGTACAAGTAAATTTCTCGAAGATTCTCGAAGACTCATTGTCTACTTCAAAATATCAAAGACCCATAAATTATACCTATTTTGCCTTAAATGTTTTTCACCTTAATGGTCATCTTTGCTGGAAAAAACGAGGGGTTTGAGTTTTTTTTTTTTTTTTTTTTAATTTGACGGTGTTAAGTGTTAATTTTGTGTTTTGGGGTGCAAAGTGTTCATTTATTGTGTTTTGGGGGTGCAAGTTGTTGATTTGTTCTTAATTAGGGAGTGTTAAGTGCTAATTTTATTTTGGGGGTGCAAAGTGCCAAAGATTTACAATAGAATTACCTATTTTGCCCTTGAGTTTTTGCTTGAAAATAAAATAGGGTGCAAAGTGCTGCATTTTTCATATTTCGAGGGTGCAAAGTGCTAAAAATAAGTTTCGGGGGTGCAAAGTGCCTATTTCCCATGTTTCGGGAGTGCAAAGTGCAAAAAACCCTTTAAATTCAATACGTTCGCGAGTAAAATTTTGTTCAATTATATAAGTTATAGGGTAAAATTGTCAGACTGAATACTTATGTGATAAACTTGTCAACCATCATTAGTTACGGAGATCAATTTTTCTTTTCACCTATTTCGTAATGCCACCTGACTATACATACATAATAGTAAATATTTAATTTGTGTACTGGCGTCACTTAATTAATTATATCACATTTGGATAGAGAAAATGCATTAATCTTTAAGAAAAATATTTCTAAAACAGACTCGTAGTTGACATGTAGGTAGGGGTGAGCGTTGGGTTCGGGTAATCTAAATTTGACCCATTTTGTATTTTAAAATTTTGAATGGGACAGGTATTTTCAGATTTGGTTACCCGAATTTCAATTACCCGTATTTTGTTAAGAAAATACGGGACGGGTTTATATCTCCCTAATTTTATATAATTTATACACTTTATTTAACTACAACTATGAGATTATCTAGTTATATAATTGACACTATTTAAAGAATTCTTTAACTTAAACCTAATATTCTTTTTTTTTTTAATCTTACTAGTACATGCATAATTACATTATTATTTAGATAATTGTTTGGTATTTGCTCGAGTTAGTATGAATTGGATTTTTTATTGAGACATGTTTTAAGTCGTATTTTGATATTTGTTCGTTATATAGTTTTAAATCGTATTTGGATATGTTTGAAATGATTTTTAATTAGTTATGTTTATGTAAATGTAAGATAAAAGATGATTCATTTAGCAAAAGAAAATGAACGATAAATTGATTATGTAATTTACTTTTATTAGGTTTGCGGAGAATTTTTTATATGAAAAATATGGAACTCGCAATCTCAATCCGTCCCATCCGATAATAACTGGGGTACCCGAAAACGGATACCCATAAACGGAACGAATTTGGAATTTAAAATGTTAATCCCAAAATTTACTTTAATTTACCTGTGTCTTTAGTCCCGAATCCATCCCAAATCCTTCCCACACTCGCCCCTACATGTAGGTTTCACTTTCACATATGAATAAAGAAATCATAAGGTGATGGTTATAATTAAATTGCACTGTACACATTTGAAACTTTCCTTTATTTGAAACTTTCAAAGAAGGAAGTTGACTTTAGTTGCCGAAATACATATAGATGTATAGTTATTGTTCTTGCTTGTGCTATTAGTGAATACCAATGTAGATATTTATTTTTTAATAAATACTCTGGCCCAGTTTAATAATTATGACATCGAGATCGAGAAAATACATTAATTTTTCGGACATCTCGGTTTTGCATTTTTATGAATAAAGAAATCGTTAGTTGAAGTTTATAAATTGCAATACACACAAGTTGTTAACAACTACATTTGAAACTTGCCTAATTTAAAAGAAGTAATTTGTGATTCCCTGCACTCAAAATTCATAGACATGGCAGCTTATGCAGCTCTAGTCTCTCTTATACACATCCTAAACCGTGTCCAACATCCTCCCCCGCGTCATGTTTTTCTTAAAAAAATACATACAAGTACCTTGTTTGATCAAGTTAGTTTTCTGCTTGATTTTGTTGAAATTTATTCCCAAAAAAAAAGCAAAAAAATAAAAGTATTAGAGAGCCAAATCGTTGATGCAGCTTATGCAACAGAAGACATCATCGAAACCTGTATAGTGGATCAAATTCTTGCAAAATCTGCAGGTGAAAAAGATAGAGGGTATGCCACCTTCTGTGAAGATCTGCAGAAAATAGTACAACAAATGAATTTGATTCAGAAAGAGGTGATGAAGATCCAAACTGATGATAAGCAGCATTTCAGCGAAAAGAATCCGCAACCCAAATACTCGATCGAGGCTTCTGGTACATCATCAATTAATGCAAAGGAGTCTCTTGCAGGTGGCAAAAGAAATAGCACTATGGTGGGATTTGACGAGGACTTGAAAAAATTAGTGGAGGTGCTCGTCACATATCAATCAGATCGCCTTGTAATTCCTGTTGTAGGCATGGGCGGGATTGGTAAGACTACTCTCGCTAGAAATACATTTGACTATCCAGTTATTATGAGTAATTTTGTTATTCGAGCTTGGGTAACGTATCTCTAGAGTATAGTGTAAGAGAAATTATTCTAGGTCTTTTATATGACATAAGTATATTTCTCGTTGATCACGCAAACCATGTGAACAATCAAAATTCGGGCGCTGTTTTTAATGATAAAACAAATAGAAGCACTGAAAATTTAGCATCATTCACAGATAGAATGAGTGAAAAGAGTGATGAACAGTTAGGAGAACAATTGCACAAATGTTTATATGGAAGAAAATATCTCATTGTGTTAGATGATATTTGGAGTAGTACGGCCTGGGATGAGATAAGTAAGTTCCTCCCCGATAACAATAACTCAAGTAGGATAATGATAACTACTCGGCTATCAACTTTGGCCTTTAGTCTTGGATCATCATTGAATAGTACTTATGCAATGAAGTTTCTAGATGATCATAAAAGTTGGAATTTACTCTCTCAAAAGATTTTTGGGCAACACGTTTGCCCTCCCGAACTTGAAAAATTTGGCAGGATAATTGCCAAAAATTGTGGGGGACTTCCTTTGGCAATTGTTGTGATTGGTGGGCTCCTCAAAATGTCCATTAAGACGGAAGAATATTGGGAGAATGTTGTTGAGAATGTGAACTCTATAGTTAATACTGAAAATGATGAGAATTGCTTGAAAATATTATCTTTGAGTTATAATGAATTGCCTATTCATTTGAAACCATTATTTCTATACATGGCAACTTTCCCGGAAGATTATGGAATTCGGGTCACCAAACTCATCAAGTTGTGGGTTTCAGAGGGATTTATAAAACCGACAATTAATGATAAAACTTTGGAAGAGGTTGCGCTGGAGTATTTGAAAGATCTTATTAATAGAAATCTCATTATGGTACAAAATCGAGGTCCTACTGGTAACATAAAAACTTGTCATATCCATGACTTGTTAAGAGATTTTTGCTTGAGAGAATCACAAAGTGAAAGATTTCTTTGCGTAACAAAGATGTATGAACTCGATAGTATTCCACAAAGCATAAAAGTTGAGCGGCGTCTTTGTGTTCTTCGTAGTACTAGGGAAAAGAAATATCGCCCTCAAGTTCTTCATGCCTTGCGATCAATGTCCCTAGCTCGTTCTTTGGTTTGCAACTTTGAATGGATTTCACCGTGGGTTGTTTGTAGTTTTAGCTTGCTAAGGGTGCTCGGTGTGGTTGACAAATATTCGTTTGCTGATATTCAACAGGTAGTTAATTCACGATACCTTGCATTTTCAGTTGATAGTACTTCGAATTCATGGTTGTATTCTACAATATTCCAATTTTGGAATCTAGAAACCTTAATAGTTGGTACTATCAATAATAAGCAAATCATTCTGCCATCTGAAACATGGGAGATGCCATACCTTAGGCATCTAATGTTCAGTGAAGGAGTCTATTTGGCTGACCCTGTTGATGGTGAGAATAATGTCTCTTGTGTTCTTAACAATCTACAAACACTGCTTGTGATAAAAGATTTCAGGTGTAGTGAGAAGGTCTTTTGCAGAATTCCAAATTTACAGAAATTGAAAATCACGTATAAAGACGTAGCGAGTGAGGAAGAGGAAGCGACATATTGCCTTACAAATTTGGTTCATTTTCATAAACTTGAAACACTAAATTGCTATTTCCATCGTACTAATTATGACAATTACAGCATAAAGACCTTGCGTTTTCCAGCTAACCTCAGAAAGTTGGTTTTGCGTGATTGTAGAATTCCATGGAAAAATATGAGTATTGTTGGTTCATTACCCAATCTTGAAGTGCTCAAAATACTAAATAGTGCCTTTGTTGGCCCTGAGTGGAATTCAGCCGAAGGAGAATTCCAGTGCTTGAAATTTTTGTCAATTGAATCTTCCAAACTGAAATTTTGGAGGGCAGAGAGTTCCAACTTCCAATTTCCCAACACTTGAGCATTTGGTTGTTATTTCTACCTATTACTTGGGAGAGATACCTTGGGGTATTGGAGAAATATCTTCGCTTCAATCAATCAAGTTGCACGGCTGCAACAGCTCGATTATTGCTCAAGCAAAGGATATGCTGGAAGAACA
This sequence comes from Penstemon eatonii, assembly GCA_038501285.1. Lineage (NCBI taxonomy): Eukaryota > Viridiplantae > Streptophyta > Magnoliopsida > Lamiales > Plantaginaceae > Penstemon > Penstemon eatonii. The sequence goes on from CM076713.1 coordinate 6,853,194, forward strand.
ACAAATTCAAGGAAATGATGACCTTCACATTCACGTTCACTCTAGCTGGCATCCAGAGCTGCGAAATTGGGCAAGTGACAATTTTCATATTCATTAAAATAATTTAGCTATCAAACCCTTCAATGATTTTCATATATTTGTGGATATTATTGATCAAATTGAGTTTGATCAGTGGCGGAACTACCCTTTTTCCAGGGAGGTGCATTGACCCCCCTTAAATTTAAACCTTTATTTAATGATTTAGCAATTATATTAGATTTCTAGATATAATCTTAATATATTATAGGTTTGCCTTTGAAAGGATCCCACTAAAAATACTAAAAATTTACAATAATCGGGGCCACTTTTAATAATTTTTTCTTATTATACATATATTATATTTAAATTATTTTTAATACTCTAATTCTGCTAATAAGAAATTGCATTTTTTATGAAGTCGTTATTATTATATGTACTTGCCGAAATACATATAATGATTTTGAATGATTGTCCCAAGTTATATCACTTAGCCAAATTTGGCTAAGTGATATAACTTGGGACATAGTGTTATTCACAAGAAGATTACTCTCAGATTTCTAAGAAGTGTTTTTTTTTTTTGGTTTTCCAAGGGTTTAATCCCTTTCGAGGCGTGTCAGACACATAAAGTGGGAACCTCTCCCAACAGAGATTCAAACCTGAGTCCGCTACTTTGTAGTGACTAGTCTCTTCCACTAGACCAATCACATGTTGGTTCTAAGAAGTGTTTGAGTTCAAGTTTGTGAGGGAAAACAAGAGGAAAGACTAAAAAGGCTTGACAAAGTCGGTTTTTTTGGTCGAGTAATTAAGAACAAACAAAAAAACTACTCTCAGTCTTCAAGTAACTAACTGCCCATGCTTTTAAAAAAATGGTTCATATCAGATTTTCAAAGTCGTTATTAATGGTTTTGAATGATTGTCCCAAGTTATATCACTTAGCCAAATTTGTCCCGTAATTTTATATTCTTTTGGAATATCGTCCCACTTGCGACATGGCTGCTTACGTGTCAAGACGTAGCAAATTTTAGCATGAACAATTATACCAAATTGCAATATCCGTCCCAAACTAATTACAAATTTTTGGTTTTTCATCCCAAACTATATTAATTGCCGAATTTAGTCTCGTAATTTGTCAATTTGCATGAATTTAGTCCATTATTAAATTTCTAATTTAATGGAAATGACGATTCATCTTTTACTTTTTTAAGAGACTAATGTCAATTTATCCCCAGTGATATTCATAATGTTCAATTTACCCCTAGTTTGAAAAGGAGTAAATTACCCCCTGTAAAAATTTAAAAAAGTATTCTATCCCCTTGAACCGGAGAGTGTAACTCAATTGCATAAATTGAGAGTGGGCATGCAAATTATTTTATAACATAGGTGGTAAATTGCTACATTATTATAATACAGGAGGTAAACTGACACATTATCATAACACAGGGAGGTAAATTGAACATTATGTATATCGCATGGAAGTGAATTGCCATTAACTTTTTTTAAGAGAAAAATAGTATGTATTTTTTAATTATCTTGCGCTTTTGATAAAAAAAAATCCTATCTCAATTCATTAGGAAAAATTTGTGCATTTTTTGTATTAATAAATAATAAATATTTGTAATTAGTTTGGAACGAATTCTTTTTCCCATCTCTTTTCAATTACGTGACATAAGTCGGCGTTTTGATATAGTTTGGGACGAAAAATCAAAATTTGTAATTAGTTTGGGACAAATTTTGCAATCTTATATAATTGTTTATGATAAAATTTGTCATGTTATGACATATAAGCATCAATGTGACAAGTGTGACGACATTTCAAAAGAATATAAAATTACGGGACGAATTTGGCTAAGTGATATAGCATGGTACAAAAATTCAAAATCACTAATTAGCAGCTTGAGAAATTTTTTGCAATTTTGCCAAGAATATACTTCTATATAAGATCTGAAACCTAATTATTATGCTAGGTTGTGCAGGCACCAATATCAATGGTTTAAATGAACTTTTTTTTAGAAGACATTGGATGAAATTAAATAGAATATTATACCTACTAAGAATATTTGCTTCTGGCTCGGACTGATTTATATTAGCTTGTTAAAAATGAAATTCTGGAAAATAGAGCAAAGCCATCAACAATGTGGGTGATATTAACCTGAAAAATTACAGATTAGATGAGGAATATATATGTATATGAATTTTTAAATATAAATTAGAAGAAGCCCACATCCACATAGTAGTAAATTACAATAAATTGAATAACTAATTACACAATATTTTTTTTTTGAGATGATTACACAATACAATTAACTTTTTTTAAGCTATTCCAAATCGTTGATGCATACTGCTTTAAATGTTGAAGATGTGAAGGCTGATGTCAACCATCTTCATACTGCTTTAAAGAGAGCTGAACACAACATAGTTGATCTCACTGCAAACTTCATTCGTGTCAGTGAAGAAGAGAAAGCAGTAAACGTTGCTTTGTTGCAAGAAGTTGGTAAATCTGAAGTTGCTATTCAAGAAGAGCTTGCCACAATGCAAATAAATATTGACTGTTTAAATGATCAGAATGACACCATCAGCACTACTCTCAATCACTTAACTGTCAGTCACGATGTAGTCAATCAGAACTTGAAGGCTTTATGTGCTGCTATGAAGATTCAGTCTGTTGCACTCAACCCTCCTATCAGACATGTAAGTGTCACCATTTCTGATGATGACAAAAAGGGGGAAGAGAAGAAGGAAGAGCTAAAAGCTGATGAAACTGCTGCCATTGAAGCTGAAAAGCCTGAAGCTGCTGAAGAGATTAAGGCTGAAGAAAAAGTAGAAGGCAAGGATGAAGCTGCTGAAGAAGCCAAGGACAAAGCTTCTGATGGAGACAAATCAGAGCCTTATACTAAGTATAAGAATGAAGAGAGGATCAAGAGAATAGTGGAGGAGGCTGCAAATGAGCAACAAATAATAGATAAAATGGAAGCTGCCAAGTCCAATCTACTCTTGGATGAAGATGCTGATGAAGATGAAGAAGATGATGATGAAGAAGAATCATCTTATGAGTATGAAGAAGTGCTTGAAGGAGATGATGAAGAAGCTGATGACTAGTATAGACAAATCTTTTGTAATTAGTTATCTTTATTTCTTTTTTTTCCATCAAGTCTGAACAGAAATTGTAACTTGTAATCATTCTATCATTATCAATAAAAAGTACAAGTTCTGTTTCCAATAAACTTTTTCTATCTCAGAAAATTTTGAGGATCAAAACTTTAGTATAGGTAAAACAGGTACTTAGCTGAAGTTTTGTCATCATCAAAAAGGGGGAAATTGTTGGATAAGGATGAAGATGAAAAACACTGAAGACAATTTGTAAAGGGAGGTTTTGATGATTTCCAAAACTTCAAATCTGCTAAGTATAAGACAACTTAGCTGATATCCTTTAGAAGAATTTTGACCAAGTATAAAGACTATCAGACGGGTCAATTATTCAAGGTCCAAAAGACTACTGATCTGCTGAAGGAAAGATATCAGACTGATGAAGATCAGCCGACTCAAATCAGATTTGTTCAAGTTTGGGATCAGCTCCGTTCACCATCAGACTTGCACTTTCGATCAGCCAAGTGGAAATGATCAAGAAGTCTTCCCAACGGTAATAAATGCCCCTGAAAGTAATAAATGCTGAAGTACAAGGAGACAAATGATTGAAGAAAGACTTCATATTAGTTCGGTGCATTTAATGCTGCCTGACAGATCGTACAGTTCACAGTACTGTCACTGTGCAGAGAGCCGTTCGCGGATTTTAAGGACCAAAAATCAAGAGATTTGAATTTTGTCTCTCTTCAACGGACAAAATTCAAAGAGTGGACTATAAATAGCTTAGAGACGAAGGAAGAAAGAAGACACAACTTCTGAGAGATCGAAATCAAAGCAAATATTTTCTAAGTCTCAAAACTTCAAGAACAGCTCACTCGTCTGCTGAAGGTCATTTGTTGACTTAAGCCGTTGAAGTTAAAAAAAACATTTTCTGAGTGAATCTGTAAGATAGAAAAGTTGTGAGAAGTAGATATCCATCTTAGTGAGTGATATTACTTCAGAGAGTAGGAGTTTCTTTGTGATTTCCTGCTGCGAGCTTACGGCCAGATTCATTTGTTGTTTTGGTGTAAGTGGAGATATTGTAACTGTGTGTTTATAGTATAACCAAAGATCTGAGTGACTTGGAAGAGTGGACTAAAGGATTTAAATCCATATAACCACTATAAAAATATTGTGTGTTCAAACTTGCATTATTTTCTAGCATATTTACAAAACTGCATAAGAACACTTAAGAACTGTTTGAAAGGATTTTAAAAAGGAGTTTTAATAAAACTGGGGATAAAATCTTTCAATCTACCAAACTACTTGTGAAAAACACTCAAACTATCCGCTGCAAGTATTCTGGGTCTACTGTGTTGTTCAAAGATTTGTTCGCTATCAGCTTAGTTAACTTACTGCTCTATAACAGCTTAGTCTGTTAACAGTTATGTAGAAAGTTTTAAAGTTAAAATTTGTTTAAAATTTTCAGAGGTCTATTCACCTCCCCCCCTCTAGACTTCATCTGACCACTTGGGACCAACAAGTGGTATCAGAGCAGGTGGTTCATTAGAATCAGCTGTCTGATCAACGAGCTTGATCCGAGTGTTTTTAAAAGGTTTTCAAACTTTTTCAATAAGAGCATATTTTTTAAAAACTAAATTTTTTGAAAAATAGATTGTATCAGCCACGTAGCTGGTATGATCTTTGAAGACTGGAAGATCAGAATAGAGATCTTCTTAGCCGCCTATAATGACAACATGTATACATGTATCATAAAAGGTCCATTCAAATTCACCAAGACCATCAAAGTTGATGAGGTCGATATAACGGTGGAAAAAAATCTAAATGAAATGACGGCTGAAGAAATAAAGCTGTTCAACCTGGACAAAGTTGGGCGTTTTATCATGACCAAGGCCCTTGACAATGACAGATTTGACAAAGTCAAGCATTGCAAGACTGCCAAAGAAATGTGGGATAAGGTCCGTGATATGAGCGAAGAAAACGACGCTATCAAAGAGCATCAGCTGAGTGTTGCTCTGGAAAAGCTGGACAACTTCAAGATGAAGTCTGCAGAAACCATTGATCAGATGGATACGAGGTTTACAAGGACGCTGAACGAAGTTCTAAAGCTTGGAAAAACCTTCACTGATAAGGAGATAACCGTCAGGGTGCTGAAGGCTCTACCTCCGAAGTTCAACTTGAAGGTGACAGCCATGGAGGAGTCCAGGGATCTGGGAAAGATCTCACTCATCGAGCTGTTCTCAATACTCAATGCGTACGAGTATAAACTGCCAAGAATGGATGTTGAAGAAACCTCTACTTCAAGTCCCACAGTTGCCCTGGTTGCTGCTGAAAATCCTAGAAGGCCAGCCTATAAAAGTAAAGACGCGGACTCATCTGATGAAGCCACACTACTCAACAAAAAGGAGTACACTGCTGGAGACGTTGCATTGCTGATGAACAACTTCAAGAAGTTCTACAAAAGAAAAATGAAGAACAAATACAACAATGCTTCTACTTCTAACCCTACTTCTTCTTCTCAGGATAAAGATTCTTATAAATCTACAATGTTCTGCTATAACTGCAGGAAACTGGGTCATTTCATCAGAGACTGCCCATATCCTAAAGTGAAAAGTACACTGAAGAAGAAAAGAGAATCAGAAAGGAAAGAAAGCATCAGAAAGGCAAGGTGCTGGTGGCAGAAGCGGAAAAGCTAGCTGCTATCTATTCATTAGATTCGGATTCAGACACTTCTGATGAAGGATCTTCTGATGAAGAGAGTCCTGCTCTTCTCTGCCTGATGGCTAAGGAATCTGATGGCTCTGAGGATGATGAGGTAACTCCTCTTGATAATGAATTATTTAATTCATTTGAGCAAATGATGCTTAACAATACAAGTATTGCTGAAGCATTTGCAAAGCTTAAGGTAGAGATGATATTGCTAAAAGAGCAAAATATTTCACTGAAACTCAAGGCTGAAAAGCCAAAAGAATCAGATGAATATAAATAGCTTGATCAAGAAAATGAATCTCTGAAAGCTGAATGTGAAGTCCTTATAGAAAAAGTAATGGAACTTGAGAAAACAATTGAGTCTCATGAAAAGTCATCTGTTGCATCCACTCACATGTCTAGTAAACAGAAGACACCTTTAGAACAAGATAAGTTAGAACTGAACTATACTGAAAAATTTATATCAGCTGACAATAGTAAGGTCATCTTGTATGTTCAGACTACTAAACCTGCTTCACCTGAGAAAGTATTAAAGGAGACGAAAACTCCTAAGGCTAAAAAGAGTAAAGAGCCTAGTGTAGGAAAACAGACTGGTAAGTCTAAACAGAAGAGTCCTAGGAAGTCTTCTGATAAGGCTAAAACTAATCAGACTAGTAATAAAACTAAGTCGTCTGTTAATGAGCAAGCATCTAGTAAACCAAAGAAGCATAAGAACAAGAAAAATCAAGATGCTTGGTATGGAAATGAGTCATATTATGTGCAACCTGCTGCATATCCTCCTATGTATCATGCACCTCAATTTCCAACTTACTATGCACCATATCCTGCTAATCCAATGCATGCATATCCTGCTTATCATGCATCTTATTTTGCTTATGAACATTATCCTTATCATGCTGATCATCAACAATATGGCAAATCTGATGAACGTGATAAAGGCAAAGCTGTTCATGCTCTTGTTGAAACTCAAAAGCCTAAGAAGCCTAAGACATCAACACCTTGGGTTGTCAAATGTGGAACTAATCCTTCAGGACCCTCTCAATAAGGGTACTTAAAACAATTTTTATTTTGTTTTGTAGGTTAGGATTAGGAGTAAGAGTAAAGTAGAGAAAATCTGGTACTTGGACAGTGGCTGTTCAAGACACATGTGTGGAAACATACATGAACTGACTGAAGTTGTTGCTGTGGATGGCCCAAATGTGACGTTTGGAGACAGCAAAGAAGGCAAGATTGTAGCAAGTGGAAAGCTGATCAAAGGTAACATAGAGATATCTGACGTCTCTTATGTTAAAGGCCTCAAATACAATTTGCTGAGCATAAGTCAATTTTGTGACAGAGGATATTCAGTCATCTTCTCATCAGATAAGTGCTACGTTGAACAGATTGGTACAAAGAAGGTTATATTATCTGGAAGACGACAAGGGAATGTCTACATAGTGGACTGGAATTATGTTGACAAGAATTCAAACGTTTGTTTGGTGGCATCAACACCAAGTGAAGTTAGTTGGCTGTGGCATAAAAGAATGAATCATGTGAATTTCAAGACCATAAACAGACTAATCAATAATGATCTGGTAGAAGGAATTCCCAAAACAGTCATGAGCAAAGATATGCTCTGTGACGCCTGTCAGAAGAGTAAACAAATTAAGTCATCTTTCAAGACCAAGAAGCACCAATCTTATTGAAGGATTTTGGAGCTATTACATATGAACTTATTTGGACCCATTGATCCAATCAGCAATGGTGGAAAGAAGTACTGCCTAGCTGTTGTGGATGATTTCTCAAGATACACTTGGGTGATTTTTATGAAAAAGAAAAGTGGAGCATCTTACAAATCTGATGGAGCTGATCCAAAATGAGAAAAATATGAGGATATTAAAGATCAGATCAGATAGAGGGGCTGAATTTACAAACTCAACTGTTGAAGAGTATTGTAACATTAGATGTATCAGTCATTAGTACTCTGCTGCCAGAACCCCTCAACAAAATGGAGTTGCTGAAAGGAGAAACAGAACTCTAAAAGAAGCTACTAGAACTATGATAGCTGAAGCAAAGCTGTTTACATAGTGGACTGGAATTCTGTTGACAAGAATTCAAGTGTTTGTTTGGTGGCATCAACACCAAGTGAAATCAGTTGGCTTTGGCACAAAAGAATGAATCATGTGAATTTAAAGACCATCAACAGACTCATCAAGAATGATCTGGTAGAAGGAATTCCAAAGACAGTCATGAGCAAAGATAAGCTTTGTGACGCTTGTCAGAAGGGTAAACAAATCAAGTCATCATTCAAAAGCAAGAAGCACCAATCATCTGGAAGGATCTTGGAGCTGTTACATATGGACTTATTTAGACCCATTGATCCAGTCAGCAATGGTGGAAAGAAATACTGCCTAGCTGTTGTGGATGATTATTCAAGATACACTTGGGTGATTTTCATGAAGAAGAAAAGTGAAACCAAGGAGCATCTTACAAATCTGATGGAGCAGATCCAGAACAAAAAGAGTATGAAAATACTGGAGATCAGATCAGATAGAGGGACTGAGTTTACAAACTTTACTGTTGAAGAGTATTGTAATGCCAGAGGAATCAGCCATGAGTACTCTGCTGCCAGAACCTCTCAACAGAATGGAGTTGCTGAAAGGAGAAACAGAACTCTAAGGGAAGCTACCAGAACCATGATAGCTGAAGCTAAGCTGCCTCAAAGATTTTGGGCAGAAGCAACAAATACAACATGCTTTACCCAAAACAGATGCATTATCAACAAGCACCAAAACAAGACTCCATATGAAGTTTGGAACAACAGAAAGCCAAACATTCATTACTTTAGAATTTTTGGTTGTAAATGCTTTGTTTTAAATAATGAGAAAAATCACCTTACTGCTTTTGCAGAAAAGGCTGATGAAGCAGTATTTGTAGGATACTGTACTGTTAGTAAAGCTTATAGAGTCTTTAACAAAAGAACTTTACTTATAAAAGAATCCATTCATGTAGTATTTGATGAACCAAGTCAATCTTCTGAAAAGAATCAAAGTACTGATCAAAAGCTGTCTACTGATTTTCAGAAATTGAGTATTGAAAAGTATGAAGAATATGTTCCCATCATACTACATGACCTCAACTCAGCTGCTAACTCAAGTGCTGTTCAAAATCACAGTGCTGATTGTCTAACAGAGGAGTTGCAAACAACTGACAGACCAGAGACTGTTCAACAGACTACTACTGGAACTCCAACAGTAGTGTTGCAAGATCAAAACAGAGGACAACATCATGATTTGCAACCTGATCTTAGATGGCTCAAGAATCACCCACCAGAGCTGGTGATTGGTGATCCTTTGGATATAGTAAAGACAAGGAGAGATGCTGCATGTGAAGCAATGTTTGTCAGCTCCTATCTCAAATAGAGCCTAAACAGATTGAAGAAGCTCTTAGTGATTCAAACTGGATTGAAGCTATGCACGAAGAGCTAAATCAATTTGAAAGGAAAGAAGTTTGGTACTTAGTTCCTAGACCAAGTCATCAAAGAGTCATTGACACTAAATGGGTATTCATGAATAAAATAAATGAAGATGGTGAAGTCACCAGAAACAAAGCAAGATTAGTTGCCAAAGGGTATTGTCAAGAAGAAGGTATTGACTTTGATGAAACCTTTGCACCAGTAGCAAGATTGGAGGCAATCAGACTCTTTCTTCCCTACGCTGCTCATAAGAATTTCACAGTCTATCAGATGGATGTGAAATCAGCTTTTCTCAATGGAGAATTGCAAGAAGAAGTTTATATTGAACAACCACCTGGATTTGAAGCTTATCAAGAAGAAAATAAGGTGTATCGTCTGAAGAAAGCCCTCTATGGACTGAAACATGCTCCAAGAGCATGTTATGATACCCTATCTGATTTTCTTTTAATCAAAGGATTTCGCAAAGGTTAGGTAGACAAGACCCTGTTCACTATTGAATGAGAAGAACATATTTTGCTTGTGCAAATTTATGTGGACGACATCATTTTTGGTTCAACAAATCAACAGATGTGTGATAAGTTCTCAAAGCTGATGCAGAACAAGTTTGAAATGAGCATGATGGGAGAACTTAATTATTTTCTTGGCTTGCAAGTAAGACAGATGCCTGATGGAATATTCATCAGCCAAGCAAAATACACGAAAGATCTGTTCAAGAAATTTGGTATGAAAACTAGCTATACTGCTAATATTCCAATGTCTACGAGTCTTCGTTTGGATAAAGATGAAGATGGCAAATCAGTGGACATAACCAAGTACAGAGGAATTATTAGGTCACTGTTATACTTAACAGTTAGCGGACCTGATATTATGTACTCTGTTGGGGTTTGTGCGAGATTTCAATCAAATCCTAAGGAATCTCATCTCTTAGCTGCCAAAAGGATACTCAAATATCTTAAGGGTACTGAAGATTTGGGATTGTGGTATCCTAGGGAATCTGGATTTGAACTTATTGGATATTCATATTCTGACCTTGCTGGCTGCAAGATTGACAGGAAAGGCACAACAGGTGCATGTCAGTTCTTAGGTAGTCGTCTGATCTCCTGGATGAGTAAGAAACAGACTTCAGTATCCATATCAACTGCTGAAGCTGAATATATAGCTGTTGGAGCTTGCTGTGCACAAATATTATGGTTGAAGCATCAACTAGAAGATTACAATATAAAAATCAGTGGAATCCCTATCTACTGTGACAATACAAGCGCAATCAGCCTTACTCAGAATACTACAAGTCATTCAAGGACTAAGCATATTGAGATCAAACATCATTTTATTAGAGATCATGTGGAGAAAGGAAATGTCATAATAGAATATGTGTTTACTGAAAAACAGATTGCTGACATCTTCACTAAACCTCTAAGTGAGACAAGGTTTTCAACTCTAAGAGCTGAACTGGGTTTATTAAAATTGGATGCATAAGCTGAGGGGGAACTCATCAGAAGACTGAAGTTCAACAGCTTACTCATCTTATTATCTTCAAGGATTAACTCTCAACAGACTAGTTAACTTATGAATTCTTAAAGTCAGGGGGAACGTGTAAGACTAGCGGTACTTCTGATTAAAAGATGAAATTTGTTGATGACAGTTAGTTGAAGTTATGTTTTCATCAGAAGATTAAAGTCTTGAAGATTAAAGATTAATTATCTAGCTGGATTGACATGTTGGGATTCGGTAAGAAAAACAGCCCTAGGCACAGCGGAATATAAAAAAAAATTTCTAGGGCCTCTTAAAGAATCTTGCCAGGATATTCTCTGGTTGTATATATATGAATATAATTAAACGACAGTATAAGTTTTCTCGTTTATACCTGTCTCCTTGCAAATCCTCGGCTAGCAAGACGAACTCTGAATTCTGCCTCGGTAAGATCGACCCACACCTTTGTTTAGCGCCCCACGTGTTGCGCCTCTACGAGTTGATACACCACAATATCACGAAAATTAATATATCCTAATCAACTGGAACATAGGGTATATTAATACCAACAGGTGATTGGTCTAGTGGAAGGGACTAGTCACTACAAAGTAGCGGACTCAGGTTCGAATCCCTGTTGGGAGAGGTTCCCACATTATGTGCCCGACGCGCCTCGAAAGGGATTAAACCCTTGGGAAACCAAAAAAAAAAAAATAGGGTATATTAATATCTAGGTTTTAGAACAACTTTAGAACGAAGAATCGAAGACGAAAATTCTTCGTAAAGTGGAAGTGAGTTCGGCCGATCCAGGGAGGGAGAGGGAGAGAATTTTGCTCTTCTTGATTTTCTTGTGGAGTTGTGTGTGAGATATGAGACCTAGTCTCTTATTTATAGATATCTCATAAAACCTAATCCTCCTAGGATTAGGATACTAATTCTCCTACATGGGCCATGGCCCTCTTTAATTAGAAGACTAAGTCTTCTAATTAATTCATGGCCCATATTAATTAATCTTTCAGGGCTTTATTTAATCTCCCAATTAAATACCCCAATTAATTAAATCATCTCCCAATTAATTAATTAAACTCCAAGTCTAATTAAATTAATTATTCCATTAATTAATTAAATCATAATTAATTAATTTACTCATAAATTAAATTCCAATTTAATTTATAATCTTGATCCAATTCAAATTGGATCCATCTTCGTTCCATATGGGTCGACCCAGTCGACCCACCCATTTAATCGACCCAGTCGATTTTGACCCAGTCGACCCAGTCAACTGGTTCGTTCCTACTTCCTCGCTTTCGCTTCATGTGTATTGTGTATGCCCCCGTAGGTTCACCACATAATTGGCCGCGGGTTGTAATTAAATATTGTTTAATTACTCGAGCAATTAATACTCTAAATTAATCGAACACTCTGTCGATCAATCATTCCAAAATTAGCACCCCTGCTAATTTGGGAATTCTCCCACACTCCACGGTCGATGTCCAGTCACAAGCCCATGGAGCCCAATCACTGGTGAATTAATTCAGTGAACCTTTTTATCATTTACAATTTCCATATACGACACAATCTCTCCATCGATCAATCTCCCAGTCGAGACTTAAGGGTATGGTCTTTCATTTGATTCCCTTATCTTTTGTCTTGACCTTATGTTCTCTGATCTCGAAATAAATTCTCTTTGACTTGTTCTTTATGAGCTACTCACATAAAGTCGTCAGTTACCTTGGCCAAGGATTTCATCAGAATTAATTTCTCACAGAAATCCATAGGAGAATTTCTCGACCTATCAAGTCGAGTCAATGGATCCTTTGTTGATGATATGAATCTGCATACGAGTTCCTCTATACCCAACATGAGTCCACAGAGACTTTCTGGCGATCCCCAGTCAGTCGGAACTCACATCAAAGCATAGACGTTCTCGCACCAGATAAACCCTATCATCTCAAGTTGTTAGGGATCGTTCCTCGTATACTATTGTAAATTGAAATAACTTCAACCCCGATATGCGACTACCGCTTCCATGGTGAGTTATTTCCTAATTGGGGTATTCAGTGCGCTTGCCATCCCAGCAAGCCACCCACTTATGTGTATCGACTATCCCAGTCACGCTCGTGGACCCCAGCGTCCTCCAGTTCATCGGAGTATACACAATAGTGAGAGTCTAACCGAATCCAACGATGTCCTATCTCGATTGGATTCTACGACTCTTGAATATATTCTAGATCACGGCCTTGGAGATCAGTCCACGGGTTGTCCCATAGCCCTGTGATCTAAGGACTTCTATCCTTATGCGTAGACAAATATTACATAAGATAAAGTTGACCATTTAATAAAAGTGCATTTATTAATCAAAATTGAATAGTTCCTCATTAATTACAATTAATGCTAACCATACAGCTGGCTTGCAGGACACTATTTCTATCAATCTCCCACTTGTCCTAAAGCCAGTCTTTTATGTTCTTGAGTCCCATCTTATGCAGATGTTTCTCAAATGCCTTTTGAGGCAGAGGCTTCGTTAGTGGGTCCGCCGTATTCTGAGTCGACACGTTCCATCTTAATGTCTCCTCTACCAATGATATCTCTTATCACATGGTATCGTCTCTGTACGTGCTTGGATTTCTGATGAGATCTCGGCTCCTTTGCTTGCGCTATTGCCCCATTATTATCGCAGAAGATAGTAATGGGCTCAGCAATGCTAGGTATCACATCCAGTTCCTGGATGAAGTTCCTCATCCAAACACCTTCCTTTGCTGCGTCACTCGCGGCAATGTATTCTGCTTCAGTGGTTGAATCCGCGGTTGTTTCCTGCTTGGATCTCTTCCAGCTAACCGCACCACCATTGAGGCAGAAAACATATCCTGATGTCGACTTGAAGTCGTCTACATCACATTGGAAGCTTGAGTCTGTATAGCCTTCCAATTTCAATTCTCCTCCACCGTATACCAAGAACAATTCCTTAGTCCTTCTCAGGTACTTCAGAATTGCCTTTACGGCTATCCAGTGCTGCTCACCTGGGTCAGACTGGTAGCGACTTGTAACGCTTAGAGCGTACGCTACGTCTGGTCTCGTACACAGCATACCATACATTATGCTTCCTATCGCGGATGCATACGGTATTCGAGACATATTGCTTCTCTCCTCTGGCGTCTTTGGGGCCATAGACTTGGAGAGTGCAATTCCATGTCTCATTGGAAGCAATCCTCTCTTGGATTCTTCCATACTAAATATTTTCAAGATTTTGTCTATGTACTGGGATTGGGAGAGGCCCAGCAGTCCTTTTGATCTATCTCGGTAGATCCTTATACCTAATACAAAGGATGCTTCTCCCATATCCTTCATTGAGAATTGTGTAGACAACCATGCTTTAGTTTCAGACAATGCTTTTACATTGTTTCCAATGAGAAGAATGTCGTCAACGTAAAGCACCAAAAATTCAACTGTACTCCCACTGATCTTCTTGTACACGCAAGGTTCGAACATGTTCTGGATGAATCCAAAAGTTTGGATTGTCTCATCAAAACGAATGTTCCAACTTCGGGAAGCTTGCTTCAGTCCATAAATGGACCTCTGGAGTTTGCACACCTTGTGTTCATCTCCTTTGGATGCATATCCTTTTGGTTGCTCCATGTAGATCTCCTTATCAATGTCTCCATTGAGAAAGGCAGTCTTTACATCCATCTGCCATATCTCGTAGTTATACCACGCAGCTATGGCCAGCAAGATCCGAATGGATTTGGGCATTGCGACGGGCGAGAAGGTCTCCTCAAAGTCGATACCTGGTCTTTGAGTGTATCCTTTTGCCACTAGTCGCGCCTTGTAGGTAATCACCTCTCCGTTCACTCCAAGCTTTCGCTTATAGATCCACTTGCAACCCACGGGAGCAACTCCCACTGGTGGATCTACCAAGGCCCAGACCTTGTTTGAGTGCATGGAGTCCAGTTCGGATTCCATGGCTTCGCGCCACTTTCCCGAGTCTATGTCTAGCATAGCCTCTTCGTAAGTCCTTGGGTCGGTTGGAGACGGTCCAGTCTCATGCAGCAGACCGTAGTACCTCTCGGGTTCTCTACGTTGTCTTTCTGACCTACGAAGTATCGGTGTACTTTCTGGTGCACCTTCATGCTCTTGTTCTCCCACTGCCTGTGGTGACGGGTCAGCTCGATCGACCTCTAAGGTCTTTTCAGCTTCAGTGACCTCATCTAGTTCTACGTTATTTTCTTTCTTGTCCACCAAGAAATCCTTCTCCAAGAAGTGAGCGTTCCTCGAGACAAACGTTGTTTGTCTTGTAGGATCGTAGAACTCGTATCCTATTGAGTTTTTCGGATACCCCACGAATTTGCACAAAGTGGATTTAGTTTCCAATTTATCTCCCACTAGCTTTTTAACGTAAGCGGGAGATCCCCATATGCGCATGAATGCGTATGAGGGTGCCTTGCCAAACCATAGTTCGTATGGTGTCTTTTCTACGGATTTCGAAGGTACCATATTCAGTATCTTCGTTGCCGTGAGGAGGGCATGTCCCCAAAATGAAAGAGGTAAGTCAGTGGCACTCATCATGGATCGAACCATGTCCATCAAGGTTCAATTCCTTCTCTCTGCTACTCCATTTAACTGGGGTGTTGCAGGAGGAGTCCACTGCGATAGTATTCCATGCTCTACAAGATAATTCAGAAATTTGTTACTAAGAAATTCTCCACCTCGGTCAGAACGAAGAGCCTTTATTGTATGACCAAGTTGATTCTCTACTTCCATCTTGAATTCTTTGAATCGCTCAAAGGCTTCAGACTTGTGTTTCAACAAGAACACATATCCATAACGACTAAAGTCGTCAGTGAAAGTGATGAAGTAGTCATAGCCACCTCGGGCGCTTTTTCTTAGTGGTCCACATACGTCAGTATGTATTAAGTCCAATGTTTGCTTGGCTCGCTCAGGGTTTCCCTTAAACGGCAACTTAGCCATTTTACCCTTTAAACATGGTTCACATGTCGGCATTTCATCAATGCGATTGATTTCAATCGCGCCAGATGATGCTAACTTTTGAATTCTTGACTTGGATATATGTCCAAGTCTAGCGTGCCATAATTGGGCAGACATTTCATTATCTTGTTTCCTTTTGTTTTGTTGTAATGCATCACTAACTTAGGTGGTTCAATGGTATATAGTCCATCTTTTAATGTACCAGTGAAAAACATATTATCATTCATGAATAACGAAAAGGAACCTTTATTAATAGTAAAATTAAAACCTTCATTATCCAAAACAGGAATTGAAATAATGTTTTTCACCAAACCAGGTACATAAAGAACGTTCCTAAGGACTAATTTATTACCACCTAAATCTAACTCCACTTCGCCTATGGCCTCGGCAGCAGCTCTGGCTCCATTGCCAAATCTCAGGATCCAATCCCCTGGCCTAAGTGGCCTTGTTGCTCCCATCACCTGTAAATCATTACAAAGATGAGAACCACAAGCAGTGTCTAGCACCCATGATGCACAGTTAATTGATAAATTAACTTCAACAAGGAATATACCTTTCGAGCTCTCCAAGAACTCTTTGCAGTTCCTCTTCCAGTGTCCAGGTTTCTTGCAGTAGAAACATTTCTGTTCACCAGACGAAGCTTTACGCTTCTTTCCCTTCCCTATGGGCCCAGATGGTGCTTTGCCTTTGCTTGAAGAAGCATTTCCTTTCCCCTTCCCTTTCTTTGTCCTTTTGGACTTGGATTGGGTTGAGGTAGCAACCATCACTGGCTTCTCTCTTTTCATGGAAGCCTCGGCAGTGGCGAGCATATTAGCCAACTCGTGAAGTTCAACATTCATCTTGTGCATGTTGTAGTTCACTACGAATTGCTCGAATGATCTTGGAAATGACTGGAGGATTATATCCTGGCAGTAGGTCTTGTCCATCTTTACGTCAAGATGACTAAGCTTTTCAATAAGCCCAATCATCTTGATGCAGTGAGATCGAACATCAGCACCTTCAGCCATCCTCGTTTGTTGCAAAGCCTTAGCAGTTTCATACCGCTCGTATCTACTTTGCACCCCAAATAAACCATTCAGGTGCGTGTAGATTTCAAAAGAAGACTTCATATGCTCGTGCTGCTTTTGAAGCTCATTCGTCATGGATGCCAACATGAGACAACGTGACTGCAAGTCATCGTCAAGCCATAAATCCACGGCTTCTTTCTCAGTATCATCGGCATCCTTAGCAAGTTCGGGAGGGGGCCCATCAAGGACAAAACCTCGCTTTTCAGAAGCGAGAATGATCTTAAGGTTCCTGACCCAGTCATGGAAGTTTGGTCCAGTCAATTTGTTATGTTCAAGTATGATGGAAATCGGATTCTTAGACATTATATCTACAGAACGACGATAGAAGAAATAAATACGCGAAAGATTAACTTAAAATGCACAATTCACAAACATGGATTTCATTTGCAAATTACTCCCACTATTTTAATCAAAATCTTATGCCCCCACATAAGTTTCGGGAATTTAAAATATCCTAGCGGGCTTAAGGCCCAAATGCAATCTCCTAGTACCCACGACTCGTTGGCCATACTATTTGATCCACTTGGTGGTCGACTATGTCAACGGTTAACCATCGCAGCTAACCCTTAAGTTCATTTAGCCTCGTTTTTCGATATGGACCCACGACTCGTGAGACATCCTTATTTACTAGCGTTAAATCATGTCCAATACTCGTGAAGAGAAATAGTTCAATCCTAGACGCCCCACGACTCGTGAGACAGCGCCTAAAACCTTGCTATCCCCTCCCTTGGCACTAAACTCGTGCATCGAGGCAATAGACATATTATCTTCCTATAGCTCGACCCACGACTCGTGAGACATCGAGATATATTCGTACAATATGCCTAAGACCTAGTAATTGGATAGGCTCGGACCATAGATACTATTCATATGCGCCCGTTATTCGATTTAATATTCTAATTGAATTTTAAGTTCAATTGGAGGTTTCTAAGTGTGCGAGGTCTCATCAGATTATGCTTATCTTGTTTACGTTTTCTATCCTAAGCATGCATCTCATACATCAAAGAATAATTTGCGAAAAAGTAAACATTCATCACCTAGCAAGATATGATTGGTCGATTGCCCATCCTATGCGATCCATCACGAGCCACGTGATGAATCAATTGGTCAGTCTAGGGTGAAAATTAAATGTCCTAACTATTACAATTTTTAAACCCATACATCATGGGCCTTCTTGTAATATCCAGCTTGATTGGGCCTCCATGTAATGAATTGGGCCTCCATGTCCTCCAAGGTAAATGGGCCTCCATGTGGATCTCCAAGTCTTCACGAGGTCTTCTCGGCTCCAAGCCTAATCTAAGCCTAGCTTACATAATTTAAATGGTCCTATTCTATTACATTTGTTTGCGCAAGCAAGGGCACCAATCAGACCCATTTAATTACAACCCAAAATTAAATAAACCAAAAACAACACAGGGCTTAAGGGCAAAATCGACCAATCCACATATTCACTCAAGAACATGCATAAATTCACATAAGGGCAATCATGTAAATTTACCGGCTTCATTAATTTTAATTCGCAAAAATTCATCCAAGTTAATTAATTTTGAATTAACAATTAACCTCTAAGATTAATTAGCTCTTACTTGAGCTCTAAGTAATCTACAATTCTTATCTTGATTAAATTGGTTAATTAAGGTAATCTAAATCTCTAAGATTCTTACCTTATCCAAAACTCTAAGTTTCCCAAAATTCCCAAATCTCCAAGATTCTCAAGATAATCCTATTTTGACTAGATTAGTTAATTAAGGTAGTGTTTAAGTTTAACAAAGTAACTACCTTATCCAAAAACTCCAAGTTTCCTAATCTTCCAAAATTCTCCAAGATTTTCAGGACTTTCAAAATAGGCAGAATTAGAGTCCAACCAGAAATCAACCAGACGAGGCCAATCACGGACTGCCACGTAGGACAGCCCACGCGCGACCACCAAGGCGGCGCGTGAGCTGCCTGCGGCAGCAGCCGCGCACAGCAGCGCGTAAACAGCAGCCCGAAGGCTGCTGCTGCGCGCAGCGTGTGCGGCCAGCGTGCTGCCAGCACGCTGCCGTTGGCAGCGGCTTGCGGTGGCCGCCCAGCCGCGGTGCGCTGCCGCGCACCGCCGCGTGCCACCGCGAGTCGGATCTAATAAAATTTTTTTTTTGTTTCTTCGATTACCCACAGATTTAATTCAACAAACCAAGTCAATTAAATCCTAATTCAAAATAACATCAACATGATAAAATTTTCGAATCCTAAACTAAACATTAACTCCAAGTTAATTAAATATACGTCCTATAACATGCACAGTTAAAGAACTAGCCACATAAATCAAACATATGATTTAATAAACACAGAATTCGCAAATTCATATATATACAAAGACTAGAGTTGGCTCTGATACCACTGTTGGGATTCGGTAAGAAAAACAGCCCTAGGCACAGCGGAATATAAAAAAAAATTTCTAGGGCCTCTTAAAGAATCTTGCCAGGATATTCTCTGGTTGTATATATATGAATATAATTAAACGACAGTATAAGTTTTCTCGTTTATACCTGTCTCCTTGCAAATCCTCGGCTAGCAAGACGAACTCTGAATTCTGCCTCGGTAAGATCGACCCACACCTTTGTTTAGCGCCCCACGTGTTGCGCCTCTACGAGTTGATACACCACAATATCACGAAAATTAATATATCCTAATCAACTGGAACATAGGGTATATTAATATCTAGGTTTTAGAACAACTTTAGAACGAAGAATCGAAGACGAAAATTCTTCGTAAAGTGGAAGTGAGTTCGGCCGATCCAGGGAGGGAGAGGGAGAGAATTTTGCTCTTCTTGATTTTCTTGTGGAGTTGTGTGTGAGATATGAGACCTAGTCTCTTATTTATAGATATCTCATAAAACCTAATCCTCCTAGGATTAGGATACTAATTCTCCTACATGGGCCATGGCCCTCTTTAATTAGAAGACTAAGTCTTCTAATTAATTCATGGCCCATATTAATTAATCTTTCAGGGCTTTATTTAATCTCCCAATTAAATACCCCAATTAATTAAATCATCTCCCAATTAATTAATTAAACTCCAAGTCTAATTAAATTAATTATTCCATTAATTAATTAAATCATAATTAATTAATTTACTCATAAATTAAATTCCAATTTAATTTATAATCTTGATCCAATTCAAATTGGATCCATCTTCGTTCCATATGGGTCGACCCAGTCGACCCACCCATTTAATCGACCCAGTCGATTTTGACCCAGTCGACCCAGTCAACTGGTTCGTTCCTACTTCCTCGCTTTCGCTTCATGTGTATTGTGTATGCCCCCGTAGGTTCACCACATAATTGGCCGCGGGTTGTAATTAAATATTGTTTAATTACTCGAGCAATTAATACTCTAAATTAATCGAACACTCTGTCGATCAATCATTCCAAAATTAGCACCCCTGCTAATTTGGGAATTCTCCCACACTCCACGGTCGATGTCCAGTCACAAGCCCATGGAGCCCAATCACTGGTGAATTAATTCAGTGAACCTTTTTATCATTTACAATTTCCATATACGACACAATCTCTCCATCGATCAATCTCCCAGTCGAGACTTAAGGGTATGGTCTTTCATTTGATTCCCTTATCTTTTGTCTTGACCTTATGTTCTCTGATCTCGAAATAAATTCTCTTTGACTTGTTCTTTATGAGCTACTCACATAAAGTCGTCAGTTACCTTGGCCAAGGATTTCATCAGAATTAATTTCTCACAGAAATCCATAGGAGAATTTCTCGACCTATCAAGTCGAGTCAATGGATCCTTTGTTGATGATATGAATCTGCATACGAGTTCCTCTATACCCAACATGAGTCCACAGAGACTTTCTGGCGATCCCCAGTCAGTCGGAACTCACATCAAAGCATAGACGTTCTCGCACCAGATAAACCCTATCATCTCAAGTTGTTAGGGATCGTTCCTCGTATACTATTGTAAATTGAAATAACTTCAACCCCGATATGCGACTACCGCTTCCATGGTGAGTTATTTCCTAATTGGGGTATTCAGTGCGCTTGCCATCCCAGCAAGCCACCCACTTATGTGTATCGACTATCCCAGTCACGCTCGTGGACCCCAGCGTCCTCCAGTTCATCGGAGTATACACAATAGTGAGAGTCTAACCGAATCCAACGATGTCCTATCTCGATTGGATTCTACGACTCTTGAATATATTCTAGATCACGGCCTTGGAGATCAGTCCACGGGTTGTCCCATAGCCCTGTGATCTAAGGACTTCTATCCTTATGCGTAGACAAATATTACATAAGATAAAGTTGACCATTTAATAAAAGTGCATTTATTAATCAAAATTGAATAGTTCCTCATTAATTACAATTAATGCTAACCATACAGCTGGCTTGCAGGACACTATTTCTATCAATCTCCCACTTGTCCTAAAGCCAGTCTTTTATGTTCTTGAGTCCCATCTTATGCAGATGTTTCTCAAATGCCTTTTGAGGCAGAGGCTTCGTTAGTGGGTCCGCCGTATTCTGAGTCGACACGTTCCATCTTAATGTCTCCTCTACCAATGATATCTCTTATCACATGGTATCGTCTCTGTACGTGCTTGGATTTCTGATGAGATCTCGGCTCCTTTGCTTGCGCTATTGCCCCATTATTATCGCAGAAGATAGTAATGGGCTCAGCAATGCTAGGTATCACATCCAGTTCCTGGATGAAGTTCCTCATCCAAACACCTTCCTTTGCTGCGTCACTCGCGGCAATGTATTCTGCTTCAGTGGTTGAATCCGCGGTTGTTTCCTGCTTGGATCTCTTCCAGCTAACCGCACCACCATTGAGGCAGAAAACATATCCTGATGTCGACTTGAAGTCGTCTACATCACATTGGAAGCTTGAGTCTGTATAGCCTTCCAATTTCAATTCTCCTCCACCGTATACCAAGAACAATTCCTTAGTCCTTCTCAGGTACTTCAGAATTGCCTTTACGGCTATCCAGTGCTGCTCACCTGGGTCAGACTGGTAGCGACTTGTAACGCTTAGAGCGTACGCTACGTCTGGTCTCGTACACAGCATACCATACATTATGCTTCCTATCGCGGATGCATACGGTATTCGAGACATATTGCTTCTCTCCTCTGGCGTCTTTGGGGCCATAGACTTGGAGAGTGCAATTCCATGTCTCATTGGAAGCAATCCTCTCTTGGATTCTTCCATACTAAATATTTTAAAGATTTTGTCTTATGTACTGGGATTGGGAGAGGCCCAGCAGTCCTTTTGATCTATCTCGGTAGATCCTTATACCTAATACAAAGGATGCTTCTCCCATATCCTTCATTGAGAATTGTGTAGACAACCATGCTTTAGTTTCAGACAATGCTTTTACATTGTTTCCAATGAGAAGAATGTCGTCAACGTAAAGCACCAAAAATTCAACTGTACTCCCACTGATCTTCTTGTACACGCAAGGTTCGAACATGTTCTTGATGAATCCAAAAGTTTGGATTGTCTCATCAAAACGAATGTTCCAACTTCGGGAAGCTTGCTTCAGTCCATAAATGGACCTCTGGAGTTTGCACACCTTGTGTTCATCTCCTTTGGATGCATATCCTTTTGGTTGCTCCATGTAGATCTCCTTATCAATGTCTCCATTGAGAAAGGCAGTCTTTACATCCATCTGCCATATCTCGTAGTTATACCACGCAGCTATGGCCAGCAAGATCCGAATGGATTTGGGCATTGCGACGGGCGAGAATGTCTCCTCAAAGTCGATACCTGGTCTTTGAGTGTATCCTTTTGCCACTAGTCGCGCCTTGTAGGTAATCACCTCTCCGTTCACTCCAAGCTTTCGCTTATAGATCCACTTGCAACCCACGGGAGCAACTCCCACTGGTGGATCTACCAAAGCCCAGACCTTGTTTGAGTGCATGGAGTCCAGTTCGGATTCCATGGCTTCGCGCCACTTTCCCGAGTCTATGTCTAGCATAGCCTCTTCGTAAGTCCTTGGGTCGGTTAGAGACTGTCCAGTCTCATGCAGCAGACCGTAGTACCTCTCGGGTTCTCTACGTTGTCTTTCTGACCTACGAAGTATCGGTGTACTTTCTGGTGCACCTTCATGCTCTTGTTCTCCCACTGCCTGTGGTGACGGGTCAGCTCGATCGACCTCTAAGGTCTTTTCAGCTTCAGTGACCTCATCTAGTTCTACGTTATTTTCTTTCTTGTCCACCAAGAAATCCTTCTCCAAGAAGTGAGCGTTCCTCGAGACAAACGTTGTTTGTCTTGTAGGATCGTAGAACTCGTATCGTATTGAGTTTTCCGGATACCCCACGAATTTGCACAAAGTGGATTTAGTTTCCAATTTATCTCCCACTAGCTTTTTAACGTAAGCGGGAGATCCCCATATGCGCATGAATGCGTATGAGGGTGCCTTGCCAAACCATAGTTCGTATGGTGTCTTTTCTACGGATTTCGAAGGTACCATATTCAGTATCTTCGTTGCCGTGAGGAGGGCATGTCCCCAAAATGAAAGAGGTAAGTCAGTGGCACTCATCATGGATCGAACCATGTCCATCAAGGTTCGATTCCTTCTCTCTGCTACTCCATTTAACTGGGGTGTTGCAGGAGGAGTCCACTGCGATAGTATTCCATGCTCTACAAGATAATTCAGAAATTCGTTACTAAGAAATTCTCCACCTCGGTCAGAACGAAGAGCCTTTATCGTATGACCAAGTTGATTCTCTACTTCCATCTTGAATTCTTTGAATCGCTCAAAGGCTTCAGACTTGTGTTTCAACAAGAACACATATCCATAACGACTAAAGTCGTCAGTGAAAGTGATGAAGTAGTCATAGCCACCTCGGGCGCTTTTTCTTAGTGGTCCACATACGTCAGTATGTATTAAGTCCAATGTTTGCTTGGCTCGCTCAGGGTTTCCCTTAAACGGCAACTTAGCCATTTTACCCTTTAAACATGGTTCACATGTCGGCATTTCATCAATGCGATTGATTTCAATCGCGCCAGATGATGCTAACTTTTGAATTCTTGACTTGGATATATGTCCAAGTCTAGCGTGCCATAATTGGGCAGACATTTCATTATCTTGTTTCCTTTTGTTTTGTTGTACATGCATCACTAACTTAGGTGGTTCAATGGTATATAGTCCATCTTTTAATGTACCAGTGAAAAACATATTATCATTCATGAATAACGAAAAGGAACCTTTATTAATAGTAAAATTAAAACCTTCATTATCCAAAACAGGAATTGAAATAATGTTTTTCACCAAACCAGGTACATAAAGGAAACAAGATAATGAAATATCTGCCCAATTATGGCACGCTAGACTTGGACATATATCTAAGTCAAGGATTCAAAAGTTAGCATCTTCTGGCGCGATTGAAATCAATCGCATTGAAGAAATGCCTACTTGTGAACCATGTCTAAAGGGTAAAATGGCTAAGTTACCATTTAAGGGAAACCCTGAGGGAGCCAAGCAAACATTGGACTTGATACATACTGACGTATGTGGACCACTAAGAAAAAGCGCCCGAGGTGGCTATGATTACTTCATCACTTTCACTGACGACTATAGTCGTTATGGATATGTGTTCTTGTTGAAACACAAATCTGAGGCCTTTGAGTGATTCAAAGAATTCAAGATGGAAGTAGAAAATCAACTTGGTCATACGATAAAGGCTCTTCGTTCTGACCGAGGTGGAGAATTTCTTAGTAACGAATTTCTAAATTATCTTGTAGAGCATGGAATACTGTCGCAGTGGACTCCTCCTGCAACACCCCAATTGAATGGAGTAGCAGAGAGAAGGAATCGAACCTTGATGGACATGGTTCGATCCATGATAAGTGCCACTGACCTTCCTCTTTCATTTTGGGGACATGCCCTCCTCACGGCAACGAAGATACTGAACATGGTACCTTCTAAATCCGTAGAAAAGACACCATACGAATTATGGTTTGGCAAGGCACCCTCATACGCATTCATGCGCATATGGGGATCTCCCGCTTACGTTAAAAAGCTAGTGGGAGATAAATTGGAAACTAAATCCACTTTGTGCAAGTTCGTGGGGTATCCAGAAAACTCAATAGGATACGAGTTCTACGATCCTACAAGACAAACTACGTTTGTCTCGAGGAACGCTCACTTCTTGGAGAAGGATTTCTTGGTTGACAAGAAAGAAAACAACGTAGAACTAGATGAGGTCACTGAAACTGAAAAGGCCAAATAGGTCGATCAAACTGACCCATCGCCACAGGCAGTGGGAGAACATGAGCATGAAAGTGCACCAGAAAGTACACCTTTACTTCGTAGGTCAGAAAGACAACGTAGAGAACCCGAAAGGTACTACGGTCTGCTGCATGAGACTGGGCAGTCTCTAACCGACCCAAGGACTTACGAAGAAGCTATGTTGGACATAGACTCGGGAAAGTGGCGCGAAGCCATGGAATCCGAATTGGACTCCATGCACTCAAACAAGGTCTAGGCCTTGGTAGATCCACCAGTGGGAGTGACTCCCGTGGGTTGCAAGTGGATCTATAAGCGAAAGCTTGGAGTGAACGGAGAGGTAATAACCTACAAGGCGCGACTAGAGGCAAAAGATATACTCAAAGACCTGGAATTGACTTTGAGGAGACATTCTCGCCCGTCGAAATGCCTAAATCCATTCGGATCTTGCTGGCCATAGCTGCGTGGTATAACTACGAGATATGGCAGATGGATGTAAAGACTGCCTTTCTCAATGGGGACATTGATAAGGAAATCTACATGGAGCAACCAAAAGGGTATACAACCAAAGGAGACGAACACAAGGTGTGCAAACTCCAGAGGTCCATTTATGGACTGAAGCAAGCTTCCCGAAGTTGGAACATACGTTTTGATGAGACAATCCAAACTTTTGGATTCGTCAAGAACGTGTTCGAACCTTGCGTGTACAAGAAGATCAGTGGGAGTTCAGTTGAATTTTTTGTGCTTTACGTTGACGACATTCTTCTCATTGGAAACAATGTAAAAGCATTGTCTGAAACTAAAGCATGGTTGTCTACACAATTCTCAATGAAGGATATGGGAGAAGCATCCTTTGTACTAGGTATAAGGATCTACCGAGATAGATCAAAAGGACTGCTGGGCCTCTCCCAATCCCAGTACATAGATAAAATCTTGAAAAGATTTAGTATGGAAGAATCCAAGAGAGGATTGCTTCCAATGAGACATGAGATTGCACTCTCTAAGTCAATGGCCCCAAAGACAATGTATGGTATGTTATGGTATGTTATGTACTAGACCAGACGTAGCGTACGCTCTAAGCGTTACAAGTCGCTACCAGTCTGATCCAGGTGAGCAGCACTGGATAGCCGTAAAGGCAATTCTGAAGTACCTGAGAAGGACTAAGGAATTGTTCTTGGTATACGGTGGAGGAGAATTGAAATTGGAAGGCTATACAGACTCGAGCTTCCAATGTGATGTAGATGACTTCAAGTCGACATCAGGATACGTGTTCTGCCTCAATGGTGGTGCGGTTAGCTGGAAAAGCTCCAAGCAAGAAACAACCGCGGATTCAACCACCGAAGCAGAATACATTGCCGCGAGTGATGCAGCAAAGGAAGGTGTTTGGATGAGGAACTTCATCCAGGAATTGGATGTGATACCTAGCATCGCTGAGCCCATTACTATCTTCTGCGATAATAATGGGGCAATAGCGCAAGCAAAGGAGCCGAGATCTCATCAGAAATCCAAGCACGTACAAAGACGATACCACGTGATAAGAGATATCATTGGTAGAGGCGACATTAAGATGGAACGTGTCGACTCTGAGGATAATACTGCGGACCCGCTAACGAAGCCTCTGCCTCAAAAGGCATTTGAGAAACATCTGCTGAAGATGGGACTCAAGAACATAAAAGACTGGCTTTAGGACAAGTGGGAGATTGATAGAAATAGTGTCCTGCAAGCCAACTGTATGGCTAGCATTAATTGTAATTAATGAGGAACTATTCAATTTAGATTAATAAATGCACTTTGTTTAAATGGTCATCTTTATCTTATGTAATAATTATTTGTGCATAAGGATAGAAGTCCTTAGATCACAGGGCTATGGGACAACCCGTGGACTGATCTCCAAGGCCGTGATCTAGAACATATTCAAGAGTCGTAGAATCCAATCGAGATAGGACATCGTTGGATTCGGTTAGACTCTCACTATTGTGTGTACTCCGATGAACTGGAGAACGCTGGGGTCCACGAGAGTGACTGGGATGGTCGACACACATAAGTGGGTGGCTTGCTGGGATGGCAAGCGCACTGAATACCCCAATTAGGAAATAACTCACCATGGAAGCGGTAGTCGCATATCGGGGTTGAAGTTATTCCAATTTATAATAGTATACGAGGAACGATCCCTAACTACTTGAGGTGATAGGGTTTATCTGGTACGAGAACGTCTATAATTTGATATGAGTTCCGACTGACTGGGGATAGCCAGAAAGTCTCTGAGGATTCATATTGGGTATAGAGGAACTCGTGTGCAGATTCATATCATCAACAAAGGATCCATTGACTCGACTTGATAGGTCGAGAAATTCTCCTATGGATTTCTGTGAGAAATTAATTCTGATGAAATCCTTGGCCAAGGTAACTGACGACTTTATGTAAGTAGCTCATAAAGAATAAGTCAAAGAGAATTTATTTCGAGATCAGAATGCATATAGTCGAGATGAAACAAAAGGGAAACCGATGAAAGACCATACCCTTAAGTCTCGACTGAGAGATTGATAAATGGAGAGATTATGTCGTATATGGAAATTATAAATGATAAAAGGTTCACTTAATTAATTCACCAGTGATTGGGCTCCATGGGCTTGTGGCTGGACATCGACCATGGAGTGTGGGAGAATTCCCAAATTAGCAGGGGTGCTAATTTTGAAATGATTAATCGACAGAGTGTTCGATTAATTTAGAGTATTAGTTGCTCGAGTAATTAAATAATATTTAATTATAACTCACGGCCAATTATGTGGTGAACCTACGGGGGCATACACAATACACATGAAGCGAAAGCGAGGAAATAAGAACGAACGAGTCGACTGAGTCAAAATCGACTGGGTCGATTAAATGGGTGGGTCGACTGGGTCGACCCATGTGGAACGAAATTGGATTCAATTGGAATTGGATCAAGATTATAAATTAAATTGGAATTTAATTTATGAGTAAATTAATTAATTAGGATTTAATTAATTAATGGAATAATTAATTAATTAGACTTGGAGTTTAATTAATTAATTGGGAGATGATTTAATTAATTGGGCTATTTAATTGGGAGATTAAATAAAGCCCTGAAAGATTAATTAATATGGGCCATGAATTAATTAGAAGACTTAGTCTTCTAATTAAAGAGGGCCATGGCCCATGTAGGAGAATTAGTATCCTAATCCTAGTAGGATTAGGTTATGAGAGAAATCTATAAATAAGAGACTAGGTCTCATATCTCACATACAACTCTACAAGAAAATTAAGAAGAGCAAAAATTCTCTCCCTCTCCCTCACTAGATCGGCCGAACCATACTTCCACTTTGGAAGAATTTTTCGTTTTCGATTTTCGTTCCAAAGTTGTTCTAAAACCTAGATATTAATATACCCTATGTTCTAGTCGATTAGGATATATTAATTTTCGTGATATTGTGGTGTATCAACTCGTAGAGGCGCAACACGTGGGGCGCTACTCAAAGGTGTGGGTCGATCTTACCGGGGCAGAATTCAGAGCACGTCTTGCTAGCCGAGGACTTGGAAGGAGATAGGTATAAACGAGAAAACTTATACTATCGATTTAATTATATTCATATATATACAACTAGAGAATATCCTGGCAAGATTCTTTAAGAGGCCCTTAAATTTTTTTATATTCCGCTGTGCCTAGGGCTGTTTTTCTTACTGAATCCCAACAAATTGCACCTTCTCTCTGGATGCTGTTACGATGAAAAGATACAGTATGATGGTCCCAATTTACTATTCCCTGGAGGTGAACTGGTCGGTTGTAGTCTGGTACATTCTGGCCAACTTTCATGATAAGAAAGGGAAGAAGCCTCAGACAAATCACATGATTACATTGAGCTATCTGCTTCACAGCATGGGCTGTGGAATGACTAATGGAAAGGAGATCCATACTGCTAAAGCCATGGCAAGATATGTGCCTGTCCTGAAAAGAAAGTCTGATGAAGTCGAAGCTGATGAGGATTTGGAGGAACCTAAGGAAGAGGTTCCTGCCAAAAGGCAAAGAAAATTGGTTAAAATAGCCCAGCTTGCTGTTAAGAAGAAAGCTGATGAACCCAAGAAAGTGGCTCAAAAGAAGAAGGTGAAGACTTCTGTTCAAACAGCCCTGCCAGCTGTTGAAGCCAGAACAGATCAGTCTGAATCAAGGGAGGTAGCTGATGCCATCATCCATCAGACTACAGAAGAAATCATGAACTTATCTCCTGATTCCTCTTCGAGAACACCATCTGCGGAGCGTCCTGGTGAGAATGTGGCTCACAGGACAAGAAGTCAGATAAGAGATACATGAGCTTCTGTGCCTGTTCAGGGAAGGGCAAGAAGAACTGTCAGAAAAAGGATGACATTTATTGACTCACCCACTGAGTTAATAAATTTGGTTAGAGAAAGTCCTCAGTCCGCAGAGAGGCCTGTTGGAGCTGAATAAGTGTCTACTGCTGAACAGACTAATGTGCAACAGACTGTTCAAGAAAAGCCAACAGTTGAGGTTGCTGAACCTCAAGATGATCAAGATGTGGTGATCATCAATCCCATTGCAGCTGCACCTCTTGCATCTGCTGGTCCCGCTCCTGCCCCAGCTGATAAAGGAAAAAGAAAAATACTTATCAAAAGAAAGAAGATCTCAGCTGCAGATAGAAAAAGAGGGAGGAAGTTGAACAAAGGAAAAGGGATGAGCAAGAGGAAAAGAAAGCTTTGGAACTTAGCAAGATTCAAGCTGCTAAAGATGAAGAAAGAAGAAAGATGTCTGAAGCAGAGAGGAAAGCTGCTGAAGACGCTGAACTTGCTATGGTCATAGAGATCAGTAAAACTGATGCACATAGACCTGTTCATGCTGGAGGCATCAAAATTGATGAAAATAAAGGAAATAAGCCCAAGATGCCTGCTGGTGAGGTCAAGCCAAAAGGGAAGTTTGAAGTGAGAAGATCTTTTGATATCATCAATTCTGATCAATCTCTCTTCAAGAAGTTTGAGAAGGCCCTGGCGTATTATGACCAGAAGCTGATGCTAAAGACTCTGTTCACTCATGAAAAGCCCAGATACATGAAGTGGAGGGACTATAGACTGAACAAGTCTTTTGAAGAGCTTCAGAGTTGGAATGAGTTAGCTGATGAAGAAAGGTGGGTTCTAAATTGGCTAAAGACTGACTCTATTCAACAAGCTTTGGATCCTCATTTTGTAAGGGATGCTATGCATCAATATGCTAAGGTTTATGCCACTGGGGAGGCCAAGATCATTGAAAACACTTTGCCTGCGAAGAGAAGAAAGACTGATGATGCTGTTGAAAGGGCTATCCAGATTGCTGTGATGACTGCCTTGAGGAAATGGGCTTTTAGATCAAGATATCAGCAAGGATCATCAAGTGAGCTGCCCCTGTTGCCGAGCATTCAACAGATCACTTTTAGCAAAGAGATCAAAGAATACTATGAATTGCCTAAGGTAAAGGCTTCTACACCAGACTTGTGGCCTGTTGTGAGACAAATCCGTCAAACAACAACCTTTACTGATGACGGCAAGATCATAAGTAAAATTTTTGAAGATGTAACTGATCAGCCCAAAGCTGCTGATGAACCCTTGGCACTTGAGTGGAATGCTAAGGAGTCTAGAGCTGATCAGGAGACAGAATTGAAGGATGCTCCTGTCCACCAGGAGGATGAAGAAAGGGATACTGCTGCTCATTCTGCTTCATCAAGTGATTTGCACTCATCACTGATGGAAGCCTTCCAGATGTTGATGGAGAATTCAATGAAGGAACTGGAAGAGAAGAATAGCACGCAGTTGAAGAAGTTGCAGCAAGAGTTGGCAGAGTCCAACAGATTACAGCTTGAGAGTATGCAACTCCTTACTGCCAGAACTATCAAGAATGCCATTGATAGTTTTCCCATGCCTGAAGATCATTCCAAGCAGATGATGCAAAGCTTTGTTGAAATGAACATAAATGTTGAAGATGTGAAGGCTAATGTCAACCATCTTCATACTGCTTTAAAGAGAGCTGAACACAACATAGCTGATCTCACTGCAAACTTCATTCGTGTCAGTGAAGAAGAGAAAGCAGTAAACGTTTCTTTGTTGCAAGAAGTTGGTAAATCTGAAGTTGCTATTCAAGAAGAGCTTGCCACAATGCAAATAAATGTTGACTGTTTAAATGATCAGAATGACACCATCAGCACTACTCTCAATCACTTAACTGTCAGTCACGATGTAGTCAATCAGAACTTGAAGGCTTTATGTGCTGCTATGAAGATTCAGTCTGTTGCACTCAACCCTCCTATCAGACTTGCAAGTGTCACCATTTCTGATGATGACAAAAAGGGGGAAGAGAAGAAGGAAGAGCTAAAAGCTGATGAAACTGCTGCCATTGAAGCTGAAAAGCCTGAAGCTGCTGAAGAGACTAAGGCTGAAGAAAAAGTAGAAGGCAAGGATGAAGCTGCTGAAGAAGCCAAGGACAAAGCTTCTGACGGAGACAAATCAGAGCCTTATACTAAGTATGAGAATGAAGAGAGGATCAAGAGAAAAGTGGAGGAGGCTGCAAAGGAGCAACAAATAAAAGATAAAATGGAAGTTGCCAAGTCCAATCTACTCTTGGATGAAGATGCTGATGAAGATGAAGAAGAATCATCTTATGAGTATGAAGAAGTGCTTGAAGGAGATGATGAAGAAGTTGATGACTAGTATAGACAAATCTTTTCTAATCAGTTATCTTTATTTCTTTTTCTTTCATCAAGTCTGAACAGAAATTGTAACTTGTAATCATTCTATCATTATCAATAAAAAGTACAAGTTCTGTTTCCAATAAACTTTTTCTATCTCAGAAAATTTTGAGGATCAAAACTTTAGTACAGGTAAAACAGGTACTTAGCTGAATTTTTGTCATCATAAAAAAGGGGGAAATTGTTGGATAAGGATGGAGATGAAAATCACTGAAGACAATTTGTAAAGGGAGGTTTTGATGATTTCCAAAACTTCAAATCTGCTAAGTATAAGACAACTTAGCTGATATCCTTTAGAAGAATTTTGACCAAGTATAAAGACTATCAAACGGGTTAATTATTCAAGGTCCAAAAGACTACTGATATGCTGAAGGAAAGATATCAGACTGATGAAGATCAGCCGACTCAAATCAGATTTGTTCAAGTTTGGGATCAGCTCCGTTCACCATCAGACTTGCACTTTCGATCAGTCAAGTGGAAATGATCAAGAAGTCTTCCCAACGGTAATAAATGCCACTGGAAGTAATAAATGCTGAAGTACAAGGTTATTAAAGACAAATGATTGAAGAAAGACTTCGTATCAGCTCGGTGCATTTAATGCTGCCTGACAGATCGTACAGTTTACAGTACTGTCACTGTGCATAGAGCCGTTCGTGGATTTTAAGGACCAGAAATCAAGAGATTTGAATTTTGTCTCTCTTCAACGAACAAAATTCAAAGAGTGGACTATAAATAGCTTAGAGACGAAGGAAGAAAGAAGACACAGCTTCTGAGAGATCGAAATCAAAGCAAATATTTTCTAAGTCTCAAAAGCTCAAGAACAGCTCACTCGTCTGCTGAAGGTCATTTGTTGACTTAAGCCGTTGAAGTTAAAAGAAACATTTTCTGAGTGAATCTGTAAGAGAGAAAAGTTGTGAAAAGTAGATATCCATCTTAGTGAGTGATATTACTTCGGAGAGTAGGAGTTTCTTTGTGATTTCCTGCTGCGAGCTTACAGCCAGATTCATTTGTTGTTTTGGCGTAAGTGGAGATATTGTAAACTGTGTGTTTATAG
Organism: Penstemon eatonii; assembly: GCA_038501285.1. Lineage (NCBI taxonomy): Eukaryota > Viridiplantae > Streptophyta > Magnoliopsida > Lamiales > Plantaginaceae > Penstemon > Penstemon eatonii. The sequence goes on from CM076713.1 coordinate 6,885,990, forward strand.
TATAACCCAAGATCTGAGTGACTTGGAAGAGTGGAATAAAGGATTTAAATCCATATAACCACTATAAAAATATTATGTGTTCAAACTTGCATTATTTTCTAGTATATTTACAAAACTGCATAAGAACACTTAAGAACTGTTTGAAATGATTTTAAAAAGGAGTTTTGATAAAACTGGGGATAAAATCTTTCAATCTACCAAACTACTTGTGAAAAACACTCAAACTATCCGCTGCAAGTATTCTGGTGTTAAAACTGATTTTGACTAAATCAGCTAAGTGATTATCAGATTAGTGGTCTACTGTGCTGTTCAAAGATTTGTTCGCGATCAGCTTAGTTAACTTACTGCTCTATAACAGCTTAGTCTGTTAACAGTTAAGTAGAAAGTTTTAATGTTAAAATTTGTTTAAAATTTTCAGAGGTCTATTCACCCCCTCTAAACCTGATCTGACCACTTGGGACAAACAGAAACATTGATAAAATCAAGTGGTAATTTTTTTAAATCAAACAAATCTTGAAAGAGTCCATGATTTTGATTTGATTTTGACTATTGAGCTACTAAAGACGACTTTTGTGATAGATGCTAAATTTTCGAAACGCTGGGAAATTAATATTGATGAAATCTATGCGAATATGGAAAATCAAGTGGTAACTTTTTAAAATCATGTATCCGAGCGATTATGAAATACGAATACACTCAAGTTATCATTTAATAAAAATATTATATCATATTATTATTTAAATAATAGAATTACAAGATATAATCCCAAAAATTCATTTTAAATAAAATTATCAATTAGATATATAATATATTTTGAATTAGGGGAAATTCTTAACTTATTCAAATCGATAGGGTTTCGTTTTGCTATAATGTAAATAAGGGGAATTTTTTGCTAATAAAAATGGGAAAATTGTTTTTTTAGTACCACAGAATAAGCTAACTGGTACTTTTGGTACCATTGGATATGAAAATACAAATTTGGTACTATATGATAGGTTTTCATTGCAATTTTGGTACCAAACTCAATTTTTTTACAAAGTTAATGGAAATTTACCCCTACTAAATGCATAATGTTTAATTTAACCCCTCATGGTTTAAAAAAGAGCATTTTACCCCTTGAAATTTTGTAAAAATTTCACATCGCCTCCCTGATATTTTTATAGGCGGCACTTAATCCACTTTTATTATGATAATGTGATTTTTTACCCTTTGTGTTATGATAAATGTGGCAATATATCCCCCTAAGTTAAATAAAATAGTTTGCTTGCATACTCTAAATTTCGGCAAGTGAGTTACAATCTCCGGCTGAAGGGGGTAAATTGCTTCATTAAAATTTTACTCGGGGTAAATTGATTTTTTTCAAATTATAGAGGGATAAATTGAATATTATGCATTTTATAGGGAGTAAATTGCCATTAATTTTGTAGAAAAATTGGGTTTGGTACCAAAATTACAATGAAAACATATCATATGGTACCAAATTTGCATTTTCGTATCCAATGGTACCAAAAGTGCAACTCAACCTATCTTATGGTAAAAAAAAGCAATTTTCCCTAATAAAAATAGAGGAAACTGCAAAGTTTGTCCAGCAACTATGGTTTAGTGGCAAAGAAGTCTTTTTAAGATTCGGGATTAGTTAGAGAAAATTGTAAAAATTGTCTGCCCTAATTTTGAGAATAAACATTTCTTTTTCCGGCGAGTTTTAGTTGGGAGACTATTTTTGCAATTTTTCTTAAAATTATAACACTAGGGGTTTAAGAGGGGTTTTCTACTAATTAGAAAATAACACCAGGATTAATTATGCATTTTACTCGTTTAAATTTGAGCCATCTTCTCCACTCAGTAATGAAAAAAACACCAGGATTAATGTTCATTTTACCTCTATTTGATTTAAAAATAACACTTTACCCCCTTGAATTTTCTTTAAAGGAGCAATTAATTGTCTTCAGTCGAAGAGTGTAACTCACTCGTTGAAATTGAGAGTGAGTATAAAAAAAAATATTTTTGTAACATAAGGGTGCAAAGTTTAACATTTATCACAACCCATACATTTATCATAACATAAGGGATAAAGTGCCACATATAAGTGGAGTATTTTTTCAGTTCATATTATTTGTAAGTTGAAAAATGTTAATGACATAGTTTGAAACGTTTATAAAATTATAGGGGTGTTTAATGTTCTTTTCCAAATTACATGGATGTAAATTGAACATTATACATAATTTCCATTAACTCTTCAAGCAAATTAACCTCTTTGCTTTGATTGTAGGATATAGCATACCTCCATAATTAGATTTCCATAGCTGCTGATAACAAATGATTATATCTGTATTTGTAATATCTAACGGTTTTATTTTATATTTTATTTGGGTAAACAACGTTAATGATCTTCCTTATCATTAACTTTTTATGTAGTCATTTTGTGTTTTTTTTTTTCACATTCGTCTCCATTAGGGGGTATTTATTTCAGTTTAGACCTTTTCAGGCAGTTAACGGCCACGTCGATCTCACACGTGTTTATTCTTGAGGGTATTTTTGTCGTTCACTATAATAGTGTTACACTCAAGTCCTTATAAAACCTGTTAGTATCAGTTAGTCCCTTGTCTCTTATTAGAAATAATAATTTCTGATGGATGAAAATCATACATAATATGAAAGTGAATTTTCTAACCTTTGATCGATTTAGTCGATTAAAAGAGGATTACTTACTGTAGGTGTTTAAGAAACCTACCAGAATCCATTGTTACGAAGCCTTTCCTAATTGATGACTCGAACTTGAAGGAATTGATGAATTGAATCACCAAAGACTTGAATTTCTAGATCTGGTTACCAAATAACTTTTCTACAGTTGTTTCTCTGATTGTGGGGCGATAACACGTTGTTTTTTTTGTGGTAACTGACCCAGGGACCAAGTCTCCCTATTTATTAACTGCAACAACAATTAATAATTATGTAATTATTAAACTAGCCCATCAAAGTTTAATAATTACACTTTTCAGTACTCTACACATATAAATTAGTTTATTTACCCCACACTTATATAAAATGATATTTTCTATGCCCATATAATAATTAACTTAATTCGATCACTTTAATCGAGCATATATATAATTAAAATAGTCCTTCTTAATAATCAACCATAATTATTAAAAGTCCATCTAAAGGATTTATTATTGGATTAACAATAAAAATTCCAACAATCTCCCACTTGGACTGTATAAGTTTCCTAAGATTGTTTAGAAGTAACCTTAATGCGCGCAGTATGCTATTTTTCCTTGAAATATCTCAAAGAAAAATCTGGTCCATTAATTTACAAAAATAAAGGATCAAAGCGGCTTTAGTCGAATTAACTAATGACTTCAACCTTCAATGGTCACAATACTCAAGCAATTAACAACATAGATCAAGTGTGGATGTGTAGCATGGAAATTACATGCAATGCGATCACACATGCCTATTTCCAACTGGTCCTACCTTATGACTTCAACAGTCAAATTTAACTTTCCTACCAAATGTTAAACCACAATGGAAAGTTGCAAACTTTATGTCAAAATGCTCAAACTAATATGAAAAAAAATTCATATCACTGATACCATAATCTGTACAGAAATAAATATCCATAAACATATCAAAGAGCCTATGTTGGATAAAGATGAAGATAGAGTGCATTGAAGTTAGAAGTTAAGGGAGATTTTGATGATTTCCAAAACACATCATGATCAGCTAAGTATGGAAAACTTAGTTAAAACCCTTAGAAGAAGAATTTTGACCAAGTAAGAAAACAAATCAGAAAGGTCAAATATTCAAGGTCCAGAAGACTACTGATCTGCTGAAGGGAAGAAATCAGACTGGTGAAGATCAGCCGACTCAAATCAGATTTGTTCAAGTATGAGATCAGCTCTGCTCACCATCAGACTTGCGTTCTCATCAGTCGAGTGGAAAGGATCAAGAAGTCTCCCCAACGGTAATAAATGCCCTTAAGTAATAAATGCTGAAGTTCGAGGATATTAATGGCAAATGATTAAAGAAACACCTCGTATCAGCTAGGTGCATTAAATGCTGCCTGACAGAAAGTACAGTCTGCAGTACTGTCACTGTGCAGAGAGCCATTCGCGAAAATTAAGGACCAATAACCGAGGAATTTGGACTGTGTCTCTATTCAACAGACACTTTTCAAATGGGTGAGTATAAATAGCTGAAGAGACGAAGAGAAAAGAGAACACAACAACTGAGAGATCAATTACGAAGAAGAATATTTTCTAAGTCTCAAGAAGCTCAAGAACAGCTCACTCTCCTGCTGAAGTCGTTTGTTGACAGAAGCTTGTTGAAGCAAAAATAATAGATTTTCTGAGTGTATCTATGAAAAGAGAGAGTTGTGAGGAGTTCTTATCCATCTTTGTGAGTGATAAGATTCTGTAGAATAGGTCTTCTTTGTGATTTCCTATTGCGCACTTGTGGCCTTTTCATTTGTTGATTGGCGCAAGCAGTGTATACTGTAAACTTTGTGATTATAGTATAACCCAAGATCTACGTGACTTGGAAGAGTGGACTAAAGGATTTAGATTCATATAACCACTATAAAAATTCTGTGTGTTTAAACTTGCATAATTTTCTTGCATATTTTCTAAACTGCATAAGAACACTTGAAAACTGTTTGAAAAGATTTTAAAGGAGTTCTTATAAAACTGAGATAAAATCTTTCCAACTACCTAGCTTACTTGTGAAAAATACTTATCCACTGCAAGTATTCTAGTGTTAAAACTGATTTTGACTAAATCAGTTAAGTGATTATCAGATTAGTGGTCTATTGTGCTGTTCAAAGATTTGTCCGCGATCAGCTTAATCAGCTTACTGCTCTATAACAGCTTAGTCTGCTGATAGTTAAGCAGAAAGTTTCAAAGTTAAAATTTGTTAAAATTTTCGGAGGTCTATTCACCCCCTCTCCTCTAGACCTCATCTGACCACTTGGGACCAACAAGTGGTATCAGAGCGGGTGGTTCATTAGAATCAGCTGCCTGATCAACGAGCTTGATCCGAGTGTTTTTCAAAGGTTTTCAAACTTTTTCAAAAGAGCATATTTTTGAAAAATTAAAAGTTTTTGAAAATGGATTGTATCAGTCATGTTCCCCACATTGCTGGTATAAGTTTTGAAGACTGTAAGATCAGGATCGAGATCTTCTTAGCTGCCTACAATGATAACATGTACACATGTATCATCAAAGGTCCATTTAAATTCACCAAGACTATAAAGGTTGATGAAGTCGACATAGTGGTGGAGAAAGATCTAAACGAGATGACAGCCGAAGAAATAAAGCTGTTCAACCTGGATAAAGTTGGCCGTTTCATCATGACCAAGGCCCTAGACAATGATCGCTTCGACAAAGTCAAGCATTGCAAGACTACCAAAGAAATGTGGGATAAGGTTCGTGATATGAGCGAAGGAAACGACGCTATCAAAGAGCATCAGCTGAGTGTTGCTCTGGAAAAGCTGGACAACTTCAAGATGAAGTCTGCGGAAACCATTGATCAGATGGATATAAGGTTTACAAGGACACTGAATGAAGTCTTCAATCTTAAAAAAACCTTCACAGATAAGGATATAACCGTCAGAGTTCTGAAGGCTCTACCTCCAAAGTTCAACATGAAGGTGACAGCCATGGAAGAGTCAAGAGATTTGGGAAAGATCTCACTCACCGAGCTGTTCTCAGTACTCAAGGCGTATGAGTATAAACTGCCAAGAATGGGTGTTGAAGAAACCTCAACTTCAAGTCCCACAGCCGCCCTAGTTGCTGCTGAAAATCCTAGAAGACCAGCATACAAAACCAAAGATGTGGACTCATCTGATGAAGCCACAATACTCAATAAAAAGGAGTACACAGTTGGAGACGTTGCATTGCTGATGAACAACTTCAAGAAGTTCTACAAGAGAAAAATGAAGAACAAATACAACAATGCTTCTACTTCTAACCCTACTTCTTCTTCTCAAGATAAGGATTCTTATAAATCCAAACTAATGTGCTATAATTGCAGGAAACTGGGTCATTTCATCAGAGACTGCCCATATCCTAAAGCTGAGAAGTACACTGAAGAGGAAAAGAGAATCAGAAAAGAAGGAAAGCATCAGAAAGGTAAGGTGTTGTAAGCAGAAGCTGAAAATCTAGCTGCCATCTACTCATCAGATTCAGACTCAGACACTTCTGATGAAGAGTCTACTGAAGAAGAGAGTCCTGCTCTTATCTGCCTGATGGCCAAGGAATCTGATAACTCTGAGAATGATGAGGTAACACCTCGTGAAAATGAATTGTTTGATTCATTTCAACAAATGATGCTTAACAATACTGGTATTGCTGAAGCATTTACAAAGCTTAAGGAAAAGATGATGTTGCTAAGAGAGCAAAACAGTTCACTGAAACTTAAAGCTGAAAAGCCAAAAGAATCAGCTGAATATAAACTGCTTGAGCAATAGACAATCAGCAGGGTGATTTTGAACAGCCTTGAGTTAGCAGCTGAATTGAGATCATGTAGTATGATGGGTATGTACTCTTCATTCATTTCAATACTCAATTTCTGAAAATCAGTAGACAGATTTGGATTAGTACTTTGATTCTTTTTAGAAGATTGATTTGTTCATCAAATACTACATGAATAGATTCTTCTACAAGTAAAATTCTTTTGTTAAAGACTCTATAAGCTTTACTAATATTAGAATATCCTACAAAAACAGCTTCATAAGCCTTTTCTGCAAAGGCAGTAAGGTGATTTTTCCCATTATTTAAAACAAAGCATTTACAACCAAAAATTCTAAAGTAATGAATGTTTGGCTTCCTGGAGTCTTGTTTTGGTGTTTGTTGATTATGCATATGTTCTGGGTAAAAGATATTGTATTTGTGGCTTCTGCCCAGAATCTTTGGGGCAGCTTTGCTTCAGCTATCATAGTTCTAGTAGCTTCTTTTAGAGTTCTGTTTCTCCTTTCAACAACTCCATTTTGTTGAGGGGTTCTGGTAGCAGAGTACTCATGACTGATACATCTAATGTTACAATACTCTTCAACAGTTGAGTTTGTAAATTCAGCCCCTCTATCTGATCTGATCTTTAATATCCTCATATTTTTCTCATTTTGGATCAGCTCCATCAGATTTGTAAGATGCTCCACTTTTCTTTTTCATAAAAATCACCCAAGTGTATCTTGAGAAATCATCCACAACAGCTAGGCAGTACTTCTTTCCACCATTGCTGATTGGATCAATGGGTCCAAATAAGTTCATATGTAATAGTTCCAAAATCCTTCAATAAAATTGGTGCTTCTTGGTCTTGAAAGATGACTTAATTTGTTTACTCTTCTGACAGGCGTCACAGAGCATATCTTTTCTCATGACTGTTTTGGAAATTCCTTCTACCAGATCATTATTGATTAGTCTGTTTATGGTCTTGAAATTCACATGATTTATTCTTTTGTGCCACAGCCAACTAACTTCACTTGGTGTTGATGCTACCAAACAAACGTTTGAATTCTTGTCCACAGAGTTCCAGTCCACTGTGTAGACATTTTCTTGTCGTTTTCCAGATAAGATGACCTTCTTTGTACCAATCTGTTCAACGTAGCACTTATCTGATGAGAAGATGACTGAATATCCCTTGTCACAAAATTGACTTATGCTCAGCAAATTGTATTTGAGGCCTTTAACATAAGAGACGTCAGATATCTCAATGTTGCCTTTGATTAATCTTCTACATGCTACAATCTTACCTTCTTTGCTGTCTCCAAAATTTACTTTAGGACCATCCACAGCAACATCATCAGTCATCTCATGTATGCTTCCACATATGTGTCTTGAACATCCACTATCTAAGTACCAGATTTTCTCTACTTTACTCCTACTCCTAATCCTAACCTACAAAACAAAACAAAAATGTTTTAGGTACCCTTATTGAGAGGGTCCTGGAGGATTAGTTCCACCCTTGACAACCCAAGATGTTGAAGTCTTAGGCTTCTGAGATTTGACAGGAGCATGAACATGTTTATCTTCATCATATCCAGCAGATGTGTTATGTTGATAATCAGTATGATAAGGATGATGTTCATAAGTAGAATAAGATGCATGATAAGTAGGATATGCATGCATTGGATGAACAGGGTAAGGTGTATAGTATGTTGGAAATTGAGGTGCATGATACATAGAATGATAGGCAGCAGGTTGCACATAATATGATTCATTTTCATACCAATCATTATTATTTTTCTTGTTCTTATGCTTCTTTGGTTTACTAGATGCTTACTCATTAACAGACGACTTAGTATTGCTATTAGTCTGATTGGTTTTAGCTTTATCAGCAGACTTCCTAGGACACTGCTGTTTAGTCTTTACAGCCTGTTTTCCTGAACTAGGCTCTTTGCTCTTTTTAGTCTTAGAAGCTTTCTTCTCCTTTAATTCTTTCTCAGGTGAAGTAGGTTTAGTTATCTGAACATACAATATGACCTTACTATTGTCAGCTGATACAAATTTTTCAGTATGGTTCAGTTCTAACTTATCATGTTCTAAAGGCATCTTCTGTTTACCAGACATGTGAGTGGATGCAACAGATGATTTATCATGAGACTCAATGATCTTTTCAAGTTCCATAATTTTACCCTTATAGACTTCACATTCAGCTTTCGGAGACTCATTTTCTTGCTCAAGCTGTTTATATTCAGCTGATTCCCTTGGTTCTTCAACCTTAAGTTTCAGTGAACTGTTTTGTTCCCTTAGCAATATCATATCTTCCTTAAGCTTAGCAAATGCGTCAGCAATACTAGTATTATTAACCATCATTTACTGAAATGAATTAAATAATTCATTTTCAAGAGGAGTTACCTCATCCTCGGAGTCATCAGATTCCTTAGCCATCAGGCAGATAAGAGCATGATTCTCATCTTCAGTAGACTCCTCTTCAGAAGTGTCTGAGTCTGAATCAGACGAGTAGATATTAGCCAGCTTTTCTGCTTCAGCTATCAGCACCTTGCCTTTCTGATGCTTTCTTTCCTTTCTGATTCTCTTTTCTTCTTCAGTGTACTTCTCAGCTTTAGGATATGTGCAGTCTCTAATGAACTGTCCCAATTTTCTGCAGTTGTAACACATTAGTTTGGATTTATAAGCATCTTTTTCTTGAGAAGAAGAAGTAGGGTTAGAAGTAGAAGCATTGCTGTATTTGTTCTTCATTTTTTGTTGGATGAAGATGAAGATAAAGTGCCAAGAAGATAAGAAGTTAAGGGAAGGTTTTGATGATTTCCAAAACGTCAAAATCAGCTAAGTATGGAAAGCTTAGTTCCCTTAGAAGAATTTTGAACAAGTAAAAGAAGACATCAGAAGGGTTCAAAGTTCAAAGCCCAGAAGACTACTGATCTCATGCTGAAACAGCAAACAGAAGTGTAGGTCATCAGCTGACTCAAATCAGATTAGTTCAGTATTTGATCAGCAGAGTATCTATCAGCAGAGTTGCTTCGATCAGCAGAGTAGAAGAGATCATGAGAGAAGTCCAACGGTAATAAATGCACCCGATGTAATAAATGCTGCAAGAGAAGGGTAGTAATGACAAATGATTGAAGAATATTCTTGGATCAGCAGAGTGCATTAAATGCAGCTACAGGAAAGTACAGCAAAAAAGGTACTGTAGCAGTATGCCGTTCTGAAATTGGGCTAAGGCTATGGATTTGATTTGTGACTTCCTTCAACGGTCATATTTTCAAATCCAAGTATAAATAGAGCTAAGTTCGAAGAGAGACACATACAACAACATTCTGAGATTTTGTTTTGAAGCAGAAAATTTGTCTAAGTCTCAAGAAGCTCGAACAGCTCACTCGGCTGGTGGAAGTCATCTGTTGACAGAAACCAAGTTGAAGAAAACAGAAAAACACAATCTGAGTGAATTTGTATTAGCTGAGTGTTGTGCGAAGTTTAAATCCATCTTTGTGAGTGATTTAACTTCAGAGGATAGGATTTCTGAGTGATTTCCTATTGTGAGCTTATAGCCTTCTCATTTGTTGTTTAGGTATAAGTGGAGAAATATTGTAAACTGTGTGTTTATAGTATAACCCAGAATCTAAGTGATCTGGAAGAGTGGACTAAAGGATTTTTATCCATATAACCACTATAAAAATTCTTTGTGTTAATCTTGCATGTAAGTTTTCTTGCATATTTTGAAATTGTATAAGTTTACACTTTGAATTGTTAAAAGATTCTAAAGGAGTTTTAAAACTGGGGATAAAATCTTTTTAAGGACTTAGTCTACTTGTGAAAAACACTTTCAAACATCCGCTGCAAGTATACTCTTGATAAAACTTATTTTTGCTGAAATCAGCTAAGTCACTGTAAGAAGAGTGGTCATTCTGCTGTTCAAGATCTGTTCACGATCAGCATAGTTATCTTACTGTTCTTCATCAGCTTAGTCTGCTGACAGAAGAGTAAAAAGTTTTTAAGTCTAAAATTTTTAAGAGGTCTATTCACCACCCCCCTCTAGACCTCATCTGACCACTTGGGACCAACAAGTGGTATCAAAGCAGGTGGTTCATTAGAATCAGCTGCCTGATCAACGAGCTTGATCCAAGTGTTTTTCAAAGGTTTTCAAAACTTTTCAAAAGAGCATCTTTTTGAAAAATTAAAACTTTTTGAAAAATGGACTGTATCAGCCATGTTCTCCACATTGCTGGTATGTCGTTTGAGGATTGGAAAATCAGAATGGAGATTTTCCTTGCTGCTTATAATGATAACATGTACACATGTATCATTAAAGGTCCATTCAGATTCACCAAGACGATAAAGATAAATGAAGTTGATACCGTGGTGGAAAAAGATCTTCATGAGATGACTCCAGAAGAAATAAAGCTTTTCAATCTGGACAAGGTCGGAAGATTTATCATGACTAAAGCCCTGGACAATGATCGGTTTGACAAGGTCAAACATTGCAAAACTGCAAAGGAGATGTGGGATAAAGTCAGAGATATGAGCGAAGGAAACGACGCCATTAAAGAGCATCAGCTGAGTGTTGCTCTGGAAAAGCTGGACAATTTCAAGATGAAATCTGGAGAGACCATTGATCAGATGGATACCAGGTTCACCAGAACATTGAATGAAGTCTTAAAGCTTGGAAAAACCTTCACGGACAAGGAGATAACCATCAGAGTGCTGAAGGCTTTACCTCCAAAATTCAACATGAAGGTGACAGCAATGGAAGAATCAAGAGATTTGGGAAAAATCTCTCTTACAGAGCTGTTCTCAATACTCAAGGCATATGAGTATAAACTTCCTAGAATGGGAATTGAAGAAACCTCAACTTCAGGACCCACAGCTGCTGAAAATCCCAGAAGACCAGCACATAAAAGTAAAGAAGTGGACTCATCTGATGAAGCCACAATACTCAACAAAAATGAGTACACAGCTGGAGATGTTGCATTGCTGATGAAAAATTTCAAGAAGTTCTACAAGAGAAAAATGAAGAACAAATACAACAATGCTTCTACTTCTAAACCTAACTTTTCTTCTCAAGATAAAGAGGATTATAAAGTGAAACTAATGTGTTATAACTGCAGGAAATTGGGACACTTCATCAAAGACTGTCCATATCCAAAAGCAGAAAAATACATTGAAGAAGAGAAGAAAATCAGAAAAGAAAGAAAGCATCAGAGAGGCAAGGCAATGATGGTTGAAGCAGAAAAGCTGGTTGCTGTCTACTCATCTGATTCAGATTCAGACACGTCTGATGAAGAATCTTCTGATGAAGAAAAACCTGCTCTACTCTGCCTGATGGCAAAGGAATCTGATGACTCCGAGGATGAGGTAACTCCTCTTGACAATGAATTATTTAATTCATTTGAACAAATGATGCTTAACAATACTGGTATTGCTGAAGCATATAAAAAGCTTAAGGAAGAGATGATATTGCTAAAAGAGCAAAATAGTTCACTGAAACTCACAGCTGAAAAGCCAAGAGAATCAGCTGAATATAAACAGCTTGAGCAAGAACATGAATCTCTGAAAGCTGAATGTGAAGTTTATAAAGGAAAAATCATGGAACTTGAAAAGATTATTGAGTCTCATGAGAAATCATCTGTTGCATCCACTCACATGTCTAGTAAACAGAAGATGCCTTTAGAACAGGATAAGCAAGAATTGAATCATACTTAGAAATTTATATCTGCTGACAATAGGAAGGTCATTCTGTATGTTCAAACTGCTAGACCTGCTTCACCTGAGAAAGTGGTAAAGGAGAAGAAATCTCCTAAGGCTAAAAAGAGCAAAGAGCCTAGTGTAGGAAAACATACTAGTAAAACCAAACAGCAGAGTCCTAAGAAGTCTGCTGATAGCTAAACTGAATCAGACTAGTGGTAAAACTAAGTCGTCTGTTAATGAGCAAGCAACTAGTAAACCAAAGAAGCATAAGAATAAGAAAAATCAAAATGCTTGGTATGGAAATTAGTCTTATTATGTGCAACCTGCTGCATATCCTCCTATGTATCATGCACCTTAGTTTCCAACTTACTATGCACCTTACCCTGCTCATCCAATGCATGCATATTCTGCTTATCATGCACCTTACCCTACTTATGAACATTATTCTTATCATACTGATCATCAACATGACTTATCTGATAACTATGATAAAAATGAAACTGTTCATGCTCCTGTCAAAACTCAGAAGCCTAAGAAGCCTAAGACATCAACATCTTGAGTTGTCAAAGGTGGAACTAATCCTTCAGGACCCTCTCAATAAGGGTACCTAAAACAATTTTACTTTTGTTTTGTAGGTTAGGATTATGAGTAGGAGTAAAGTAGAGAAGATTTGGTACTTGGACAGTGGATGTTCAAGGCACATGTGTGGAAACATACATGAGTTGACTGATGCAGTTGCTGTGGATGGTCCAAAGGTTACTTTTGGGGACAGCAAAGAAGGCAAGATTAAAGCTAAAGGAAAGCTAATCAGAGGAAACATCGAGATATCTGACGTCTCATATGTTAAAGGCCTCAAATATAATCTGCTGAGCATAAGTCAATTTTGTGACAAAGGATATTCAGTCATCTTCTTAACAGATAAGTGCTATGTTGAACAGATTGGTACTAAGAAGGTAATTTTATCTGGAAGACGACAAGGGAATGTCTACATAGTCGACTGGAGTTCTGCTGACAAGAATTCAAGTATTTGTTTGGTGGCATCAACACCAAGTGAAGTCAGTTGGTTGTGGCACAAAAGGATGAATCACTTAAACTTCAAGACCATCAACAGATTGATAAAGAATGATCTGGTAGAAGGGATTCCAAAAACAGTCATGAGCAAAGACAAGCTCTATGACGCATGTCAGAAGGGTAAACAAATCAAGTCATCATTCAAAAGCAAGAAGCACCAATCTTCTGAAAGAATCTTGGAGCTGCTACATATGGACTTATTTGGACCCATTGATCCAGTCAGCAATGGTGGAAAGAAATACTGCCTAGCTGTTGTGGATGACTATTCAAGATATACTTGGGTGATATTCATGAAGAAGAAAAGTGAAACCAAGGAACATCTTACTAATCTGATGGAACTGATCAAGAATGAGAAAAGTATAAAGATATTGAAGATCAGATCAGATAGAGGGACAGAGTTTACAAACTCTACTGTTGAAGAGTATTGTAACATCAAAGGAATACATCATGAGTATTCAGCTACTAGAACCCCTCAACAAAATGGTGTTGCTGAAAGGAGAAACAGAACACTAAAAGAAGCTGTCAGAACCATGATAGCTGAAGCTAAGCTGCCACAAAGATTTTGGGCAGAAGCAACAAATACAACATGCTTCACCCAGAACAGATGCATGATCAACAAAATCAGAACAAGACTCCATATGAAGTTTGGAACAACAGGAAGCCAAACATTCATTACTTTAAGATTTTTGGTTGTAAATGTTTTGTACTGAATAATGGGAAGAATCACCTTACTGCATTTGCAGAGAAGGCTGATGAAGCTGTTTTTGTAGGATACTCTACTGTTAGTAAGGCCTATAGAGTTTTTAACAAAAGAACATTGCTAATAGAAGAATCCATCCATGTAGTATTTGATGAGCCAAGTCAATCTTCTGAAAAGAATCAAGTCACTAATCAAGATCTGTCTACTGATTTACAGAAGCTGGACATTGGAAAGAATGAAGAATATGTTCCCATCATACTACCTAATCTCAATTCAGCTGCTAACTCAAGTGCTGTTCAAAATCACAGTGCTGATTGTCTAACAGACGAGCTGCAAACAACTGACAGACCAGAGGCTGTTCAACAGACTACTACTGGAACTCCAACAGTAGTGTTGCAAGATCAAAACAGAGGACAACATCCAGATCTGCAACCTGATCTTAGATGGCTCAGGAATCACCCACCAGAACTAGTGACTGGTGATCCCTTGGATAGAGTGAAAACAAGAAGAGCTGCTGCACAAGATGCTATGTTTGTCACCTTTCTATCTCAAATAGAGCCTAAACAAATTGAAGAAGCTCTCAATGATTCCTTCTGGATTGAAGCTATGCAAGAAGAGTTAAATCAATTTGAAAGGAATGAAGTCTGGTACTTAGTTCATAGACCAAGTCATCAACGAGTAATTAGCACTAAATGGGTTATCAGAAATAAGATGAATGAAGATGGTGTTGTCACCAGAAATAAAGCAAGATTAGTGGCCAAGGGTTATTGTCAAGAAGAAGGCATTGACTTTGATGAAACTTTTGCACCAGTAGCAAGACTTGAAGCAATTAGACTGTTTCTAGCCTATGCTGCTTACAAGAACTTCACTGTCTATCAGATGGATGTGAAGTCAGCATTTCTCAATGGAGAATTGCAAGAAGAAGTGTATGTTGAACAACCACCTGGATTTGAAGCTTATCAACAGGAAGACAAGGTGTATCGTCTAAAGAAAGCCCTCTATGGACTAAAACAGGCTCCAAGAGCATGGTATGATACCCTATTTGATTTTCTTTTAATTAAAGGATTTCGTAAAGGTAAGGTAGACAAGACTTTGTTCACAATTGAATGGGAAAATCATATATTAATTGTGCAAATATATGTAGACGATATTATTTTTGGTTCAACTAACCAACAGATGTGTGACAAGTTCTCCAAGCTCATGCAGAATAAGTTTGAAATTAGCATGATGGGTGAACTAAATTATTTTCTTGGATTGCAAGTTAGACAGTTTCCTGATGGAATATTCATCAACCAAGCAAAATACACAAGAGATCTGTTTAAGAAATTTGGTATGGAAACTAGCTCTACTGCTACTGTTCCTATGTCTACCAGTCTTCGTTTGGATAAAGATGAAGATAGCAAATCAGTGGACATAACCAAATATAGAGGCATTATTGGGTCACTGTTATACTTAACAGCAAGCAGACCTGATATCATGTACTATGTTGGGGTTTGTGCAAGATTCCAATCAAATCCCAAGGAATCTCATCTCTTAGCTGCCAAGAGGATACTGAAATATATTAAGGGCACTCAAGAATTGGGGTTGTGGTATCCTAGAGAATTTGGATTTGAACTTATTGGATATTCAGATTCAGACCTTGCTGGCTGCAAGATTGACAGGAAAAGCACAACAGGTGCTTGTCAGTTCTTAGGTAGTCGTCTGATCTCATGGATGAGTAAGAAACAGACTTCAGTCTCTATATCTACTGCTGAAGCTGAATATATAGCTGCTGGAGCTTGCTGTGCACATATACTTTGGTTGAAGCATCAACTAGAAGACTACAATATCAAAATCAGTGGAATTCCAATCTACTGTGACAATACAAGTGCAATCTCACTTACTCAGAACACTACAAGTCATTCAAGGACTAAGCATATTGAGATCAAGCATCACTTCATTAGAGATCATGTGGAAAAAGGCAATGTAATGATTGAGTATGTTCATACGGACAATCAGATTGCTGATATTTTCACTAAACCTTTAAGTGAAGTAAGGTTCTCAACTCTAAGAGCTGAGCTAGGACTACTTAATTTGGATGCATAAGCTGAGGGGGAACTTATCAGAAGACTGAAGTTCATCAGCACAGTCATCCGTTATCATATTCAAGGATTAACTCTCAACAGACTAGTTAACTTATGAACTCTTAAAGTCAGGGGGAACGTGTAAGACTAGCGGTACTTCTGATTAAAAGATGAAATTTGTTAATGACAGTTAGTTGAAGTTATGTTATCAGAAGATCTGTTCTTAATTCTTGAAGATTGAAGATTAATTTATCTTGCTGGATTGACAAACAGCAGAGGAAGATTACTAGCTATTGGCTTTCTCTAGTAATAACAGATAACAGATCACTCGTCTGTCAGATAAGTTAAACTCTACTCATCTGATATCTTATATAAGCATGGTCATAAATCGTATCTTTAGAAACAATCTTTTATAAGTAACAGATAGGTGTCGATAGAGTTTCCCGCCCGTCTGACATTAAAATAATGAATTTCAAATCCGCAACTCTCACCCGCACGATTTAAAACTGTCAGATCAATCTTACGGTTCATGTTTATCACGTTAATCAACACCAAAAGAAGCCTATAAAATTCGATCTGAACAGACTAGTCGTCTTACGCACACAAAATTCCTAAATTCTCTAACTCTCTAAGCTCTCTGTTCTCTAGTTTTCTATTTTCTACAGTTATTCATCACTTAATCATGAAATGGAGGTCATTGAAGGACGATACTTAAGCTATGACAAATTTTACAAATCTGGCACCGATTTGATGGGAAATATCATGAAGAAAATCAAAGAAGCATCACTAGTACCAGTTCTGGAAGCTCACGATGAGCATGTGTATCTTGAAGACGTTGATAATTTCTACAGCACCAAAAAAATCAACCCTGAAAAGACTACTATAACTGCTACTGTCGGAGGCAAGAAAATTTGTATCTCAGCTGTCGTATTAAGTGAATTCTACAAGCTGACGAACGAAGGAGGAGATGTAACAGACCTAGGGATTGAAAAAGAGGAAGAATTATGGGCAATTTGTGCTAAGGAAGGGGAGGAAATGACAGGGGCTCTGATGAAGACTCAGTTGAAAGATGAGTATCAGAGGTTCGCTGACATTATTGCGAAGGTACTGGACTGCAGTACAAGTTCTTTAGATGGTTTGCCTAGAAGGAGGTACTACACCATGATTTGCATCTACTATGGCATGAAAGTAAATTGGGTTGCTCATGTGCTTGATCTATTGTGTGACAAGAAGGTCAAGTATGCTATTCTACTAAGTCATCTGTTCAAGAGCTTAGGATGTCCAATGGGAGGTGGAAAGAACATCCATGGTGGAAAGGAATTCAAGTTATATGAACCAGTTAGAAGTGTGGGCACTTCTAAGAGAAAGGCTCCTACCAAGGCTGCAAAGGAACCTGCAAAGAAGAAAAAGAAGGCTGGCCAGACTAGTAAGTCTGCTGATCAAACAGTTAGCACAACTGTTGAAGCTGGATCAGCACAGCCTGAAGTTATCATTCCTGAAAAGGTGATTGATGACTTCACCAAAGAAATTGAGCAGATGGAGACTGGATCATCTCCAGAAAGGACAGAATCTGAAGAAGTTGTCCCTGTTCAAACCAAAAAGAGAATGAGGACAAGAAATGCTGCAAAAGGACCTCCTAAGTCCAAACCTGAATCATCAAAGAGAATTGCCAAGTCCAAGGCAAAAAGAAAAGTAACATTCTCTGAGGAAACAACTGAAACAGTAAGAGAAACACCAGCAACAGCAGAGAGACCGATTATCATTGAAGAACCTGCTGTTGAGTCTGCTGGAGAACCTGCTGTTGAAGTGTCTGCTGAGGAAAGAGTTGAACAGCAGACTGGCACAACAAGTGAAGGAGAAACACTCCTTCTGCATCCTACCCCTGTTGCTGCCACTCCACTTCAAACAGTTGAGAGTCCTGAAACCAAGAAGAAAAGGACTGGTAAAATTGTGATTCCTTATGTTTCTGCTGCTGCAAAGAAGAAACAAGATGAGGCAGAAAGAAAAAGGAAGGCTGAAGAAAAGGCTGAGGAAGATCGCCTTAAGGCCCTTGAGCTCAAAAGGCTGGAAGAAGAGGCCAGCAAGATGACTCAAGCACAAAGGGATGCTATAGAAGCAGCTGAGTTAGCTGCTACTATTGAAGCAAGCACTAAGGACTCACATGGTCCTAAGCATACTGGTGGCATTGTCATAGGTGAACCAAGAGATCCCTCAAAACCTATACCAGTTATGCCTGCTCCAAAAATTCAACCTAAAAGAAGGGAAGAAGTCAAACTGGCAGTAGAAATTGTCAGAGATGACCCTGCTGCTTTTGAAGAATTTATCGAAAGGTTAGATGCTGAGAATGAAAGGATTACTCGTCTGACGATGTTCAACAAAGAAAAGATTAGATATAACAGATGGAGAGACTATCGTCTGACAAAGAGTAAAGACCAAATTGCAAGCTGGAAGCTTTTTGCTGATGAAGAAGCTTGGGTGCTAAAGTGGCTTGAGACAGGTTCTCTAACTCAAGCACTAGACTCAGAGTTCTTCTTGGATAAACTAAGACTGAGGATCAGTCACATTGTGAAGGCAGAGGCAAAGAAGCTATATGAATCTGTTCCTGAGGAGTTTTCTGATGATGAAGACCTCAAGGAAAGATCCATCAAGTTGGCAGTTTCCCAGACAATGGAAACTTGGGCCAGATTGACTAGAAAGATGAAGGGGCAACCAAGCTCTATGATCCCCCTTCCTAGTCTGAAGCAGATTGTCTGTGGTCCTACTATTAGGCCATATGAAGAGTTACCAGAGGATCCTATCTCACCTTTTGTTCCTATTGATGATCTAACTTGGATTACTCACAGGACTGCTTTGGATGAAGCTGGCACAAGGCGCACCATTATAAATGTTAAGAAGATCCAAGCACCCCCTGTTTACCAAGGGAAGGAGAAGGAAATTACTTCTGATCCTGCAGATCAAAACAAAGAAAAGGAGGGCACTGCTGACCCTGCTGATCAGGACAAGGAAAAAGAGAAGGAAAATAACTCTGCTCTGGTAAATCAAGACAAGGAAAAGGAAGGAACCTCTGAGCCAGCTGATAAAGAAAATGAAACTACTACAAATCAAGCTGATCAGAACAGAGAAAAGGAGGTGTCTGCTGAGCAAAATGATCAGACTAAGGAGAAGGAAAGCACTCCTAGTCAAGCTGATGAGACCAAAGAAGAAGGGACTGCTTCTGGTTCAGCTGATCAGATTACAGGAGAAACTACTCAAGCAGCAGAACAGACTACTGAAAAGGAAGTTCTTGCCTTACCTCCAATTCCTTCTGAAATTGCTTCTACTTCTCAGAGCTTACATCAAGCATCTCTGTTGAATTCAATTCAGCAGATGATTTCAAGTTCAATGAAGGAGTTAGAAGAAAAAGTAACTGCTAATCTGTTGACTGCTGTAAGTCAGCCAACTCAGAAAGCTGCTGCTGTTCCAACCTATCTGATAAAAGACACTGCTCAGAATGTCAAATCTATCTGTCAAGATATGGATGTTCTCAGAAGAAGAACCCAAAGTACAACTGCTGGTTGGAGGCAGATTACAGAAACAGTTGAGATGGCTATCCAAGCCAAGGATGAAACCTTGAAAAATATGATGAGAGACTTCAAGGCATCTGTTGATTTGCTGCTGGCAACTCAGATTCAGTTGGGTGACCAAGGAGAAGTTGTTCTAAAGAGGATGGAAACTTTTGAAGCCAATCAACTAAGACAACAAGCTCAACACAATGCTATGGAAGAAAACATCAAGCTTCTCTGTGATTCACTTCAAATCACACCAGTCTTGCCACAATATCCAATCAACCCTGCTGATGATGACAAAAAGGGGGAAGATAGGATACATGTTGAAGAAGAAGATAAATCAGATGACAAATCTCTTAAGACTGATGATTTTGAAGGAACTGAAGTACTGGAAGAATCTGCTAAGGAAGAAAGTGACAATGAAAATGAAGGAAACAGCAGACCAGTAGATCAGACAGAAGAAGAAGGTGAAGCTGATGAAACTGAAGCTGAAGCAAAAGCTAAGTCTGATAAAGAGATAGCTGCTGCTAAGGACTCAGCTGAAGAACAGCTTGACCCTGATGCTAAACAGAAGAAGTTAGAGCTGTTAAACAAAAATTCAAGGATTCAGAAGCTGAGACTTCCAATCCTGCTGAAGAAGAAGAAAAGAACAAGGAAGCTGAAGAAGACAAGCTAGAAGACTAGTCTTGTTTAGATTGCTTATTTCCTTGTAAATTTTTTTTTTGCATATCTCATCTGAACAAACTTGTAATATGTAACACTTTTCAAATCTATAAAATGTTCAAGTTTGATTCCAACAGACTATTTCTATCTCAAAAATTTTTGAGGATCATAACTTTAGTGTAGGTACATGTACTTAGCTGAAGTTTTGTCATCATCAAAAAGGGGGAAATTGTTGGATGAAGATGAAGATAAAGTGCAAAGAAGATAAGAAGTTAAGGGAAGGTTTTGATGATTTCCAAAGCGTCAAAATCAGCTAAGTATGGAAAGCTTAGTTCCCTTAGAAGAATTTTGAACAAGTAAAAGAAGACATCAGAAGGGTTCAAAGTTCAAAGCCCAGAAGACTACTGATCTCGTGCTGAAACATCAAACAGAAGGGTAGGTCATCAGCTGACTCAAATCAGATAAGTTCAGTATTTGATCAGTAGAGTATCTATCAGTAGAGTTGCTTCGATCAGCAGAGTAGAAGAGATCATGAGAGAAGTCCAACGGTAATAAATGCACCTGGTGTAATAAATGCTGCAAGAGAAGGGTAGTAATGACAAATGATTGAAGAATATTCTCGGATCAGCAGAGTGCATTAAATGCAGCTACAGGAAAGTACAACAGAAAAGGTACTGTAGCAGTATGCCGTTCTGAAATTGGGCTAAGGCTATGGATTTGATTTGTGACTTCCTTCAACGGTCATATTTTCAAATCCAAGTATAAATAGAGCTAAGTTCGAAGAGAGACACACACAACAACATTCTGAGATTTCGTTTTGAAGCAGAAAATTTGTCTAAGTCTCAAGAAGCTCGAACAGCTCACTCGTCTGGTGGAAGTCATCTGTTGACAGAAACCAAGTTGAAGAAAACAGAAAAATACAATCTGAGTGAATTTGTATTAGTTGAGTGTTGTGCGAAGTTTAAATCCATCTTTGTGAGTGATTTAACTTCAGAGGATAGGATTTCTGAGTGATTTCCTATTGTGAGCTTATAGCCTTCTCATTTGTTGTTTAGGTATAAGTGGAGAAATATTGTAAACTGTGTGTTTATAGTATAACCCAGAATCTAAGTGATCTGGAAGAGTGGACTAAAGGATTTTTATCCATATAACCACTATAAAAATTCTTTGTGTTAATCTTGCATTTAAGTTTTCTTGCATATTTTGAAATTGCATAAGTTTACACTTTGAATTGTTAAAAGATTTTAAAGGAGTTTTAAAACTGGGGATAAAATCTTTTTAAGGACTTGGTCTACTTGTGAAAAACACTTTCAAACATCCGCTGCAAGTATACTCTTGATAAAACTGATTTTTGCTGAAATCAGCTAAGTCACTGTAAGAAGAGTGGTCACTCTGCTGTTCAAGATCTGTTCACGATCAGCATAGTTATCTTACTGTTCTTCATCAGCTTAGTCTGCTGACAAAAGAGTAAAAAGTTTTTAAGTCTAAAATTTTTAAGAGGTCTATTCACCCCCCCCCCCCTCTAGACCTCATCTGACCACTTGGGACCAACATTTTTCTTTTATAGAACTTCTTGAAGTTGTTCATCAATAGTGAAACGTCTCCAGCAGTGTACTCCTTTTTGTTGAGTATTGTGGCTTCATAAGATGAATCCACTTCTTTGCTTTTGTGTGCTGTTCTTCTTGGATTTTCAGCAACAACCAGGGGCCTGAAGTTGAGGTTTCTTCAACACTCATTCTTGGCAGTTTATACTCATATGCCTTGAGTACAGAGAACAACTCAGTAAGAGAGATCTTTTCCAAATCTCTTGATTCTTCCATGGTTGTCACATTCATGTTGAACTTTGGAGGCAGAGCCTTTAACACTCTTACGGCCATCTCCTTGTTAGTGAAGGTTTTTTCTAGCTTGAAAACTTCATTCAGCGTCCTTGTAAACCTTATATCCATCTAATCAATGGTTTCCACAGACTTCATCTTGAAGTCCTCTAGCTTTCCAGAGCAACACTCAGATGATGCTCTTTTATGGCGTCGTTTCCTTAGCTCATGTCACGAACCTTGTCCCACATTTCTTTTGCAGTCTTGCAATGCTTGACTTTATCAAATCTGTCGTTGTCCAGGACTTTGGTCATGATGAAACGACCAACTTTATCAAGATTAAACAGCTTGATTTCTTCAGCTGTCATCTCTTGTAGATCTTTATCCACCAAAGTATCTACTTCATTTATCTTTATGGTCTTGGTGAATCTGAATGGACCTTTTGTGATACATGTATACATGTTGTAATTGTAAGCAGCTAAGAAGATCTCCATCATGATCTTCCAGTCCTCGAAACTCTTACCGCCAATGTGGGGAACATGACTGATACAATCCATTTTCAAAAAGTTTTGAATTTTCAAAAATATGCTCTTTTGAGAAAGTTTAAAAAACCTTTGAAAAACACTTGGATCAAGCTCGTTGATCAGGCAGCTGATTCTAATGAACCACCTGCTCTGATACCACTTGTTGGTCCCAAGTGGTCAGATGAGGTCTAGAGGGGGGAGGGGGGTGAATAGACAATTTTTGGACTTTAAAACTTTCACGTCGTCTGTCAGCAAACTAAGCTGATATAGAATAGTAAGCTTACTGAGCTGTTCGTGAACAAATCTTGAAAAGCAGAGTCGACCACTCTTCTTATAGTTACTAGACTGATTTCAGCAAAACTCAGTTTTAAGAGCAGAATACTTGCAGCGGATATATATAAGTGTTTTTCACAAGTAGACTAAGTCTTTTGAAAGATTTTATCCCTAGTTTTAACAAACTCCTTTTTAAAATCTTTTCAACAGTTTTCTAATGTGTTTTATGCAACTTTAAAATATGCAAGAAATTAATGCAAGTTAAAACACAAAGAATTTTTATAGTGGTTATATGGATAAAAATCATTTAGTCCACTCTTCCAAGTCACTTAGATATTGAATTATACTATAACACACAGTTTACAATATACAATGCTTGCGCTTCACCACAAATGATAAGCCACAAGTTCGCAGCAGAAAATCACATAGAAACTCCTACCCTCTGAAGTAATATCACTCACTTAAATAGATATCCACTTCTCATAACACTCTACAATAACAGTTTCACTCAGAAATGATTTTCTTTTGAACTTCAACTAGCTTCAGTTAACAAATAACTTCGGCGGATTAGTGAGCTGTTCTTGAGTTTTTCAGACTTAGAAGATTTTGCTTCGCAGGATTGATCTCAGTTGTGTTGTTGTTCTTCTCTCTCAAACTCGGGAACTATTCATACTCCAGATTTGAAAAATGTCCGTTGAAGAAATACAAGATTCAAATACCTCGAGTACTGGTCCTTAATTTCTGCGAACGGCTCTCTGTACTGCTACAACACTGTCAACAGTACTTTCTGTCAGCAGCATTAAATGCACTGAGCTGATACGAGGATTTCTTCAATCATTTGTCATAAATACCCTCATTCTTCAGCATTTATTACTCCAAGTTCATTTACTACCGTTGGAGAGACTTTCTGATCATCTTCACTTGGCTGATAAGAATCACTCGTCTGATGATGAACTGAGCTGATCCCAAACTTGAACAAATTTGATTTGAATCGGCTGATTTTCACCAATCCGATTTCTTCCTTCAGCAACAGATCAGTAGTCTTCTGGACCGAACTGAATTTTGACTTGACTGATTTGTCTTTGAGGTTGATCAAAATTCTTCCAAGGGATTTTACTAAGTGGTCCTTACTTAGCTGATTAAGATGTTTTGGAAATCAGGTTTTGCTTTTAAATTTCTTGTCTTCTGATCTTCATCTTCATCCGACAAAAGTGGATTTTCTAACCCTTGATCGATTTAGTCGATTAAAAGAGGATTACTTACCGTAGTGGTTTAAGAAAACCTACCAGAATCCATTGTTACGAAGCCTTTCCAAATTGATGATTTGAACTTGAAGGAATTGTGAATTGAATCCCCCAAGACTTGAATTTCGAGATCTGATTACCAAAAAACTTTTCTACAGCTGTTTTCTCTGATGATAGGGAGATAACACGTTTTTTTTTGTGGTAACTAACCCAGAGACCAAGTCTCCCTATTTATTAACTACAACAACAGTTAATAATTATGCGATAATTAAACTAGCCCATCAAAGTTTAATAATTACACTTTTCAGTACTCTACACATATAAATTAATTTATTTACCCCATACTTATGTAAAATGATATTTCCTATGCCCATATAATAATTAACTTAATTCGATCACTTTAATCGAATATATATATATAATTGAAATAGCCCTTCTTAACAATCAACCAAACTTATTAAAAGTCCACATAAATGATTTATTATTGGATTAACGATAAAAATTCCAACAATTTCAAATAACAAAATGAAGTCATTTGAAAATAATCTTTATGAATCAAAATCATTTAAAAAAAATTGGGAAATAATAAAAAAATAATGATTCCCCTATTTGTATCAATATAAATCAAAAAATAATTAGAAGAATAAAAAATTAAGATTAAAAACTTTCAGAACAAAAATGTTTCACCTATTTGTATCAATATAAATTTTAAAATAATTTAAAAAATTAAACGCGGCCACTTTATTATTTTCTTGTTTGAAAATTTTATTTTATTTCTATTTCATATATTATTTATTTATTTTGAATTGTTTTCCAAGTTTTAATTTTGTTATTAAATTGTTAATTGGGCTAACAAATGTAAATGTTTGCAAACCTCAGGTGAGGTCACAGTAATCATGATTGTCCGGAGAGAATGTAAATTACACCGAATCTCGTGGAGGTCCTTGTAATTAAAACAAAGTGGAAGAGTATTTATTACATGATTAAGAACAATTGAACATTTACTGTTCCGATTAGGGGTGGGATCGGGACGGATTTTCGGGAATTTGAGTATTTCGGGATGGGATATCGGGTTTCGGGTTTTCAAATTCAAATCCCGAAACCCGGTAGATCAACCAAGGTTCCGAGAGTTTCGGGTATCCGATTTAATTTCGGGATTTCGGAACAGGACAGGGTGTCCCGATAAACAACTATATTTTTTTTAGGTTAATGCAACTTTAAACTGCCTCGGATCTTATGTGACAATATTGATGTGTCATTCCACCATTTTGCGTCACGTGCCACTTGGAGTTATGCACCACATAGAAAGGATCTCAATACCTCAAAATATGATTATTGGAAATTATAGGAGAAACTTGAAAATTGAAATCCTCTACGATAAATATATGTTGAACAATCCGGACGTTGGCGAGTAACGGATTAGAGGCGGACGACATGAGTTGAGTTGTGGTGGAGTTAAGATTGAATTTTATAGAACAAAATTAGATATAGGGAGATGTGAATGGTTGAATTTTTATTTAAATTACGTATTTTGATTATATATATATATATATATATATATATATATTATTTTGATGAAACTATGTAATCGGGACCGGGTTTCCCGATCGGGTGAGGATCAATACCCGAAACCCGTCCCAATTTTTCTTGACCGGGTTTTGTCCCGTCCCAAATGGAAAAATACCCGTTTTGCCCCGTCCCAAATGGGAAAATCCCGATCGGGACGGGACGGATACCCGAAACCTGATCCCATTTACCCAGCCCTAGTTCCGTTGCAATATGCAGAAGAAATTTTATCAATGAATTTTTTGCATGTACGGTCAAGATGGGAATCGACAGTGGGAATCGAACTCACAATCTTCTGAGGGAACGTTATATGTGCAGCAAATTTACAAAATAATTTCCCCACTTTGAGCCTTCCAAAAAGATTTCTTTAAAGTGATTTTTACTTTTCATAAAGGTCAGGGACTAAATTGATATAAACAAGTTTTATGGGGGACTTAAATGTAACACTATCATAGTAAATGGATGAAAATGTCCTCAATAATATGCATATGTGGGTCACGTTAGCTCAGCGACGCGTTGACCCGCTGAAAAAGTCCGAAGTGAAACAAATAACCAGTAGAGACTAATGTGAAAAAAAAAACACAAGAATGACTGCTCTATAAAAAATTAATGATAAGGAGACCATTAGTGGTGGTTACCCTTTTTATTAGAAAGATATTTTAGTACTAGAAGAAATACAGTGAGTAATATGATATGAAAGCTTTATCATATCAAAATTACAAACAATCAAGTCAGAGGGTTAGAAAGTTTGACCTCTCATGGTAGCAAAATGGCAATGGTGGACTTAGGGATATGAACAGACTGAATATGTGTAAAATGCCTGAGGACTGAGGAGGTAATTTTTGTATTCACTTATGTAAAAAATTATCATCAAGCATGTAATAAAGAAAATGTAGAGATGTACTATCAGTCGTTATTTTGCTTAATATACTTGGACATGACACAACTAAAGAGATAGTATCAATCTAATTTGATTGTAGGCTTGGTTAATGGGATATTTGATTCAGTTTTAATCTCAACTTTTGTCTAGTTTATGATTCGAGTTTGTGTTCCATCAGGTATGGAAGTGTATAGATGTGATTTCTCTCATACGTATCTGTTTTTATATATCTTTATGTATATTACTACAGGGCTCATGTGTAACATATGCTTTCACAGTAGTTTTATGCTACGTGCGTATTGAATAGAAAATGTGGTGTGTTCTTAGTAAATCTTCATTTCGTTGGACATTAGTTGAAACTTTGGTTTGTTTGATAAAAGAACATAATGAAGGTAGTCTAATTGTATTTGGTCATTCATGTCATTTTCTCTTATTCTATGATATGAACAGATCATCCATTATCCCAGGGAATTTGGCCATGTTCGAAATTTCTGTCACATTCCCTTGGCTGGTACGACTTTCTTGTTACGTGCTTCTGTAGCTCAAACCTTTCAGTACATCATTTCACATCAAAATCTGATGTTGTCTATCCAAATTGCTATTTGTTACAGGAGGCACAATGAGTGTGATGCCAAAAAGGTTAGGATTCTTATTTTATTTATTTATGCATATTGCTTCGTTTAAATAATGATTAGTCATTGATGGATGTTAAATAATGAGATGATGAGTTCTGTAAATTTATAAGGGCCTCGTACGTGGCTACAAATGCAACACAGGTTTAGTTAATAATCAGGTTCTCTGTTTTTTGCAAACCTGATTGCTTTTGTATAGGTCCTGAGCAACTTACCTGGTGTACCTCAGCCTGCACTGAGATACCTGCAAGCACAAAAGCCCTATATTTGTCAGTTTGCGATACAGTCTCCTGTTCTCTGTTGTTCTCCCCAATTAAAACGAAGGAACCTGCAGAGAGCAGCGTATTAAGTTATCAACATAGATATTCTGGTTATGTCCAAGTCACCTTATTCTTATAATTATGCTATTGTATTGAATAACAAGCTCATCTAAAAGCTTAAATTGTTAGAGAGATGAATCATTTGATATGACCCCTCACGTGTGGCGGAGAGATTCGAACATTGGACCTCCTTTTTGGTCTGAGCTCTGATACCATATTGAATGACCAACTCATCTAAACGCTTAAGTTGTTAGAGAGATGACTCATTTAATATTTATCACTTAACATGTTGCATTTGATGCTATAGCCTATAGTGGTTAGCTTCTTCTTATGCTGTAATAAAATCTGGATTGTTGTTACCCTTATGGCTTGAACAACTGTGATATATTTAATTTCTGTGAAATTATTGCTGCCTCAAAGTTACCCAGTTTATTGAAAGAGTAACACCACCGAATTGTTTCTAGTTCTTTTGGGAATGATGTACATGGTTTCTTTCTTATGTGACAAATGATTTTCTGGATATATGAAAAAGAGTTTCTACTGCCAAATCTCATTTCTGATTCTTGATTGGTTATCTATTAATGTTCCTCGCTGACAATCTTGAAATGTAGATAGTTAATATTCCAAAAATGAGAACTGGACCATTTGAAAAGAAGTTTTTTGTTGAACAGAGACTGTCCTCGTGTAAGGCAGATTGGGTTGGGTTTAGGAGGTAGCAGGTTGGGATGGCTTGTGGGTACAACTAAGGAGTGGGGATGGATTTGTGGTTGCCAAAACCAGTCCTACCTTTGCAATTACCACTCCGTTAACCCTTGTTAAGCATGAGGATGCTTAGATTTACTACCAATGTATTTTTTAATTGATCTAATAAAGTTTATTATGCTCTGTTCATTTAAACATGCCTAAATTTGGTGATAATTTGATTTTCCATCTTCCACTTTTCCCTCGCCATAACTGATATCAGTAATTCGGACTATTTGATTTTGACTTAATGGAACAACAATAAAGAATTATGCCACTGAAATACTAGGGGGAAATGTAAGCTTAAATTGGTGAGGAAATCTCCCCCCAAAGATGGATCTGATTATTTATATGAATTGCAGGGAAGTTGTAGGCAATCATCAGCAAGATGCCAGCATGCAGATTTGGAGCAGGTCATTCAGTTCCAATACTGGTACATAGTAATTTTAGTAGCAGTGTTTTGTTTCCGCAAAGGCTGAAAATTATTTTTTCAAGTGGAGAATAGACGGGTTTTTTGCAAGTTAACTCCCTGTGTTATGTCTAATGGGCAATTTACCTCCCTGTGAAATAAAAATAGGCAATTTAACTCCCTGTAAAATGAAATAATGAGCAATTTACCTTCTTGTGATATAAAAGTAGGCAATTTACCTCCCTGTGAATGAAATAATGAGCAATTTAACTCCCTATGATATGAATTAATAAGCAATTTAGAGGGAGGCAATGTGTTTCTTTTATAAAAATACAGGGAGGTATTTTGCCCTTTTTCTTATCACAGGGAGGTATTTTGCCCTTTTATTTATCACAGAGAGTTAAATTGCCTATTTAAAATAACACAGGGAGTTAATTTGCTATTCACTCATAATAGACTTGTCAGATTTGTGATGTAATAAGTTCATCTTCCCATTTTCTTGCAAATTTGACTGCTGCCTTCAAAATATTCCTCATTTGGAGTAGGTTGTTCTCATATACTCGTTAGCTTTCTGATTGAAAGGATACCGAGGACAGATCAAACTGTTTTAGAGTCTGCAAATAACTGAATTAGCTCAAAGAAGTGACCACTGTTTCTGTTTATGCAGAGGCTGAATTTTGTTTTAAAGTGTAGGGAATCAGACTCATCATTATGGTATCAAAATTTTTTATTTAACATGTTCAACTTTCCCTTCTCCCTAATATTGGATAAGGGCATTTAAAATATTAATCATTAGGTGATTGGTAGTCTCATATACTCTTTAGCTTTCTCATTAAAAGGATACTGGCTGATTTTGGAGTCTACAAATAAATGTATTAGCTCTAAGAAATTACCTAAACTCAGAGAGTTTTTTTTCCTTTTTCTTTTTTGCCTCTGCTTACACCTGTGTTAATGGAAGTGGGGAGATGGTGAATGGGATTAAAAATTATTATGTTGCTTAAGGAGGTTGGTAATGTTATTCCTTCTGATGAGGGGTAATTCGGATCCCCTGTTTTTCTAGCCTCAATGCGGTTCGAATAGCACCGAACCCTGACGCCAGGGACCAAAAGCCGAACCAAAGCATGAAGATGATTGTTTCGAGCACATTAGAGAACCATAGATCGAAGGACACTGTTGGGCCAAGCCCAGGCCCAAGCCCTCCAATTTGGCTATAAATACTCCATGCATTTATTATACTGAACAACTTCCTAGGCGCACTAACCTTGAGACCGCTGCTCGGGTCACTAGAGAATATTAGCGTAGGCTTTCTCATACATGTTTCACCCTCTAGCTTGTACGGCATCCAATAATGCTCGGATAGGACCCTAAATACTTGTATTTGTACTCATTCAATTCGAATACAATTACTTTGGTCTTTACTTTCCTTTTATTATTGTTATTATTGTATTACATCCCACCCTTGATCGAACTAACGAATCCACGTAAGATCAATTGGCGCCCACCGTGGGGCCCTTATTCGAGTATTAGATCGAAATATGCCTAATACGAGGAGAAAAATGTATGCCAGCAAAAAGCTTAAGGATAATGGTCAAGCCTATGATCGCACAACTCTTTTATTTCTTCAACGAATTTATTTTTAGGAGCGATTAAGAAGTTCAGCAGGCATCATCGAAGGCTTAGAAGATCTATAAAATTGCAGCTTGTTATTGACGATCGGAATTTATTTTTCCGATCTTCGCGTTTATTAAATGACAAGTTCTTTCGAATCGGTTATTTAGAAGACCATTTACGAAATCTCTATATACTATTTATCGACTGTGGTGTTTTTCTCAAAGGTTAATCGGGATAAGTCGATTGATTGAATATCTGCAACCGATTGGATAAATTCTCGAGCTAATGGACGGAATATTGGCTATCATTTCGACCAATAACGGAATTCGAGTAATAAAATTCAATCAGAAATGAAGTTTTATCATTAAAAATCTTCAAACAAGTTACAAAGTAAAGCTTCGAATATAATTCGAGCTCAAGAAATGCAATACAATCACTCCTACTCTATTACAAATTTCATGAGATAATATACTCGATCTTCGTTCCCCAAGGTCGCCCCAGATGCAGAACTCAGCAGTGATTCTTATTGGCAATCACTAGCCACGTGTCGCACATCCGTCTTCGAACGGGATAAAAGCCGGATTGGAACTCCTCTCCGGGGCACCAAACCGACCTTAGATCATCATCAGTAAACAATGATTGAAGCGCGCGATCATTGTTTACAGGATAATCCGAACCGGAGCAGCATAGGGTTATCCCAGCAGAGGCGCTCCAAGGGAACTCGAAGGAACTATCTCGTAAGAAAGCCCTCGAGGAAGCTGGTGCCTCAGACTTAAAGAACTCCACTCGGAGTAACCTACTGCCCGATCAGGTACTGCGCCAGAAGACCGGAATTCAAACCTGTCACAGACAAGATATGTCTGGGAAAACAGGTTGCCTGCCGGTATTCTAGGCGCAATTTCTTTTGTCTGTCGATATTCTAAGCGAAAAGCTTTTACAAAAGGAAACAAGATCGAAAAACAAAGTTCGAACTCTAATCTCAAACTTTTTTATCTGGGAGAAAATACGAATCAAATCTGAAAATCGACCCATGGTGATCGGAGGGAGCATAAGGAAAAAAGCAAGAAGTGCTGTATACGCCAAGGGATCTATTTATAGTGGTGAAGGATTTTTAATCAACGGCCCAGATAACAGGCTACGAACGGTTTGATGTCCGTAATAAATGGAAGGACCGTTACGTTTCCCGAGAAATAGGGCCCTGTTTGGTAACAAAGGACACATAATTCAGTGGGGAGTATAGAAGAATTACGACATTCTAAATATCGAACAGTCACGACGTGTTCATAACATTATATTAAAGGATGGCATGTCGGATTCGTATTCGGTTTGTTTAGATTTTTTTTTTTTTTATACACTCAAGTATTTATTGTTATGCTTTTACACTGCCAACGGAGAAGAAATATAATCGGTTTAGTCGAACAGAATTCTCGACCTGGGAGTTATACAATTATGGAAATTCAGCGGTGATAAGGATTTATGGCATCATTTCCCTTATCAATTTCAGGGCCGCTAAAATATTTATCTATTATCCAATCAGGCAACTGGTATTCGATTATTTCTCTATCGATATTAGAAGATCAAAATGGAGTTACGAAAGATAAACTTTATTCTATTTATATTTGATGTTATCAACAAAACAAAGAGGAAGTGTATTTATATTATCTTGGAAAATACAAAAGCTGGGAAATACATATCGAGCATAGATCAAACATTCGTATTACATCAAGAACACTATTACTCCCTACAATCCTATGAAATTTTCGGTCTCTTCTCCTACCGTCTATTAAGGGTAACTTAGCTCCAACCATGGAATCTCCTTCGGACCCGCAGGCTCTTAACTTTATTTACGATTCTCCAAAGATGAAGACTCGAGGGTGCGATTCATCGAATAAACGAGCTCTGCAGAACTCCCACCCCTGTACGTCTTCCTAAATGCATTGTGGCAATAGGTCCCTAATCGAAAACCTATGCCATAACCTACAAGCTCCATAAATCTGGCTTATTGGCCTTCAAGATGGAGATTATATTTGCCTGCCGATACTCTAAGCGAAGGTTGAAATGATATTCTCTCTGCTCGGATATTCCTCCACTTAAAAATTGTTCGAAATCTGACCTCGAATAAGCGAATTATTGAAATAATAATCTTAGTCGCCATGAGGGGACGGAAGAGATGCCAACACAATGAATAAGATGGCTTCTAAGGAATGACAGCTTTTTATAGAAAAAAATAAGTGGAATCTAACGGCAGAGATTTCACGTAACGAAGGAACCAGATCTAAGAACTGTTGCGTTTCCCGATAAAGGAGGGACCGTTTGGAAAAGGTCAACGCTTATTAAAGAATTGGAAACATTTAAAACAGTAAAGAGTATTAGTTCGAACAAGTTCGCGAAGAACATTTTCTATTAAGACGGAAGGATTACTCATTAAGTCTTGGACCTATTTGTGATCTATCGTTCATCTACCGGTTTCCCATCTATTATTTCAACCACGGGAGACTATCATTTCCTTAGGAGTATTTCGATCGAAATCATGGTTATTGGAAATTTATTTCCTAAGTATGCCCACCTGCTCGTCGGGTGCTAATATGGTCAATCTCTATTCAGCAATTATTCTGGTACTCAAGATCAGCATTTATCTAATATCGATCTCAATTATTTTCGAAATTGTTAAAGGGTGAAAGCCTCTGCTATGACCCAAGGGCTAAAAATGCTCTAAAAACGACTAAGGGTGAAAGCCTCTGCTATGCCCCTTAGATCGAAATTATTGAATGGGTGAAAGCCTCTGCTATGACCCTCGAGCTAAAAACGCTCTAAAAACGACTAAGGGTGAAAGCCTCTGCTATGCCCCTTAGATCGAAATTATTGAATGGGTGAAAGCCTCTGCTATGACCCTCGAGCTAAAAACGCTCTAAAAACGACTAAGGGTGAAAGCCTCTGCTATGCCCCTTAGATCGAAATTATTGAATGGGTGAAAGCCTCTGCTATGACCCAAGGGCTAAAAACGCTCTAAAAACGACTAAGGGTGAAAGCCTCTGCTATGCCCCTTAGATCGAAATTATTGAATGGGTGAAAGCCTCTGCTATGACCCAAGGGCTAAAAACGCTCTAAAAACGACTAAGGGTGAAAGCCTCTGCTATGCCCCTTAAATCGAAATTATTGAATGGGTGAAAGCCTCTGCTATGACCCAAGGGCTAAAAACGCTCTAAAAACGACTAAGGGTGAAAGCCTCTGCTATGCCCCTTAGATCGAAATTATTGAATGGGTGAAAGCCTCTGCTATGACCCAAGGGCTAAAAATGCTCTTGTTGGATGAAGATGAAGATGAAGGCACTGAAGAAAGTTTGATAAGGGAGGTTTTGATGCATTCCAAAACTTCAAAGATTGGCTAAGTATGGAGTAACTTAGCTGATAGACTTATCAAGGAATTTTGACTAAGTAATGAAGACATCAGAAGAGTCAAAGTTTCAAGGTCCAAGACTTCTGATCTGCTGAAGCAAAGTTATCAGATTAGTGAAGATCAGCCGACTCAAATCAGATTTGTTCAAGTTTGAGATCAGCCGAGTTCACCATCAGACGTGTACCTTCATCAGCAAAGTGAAGAAGATCATGAAGTGTTCTCAACGGTAATAAATGCCCCTTGGTGTAATAAATGCTGAAGTACGAGGATATTTAAGACAAATGATTGAAGAAAAGCTTCGCATCAGCCGAGTGCATTTAATGCTGCATTTAATGCTGCCTGCAGAATAGTACTGTTTACAGTACGGTCAGACTGCAAAAGAGCCGTTCGCGGATTTTAAGGACCAGTACTCGAGGAATTTGAATCCTGTCTCTCTTCCACGGACATTTTTCAATCCTCAAGTATAAATAGCTGCAAGAGACGAAGAAGAAGGAAGCAACACACTTTCTGAGAGAAAATCCGAAGCAAAATTCTTTAAGTCTCAAGAACAGCTCACTCATCAGCTGAGTCATTTGTTGACAAAAGCAGAGTTGAAGAATCAAGAAAAATACATCTTCTGAGTGATTTTGTAAACAAGAGTGTTGTGCGGAGTTGTGATCCATCTTTGTGAGTGATCAAACTTCAGAGGATAGGTTTTCTGTGTGATCTCCTATTGCGAACTTGTGGTCGTTTCATTTGTTGTTCGACGCAAGCAGAGTATACTGTAAACTTTGTGATTATAGTATAACCCAAGATCTGAGTGACTTGGAAGAGTGGACTAAAGGATATTTAAATCCATATAACCACTATAAAAATTACTTGTGTTTTTACATTGTTTCAAAACTGCATATCTTCTGTTTGCTTAAAAACACATTAAGTTAACTGTTTGAAAAGAAGTTAAAAGGAGTTTATAAAACTGGGAAACATTTTTCAAACTGCTAAGAATACTTGTGAAAAACACTTTGAAAATCCGCTGCAAGTACTCTAAGTATTAAAACTGATTTCTGCAAAATCAGCTAAGTAACTATCAGACGAGTGGTCAACAAGACTGTTCAAAGATTTGTTCGCGAACAGATTTGTAACTTACTAATCTGATCAGCTTAGTCTGTTCAGTTAGAGCAAAGTTTTAAAGTTAAATTTGAAAGAAAATTTTAAGAGGTTTATTCACCCCCCCCCCTCTAAACCTCTTCTGACCACTTGGGACCAACAAGTGGTATCAGAGCGGGTGGTTCATTAGAATCAGCTGCCTGATCAACGAGCTTGATCCGAGTGTTTTTCAAAGGTTTTCAAAACTTTTCAAAAGAGCATTTTTTTGAAAAACAAAAAGCTTTTGAAAAATGGATTGTATCAGCCATGTTCCCCACATTGCTGGTATGTCCTTTGAGGACTGGAAAATCAGAATGGAGATTTTCCTTGCTGCCTATAATGACAACATGCATACATGTATCATTAAAGGTCCATTCAAATTCACCAAGACCATCATCGTAGATGAAGCTCAAATAGTGGTGGAAAAAGACTTAACAGAAATGACAGCAGAGGAAATAAAGCTGTTCAACCTGGACAAAGTCGGAAGATTCATCATGACCAAAGACCTGGATAATGATCGGTTTGACAAAGTCAAGCATTGCAAAACTGCAAAGGAGATGTGGGATAAGGTTCGTGACATGAGTGAAGGAAATGATGCTATTAAAGAGCATCAGCTCAGTGTTGCCTTGGAGAAGCTGGACAACTTCAAGATGAAGTCTGGAGAAACCATTGATCAGATGGATACCAGATTCACCAGAACTCTGAATGAAGTTTTGAAGCTGGGAAAGACTTTCACTGACAAAGAGATTTCTGTCAGAGTACTGAAGGCTCTACCTCCCAAGTTCAACATGAAGGTGACAGCAATGGAAGAATCAAGAGATCTGGGCAAGATTTCTCTAACAGAGCTGTTCTCCGCACTCAAGGCTTATGAGTATAAACTGCCAAGGATGGGAATTGAAGAAACCTCAACTTCAGGACCCACAGCTGCACTGGTTGCTGCTGAAAACACCAGAAGACCAGCCCAAAGAAATGCAGAAGTGGACTCATCTGATGAAGCCACTCTACTCAACAAAAAGGAGTACACTGCTGGAGATGTAGCATTATTGATGAACAACTTCAAGAAGTTCTATAAGAGAAAGATGAAAAACAAATACAATCATGCTGCTTCTACTTCTAAACCTAACTTTTCTTCTCAGGATAAAGAGGATTATAAATCAAAACTGATGTGTTACAACTGCAGGAAATTGGGACACTTCATAAGAGACTGCCCATATCCAAAAGCAGAGAAGTACACTGAGGAAGAGAAGAAAATGAGAAAAGAAAGAAAGCATCAGAGAGGCAAGGCAATGATGGCTGAAGCAGAAAAGCCAGCTGCTGTCTACTCATCTGATTCAGACTCAGACTCGTCTGATGAAGAATCGTCTGATGAAGAAAAACCTGCTCTCCTGTGCCTGATGGCAAAGGAATCTGATGACTCTGAGGATGAGGTAACTCCTCAAGAAAATGAACTGTTTAATTCTCTAGAGCAAATGATGTTGAATAATACTACTATTGCTGGAGAGTTTGTTAAGCTTAAGGAAGAGATGAACTTGCTAAAAGAGCAAAATAGTTCACTGAAACTTTTAGCTGAAAAGCCAAAAGAATCAGCTGAATATAAACAGCTTGAGCAAGAGCATGAATCTCTGAAAGCTGAATGTGAGGTTTATAAAGGAAAAATCATGGAACTTGAGAAAATCATTGAGTCTCATGATAAGTCAACTGTTGCATCCATGCATACACCTAAGAAACAGGAGACACCTTTAGAAAAGGATAAACTAGAGTTGAACCATACTGAAAAATTCATATCAGCTGACAATAGTAAGGTCATTCTGTATGTTCAAACTTCTAAACCTACCTCATCTGAGAAAGTGGTAAAGGAGAAGAAATCTCCTAAGGCTAAAAAGAGCAAAGAGCCTAGTGTAGGAAATCAGACTAGTAAGACCAAACAGCAGAGTCCTAAGAAGTCTGCTGATAAAGCTAAAGTCAATCAGACTAGTGGTAAAACTAAGTCAAAATCAAATGAGCAAGCATCTAGTAAACCAAAGAAGCATAAGAACAAGAAAAATCAAAATGCTTGGTATGGAAATGAGTCATATTATGTGCAACCTGCTGCATATCATCCTATGTATCATGCACCTCAATTTCCTAGTTACTATGCACCTTACCCTGCTCATCCAATGCATGCATATCCTGCATATCATGCACCTTACCCTGCTTATGAACATTATTCATATCATACTGATCATCAACATGACTTATCTGATAACTATGATAAAAATGAAACTGTTCATGCTCCTAAAACTCAGAAACCTAAGAAGCCTAAGACTTCAACATCTTGGGTTGTCAAGGGTGGAACTAATCCTTCAGGACCCTCTCAATAAGGGTACCTAAAACAATTTTATTTTTGTTTTGTAGGTTAGGATTAGGAGTAGGAGTAAAGTAGAGAAGATTTGGTACTTGGACAGTGGATGTTCAAGGCACATGTATGGAAACATACATGAGTTGACTGATGCAGTTGCTGTGGATGGTCCAAAAGTCACTTTTGGAGACAGCAAAGAAGGCAAGATTAAAGCTAAAGGAAGATTAATCAAGGGAAACATAGAGATATCTGACGTCTCCTATGTTAAAGGCCTAAAATATAATCTGCTGAGCATAAGTCAATTTTGTGACAAAGGATATTCAGTCATCTTCTCAACAGATAAGTGCTACGTTGAACAGATTGGTACAAAGAAGGTAATTTTATCTGGAAGACGACAAGGAAATATCTACATAGTTGACTGGAATTCTGTTGACAAGAATTCAAGTGTTTGTTTGGTGGCATCTGCACCAAGTGAAGTCAGTTGGCTATGGCACAAGAGGATGAATCACTTAAACTTCAAGACCATAAACAGATTAATCAAGAATGATTTGGTAGAAGGGATTCCAAAAGCAGTCATGAGCAAAGACAAGCTCTGTGATGCATGTCAGAAGGGTAAACAAATCAAGTCATCATTCAAAGAAAAGAAGCACCAATCTTCTGGACGAATATTGGAGCTGTTGCATATGGACTTATTTGGACCCATTGATCCAGTCAGCAATGGTGGAAAGAAATACTGCCTAGCTGTTGTGGATGATTATTCAAGATATACTTGGGTGATTTTCATGAAGAAGAAAAGTGAAACCAAGGAACATCTTACAAATCTGATGGAACTGATCCAGAATGAGAAGAGTATTAAGATATTGAAGATCAGATCAGATAGAGGAACAGAGTTCACAAACTCTACTGTTGAAGAATATTGTAGCACTAAAGGAATACATCATGAGTATTCTGCTGCAAGAACCCCTCAACAGAATGGTGTTGCTGAAAGGAGAAACAGAACACTAAAAGAAGCTGTCAGAACCATGATAGCTGAAGCTAAACTGCCTCAAAGATTTTGGGCAGAAGCAACAAACACAGCATGCTTTACCCAGAACAGATGTATGATCAACAAAAATCAGAACAAGACTCCATATGAAGTTTGGAACAATAGAAAGCCAAACATTCATTACTTTAAGATTTTTGGTTGTAAATGTTTTGTATTGAATAATGGGAAAAATCACCTTACTGCATTTGCAGAAAAGGCTGATGAAGCTGTCTTTGTAGGATACTCTACTGTTAGTAAGGCTTATAGAGTTTTTAACAAAAGAACATTACTAATAGAAGAATCTATTCATGTAGTATTTGATGAGCCAAGTCAATCTTCTGAAAAGAATCAAAGTGTAAATCAAGATCTGTCTGCTGATTTACAGAAGTTAGACGTTGGAAGAAATGAAGAATATGTTCCCATCATACTACCTAATCTAAGCTCAGCTGCTAACTCAAGTGCTGTTCATAATCACAGTGCTGATTGTCTAACAGACGAGTTGCAAACAGCTGACAGACCGGAGACTGTTCAGCAGACCACAAATGTTCAACAGACTACTACTGGAACTCCAACAGTAGTGTTGCAAGATCATAACAGAGGACAACATCCTGATTTGCAACCTGATCTCAGATGGCTCAAGAATCACCCTCCTGAATTAGTTATTGGTGATCCTTTAGATAGAGTGAAAACAAGAAGAGCTGCTGCACAAGATGCTATGTTTGTCACATTTCTATCTCAAATAGAGCCTAAACAAATTGAAGAAGCTCTAAATGACTCCTTCTGGATAGAAGCTATGCAAGAAGAGTTGAATCAATTTGAAAGGAATGAAGTCTGGTACTTAGTTCCTAGACCAAGTCATCAAAGAGTAATTGGCACTAAGTGGGTATTCAGAAATAAAATGAATGAAGATGGTGTTGTCACCAGAAACAAAGCAAGATTAGTGGCCAAGGG
Source organism: Penstemon eatonii (assembly GCA_038501285.1). Lineage (NCBI taxonomy): Eukaryota > Viridiplantae > Streptophyta > Magnoliopsida > Lamiales > Plantaginaceae > Penstemon > Penstemon eatonii. Next base: position 6,925,023 of record CM076713.1, read on the forward strand.
TTATTGTCAAGAAGAAGGAATTGATTTTGATGAAACTTTTGCACCAGTAGCAAGACTTGAAGCAATCAGACTGTTTCTTGCTTATGCTGCTTACAAGAACTTCACTGTCTATCAGATGGATGTGAAGTCTGCTTTTCTCAATGGAGAATTGCAAGAAGAAGTGTATGTTGAACAACCTCCAGGATTTGAAGTCTATCAAGAAGAGGACAAAGTTTATCGTCTGAAGAAGGCCCTCTATGGACTGAAACAGGCTCCAAGAGCATGGTATGATACCCTATCTGATTTTCTTTTAATTAAAGGATTTCGTAAAGGTAAGGTAGATAAAACCTTGTTTACAATTGAATGGGAAAATCATATATTACTTGTGCAAATATATGTGGACGATATTATTTTTGGTTCAACTAACCAACAGATGTGTGATAAGTTCTCCAAGCTGATGCAGAATAAGTTTGAAATGAGCATGATGGGTGAACTTAATTACTTTCTTGGATTGCAAGTGAGACAGTTGCCTGATGGAATATTCATCAGCCAAGCAAAGTACACAAGAGATCTGTTCAAAAAATTTGGTATGGAAACTAGCTCAACAGCTACCATTCCCATGTCTACAAGTCTTCGTTTGGATAAAGATGAAGATGGCAAATCAGTAGACATCACCAAATACAGAGGCATTATTGGTTCATTGTTGTATCTAACAGCAAGTAGACCTGATATAATGTACTCAGTTGGAGTCTGTGCAAGATTTCAATCAAACCCCAAAGAATCTCATCTCTTAGCTGCCAAGAGGATATTGAAGTATGTTAAAGGCACTCAAGAATTGGGATTATGGTATCCTAGAGAATCTGGATTTGAGCTTATTGGTTATTCAGATTCAGACCTTGCTGGCTGCAAGATTGACAGAAAAAGCACAACAGGTGCATGTCAGTTCTTAGGCAGTCGTCTGATCTCATGGATGAGTAAGAAGCAAACCTCAGTTTCTATATCTACTGCTGAAGCTGAATATATAGCTGCTGGAGCTTGCTGTGCACAGATACTTTGGTTGAAGCATCAACTAGAAGACTACAACATCAAGATCAGTGGAATACCAATCTACTGTGATAATACAAGTGCAATTTCACTTACTCAGAACACTACAAGTCATTCAAGGACTAAGCATATTGAGATTAAACATCATTTCATTAGAGATCATGTGGAAAAAGGCAATGTTTTGATTGAGTATGTTCATACTGATAATCAGATTGCTGATATCTTCACCAAACCTCTAAGTGAAGCAAGGTTCTCAACTCTAAGAGCTGAGTTAGGACTACTTAATTTGGATGTATAAGCTGAGGGGGAACTCATCAGAAGACTGGAGTTCAACAGCTTAGTAATTCGTCATTATCTTCAAGGATTAACTTTCAACAGACTAGTTAACTTATGAATTCTTAAACTCAGGGGGAACGTGTAAGACTAGCGGTACTTCTGAATTAAAGATGAAATTTGTTAATGACAGTTAGTTGAAGTTATGTTTTCATCAGAAGACTCAACTATCGAAGATTGAAGTTATTTTATCTAGCTGGATTGACAAACAGCTGAGGAAGGTTATCAGCTATTGGCATTCTCTGATAACAGCATTGTCATCAGGACAGTAGTCCATCAGATAAGTGTTTATTATACTCATCTGATTACTTAAATAAAAGCGATCTATTTTAAAACGTTTTATCCAAAACACGCTTTTACAAGTAAACTGTCGGGCGGTACATATTCCCGCTCTTCGTTAAAATATCTTTTGAATTTGAAAGGTCGTAACTGACGCCGCACGATCAGCACTGACAGAAAAACGGATCTAACGGTTGGCGGATATCACGGAAACCGAAAAACCCCAACTCTATAAATCCCCATCTGATCAGTCGAGTAGCTCTTTACGAACCCTAAACATTCAAGAGCACTTGTGAAAATTTTGAGCAATTTTCTGCAAAAATCCTTTCGTTTTTCTTCTAATTTCTACAGATCTGAAATGGCTGCTGAAGGCATGTATCTTGTGTATGATTCCTACTATCAATCTGGTACGGATCTGATGAAAGAACTACTTGAAAAGTTCAAATCTGCTTCGCTGGTAAACTTCATGGAATATCACGAAGGAATTATCTGGACTGCCCAAGTGATGGAGTACTACAATAATGCAAAGGCTGACTACAACAAACTGGAGATTAAAGCTACAGTGGAAGGTAAAGCCATTACTATTACTCATGCTGTTCTTCACGAGACGTTTGGGCTTCCTAACAGAGGACGACATGACGTCATCGTTCTGACGGAGGAAAAGCACCAACAGTTCTGGGCGATCTGCGCCAAAGAGGGTGAGACGTTAACTGGAAATATTAGGAAGAAGCAACTGAAGGATGAATATCAGCGGATGGCTGATATGGTATGCAAACTGATCGAAAACTGCACATTTTCACTAGATGCTGTTACCATGAAGAGGTTCAGCATCATGGCTGCCATTTACTATGGATTGGAGGTCAACTGGTCCATTATAGTTTGGTACATATTGGCTGACTTTCTTGACAATAAGAAAGGAAAAGGCCCTTCCACCAACCATCAAATCACACTCAGTTATCTGCTGTCAAAGCTGGGCTGTGATATGAAGAATGGAAAAGAAATTCACAAATCAAAGGCATTGTCCAAGTACTTGCCTGTTCAAAAGAGGAAGGCTGGTGAGCTAGAAAAAGCTGATGTTGAGGAACCAAAAGAAGTTCCTGCCAAAAGACCAAAGAGGTTAGTCAAAACAGCAGACCTGGCTGTTGAGACTAAAAGGAAGAGGGCTGCTGATGAGCCCAAGAAGAAAGAAACAAAGCAGTTGGAGAGAGTGACTTCTGCTGAAGCCACTAAAATTGTTGAGAACATAATAGCTGATGTAAGGACTGGATCTCCTGCATCACCATCAAGAACTCCATCAGCTGAGAGGCCTGCTGAGGATATTTCTCAAAGGACAAGAAGTCAACAGAGAAGTACAGCTGCTATCACTTATCGTGAAGGTAGAACAAAGAGGTCTGCTAGAAAGCAGATGACATTCATTGAACAACCTACTGATCTGGAAAATGTAGCAAGGGAAGACCCTGAGGCTACTCAAAGGCCTACTGAAAAAGTTGAAACTGTTGTATCTGACAAAGCTGATAAGCAACAGCCAAGTCAAGTCACTTCAACAGCTGAGGTTGCTCCACCTCAAGAAGATCCAGATGTTCAAATCATCCATCCTATAGCTGCTGCTCCTATATCTTCTGCTGGACCAGCTCCTATTGATAAAGGTAAAAGAAAGATAGTGCTAAGGAGAAAGAAAGTCTCCAAAGCTGATAAGAAAGCAAGGGAAGAAGCTGAACAGAGGAAGCAGGATGAGCTTGAAGAGAAGAAGGCTCTTGAGTTAAGCAAAGCTCAAGTAGAAAAGGATGAGGCCAGGAGAAGAATGTCTGAAGCAGAGAGAAAAGCTGCTGAGGATGCTGAACTGGCTATGGTAATTGAACAAAGCAAGGTTGATGCCTATGGACCTGTCCATGGAGGTGGCATCAAGATTGGTGAAGGGAAGGATGAAGAAGACAAGAAGAAGGTACTACTGCCTGCTCCCAAAACCAAGTCCAAAGACAAGTTTGAAGTCAGGAAAGCATTTGAGATAGTCTATGCTGATAAGGAGCTTTTCAAGAAGTTTGAGAAGTCTCTAGCATACTATGATCAGAAGCTAATGCTGATGACTATGTTCAACCAAGAGAAGCCTAGATATATCAGTTGGAGAGACAACAGGTTGAACAGATCAATCACTGAACTTCAAAGCATGAAAGAGTTAGCTGATGAGGAACGTTGGGTTCTAAGTTGGCTGAAGACAAACTCTATTCAAAAGGCTCTTGACCCCAGTCATGTAAGAGACATAATGCATAATTATGCAAAAGGCTTTGCACTGGAGGAAGCCAAGAAAATCAAGAGCACCTTGCCTGAGAAGAAGAAGAAGTCTGAAGATGCTGAGGAAAGAGCAATTAAGTTTGCTGTTATGACTGCCCTGAAGAGATGGGCTAAGAGGTCAAAGTATCAGCAAGGCTGTTCAAGTGATTTGCCACTACTGCCAAGTATCCAGCAAATCATTTTTGGCAAGGAAGTACAACCTTATTATGAAGTCCCTAAGGGTAACAACGCTTTTGTCAACCCTTGGATCATTGTAAGGCAGATTAGACAGACTACTTGCTTTAATGAAGATGGAACCATTACTAATCTGTTCTACGATGATGTCACTGATGAGCACAAGTCTGCTGACAAGCACAAGTCTGCTGACAAGCACAAGTCTGCTGACAAGCCTTTGGCTATTGAAGGGCCATCTAAGACTTCTGAAGATCATCAGATGACGGATTTGCAAGATGTCCCTGTTCATCAGGAGACTAAAGAGGAAGAAGCTGATGCCTCTACTTCATCAGGTGATAAACACTCATCACTGATGGAAGCCTTCCAATTACTTATTGAAAATCAAGTGAAAGAGATGGAAGAGAGGAACAGTTTGCAGTTGCAGAAGATGAAGAAAGAATTAATTGAATCAACTATTAAACAGACGGAAAGAGCACATCTTCTAACTGCCAGTACCATCAAATTGGCTATTGATGATCTACCTATTCCTCAAGATAATACATTGCAGTTGGTAAACAGCTTGAAAGAATTGAATCAAAACGTTGAAGATGTGAAGGGTGATGTAAATCATCTTCACACTGCCTTGAAATCAGCTGAGCACAAGATTGCTGACTTAACTGCAACTTTTATCAAGGTCAGTGAAGAGGAGAAGAACATCAATTTGGGGATGTTGCAAGAAGTAGCAAAAGCCTCACAGGAAGTTCAAAATGAAATTGCAACTATCAACCTCAACATTGACTACTTCAATGATAAGACTGACATCATCAGCACTGACATTCATCATCTGACAGCTAGTCATGACGTTGTTAATCAGAATCTGAAGGCTTTATGTGCTGGAGTAAAGATTCCAACAGTTGCCCTCAACCCTGCTGTTGAACCTTCTAATGTCATCAGAGTTGATGATGACAAAAAGGGGGAAGATAAAAGGGAAGAACCAGCTAAGGAAACTGCTGCTGAAGAACCAGCAAAGGAATCTGCTGCTGAAGATTCAACTAAGGAAGAAACTGCTGCTGCAACCATTCAAGCCAAGGAAACTGAAGACACTACTGACAAAGCTGAAGTGCTTGGAAAGGTAGAAGAAGAAGAAAAGATTGAAAAAGAAGATACCAAGTACAAAAACACTGAATCTGCCAGGAAAGCCATGGAAGCTTTGAAAGCTCTACAAGAACAAGAACTTAAGGAGAAGATGGAAGCTGCCAAAGCAATTCTGGAAGAAGAAGTTGATGATGAAGAAGATGATGAAGAATCATCTTATGAATATGAAGAAGTGCTTGAATCTGATGAAGAAGCTGATAGTTAGAAATTGAAAAATCAATTGTAATCAGTTTACTTTTTCAGAAATCTCATCTGATGAATTTGTACATGTAATTCACTTTCCATATCTATAAAATGTTCAAGTTCAATCCAATAAACTTTTTCTATCTCAGAAAATTTTGAGGATTACAATCTTTAGTTTAGGTATTCAACAGGTACTAAGCTGAAGTTTTGTCATCATCAAAAAGGGGGAAATTGTTGGATGAAGATGAAGATGAAGGCACTGAAGAAAGTTTGATAAGGGAGGTTTTGATGCATTCCAAAACTTCAAAGATTGGCTAAGTATGGAGTAACTTAGCTGATAGACTTATCAAGGAATTTTGACTAAGTAATGAAGACATCAGAAGAGTCAAAGTTTCAAGGTCCAAGACTTCTGATCTGCTGAAGCAAAGTTATCAGATTAGTGAAGATCAGCCGACTCAAATCAGATTTGTTCAAGTTTGAGATCAGCCGAGTTCACCATCAGACGTGTACCTTCATCAGCAAAGTGAAGAAGATCATGAAGTGTTCTCAACGGTAATAAATGCCCCTTGGTGTAATAAATGCTGAAGTACGAGGATATTTAAGACAAATGATTGAAGAAAAGCTTCGCATCAGCCGAGTGCATTTAATGCTGCATTTAATGCTGCCTGCAGAATAGTACTGTTTACAGTACGGTCAGACTGCAAAAGAGCCGTTCGCGGATTTTAAGGACCAGTACTCGAGGAATTTGAATCCTGTCTCTCTTCAACGGACATTTTTCAATCCTCAAGTATAAATAGCTGCAAGAGACGAAGAAGAAGGAAGCAACACACTTTCTGAGAGAAAATCCGAAGCAAAATTCTTTAAGTCTCAAGAACAGCTCACTCATCAGCTGAGTCATTTGTTGACAAAAGCAGAGTTGAAGAATCAAGAAAAATACATCTTCTGAGTGATTTTGTAAACAAGAGTGTTGTGCGGAGTTGTGATCCATCTTTGTGAGTGATCAAACTTCAGAGGATAGGTTTTCTGTGTGATCTCCTATTGCGAACTTGTGGTCGTTTCATTTGTTGTTCGACGCAAGCAGAGTATACTGTAAACTTTGTGATTATAGTATAACCCAAGATCTGAGTGACTTGGAAGAGTGGACTAAAGGATATTTAAATCCATATAACCACTATAAAAATTACTTGTGTTTTTACATTGTTTCAAAACTGCATATCTTCTGTTTGCTTAAAAACACATTAAGTTAACTGTTTGAAAAGAAGTTAAAAGGAGTTTATAAAACTGGGAAACATTTTTCAAACTGCTAAGAATACTTGTGAAAAACACTTTGAAAATCCGCTGCAAGTACTCTAAGTATTAAAACTGATTTCTGCAAAATCAGCTAAGTAACTATCAGACGAGTGGTCAACAAGACTGTTCAAAGATTTGTTCGCGAACAGATTTGTAACTTACTAATCTGATCAGCTTAGTCTGTTCAGTTAGAGCAAAGTTTTAAAGTTAAATTTGAAAGAAAATTTTAAGAGGTTTATTCACCCCCCCCCCCTCTAAACCTCTTCTGACCACTTGGGACCAACAGCTCTGAAAACGACTAAGGGTGAAAGCCTCTGCTATGCCCCTTAGATCGAAATTATTGAATGGGTGAAAGCCTCTGCTACGACCCGAGGACTAAAAATGTTCTGAAAACGACTAAGGGTGAAAGCCTCTGCTATGCCCCTTAGATCGAAATTATTGAATGGGTGAAAGCCTCTGCTACGACCCGAGGACTAAAAATGTTCTGAAAAGACTAAGGGTGAAAGCCGTTGCTACGCCCCTTAGATCGAAATTATTTTCATCGATCAATCAAGATCAACCAGCATTTCTATTCTTTTCTCTCCATAATTATTCATTCGGCTAAGGCTAACAGCCATCATCGTGACGCTTATATCAAAATTATTATTCAAGATCGGTCAAAACCCTTTTTCGATTATTACTTCGCGATTATTTGTCTGACTAGGGAATTTGGCCCCTCGGATTAAATTTGTTACTCAAGGATCATCTCGGGATTCTTCTATTCGATCTCTTAATTATTATGTATTTGATGGGGGTACAAAGGTCTCCGACAGGTTAAATTCAAAATCGAGGAATGTCGGTTGTCATCCATCGTCTGAATATTTGTCAAAGTTTTTAAAGAATAGCTCTTATTCGTATTCTTGAGACAGAGAGATGGATGCTCGACAACAGTATACAAAAGCAATTCTATAAGATAACAAGTAAGGATGATAAGAGAAATAAATATCTCATTCATGACATTACAAACAGTTACAAAAGAGTTCGAAATTACAATGATAAGTCGAGCAAAAACTTTACATTTAATGTAACCCTATTACAAATTAACCCTACGCTAGAATGTTCTCGTAACTGAAGACGGAAGGCGAGGCTGGGATAACACTTCTACCCTTAATCCATCGCTTCCTCAATAATCGCTCCGTGCTGGAGCAGGCCGAGAGACAGGGAGGCAATCCCTAGAGAAATTACTCCACGCAATCTCGAAGGCAACATTCTTCAAGGAATATCTTGAAGAAGTAGAGATCGAGTGCAGGAAAACTCCTCCAGCAGTTGACCCACTATCCGACCGGGTGGATTGACAGGATACAGGAGATCGAACCTGCCTCAAAGACTTGAAATCAAAGAGAGCTGGTCGCCTGCCGGTACCCCAGTCGCATTCATTTTCGCCTGTCGATACCCTAGTCGAAATAAGTAGCCATCAGGAGATAGCGAAATTTATAAATAGTTCGGAGGAAAACCTCGAACAGTTCAATCGGGGATAGCAAACGGAACATGGTGGCTAGAAAGAGTAAAATCTCAATCATAGAGCCGATCAGAAATGTTACTGAAATGAAAAGTTTGAAGGTAACTACGGAACTATATATAGTGAAAGGAAAAGGCAATTAACGACTCAGATTTGATGGTACTAACGGCTGAGATATAAGCAGTAAATGCGCCGACCGTTACGATTCCCGAAAATACAGAAGCTATTTCGGGAAAAAAGTGAAGAAAATGTCAAAACTGTTCTACTCGAGTCCATTCCCATCCGAATTCATCGTAGATTCAGCTCCAATCATCGGAAAAAAAATAATAAAGAAATCTAAATACTTAATGTAGAGAAAGCTTTGTCAGTAATCGGCCTAAGGGTAAATAAAGCCATCGTAAAGGCCGATAAAAAAGTATTTTTCGAGCTTAATAAATAAGACAATTGCAAAATACAAAGACATCAAACCCTATTACATCTTCATAACTGGCCGATCCTATGAAATTTTCGGCGGACGATAATGTCCTTACTTGACCAAGAAACGCCCACCGAGCCAGCGAATCTTCGACTACGGCCGTACTTCTTCGAAAAGGAGAAAGGCAATACATCTCTTTCCCGGAAAAAACATGAACATTCAATGAAGGACGAATCCCCGAGTCACTACCCGAAACGTTTTCAAAAGAAAACCTAGCAAGTTACACCATACCCTCGAAAAACTTGACGCCAAAATCTCCCTAAATCACAAAAAGACCATGAGCCATCGGGGTCGTGGATGGTCAGCAATAAAGCTTATCGGCCTTCAAGATCGAAATAGCGTTCGCCTGCAGATACCCTAGTCGAGATAGAAGTATAAATTTTACTATGAGGCGCAATACAACTCCAAAACCGGATTTCGAGACGTTGAATCATGCAACAAGGTCTTCTAATCAGCATGATCGAAGGAATCTATTTTCGAAAAAAAAGTTAAAGGAATACAAAACGAAGAACCCCATTTATAGACACTATTTTCAAAAATCCAACGGCTATCAGAAAACAAAAGAAACGGTCGAGATCAAAAGGTTGTCACGACTCCCGAGATATTCGCCAGGGAGAGAAAGTGATTACTTTTGGAAAATAAGCGGAATTACTACGCCAAAGGTCGAAAAATTGAGAAGGCAAACTAAAGCATGATCAAAGAAAGAGCACATAAGGAGAACATACGATTCGAAAAGAAGAGTAAGGTATTACAAACCATGGGAAATAAAATATCTGAAAATTATTCATGATTGCACAAATAAAAACAGTATGGACATATTACAAACCCGAATAAATTAGAGACGACATCTAAACAAGTTTATTATCAGAAAGAATCTTTCGAAGCTCAGCGCTGCGAGCCTCATATCCTGCTTCGAATCCACGATCATAAGCCTCCTTCTCTTGACGTATGAAATCTTGCTTCTCCTGCTCGTGAAGGATCTTCAATTTTTCGAGTTTCTCATTCAGCTGCTTATGGATCTCATCTCCATGCTCGTTAGCCGTCTTCTCCCTCTCTAAAGCAAGCTTCTCTGCGAGGACGCGGTCGAACTCGACTTTCTTCTCCTCCAGCTCGAGAGAAATAGCAACGCGCTGGCTGGTCTCCCGCTCAGCAAATGTTTTAAGCTCAATAAAATCTTGTCCGGCCTGTTAAGAGGATCAGCAGCATTTTAAAAAAAAAAAAAAAAAAAAAAAAAAAAAAAAGAGTACACCTGAAAAAGGAAGTGCTGCCCAGACTCGAACAACTCCTCTATGTTTCTCTCTTTGGACATGTTTCTCTCCTTGGGTATGTCAGTCTCTGAAGAAGTAAAGGTAGCTTGCAACAAGTTACCCATGGGATCAACCTTAGAAGGAGATCCGTCTTTCAACTCCTCGTGCAGGGAAGAAGCAATTTTTTGAGGAGAGGAATCGGCAAAAGGTCGGGGAGGATTATCAATTCCTAAAGCTTCAAACTTGGATTTTTTGCTGGGATTCCCTGAGGGAGGAACGATCGAAGTATCGGAGGATGACTTGCTACCAATAGCAAGATTTTGTAAAGCCTCAATGGGTGTAACCCCATCGGAATAAGGCCTCTTATTCGAAGAAGGAACAGGAATCTTTTCTTGGACACGATCTTCACTTTTAGAATCAATCACTTTCGGGGAGGAACCTCCGAGCTCAGCCTCGAGCTTTTCGTCACCCTTGTTTGGGTTCGAGGAGGCACTTTTCTCTTTCTTATCTTCTTCCCCTTTAGGAGCTTTTGGGGAAGACACAGAGGTCTTAGAGGAAGATTTGGAAGGTTTAGCCTCCTTGTCAGCCTTTCGCTCTTTATTCGATTTCTTATTCTTCGAACCACCAAATATCGATCTGGGATCGATAGCTTTGCCTAATACATTCTCCATAATAAATGAATCTGGGATCGATAAGCTAGGATCTTTACTTTTTAAGGAATTCAGAAAATGCAGAAAATATGGGGAGAGCTCCGATCTCTGTAAGGGAGGATATCGTATGAATAATGAAAAGAAATCCTAATATTTATAGACGCTACGCACTACGATTCTGATAGTGAATCGACGCGACCATGGAGAAAAATCCCACTCGGATAAACAAAGTTCGATCAGAAAGTGTGAAAAATCATCGATATTTATAAAGTTAGAATTCACAAGTTACACGAATCAGATCAAGAAATATAAAGTCAACTCGTTTACAAAATAGGGTTACATGAGTAAATACAATTGATTTCCTAACTAGAGAACCTTGAATCGCCCCCTCCGGCTTACTCAACCCCAGTAACTCGCTAAACTGAAGATCAGACGATATATGCATATTTGAAGCTGGATAATTACCCAGCTTGGTCGAAAGATCGACCGTCTCCCTTATCTGGGGCATTGCCTATATTGACATCTTTATCTTCCTCCCCGGACACCTTAGAAGAGTCGTCGCAGGAGTACTCGAGCACATCAGGGTTAGGCATTGGAATGCCATACTCCTCGACTAAGGGGGCAAAGCGATGTCCCTGCCAGTTAGTATTCTCCTTGGGAAGAGAGGAAGCTTTATAATCCTTCCCTTCAGCATTCTTGAAAGGGTCCATATACTTGAAATATTCCTCCATGTCATCCGGAATTTTCTCGGCCGCGACTAATTGTTGAACCCCTTTATAAAAAATCGTCTGAAGAATTTCTCCCGTTTTCCTTTGAACTAAAGGATCTAAGACAGGGGATTCCAAGAATTCTCGTATGGCCGGAATCTCGGTTTCTTCCCGGCCCTGGGCATACGCACGCTCGGAATCTTGCTTTGCCAATTCGAGTTCTATCTTTACTTTCTTCAGCTCTTCCTCGAGGGCACTCCTCTCTTTGACGGACGCAAGCAAGTCCTCTTCTACTGAGGAAGAATGTTTCGTATTCGCTTTCTCAAGCTCCTTCTTTACTTGGGATAATTCTCGCTGAGTTTCGGCCAATTGAGATCGAAGAACTTGATTGTCAGAAAAAATCTGCGCAAATGCATCATGAGCCTCCTGCGACTCCTGCTCCAACAGCGCCAAACGATAGGATTGGAGGGCGAACAAATCTCCGATCTACGAGACATTTCTCAGATAATTAGCAAGGTTTAGGGGCATAAAAGGAGACAATTAAGAAAGATCTTTACCTCATGATATGTTCGCGAGAAATCGCTCAAAACCTCAAAATCACCTTTTACAGAATGGAGCAGCATATCCCTTCTAAATCGACCAGCCATGAAGATTCTAGCAGCTTTGTCGAATTCGTTCTCCCCGTTCGCATCCAGATCGGTCATAATGGTGCCATCTTCGGGATATCCTGCAGCTCGGCCATCTCGAAGATGCTCATCCATGAAGTCCACCACATCTGGCTCCGATCTACCTTCTCGGCAAGGGACTGAGTCAGATTTCACGCCAAAAGGTTTTACCCTCCTCGAGGGCCCTGGATGTTCGGCGTTCCTTTTCTGACCCAGGAGCCTCTCATACTCCTGAATACCCTGAATCCGGTTCCAGGAATGTTAACTGTAGCCAACAGAGGAAAGAGCAGAAGTATCGGGAGAAAACAAGGTTCGAAGAGGTCCGGCTGTAGCTGAATTCAGTGAACTCATGGTACCAACCCCTCTCAATTCGGGAATCAAGGATGGTATGACAATCGAACTTTCGCCTAGATTGTTCGTATCCGCTTTTCTTTCGGAGGCATAAGGCAACGGATCAAAGTAAAATCGCTTGTCTTCAACCGGACCGGCAGCGAACATTCGAAATCTCTCAACAACTCGACCTGCACAGATGATACGGAAAGGGGCGCAAGTCTAAACAAGAACAATAGTTCAATAAAACCTAAAAGCAAGCAGGAGATGAAAGGCATACCCAAAGAAAGTGGAGCAGTGTTCGAAGCACTGGAGGTTGGCAGGACATCGATTCGCTTTAGAGGCCCTTCGGAGGACTGGTTAGGGTATCTAATCGCCGGAGCTAGGTAGTTACATTGGCTCAACCCAGCCAATCGCAAAACGCCTTCTTGGATCAGGAATCTAGTCTGGTAAGGGTTAGACTGCAGTTGCCCCAAGACTTCATCAGAAAGACGATGGCTGAGTTTTTCTTTAATCCTGCGAGAACCGTGTGTCCAAGTATTTGCGCCATCCCATCGATAAGGTCTTGTTTTCGAGCCACCTTCTGAGATAGGAATTTCAGGGCCCTTCACGAAGAAGAATCTTCTTTTCCAACCTATACTCTTCTTTGTTGTTATCTTTGTGAGAAAAGGTCGTTTGGACCGCGGAAGGACGGAAACAAACCCCATGTTCGAACCCTTGCATGGGTCCATTCGAAAAATCTGCCAAAAGTTACTGAAGGAAGCCTCTTCCCCCTTTGTCTCCATAAGAACGCAAAACGCAAGTATGTATGCAATGGAGTGTGGGAGAAGCTGAGCCGGGGAAAGCGAAAAGAAATTCAGGATGTTTCTGATAAGAGGAACGAACGGGATACGCAAGCCACAGGAAAATTGTCCCTCGTAAAAGGCTTGACATCCAGCGGGGGGCTCAGTGGCACGCTCGGTGTAAGAAGGAACGACAATCGAAAAACCTTTGGGAAGAAATTTCCCGAAATCCGCCTCGAGGCGAGCGTGATCCTTTTTCGAAAAACAACAGGAAGTTTCACTAGCGGGAAGCTCTGACTTACCCGAGATTGCGACTTGTGAGGCTTGCGTATGTTTAAAGATCCTGACAAAAGCACCTTCGCCGATACTACGTTTGTCGACCTCATTCTCTTCGAGATCCTCGCTCGGATCGTCGTCTTCGCCGTCTTGATGAAATTCCCCATCTTCGAAGTCATCTACAAGCTTAAACAAGGGATCAGATTCTTGACTCTCTTCGACCTTATTCTTGCCCTTTGAACTTCTAGAACTTGACATTATGAATTCGGAGATGAATATACTAAAGTAACTACCTTTTCGATTAAAACACTTCGAGCTTAAGAGAAAATATAACATGGAAGTAACTTTCCAACGGGTCAACATATATATACGGGGTTAAAAAGGTAAATTGCAAAGAGGTCCCCGAGTAACCGCGACGGTTGAACTTACCAAGGGTAAAAACTTCGGGTTATTCTTCTCAAAATAGCCTTTTTGATCCTTCTTTTTCTAGAACTGCGGAATTTGTCCTTGCGTTATATCCCTAAGGATCTCGGAGACCCTTCTTGTTATAACCGGAAAATTCTGAAAAGCATCCATCTACGGATCGAACAATGCATTTTGGAGCGGGAAAGGATTTTATTACTTTAACGTCCTCTAATAAGGGTAACTTCGGAACACGCCAATGTATGTCTTCTTATATATGCACTCTTTTTCCCTAGCTCGGTTTTTATCCCAGTGGGTTTTTCCGAGTTAGGTTTTTAACGAGGCATATCCTAAAGACATTCTCGACGGCTCGTCTCATTGTAGCATGGAACGTATTTTGTACTTCTTCGAGCGCTTGCTTCTCCTCACACTCGAGAAGTGGGGGAGTATTGATGAGGGGTAATTCGGATCCCCTGTTTTTCTAGCATCAATGCGGTTCGAATAGTACCGAACCCTGACGCCAGGGACCAAAAGCCGAACCAAAGCATGAAGATGATTGTTTCGAGCACATTAGAGAACCATAGATCGAAGGACACTGTTGGGCCAAGCCCAAGCCCAAGCCCTCCAATTTGGCTATAAATACTCCATGCATTTATTATACTGAACAACTTCCTAGGCGCACTAACCTTGAGACCGCTGCTCGGGTCACTAGAGAATATTAGCGTAGGCTTTCTCATACATGTTTCACCCTCTAGCTTGTACGGCATCCAATAATGCTCGGATAGGACCCTAAATACTTGTATTTGTACTCATTCAATTCGAATACAATTACTTTGGTCTTTACTTTCCTTTTATTATTGTTATTATTGTATTACATCCCACCCTTGATCGAACTAACGAATCCACGTAAGATCACCTTCTATTGTATATATAGAATGGGATGTGTGATAGATGTAATGGTACTTTGGTTCATGAAGATTGAGCTATAGTCTATAACATATCATTGTCAGTGGAGAATCTCAAACCTATGTGCATAGAGTTGTTAAATTGTGATTTAACCTGTTTTCGTCGGGTTATAGGTATCAGTAAAATAGTGAAAATGGGGGGTTTTTCAGTATTTATTTTAACTAGGGCTCTGTTACTTTATTCAGGATGGATCAAACTCAAGGAAGAGCAATATTTGTTAGAACAATAAGTAAAATATCGAAACTAACAGGAAATAACACAAATATAAAGATGAAGTTCTTTCTTTATTGAATAACGGTGAATTGTGCTCTTTATGCAGAATTCAATGGCGTATTTGCCTTGTGATTTGAGTTGTTTTATACAATGCTTGACTAGGTATTTATATCCTACTAAACCTAGCGTTGCAATAAAATATAGTCCTAATAGGACTCGGCCCAAATATCCTTCTTGGGTCCGGAGTATAGTCTTCTAGTCGAAGAGAGCTGTATTCGGCCGGGTCGATAAGACGATCCCGAATTATCTGATTTGGTCGAACCGATCTTATGTTCTTTAGTCGATCCGCATATTATTTAAGGTGCGAAATAGCCCTCATCAGTACTCCCTCACTTCTTCGAGCGTAAAGATAATAGAAGCTCGTAGAAGTAGACAATTTTATACTTTTCTCTTCTATGAGTGGTGCCTCGTTAAAAACCTTTCTTAAGAAAAAACCCTGTGGGAAAAAATCTTAAGTAAGGAAAAGAGTGCAACGCATCATAGATAGTCGTTTTCACTTTCCAATTATGAAACGCCACGCGTCCATTCAGGAGGCTTTTAATCTTCTTCCGTTCTTGGCGGGAATGTGATTAGTTGTGACGGGTTCGAAACGTCTTTTCTCATCTTGGTATAAATAGGTGACTTTTGAGTTCGTCATTTTTCCTTTATACTTGCTTATAGTTCGAAGTCATTTTTTTGCTTAGTCGTTCATCATATAAGGTTTTTTCCTTTATCGACCTACATCTTCCGAGAATCTGAAAATATGGCTTCTTTAAGAAAATCTTCTTCTTCTTCTAGGGAGAATGTCGCCCCTAATAACGAGGAGGAGTTACATTCTAATTTTCTGGGCGAACAAACTGCAGTCCCTGAATTTGTCGTTCCTGTTGAAGACACATTTAGGGTATAAATCCTTTCCGATTCAGATGTCGCTGCCCGAGCCAAAAAGGGCAAAGGTACTGCTCCTCAAATTTCTGAACCAATTGAGGAACTAGCTTGTGCTTATACCGTGGACACTTTTCCAGAGGTTGTGAATAATTATGCCAAATATTTTCCGGAAGGTTCTGAGATAATTCACCCTTCTCCTTCTCATAGAGTTACATCCCCACCGGAAGGATGTCGAGCCTTTTACACAGCCCATTTTAATAGTGGCCTGCGTCTTCCGTTGTCTCCCCTTTTTCTTGAAATCTTAAAATTATTTAGTGTGTCCTTGACACAATTAGTTCCAAATTCTGTGGCTTTCGTGGTTTGTTTTTCCGTCCTTATGATCGCAAAGGGATTTAAACCTTCTTTCCGTAATTTTACACAACTTTTCCGGTTCAACATTTCCAGTTCTTCAAATCGTGGATATTTCTTCGCTAGTCAAAAGCCTAGTCGAGCAACCTTTGATTCCCCTGTTTCTAGCAACCCTTTTTGGAACTCTCATTTTTTCTTTGTTCGCCCTCCACCTCATCTTCATTTGGTGGACGGTTCGACCATACCCTTCTCGTGGGATCACGGCTCCAAGTGGATTTACGGAGGTCGCCTGCCGACCGATGAATTCATTCCTGACGATGCTCAGTTTATCGGTGAAATCCCCGCTATGCGTGCCAACAAATATCAGAGTGCTCTTCTGATTGGGGAGGCTTTCCTCCGTAAAGCGGGGTTGAGTGCTCATCATTTTCCAATCGATTCATCGTCTGAACCTCTTGGTAGGTACTTCATTTTGCTTAGGGTTGTGATGATATCTTCTATACAAAAAAACTGACTTTTATTTTGTTTCTTTTTTAGCCCGTATGGTAGAAAACTCTCGACATTCTTCGAAGGTAAAAATGGTGCTGTCTAAATCTTCCAAATCCGTTGAGAACGCCCCTATTGAGCAAAGAGCGTCACGAAAAAGGAAACTGGAGTTGAGTCATGAGTCTAAGGAGAATAGAGAGGAATCTCCAGATTCTTCTCGTGAATCCCCTATTCGTCAGGGCACAGGATCTGGTTATCCTCCTCTTCAGCTTAGAACATCTTTGGGTATTCGTGGGTGCCGCAGTTGGTCGATGCCTCATCCTAACGACAATCCAGTTGGGAGAAAAAGGAGCTATTACGGTCGTTCTGGTAATGACCTTTCCCTGATCGACGACAATCATCCGAAACCTACATTGGTCGAAATGATCGAAGATCATTTAGAGGGAAAAAGAGCCGCTGGTTATTCTGAGAAGGATTCTCTTGTTCATGATGAAAGCGAGAATGCAGTTGATAAGGCAACTCGTGTTCTTTTATCCGGGGTTTTTACTCGCGATCTGAATAAGCTTCTTCATAAGGACCCTCTGGAGAAATTCCAGCGAGCCTCTCTTTATGCTGAAAAGGTGACCATACTAACAAAGTGATTTTCTTTTAGGATCTTTCTTAATTTGCTAACCCACTTTGTTCTTTCCAGACTAAAACTTGTCTGGCATCATACGCCTATGAAAATGCACTTTGGAAACAACAGTGTGAGTTTCTGGAAGAGAGGTATAAAGCTTTACTTCATAAATCCTCTGGTTCAGAGGTAGGCCCTTCAACGTCCTCTTCTATTCCGGTCGTTGAGACTAGGGTTACAGGTACTGAAGACCAGGAGATCATGAACAAAGTCCTAGAGACTTCTCGTGCTCAAGAGCAAGCCTATCAAATGGCTAAAAAGTTAGAGGAATTCCAGTTTCAGAGTACTGCTCGAATTAGTGAGCTAGAATCTCAAGTAACAAATCTTGAAGCTTCATTAGAAGAGTATGAGAAGGATATTCCTTTGAGTGGACTCAGTGATCGTTATGGTCGTAGTTATGATGAAAAAGTGATTCGTGAATTCCTTAATTCTCCTGTTCATACGGCGTTGGTAAATCAGATGGTCGGTCCACTCTTAGAAAATACGTTCAAAAAGGCGATTCATCAGTTGGTCGCTTTCAATATGATAGACGATCGTCGAAAGGAATACTTTAAAGCGGCACATATTCGTTTGAACCGCTATGGCGAAGTATACTCTCCTTCCGAGCTTCCAGATGTTGTGTATCAAAACTTCCCTTTGGCACATCTTGTTAAGGAGTTCGGAAAACCATTGCCAATTCCTCCTTCAGATATCAATGATGAACTCTACAAAACCTTCATCGATCCTGAAGACGAAGAAGAAGAAGAGGAAGATATTGGCATGACCGAGGAGGAGAACGTCGGTAGCGAACAGAAAATTCCAGATGGCGACCCGGCTCTATGATATATTGACTTTTTGAAATATTCTTTGTAATTATTTACCCGTAGGTTTAATTGTAACTTTACCCTTTCACCCCTTTGAAATAAGAGTTTCGTATTCTGACAGTCGCGTCCTTTCGTGTTCTCTCTAATAATTTGGACAGGTCATTAACTTCGTCGTAATCATTATGCGTATGCCGTTTCAAATTCTTTTGTTTATTCCAAGGCTATCTTCCAGTATTTCGCGCCTTTTCTTTGGGTCCGTCGCGTCTTATCGTATAGTATAAATAGAAAAGGTGAAAACGTGATTTGGTTTTTACTGCTATACTCATCTTCTTTATAGAATACTTTTTTGCCAACTAGTCGATAAGCTTTCTCGATATTTAATTTCTATTTTTCAATAATCCGATCATGAGTAACCTTTTCGGCAATACTTCGAAACGACCTTTCCGTGAGGGCGCCAGGGATAACAGATCTAAAAAATCTCGAAGAGACGGGCCCTCGATGGAGCCTCCTCGTTCGTCTCCATTAACTAGGTCGGTGATTGATACTCATGTCATCCCTTCTGAACCTTTTTCCACGATTAGTTCGTCTTTTGTACAACCAAATTTTTCTTCTTCTACTGAAATTGGGAATAGGCCTTCCCCTGGTCGGATGGCTTTCGGTGATACATCCAACGTGGAACAAACCTTTGATATGCCTGTTTCTTCAGGCGTTTCTTCTTCCTTTGTCTACTTCTACTGCCCCAATCGCCAGCGAAGGGCAAGTTGGTGATGGCTTTTTTGTCAATCCTTCTACAACACAATCTATTTTGCAAGATTGTCCTGAATATTTGTTTCATGATACTACTGTGACGACTACTTCTTTCGAATCTGGAGGACCTTCTGAGGGTCGGTTTGGGTTGAGGTCTGGTCGTCGAATCGTTATTTCTGCTTCGGGCAAGGAGACCTCAGTTAGTCCCAACGAAAGAGATTCTCCTCGTCCTTTAGACGATCGATGCATCCTTGAGCAGGTCAAGGATATTATGTTGTCAGAGACTCCACGCCCTGATGGTGTCCCTTCTAATAGCGAATTGCCTGGCTCAGTTGAGCCTGATGCTTTGTCTTGGGGTCTGGGTTTAAGCACTATTTTGCTCGGAGAGTTGAAGAGGCTTGAGGGTACTTCCAATGTACGCCTTGTTCAGTCGCTGGTTAAGGTCTGCGAGCAGGTAGACATATCTTTTGATAATTTTCCGTACTTTTATTAAGGTTACTCTTGTAGTGTGAGGGTTTTTCTCATTCTTCTTCTTTTCTAGACCAAATATTTTGCCCTTCAGCTGGGTGTGCAGAACGATGACCTGTGGAATGGTAAGGATGCTTACCAAAAATGGTTGGAGTCGGAATCGGCGAAGGTTGCAGGGCTGACCCTGCAACTGCAACTTGCTAAAGAAGATCTTCAAAAATTAGAGGCTGATAAAGTTATTCTTGAAAAAGAGAAAAATGATTTAGTTCAGGCCGCTGTCTTGGCGGAGGAGTCTCGTCGGCAGGCCTATGAAGAAGGTTATGATGCAGGCTATCTCAAGCGTCAAGAGGAGTTGATGGCGTTTGCCGGTAACTTGACTCCTCGGAGGCCTGTTTCTGCTAATCGTCCTGCTAGCTATCCTTCTCAGTGATCTTATTTGAGCTGGCAGGCTTTGGAGTTTCTCTTTTTTTTTTTTTTTTTTTTTTTTTATTGCCCAATTTTTTTGTGTAGTTGTTTTGGGCTGAATTTTTGTATTGGGAGAAAAACTAAAATGGAAGCTATGATATTTTGTAGGCAGATTCTTATCTCGATCAATTTTATCTTGTTGATATTCTTTGTTACGCACAATTTGCTGTCATACATAAATATAACATCATGAAATAATCAGCATAGATTTGGTATACTTATCTGATATTGATCCTTGCGTAGTATACCAAGAATGTAGAATCAGGTAGCTTAATCCTGCTCGGTCATTTTATCAGTAATTGAATGATATACTGGTCGATAATCCCTCACTTTATAAGAATACCAAGAACGAAGAATAACCCAGTATAGTCCCTTGGGTTATAGCCAAAACCTCGTTGTTCCTTAAAACGTAGGTAGTAGGTCATTTGTATCATTAATTGATTGAATAGCAGTTAAGGAGCGCTTATCATTTTGGTCGATGTTCAATCCATGCCTTGTAAATTTGTCTTCTTGTGACATATATCTTATATAAGGAGGCTTTTTACTCCTTCAGATGAACTCTATCTTTCTTTTCATAAGATTAAGAGAAGATATCTCTTTCAGTATCTTCCCTTATGTTTCTCTACATTAATTGTGAACTATATGTTCCTCAACTAGTGTTACATGATAGCATTTCCTTGATATGGGAGGAATTGGAAAATGTAGAAGTCTTGGCCGGATCTGACCTGTTCAGACCTCTGTCAGCAATTCTTTGGAAAATTAGGCAGTGACGGCCTTGCTGTCTAGCATGGTTTACTTAATCGTCTTAGTGACGACGTCAGATTTCTTGGACTCCAATGGAGTTTTTGTAAGGCCAATTTAATAGTTCTCCATATGACGTATGAGGCAGTTACGACCCTCGTAGGTCCGAACACCATATTTGCATGAGCGAAGAGTGTGTAAAGCTCCTTAGTTCGGGGCTCGTTTAGATCCGCCTTCTGCTGCATTGATCGAAACGATCTACTTTCGTTTTTATTTCCGATTCAATGAGCCGATCAGTTAAGCGCCATTCCAACTTACTTGCAATTATTACGGGGAGTCAAAAGGTCGCATTTCTGTCCCTTGATCAGATACTTTTCCAGCCGTTGGATTGCTTAGATTTTTCCCTATAAATAGGGAGGCAGTTTTCATACTTCATTCGTCATTTCTCAAAAAAGGATGGAGATCTCAGTTTCCTTAGATTTTATTTTACCTTCAGATCCCATAATATTTAAAAAGTCACATTATCGTGATTCATATCGTAGTAGCTTGATGTTCTTCTGCCTTGTACTAACGGGTCCCATGGAAGCCCTACCTTGTACTAACGGGTCCCATGTAGCCTCTGCCTTATTCTTCATGGGTTTGAGGTCCGTGGTTTCTGTTTGCACATGGAGGGTTCATACTTGCCAGTCGCCCTCGCTCTTGGATGTTACCTCAGGAGTGATAGACTACGGGGGTGTGCTGGTAAGTCTACCATTTCACGACGGCCCCGAAGAGATGCTGCTCTAGAGTAAAATGTTTTATATTTAATGTAAAGGCAGTATCTCGTTGTGGGTGAATGAGTATTGCCAGTTATCTGGCTGGTAATGCTCATTTCGTCTCGGAGAATATTTGATCTTCAGAGCCTGGCCATCGAACCAAAGAAGTCGACCATCCTGAGCAGCATGCTTCTTAGGTGGTCGTTCATAATCGTCGAGGTACTAGGGAGGAGATTGATGTTTCCGTGGACATTGTCGTGAAGATCGCCGATCTATAGTGTAGGATTGTTACATCTAAACCAATGTAATTGTATATAGACTTTGTAATCCCATTGTTGTAAACCTCTTACATGTAAAAAGATGAATAAAATTTAATTTTATTCCTTGCATTCTTCCTGTTGTTGGTTTTAATCTTATTTGTGATTGTCATCGAGGAGTGTTTATTGAGCGGATCAATGTATACTCGACCCGTTATGATTTAGACTTAGGTTTTCGTACCAAAAGTTTTTTGTCGTTAAAAATTGATCGAGGAGTGTTTATTGAGCGGGTCAATGTATACTCGACTCGTTATTATTTAGACTTTGGTTTTCGTACCAAAAGTCTTTTGTCGTTAAAAATTGATCGAGGAGTGTTTATTGAGCGAATCAATGTATACTCGACTTGTTATAATTTAAACTTAGGTTTTTCATACCAAAAGTCTTTTCGTCGTTAAAATTGATCGAGGAGTTTGTATTGAGCGGATCAATGTATACTCAACTCGTTATTTTAGACTTTGGTTTTCGTACCAAAAGTCTTTTCGTCGTTAAAATTGATCGAGGAGTTTGTATTGAGCGGATCAATGTATACTCGACTCGTTATGATTTAGACTTAGGTTTTTCATACCAAAAGTCTTTTCGTCGTTAAAATTGATCGAGGAGTTTGTATTGAGCGGATCAATGTATACTCGACTCGTTATGATTTAGACTTAGGTTTTTCATACCAAAAGTCTTTTCGTCGTTAAAATTGATCGAGGAGTTTGTATTGAGCGGATCAATGTATACTCGACTCGTTATGATTTAGACTTAGGTTTTTCATACCAAAAGTCTTTTCGTCGTTAAAATTGATCGAGGAGTTTGTATTGAGCGGATCAATGTATACTCGACTCGTTATGATTTAGACTTAGGTTTTTCATACCAAAAGTCTTTTCGTCGTTAAAATTGATCGAGGAGTTTGTATTGAGCGGATCAATGTATACTCGACTCGTTTGTATGATTGGATTGAGGAATGTTTTACCGAGACGATCGATTTATACAGAATCTTGGCTTAATATTTAAAATTGCTAAAATCTTTAATAATCGAACCATAGGCTAAGGCCTTTATTACAAATATTAAAACTTAATAAAACAAGATAAAGCAGCATAACCTGCTAAAATTTATTTACCATAATATTTCCTAAGGTTGACTGCATTCCAGGTTCTTGGTAAGGCTGTTCCATCTAAGTGTGCAATTTTGTATGAACCTTTCTTTCCTACGCCAATTACAACGTAAGGTCCATCCCAATTTGGTTGTAATTTTCCAACATGCTTTGATACTTCCACCTTTTTCAAGACCAGGTCTCCTTCTCTGAAGGTTCGGACGCGTACCTTTTGATTGTATGCCTTTTCCATATTTGCTTTAGTGGCTTGTAGGCGTACAGCGGCTTTTTCTCTTAAAGCTTCTGTTAAATCGACGTCACTTTTTCTTGTCTTTTCATTTTCCTGATCATCGTACATTTCGATTCTTGGTGTTTGGATTAGAGTTTCAACAGGAGTAACAGCTTCCGAACCATATACCAAACTAAACGGGGTTTCTCCGGTAGAGCTCCTGACAGTGGTTCGATTAGCCCAAAGTACTCCTGGGAGTTCATCAAGCCATTTCCCTTTGGTCGCTCCTAATCTTTTTTCCAAGGATTTTATTATCTCTCGGTTTGCCACCTTGGTCTGTCCATTCGCTCTAGGATGCCCGACCGAAGTGAAATTTTGCTGAATCCCTAGTTTCAAACACCATTCAATCACTTGTTTTCCCGCGAATTGGGTTCCATTATCAGAAATTAGGATCCTCGGGATACCAAATCTGCAAACTATGAATTTCCATAGGAAGTTGATCACTTGGAACTGAGTTATTCGTGCAAGGGCGATGCATTCAATCCATTTGCTGAAGTATTCTACAACGACCAGGACATAAGCTTTCTTGGATCTAGCCGCCGGGAATGGTCCTATAATATCCATTCCCCATTGATCGAACGGCCAACATACCGGTATTGGGTGCATGTTTTCTGCTGGTCGATGACATATATTAGCATGGACTTGGCAATGATGACATTCTTGGACATACTGAGCTGCATCCTTATTGATGGTAGGCCAATAATAACCTGTTCGGAGGCATTTTAAAGCCAATGCCCTTGCTCCGCTGTGATTTCCTGCCTCTCCTTCATGTACCTCTCGTAGAATATCAACGGTTTGTGATTCAGAGATGCATTTAAGAAGGATTCCTGTTACTGATCTCCGGTAGAGTTTTTCTTCTACCAAGGTATATTTTGGAGCCCGATATTTTATCTTCCGAGCTTCGTTCTAGTCAAGGGGTAATTTCCCTTCTCGAAGATAGTTTATCATTGGAGTCATCCAGTTTACTTCGGCTTCTTCGATTTCCATTATATCGACTGCCGGGGTTTCATCGATATCGATCGCTGGTGTATTAGAGATTAACCAGTTGATCACTCGTTCGGTTTTTCCGTCATGTGCCCCTGTGAACCTAGATAGTTGATCGGCCCATTTGTTTTCCGATCGTGGAATATTTTGTATACCAAAGCTTTCAAATTTCTCAGCTAGTGTTTTCACTTTGGCGAGGTATTTAACCATATTAAATTTTTTAGCCTCGTATTGGCCTTCTATTTGTCTTTGCACTAACTCTGAATCAGTTAATACTTTAAGGCTTTTTATGTTGGCCTTGATCGCCATTTCCATTCCTGCGATTAACGCTTCGTATTCTGCTTCATTGTTCGTTACGATGAAGTCCCACGTTATCGCATAATTCAAATCTTCTTTGTTCGGTCCGGTGAAATTGATTCCCGCGCCTCCTCCTTCTCGGCATGAAGCACCGTCAACATGCATTAACCAAGTTTGATCTTCTATGATCAAGATATCGTCGTTGAGACTATTCGATAGTTCGGTTGCCTGTGTCGGAGTTTCTAGTAGGAAGTCAGCGAACACTTGGGCCTTAATCGACATTCTTGGTTTGTAATCTATTTCAAATTGGCCGAGTTCGATTGCCCATTTGATTAGTCTTCCGGAAGCTTCCGGTTTTGCTAAGACTTGTCTCAGTGGTTGATTTGTTAAAACCACGATTCTGTAGGTTAAAAAGTAAGGTCGAAGTTTTCTTGCAGCCACTACTAAGGCAAGAGTGAATTTCTCAATTTCCAAATAATTCTTCTCCACCCCTTGCAGTAATTTGCTTAAATAATAGACAGGCTTATGTTCTGAACCTTCTATCTTGATTAGTACTGAACTAACGGCCGCGTCGGAGATTGAGATGTAAATATACAATGGTTCTCCTTCCGTCGGTTTGGCCAACATCGGGGGTGTTGTCAAATACTCTTTGAGTCGTTCGAAGGCTCGATCGCATTCTTCGGTCCAAACAAAGTTTTTTGCTTTTCGAAGCATTTGGAAGAAGGGCAAACTTTTGTCTGCTGATTTTGATATGAACCCGTTCAACGCTACGATTTTCCCGACCAAGCTTTGTACTTGGGAGATGGTTTTAGGAGGTTTCATTTCAGTTATAGCTCGAATTTTTTCTGGGTTGGCCTCTATTCCTCGCTGGTGTACCAAATAGCCCAAAAATTTTCCTGACTTTACACCGAAAGTGCATTTCGCGGGATTTAACTTCATACGGTATTTTCTCAAGATCCGGAAACATCGATCAAGATGTTTTACGTGATCCGCCTCGTTCATACTTTTGACTAACATATCGTCTACATAGACTTCCATTATCTCTCCTATTAACTCTTTGAACATTAGGTTTACTAACCTTTGGTAAGTAGCCCTGGCATTCCTTAAACCGAATGGCATTACTATAAAGCAATATACTCCTTGCTCGGTTATGAACGCAGTCTTCTCTTGGTCCCGCTCATCCATGTATATTTGATAAAACCCTTGAAAGGCATCCATCATGCTGAAGATCACGAAACCTGCGGTTAAGTCAACTAATAAGTCGATCCTTGGGAGGGGATATGGGTCGCGTGGGCATAACTTGTTAAGGTCGGTAAAATCATTACACATTCTCCATTTGTTGTCCTTTTTATCCTCTTTTGCTACTAAAACAACATTACATAGCCATTCTGAGAAGTGTATTTCTCTGATTTGTTTTGCTTCAAGTAGCCTTTCTACTTCGGCTTTGATAATTTTGTCTTTTACTGGCCCGTGATTTCTCTTCTTTTGTCTAGCGGGTTTTGCCATGGGATCAATTTTTAGTGAATGCTTGATTACTCGAGGATCAATTCCCTCAATGTCATTCGCGCTCCAAGCGAAGACGTCGACATTATCTCTGAGGAAGTCGATCAACATTACTTTCCCTTCTTTGCTCAATTCAGTACCTATTCTCGTTGTTTTGGACGAGTCCCCTTGTACTAGAATTACATCCTTATGTTCCGGGGGTTTTAAAGCTAAATCTAGCGGTTCTTTTCCCTTTTTATCTATTCGATCAGTACTAGGGATTTCAACTTTGTTTCTAACGAGATCGTCTTCGAGTTTTCTTTTGCTCGGGGTAATTGATTTGGGGTGTTCTTTCAAGGTTAATGAGGTGCTGTAGCAATCCCATGCCATACAGTGATCATTTGTTATTTCTCCGATACCATTGTCGGTCGGAAACTTTATCTTCTGGTGATAAGTAGAGACAACGGCTCGGAACAGGTTGAGAGCTGGTCGTCCTAATATTGCGTTATAAGCGAAGGGTGTTTCTACTACTAGAAATTTTACTAGCTTCACTGTCCGGTGTGGTTTTTTCCCTAGCGATACACTTAAGCTTATTGTTCCGCTGGGGATGATTTCGGATCCTCCAAATCCTACCAATGGCGTAGCTACTCTCTGTAGGTTTATTTGTCCCAAGTTCATCCGGGCTAAAACCTCTCGGGAGATGATATTCGCTGAGCTCCCATTATCGATTAGGATTCGTTAGACATTATAATTCGCTATCTCTAGCGACACCACCATCGGAAAATTGGGGTTATCCTCTTTTGTGTCCCAAACAATGTTTTTAGGTACCTCGCCTTCGTTAAAGCTGATCAGCTGATCGTTTGATGGCTTATTTTCCAGAGTCCATATTTCTTTTGGGTATTTTAAGCTTCCAATTATGGATCTAGCTGTCCTTCGTCGGGCGTTACGACTATCCCCGCATGCGGGTCCCCCGAATATTTTATGGATAGTTTCATTGATCTGATCATGGTTCAATTCCTGCGTAGGACCATGCACGGGTGACCTTCGACGAGAATTTCTTCTTTGATTATTATTCCGAGGGCTTCTACTTCTTTCCCTCTTGCGGTCATCTCGCTCTATGTAGTCGTCTAGTTTTCCCTGTTCGATTAGTTTTTCAATTTCTCTTTTAAGGTGAAAACAATTTTCCGTCCGATGTCCGTGTGCCCGATGGTATTTACAGTATAAGTCATAGTTTCGAGATCATGGTCTGGGCTGGGCGATTTTCCTCGCTTCAGGGATCCAATTATTCCTTTCTAGTACTTCCAACATTTCTTCCATCGGAGCATTTAACCTTGGGTGTTCTACCTGATTAATTCTACCTCTGATCGCTGGTTCGGAATTTCTTGGTCTTTGGTAGAAATTAGGTTGTCTGTCTTGGTCGGCTTTGTTGTATTCCAATCGCTGGAAGACGTTGCCTTTTCTGAAAGATCGCTCATAATCCATGGGTCTTTGGGCAGGAATTTTATCATGCCGTTTGGAGCCTGAAGTTGTGGCTTTGTTTTTGTTTTTATCTTTAAAGGAGTTCATCTCTTCCTGGGTCATGTATTTAGACGCCAAGCTCATGACATCAGCAAACGTTCTTGGTTGTTTTCGACTGAGGGCATTTCCAAACTGCCTATTCTTCGTGAGGTCGAAGAGAATAGAAATTATGTAATCAATATTCGGGGAATCGATTTTAAGTAATTCTACATTAAATCTCGCCAACCAGTTTCTTAAGGATTCTCCCTCTTGTTGGTGTATAGTTCCTAAATAGCTCATCGGAAGTTTTTGCCTTTTCTGACTGGCAAACTGCTGTGTCAATTTGTTGCACAATTCCCGAAAACTGAATATGGAGTTGGCCGGTTGCTTGGCAAACCAGTCTAGAGCAAGTCCCTCGAATGTGGTCACAATTAATTTGGCTGTGAATTCCGCCGAGTGAGCATATAAGTTCATTATATTCGTGAAGCTAAAAATATAGTCATCCGGATCAGTGGTTCCGTCATATCGGGGCAATCTTCCCGGGACTTGTCCAATAGACTGTGCCTCCTTTATTTCTCTGCAAAAAGGAGAACAGGCCGCAAGGCTCTCCTGGAGTTCCGTGGTTCGGACCCAAGGGTTTTGAACAGATCGTAAGCGTTGTTCGAGTCGTTCCTGCACCATTCTCTCGATTTCTCTCTCCGAGAATCGCATCGTTCGTGGTCGATCAGGGACTGCATCATCTATGTCATCCTCGATAGGGATTTATTGTACGTTCCTTGGATCCACTGTGCCCCGGCTGTGGTTTTCTTTGTCTTGGTTTCCTTCGGGGATGGTTATCGGAGGGTTTCGAATTGCCCTGTGGGGGACTGTGCAGCGAGCGTTGCTCGCTTGCCGGACTGTCGACTTGTTGAGAAATTTGATCGTTTTGCCTTGGCGCTCTTTGAGCGGGATTTTCCCTGGCAGTCCTAGCGTTTCGAGGAATTTGATCAAGTACAAGTAATTCTTCTGGAAATAGTGATTTAACGAGCATCGCGATCTGTCGCAATTTCTCCTGAGCCCCCGGGAGAGGAACGGGGACCACAGGGACTTCCGGTTCTTCTGGTATTGTACCGGGAAGATCTCCTTGGGGTTCCTGCTGATGGGGGCGAGTATCCTGCAAATCCTCGTTGGCGTTGTGAGTGTTATTATTGTAG
Source organism: Penstemon eatonii (assembly GCA_038501285.1). NCBI lineage: Eukaryota > Viridiplantae > Streptophyta > Magnoliopsida > Lamiales > Plantaginaceae > Penstemon > Penstemon eatonii. The sequence continues at coordinate 6,953,481 of CM076713.1, forward strand.
TTGTCTTGTAGATCTTCAGATGTGTTATGACCGGTGGTCGTGTTACTTCTTGCTCCAATACGAGCGCTTTTCCTTGGGCGAGCCATATGTCGATCGAATAATTAACCTAGCCCCACGGTGGGCGCCAACTGATTTAACCTGTTTTCGTCGGGTTATAGGTATCAGTAAAATAGTGAAAACGAGGGGTTTTTCAGTATTTATTTTAACTAGGGCTCTGTTACTTTATTCAGGATGGATCAAACTCAAGGAAGAGCAATATTTGTTAGAACAATAAGTAAAATATCGAAACCAACAGGAAATAACACAAATATAAAGATGAAGTTCTTTCTTTATTGATTAACGGTGAATTGTGCTCTTTATGCAGAATTCAATGGCGTATTTGCCTTGTGATTTTGAGTTGTTTTATACAATGTTTGACTAGGTATTTATATCCTACTAAACCTAGCGTTGCAATGAAATATAGTCCTAATAGGACTCGGCCCAAATATCCTTCTTGGGTCCGGAGTATAGTCTTCTAGTCGAAGAGAGCTGTATTCGGCCGGGTCGATAAGACGATCCCGAATTATCTGATTTGGTCGAACCAATCTTATGTTCTTTAGTCGATCCGCATATTATTTAAGGTGCGAAATAGCCCTCATCAAATTGTTTAGTGGTGTTTGTAACTTGTTCCTTCTTACCAATGCATGAGCAGAAGGTGACCTTTTTGAAGCTGTGGTCCCTTTCATGGGTGAATCTATAACTGATGGCACATTAGCAGCATTCTTGAAAAGTATGTTTCTCTACACTTTAGTATTATAGTCTGAAGGTCAGTCCCTGCCTATTTATCACTGTTTCTTGACGTGAGCAGAACCTGGCGATAGAGTGGAAGTTGATGAGCCAATTGCTCAAGTTGAAACTGATAAGGTATAATATGGAGCTTACCGTACTTTGTTTGAATAGTTTATTTCATTATTGATCTTTATTTGTCCAGTATTGTCATTGTTATCACTCTCCGTACCTAAAGAATAGAGATAACAGTGTATTACTGCGACTCTGCATCCTTTTTATACTCTGCCAGTTTGAGATTGAAATCTTTTCCTATGTGCCGGACTAATGTTGGCTCTTGACTTGTTTGTCATCCCAGGTCACTATTGATGTCAATAGTCCTGAATCAGGTGTGATCAAGGAGGTACAATGTCTTGCATTTGACTGATAATTATGTTTACCTGATACTTTACGCTATGTTTGATTTATGGATTTTAGTGAGTAAAATGATAAGTAAAATGCAAATGAACAATAAAAGAAGCTCAATGTTGCATCATTGGATGCAAGAGAAAATATTTTCCATAGCGCTTTCATCACTGAAATCCTTGAATCAAACATAGCCTTAAATTTTAGTTCTAGGGGTCTGACACGGTTTTTACTCAACCGTCATACACTACAAGAAAACTGGGCTTCACCTACGGCAGATTCCGTTAGTGAAGCCTTGATTTCCGTTGGTATTCATGCGTAGCAACGGTTTTTTTCCGTTAGTTGATTCGTAGGTGAAGGCCCCGTAGGTAAATGCAGCAACGGATTTTTTTATTTGTTGGTAAATGTTGCGACGGTTCATTTTTGTTGGTAATTTTGTTGGAAAAAGCGTCGGATGAACGATCGGGCCCGAATATCTTTGCGACAATTTTTGTTGTTGGAAATGCGTAGGAAAATTTCTAACTGATTTCCAACGGCATAAATTTGTTGGTGTTCTATCGCAAATCCGTTGGAAACACTGTGACGGAATATAGCATCAAAATTATTCCATTGGCTAAAATTTGTCGGTATTTTGTCGCCATTCGGTTGGAATAATTCTGACGGATTTAGCATCATAATATTTTCTTTAGCTTATTTTTGTCACTACTTTGCAGGAAATCAGTTGGAACGTAGTGACAATTCTTTCGTTGTTGATTCCGTTACTAGCAATCGACTGAGTCGACTTTGCATTGACTGAGTCGTTCATGGGCGCCTGGGCCTGTCTCGATCGCCTGGGCCATGCCTGGGTCTTTCTCGGGCGCCTGTGCCCTCGCCTGGTCTTTCTCGGGCGCCTGGGCCATGCCCGAGTCTAGCCCGGGCGCTTGGGCCATGCCTGGATATAGCCCGGGCGCCCGGGCCAATCCTGGATTTGTACTGGGCGCCTGGGGCGCTCTTGGGTCTGTCTCGGGCGCCCGAGCCACACCTGGGTCTATCTCAGGCGCTTGTGGCCTGGCCTGGTTCTATATCGGGCGCCTATGGCCTGGCCTGGGTCTGTCTCGGGTGCCTGAGGCCTCGCCTGAGTCTAGGCCAGGGCGCCCGGGCTACGACTGTGTTTGTTCTGGGCGCCCGGGCCAAGCCTGGGTTTGTCCTGGGCGCCTGGGGCACGCCTGAGTATGTTTTCGGCACCTCAATCAGTCACGGGTCAAATCTAATTTTGAGAATTTTTGGGCAGCTCATAAAGGTTAATTGTAATGTGATAATAAATATAGCTAACAAAAGGCGACTAATATTTAGATAAAAATTATTAATTTAAAAAACTAATTATTCATGTTTAAAATTCATAAATTTGAGTTCATAAATACTAAACAAAAACCAAAATTCATCACTAGTAAAGACAAAATAAAGACATTATAATCACTATTTGCATTTGTCTTTGCTACAACTAGTCTTGTTCAATAATTTTTTGCCTCGCTCACTTGGTCCACTTTTTTCGTAGTCCATAAGTCTTTCAAAACTGTCTTCTGAAGTTTGGTCTTCGTCACTGGAAACTTCGTTATTCATGTAATTTGGTTGATTACGACCCGATCCCCCGGCATATTTATGGTTACTGTAACCCAACTCTTGTAACATGGAACGTACAATGGTACTCATCATTTCGGGCAACTGTTCAAACATCTTGTCGGTCTTCTTTATCATCCCTTCCACCTTCTTCTCCAACTCCTCAACTTTTCCATAATCCAGTGGACTAGACTTCTCTAATCTGCTTGCATTGATTCCTTGTTGACTCGGTCCGAAACCATACATTTTTCCTCTATACATACCACCTGATGATTAGTTCCATAGTACTGGGTCAAATTCTGGACGTGTAATCGGGTCTGGATAACTTTGCTCAATCGTCTCGTCATAAATCTCCTGCGTAATAAACATATTCAAGGTTTGAGTCCTCATAATTTAATGTTAATAATATACTAAATAGTATAAAATAAAATAATTGAACTTACCATCACTCGTTTGGCTTTCTCGCAAACATAATCTCCTTTTCCTTGTCTTTTTCTGTGATTGCGCTCGAATAACTCCACCTTTATCGGCGTACGTTTAAGTTCGGCTTTCTACAAATATTTTATGTTAAAGTATTGAAAAGGAATGAATATAGATAGAAAAATATATTAAAATGAAACTTACCATCTAATAATCTGCTTTTTTATATATCAGAAAATTGAGTTGCCCAATATATTGAAAAATACAACATATTGCCCAATATACAAACCCAAGAATTGACCAGCCAAAGAAATTTAGTATATAAACACTACAGCATATTGATAAATACAAAAATTCTATAAAATACATTCATTTTCATGCATTCAACCATCAACATTAAAAATAAATCACGTTAGAATTCTTAACACTACAGCATAATAAATTATCCTAGTCTTGGTTCACGTTAAAAAAAAAAATCAAGTTAGAAATTTTTAACACTACTGCTAACTAATTCACAAAAAGTTCATATTTTTGGGCAATTCTCCTAGTCTTGATTCCCAGAATTCTAAATTATCGTCCGAGATTTGCTTCTAATGCTAACTTAATCTTAAGGTAAAAAATGAAATATTTTGATTTACAGTAAAAAAGACAAATGAATTAAGTGGACCTGTGCACGATATAATTTACTAAATAAAGGCATAGTTTAATTTCTCCTGCAAAATTAAAAAATGGAATGAAATAAGTAGATAAAATAGTGCCACAAATTTCAAAGTTACTGCTGCATGTCTCGTGCAAGAAATAGATCTAAATGATGGGCCAGAGTAATTAAGGCAGTAATTAAGGTTAATGTTTTTCATACCAAAATTTCGACCTCGAACACAAACGACAACATCAAAGCATGGAGAATTCAGGCAGCAATATTTCATTCAACCCCTATAGTTCTTTAACATCAAGTTCCTCAAGTACTATCCACAAACACATCGAATAAAAGTATTAAATTTAATATAATTGGGATCGAGAAAAAAAATTACCTTTGCAAATTGTACGTATTGATCTCTTCAACTCTGTGGCAAAATCATAGCTTTAAGAGTTCATGTTATAAGAGATTTTGACTTGTATAGAGATGAAATAAAAGAGTTCGGAATTAATGGACTTCTTAACATAAGAGTTTGCTTTTGAATGGGAATATCTCCTAATTTTAGTGTTTTTGGAATCTAGCCTAATTGGCATTGCAATTAAAATTGTATATAATATATTCTCACATATACGTAGCCTAATTACCTCTGCCTTAAATAATTATTTCCTAATTAGCTTTTGCATTGACTGTGCTCGTTGGATCCGGATATCTTGTGAATATATAATCAAAATTGAAGTTATTAATTGAATAATATAATATTCACCTAATTACATAACAAATTGGGGTCGGACATTAATTTTTTATTCTCTATAAGAAGTTATTGAAACTTGAAAGATATATTGTTCCATATCTATTTAATAATTCACCCATGTGAAATGCATAGTGTTTAATTTAGCCTTTTATGATTTAAAAAGTGCATTTTGACCCCCTGTGAAAATTTTAAAGAAGCAATTTACCTTTTTCAATCGGATAGTGTAACTCACCACTCGAAATTGAGAATGGACATGAAAAGTGTTTCGTAACATAAGGGGTAAATTATCATATTTATCATAACATTGGGGGGGGGGGGGTAAAGTGCCACATATAATATTACAAGAGGCTGAAATGCTTTTTTCAAATCATATGGTGATAAATTGAAATAAATATCACACGGCATAGATTATCATTAATTTTTAAAACTAGTTCTTATTATGATTTTGTTTCCATATGTAACACAATTACATAACAAATTCTTCTTTATGTAAACATTCACGCTTATAAAGAAGTTTATATAAACATACTTCAGTTTCAAGTATATGACTTTGATAAACAATACTTAAATATTGTTGAGATTGATTCCCACAACCCTGACAATTTAGATTCTGGTATGTTTCGATTTTTTCCTTCTAATTTTTTTTTTTTTTATAATTATATTATATACCGTTCCTTTTTCATGAAGCTTTTAATTAATGTTTTGTATTTGATAATTATCTTTCCAGTAGATTATGTCTTCCAATAATGTTAACAAATTTCGAGCTAATTCTAACGATCCCACTTGGAAGTATGCTTTTTGGCCAAAAGTGACTGACAAAAATTGTGTGCAATGCGAATTATGTAACAAGGAGTATAACGGTGAAATCTATCGAATCAAACACCACCTTATTGGTGGTAATAGCTCAGTAAAAAAATGCGATAAAGTAACCAAGATATTCAAGATGAAATTTTAAATTACATGGAGTCTCGTAAAAGGGCTATTTCTATTAATAGTGATGAAAGCAATAGTCAAAAAGTCCAGGAGACAAATAAAATTTGTAAGAAAGAGCGTGCTTTGAATCAGAAAACACTAATGAAGGTGACAATTCAAGAGGGATAAATGAAAAAAGGGACGGCGTGATTGACAATTCCATATGTGAATATTTTGTTGGATACCAATGGCGATTTAGAAGAAGTGGATCCTACAGAACTTCATACAATTGCCGAGGAAGAGGTGAATGAGGAGGATGAGGAGCACGAAGAAGCATTCGGCGATCTATTTTCAGACGATGAACATGAAAATATACAAGAAAATAGTGAAAATGAGCATAGTAGTGGTGATGTGTAATGAATTTTGATGGTTGATTGGTTGATGAGAAGAAAGTAAATTTCATGATATAATTTTTTTCCTTAAAATTCATTACAATTTTTGACAATTAATATAAATTTAATTTTTTTAGAAGCTTTTAATTGGTGTTTGTATGTATTGTAACTGTTGAGGGTTCAATTTTTATGTGACTAAAATGCAATTAAGCCGGTAATTTTTTAATTGTTGGTGAATGATTTCGTAATTCTAATTTTTCTAGTTTTTCGTTGGAAATCTGTCATTATTATTGACGGAATATATTTATGACGTTAGTTCCGTCAATGTTCAGTTACATATTTGGTAATAAAATGAAATAGCGACGGATTGTTTTCCGTTGGAAAGATTTGCTCGCTGTGGAACACTTTTTCCTACAACTTAGCTACATAATTCCAACGAAAAATATTTTGTTTTGACATTCCGTCGGTAATTTGTCGCTATTATTGAAGGTAGAATTTTCAATTGAAATTATGTTGGTATTTGGTAACTAATCCGTCACTAATAGCAACGAAAATTTTCAGTTGGAACAAATCATCGCTATGGATAACTTTTTCCTACAACTTAACAACCGAATTCCTACGAAAAATATTTTTTCCCAATTTTCCGTTGGTTATTTGTCGTTATTATTGGCGGAATATATTTTTGTTGATGCTTCCGTCGCTGTTCAGTTAGTAAAATCTAAATAGCGACGGATAATTTTCCATTGGTATGATTTTGTCGCTATGATAACTTTTTCCTACAACTTAACGACCGAATTCCTACAAAAAATAATTTTTTTCGGCATTCCGTCAGTAATTTGTCGCTATTATTGAAGGTAGATTTTTTAATTGAAATTTTGTTGGTATTTGGTTACTAATCCGTCACTAATAGCGACATATTTGTTTCCGTTGGAATCAGGTCGTAGGTGAAGGCCCTTTTTTTTGTAGTGATAGTTTATAGCCAAGGAAGGGGACACTGTGGAGCCTGGGACCAAGGTTGCTATCATATCAAAATCTGAGGAAGGCGTGACTCATGTTGCACCTTCTGATGAAAAGCCATCTGAAAAAGCTGCGCCACCACCATCTCCTCCTGCTGATGAGAAAAAGGAGAAGCCTAAAGGAAGTTCTCCGCCTCCTCCAAAAACCTTGGCTACAGAACCCCAACTCCCCCCTAAAGAGAGGGAAAGGCGGGTGAGCCAAAAGCTTTCACATATTGCATGCTTACTCTGTCAAAAAAAAGGTCATTCCGAGAGTATTCTTGTGAACTAACAAAAGAATCTACTTTGGTGACAGGTGCCTATGACAAGGCTCAGGAAACGAGTTGCCACACGATTGAAAGATTCTCAAAACACATTTGCATTGCTGACTACGTTTAATGAAGTTGATATGTGAGTTAATTTATCTTTGTTGTAATATTTTATTGCTTAAAAGGAGAATGGGGTGTGTGCCAGATATTTGAAGTTTAACCCAGTTTGCCATAGTTGTTGAAAATTGTTTTGCTGGAGTCACGGGAGATGTTCTTTGCATGGGGAGTCTGAATCTGTCATTCTTTATTGATTATATATAGCTGTTGGATTTCTGGGTTAGATTTGTGAGTTTCAGACCGTGCCTGAGAGTTAATGCTTGTATTAGTATGTGATACTATGTTATTATGCTAGCCTTAGATTGTTCAATTTAAAGGATATACATATATATGACTGATTTCTGGATCACTTGATCTTATTCTCCAATTACGTATAGTCTATAGAGGTATCATCTTGCTTGTCATTGTTATAGCAAAAATTTCATTGAGGATTTGATTTTCAATGAAGGCACCTGTAGTGCTTTTCGAGATTTAGCATCAGATAATCATTATCATAAATATTAGTTAGCTGGTTGTTTGGTGATCCTATTTGAAAAGGTTGATATGTCTATCAACCTAGTTTTTTTTTTTTGTAAAATAAATGTCTGACAGTTGTGCATTTTTATTTGCTTATAAAACAGGACTAATTTGATGAAACTTCGTTCTGATTACAAGGATGCATTTGTTGAAAAACATGGAGTAAAATTGGGGCTTATGTCCGGATTTGTGAAAGTATGCTGATGTCACTTTCGAAGTGTTTTGTTTTATTATGCTTATTTCATGTGCAATGAACTTGCTCTCACTGAATTTTAGGCAGCTGTCAGTGCTCTACAGAAGCAGCCAATAGTGAATGCTGTTATTGATGGTGACGACATAATCTATAGAGACTACGTAGATATCAGCATAGCTGTTGGTACCCCCAAGGCAAGCAAGATGTTCACATCTATTTTAACTCATATTCAAGTATTATTTTAGATGGAACTCTAAGGTGCAAGATTTTGCAATACACACCCTATGAATCCTCTTTTACATATCTTTTTTTAATTTCCCATTTGAAGTTGGACTGATGTGTAATTCGTATTGCAGAAGAGGTTCATCTATTCCTTTAACTTTTGATAAATTAAGATTTAACATTATTGGAAAATGATTTTTAATATCTGAAGTGGTGACCAATAGAAATGGTTTTCTTTTCTGGCCTCTTAATTCTAAATAAATTTGATATTTCCATCAGGGTCTCGTTGTTCCAGTTCTCCGCAATGCTGAAAGCATGAATTTTGCTGAGGTCGAGAAGGAGATTAACAATCTGGGCAAGAAGGCCAATGCTGGCACTATATCGATTGACGAGATGGCTGGGGGAACATTTACCATATCCAATGGTGGTGTCTATGGAAGTCTTTTGAGTACTCCTATCATCAATCCTCCTCAGGTTTGCTTCTCGACAGAGGCTTTTGTATTTGTCGTTTCCTTCTTTTTCTTCTATACTCCGTTATAACTAACTGGTTTTTTGTTTGCTCGACTATATAGTCTGCAATCCTGGGGATGCACACAATAGTGAACCGCCCTATGGTTGTTGGAGGAAACATAGTCTCACGACCTATGATGTACATTGCATTGACCTATGACCATAGGCTGATTGATGGGAGAGAGGCAGTCTTCTTTTTGAGAAGAATCAAAGACGTGGTGGAAGATCCTCGTAGATTGTTACTGGATGTATGAAGACACTGCAGCCTATAGTGTTTGAGTTCATACTAATTATATACACAAGCTGTTGCCCTCGAGTTTTCAGTGGGTAAGAATAAATGCACAAGATTGAAATGTTTGCAGTATTCAATTTTTGCTTCTCCTTTGGACTTGACGTTTTCTTCTGCTGTGGCCTGCTATGTGCAAAATAGAGTGAGATCTCCTCTAAATATGGGTACCTATATTTATCCTAAAGACTTGAAAACTGTTAAATTGTTGAGAGATTTGTAAGCAGACAAACTTAAAGTATATTTTTGGTGCCAATAAAATACTTATACTGTTGGTGAGTTAATTGAAATTGTTCTCCCTAGTGTGCTGTTAGGACCCGTTTCCTCGTTTGTATGGCTAAAGTAGGACGACGGCCTCATTTAGGTCTGCCAATGGGTGGTTTTTACTTTTACTCTACCAACATCTAGAAGCTGCTTAGACCTTGTTGATTAGGTCTGGTTTTGTTCCAAACCAAAACCAGAACCAGACTCTGGATAGGGTTTCGGTTTGGGTCTGTTACCCGATTTTGAGTAGGTACTTTGTTTGCTTGTCATTGACGTTGACGGTGCTTGTCTGCGCCTCCCTTGCCATAGCTTCGCACGACCTCGCCTTTGGCTGGATAGCATTGTTTGGCCCAGCCGCCCAGGCTTAGTATATAGCAGGCTTAGTATATAGCGTGATGTTAAGTCTAAAACTTGTTTTTGATATAATAATACAAGTCAAGCTGATATATTGATTTTTATTATAGTACTTGACTACTTGGTGTCCAGGCTAATTTCTGTCATTGATCAAAATTTTGTTTCGAGTGTATGTTTCGATCAATCAAATATTGTAAACTTTTTGAGACTTTTTGAAAATATTTCAAAAAAATTAAGGATAAATTGTAAAAAGAAGTTACTAAATTTAGAAAAATAACAGAGTTCAAGGTAAACATATAGTTTGGATATTACATCTTATTTTCGTTTCGCTTGATTCAAAAATGAAAACTCTAAGATGTTTTCGACGAAAAAGATGAAAATTTTGATCCATGTTTTTTGTGTATCTCAAATAATTTCCGGCTCATTCTAAAATCCTACAACTCCAAGTTGACAAATTTCTTCTAGTTTTTTGCTATTTTGGCTGGGGCAACTTATAAACGAAAAGCTTTTTGTATCTGTCCATTTGAGAAGAAATGTGTGGAAAAAAGTTGTTGGGGAGGCGGGTGAGTATTACTTAAAAAAAATGAAAATAGGAAGATCAGAGAGCGGAATACTAGAAGACCACTAAGAGAAATTATCTTTCTTAATTGAACATATTTAATTGATGGGCAATTTAGTAATTTTGAAATGTCTAGAAATTTAGGATGTCCGATTCCCATGTAATCATGGGACAATTTTTTAAAAATTGTTGGTTAAAATTAAACCTTAGTAATTTTGGGAAATGTTTGTCCAAACATGCTTGGTCAAATTTATTAAACCATCAAGCAAGTGTATATATATATATTTAGTTCAAATTGCTGGGTTGGGGGCCTTGCCCCCCCCCCCCCCCCCCCAAGATTTTGTTTTTTTTAATTCTATTCATGTATATATATTTAGTTCATTTGAATGCCTATTTGTTTCTTTTAAATTCTAAATTACAATATTTTGTGAATTTAAGTAATATGTCTATCAATAGTATGAATCAATTAATTAAACTATTATGGCCTTTAAATTTTAAATCAGTATGATACCAGTTTATTGTGATATTAGTTTATTCATTATTTCATATGTTTTGTATGCGAAATATAAAAAAAAAAAGCTTGTAAAAAATAAGCTTGAAAACAATATACAAGTTTATTTATTATATATTATTTTGCCGAAGTTTTAATTCATAATGAATATAATATTAATTTTATTTGAGACTATTTTATAGTATATTAATGAACATGATGTATAATTATAATATAGTGAAAATACATTTTAGAGTATACATTTTGTATTCATCTATTTATACAGATTTTTTTTTAATGATAATAAAAATTGACCCCCTCGACTCTAGAATTCTGGATCCGCCCCTGAGTAGTAATACCTATTAACGTATATCCAGTAAGGTAACTTGTCAAAAAATCCAAATCTTAACTCATTCAAATCAATAGTTTTTTTTTTCTTTAAATGTTAACACGATGAAGGTTTTGTTAATAGAAAATCTTTAGATTTGAGCCGTTGACTTTAGTTGCCGAAATCGGAGATCATAGCATGTTCTTGGTAATGCCTGCCACATGACTAAACTTATCAATGGTAAATGCTTAATATTTATTTATTTATATATTTTTATTTTTATAATAATACTCTGGCCCTGCAGCTTAATAATACCAAATCTAGATCGAGAAAATACATTAACTTTTCTTACTTGTCGGTTTCACATATGAATAAAGAAATCATATACACAAGTTAGACAAACTAACTACATTTGAGACTTCCCTAATTTCAAAGAAGTAATTTGTGAATGCCTGCAAATGGTACTGCATAATATTTCAATATATTTGATACTATAGTTTAACAAATCGTTTCATGTTTAGTACCGTCATAAAAAATTATCATTGAGTAGGTGACTTGATAGATAAGTCAATTTGAATTATTGTAAAATTGATAATATTACTTATGTTGACTTATAATTCTACTCCGTAACATTTAGGCTGACAATAATCTTACATCTTCAAATTAATTTATTGATAATTTTAGTTCACATTGTTTTTCAATTTCAAAATTTGGTCGAATAAGACCATGTTTCGACCAATTTTAAATTTTTTACTTATCATATTTACATATTTATTTAATTAATTTGATTTTATAAATAATATTAATAAATTAAATAATACTTTAATATAAATCTCAAGAAAAGATTTAAATATCTAAAATTTATACTCTGTATATTATTAATCTATTTTATATTTATTAAAATAATAAATTTATATATTATTAATACATTATTATAATTAAAAAACACTAAACCTTAAGCCCCACCCACCCCGATAAAACCCCCTCCCCCATTTCAGGCCGATGGTGGCCTAAAATTTAAGAATCCAGATAATTTGAGACATGAAGGACCCGTTTGGATCGATTTTGGCTCTGTTTTGCCCTGTTTCGATGTTTCAAAATTGTTTCAATGGTTTTGGCGAAACATTTGAAACACCATTTGAATTGATTTTGGTTGGAATATTGAGATGGTAAAATATTATTAAAATAATAGATAAAGTTTTCAAAAGTTGAGATATGATTTAAAATGGTTTTGGATGTTGGTGTTTGAGGGTGAAAAATTTATGACAGATGTCAAATCAATGACTTTATGGAGTTAAAATATGATATTATATAGTGTAATGATTAATATTAAAATTATAATAATAATATTGTCCTTTTTATTTGGGTCTTGAGTGAAACACATATTTAATTGAGAAAATAAGACAAATGCCTAAGTGATCCATTTTGACCCATATATTGGACGAAACACTTGGGCAAACATGGATCCAAACGAGGCCGAAATTTTGTAAACGTGATAATTAATTTGAATTGAATGGAGTATAATAGTAAAAATAATATAATGACAGTGACGGGTCATCGAATTGTATATAAATAATGTGCAATCAGTCGTTGACTTTAGTTGCCTAAACTCGGAGAGCATAGCATGTTCTTGCATGTGCTATTTTGGCGGGGGGAGAATGTTCAAAATTGGTCCCATGATTAATTATTGTTGACAAATTTATCCCACAAATATTTGGACTATTAATTTTATTCAAGCAATTTTGTCCAATTACGATAGTGAGCCTCACTTGTGGGTTGTCAATCTCACAATTTAAATTCAACCGGTCCGCAAGTAAGGTTTATTTTCGTAGTTGGGCCAAAAAAATTTAAATTTGCTTCAACTATATAAGTTGTTGGGTAAAATTGTCAGATTGAATATTTGTGTGATAAACTTGTCAGCCAATATTAAGTATGTAATCAATTTTGTTTTTTTTTCACCTATTATTTCGTAATGTCACCTGACTATACTTAATTGTAAATATTTAATTTATATCACACTTAGATCGAAAAAATGCATTAATCTTTAAGAAAAATAACTCTGACACAGGTTTGTAGTTAGACATGTAGGTTTCACTTTCACATATAAAAAAGAAATCATAAGTTGATGTTTATAATTATTAAATTGCAATGTACACAAGTTGGTACAACTATACACATTTGAAACTTTCAAAAGTTGACTTTAGTTGCCGAAATACATAAAGATGTATAATTAATGTTCTTGCATATGTACAGAATATCAATGGTAAAGTTTTTCTTTTTTTTTAATAAATACTTTAGCTCTGTTTAATAATTAATATGATCACTTCGAGATCGAGAAAATACATTAATTTTTCTGACATCTAGGTTTTGTGTATACATGAATAAAGAAATCATACATTGAAATCTATAAATTGCAATACACACAAGTTGTTAACAACTACATTTCAAACTTAATTTCAAAGAAGTAACTTGTGATTGCCTGCACTCAAAATTCATAGACATGGCAACTTATGCAGCTCTTGTCTCCCTTATAAACATCCTAAACCGTGTCCAACATCCTTCCCCGAATCATGTTTTTCTTAAAAAAATAGATACAAGTATCTTGTTTGATCAAGTTAGTTTTTTGCTTGATTTTGTTGAGAATTATTCCCAAAAAAGAAGCAAAAAAATAAAAGTATTAGAGAGCCAAATAGTTGATGCAGCTTATGCAACAGAAGACGTCATTGAATCCTATATAGTGGATCAAATTCTTGCAAAATCTGCTGGCGAAAAAGAAAGAGGGTATGCCACCTTTTGTGAAGATCTGCAAAAAATAGTTCGACAAATGAATTTGATTCAGAAAGAGGTGATGAAGATCAAATCTGATGATAAGCATCATTTCCACGATAAGAATCCGCAATCCGAATACTCGATCGAGGCTTCTGGTACATCATCAATTAATGCAAAGGAGTCTCCTGCAGATGGCAAAAGGAATAGTACTATGGTGGGATTTGAGGAGGACTTGAAAAATTTAGTGGAACTGCTCAGCACAAATCGATCGGATCGCCTAGTTATTCCAATTGTAGGCATGGGCGGGATTGGTAAGACTACTCTCGCTAAAAATACATTTCACATTCCATTTATTATGAATAATTTTATTATTCGGGCATGGGTAACTATATCTCTAGAGTATAGTGTAAGAGAACTTATTCTAGGTCTTTTATATGACATGCGATTGTTTCTTGTTGATCGCGAAAACCAAGAGAACAATCAAAATTTAGGAGCGATTTTTAATGATAAGAAAACAGATAGAAACACTGAAACTTTAGCATCATTTACAGATAGAATGAGTGAAATGAGTGATGAACAGTTAGGAGAACAATTGCACAAATGTTTATTTGGAAGAAAATATCTCATTGTGTTAGATGATATTTGGAGTAGTTCGGCCTGGGATGAGATAAATAAGTTCCTCCCTGATGACAATAACGGAAGTAGGATAATGATAACTACTCGGCTATCAACTTTGGCCCTTAGTCTTGGATCATCATTGAATAGTACTTATGCAATGAAGTTTCTAGATGACGATAAAAGTTGGAATTTACTCTCTGAAAAGGTTTTTGGGCAACACGTTTGCCCTCCCGAACTTGAGAAATTTGGCAGGATAATTGCCAAAAATTGTAGGGGACTTCCTTTGGCAATTGTTGTGATTGGTGGGCTCCTCAAAGTGTCCATTAAGACAAAAGAATATTGGGAGAACGTTGTTGAGAATGTGAACTCTATAGTTAATAATGATAATGATGAGAGTTGCTTGAAAATATTATCTTTGAGTTATAATGAATTGCCCATTCATTTGAAACCATTATTTCTATACATGACAACTTTCCCAGAGGACTATGTAATTCGGGTCACCAGACTCGTCAAGTTGTGGGTTTCAGAGGGATTGTTAAAACCGACAATTAATGATAAAACTTTGGAAGAGGTTGCACTGGAGTATTTGAAAGATCTTATTGATAGAAATCTCATTATGGTACAAAAGCGAGGTCATACTGGTAACATAAAAACTTGTCATATCCATGATTTGTTAAGAGATCTTTGCTTGAGAGAAGCACAAAGTGAAAGATTTCTCTGCGTAACAAAGATGTATGAGCTCGATAGTATTCCACAAAGCATACAAGTTGAGCGCCGTCTTTGTGTTCATCGAAGTACAAGGGAAAAGAAATATCGCCCTCAAGTTCTTAATGCCTTGCGATCAATGTCCCTTGCTCGTTCTTTGGTTTGCAACTTTGAATGGATTTCACCGTGGGTTGTTTTTAGTTTTGGCTTGTTACGGGTGCTCGATGTAGTTGATAAATATTCGTTAGAAGATATTCAACAGGTAGTTAATTCACGATACCTTGCATGTTCAGTTGATTGTAGTTCGTATTCAAGGTTGTTTTTTACAATATCCCAATTTTGGAATCTAGAAACCTTAATAGTTGGTGCGACCAAGGACAAGCACGTCAATTTGTCATCTAACATATGGGAGATGCCACACCTTAGGCATCTACTGTTCCCTGAAGGAGTCTATTTGGCTGACCCTGTTGATGGTGAGAATGATGCCTCTTGTGTTCATAACAATCTACAAACACTGCTTGTAATAAAAGATTTCAAGTGTAGTGAAAAGGTCCTTTGCAGAATTCCAAATTTAAAGGAATTGAGAATTAGTTATAGTGACATACGGAGAGAGGAAGAGGAAGTGACATATTGCCTTAACAATTTGGTTCATTTTCGTAAACTTGAAACACTGTATTGCTCTTTCTATTATTATAGTTACAACATAAGGACCTTGAGTTTTCCACCTAACCTCAAAAAGTTGGTTTTGCGTGGTTGTAAAATTCCATGGGAAAATATGAGTATTGTTGGTTCATTACCCAATCTTGAAGTGCTCAAAATACTAGTTGAAGCCTTTGTTGGCCCTGAGTGGAATTCAGCTGAAGGAGAATTCCAGTGCTTGAAGTTTTTGTCAATTTCTGAATCGGAATTGAAAATTTGGAGGGCAGAGAGTTCTAATTTTCCAACACTTGAGCATTTGTTTATTAGCTGTGATCAATTGGAAGAGATACCTTGGGGTATTGGAGAAATACCTTCGCTTCAATCGATTGAGTTGCGTTACTGCAATGATTGTCTTGTTCTTCAAGCAAAGGATATGCTGGAAGAACTACAAATGCAAGGAAATGAAGACCTTCAAATTCACGTTCACGATTACACTTGGCGGAGTTCGAAGCTGCAAAGCTTGACAAGTGACAATTTTTATGTTCACTAAAAATCCTGGTGGGAGCTAGTTAGCAATAAATTATTTATTTTAGGAGCTGCATGTGGTTGTATTGTATTTGTTTTGTTTAACTAAATTAATAATTTACATTAATTTTCTTTCTAATCTACAGTTGTTACTCCATTATAATTTATATGGATGAAGAACTCCTCTAAATACAGGTACCTTTATGTAAGCAAACTAACTCAAAGTATGATTTTGGTGCCAATAAAATATTTATTCTGTTGGTGAGTATTTGGAGCAAAATTAGGGAATTCGAAGGGAGAAAACAAAAAGGTATAATGGGTGAAACGAAGAGGAGGAGGACGGAACCACCCCGTCGCCATTCCGCCATACACTTTATAGTACTTTGCTTTTCTAAATCTCTAAATTTCAAGGGTAAATTTGTCATTCAAGACATTTTTCTCTGGCATTAGAATAAGTGCTCTGGCTATATCAACATTCAACAGCCTTAATTTGCCCATTAAGTATCCTGAAGGGCAGCTAGCATCGTAAGCTATCTATATTTTGGTAAATTCGCCCATTTTTTTTTTTTTTTTTTGACATTTTAATTTTCTTGACTTTATTTACAATTTCAATTTGTCTTGTCTTTTTTGGTATCTTTAGGTTAATATATTAGATTTGTGTCCTCAATTCATTTGGGCCTTTGGACATCTATTTCTTTTTTTGGTTATATGTGATTGTTGTTATGAATTCTAGACATGTGTGGATGTCATTTGCCCCGTCTCGTATTTTTTAGAGTAGTTTTAAAGATATATTGCAATTTAATTTAATAAGTTTCTAACTTTTAAAGAGAAAAGAAGAAATTCTCACACACACATAACAAGTTCCATCCTTTCTTTCATGGTTTCTTGCATCCCACAACTAAAAAGAAGTCATGAAAAAAAAAAAAATCAGTCAATCCATCAAATTTATTAAAATAACAAATTTGGATAAATAATAAATACATTATTAATTTTGTTAAAGATATTAAAACCTTAGTAATTCTGATGGTTAAGATTCCTAATATATCACATGTACTCATAATCATGTCCCATGAAATCTCATTTAGAAAAATTTATGTCAAATTAAAGTGAAGTTTGGGTAGGTTTTTTTAAAAAAAGGAGAGATTTGTTAGTGAAAATCTGAGAAGACAAATTTATTTATTTGTTTATTTGGCTTTTCAGATATTTATTTTAATGGTTAAAATTTGTTGTTCATTTTAGCATAGATTTACAATAATTCTCTAATGTACATTGGTTTATCATTTATATGTCTTTATCAATGTTTTAAAAACCGGATCGGACATCGAACCAGTAACCTTACTGATTACTGGTTAGATTGGGTTACCGTTTTAATCACTGATCCAATCGATGTGACGTCATTACAATATAATATTTTAATTTTAATTTTAATATATGTAATCAACTATTTAAAAAAATATATTATTCATTTTTTCAAGTTTATTTCCATAAACTAAATGTTTATCTCATGAACAATTATTTTTCCTACAAATTTGAGTTAAGAATGAATGATAGCAACAAAATTACAAGCATGATAACATGATATCAACACAATAATTCAAATTATAATAAACACCATATCAAAAACAATAATTTTATTACTAATCACATATGTAAAAGAGAAATTATTGATGAATTTTGTCATTGAATTATATAAAACAAAAAAAAAAAAAACTTGAAGTTTGTGAAAAGATGACTTTTCTTATGAATTTGATACTCAAATATATTTATATAACTTATTATATATAAGATTTTTTTGTTTCTGGTTGATTTTGTTTAATTCAAAGTGAAAAATAGAAGAAGAGATATGAGAGTATTGTTGAAGTTTAAAGGTCGCGGAAGAGAAATAAAAATCCGTAGCGTAAATTTTTTATTTTTATAAGTGAACCAGTGGTTCAATCGGTTCACTGGTTCATTAATTTTACCGATTTTGACCGGTTTTTTCCGGTTCAAACTGGTAAAAAACAAAGCTGATTTTGGAGGATTAATCGAATCGAATTGACAACTGATTATCTGTTAAACCGATCGAACCGACCGGTCCGGTCCGGTTTTAAAAACACTGGTCTTTATATATCGAATCAAGTTTGTTCCTATTCTTTTTAGAAGTGATTTGACTAATAGAAGGGTTAGATAAATCAACTATGCAAATAAATTAAAATAGTCCATGATTTTGATTTGATTATGACTATTGAGCTACTAAAGACGATTTTTGTTATAGTAGCTGTTAAAATTTAATTTTGAAACACTAGGAAACATTGATAAAATCTTTAAATCAAACAAATATTAAAAGAGTCCATGATTTTGATTTGATTATGACTATTGAGCTACTAAAGACGACTTTTGTTATAGATGCTAAATTTTCGAAACACTGGGAAATTAACATTGATGAAATCTATGCGAATATGGAGTACTAGGAAATATTGATGAAATTGTTTTAAATATTAGGATAAAAGGGATGCACTTATTGTGTAAGCAAACTAATATGTAAAAGAGGATATAAGATTATGTAGTTGTTCTTACAAATGAGGGATGAACTCATCTATTTACACAAATTCAAGTCTTCTATACAACGGCCACATATCTTCAATGTGTCTTCCATGCAATTGTTAAAAACATGGCTTTACTACAAGTTCACAAAGTGCATGCTTTGCCACACTTCCACATAGGTGTATGCTTTGCCACACTTCTTCTTGTCTTGACACATAAAGGGGTTATGTGTTATCTCCTTATGCAACCAAGTGCAAGAGTATTGTCTTGACATCATGCAACTTGAAGTGTAAATTGCAATGGCATCCACACATATGAATATTTCATAACACTCCCCCTTGGATGCCAATTGCTTCTGGAGTATGCCTCGTTAAAATCTTGTCAAGAAAAACCCATTGGGATAAAAACTTGAACAAAGGAAAAAGAGTACATATCCGAAAGGGGTTTATAAGCGTGTAACACTGCCTCGTTAAAACCTTGCCAAGAAAAACCTAGTGGGACAAAAACTTGGACGAAAAAGAGTACAGTGTAAGTGTCGTTAATTACACTCTCCCCCTGATGCCGACATAAGATCCACAAGTCGCCGCATTCCAATGTTGTAAACCATCTTCCTGAATGTTGTAGTTGGCAATGCTTTAGTGAATAAATCAGCAAAGTTGTTACATGACTGAATCTGAAGAACGTCTATATCACCATTTTTCTGAAGCTCGTGGGTAAAGAAAAACTTCGGTGATTTGTGCTTCGTTCTGTCTACTTTGATATATCCATTTTTAATTTGAGCAATACAGGCGGCATTGTCTTCATATAATGATGTAGGCATATTCTTTATTGAAGTCAACCCACAAGATTCTTGGATATATTGAACCATCGATCTCAGCCATAAGCATTCTCGACTTGCTTCATGTAATGCCAAAATTTCAGTATGATTGGAAGAAGTGACTGCTAGAGTTTGTTTAACAGATCGCCATGATATTGCAGCGCCACCACAAGTGAATACATATCCACTTTGTGAGCTACCTTTGTGTGGATCAGAAAGATAACCGGCATCTGCATAACCTGCTACATGTCCATCGGCATCTCTATAGTAAAATAGACCCATGTCTATTGTCCCACGAAGATAGCGCAATATGTGTTTAACTCCATTCCAATGTCTTCGTGTTGGTGCGGAGCTATACCTTGCCAGTAAGTTAACCGAGAAGGCTATATCAGGTCTCGTACAATTTGCAAGATACATCAAGGCTCCAATTGCACTTAAATAAGGTACTTCAGGACCAAGCAATTCTTCATTTTCCTTCCGAGGACGGAAAGGATCTTTCTTTATATCCAAAGAACGGACAACCATGGGACTGCTCAATGGATGAGCTTTGTCCATATAAAATCTCTTCATAATCTTTTCTGTATATGCCGATTGATGGATAAAGATTCCAGTTGATAAATGTTCGATTTGCAGGCCGAGACAAAACTTTGTTTTTCCTAGATTTTTCATCTCAAATTCTTTCATTAAATAGTTTGCGGTCTTTGTGAGCTCTTCAGGAGTCCCCACAAGATTTAAATCGTCCACGTATACCGCAATAATGGAAAAACCATTCTCAAATCTTTTAATGAAAACACATGGACAAATTGGATTGTTAACAAACCCTTCCTTTATGAGATAATCACTGAGTCAATTATACCACATCCGGCCAGACTGTTTTAATTCGTACAAGGATCGTTGCAATTTAATTGAATACAGTCCATGAGACCTTTGATTATGAGGTCCTTCAGGGATATTGAATCCTTCAGTGATTTTCATATATATATATATATATATATCACTATCAAGTGATCCATATAAATATGCGGTAACCACATCCATGAGACGCATGTCCAGTCCTTCAGAGACTGCAAAACTAATCAAATACTGCAACGTGATTACATCAATCACAGGGGAATATGTTTCATCATAATCAATTCCAGGTCTTTGTGAGAATCCTTGTGCAACAAGTCGTGCCTTGTATCTCACAACCTTATTTTTCTCATTCCGTTTTCGTACAAATACCCATTTGTACCCGAGCGGTTGCACGTTTTCGGGCGTGCGAACTATTGGTCCAAAAACTTTACGATTTTCTAGCGAGTTAAGCTCAGCTTGAATTGCATCTTTCCATTTTGGCCAATCATTTCTATGTCGACATTCATCAACCGATATCGGTTCGGGATCTTCAGGTTCCTTATTTATAATATCTAGTGCGACCCCATATGCAAAGACGTTGTCTACAGTCACTTTTTTCTATCCCAGTTTTCTCGGGTATTTAAATAATTCAAAGAGATCTCTTCAAATATCGCCTCTTCAGGGGCATTAGTTTCATTTGCCTCTTCCAGGGCATTTCTTAATTCAGACTGATCACTTATTTTTTCTATAGCGCTTTGTTTTGAAACAGTTTCCTCTTCAGGAGGAATACATACTTCTGGTATCTTTTTCCTTCGGGGATTCTTGTCTTTCGCACCAATCGGGCGTTCACGTTTCGTTCGTGGTTTTTCAGATTGTCCTGCAGGGACATGTCCTTCAGGGACGTTAATCCGTGCTGGTGCATTAACAGCCGGTATATGAGATTTTATTATTTTCTTTGTATCAACAAAGGCATCCGGCAATTGATTTGCAACATTTTGCAAATGTATAATCTTTCTTACTTCTTGCTCGCAATTATTTGTACGTGGGTCATAATGAGACAAAGATGACAAATTCCATTTAATTTCACGCCGTTCTTTAGGAACCGACTTCTTATCTCCACCTAACGGCGGGAAAACCGGCTCATTAAAAATACTATCAGGATATCTTGCTTTAAACATATCACCCGTCAGGGGTTCAAGATATCTGATAATAGACGGGGAGTCAAAACCAATGTAGATCCCAAGTCGTCTCTGTGGACCCATTTTTGTTCGTTGTGGCGGTGATATTGGAACATAAACCGCACATCCAAAAATTTTCAAATGAGAAATATCAGGCTGCTGGCCTGTCACAAGCTGTAATGGCAAATCCGCCTCGAATGAACTTGGTCTAATCCGGACCAGTGAAACAGCATGTAATATTGCATGTCCCCAAATGAAGGTGGGTAAATTTGACCTCAAAAGTAAAGGTCTAGCAATTAATTGCAACCTCTTTATAAAGGACCCAGCTAGGCCATTTTGGGTATGAACATGTGCAACAGAATGTTCAACATCAACTCCAATTGACATGTAATAATCATCAAATGCCTGAGATGTAAACTCACCGGCATTATCAAGATGGATTGTCTTTATCGGATAATCAGGAAATTGTGCCCTCAATTTTATAATTTGAGCAAAAAGCTTGGCAAAAGTCATTGTACGCGTTGACAGTAGGCATACATGAGACCATCTCGAAGATGCGTCTATCAGGACCATAAAATAACGAAAAGGTCCGCAAGGTGGATCTACATGCCCACATATATCTCCATGAATTCATTGTAAAAACATTGGGGATTCAATATCAATCTTCATAGGAGACGTTCTGATAATTAATTTCCCCTGTGAACATGCCACACACACATTTTCTTGCGGCAAAAGAATCTTCTGGTTCTTTAAAGGATGCCCGCTCGAATTCTTTATTATTCGACGCATCATAATTGCTCCCGGGTGGCCAAGTCGGTCATGCCAAAGCGAGAAAAGTTTTGAATCATTGAACTTTCGGTTCAATACAACATTTGATTCAAAAACTCTCATGGTCGCATAATATAAACCCGATGAGAAAACTGGGAGTTTTCCAATTACATGCTTCTGGCATGAACTCATGGATGTGATACAAATATATTCTATATTCCCCTCATTCATGGCCTCAATATGAAATCCATTCAAACGTATATCTTTGAAACTTAGCAAGTTTCTTTTAGATTTCGGAGAGTACAACGCCTCTTTTATCAAAATATTTGTACCACCGGGCAATATCATATTGGCTCTTCCGGAGCCTTCAATTAATGTTATAGTACCACAAATTGTACTAACATTAGCCTTTGATAATTTCAAATTCGAGAAATATTTCTTATCTCGAAGAATCGTGTGTGTGATCCCACTGTCAACCAAACAAATATCTCCATCGTTCATGCTCACATCAACGTTATTTTTCATTTTTTTTCTTAAGCACAAAAAAAATAATAAGATTTCTTTAAAATATACTCAAATCTCCGGGTTTGAGTCTTTCACCAAGACTTTCTTTCAAGTCTAAAATTTACGAAGCTTTGTTACAAGCTTAAAACCTTTGAAACTTTCTTTCAAGCTTAAAATCTTTGAAGCTTTCTTTCAAGCTTAAAATTTACTAGGCTTTCTTTCAAGTCAAGCACAAATAATAAGCTTTCCTTAAAATGTACTCAAATCTTCGGGTTTGAGTCTTTTACCCAGACTTTCTTTCAAGTCTAAAATTTACGAAGCTTTGTTACAAGCTTAAAACCTTTGAGGCTTTCTTTCAAGCTTAAAATCTTTGAAGCTTTCTTTCAAGCTTAAAATCTTTGAAGCTTTCTTTCAAACTTAAAATCTTTGAAGCTTTCTTTCAAGCCAAAAATGTTATCAAATCTTTGGGTTTGAGTCTTTTGCCTAGTGGAGGCACACAAGTAGTAGGCTTTCTTTCAAGCCGAAAATTAGCTCAAAACTTCGGGTTTGAGTTTTTCGCCTAGTAGAGGCACACAAGTAGTAGGCTTTCTTTTAAGCCGAAAATATCCTCGAAACTTCGGGTTTGAGTTTTTCGCCTAGTAGAGACACACAAGTAGTAGGCTTTCTTTCAAGCCGAAAATATACTCGAAACTTCGGGTTTGAGTTTTTCGCCTTGTAGAGGCACACAAGTAGTAGGCTTTCTTTCAAGCCGAAAATATACTCAAATCTTCGGGTTTGAGTCTTTTGCCTAATGGAGGCACACAAGTAGTAGGCTTTCTTTCAAGCCGAAAATATACTCAAATCTTCGAGTTTGAGTCTTTTGCCTAATGGAGGCACACAAGTAGTAGGCTTTCTTTCAAGCCGAAAATATACTCGAAACTTCGAGTTTGAGTTTTTCGCCTAGACTTTCTTTCAAGAAAAAAATATACTCAAATCTTCGGGTTTGAGTCTTTTGCCTAGACTTTCTTTCAAGTCTAAAATTTTCAAAGCTTTCTTTCAAGCTTAAACTTTAAAGCTTTATTTCAAGCTCAAAACTTATTAGGCTTTCTTTCAAGCTGAAAACAATTTGTTCATATTCAAATCCAAGTTATTTATACTACGTATAATAAAGTATGCATATTACTTGTTTGTCGATTTTAATCCTTCCGGATAGAGGCACTTTCCTCAACTCTTTTCGTCAACTTCTGATGGATGCCGTGTCACCTACAAACGTTGTAAGTACGATCCGAATGGTCAGAATGAAGAGCCTGGTGTGAGGAACATTCGGTTAAAATTTGAGCATGATCCAACGGTTAATATAGTCGGAATGATGGAAAAACCGAAGCTGCGGTTTGCAAATCTGAGAATTTGCCTCTCAAAGGTGTTTGCCTATTTTCTCTCTTGTTTGTGGAATATATTGTGATAACTTGAAATCGAGTTATAGAGCAAACTCTTGCTGATAACGTGTTATAAAACTTAGGATAAAAGGGATGAACTTATTGTGTAAGCAAACTAATATGTAAAGGAGGATATAAGATTATGTAGTTGTTCTTAAAAATGAGGGATGAACTCATCTATTTACACAAGTTCAAGTCTTCTATACAATGGCCACATATCTTCAATGTGTCTTCCATGCAATTGTGATACATGGCTTTACTACAAGTTCACCAAGTGCATGCTTTGCCACACTTCCACATAGGTGTATGCTTTGCCACACTTCTTCTTGTCTTGACACATAAAGGGGTTATGTGTTATCTCCTTATGCAACCAAGTGCAAGAGTATTGTCTTGACATCATGCAACTTGAAGTGTAAATTGCAATGGCATCCACAACATATGAATATTTCATAACAGAAATCAAGTGGTAACTTTCTAGGATGAAATACAATTTTCTCTCTTAAAGTATGTGGATTGTATCAGTTACCCTCATAAAGCTTCATTTGTAACACTTAGCTCCCTCTGTTATATTTTTAGAGTTTTTATTCCACCAATATCCCCATCCTTTTTTATTATAAATAAATATTTTTATTAATTTATTAACAAAAGGTTGTCTCTTTATTAATTAGGAATCCATTCATCCACCAAATAACATTATGTTTCAATCTCTTCATTTTTTTTGTTAACTTCCATTTTTCAATCTCAATTTTCATCACATTTTTTTCTTTCTTTATGTTGAATTTGTTTTAATTATTTTCTATTTCAATTTTTTCTATCTCAATTTTTTTTCTTTATATTTTTCTCAATTTTTATTTAGTGGTAGTTATCTCATTTATTTTTGGTACGAATTCTTTGAGTAAAATCTTGAAGGAGAATTACTGAAAATTTTGAATTAGAATCTGTAACAAAAACAAAGGAGATAATTATCACCAAATAAAATTTGAGCCAAATTGTAAAAAAAAAATCGAGATATAAATGAAGAAAAAAATTGAAACAAAAAATAAAGAAAACAAATTGAAACGGGAATAAAAAAAATTAGAAAATGAAGATAAAATTGAGGCAAGAAAAGCGAAGGAACTAAATACATGAAGAAATTGAAGCAAAATATTGTTTGGTGGATGAATAGATTCATAATTAATAAAGAGACAACCTTTTGTTGATAAATTAGTAAAAGTATTTATTTTTATAAAAGAGGAGGGGGTATTTTTGGAATAAAAACTCTAAAACTCTAACAGATGAGTGTAAGTGTTACAAGTGATACTTTAGGGGGTAATTGATACCATCCTCATACTTTAAGGGGGTAAACTGTATTTCACCCAACTTTTTAAAATCATGTATCCGAGCGAATATGAAATACTATATACAGAAGCATTATTAGTCAAGTAAACTCAAGTTATCATTTAATAAGAAAAACTATATCATATTATTATTTAAATAATAGAACTACAAGATATAATCTCAAAGTAAAAATCATTTTAAATAAAACTCTCAATTAGATTTATAATATATTTTGAAGTAGGGGAAGTTCTTAACTTATTCAAATCAATAGGGTTTCTTTTTGCTATTATGTAAATACGGTGAATTTTTTGCTATTAAAAATAGAGAAAACTGCATAGTTTGTCCAGCAACTAAGGTTTAATGGCAAAAAAGTCCTTTTAAGATTCGGGATTAGTTAGAGAAAATTGCAAAAATTGTCTGCCCAAATTTTGAGAAAAACATTTTTTTTTTTCCGGCGAGCTTTAATTACGAGACTATTTTTGCAATTTTTTATAAATTATAACACTAGGGGTTTGAGAGGGGTTTTCAACTAATTAGAGAAAAACACGAGGATTAATTTTGCATTTTACTCATTTAAATTTGAGCCATCTTCTCCACTCAGTAATGAAATATAGCTAGATTTTCAAATAAAGAGTTAATGTTCATTTTACCTCTATGTGATTTAAAAATAACACTTTACCCACTTGAATTTTCTTTAAAGGAGCAATTTATTGCCTTCAGTCGGAGAGTGTAACTCATTCGTCGAAATTGATAGTGAGTTTAAAAAATAAAAAATATTTTTGTAACAAAAGGGTGCAACGTTTAACATTTATCACAACCCACACATTTATCATAACATAAGGGATTACGTGTCACATATAAGAGAAGTATTTTTTCAGTTCATATTTGTAAGTTTAAAAATGTTAATGACATAGTATGAAACTTTTGTAAAATTATAAGGGTATATAATGTTCTTTTTTAAATTACATGGATGTAAGTTGAACGTTATACATAATTTCCATTAACTCTTCAAACAAATTAACCTCTTTGCTTTAATTTCTTCTTCTTTTCTTTCTTTTTTAAATTACATGGATGTAAGTTGAACATTATACATAATTTCCATTAACTCTTCATACAAATTAACCTCTTTGCTTTAATTTCTTTTTCTTTTCCAAATTACATAGACGTAAGTACGGGTTTTTTGCACTTTGCACCCCTAAAATATTGGAAATAGGCACTTTACCCCCGAAACTTAGATTTAGCACTTTGCACCCTCGAAATATGAAAAATGCAGCACTTTGCACCCTCGAAATATGAAAAATGCAGTACTTTGCACCCTCTTTTATTTTCAAGCAAAATCTCAAGGGCAAAATAGGTAATTCTATTGTAAATCTTTGGCACTTTGCACCCCCAAAATAAAATTAACACTTAACACTCCCTAATTAAGAACAAATCAACAACTTGCACCTCCGAAACACAATAAATGGACACTTTGCACCCCAAAATACAAAATTAACACTTAACACCTTCAAATTAAAAAAGAAAAAAATTCAAACCCCTTGTTTTTTCCGGTAAGGTGAAAATAATTTAAGGCAAAATAGGTAATTATTTATGGGTCTGTGATATTTTGAAGTAAACAATGGGTCTTCCAGAAGTTTACTTGTACTTTATTTAGTTATTTATGGTTATATTGTTGAAAAGAAAGATGGAGAGAGAAATAAGTATTCGAGTATTTATAATTGTATTTTGCAAAATTTTAGGGAAAAAAATGAATTACCTATTTTGCCTTAGATTTTTTTCACTCCGATAGTCAACTTTGACGAAAAAATGAGGGGTTTTGAGGGTGTTAAGTGTTAATTTTGTGTTTTGGGTGCAATGTGCCCATTTATTGTGTTTCGGAGGTGGAAGTTGCTGGTTTGTTCTTAATTAGGGGGTGTTAAGTGCTAATATTATTTTGGGGGTACAAAGTGCGATATTCTCAAGTTTTGAGGGTGCAAAGTGCCAATACTATTGAATTACCTATTTTGCCCTTGAATTTTGCTTGAAAATAAAAGAGGGTGCAAAGTGCTGCATTTTTCATATTTCGAGGGTGCAAAGTGCTAAATCTAAGTTTCGAGGGTGCAAAGTGCCTATTTCCCATATTCTGAGGGTGCAAAGTGCAAAAAACCCACGTAAGTACTGTAGACGAAGGAAGTTAATCGCGGCCAGTATTCTCAAAAGTCAATTTACCTCCCTCCTTGCAATAACCTTGCGTCTTCAAATTTGTTGTTGGTTTTAGTTCACGTTGTTGCTCAATTTCAAAATTGGGTTGCATAAGACCATGTGCGGAGCAATTTTGAAATTCTTACTTATTTCTTTTTACATATCTATTTAACTAATTTAATTTTATTAATAATATTCATTGTACCACCGGAGAAGGGCAACAAGTTTTGTAGATAAGGTGGTTGGAGAGGTCACGGATGATGATCGTTACACTTCACCATTAAACAAGGGAAAGAAAATGACGTTTGAAACAATATATGAAGACATGCTCAATTTTGTGAATTTAGCCACGGACGGTGATGAAGATCCATGTATAACATCGATTGATAGACATGATAGGTCCAAAGTCAAAGAGTTTGGTTGGGCGCAAGAGGAAAAGTGGAGAATCCTCCTGAGATGATAACATCTACTTGGACCGATTTGTAAATAGCGCGGAGTCTATGTATGTTTAGCACTTTGCTTACCAAATTTGACAAAGAGGGAAATTCTTCAATTCCACCTACTCCATCGCCTCCCCATCCATCTACATTGGCTAAACAAGTGTATGAGAATGTTGTCATGTTTAATATTGAGCCGGCAGATACCTGTTTTTTGGTGATAACCAAGATGATCAAATCCATACTTGACACCGATTTCAATCATCAAAAATTGAATTCATGAACTTTGTTTTAACTTACATGCATTTACCTAGATAGTAATATATAAAATACATGTATGTCCCTTTGTTTTCATGCATGTATCCTTAGATTCATGAATAACCTTTGGGATTCATACATGAACCTATTCATGGGGGATGTCCATGATATCCTATAAATACCCCATTCCCCATTAGGCTAAATAATTGAATTGAAAAGTAATAAGAAATTTATCTTTTGAAGAGTGATTCTTCATATTTTCATCTCTTATCTCTTTAGTGGATTCTATAGAGTGGCGAGTTGAGTGATTTTACTCTTATCTCATTGGTGGATTCCATTGAGTGGCGAGTTTATTTTCCCGAGATGTTCGCTTGTGTTCCCTCTTCCAATTCTTCCCCTGATTCCGTGTCAATACTACACAAACTTGTTTCTATCTATGCCGGAGAATGACCAAGCCAATTTCCTCCGGTCGATAATAGGGGGAAGGTGCACTAAGACATCCTATATAATTTTTGAACTCACATGATGAATCACTTGCTAATTTTGTTTAAAGGAGCAAAAAACTTGTAGCTTTGGAAGTGATTCATATTTTTGTTTTAGCTAACTAATTTGGTGCCTATCTTTTGCATATTTGGTCCAGTAATTGGATTTTAGTTTAGGCTTTATGTAGTGTTCGGGCAATTGAACAATTCATGTGTATGGGATTATGAGTTTGTGATTAATGGCTAAAATATATGCACGCACGTCTATTGTTTTCTTAAAGTTCCCTCTACTTAATTACTATATTTTACTTACCCACTGGTTTGGGATTTGAGAAGTACTGGTAAATTATCCAAAACCGTGGGCGGAACCTGTAATCATATCATTGCTTAGCTCTGGAATTAAAAATAATTGTAACAAAGATTGGTATATGTCTTGTTGGTTTATAAGGCGATCTCTAATGGTAGGGGCAGGGTCAGGGCTCCGGAGTCCTGGTGCTGTTCCTGCCCTTGTACTTAGCTCTGCCTGGTCATTTTAATGGCAGGACATTGAGCCCCAATTGAATTCACTTTTTCTCTTTGCCCCTTCTCACTATAATAATATTAGTTTGAATTTTTTTATATTAATATTAATAATTCTAACAAAAGAGTAAAAATAAGCTGAAAAGGTTGAGGCCTTTACTTTTGATTTTGTAACATAGGGGTGTAAAGTTCGACAATAATCACAACACACACATTGATTATAACAAAGAAGGTAAAGTGCCATGTATAAAAGGTGTATTTTATCAATTTAAATTTTTTTTTTTAAGTTTAAAAATGTCAAGTAGACAACGTAAACTTTTATAAGATTATAAGGGTGTAAAATATTTTTTCAAATTACAAAAACGTTAGTTGAACATTATACATAATTGAATAATTGCCATTAACTAATCAAACAAATTAACCTCTTCGCATTATTTATTTATTTTTCAATTTTATCTTAGTGTCAGTTTCTTGCAATGGAATCTTTTGATGATTAGAGAAATGAACTCACTCGCGGCCGGTTTGGTTTCATACAGACGCCACATATGACTATACATAATTAAATGTTTAATTTTCTTGTATAATAATACTGTCCTTGTTGTAACAAAGACTTGTAGCTGACCGGTCGGTTTAACATATTAATACAGAAATCACAAGTTAGACAAACTAACTACATTTGAGACTTCCATACTTTCAAAGAAGTAATTTGTGATTGCCTGCAAAATCATAGATCCAGTTGATTAGACATGGCAGCATATGCAGCTCTAGTCTCTCTTATACACATCCTAAGCCGTGTCCAAAATCCTCCCCCGCGTCATGTTTTTCTTAAAAATATACAAACAAGTCCCTTGTTTGATCAAGTTAGTTTCTTGCTTAATTTTGTTGAAGATTATTCCCAACAAAGAAGCAATGCAATAAAGAAATTGGAGAGCCAAATCGTTGATGCAGCTTATGCAACAGAAGACATCATTGAATCCTATATAGTGGATCAAATTCTTGCAAAATCTGTTCACGAAAAAGATAGAGGGTATGCCACCTTATGTACAGATCTGCAGAAAATAGTACAAAAAATGAATTTGATTGAGAAAGAAGTGATGAAGATCAAGTTAGCTGATGATGATAAGTATTTCAGCGAAAATAATTCACATTCAAGAATCAAACCTTCTGGTACATCATCAATTGCAAAGCCTCCTGGCGGCAAGAAGAGTAGTTCTATGGTGGGATTTGACGAGGACTTGGAAAAGTTAATGGAGTTGCTCAGCACATACCAATCGGATCGCCTAATAATTCCAATTGTAGGTATGGGAGGGATAGGTAAGACTACTCTCGCTAGAAATACTTATGAACATCCATTTATTATCAATAATTTTGTTATTCGGGCTTGGGTAACTATATCTCTAGAGTACAGTGTAAGAGAAATTATTCTAGGACTTTTACATGAAATTGAAATACAAACAAACAAAACCAATGAAATTTTAGCATCATTCACCAATAAAATGAGTGAAATGACTGATGGACAGCTAGGAGAAAAATTGCACAAATGTTTATTTGGAAGAAAATATCTCATTGTGTTAGATGATATATGGAGTAGTTCGGTCTGGGATGAGATAAATAGGTTCCTTCCTGATAACAATAACACTAGTAGGATAATGATGACTACTAGGTTATCAGCTTTGGCCCTTAGTCTTGGATCATCACTGAATAGTACTTATGCAATGAAGTTTCTAGATGATGATAAAAGTTGGAATTTACTCTCTGAAAAGGTCTTTGGGCAACATGTTTGCCCTCCCGAACTTGAGAAATTTGGTAGGATAATTGCCAAAAATTGTGGGGGACTTCCTTTGGCAATTGTTGTGATTGGTGGTCTCCTTAAAGTGTCCATTAAGACAGAAGAATATTGGGAGAACATTGTTGATAATGTGAACTCTATAGTTAATACTGAAAATGATGAGAATTGCTTGAAAATATTATCTTTGAGTTATAATGAATTGCCTATTCATTTGAAACCATTATTTCTATACATGGCAACTTTCCCGGAAGATTATGGAATTCGGGTCACCAGACTCATCAAGTTGTGGGTTTCAGAGGGATTTATAAGACCGACAATTAATGATAAAACTTTGGAAGAGGTTGCGCTGGAGTACTTGAAAGATCTTATTGATAGAAATCTCATTATGGTACAAAAACGAGATCCTACTGGTAACATAAAAACGTGCCATATCCATGACTTGTTAAGAGATTTTTGCTTGAGAGAATCACAAAGTGAAAGATTTCTCTGCGTAACAAAGATGTATGAACTCGATAGTATTCCACAAAGCATAAAAGTTGAGCGGCGTCTTTGTGTTCTTCGTAGTACTAGGGAAAAGAAATATCGCCCTCAAGTTCTTCATGCCTTGCGATCAATGTCCCTTGCTCGTTCTTTGGTTTGCAACTTTGAATGGGTTTCACCGTGGGTTGTTTTTAGTTTTAACTTGTTAAGGGTGTTCGATGTGGTTGATAAATATTCGTTTGAAGATATTCAACAAGTAGTTAATTCACGATACCTTGCATTTTCAGTTGATTGGAGTTCGAATTCAAGGTTGTATCCTACAATATCCCAATTTTGGAATCTAGAAACCTTAATAGTTGGTAAGTCCAAGGATAAGCACTTCAATTTGTCATCTGAAATATGGGAGATGCCACACCTTAGACATCTAATGATCAGTGAAGGAGTCTATTTGGCTGACCCTATTGATGGTGAGAATGATGCCTCTTGTGTTCTTAACAATCTACAAACACTGCTTGTAATAAAAGATTTCAAGTGTAGTGAAAAGATCCTTTGTAGAATTCCAAATTTAAAGAAATTAAAAATTAGTTATAATGACGTACTGAGAGAGGAAGAGGAAGCGACGTATTGCCTTAACAATTTGATTCATTTTCATAAACTTGAAACATTATCTTGTACTTTCTATAATTCTTGTAATTACAGCATAAATACCTTGAGTTTTCCACCTAACCTCAAAAAGTTGGTTTTGGATGGTTGTGGAATTCCATGGGAAAATATGAGTATTGTTAGTTCATTACTCAATCTTGAAGTCCTCAAAATAAGAAATAATGGCTTTTTAGGCCTCGAGTGGAATTTAGCCGAAGGAGAATTCCAGTGCTTGAAATTTTTGTCAATTCAATCTTGCGAACTGAAAATTTGGAGGGCAGTGAGTTCCAATTTCCCAACACTTGAGCATTTGGTTATTGATGCTTGTCACTTGAAAGATATACCTTGGGGTATTGGAGAAATACCTTCGCTTCAATTGATTGAGTTGCGCGACTGTTATTGGTCTGTTATTGCTCAAGCAAAAGATATGTTGGAAGAACAACAAATGCAAGGAAATGACGATATTCACATTAACGTTCTCGTATTATGGGGATTCCATGTATTATTCGGATTCGATTCGCTGTATTCGCCGTATTATTGGGATTCGCTGTATTATCAGGAGCTGAAAAGTTTGGTAAATGACAATTTTCATGTTCATCACAAATATAGATTTTCTTAGTAGCTGCATGTGGCTGTAATGTATTTGTTTGGTTTGACTAAATTAATAATTTACCTTCAAGTTACTTTTCTATCTTATATAGTTGATTTAGGACTCTATATTTGTAGATAATTATTGGCAAATTCAAACTCAAAAGCACACGTAGCAAGCGTGTCTTTGAAATTGAATAACACTAATCGAATTATAAAATAAGTATATTATATTTGTTTTATGGTTGTATGCGGCTCTATAAAATTCTATTTCAAACCGGGTCCCTTTTTGGTTCAAATTTGACTATGTTTCGCCTTGGTTTGATGTTTCGAAATTGGGAGTTTTCGACGAAATATTTGAAACACTATTCGGATTGCATTTGATTTTAAGACAATAAAAAATTTGATAGTGATTTGAAAATTTGAAATTTAATTTGAATCAGTTTCGAATTTTTTTGGATTTGTAAGAAAAAAGTTGAACTGATATTGGCCACAATTGTATTACATAAGTTAATAAAACCTCTATAGGAAATGATAAATAAGTGAAAAAGAAAATAGAGAACAGAATGAAAAAAGAGAGAGAAAGAGCCAATCTATATTGCACGAATACGGATACATAGACACGTATACGGTGATACGAATTTTTAAAATTTATAGGATTCGATACGGGAAAGATACGCATATAAAATAAAATAATTTTATATTATGCATAACAGTAGAATTAATTTGATCCTTCTAATACACCACAAAAGCAAAAGATTATATTCAAAATATGTATTGTTTACTAGTTTAATTTCGGGTTGGACAACATCACATAAAAGTTTTACACTAATATTGTCCAAGACCATTCAAAATACACAAAAGTTAATAAAGTTAGACAAAATCCGTATTGATTTAAAATTTCCAAGTAAACATCACGAGTATTGATACCTGTATCCAAGACCATTCAAAATTCACGTTTTTTTTTTTAAATTTTAATTTATTAATTTTTTAATCCATAACTTTGAAAAACTAACAAAAACACCCACCGCGTAACCAAGACGTGTCCAAAACCTGCAGGATACTCCAAAAAATGTACTGTACCCGTATCCGAATTATTTTTTATTTAATTTAATCAGGATACTCCAGATGGCATACCGTACGCATATCCGTGTCCCCGGAGTACTGGATACTGCACGGGGCCATTTTTTGGAGTATCCGTGCAACTATATCGCACAGATATGGATACGGCGATACGTTATAATATGATACGAAATACGACGATACGAATTTTTAAAAATTATAGGATTCGATACGGCAAAGATACGCATATGAAATAAAATAATTTATATTATGCATAACAACATGACTAATTTAATCCTTCTATTATACTACAAAAGAAATAGATCATAATCAAAATATATATTGTCTACTAGTTTAATTTCGGGTTGGACAACATCACATAAAAGTTATACACAAAAGTTATATCAAAAGTTGGAAAAGTTTGAAAAAACCCGAATTGATTTTAAATTTTCAACTAAACATTACGAGGATGGACACCCATATCCAAGACCATTCAAAATACACGTTTTTTTTTTTTAACCCATAACTTTGAAAAACTAACAAAAACACCCCATGAGTATCCAAAACGTGTCCAAAACCTGCAGGATACTCCAAAAAAAAGTACTGTACTCGTATCTGAATTATTTTTTATTTAATTTAATTAGGATACTCCAGATGGCGTACTGTACGCGTATCGAACGCGTAACCGTATCCTCGGAGTACTGGATACTGCATGGGGCCATTTTTCGAAGTATCCGTACAACCTAGGAGCCAATGTTATTAAAACAGGACCGGACCGACCGGTCAGACCGGTTTGACCGCAAATCGGAGGTTGGTCCGGTCCGGTTTACCCCCTAAAACCACTTACTCAAAAAACCAATTTGAACCGGGTTGAACCGGTCCAAAACCGGCGAACCGGTTCAACCCGGTTCTGAATTTCCTTTTTTTTTTTTAATGTTAAAAATTCTTGTAAAAGGTGGGATTTGAACACCTAACCTCTAGGTTGATACATAACTTCCTTACCATTTAAACTACATCATATTTTTTGAACTTTTAATACAAATTAAAATTTATAAATTATAGAAACTTGTACCCAAATTTATTTATAAATTAGATAATTAACTCAAATAAATATTTGACACATTATGAATGAAAATTAATACTCAAAAAATAATTTTTATTAAAATTTGTTCTATAAAATATTTATTTTCAATATTATTTTTAGGATAAAGAGTCAAATCGATATAATATGCAAGTTTGATTTTGAATATTAGACTTTTATACATAACCATATTCTAAAATATTTGAATTTTTTAGTTTGTTGTAATTTTAACTTACACTTTTAAATTTTTATAAAGAAATATAATCATATTATATTTATATGAGCATACAAATTAGTACCATATTACCGTTATGATATAAGTTAGATAAATATTATATGATTTAATTTTAGTATATAATTTTACAAAAAAAAATTAGTATATTATAAAAAAATTTATACTTTTAATCAAGTGTAGGATAATGTTTAAATGTTATGCATATTACATATACTTTAAAATTAAATATATTTATTATATTATTATGACGTCATCCGGTTCGATCAGCGGTCCGACCGGTTCGACCAATAAAATCAGTGATCAGTCGGCTCACCGGTTCACTGTCCGGTCCGATTCTAAAAACATTAGCACAAATTTCTACAAATCTAGAAAATAAAGAAAGGTGCTGGCATTTTAGGGCATATAGAAACATTTTCTAATAGCATGGGGCCATATGTTAAATTTAATTTGGGGTTGTTAACCAGAGCAATTTCTTGAAATTGACAATCCTACCCTTCTAAAATTCTTGGCCCACATGTTTGTTTCGTTTTTTACAAACATAAAATAATTTTCGGAAACGACAAACAAACAGGCCATAATTATTCTTCTATTTTTCCCCATCAAATAATCATTTTATCAAAAAAATCATATGTTTATACTTTTAAGAAGAAGTAAAGTTATCGGTCCAAGACATAAGCCAACTTTTTGAAATATATTTATCATCTTTCAATTTTCTCAAACTACTCTTCCAAAAGTCGAACAAACAATGGGCCTGTTTGTTTGGTGTTTGAGAAAATAGTTTGGGAGAGTAGTGGAGGTTTGTGAAATAATTTCGATTTGCGTAATGTTGTTTGTTTGGGTTAGAGAGTGGTTTGAGAAATAAAGTAGGTATAGGTTTTTTTGGGAAGAGTTGGGTCGTAGATGTAAGATGTGTAAGACTTTATGTCAAATCATGTTTGTCGTGAGATAGATTGTGCAAGAGATATGTTACTTTATGTCAAATCAGAGTAGAATTTATATAGGTTTTGTTTAGAGATAAGACTATTGTTGTTTGTTTGGGTTTTGAGAGAATAGTTTGAGAAAATTAAGAGATGAAAAATTTATTTCAGAAAATAGAAAACATGTTTGTTTGACATTTCTCAAACACAATTTTTTTTTTGGGAAACACCAAACAAACAGGCCTAATAATTTTTTATCTTTAAAAAAACTTACACAAACTTACTTTGATTTGACATAAAATAATTCATCTCTTACAAAATTTATCTCACATAACAAATATGATTTCACATAAAATCTTACACGTCTTAAATCTACAACTTAATTCTTAAAAAAAAAAATTACTTCTACTTTATTTCCCAAACCACTCTCCCAAAATTCAAACAAACAACATTGTGCAAATTAAAATTATTTCATAAACCTCCACCACTCTCTCAAACACCAAACAAACAACCCTTAAGTTTTCTCTTCGTTTATGTAAGAAAAAAGAGTATTTGGAGCAAACGAAGAGAGGGAGACGAAAAGACTAATGGGTAAAACGAAGAGAGGGAGACGGAACCACCCCGTAGCCATTCCGCCATACACTTTATAGTTCTTTGCTTTTCCAAATCTCTAGATTTCAAGGGTAAATTAGTCATTCAAAACATTTTTCACTGGCATTAGGATAAGTGCTCTGGCTTTATCAACAGCCTTAATTTGGCCATTAAGCATCCTGAAGGGCAGCTAGCATCGTAAACTATCTATGTTTTGATAAATTCGGCCATTTTGTTTTTGAATTTTGCACCCTGAAATTATAGGGTTTTGGCGCTTTGCATCCTAACTTACAAAGTTTTGGCACTTTGCATCCTGAAAATATAATTTATTTGGCAATTTGCACCATAGTGTGTGTTTTAGTGAAAAATTAATTGGTAGAAGGGTAGAATAGTTATTTTTAATTTTTCTTTTCACTTTGCACCTTGACAATATAGATTTTGCACCCTTAAAATATAAAATATTGATATTTTGCACCCTAAAATTATAAAATATTAGCATTTTTCACACTGATTTAAATTTTTCGGCAATCTGCACCCTAAAAATATATTTGTATGACATTTTGCACCCTAATCACCTAATAAATTTTTCTTAAAAAGAAAAAAACTCAATTATGTCGGCGATGTAGAGATAAAATAGTCATTTCTATGCACAACAATCATAAATTTGTTATGTGTGATTGTTGTTATGAATTCTAGACATGTGTGGATGTCATTTGCCCCATCTCGTATTTTTTAGAGTAGTTTTAAAGATATATTGCATTTCAATTTAATAAGTTTTTAACTATTGAAGAGAAAAGAAGAAATTCTCACACATCTTCAACAAGCTCCATCCTTTCTTTCATGGTTTCTTTCATCCCAAAACAAAAAAGAAGTCATGAAAAAAAAATATCAGTCAAGAACATCAAATTTATTAAAATAACAAATTTGGACAAAATAATTGTAGCAACAAAATTTCAAGTCTAAAATAGATTAAACAAGAAATAATTGTACAAATTAAAATTTATTGATTTAAATAAAGTGGTTACAATCTCTATAATTCCCCTGATTCTAATCTTAAGGAAAATTAAATGTTTCTTGCACTTGATCTTGAAGAACGTTGATTTGATCTTCTCGAAAATGAATTTATGCTCGAATAACGTTAATCCAGGTGCAAATTTGCTTAATCCTGGATCAAACGTGAAATGATTTGAATTTCTTCGACGAACGTCTTGAACTTCGTCTTGGATTTCTTGAATTTGGGAGAATTTGATCTTCTTTGGATCGTCGCAGATCTCCAATAACGTTTAAATGAGGGCTTCTTAGCTTGTTCTCGAATCAAACGCCGGATTTTCCTTTGATCTTTAATGAGTTAATGAAAAAGGTTTTGAAGAACGCCTCGTAGAGAGAATTTGCTCCTTCAACTTGTGCTCCTTCAGAAATGTGTGTTTTTCTTCTAAGAGAGGACCCCTATTTATAGTGGTAGGAAGAAGAGTCCAGGTAGAATTATTCAATTTGAATGATGTAATTTGATTGGCTATCAGTAGTAGAAGACCTATATAACTCTCCTTGTAAAAGAGATATGAACTCTTTTAAATGTCTATCACTTGTAGGAGATATGCCTTCTTTTGATTGGTCCTGACACATCATCTTGTACACTTGGCATGATTTAATTGGCTCTTTTTATGAAGAGTCAAACACCTTTTTGATTGGTTTAGACATTTCAATTTGACATTTGACACTATTGTATTGGCCAATAAAATGTAGGTGGAATTTAATCAATTAACTATTTATTTTGGAATTTAATTTAGCAAAAGTCCAGAAATAGCGAATTTAATTTAATTTCCAATATGAGTTCAAATTTATTTTTCGGCATAAAATTTAAGTGTCTACAAATAGCCCCCTCGTGACTTATTTACGAAATGTTTTTGCTTTGAGTAGATAAGTCTCGACCTTTCTTCACGTCCTTCCAAAGTTTGAAAGCTACATTTCCTTTTTCTTTTAAGGAATTTGATTGAGCTTAAAATTAGCTTTCAAGCTGCCTACTAGGGGTGTTCATTAACCCGCCGAACCCGACCCGACCCAACCCGAATCCGATGGGTTATAAACTTAAAAAACTTAAAATGGGTTACAATTGACCCACCCGAAAGTCACGGGTCGGGTAACGGTTTTAATTGTTAAAAAAACCCCCTGACCCGACCCATATAGCTATTAGGTAAATTACATACTCCAGTAAAAATTTCTCTCACCCCGCTGCTTCAAGAAACTAATTAGGGCTCTTCATCTTCTCAAATCTCAAATTCATCTTCTCCATTTTCACCTGCTCAGCCCTGTTCACGCCGCCCTGCTCACGCCGCCCCGCTCGAGCTCCCGCCGCCCAGCCCGCAGCCCGAACCCAATAGGTGATTTATTTCTTCCTTGGTTAATTTCTTGAATTGTTAGGCCTTCTTGAATTGAATTGAGCAATCTTGGCGTTTAATACTTTGTTCAATCTTGGCTTCTTGAATTGAATGGAGGTACTACGATTTTCCTTGTTTTATTTGTTATGGTTTTATGTAGGGCTTTTCCTTGTTTTCTTTAATTGAATTGTTAGGCCCTGTGCACTTGTTTTTGTGTAACCCGCCACCCGCCCGCACCCGCCTCACCCGAACCGTGCGGTTGATGAAATTAAAAGTGCGGGTGAGGTTTGAAGTTTTGGCAACCCGAATGTGACGGGTCGGGTTGATTTTCTCGTCGTCACCCGCCAAAACCCGACCGCGTTCACCCCTACTGCCTACATATCCCAAAAGAAATTAAATCATCATGTAGTTCAAAATGAAGAGATTTTTTTTTTTTGGTATGACTGAACTTAGAAAATGACTAAGCTGCCTACGTATCCATAAAGGAATCAAGTCAAAACGTAGTTCAAAATGGAGGATTTTCGCTTTTTTTTTTTTTTTTTTTTTTTTTTTTTTTTTGCCGTACACATTTTATACTCATGTGGGCCAGGAGTAACATGCAGTTTAGGCTCGTGCGTCATGGAGCTTTTCGCACTTTGAAATTTGGTAGATATATTTTTTTTTTGAACTCATGTCCAGGATAAGTTGACTTGAAATTTGTAGACTTTTTCGTCTCGTCTATTGGAGGCTTTGGTTTGAAATTTGTAGAATTTTTCGTCTCATATATTGGAGGCTTTGATTTGAGACTAAATTTGAAATTTGTAGATCTTTTCATCTCATCTACTGGAGGCTTTGATTTGAGATTTGTAAACAGTTTATACTCGTTTTAAGGAGTAATGAATTTTGACTTGTAAACAATTTATACTCGTGTCAAGGAGTGATGAATTTTGACTTGTAAACAGTTTATACTCGTGTCAAGGAGTGATTAATTTTGACTTGTAAACAGTTTATACTCGTGTCAAGGAGTGATAAATTTTGACTTGTAAACAGTTTATACTCGTGTCAAGGAGTGATGAATTTTGACTTGTAAACAGTTTATACTCGTGTCAAGGAGTGACGAATTTTGACTTGTAAACAGTTTATACTCGTGTCAAGGAGTGACAAATTTTGACTTGTAAACAGTTTATACTCGTGTCAAGGAGTGACAAATTTTGACTTGTAAACAGTTTATACTCGTGTCGAGGAGTGAATCAAAAGATCTTGATTTGAAGATCTTAGATAGTTTAAGCTCGTATCTAGGAGCGTGACATTTATATCATAGATTCTTCAATTGGAGCTTCATTAAAAGATTTGCCCCCTTCTTTGGTTTCTAATTCATCTTTAACATCGTTTCCAATTGCACTCATGCTCAATTCCATATCGTATGCTCGAGTGGCCAGATCATTGAAAGTTATCGGCTTTATTCCTTGAAGAATGTAACGAAGACTCCAATGCATTCCTTGGATGCACATCTCGATGGATGAAATTTCCGACAATCGATCCTTGCAGTTGAGACTTAAATTTCTCCAACGGTTAATGTAGTCAATGACAGACTCCTCTTTCCACTGACGAGTGTTAATGAGTTCGGGGAGTCGAACTGTCCTTCGGGTGCTGTAGAAGCGATTAATAAACTCTTGCTCAAGTTGATCCCAACTATCAATGGAACACGCCTCCAGGTCAGTGTACCAATCAAATGCATTTCCTTTGAGTGATCGAACGAATTGCTTCACAAGATAATCTCCATAGGTTCCAGCGTTGTTGCATGTTTCGATGAAATGGGCCACATGTTGTTTCAGGTTGCCTTTGCCATCAAATTGTTGGAACTTTGGAGGTTGGTAGCCAATTGGCATCTTCATTCGATCAATCCTTTGAGTATAAGGTTTGGTATAAGCGAGGGATGATTTGAGGCCTCCCTCTAACTTGCAGTTGATGGTTCCCATAATAAATTCCTTTAGTTGATCTATAGGGATCATGCCATCGGATGAAATTTGAATTTCTTTAGATTTACCCTTTGAATTTGATTTTTTTATAGGCATTTCGTCTTCTTCAGATTCCTCGAATTGTTCATCCTTTATGTAGCTAGACTCAACATTTCTCTCTTTCCTTAGGAATTTTTCAATCTTCGAGTCTTGTTCTTGAGCTCGTTTGGTGAGCAATTCCATGGCCTTCGTCAATGCCGTCAATTGTTCCTCCATACTAGTCGGCTTCACTTTCAGACGAGGAGATTTTTCTGCGGATTCCCCGCTAGATGATTCTGCATCCTTGTGGAGATCATTAGAAAAGGCAGAATCCCCTTGATTCTTTTTAGTATCATCTTGATTTTCTGCCATCTTTGTGTTTGGGTCTGCCAACAATTCAGTCATTGTTCGAACCTTCTTCGGAGGGATAGATTTGATTTAGCTTTGTAAGAAAAGAGATGAGGGGTAGAGAATGTCCCACTGGGCGTGCCAGAAATTTGTAGCAACAAAATTTCAAGTCTAAAATAGATTAAACAAGAAATAATTGTACAAATTAAAATTTATTGATTTAAATAAAGTGGTTACAATCTCTATAATTCCCCTGATTCTAATCTTAAGGAAAATTAAATGTTTCTTGCACTTGATCTTGAAGAACGTTGATTTGATCTTCTCGAAAATGAATTTATGCTCGAATAACGTTAATCCAGGGGCAAATTTGCTTTATCCTGGATCAAACGTGAAATGATTTGAATTTCTTCGACGAACGTCTTGAACTTCGTCTTGGATTTCTTGAATTTGGGAGAATTTGATCTTCTTTGGATCGTCGCAGATCTCCAATAACGTTTAAATGAGGGCTTCTTAGCTTGTTCTCGAATCAAACGCCGGATTTTCCTTTGATCTTTAATGAGTTAATGAAAAAGGTTTTGAAGAACGCCTCGTAGAGAGAATTTGCTCCTTCAACTTGTGCTCCTTCAGAAATGTGTGTTTTTCTTCTAAGAGAGGACCCCTATTTATAGTGGTAGGAAGAAGAGTCCAGGTAGAATTATTCAATTTGAATGATGTAATTTGATTGGCTATCAGTAGTAGAAGACCTATATAACTCTCCTTGTAAAAGAGATATGAACTCTTTTAAATGTCTATCACTTGTAGGAGATATGCCTTCTTTTGATTGGTCCTGACACATCATCTTGTACACTTGGCATGATTTAATTGGCTCTTTTTATGAAGAGTCAAACACCTTTTTGATTGGTTTAGACATTTCAATTTGACATTTGACACTATTTTATTGGCCAATAAAATGTAGGTGGAATTTAATCAATTAACTATTTATTTTGGAATTTAATTTAGCAAAAGTCCAGAAATAGCGAATTTAATTTAATTTCCAATATGAGTTCAAATTTATTTT
Organism: Penstemon eatonii; assembly: GCA_038501285.1. Taxonomy (NCBI): domain Eukaryota; kingdom Viridiplantae; phylum Streptophyta; class Magnoliopsida; order Lamiales; family Plantaginaceae; genus Penstemon; species Penstemon eatonii. Next base: position 6,996,089 of record CM076713.1, read on the forward strand.
TCGGCATAAAATTTAAGTGTCTATAATAATAAATAAATTATTAATTTTGTTAAGATATTAAAACCTTAGTAATTTTGATGGTTAAGATTCCTAATATATCACATGTACTCATGTCCCATGAAATCTCATTTTAGGAAGATTTATGTCAAATTAAGGTGAAGTTTGGGTAGCTTTTTTTTAGATAGGAGATTATTTTTTTTAAACGAGATTTGTTAGTGAAATGTTATAAGAAGATAAATTTATTTATTTATTTATTTGGCTTTTTAGATATTTATTTTAATGGTTAAAATTTGTTGTTCATTTTAACATAGGTTTACAATAATTCTCTAATGTACATTGGTTTATCATTTTATCTGTCTTTATATATCGAGCCAAGTTTGTTCCTATTCTTTTTATAAGTGATTTGACTAATAGAAGGTCTAGATAAATCAACTATTGCAAATAAATTAAAATAGTCCATGATTTTGATTTGATTATGACTATTGAGCTACTAAAGACGACTTTTGTTATAGTAGATGTTAAAATTTAATTTTGAAACACTAGGAAACATTGATAAAATCTTTAAATCAAGCAAATATTAAAAGAGTCCATGATTTAATTTTGATTTGATTATGACTATTGAGCTACTAAAGATGACTTTTGTTATAGATGCTAAATTTTCGAAACACTGGGAAATTAACATTGATGAAATCTATGCGAATATGGAATACTAGGAATATTGATGAAATCAAGTGGTAACTTTTTAAAATCATGTATCCGAGCGAATATGAAATACAATAACATTTACTAATTTTTTTTTTTATCAAATTATTATTTAAATAATAGAATTACAAGATATAATCTCAAAGTAAAAATCATTTTAAATAAAACTCTCAATTAGATATATAATATATTTTGAAGTAGGGGAAGTTCTTAACTTATTCAAATCAATAGGGTTTCTTTTTGCTATAATGTAAATACGGTGAATTTTTTGCTAATAAAAATAGAGAAAACTGCATAGTTTGTCCAGCAACTAAGGTTTAATGGCAAAAAAGTCCTTTTAAGATTCGGGACTAGTTAGAGAAAATTGCAAAAATTGTCTGCCCAAATTTTGAGAAAAACATTTTTTTTTTCGGCGAGCTTTATTTACGAGACTATTTTTGCAATTTTTCATAAATTATAACACTAGGGGTTTGAGAGGGCTTTTCAACTAATTAGAAAAAACACGAGGATTAATTTTGCATTTTACTCATTTAAATTTGAGCCATCTTCTCCACTAAGTAATGAAATATAGCTAGATTTTTCAAATAAAGAGTTAATGTTCATTTTACCTAATTCAAAAATAACACTTTACCCCCTTGAATTTTCTTTAAAGGAGCAATTTATTGCCTTCAGTCGGAGAGTGTAACTCACTCGTCGAAATTGAAAGTGAGTATAAAAAATAAAAAATATTTTTTTTAACAAAAGGGTGCAAAGTTTAACACTTATCACAACACACACATTTATCATAATATAAGGGATAAAGTACCACATATAAGAGGAGTATTTTTTCAGTTCATATTGTTTGTAAGTTTAAAAATGTTAATGACATAGTTTGAAACTTCTATAAAATTATAAAGGTGTATAATATTCTTTTTCAAATTACATGAATATAAGTTGAACATTATACATAATTTCCATTAACTCTTCAAAAAAATTAACCGCTTTGCTTTAATTTCTTCTTCCTTTTCAAATTACATGGACGTAAGTGTAGAGGAAGGAAGTCAATCACGGCCAGTATTCTCAAAAGTCAATTTACCTACCTCCTTGTAATAAATAAAACTAGCTTATATCCCGTGCTATGCACGGTTTATACAAAATAATGGTACTTGTTTGATATAAATATTATATATGTCATCAATTTTTTTATTTTTATACATAATATAAAACACAAACTCTATTGCAACTTGTTGATTGGCTATACAGAAATATCTAAAATTCAAGTAATTCTACAATAGTGGTTCAACATAATATAAATAAAACTACTTAAATTGTCATAATCAATCCTCATTATTTTGTAATTCTAAATTATTACGATAAGATCTTAATTAATTTTCAAGACAAAAAATACAAATTAGTATTTACATTTCAATTTATACAAATATGATGAGGAAAAAAAAACAAATACACTTAAATATAAGCGCTCCTTCATACATAGTTTTTAAAAGGAACCTTCATTCATCAAACTATTTCTAAAGTTACAATGTTGTGAATGAAATCAGGTAAAACAATTGAATCAAACGTTTTTTTTTCTAAACGATAACTTTTCTATTTCATGAGCTACTTGTATTTCTTTCGAGTCGAGTATGTCATGCCGTAAAGAGTCCAAATTCAATCTAGCTTCGATATCTTCGATGATCCTCCCATAATTTCCCTAGAAACACAATCTCTCTCAATGGATGCAATCACCACGCTCAAATCACCCTCGATTGTCACTTTCCTCCAATCTTGGCCTATCGCAAAGTTCACTTACCATTAACGCTGCTTTAGCTTCAGCCGCCAAAGGTTCCAAAGGTATAAACACAAAATCTGTTGATTGTGAAAATTGATTTGACAGAAGAATTATAATTGAAAATAACATATAACATTCATATAATTAGGAGTGACAAATTAAATTCTCAAGCACCTACCATGTTAATCAGAAAGAACTAAAAGAGCCAAAAATTCAAATATTTAATACTAAGGGAATAAAATAACAAAATTTGCTGAAAAAAGGATAAGCAAAGAAAGTGCTCTCAAAGAAAAATCTTCAAATTATGAGAGGATGTAATAAATCCAAAAAGCAAACTTAAGAACATATCAAATATGATGGTATGAAAAAAATAGAACAATTAAAACAATAATAGCATGACTACATAAGAAGCTTTTTATATATGTGAAAATATAAAAGAAGAACACAAAAAGTTTATAAATTTATCATATATATATAGAGAGACGTACTATACACACACAAAATTATAAATATAACAAATAGCCATTATCTATGGACATCGAATATGAATTATTTAAAAGAAGAAAAAAATCAATAAGCACAAAATCGGGTACTTGGTGCAGCGAGACCATCGAATATGAATTGGAAACAACTTCATAGGCTCCTGTAGAAAAGATGTAGAATATACAATGTTAGATTTATAGTATGATAAATTGAACAAATAGAAAGAATAAAAGTTAACATTGGACTATTCACACTAATACTCTAAGTTTGTAGATAGGGTTCTTATATGGATTTGGCTAGGGGGAGTTGTGGGTTGGGAAAACTCTTGGAAGTTTTCCATTCATTGGATGACACGTGGAATAAAAATTACTTTCCACCGGATACACAGGTCATGAAAAAAATGTAAAGTGTCCATTTTATCCCTTCATTTTCATTTATTCCAAAGCTTCTTCCCCAATTTGTTTTCCTTCAAAACTTCTCCCCAATTTTTATTCACACATTTTATCTCCCAAAGCCGATTCTTCTCTAAAAATTTATGTTGATGAAATTGAAAACTGTTCCAGAATTTTCAGAGTATATAATTGTGAAATATGAGAATGAACTTATAAACTGGAAGTGGGGTAAAAAGTCCGATTCACACTGGAGAAATTAGGGATTTCTACAAAATTTCAAAATTACTGCTTCGAACTCTTCATCCCCAATTCATTTGTATTTCCCAGCCTTCCAATTCTCAATGAGGTCCAAGTATTACTATTCTAATCCAAAGGCTTCCTCGGAGTTCTTCCCTAATTGAGTTCTAAATCAATCTAGTTTTTTTCTTTTATTTCAATTTTAGGTCGAAGTACGCACCTTTTTGAAATTAATTGAAAGTTTGTGCGTGAGGTCGCCGGAGGAGATGGTGGCGGCGCTTGTGTTTTGTGCGACGGAGATGGTGGCTAATTTTTTGGCTAGAGTTTGCTGTGGTGGTGGCGATTTTGGAGGTTGCGAATATAGCGGCTGTGTTGGTGGTGGTTTGCGCGAGAATGGTGATGGTTGTTGGTGAAGATGGTGGCAGCGGTTGGTTGCTGTTGTGGAGGTGAAGAAGATGACCCAATATTTAATTTATTTTTTTATTTAATTTTGAGGATATTTTATTATTTAGTTTAATCTTAAAATATTGTTAATGTGAGGAATGAAAACCCAAATATTCTTAATTATGTGTTGCTTAATTTTTTTTTAGATTATTATTATATGATTTTGAGAAGAAAAAAATATTGCTCAATAAAACATCTTAAACATTTGAGCATATATAGTACTATAATTTCTATTTAGCACGTTAATAGGTTTTGTGTATTATTGAAGTACAATAAATTAAAAGGCTACATAAGTTTATGATGAATATTCTTCAAGATAAAATTTTTAGCTGTCAAATCCTATAGAAAACATTTAAATCATACGGAAAATGTATCTTTGTAAACTAAAAATATTCGGTTTAAATTAATTTAATTATTTTTGATGGAAAAAAACTATAAATTATAAATTATAAACCATAGCAGCCATTTCCAAAAAGGTAATTACACCCTAAATCAAAACAAAATGTGACCTGTTACTTTTACCTGTTTAACAAGTCATGGCTGATTTTTTTATTATATTTGATTGGCTAGGAAGTGTGAACTCTTGGGAGTTTTCCACAACTACAACTCCTCCTAGCCATGCCCTTCTTATATCAATGTTTTCAGAACCGGACCGGACAGTGAACCGGTGAGCCGACTGGTTACTGGTTTTACTGGTCGAACCGGTCGGACCGCTGGTCGGACCGGATGACGTCATAATAATATAATAAATATATTTAATTTTAAAGAATATGTAATGTGCGTAAAATTTAAACATTATCCTACCATTGATTAAAAATATAAATTTTGTTATATTATACTAAAATTAAATCATATAATATTTATCTAATTTATATCATAACGGTAATATGGTACTAATTTGTATGCTCATATAAATGATTATATTTCTTTATAAAAATTTAAAAGTGTAAGTTAAAAATACAACATACTAAGAAAATCATAAATTTTAAAATATGGTTATGTATAAAAGTCTAATATTCAAAGTCAAACTTGCATATTATATCGATTTGACTCTTTATCCTAAAAATAATATTGAAAATAAATATTTTATAGAATAAATTATTAAAATTTATTATTTGATTATTAATTTTCTTTCATAATGTGTAAAATATTTATTTGAGTTAATTATCTAATTTATAAATAAATTTGACAACAAGTTTTTATAATTTATAAATTTTAATTTATACTAAAAATTCAACAAAAGTGATGTAGCTCAAATGGTAAGGAAGTCACCTTTCACTCTAAAGGTTAGGTGTTCGAATCCCAACTTTTACAAAAAATTTTAACATTAAAAAAATAAAAAAAATAAAAGAAAAATCAAAACCGGGTTGAACCGGTCCATACCGGTTCACCGGTTCGGCGGTTTCGGACCGGTTCAACCCGTTCAAAGTGGGTTTTGGAGGAACTGGTTTTATGGGGTAAACCGGACCGGACCAGCCACCGGTTCGCGGTCCAACCGGTCGGACCGGCCGGTCCGGTCCGGTTTTAACAACATTGTCTTATATAAGTGTTTTTATGGAAGAAATGCCATGATTTATATGAACTAATAGCTAAATTTACGGAAACACTCAAGTATAATAAATTAATTTACAATCAAGGTATTAGACTTATTCTATATTAATGGCTGAATTTTAGGAATTTTTAAATTTGAAACTGAAATAATATTTTAGTTTTAATTAGTTAAGATGTAAAAATTATGACAAAAAAGGGAAACGTTATGAATTTGACAGCCAAAAACTGAAAGTTTGTTATTTTGAATTCATCATTTTTTTAGTCTAATATTGTTGTTTCCTTTTTTAACACGATTGTAGTCTGCCTAATTATGATTCCTTCTGGATGAATACTTCTTGAGACGAAATTGTAAATTCTTTCTTAATTTACGCCGGTGTAAATTAGTTATGTTAGGATTAATTAGTTATTTGGCACAGTAATTTAGTTTTGAGATTCCTTTTTGAGTTTTTGTGTAGGATTAATGTGGAGATAAAATTGATAGTAAGAGTTTACAACTCATAGAATTTTGTAGAATTAAAAAAATTCAAAAGTCTAGAAAATTAGAATTTTTGTCAAAACAACTAATTGGGGTCAACACCCACCCTTCAAATATATATATGTATTAGATAGATAACAAAATAATTCATTTTATTTTCGTAAGAGAAACAAATAGCCTCTCTTTTGATTTTTATATTTTTAAAAGGGATAAATTGTCCATTAAGCAATATCACATGAATAAAGTGCACATTTATGCATATCAAGGAGAAGTAAAATAAACAAGTATGTTGGTAATATAGGGTTAAAGTGGTCGTTTTACACATCAAAATGATGTTTTAGTCGTATAAATCGGGTATACACTGCACAACACTTCCACGAACAAGAAGGTAAATGATTCATTATTAAATATCACAAGGAGTTAATATACTTCTTTTTATATCGCAGGCGGTAAATGCCTAATAAGCATATCGCAGTGAGATAACTTGTCAAAAATCCAATTCTTAACTTGTCGTTCTCACGTATGAATAAAGAATTCATAAGTTGAAGTTTATAAATTTCAATACCCACAAGTTGGTAACAACTACATTTGAAACTTCCCTAATTACAAACAAGTAATTTGTGAAAAACCATATACATGGCGGCAGCTTATGCAGCTCTAGTCTCTCTTATACACATCCTAAGCCGTGTCCAAAATCCTCCCATGCATCATGTTTTTCTTAAAAAAATACATTCAAGTACCTTGTTTGATCAAGTTAGTTTCTTGCTTGATTTTGTTGAAGTTTATTCCCAAAAAATAAGCAATGAAATAAAAATATTAGAGAGCCAAATCGTTGATGCAGCTTATGCCGCAGAAGACATCATCGAATCCTATATAGTGGATCAAATTCATGCAAAATCAGAAGGCGAAAAAGATAGAGGGTACGCCACCTTCTAAGATCTGCAAAAAATAATACGAAAAATGAATTTGATTGAGAAAAAAGTGATGAAGTCAAATTAGTTGATGATGATGATAAGCATTTCAACGAAAAGAATTCACATTCAAGAATCGAGGCTTCTGGTACATCATCAATTGCAAAGCCTCCCGGTGGCAAGAAGAATAGTACTACGGTGGTACATATAATGAATTTAATAAAAAAAGATGCGATGAAGATCAAATTAGTTGACGATGATAAGCATTTAAACGAAAAGAATCCGAATTCTAGAATCGAGGCTCATGCTGCTAATGGTTCATCATCAATTAATAATGCAAAGGAGCCTCCTGTAGCTGGTGGCAAGAAGAAAAGTACTATGGTGGGATTTGAGGAGGACTTGGAAAAGTTAATGGAGCTGCTCAGCACATACCGATCGGATCGCTTAATAATTCCGATTATAGGTATGGGCGGGATAGGTAAGACTACCCTCGCTATAAATACTTATGACCATCCATTTGTTAAGAATCATTTTGTTATCCGGACTTGGGTAACTGTATCTTTAGAGTATAATATAAGAGAAATTATTCTAGGACTTTTACATGAAATTGAAATACAAACAAACAAAACTACTGAAAATTTAGCATCATTCACCAATAAAATGAGTGAAATGACTGATGTACAGCTAGGAGAAAACTTGCACAAATGTTTATTTGGAAGAAAATATCTCATTGTGTTAGATGATATATGGAGTTGTTCGGTCTGGGATGAGATAAATAGTTTCCTCCCTAATAACAATAACGGAAGTAGGATAATGATGACTACTAGGCTATCAACTTTGGCCCTTAGTCTTGGATCATCATTGAATAATACTTATGCAATGAAGTTTCTAGATGTTTCTAGATGAAGTTTCCAGAACTGGCTGTGGAGTATTACAATGAGGCCATTGTTTACTCCATCGCCAAAAGCATAGGTAAGCCCATTAAAATTGACCACGATACCTATTGGGCTACTAGGGGGAAATTTGCTCGTATATGTGTTGAGGTCGACATTGATAAACCTCGTCAAAAGGGGGTTAAGATCTGAGGGAACATATACCCAGTTCAGTACGAGAATTTTCCAGTCCTCTGTTATGAATGTGGACGGGTTGGACATCGAATTTCAGATTGTCCAACAAAACTAAAGGAGAAAAGTGAAAGAATGGAGGAAGACGGGATGGAGAAGACTGAGTCGAACCCGAGTCAAGCAACATCAGGGCCGAGTCGACTAGTTGAGCAAATCTGTACGGAGAAATTCGGAGATTGGATGCAAGTACAAAAAGGGAAAAAACGCAGCACCAAATCACAAATGAAGCAGGGTAAATTTTCAGCACTTGATGGACAGAGGAACAGGTTTGAGGTTCTTGCACAAAAAGGGAATTGTCAGAGCAAGGATATTGGTACAGAAGATTTGTCTGGGGTTAAGAAAAGTCAACTGAACATTAGAGACGTTGGAGGACGCGTGAGTAGGAATGATAGGGTTGAGGACACGTGCCATGAAAATACGGGCCGCTTGAGTGAAAAAACGAATGGAATGGTTTGGGCTGGATCTGATGGCCCATCTAGTTTAAAATCAAAACAAGTGGTGGCCCATTCACCCAAGTGTACTATGGTCCACCAGATTAATGAACAAGACCAGATGGACCTATCCTTTGAAAACCATATTAGTTCAATTGGAGCTGGCCTAGTAGTACAAAATAAAGGCTCTAGCACACAGAAAGCTACTCTTATTCAATCTCAGAAAACAGTAAACAACAAAGACAAAATTGATGGAGCCTCGTCTTCTCTTCACAGGGGAGGGACACATCTTTCAACAGAAAAAAATAAGGCAAACTTCTCACCACTCAAAGGTCGTGCCATACTTCAGAATGGCGACAAAAATTTCGATGAAATACAGTTTTCAAAAACCGGCGAACCCCTTGGTGGAGATTGTCTGTCGAGAGATGCTGGTGGAAGAACTTACCCATCAGATTCTGGAGTCCCTCTCCCAGAGGAAAATTAGGTATTTCCTGTCGTCCCATCATCTTTATTTGATATCGATGAAAGTCTTAGCTTGGAATTGTCAAGGTGCGGGTGGTGAGAAGTTCATTACGAACTTTCGAGAATTAATCAAAGTCCATCGACCGGATATTGTTTATCTTATGGAAACCAAGGTGTCGGAGGATAGAGCTAGAGCTATATCCAATAGGCTCGGTTTTTCGGGTGTTTGTAGAGCCCCTACAGTGGGGAGGAGTGGTGGTATTTGGATGTTGTGGCACAAAGAGGAAATCTTGGTTGATATTGTTTGTATAAACCAACAGGCTATTCATGCAATTATAGGATCGAGACTCCAAAATAGTTGGCTTTGTTCAGGAGTTTATGCCAAACCCAACCCATCGCAGCGGGAAGGGCTTTGGAGCAGTTTGGAGAATGTAGGTACGACAATCAACTTGCCTTGGTTAGTAACAGGAGATTTTAATGAAGTGCTAGATAGTTCTGAAAAAAGAGGGGGCAATACTCCAACTCTCGGAAGATGTTTACGTTTTAAGGATATGATTGACAATTGTGGCCTTATTGATTTGGGGTTCCGTGGTCCCAAGTTCACTTGGTTTAACAAAAGAGGTGGTCTGGCTCGCATACGCGAGCGTCTTGATAGGTCAATGGCCAATGTGGAGTGGCAAGATCTCTTTCCGAATGGTACTGTTCTTCACTTGCCGCGTACTCATTTGGACCACCACCCCGTTCTCACTCTTTGCGATGGTATTAATCAAGCCATTCCGAACAAACCGTTCCGATTTGAACTCGCCTGGATTACCGATCCAGAATGCAAGGAAATTGTTAAAAATGTGTGGGAAAGTTCCGATTCGATCTTGGAGGCTGTGAGCAAGATTCCAAGGACCCTACGGGAATGGAATATAAGTAATTTTGGTAATATTTTTGCAAGAAAACGGAGACTTCTTGCACGGATTAATGGGATACAAAAATGCCTCGGGATGGGTGAGAACAACTACTTGAGCTCTCTTGAGGATGAACTTATCTCGGAATTGATAGAAATAGTGTCCTGCAAGCCAGCTGTATGGTTAGCATTAATTGTAATTAATGAGGAACTATTCAATTTTGATTAATAAATGCACTTTTATTAAATGGTCAACTTTATCTTATGTAATATTTGTCTACGCATAAGGATAGAAGTCCTTAGATCACAGGGCTATGGGACAACCCGTGGACTGATCTCCAAGGCCGTGATCTAGAATATATTCAAGAGTCGTAGAATCCAATCGAGATAGGACATCGTTGGATTCGGTTAGACTCTCACTATTGTGTATACTCCGATGAACTGGAGGACGCTGGGGTCCACGAGCGTGACTGGGATAGTCGATACACATAAGTGGGTGGCTTGCTGGGATGGCAAGCGCACTGAATACCCCAATTAGGAAATAACTCACCATGGAAGCGGTAGTCGCATATCGGGGTTGAAGTTATTTCAATTTACAATAGTATACGAGGAACGATCCCTAACAACTTGAGATGATAGGGTTTATCTGGTGTGAGAACGTCTATGCTTTGATGTGAGTTCCGACTGACTGGGGATCGCCAGAAAGTCTCTGTGGACTCATGTTGGGTATAGAGGAACTCGTATGCAGATTCATATCATCAACAAAGGATCCATTGACTCGACTTGATAGGTCGAGAAATTCTCCTATGGATTTCTGTGAGAAATTAATTCTGATGAAATCCTTGGCCAAGGTAACTGACGACTTTATGTAAGTAGCTCATAAAGAACAAGTCAAAGAGAATTTATTTCGAGATCAGAGAACATAAGGTCAAGACAAAAGATAAGGGAATCCGATGAAAGACCATACCCTTAAGTCTCGACTGGGAGATTGATCGATGGAGAGATTGTGTCGTATATGGAAATTGTAAATGATAAAAAGGTTCACTGAATTAATTCACCAGTGATTGGGCTCCATGGGCTTGTGACTGGACATCGACCGTGGAGTGTGGGAGAATTCCCAAATTAGCAGGGGTGCTAATTTTGGAATGATTGATCGACAGAGTGTTCGATTAATTTAGAGTATTAATTGCTCGAGTAATTAAATAATATTTAATTACAACCCGCGGCCAATTATGTGGTGAACCTACGGGGGCATACACAATACACATGAAGCGAAAGCGAGGAAGTAGGAACGAACCAGTTGACTAGGTCGACTGGGTCAAAATCGACTGGGTCGATTAAATGGGTGGGTCGACTGGGTCGACCCATATGGAACGAAGATGGATCCAATTGGAATTGGATCAAGATTATAAATTAAATTGGAATTTAATTTATGAGTAAATTAATTAATTATGATTTAATTAATTAATGGAATAATTAATTTAATTAGACTTGGAGTTTAATTAATTAATTGGGAGATGATTTAATTAATTGGGCTATTTAATTGGAAGATTAAATAAAGCCCTGAAAGATTAATTAATATGGGCCATGAATTAATTAGAAGACTTAGTCTTCTAATTAAAGAGGGCCATGGCCCATGTAGGAGAATTAGTATCCTAATCCTAGGAGGATTAGGTTTTATGAGATATCTATAAATAAGAGACTAGGTCTCATATCTCACATACAACTCCACAAGAAAAATCAAGAAGAGCAAAATTCTCTCCCTCTCCCTCCCTGGATCGGCCGAACTCACTTCCACTTTAGGAAGAATTTTCGTATTCGATTCTTCGTTCTAAAGTTGTTCTAAAACCTAGATATTAATATACCCTATGTTCCAGTTGATTAGGATATATTAATTTTCGTGATATTGTGGTGTATCAACTCGTAGAGGCGCAACACGTGGGGCGCTAAACAAAGGTGTGGGTCAATCTTACCGAGGCAGAATTCAGAGTTCGTCTTGCTAGCCGAGGATTTGCAAGGAGACAGGTATAAACGAGAAAACTTATACTGTCGTTTAATTATATTCATATATATACAACCAGAGAATATCCTGGCAAGATTCTTTAAGAGGCCCTAGAATTTTTTTATATTCCGCTGTGCCTAGGGCTGTTTTTCTTACCGAATCCCAACAGTGGTATCAGAGCCAACTCTAGGCTTTGTATATATATGAATTTGCGAATTCTGTGTTTATTAAATCATATGTTTGATTTATGTGGCTAGTTCTTTAACTGTGCATGTTATAGGACGTATGTTTAATTAACTTGGAGTTAATGTTTAATTTAGGATTCGAAAATTTTATCATGTTGATGTTATTTTGAATTAGGATTTAATTGACTGGGTTTGTTGAATTAAATCTGTGGGTAATCGAAGAAACAAAAAAAAAAAAAAAAAAAAAATTTATTAGATCCGACTCGCGGTGGCACGCGGCGGTGCGCGGCAGCGCACCGTGGCTGGGCGGCCACCGCAAGCCGCTGCCAACGGCAGCGTGCTGGCAGCACGCTAGCCGCACACGCTGCGCGCAGCAGCAGCCTTCGGGCTGCTGTTTACGCGCTGCTGTGCGCGGCTGCTCGCTGCCGCACGCAGCCGCGTGCAGCGGCTGCTGCCGCAGGCAGCTCACGCGCCGCCTTTGTGGTCGCGCGTGGGCTGTCCTACGTGGCAGTCCGTGATTGGCCTCGTCTGGTTGATTTCTGGTTGGACTCTAATTCTGCCTATTTTGAAAGTCCTGAAAATCTTGGAGAATTTTGGAAGATTAGGAAACTTGGAGTTTTTGGATAAGGTAGTTACTTTGTTAAACTTAAACACTACCTTAATTAACTAATCTAGTCAAAATAGGATTATCTTGAGAATCTTGGAGATTTGGGAATTTTGGGAAACTTAGAGTTTTGGATAAGGTAAGAATCTTAGAGATTTAGATTACCTTAATTAACCAATTTAATCAAGATAAGAATTGTAGATTACTTAGAGCTCAAGTAAGAGCTAATTAATCTTAGAGGTTAATTGTTAATTCAAAATTAATTAACTTGGATGAATTTTTGCGAATTAAAATTAATGAAGCCGGTAAATTTACATTATTGCCCTTATGTGAATTTATGCATGTTCTTGAGTGAATATGTGGATTGGTCAATTTTGCCCTTAAGCCCTGTGTTGTTTTTTGGTTTATTTAATTTTGGGTTGTAATTAAATGGGCCTGATTGGTGCCCTTGCTTGCGCAAACAAATGTAATAGAATAGGACCATTTAAATTATGTAAGCTAGGCTTAGATTAGGCTTGGAGCCGAGAAGACCTCGTGAAGACTTGGAGATCCACATGGAGGCCCATTTACCTTGGAGGACATGGAGGCCCAATTCATTACATGGAGGCCCAATCAAGCTGGATATTACAAGAAGGCCCATGATGTATGGGTTTAAAATTGTAAGAGTTAGGACATTTAATTTTCACCCTAGACTGACCAATTGATTCATCACGTGGCTCGTGATGGATCGCATAGGATGGGCAATCGACCAATCGTATCTTGCTAGGTGATGAATGTTTACTTTTTCGCAAATTATTCTTTGATGTATGAGATGCATGCTTAGGATAGAAAACGTAAACAAGATAAGCATAATCTGATGAGACCTCGCACACTTAGAAACCTCCAATTGAACTTAAAATTCAATTAGAATATTAAATCGAAAAACGGGCGCATATGAATAGTGTCTATGGTCCGAGCCTATCCAATTACTAGGTCTTGGGCATATTGTACGAATATATCTCGATGTCTCACGAGTCGTGGGTCGAGCTATAGGAAGATAATATGTCTATTGCCTCGATGCACGAGTTTAGTGCCAAGGGAGGGGATAGCAAGGTTTTAGGCGCTGTCTCACGAGTCGTGGGGCGTCTAGGATTGAACTATTTCCCTCCACGAGTATTGGACATGATTTAACGCTAGTAAATATGGATGTCTCACGAGTCGTGGGTCCATATCGAAAACCGAGGCTAAATGAACTTAAGGGTTAGCTGCGATGGTTAACCGTCGACGTATTCGACCACCAAGTGGATCAAATAGTATGGCCAACGAGTCGTGGGTACTAGGAGATTGCATTTGGGCCTTAAGCCCGCTAGGATATTTTAAATTCCCGAAACTTATGTGGGGGCATAAGATTTTGATTAAAATAGTGGGAGTAATTTGCAAATAAAATCCATGTTTGTGAATTGTGCATTTTAAGTTAATCTTTCGCGTATTTATTTCTTCTATCGTCGTTTTATAGATATGATGTCAAAAGAGCTTAGAGCACTTAGAGATTTATCCATCTCATCACTTGAACGTAATATTTTAACTGGACCCAACTTGCATTTCTGGACGCATCATTTGAATGGATTATTTGAAGCTGAAAACATATCCTATGTTTTGTCTGTGCCACCACCCATTACTATTTCACATGACGTTCCTGATGAGCTCCGTAAAAGCATCACCAAATGGAAACTGGATGATGGCTTAGCTCGTGAATACATGTTGGAATATATGTCACTTGATCTGCGTTTGCAACATGAGCATATGGCATCCGCAAAGGAGATTCTCTCAAATCTCAAATTCCTTTATGGGATTAGAGATGGTCGTCGCAGATTCGCGATCACGAGGGAACTCTTGCAAGCAAGAAAGAGAAGGGAAACTCCTGTCGGAATCCACGTACTCAAGATGATTCGACTTCTTTCTGAACTCGATGATATGGGTGTCGTGATGGACAATGATTTCCGAGTAGATCTCATTCTACAATCTCTTCCAAGATCATATGACAGATTTATCGCGGACTTGAATCTCCAGAGGCGAGAGATTACTGTACATGTCCTGCGACAAATGCTCGAGGAACACGAAGCTTCTTTTGGAAAGAAAGCGAGGGTTGGCGAAAGGACTGGGCGGCGTTCAAAACCAAAGCAAATGGAAACCAGAGCTCCTTACTGCACAAGGTCAAGGGAAAGGATTAAATTCGAACCTATGGAGAGTTCGAACAAGTATATTCCTTGTTGAAGTTAATTTTACAATTAACTGTGCATTTTTGGTGTTAGACACTGACTGGAGTTCTCATCCTTGTAGGTGATGGGAGCATTAAGGAAACTGGAGCCTGAGGATTGGATCCTTGAATAAAGGCAATGGAGCTGGAGCTGCTACCAAGGCCGTAGGCAAAAGTAGATTTAGGTGGTTTGATAAAGTCATTAGGAAACTTTCATTTATGTACCTAGTTTTTTAATGAAAAACCTTTTTATTCATGTTAATGAATAATGTTGATTTTAAATAAAAGCTCCTGTTTTTGTTTTTCATTTGGTACATTAAATTATTGACTTTACATTATAAAACCACCTAAGTTAGTCATGCACGTACAACAAAACAAAAGGAAACAAGATAATGAAATATCTGCCCAATTATGGCACGCTAGACTTGGACATATATCTAAGTCAAGGATTCAAAAGTTAGCATCATCTGGCGCGATTGAAATCAATCGCATTAATGAAATGCCAACATGTGAACCATGTTTAAAGGGTAAAATGGCTAAGTTGCCGTTTAAGGGAAACCCTGAGCGAGCCAAGCAAACATTGGACTTAATACATACTGACGTATGTGGACCACTAAGAAAAAGCGCCCGAGGTGGCTATGACTACTTCATCACTTTCACTGACGACTTTAATCATTATGGATATGTGTTCTTGTTGAAACACAAGTCTGAAGCCTTTGAGCGATTCAAAGAATTCAAGATGGAAGTAGAGAATCAACTTGGTCATACGATAAAAGGCTCTTCGTTCTGACCGAGGTGGAGAATTTCTTAGTAACGAATTTCTGAATTATCTTGTAGAGCATGGAATACTATCGCAGTGGACTCCTCCTGCAACACCCCAGTTAAATGGAGTAGCAGAGAGAAGGAATCAAACCTTGATGGACATGGTTCGATCCATGATGAGTGCCACTGACTTACCTCCTTCATTTTGGGGACATGCCCTCCTCACGGCAACGAAGATACTGAATATGGTACATTCGAAATCCGTAGAAAAGACACCATACGAACTATGGTTTGGCAAGGCACCCTCATACGCATTCATGCGCATATGGGGATCTCCCGCTTACGTTAAAAAGCTAGTGGGAGATAAATTGGAAACTAAATCCACTTTGTGCAAATTTGTGGGGTATCCGGAAAACTCAATAGGATACGAGTTCTACGATCCTACAAGACAAACAACGTTTGTCTCGAGGAACGCTCACTTCTTGGAGAAGGATTTCTTGGTGGACAAGAAAGAAAATAACGTAGAACTAGATGAGGTCACTGAAACTGAAAAGACCTTAGAGGTCGATCGAGCTGACCCGTCACCACAGGCAGTGGGAGAACAAGAGCATGAAGGTGCACCAGAAAGTACACCGATACTTCGTAGGTCAGAAAGACAACGTAGAGAACCCGAGAGGTACTACGGTCTGCTGCATGAGACTGGACAGTCTCTAACCGACCCAAGGACTTACGAAGAGGCTATGCTAGACATAGACTCGGGAAAGTGGCGCGAAGCCATGAAATCCGAACTGGACTCCATGCACTCTAACAAGGTCTGGGCCTTGGTAGATCCACCAGTGGGAGTTGCTCTCGTGGGTTGCAAGTGGATCTATAAGCGAAAGCTTGGAGTGAACGGAAAGGTGATTACCTACAAGGCGCGACTAGTGGCAAAAGGATACACTCAAAGACCAGGTATCGACTTTGAGGAGACCTTCTCGCCCGTCGCAATGCCCAAATCCATTCGGATCTTGCTGGCCATAGCTGCGTGGTATAACTACGAGATATGGCAGATGGATGTAAAGACTGCCTTTCTCAATGGAGACATTGATAAGGAGATCTACATGGAGCAACCAAAAGGATATGCATCCAAAGGAGATGAACACAAGGTGTGCAAACTCCAGAGGTCCATTTATGGACTGAAGCAAGCTTCCCGAAGTTGGAACATTCGTTTTGATGAGACAATCCAAACTTTTGGATTCATCAAGAACATGTTCGAACCTTGCGTGTACAAGAAGATCAGTGGGAGTACAGTTGAATTTTTGGTGCTTTACGTTGACGACATTCTTCTCATTGGAAACAATGTAAAAGCATTGTCTGAAACTAAAGCATGGTTGTCTACACAATTCTCAATGAAGGATATGGGAGAAGCATCCTTTGTACTAGGTATAAGGATCTACCGAGATAGATCAAAAGGACTGCTGGGCCTCTCCCAATCCCAGTACATAAACAAAATCTTGAAAAGATTTAGTATGGAAGAATCCAAGAGAGGATTGCTTCCAATGAGACATGGAATTGCACTCTCCAAGTCTATGGCCCCAAAGACGCCAGAGGAGAGAAGCAATATGTCTCGAGTACCGTATGCATCCGCGATAGGAAGCATAATGTATGGTATGCTGTGTACGAGACCAGACGTAGCGTACGCTCTAAGCGTTACAAGTCGCTACCAGTCTGACCCAGGTGAGCAGCACTGGATAGCCGTAAAGGCAATTCTGAAGTACCTGAGAAGGACTAAGGAATTGTTCTTGGTATACGGTGGAGGAGAATTGAAATTGGAAGGCTATACAGACTCAAGCTTCCAATGTGATGTAGACGACTTCAAGTCGACATCAGGATATGTTTTCTGCCTCAATGGTGGTGCGGTTAGCTGGAAGAGCTCCAAGCAGGAAACAACCGCGGATTCAACCACTGAAGCAGAATACATTGCCGCGAGTGACGCAGCAAAGGAAGGTGTTTGGATGAGGAACTTCATCCAGGAACTGGATGTGATACCTAGCATTGCTGAGCCCATTACTATCTTCTGCGATAATAATGGGGCAATAGCGCAAGCAAAGGAGCCGAGATCTAATCAGAAATCCAAGCACGTACAGAGACGATACCATGTGATAAGAGATATCATTGGTAGAGGAGACATTAAGATGGAACGTGTCGACTCAGAAGATAATACGGCGGACCCACTAACGAAGCCTCTGCCTCAAAAGGCATTTGAGAAACATCTGCATAAGATGGGACTCAAAAACATAAAAGACTGGCTTTAGGACAAGTGGGAGATTGAAAGAAATAGTGTCCTGCAAGCCAGCTGTATGGTTAGCATTAATTGTAATTAATGAGGAACTATTCAATTTTGATTAATAAATGCACTTTTATTAAATGGTCAACTTTATCTTATGTAATATTTGTCTACGCATAAGGATAGAAGTCCTTAGATCACAGAGCTATGGGACAACCCGTGGACTGATCTCCAAGGCCGTGATCTAGAATATATTCAAGAGTCGTAGAATCCAATCGAGATAGGACATCGTTGGATTCGGTTAGACTCTCACTATTGTGTATACTCCGATGAACTGGAGGACGCTGGGGTCCACGAGCGTGACTGGGATAGTCGATACACATAAGTGGGTGGCTTGCTGGGATGGCAAGCGCACTGAATACCCCAATTAGGAAATAACTCACCATGGAAGCGGTAGTCGCATATCGGGGTTGAAGTTATTTCAATTTACAATAGTATACGAGGAACGATCCCTAACAACTTGAGATGATAGGGTTTATCTGGTGCGAGAACGTCTATGCTTTGATGTGAGTTCCGACTGACTGGGGATCGCCAGAAAGTCTCTGTGGACTCATGTTGGGTATAGAGGAACTCGTATGCAGATTCATATCATCAACAAAGGATCCATTGACTCGACTTGATAGGTCGAGAAATTCTCCTATGGATTTCTGTGAGAAATTAATTCTGATGAAATCCTTGGCCAAGGTAACTGACGACTTTATGTAAGTAGCTCATAAAGAACAAGTCAAAGAGAATTTATTTCGAGATCAGAGAACATAAGGTCAAGACAAAAGATAAGGGAATCCGATGAAAGACCATACCCTTAAGTCTCGACTGGGAGATTGATCGATGGAGAGATTGTGTCGTATATGGAAATTGTAAATGATAAAAAGGTTCACTGAATTAATTCACCAGTGATTGGGCTCCATGGGCTTGTGACTGGACATCGACCGTGGAGTGTGGGAGAATTCCCAAATTAGCAGGGGTGCTAATTTTGGAATGATTGATCGACAGAGTGTTCGATTAATTTAGAGTATTAATTGCTCGAGTAATTAAATAATATTTAATTACAACCCGCAGCCAATTATGTGGTGAACCTACGGGGGCATACACAATACACATGAAGCGAAAGCGAGGAAGTAGGAACGAACCAGTTGACTGGGTCGACTGGGTCAAAATCGACTGGGTCAAAATCGACTGGGTCGATTAAATGGGTGGGTCGACTGGGTCGACCCATATGGAACGAAGATGGATCCAATTGGAATTGGATCAAGATTATAAATTAAATTGGAATTTAATTTATGAGTAAATTAATTAATTATGATTTAATTAATTAATGGAATAATTAATTTAATTAGACTTGGAGTTTAATTAATTAATTGGGAGATGATTTAATTAATTGGGCTATTTAATTGGAAGATTAAATAAAGCCCTGAAAGATTAATTAATATGGGCCATGAATTAATTAGAAGACTTAGTCTTCTAATTAAAGAGGGCCATGGCCCATGTAGGAGAATTAGTATCCTAATCCTAGGAGGATTATGTTTTATGAGATATCTATAAATAAGAGACTAGGTCTCATATCTCACATACAACTCCACAAGAAAAATCAAGAAGAGCAAAATTCTCTCCCTCTCACTCCCTGGATCGGCCGAACTCACTTCCACTTTAGGAAGAATTTTCGTCTTCGATTCTTCGTTCTAAAGTTGTTCTAAAACCTAGATATTAATATACCCTATGTTCCAGTTGATTAGGATATCTTAATTTTCGTGATATTGTGGTGTATCAACTCGTAGAGGCGCAACACGTGGGGCGCTAAACAAAGGTGTGGGTCGATCTTACCGAGGCAGAATTCAGAGTTCGTCTTGCTAGCCGAGGATTTGCAAGGAGACAGGTATAAACGAGAAAACTTATACTGTCGTTTAATTATATTCATATATATACAACCAGAGAATATCCTGGCAAGATTCTTTAAGAGGCCCTAGAATTTTTTTATATTCCGCTGTGCCTAGGGCTGTTTTTCTTACCGAATCCCAACAGGAATACAATGAAGTCTTGGCTCAAGAGGAGCTCCTTTGGTTCCAGAAATCGCGGGTAATGTGGTTGGAATTTGGAGATAAGAATACCAAATTCTACCATATGACCACATTATGTCGGCGTAGAAAAAACAAAATTTCAGCTCTTAAGATTGAGGGAGCTTGGGAAACTGATGTAGTTATTCTAAAAAATCATGTGTTTGAGTTTTTCTCGGGATTATTCAGACAGGAGGAGTGTAGGGGTAATATGTCGCTGCCTATGAGCCCACTTCAAAAAAGAATTTTGGTCAGGGAGGCTAATCAGCTACTAAGTCCAGTTCATGTGTCGAAAGTGAAACGTATTGTCTTTAGCCTTGACCCCTATAAGGCACCGGGCCCAGATGGGCTGCAAGCTTTCTTCTACCAAACTTATTGGGATTCGGTGGGAGAGTCTGTGTACAATTTGGTGGAGATAGCCTTCTTGGAGGGTTGTTTTAATGAAGGCCTTGGAGAATCCTTTATTTGTCTTATCCCTAAAGAGAATCACCCGGAATCCATAACTAAGTTCCGCCCCATCGCTTTATGTAATGTGTTTTATAAAGTTATTACGAAGACAATTGCCGATAGATTGAAACCTCTCATGCCTAAGTTGGTGAGTCCTTTGCAAAGTAGCTTCATACCGGGTCGGGGCACTCACGACAATATCTTGATGATTCAAGAGTTGCTTCATAGTCTTCGAAAAAGGAAAAAAAATAAAATTGGGAGTATGGTGATCAAGCTTGACTTAGAAAAAGCCTATGATCGTATTAGTTGGAGCTTTTTGGAACAAACTCTACATTTTTTTGGGATTTCGGAAAAACTTGCTTCCTTAATCCTTTATTGTGTGAAATGTGCTAAGCCGAGGATTCTATGGAATGGGGAACCTTTGGAAGCGATTCAACCAAATTGTGGTCTTCGACAGGGAGACCCCTTATCCCCGTATCTTTTCGTTTTATGTGTGGAAAGACTTTCCTATATGATTGGGGAGGCTGTGATGAAAAGAAAGTGGTGTCCGTTGAAGCCGTGTCAGGGGGGCCCGAGTATCTCTCATATTTTCTTCGCGGATGATTTGTTGCTTCTGGCTAAGGCCACACCTAAAACTGCGCGCTGCATTAGAAAGATCTTAGATGATTTTTGTATCTCATCCAGATTGAAAGTCAGCTATCACAAGTCAAAGGTCTTCTTTGCTAAGCAGGGGGAGCGAAGAGTTCAAAGGGAAATTTCTTCAATTTTGAATATCGGTCGGACTAGTAATTTGGGAAGATATCTCGGGGCTCCTATAGTTCACGGGAGGGTTTCCCCCGGAATTTTCGGGGAAATTGTCGATAGGGTGGCGAGTAGGCTTACGGCTTGGAAGGCTAAACTTCTATCCCTTGCGGGTTGAGCGACACTTATTCAATCTGTTACCTCAGCTATCCCAAATCATGTGATGCAAACCGCTTGGCTTCCTAGTTCCACGTGTAATCAGCTCGACAAATTGAACCGTAATTTTCTTTGGTCTTCGGATGTTACCCAAAGAAAACTCCACCTCGTCGGGTGGCATAAGGTGACAAGGAGCAAAAAATGTGGTGGTCTCGGAATTAGACAAGCGCGGAGAACTAACATATCTCTACTTGCTAAAGTAGGGTGGAAAACTATGAATGGGGAAAATGCAATTTGGGGTGATACTTTCCGCAGAAAATATCTTAAGAGCAACAACATCTTGAACTACATAATTAAAGGGGGCGATTCTTCTACATGGAAAGGGGTGGTCCGAAGCATGAAAGCTGTGGAGTCTTGTGTTCAATGGAGACTAGGTGATGGCAAAAATATTTCCTTGTGGATGGACAAGTGGCTTGGTAAGGAGCCTCTAATCGAGAGAATGGCTGGTTGTATTCAAGATGAAGACATAGATTTGAAGGTCTCTGATATCATTGATATAAATGGTTCTTGGAATGATAGTAAGTTGAAGACAAGGATTCCAAGTAATATTTGGAATGAAATCACAAGCACCCTGATCCCTATCAATAGATGCCTAATGGATAAACAAATTTGGAGTGGAACAACGAATGGTTTGTTTACATGCAAGTCTGCGTATGTGGCAATTGAGGAGAGAAATGACTTGGGTCAGAGCTCCGAAAACACCAATTGGAGTTGGGTATGGAAGTTTAAGTGCTCGGCCAGAATCAGATTGTTTATATGGACTTGTCTACACAACAGTATTGCCACGAATGTCTTAAGGTATGAACGTAAACTCACGACCTCGAACTTATGTCTCCTTTGTAATTGCCATGCCGAGTCTATTGTTCATGCTCTTAGGGACTGCCCAGCGGCTAAGGAGGTGTGGGAATCTGCCATCACTCCAACTCAATACCTTAAGTTTTCTCTTATCCCCCCTGAGGTGTGGATAAAAAACAACATCATGAAAGAAAAGTTTGATAATGTTTTAACTCCCAACAGCACCTGGAGTGTTGTTTTTGTTGCTATCTTATGGTCGGTTTGGAAAGCAAGGAATAAGTTTGTTTTCCAGAATGTAAAGGAACCCACACGGGTTACACTCTTCTATGCTAAACAATTGGCGGAAGATCTATCGAGGATGGGTAAGCACAAGGAAGCTAAGAAACCGAGGATCAATGAAACCATCAAATGGATGAAACCGGGAGTTGGGTGGCATAAAATTAACACTGACGGGAGTGTTTTCAAGACAATTCGCAGCGCTGCAGCCGGTGGTCTCATTCGCAATGAAAAGGGGGATTGGATTTTTGGATTTTCTCACAAACTGGGAGATGCTTCAATTACCGCTGCCGAACTTATTGCTGCTAGGGATGGGCTGAAATTGGCATGGGACCGCCGTATTAGACGTGTTATCCTAGAAGTTGACTCAGAGGTCGTGGTTTCTCTAATACGAGATGCAGATATGGAGACTCACCCATTGGGATGTATCATCAGAGATTGCAGGGAGCTACTTGGAATGTCATGGGAGAGTTTAATTACTCATACTAAGAGAAATGGAAATGGATGTGCTGACATACTTGCAAAGGAGGGACATGAGATCCAAGAGCCCTTCACTGTCTGGGATGAACCCATTGCTGATGTTATGCCTCTTCTCTTGGAGGAAGGATTGTAGTCTTTTTAGTTTCTTTCCTTTGTATCAAAAAAAAAAAAAAAAAAAAAGAAGTTTCTAGATGATGCTAAAAGTTGGAATTTACTCTCTGAAAAGGTTTTTGGCTGACAAGAAGTTTGCCCTCCCGAACTTGAGAAATTTGGCAGGATAATTGCCAAAAATTGTGGGGGACTTTGGCAATTGTTGTGATTGGTGGGCTCCTCAAAGTGTCTAATAAGACAGAAGAATATTGGGAGAACGTTGCTGAGAATGTGAACTCTATAGTTAATACTGAAAATGATGAGAATTGCTTGAAAATGTTATCTTTGAGTTATAATGAATTGCCTATTCATTTGAAACCAATATTTCTTTACATGGCAACTTTCCCAGAGGATACTGAAATTCGGGTCTCCAAACTCATCAAGTTGTGGATTTCAGAGGGATTCTTAAAACCGACAATTAATGATAAAACTTTGGAAGAGGTCGCGTTGGAGTATTTGAAAGATCTTTTTGATAGAAATCTCATTATGGTATGAAAGCGAGGTTCTACTGGTAATATAAAAACTTGTCATATCCATGACTTGTTAAGAGATCTTTGCTTGAGAGAATCACAAAATGAAAGATTTCTCTGCGTAACAAAGATGTATGAGCTCAATAGTATTACAGAAAGCATAAAAGTTGAGCGCCGTCTTTGTGTTCATCAAAGTACAAGGGAAAAGAAATATCGCCCTCAAGTTCTTCATGCCTGGCGATCAATGTCATTTGCTCGTACTTTGGTTTGCAAATTTGAAGGAATTTCACCGAGGGTTGTTTTTTGTTTTAGCTTGTTACGGGTGTTCGATGTGGTTGATCACTTTTCCTTCGAAGATATCACACGCAGGGCCGGTCCTGAGTTTTTTGTGGCCCTAAGCCAACTCTAAAATTGTGGCCCTTAAGTTTTCATGTGCAATTAAATTGTGTTAATAACTAATATAATTTTTTGTAAAAATAAAACTATTAATTAGAAAAATAAGAAACAATAATAATGTGAATAAAATATAATATCGATTTGTAAAAAATATCGGTAATATGAGACACACTTCTATTTAATAAGAAAATGATAACATATATAAACACATAAAATCTTAGTAAAATATTACTTAAATATTCTTCTACTAGCATTTTTTATAGCATAATCACTAATTAAACTTGCATAACAAATATTTTTCAATCAACAATATGACTAACCGATTCGATTTATTTTGTGACAATGGTTTATCAGAAGTAAGACTTAATCAACTATAGCTTCAAAATATTATCTCTACAACTGCAACTGTAATGAGAATACTTAACAATATTCTATAAGCAATCCATCTATTTGAGAAATCAATATTATATAGTTTGCAAATAATTCAAGTTTTTTAGTTCTTTTGGTAAAATATATCTTAAGACTCTCAACTCAAATAATTAACTCAATCTCATCTATATCATAAGTTTCATTCAAATAATATTCAAAGTTTGAAACAATAAATACTTAAAAGCCATCGTCAATAAATTTTAACATTATCAAGTCGATTTTTTTTTTTTATATATATTAATATGGATCTCTTGGTCACATGACTCACAACTCCAAAATTTTAAAATTGCAATACAAAGATTCATTTTCTTACTTTTTGATTTAGACAATGTCTATCTTAATTAATGGGGTTTATTTAATTGTCAATATGTTGGGCCTGATTTTTTTAGCTATGCATTTGGACTTTCCATATTAGAATTTTAGCTCCACATACAAAAATAACAAAAATTAAAGACAATTTGAAGATGCAAGGATTCAAACACTGACCTCACACACACTCATCAAGAGGTTTACCATCTATGCCACAAGGAATCTTTGTATAATTACTACATACGTACATATAAATATATATAAATATATATTAAAATATTTCGTAATTGGAGGCCCTCGTTCATCGGTGGCCCTAAGCGACCGCATGTGCGGCTTACGCTCAGGGCCGGCCCTGATCACACGGGTAGTTAATTCACGATACCTTGCATTTTCAATTGATTATTGGAAACCACCAAGGCATTTTTCTTCAATATTCCGACTTTGGAATCTAGAAACCTTAATAGTTGGTAAGACCAAGAAAGAGCAAGTCACTCTTCCTTCTGAAATATGTTGGAATTATTTTCAAAATAACTACCAATAATTAATTTCAAATTTGAATTTAAATTGGAAAGTTGTGACTTTTAAATTATGGCTCCAAATTCAAACAATTGTGTCTATCCTGAATAGACATAAATATATCTATAAAAGACAAGTATAATTCTGAATTTACATACAACTTTTTCTCTTCTTCTCCAAGTTACTTATAAATATTTTACTGCAGAAAAATATCTTATAAGTTAGATAATTTTGTCAATTCTGTGTGTGCCCTGTGGTTTATTTCTGTGAGTACAAAACAGAATTAAACATTGAGTTTCATTGTATCCTAAAGGCTAATCGCAAATCCCTATTGTATACCGTGTGGTGGGGGCGAAATAAGTCTTAAGGAAAGTGGCATTGCAACACGCCTTGATTCCATTACTGCAGTCCGCTATTAATTTCCTACACAAATTCTAACAATCTTAAGACTTATTTATTGTTACTGCATTAATGGCATCCATCAAAGAGATGTCTACAAACATTGTGAAACTCGAACGTTTTGAAGGAGGAAAATTCAACCGCTGGCAAAAGAAAATGCATTTCCTACTTGCAACTCTAAAAGTTGTCTACGTGCTCACTCAACAAAAGCCTACAGAAACCGATGATGAAACTGTTGCTGAAACTCGTGCAAGGCAAAAGTGGGAAAATGATGACTATATTTGTAGAGGCCATATTTTGAACGGGATGTCTGATGCCTTGTTCGATGCTTATCAAAACGTGCCTACTGCAAAGGAACTTTGGGACAAATTGGAGGCAAGATACATGTCCGAAGATGCAAGTAGCAGAAAATTTCTAGTTAGTCGTTTTAATAACTACAAAATGGTTGATGGTCGTTCTGTCATGGATCAATGGCATGAAATTGATCAAATTTTATCAAGTTATGAACAATATAAATTAAAAATGGATGATACCATTGTTGTGTCCTCTATAATTGACAAACTCCCACCATCATGGAAAGATGTTAAGAAAACTCTTAAACATAAGAAAGAGGAGATGACCCTTGAAGATCTTGGAAACCATCTTCGTGTTGAGGAAGATTTTCGGAATCAAGAAGAGACTTCTAAGTCCTTTGAGATTGCTGAAAAGAATTCTGAAGTCTCCAAAATCCATGTGGTTGAAGGGGGAGAATCAAACAAACCACCAAATAACAACTCTAAGAAGAAAGACAAGCAACAATAATCTATGAAACCAAATGGCCAGAATTTCAAGAAAAAGAAAAAGAAGGGTCCTTGCTTCCATTGTGGAAAACTTGGCCACATAAAGGCGGAATGCCGTCATCTGAAAAAGAATCAAAATGCTCCAGCCCCTAACAATAATTTTGTGGCTATGATTTCTGAAGTGAATCTAGTACAAGATGATGGAGCATGGTGGATAGATTCTGGTGCAACCAAACATGTTTGCAAGGACAAGAGCCTTTTCAAAAGCCTTGAACCTGTCAATGATGGAAGTGTTATGTTCATGGGAAACTCGGCTACTGCTGAAATAAAGGGCAAAGGGATTGTTCATCTTGAATTTACTTCTGGAAAAATGCTTGTACTTAAAGATGTTTATTATGTTCCTGAAGTTAGGAAAAATCTTGTATCTGGTGGATTGCTTAATAAGTATGGCTTCAAACTAGTTTTTGAGGCTGATAACTTTGTACTCTCCAAGGGTGGTGCCTTTGTAGGAAAAGGCTATATGTATGAGGGCATGTTTAAACTCAACATTATTGATAATATTAATAAAGTCATTTCTACTTATATCGTTGAGTCTACTTCTTGTTTATGGCATAGTCGTTTAGGACATGTTAATTATAGAAGATTGCATGATATGGTTAAATTAGAATTAATTCCTGAAATTGATAATAATCATGATAAATGCAGAACTTGTATGCTTACAAAAATAACTAGAATTCCTTTTCCTAAAGTTGATAGATGTTCTAAGTTACTTGACTTAATTCATAGTGATTTATGTGATTTACATAGTACTCCAACTATAGGTGGAAAGAAATATTATGCTACATTTATAGATGACTATTCTAGATTTTGTTATGTTTACTTATTACATTCAAAAGATCAAGTTATGGATAAATTTGAAATTTATAAAACTGAAGTAGAATTGCAATGTGAATTATCTATTAAATGTTTAAGAAGTGATAGAGGGGGTGAATACTATAATCCTAAGTATTTCGAGTCTACTGGTATAATTCACCAAGTTACTGCACCATATACACCACAACAAAATGGTATAGCAGAACGTAAAAATAGAGTATTAACTGAAATGGTAAATGCAATGCTTTCTAATTCGGGATTGTCAAAAGGATTTTGGGGTGAAGCTCTATTAACAGCTTGTTATATACTAAATAGAGTTCCAAATAAAAAGAGTAAAACTACTCCATATGAACTTTGGAATAAAAGAAAACCAAACCTTAATTACTTAAGAGTTTGGGGCTGTAGAGCCATTGTAAGGGTACCTGAACCTAAAAAGAGAAAATTGGGCGAAAAAGGAATTGAATGTATATTTATAGGCTATGCTGAACATAGCAAAGCATATCGTTTCATGGTTAGAGAGAAAAATGATTCATATTCTCTAAATACAGTAATTGAATCAAGAGATGCTATCTTTGATGAAACGAGGTTTAATTCAATTACTAGACCCAAAGATCATGTTATTAACAATGAAAGTATTCCAAAGAATGACAATGTAATAAATGACAAAGAAGAAGTCATTGAACAAAGGAAAAGCAAAAGAGTTAGAAAAGAAAAGACTTATGGTCCTGACTTCTTTATGTTTTTGGTAGAAGGAACAAGAGAAAATATAAATACGCATTTACCATATTGCTTCAATTTAGAAGGTGATCCTCTAACATATACAGAAGCAGTAAAGTCACAAGACTCTGCATTTTGGAAAGAAGCAATACAAGATGAAATGGACTCTATAATGGGTAATAAAACTTGGAAATTAGTAGACCTCCCTCTTGGTTCCAAGCCAATAGGTTGTAAGTGGATTTTCAAAAAGAAAATGAAAGTAGATGGAACTATAGATAAGTTTAAGGCAAGGTTAGTAGCAAAAGGCTTTAAACAAAAGGAAGGTATCGATTATTTTGATACTTATGCCCCTGTGGCAAGAATTGCTACTATTAGATTATTAATTGCACTTGCATCAATTCATAATCTAGTAATACACCAAATGGATGTAAAAACAACATTTTTAAATGGTGTTTTAGATGAAGAAGTCTATATGGAACAACCCGAAGGGTTTATAGTTCCTGGACAAGAAAAGAAGGTATGTAAACTTATTAAATCATTATATGGTTTGAAACAAGCTCCAAAACAATGGCACCAAAAATTTGATGAGGTTGTGTTATCTAATGATTTTAAAATTAACGAGTCAGACAAATGTGTCTATAGTAAATTCATAAATGGTAAAGGTGTCATGATATGTTTATACGTAGATGACATGTTAATATTTGGTACTGACTTGGAACAAGTAGAAAACACCAAGAAATTCTTGTCAAATAATTTTGACATGAAAGATATGGGTGTGGCTGATGTTATTCTTGGAATAAGAATAATAAGAGATGGTGATAATATAACTTTAACCCAATCTCATTATATTGAAAAAGTACTCAAAAAGTTCGGTAAATCCGAATGTGTACCGGTATCTACACCTTTTGATCCAAGTGTAAAATTAGTACCTAATAAAGAAAAACCAATAGCACAACTAGAATATGCAAGAGTTATTGGGTGCTTAATGTACGCTATGACAAGTACAAGACCGGACATTGCTTTTGCTGTTGGAAAACTAAGTAGATATACAAGCAATCCGAGTAAATTGCATTGGAATGCAGTTTATAGAGTATTGAAATACTTAAAGAAAACAATGAACTTTGGTATTTGTTATTCAGGTTATCCTTCAGTTTTGGAAGGATATTCCGATGCAAGTTGGATTACAGATAGAGTAGATCATGCATCTACAAGTGGATGGATTTTTATGCTCGGTGGTGGTGTTATTTCTTGGGGTTCCAAGAAACAAACATGTATAACTGATTCTACTATGGCTGCTGAATTTATTGCATTAGCTTCAGCAAGTAAAGAAGCAGAATGGTTAAGAGACTTACTCTATAACATTCCTTTGTGGCCAAAACCAATGTCACCAATATCTATTCACTGTGATAGTCAAGCTACTTTGTCAAAGGCATATAGTCATGTATATAATGGCAAGTCTAGACACATTGGGGTTAGACATAGTTATGTGAGACAACTCATCACTGATGGAGTAATCACAATTGATTTTGTACGATCAAGTCAAAATCTGGCGGATCCCTTAACAAAAGGCCTCACTAGGGATCTAGTCTTTAAGACATCAAAGGGGATGGGACTAAAGCCTACAAACTAAAATCATTAGTGGTGTAAGCTCAACTCAACACTAGTTGCTACTTCAAGTCTTGAGTTCAATGAAACATATTACATCATATAAATGGTTGGAAGTACTAAAATTTATCATCCCAAGGTAAAAGTGCTTAGTACCCGTAAGTTAAAGGAAGGGTGAACATATGGTTCTTAATAGACTCAATATAAAGTACTATAAATACGGGGGTACTAATTAAAGGTCTACCTATATGAGCGAGAAGTGTAGCCGCTTCTAGGAGTTAAAAGGCTTAACTCTGACAACACTCATGAAAGGATACGAACACAAGGCTATATTCGTGTTAACTAAAGTGGCATATATTGGAACTTGGAATTTATGTGTGATATGTACCTAACCAGTCAAAAAGGAATAGTTGGTTCAAAGCTAGTCTACCATACATTTCTGATTGGCAGCAAAACATTTCACTAAGTGACTGTTCAAATCGAAACGATACATTCATTTATGCATACATTCCACAAAATTATCAAAATTTAGAGATTTTGAAAATGGTTGGGGATTGTTGGAATTATTTTCAAAATAACTACCAATAATTAATTTCAAATTTGAATTTAAATTGGAAAGTTGTGACTTTTAAATTATGGCTCCAAATTCAAACAATTGTGTCTATCCTAAATAGACACAAATATATCTATAAAAGACAAGTATAATTCTGAATTTACATACAACTTTTTCTCTTCTTCTCCAAGTTACTTATAAATATTTTACTGCAGAAAAATATCTTATAAGTTAGATAATTTTGCCAATTCTGTGTGTGCCCTGTGGTTTATTTCTGTGAGTACAAAACAGAATTAAACATTGAGTTTCATTGTATCTTAAAGGCTAATCGCAAATCCCTATTGTATACCGTGTGGTGGGGGCGAAATAAGTCTTAAGGAAAGTGGCATTGCAACACGCCTTGATTCCATTACTGCAGTCCGCTATTAATTTCCTACACAAATTCTAACAAAATATGGGAGATACCACACCTTAGGCATCTAGTGTTCAGTGAAGGAGTCCATTTGGCTGAGCCTACAATTGATGGAGAAAATGATGCCTCTTGCGTACTTAACAATCTACAAACACTGCTTGTGATAAAAAATTTCAGGTGTAGTAATAAGGTCTTATGCAAAATTCCAAATTTAAAGAAATTGAAAATTAGTTATAGATACTTAGAGATTGAGGATGAGGAAGCGGCATATTGCCTTAACAATTTGGTTCATTTTCATAAACTTGAAACACTATATTTCTTTTTCTACGGTTCTTATTATTCTTGTTACGAAATAAAAACCTTGAGTTTTCCACCTAGCCTCAAAAAGTTGATTTTGGGTGGTTGTAGAATTTCATGGGAAAATATGAGTATTGTTGGTTCATTGCCCAATCTTGAAGTGCTCAAAATAAGTTCTTGGCCCCGAGTGGAATTTAGTCGAAGGAAAATACTCGTGCTTGAAATTTTTGTCAATTCATGCTAAAGACCTTGAAATTTGGAGGACAGAGAGTTCCAATTTCCCAACACTTGAGCATTTGATTATTGTTAACTGTGACTTGAAAGAGATACCTTGTTGTATTGGAGAAATACCTTCACTTCAATCGATCGAGTTGCATTACTGAAATAATTCTGTTGTTCTTCAAGCAAAGAATATGTTGGAAGAACAACAAATGCTTGGAAATGATGCCCTCGAATTCACGTCACAATATTGCTTTGTCGTATCCCGAACTGCAAAGCTTGCTAAGTGACAATTTTCATGTTCATTACATATCCCGAAGAGTTCTGGGAGCTAGAAATGATTTTTTTTAGTCGATGCAATAATATTTTTGCAATCTTAAGTTTACGTGTTGCATAACGTAATGGTTATATTGTATTTGTTTTGTTTTATTCGACTAAATTAATAATTCATTTTTAAGTTAATTTTCTCTCTTTTTGTGCACTTGTTTCTTCATTTATATGTATAAAGAAGGGTTATTGGTAAGTTAAATTCATATGATAAGTTACCTCTCTTTCATATGAAAATAGATAATTTAATTTCTTGTAAAATAAAATAATGAGTAATTTACCTCATTGTTAATAGAAGTTTTGAACATGCATTTTATAATGCGACTGATACTTCATTTTCATGTAAAAAATGACTAATTTAACGTTACCTTTGATAATATATTCAACTCACTTTACTGTCCTGTGATATGCGTAAATAGACAATTTACCTGATATGCGTAAATGAGAACTTTAGCTCCATGTGATATTGCATAATAAGCATTTACCCCTTGTAAAAATTTACAAATCGAGAGGAAGTCAATGTGCTTATTTCATAAAAACACAGAGAAGTATTTTGCCGTTCTATTTATCACGAAGAGTTGACTGCCTATTTAAAACAACACATGGAGTTAATTTGCTATTCAATCGTCTAAAAGACTCCATATTTGTGGATAATTCTTGCCCAAATCGGGTGTAGCCGATTTGATATTGAATAACACTGAGTGAATCATAAAATAATTATGTTGCACTTGTTTTATTGTTGGATACTTGGATATGCGGTCCATTAAATTCTAATTCAAACCGGGTCCATTTTGGATCAAATTTGGCTATGTTTGATGTTTCAAAATTGGGTTGGGAGTTTTTGACGAAGTATTTGAAATATGATTTGGATTGCATTTTATTTGAATATTAAGACAATAAAATAATCGATAGTGATTTTCATTGAGATATAAATTGAATTAGTTTCGAAAGTTGGACCACAATTGTATTACATAAATTAGAATAATAAAGAGGGAAAAACACTTTTAATGTCAAAATTTAGTCCAAAAAATACATTTGATACCAAACTTTTCGAAAAAACACATTTCATACCATGATTCACAACATCTTGACATATTTACTTTTGGGAAAATTTGTTTTTTGCTTACCATAGAATATGCCAACTTGCAACTTTGGTACCAATGGATACGAAAATGCAAATTTGGTACCACAGAATATATTTTCATTGCAACTTTGGTACCAAACCCAAAATTTCTCCAAAGTTAATGATAATTTGCCCCCTATGATATGCATAATATTCAATTTATCCACTTGTGATTTAAAAAATAGCACTTTATCTCCTGTACTTTTATAAAAGTTTCACACAACCTTCCTGATATTTTTATAGGCAGAATTTTATCCCCTTTTATTACAAAATATTTTTCATGTCTACTCTCAATTTCGACAAGTGAGTTACACTCTCCAGCTGAAAGGGGTAAATTGCTTTATTAATTTTTTTATAGGGGGTAAATTGATTTTTTTCAAATTATAGGGGGGATAAATTGAACATTATGTATTTCATATGTGGTTAATTGCCATTAACTTTCGAGAAAAATGGGTTTGGTCCCAAAGTTGCAATGAAAACATATCCTATGGTACCAAATTTGTATTTTCATATCCAATGGTATCAAAGTTGCAATTTGACGTATCCTATGGTTCCAAAAATGCAATTTTTCTTTTAGTTTTGTCATTAATTTTCGGTCGAAATTCAACACTTGTTGTTCACGTGCCCATTAAGTTGGCGATGAAAGGGAAAACAGTCACGAATTTTAAAGGGGCACCTATAGATGTTCAATTGAATTTGGCTCTTAAGTATCCTGAAGTGCAGTATCGTAAACTATCAAGTTTTGAAAGATTTGCCCATTTTATTTTTGATTTTCTTGTATGGAAATGACGTTGATTTTTCTCTTCATTTACAATTTCCATTTGTTTTTTTGGTATCTTTCAGTTAAGTATTACGGAGTAGAATTTTTTAGAAAATTTTCAAATATTCTCAAGAGACGACGTTTGATAATTTTGGAAAGGGTAAATACCATTTTTGGTCCCTTATATCATTAACTTTTTACAGAGTGGTTCCTCTTATGTTTTTTTCTCACTTTAGTCATTACTATGAATTATTTGTTTCAATTTAGTCCCTACTATGAATTATATGTTTCACTTTAATCCTTATCAGGTGGTTCCGATAACACGTGACATGCATATGAATATTTTTTAGGGCATTTTTGTCCGTTCACTATTGAGACTATTTGAGATATTGTTTAATTGGTGAGCAATTTTAGTGTTTGAAAAAGATTTTAGGAAAAAACTTTAGTTTCGAACGAAATGTACAATTAAGTTGGATTGGAATGAAAGCCTAGTTTGGAAGAGATTATATATTTAGTTTTTTTTAAAATAATTAGAAAGACGAAAATATCCCTGTTAGTTTACTTGAAATGATAAAATTGCCCTCATGAGCATATCACATGTTATCGGAATCGCCTTGGACCACTTGAAAAGGACTAAAGTGAAACAAATAATTCATAGTAGGGACTAAAGTGAGAAAAAAAATATAAGAGGGACCACTCTGTAAAAAGTTAATAATAAGATGGATCAAAAGTGGTGTTTACCCTTTTGGAAATATTATAAAGAAAAAGGTTGTTGAATACTTGAAATATATAAACTACTTATATATTATCGTTTTCGATCGATTCAAAATACATATTTTTTTTGGAAACATGAAAATTTTAACTCCGGTAGAAGGTTACATGGTTTGCGAAATTATTTGAAAAAATGGCTACAATCCAACATCCGAATGGATTAAATCCACGTGTGTGGAAGTACTAATTTTCCGTAGAAGTTTCAGTGGGTAAGAATAATACTCAAGATTGAAATGTTTGCTTGTGCTATTTTATGGGTCCGCGAGTAAGGTTTATTTTATGGGGGGAAAATGTCAAAATTGGTCCATGACTAATGATTGTTGACAAATTTATCTCACAAGTATTTGGGCTACTAATTTTATCCAACAACTTATAAAATTATAACAATTTTGCCGAATTACGATAGTGAGCTTCACTTGCGGGTTGTCAATTTCACAATTTAAATGCAATGAGTCGGCGAGTAAGTTTTATTTTCGTAGTTGAGCCGAAAAGTTTCAAATTTCTTCAATGATTTAAATTATGGGATAAAATTGTCAGACTGAATACTTAAGTGATAAACTTATCAGCCATCGTTAGTTATTTTTTTCACCTACTAACTTAATCCCGTGCTATTTCGTAATACCACCTGACTATACTTAATGGTAAATATTTAATTTGTGTACTGGACTCGCTTAATTATATCACATTTAAATCGAGAAAATGCATTTAATCTTTAAAAAAAAAAATCTAACACAGATTTGTAGTTGACATGTGAGAACATAAATCTACTTACATGTTTATTTGGCTTTTCATATATTTATTTTAATGGTTAAAATTTGTTGTTCATTTTAACATATATTTACAATAATTCTCTAACCTACATTGGTTTATCATTTTATCTGTTTTTATATATCGAGCCAAGTTTATTCCTATTTTTTTAGAAGTGATTTGACTAATAGAAAGGCTAGATAAATAAAATATTGAAAATAAAATATTAAAATAGTAGATGATTTTTGTTTGATTATGACTATTGAGCTACTAAAAAGACTTTTGTTATAGTAGATGTTAAAATTTAATTTTGAAACACTAGGAAGCATTGATAAAATCAAGTGGTTTTGAGTTGATTAAGAGTATTGAGCTACTACTAAAGGTGACTTTTGTTAAAGATGCAATCAAGTGGTAATTTTTTTTAAATCAGACACCTAAGCGAATATGGATGCTAGGAATTATTGATGAAGTCAACTGATAATTTTTAAAAATCATGTATCTGAGCGAATATGAAATACTATAGACGTATTATTAGTCAAGTAAACTCAAGTTATCATTTTATTAAAAAAATAATATCATATTATTATTTTAAATAATAGAATTACAAGATATAATGTCAAAGTAAAAATAATTTTAAATTAAACTCTCAAGATATATAATATATTTTGAATTAGGGGAATTAGGTTCTTAACTTATTCAAATCAATAGGGTATCTTTTTGCTAGAATGTAACTACGGTGAATTTTTTTGCTAATAAAAATAGAGAAAATTGCAAAGTCTGTCCTGCAACTAAGGTTTAATGGCAAAATAGTCCTTTTAAGTTTCGGGATTAGCTAGAGAAAATTGCAAAATTGTCTTGCCAAATTTTGAGAAAAACGTAAGAGACTATTTTTTGCAATTTTTCATAAAATTATAACACTAGGGAATTTCTACTAATTAGAAAAAAAAACATCAGGATTAGTTTTGCATTTTACTCCTTCAAATTTGAGCCATCTTCTCTGCTCAGTATTGAAATACATCTAGATTTTTGGAGTAAAGTGTTAATGTTAATTTTACCACTGTGTTTTTAAAATAGCACTTTACTCCCTTTAAATTTTTTTAAAGGAGTAATTTAGTGCCTTCAGGTGAGTTTAAAGGAGTAATTTATTACATTCAGTTGGAGAGTAATTTTTTTTTAAAGAAGTAAAGGGTTTTTTATTTTATTATTTTATTATTTTTTTTTTTTTTTTTTTTTTGATAACTCAGGTGTACAAGCTTACACTAGACTAATCCTGGACTCTCAGAATCCTTGCCCTAGAACCCTGAAGGATGTAAATCGCAGGATGTGCCTCCACCAAGCCTCGGGATCCCACCATACTGCTGTACACTCTGCGCACAAAGGGGTCTTCACCACAAATGACCCTTAGATAGACTCATAAAAATGCTTCCATCCAAGTTCCAAATGGGATTCGAACCTCCACCCTTGCCGCTGGAGCAAGCCTCATGAATTGTTGGTCAGCCAGTTGGAGATACTCTAGCCCTACAGCTTAATAATACCACATCGAGTAAGGTTTATTTTCGTAGTTGGACCGAAAAGTTTCAAATTTGGTTCAGTTACGTAAGTTGTGGAATAAAATTATCATATTGAATAATTATGTGATAAACTTGTCAGTCATCATTAATTACGGAGATCAATTTTTCTTGGGAATTTACATAGACATCCCCTCGGTTTAGGCCTAATTACAAGATTACCTTATTGTTTCAAATATTTCAAAAACACCCCCTTGACTTAACGGCTGTTAGTCAACTTTAACGGAACACGTAAAATATCCAAAATGCCCTTGGTTGTTTTTAATATTTAAAAAAAATAAAAAATTCCATGGCCACCGCCGCTACAAGCTCCAACACCCTTTTTTTCACTTTTCCGACGACTCCGGACACGATTCGAGCTCTATTTGATGGCTATAGACTCGTCTTCACATCCTCTACAAATCCCAAGCATTAATTATCAGTTCAAAGTCTATCCCGTCACTCTATTTTCAGATCTACGATTTTGGTACTTTTTTCGATTTTATGCCGCCGCCGGCAGTGGAGCTTGACCCACCGCCTCCCCTTTCAGCCGTAGACTCCCCTCGGTGTGCGGTCATTTTGGTACCAACCTTGTCCAATTTGGTGCTGAATTGAAGCTTCCTCATTTGCCAAGCTCACGTCAATGGCAGTTTGGCATCTTCGCAAAATCAGCCCCTCTATCTCAATTCGCAAATTGACCCTTGTACTTTTCACCTTTATAATATGTCCCTATATTTATAGAAAAACTCAAACTTCCACTTTGATTTGGTCAAAATTCACAATTTACACGTCACATGGCCCGCACATGGGCGATTTCGGACTAATTTTGATATGGGGTAAAAAAGATATGGGGTAAAAATGCTAATGAGCTTAAGTTAAGTTGTGGCACCAAAAATGCAATAATTCCGTAACAAAATCACCAAGCCCCAGATCCTGAAAAGTTCTCTGGATTTTAAAAATTCGAATTGTGTTATTGTAAATAAATTAATTTTAAATTGGTTTGTTATAATTTTAAAATTTAATAAATTTATTTATAATATTTATTACACGGTTACAAAGACACCCCATGTAACACAAAATATATTACAAATACACCCCTTGGGGCAAAATTGAAAAAACATTAAAATAAATTGATGACGTCATCCTCTGCCATTAAAAATTGACGCCGTAAGGGGTCATCTTGTAATACTATTTTGCCAGAGGGGGTGTCTTGGTAATATTTCAAATAAGAGGGTAAGTTTCTGTAATTAGGCCTAAACACTGGGGGTGTTTAGGTAAATTTCCCATTTTTCTTTTCATCTATTTCGTAATGCCACCTGACTATACTTAATAGTAAATATTTAATTTGTGTACTGACATCGCTTAATAAATTATATCAAATTTAGATCGAGAAAATGCATTAATCTTTAAGAAAAATATTTCTAACGCACACTTGTAGTTGACATGTAGGTAGGGGTGGGCGTTGGGTTCGGGTAATTCAAATCTGATCCATTTCGTATTTTAAAAATCTGAATGGGACGGGTATTTTTGGATTTGGTTACCCGAGCTTGAAATACCCGTATTTCATTACGAGAATACGGGGCGGGTTTGAAATTGGTCTGTCCAATCTCGAATATCCGAATCCGCTTATATCTCTATAATTTTATATAATTTATACACTTTATTTAACTATAACTACGAGATTATCTAGTTATATAATTGACACTATTTAAAGAATTCTTTTACTTAAACCTAATATTTTTTTTTTAAAATCTTACTAGTACATATATAAATACATTATTACTTTAGATAATTGTTTGGTATTTGCTCGAGATAGTATGGATTTGATTTTTTTATTGAGACATGTTTTAAGTCGTATTTTGATATTTGTTCGTTATATAGTTTTAAATCGTATTTGAATATGTTTGCAATGATTTTTAATTAGTTATGTTTATGTAAATGTAAGATAAAAGATGATTCATTTAGCAAAAGAAAATCAACGATAAATTGATTATGTATTTACTTTTATTAGGTTCGCGGGGAATTTTTATATGAAAAATATGGAACTCACAATCCCGACCAGTTCCGTCCGATAATAACTGGG
The DNA here is from genome assembly GCA_038501285.1 of Penstemon eatonii. Lineage (NCBI taxonomy): Eukaryota > Viridiplantae > Streptophyta > Magnoliopsida > Lamiales > Plantaginaceae > Penstemon > Penstemon eatonii. The sequence continues at coordinate 7,034,567 of CM076713.1, forward strand.
GTACCCGAAAATGGATACCCGTTTCCCATAAACGGGACGAGTTTGGAATTTAAAATTTTAATCCCAAAATTTATTTAATTTATCCGTGTCTCTAGTTCCGAACCCGTCCAGCACTCACCCCTACATATAGGTTTCACTTTCACATATGAATAAAGAAATCATTAGTTGATGGTTATAATTAAATTGCACTGTACACAAGTTGGTACAACTATACACATTTGAAATTTTCCTTTATTTGAAACTTTCCTTTATTTGAAACTTTCAAAGAAGGAAGTTGACTTTAGTTGCCGAAAGACATATAGATGTATAATTAATGTTCTTGCTTGTGCTATTAATTATTGAATTCTCTTATGATGAAAGCCAAAAAAAGCAGCCCTATCTCTTCTCTTTGATTCACATTTATAAAACAAAACCATAGATCCAGTTCCTGTTGATTAGATATGGCATCTTATGCAGCTCTAGCCTCTCTTCTAAATATCCTAAACCGTATCCAAAATCCTCATCCGCATCATATTTTTTTAAAAAAAATACAAACAAGTACCTTGTTTGATCAAGTTAGTTTCTTGCTTGATTTTGTTGAAGTGTATTCCCAAAAAAGAAGCAACGAAATAAAAGTATTAGAGAGACAAATTGTTGATGCAGCTTATGCGACAGAATGCCTCATTGAATCCTACATAATGGATCAAATTCATTCAAACTTTGCATGGAAAAAAGATAGAAGGTACGCCACCTTCTGTAAAAATATGCAGAAAAAAATCCGAAAAATGAATTTGATTGAGAAAAAAGTGATGAAGATCAAATTAGTTGATGATGATGATAAGAATTTCAACGAAAAGAATTCACATTCAAGAATCGAGGCTTCTGGTACATCATCAATTGCAAAGCCTCCTGGTGGCAAGAAGAATAGTACTTTCGAGGTACATATAATGAATTTAATCAAAAAAGTGGCGAGGAAAATCAAATTAGCTGATGATGATAAGCATTTAAACGAAAAGAATCCAATTTCTAGAATTGAGGCTCATGCTGCTGCTGGTTCATCATCAATTAATAATGCAAATGAGCCTCCTGCAGGTGGTGGCAAGAAGAAAAGTACTATGGTGGGATTTGAGGAGGACTTGAAAAAGTTAATGAAGCTTCTCTGCATACGCCGATCGGATCGCCTAATAATTCCAATTGTAGGTATGGGTGGGATTGGTAAGACTACTCTCGCTAGAAATACTTATGACAATCCATTTATTATCAGTCATTTTATAATTCGGGCTTGGGTAACTCTATCTCCAAAGTATAGTGTAAGAGAAATTATTCTAGGTCTTTTATATGACATAAGTGTATTCATCGAAAATCCAGAGAACAATCAAAATATAGCGTCATTCACAAAAAGAATGAGGGGAAAGAGTGATGAACAATTAGGAGAACAATTACACAAAAGTTTATTTGGAAGAATATATCTTATCGTGTTAGATGATATTTGGAGCACTTCGGCCTGGGATGCGATTAATAAGTTCCTCCCTGATAATAGTAACTATAGTAGGATAATGATGACTACTAGGCTATCAGCTTTGGCCCTTAGTCTTGGATCATCATTGAATTATACTTATGCAATGAAGTTTCTAGAAGATGATAAAAGTTGGAATTTACTCTCTGAAAAGGTTTTTAGCCGAGAACAAATATGTCCTCCCGAACTTGAGAAATTTGGCAGGTTAATTGCTAAAAACTGTAGGGGACTTCCTTTGGCAATTGTTGTGATTGGTGGACTTCTGAAAGTATCCATTGATGGGCTTCTGAAAGTGTCCAATAAGACAAAAAAATATTGGGAGAATGTTGCTGAGAATGTGAACTCTATAGTTAATACTGAAAATGATGATAATTGCTTGAAAATATTATCTTTGAGTTATAATGAACTGCCTATTCATTTGAAACCATTATTTCTATACATGGCAACTTTCCCGGAGGATTCTGAAATCCGGGTCTCCAAACTCATCAAGTTATGGGTTTCAGAGGGATTCTTAAAACCGACAATTAATGATCAAACTTTGGAAGAGGTTGCAATGGAGCATTTGAAAGATCTTATAGATAGAAATCTCATTATGGTACAAAAGCGAGGTCTTACTGGTAACATAAAAACTTGTCATATCCATGACTTGGTAAGAGATCTTTGCTTGAGAGAAGCGAAAAATGAGAGATTTATCTGCGTAACAAGGATGTATGAGCTCGATATTATTCCACAAATCATAGAAGCCGAGCGTCGTCTTTGTGTTCATCGAAGTACAAATGAAAAGGAAGATCGCCTTCAAGTTCTTAATGACTTGCGATCAATGTCACTTGCTCGTGAAAAAAAAGTTTGGCGTCGTCTTCATGTTCTTCTTCAAAGTACAAGCAGGGAAAAGGAATATCGTTCTTATCTATTTATTCGTGCCTTGGAAGTTAGGACTAAGTCACCGAGAGTGTTGGAAGAGGCTTATAAATATTTGTATGGAGATATTCAACAAGTAGCTAATGCACGATACATTGAATATTCAAGGTATTGTGGTCTGAAATCAAGCTCTTTATCTTCAATATTCCGACTTTGGAATCTAGAAACCTTAATTGTTGATTTGGATTACATGGAATACATTCTGCCATCTGAGATATGGGAGATGCCACACCTTAGGCATCTGAAGTTTCGTCAAGGAGAAGTCCATTTGCCTGATCCCCCTCCTGTTGATGGAGATGATCAAATTAATTATTGTGTTCTTAACAATTTACAAACATTACATAACATATCTAATTTCAGGTGGGATGGCAAAGTTCTTTGCAGAATTCCAAATTTAAAGAAACTGAAAATTAGTTATAGTGACCTAGAGAATGGGGAAGTGACATATTGCCTTAACAATTTGGTTCATTTTCATAAACTTGAAATACTACATTGCTCTTTCTTCTCGTATTATCATCATTGCAGCATAAGGACCTTGAGTTTTCCACCTAATCTCAAGAAGTTGGTTTTGCGTGGCTGTAGAATTCCATGGGAAAATATGAGTATTATTGGTTCATTACCCAATCTTGAAGTGCTCAAATTACTATTTAATGCCTTTGTTGGCTCTGAGTGGAATTCGGTTGAAGGAGAATTCCAATGCCTGAAATTTTTGTCAATTTATGGTAACGACCTGAAAATTTGGAGGGCAGAGAGTTCCAATTTCCCAACACTTGAGCATTTGGTTATTGATCATTGTGATGACTTGGAAGAGATACCTTGGGGGGGTATTGGAGAAATACCTACGCTTCAAACGATCAAGTTGCACAATTGCAAGAAAAGTGTTGTTTTTCAAGCAAATAATATGTTGAAAGAACTACAACTGCAAGGAAATGAAGACCTTCACCTTCACATTCACGTTCAAAGTTGGACGAGAATTTCGGAGCTGCAAAGCTTGGCAAGTGACAATTTTCATGTTGATTTCATACCCGGGAGCTTGGAACATTTCTTTTGAATTTTTTTAGTCGGTGCAATAATATTTTTGTAGTCTTAATTTGTGTAAGCTAGCAGCTGCATGTGGTTGTATTGTATTTGTTTTGTTTGAATGAATTAATTATTTAGATATCAAACCCTTCTAGGAATTTTCTCTCTTGTAGCTTTTGCAAAGTTTCGCAAGTAAAATATTTAAGGCGTGTTTCAATACCACCTTTCGTAAGACTTATTTCGTCCCCACTATTCGATATATAATAGGAATTTGCGATTATTTATGATACAATGAAACTCAATATTTAACTATGGTTTGTACTCACAAATTCAAACCATAGGACGCACACGAAATATGCAGAATTATCAAACTGATATTGACCGCAATTATATTACATAGGTTAAAATAATAAAACCTCCATTTTCTGAAAATGATAAATGACATATAAAAAAAACAGAGCGAACAAAATGATGAAGAATAGAAAGAACACTAATTTCTACAAGTCTAGAAAACGAAGAAAGGTGCTGGCGTTTGCATAGAATCCTAATATCTCCCCTAAGGTTTCATCTTATTTGGGCCACACCGAGACACATAACTCGCTGAAATTTTGGCCCAAATGCATTTGGTGCCAATTTTAGGCTCAAATTGATTCAAACAGGCCGTGATATCCTATAAGCCCAAGATCTAGGTTGCACGGATACTCCGAAAAATGGCCCTGTGCAGTATCCAGTATTCCGAGGATACGGATACGCGTCCGATACGCGTGGGATACGCATACAGTAGGACTTTTGGCAGCTTGCACCCTCGAAAATGGGCATTTTGGCAGATTGCACCCTCGAATTTAAATTTTGGCAGATTGCACCCTCGAAATACATAAGCTTTGGCATATTGCACCCTCTAAATTTTTTCGGCCAAATAATTCGCCGAAAAATCAAAATTCTGATGTTGGCAAGGGTATAATTGTCTTTTTAATTCAATTCCCTCCAAAGAAAATTATTACCGCCAACTAAATTAAATGTGTAGTTTAGGGGTTAATTTGTCCATTTACACATTAATTTAATCTAAATTCCTAAAAGAAAAATATAAAAACCCTGCTCCAGCAACACCGATTAGGGCTTTATCACATTCTCTCTTCATTTTTACCCTATTTTTGCATCATATTTACTATAAAATCGAAGTTATAAGTAATATTAGGTATTATACACCGTGTATTGATCAATGGGGTGGAGATTGCGAGTAGAAGAATATGAAAATTATGAGTTCCTCATTCCCTTGGGTTGTCAAGCTCCACATTATGGTAAGAAAATCGATTATTAGTTTTTTTTTGTTATTCACACATATTTTCGGGCACTGTTCCTTTCATAGTACTATATTTATGTATATTTGTTTGTCTGATAACGCCGTGAAAATGTCGTTATTACCTATCTCTTTAAGCCCAAAACATCTTGTTTGATTCGAGTTTTTGTGTGTCTTCTCGTGTTTTCGTTTCTTTTGTGTTTTTGGCCCCTTTGTTTGGCCTTTGTTCGTCTTTTGTGTTTTTGTTCTCGTATTGATCATTTTCTCCGTGGTTTGTAGGTATTAACATCATAGAGAGATTCGGAGTTGCGTATCAATGGTACGAGTCGCTCTACCAACCCCGCGAGTCAAGCTTGAGCTTCAAAGGAAATAGAACCCGAAGTAAATCGTACAAGAACGTAGATAGCTTCTCACTAGAACATGCATAAATATTTCATGGATGATCCAAATGAGCTAAATTTTGGATATGTCATAGATGAGTGAGTTAGCTACGCTACGGAGTTTACGGATCTGGATTTGGAGTTCGGAATCAAAAGATATGCTGCTCAGAAGAAAGTGTGGCGGAGCAGAAAATCTGCAGGGAGCTTACTGCCGCGAGACCTGCTGCCAGAAAAGCTGCGTGTTTTGAAGGTGTTTTATGTCCTTTTGCCTTTTCCCTCCCACTTGTAATTCCAACCTCTTTTGGGGACTTTTTGGCCTTAGTTGCCTTGTTTTGGAGGGTAACTTAGGCATGGAAAGTTGGTAGTTTTGCTAGGTTAGATATTAGGAGGTGAAATTCATCACAACTTCATACTTCACTTTACATCTTGCCTCCAAAGGAAGAAAAGCTTTGTTTGGCACTTTTGAAAGAAGAACTTCACTTGGACTCCCCAAAGAACAACAAGGGCTTGAAGAAGAAGTTGATATTGACTTCATCACCTAAGCTTACTCTATCTTTCTTACTTTGTTCATTTACACTTATGACTTTGTTTAATGTAATGAATATGGTATTGATTAATATGAGTAGCTAATTTACTTTATTCTATGTTTTTATTGATCCTATGTTTGGTTCTTGATTCTTGATTAAATGATGAGTTAATGATTGTTGCTATGCTTGTATACAAGTGTTTGTTAAATTAGTTTGAGCTTTTGTCAACTTGTGGTAAGATCAACCATAAGATGAAATGAATTGATCTTTAATTGCTAGGCATAGTGGATTAAAGATTAGATTGTAAAACTAGGTTGTGATTTGATTTTAGGATAGGAATATACCTAGGCCATTTCATGTTCTAACAAGGTTTGGAGTTAATGCATCACTTAGGTTTAATCCTTTTAGACATAAATTGGATTAGTCTACTTTGGTAGGTTCGTACGATATCGGAAGATACGTATGAATATTTTATGAAATCTTGAACAACAAGCATAAGTGTAGTTGTCAATTGTTGAGTCGTTTGTCTTGAATCGAACTAGGTGACGTAAAATCCTAGAAGCCTTTACATATTGTTAAGTCAAGTGTTAGTTTAATAATCACCTTACCTTAGCTTTAAATATCAAAACCACCATCACTTCACCATACTCAACTTACAAATCTAAGTCGAAGTAACAAGACGTTAGTTGGTAATTAATTGAACAATTCTTCGTGGGTTCGACACTCCTTATCACTTTATTACTTGTAACGACCGTATACTTGCGTAGTTTGCGTACTAGTATTTGGAACGCAACAAGTTTTTGGCGCCGTTGCCGGGGAATTGTAACGATTGTTTGCCAATTTATATTCTTGTATATCTTAACTTGGATTTGCTATTTACGTTGTGATCTTTGTCTTCCTAGGTACGATGGCCTACAATGATTGTTATTCAAGGTCAACCGAGGGACGATCACTTTGTTATTGTATGCATTGCATGGGGGAGAGCACCATAGCCGGTTGCCCAATGAGTCCAACTCATTTTCAATATGAGAATTCATACATGGGTAATCATTATGAGCCGAGTCCCACTTACAATGGCTACAATATCAAATGGGGAGATGGCCCGTATTATCCAAGGAACATTGAGTGGGGAGGTGGACCACACCCGAATATGATGATGACTACCCCGTTCATCCAACCGAACTATCATGAATATTCTCAACCTCCGGTAGAGGCACAATCATCTTTGGAAGAAGCATTCACTAAGTTCATGGAGCACACCACCAAATACATGGTTAACACTGATTCTAAAATGGAAGAGATTTCCAAACAGTTGCAAGAAGACTCGGGGACATTAAGGGATCTTCAAACACAAATAGAGCAAATCTCACAAGCCTTAAGCATAAGACCCCCGGGAGCTTTGCCGAGTTCAATTGAATCAGTTGCTCCTAATGAAAGCTTTAATGAACCGAGTGAAATGTTAGAAACAAATGAGCTTCTTACTAGAGAGGAAGAACAAGGTGGATCGAAAAAGCTTGCGAGGGAAGAAAAATTCATCATAGATGAAGAGTTTGATCAAAAGGTCATCAAATGTTCTTATGGGGACTTGATTATTCCCAAAGAAGACAAGTGGATCCACCCGAGCAAAGCAACGTGGATAATTATGGGTAAAGATTACAAGAGATTTGAACCGGGAGATAAAAGTTTTCGATTTGATATGTGGTTCAAATTCGTCCCAAAAGGCCGTACAATGGAAAAATTAAGGCGTGGGACGAATTTAAAAGCGAGGAGGTCGGGGCTCATACTTGATCCCGATGGGATCCTATTCGATTATTGGCCACCCTAAAAGAAAGGGAAAGTTTAAAGTTGAGCTACCAACTATAAACAAGCGCTTCTCGGGAGGCAACCCGAGCCTATTGCTTTTTCCTTTGTTGTTTATGTTTTGTGTTTTGTGTTCGTTTTTGTTTTCGTTTTGCGTTTTGTGTTGTAGGTAAATGAGCGCGCACGAAAGATCGAGGATTAACAAGCATAATTCGAGTGAGATCGAGCGAATGAACCATGGACGGCGTAAGGTGAGATTATGTTGAGTTATTCGATCGAGTGGAAGGGGAAATTTTTCTGCCAACCCTCGCGGCCGCGAACATCCAGCTCGCCGCCGCGAGGATTTGGCAGAAACTTTCTGCCCGACCTCGCGGCCGCGAGCCTCCAGCTCGCCGCTGCGAGGCGTGGGCAGAAAGCTTCTGCCCAGGTCTCGCGGCCGCGAGACGTAATTTCAAAAAAAAATGGTTTTCCGAATTAAACTCTCTTACTCCCTTATACTCCCTCACTTCTCATTTCAAATACACTCTCATTCCCTCCTCTCTCAAAAGGCTCTCACTATCCCTCTCATAAAACTCCCTCAATTCTTCCCAACTCACACAATCATTCAACCCTCCTTTACTCTCAATCATCCAAATCACCCCATCAATCCAAAAAGAGCAAAAACTTCACCCACATAGCACCAAATCCGAAAATTCACCCTAGGGGTTCGAAAATTGCAAGTTCTTCGATTCCATTCCGAAGGTAAGTGTGGCTAAACTCATGGTATTGCTTGATTGATATTGTGCGTATTGGTGTTACATTGTTTGGTATTGAAAATTTTTGGGTTGAAGCTCTTGTAAATTTTGAAGAAAAGTAGTAATTTTGGGTGTGCACGGAAGGTGTTCGATGAATTGATTCTTAGAATACTTTTGCCAATTTTGCTAGTTTTCCATTGTAAGTTGCCGGGGTATTGATTTGTTGATATTGGGTAGTTGCAACATAAGTTTGGGGGAATTTTGCGCATTTGACATAAAATGGAAGAGTACGGGAAAGCAATGGAGCGTGCCCTCAATGCACGAAACTACTGAAGACGGGAGCAACCACGGGAAGCATACATAAAGGGACGTTGGATTTAAATTTACGCAGTCCCGTCGGTTTAAATTGAGCTTACAATGTTTTAATTATATTCTCGTCTTGTGTTGGTTTTGTTATTAACTCTTGAGAGATGTTGGCATGTTTACTCGTTTAAATCTATAATGTTTGCTTGTTGGATCTTATTTAGAGCCGTGCTCGCTCTTTTATCGTTTTGTTTTGTTTTGTTTTGCTTGTGTTTTTGTTGTGTTCTTATTTTTGTCGCGTCGTACCTTATTCCATCATTCTCAATTCACACAATGGGGACATTGTGCATTTTAAGTTTGGGGGAGTAAGGCCGCGCTTGTTGCATGCTAGGTCGACCAGCCAAAATTTTTCAAATTCTTATTATTATTTGTACATGCTCTACAAAGTTCAAAGCACATTGGCAATGGCTATGATTATATTTAAAGTGGATAACGAACTTTAGCGATAATAGGATCTAGGACTCCTTCTGCTTACCTTAGAATCCCTCTAATCCTTAGCTTGAAATCTAAATGTAAAAAGAGCATAAATGGCCTAAGTTTGGGGGAGTAAACCCTTTTCGAGAATGAAAGACCTTTGAACACCTAACTTTTAAAAGAAATGAGTAGAGAAGTTGCTAAAATGTACGCACTTCTATGAGAGAAAAGAAAGGCTAAGCCTTCAATCGTTAGTATCCATTGATCATTTTTTATAATTACTCTATCTCATTAATCTAGTGCAAAAGTTGTAATAGAAGAAAAGAGTGTGGTGCTAGTAGCCCACAAAAGCAAAATTGCATCAAGTTCGCCATTAGTGCTAATATCGTACTGTAATATTCTTGTAAAGCACAAAGTGCCTTGTTTCATTGTAAAAACAAGTGTGGTGAGAAAAGAGTTAGGAGCTAAAATCGTCAATTAATTCAAGAATAGGGAAAACACTCTTAAATTACCTATAACTTAGTCCCGTGAAGTGATTTGAGCATTAAGTTTGTAATCTACGGGAAGGAGAGATTCTTTGTTAAACATTAGAAGTCCATGAAAATAGAACCGATGATTTTGACCTATCGGAAATTATTCACTTAAGATAGAATCTAGCCGAAGCCATCACACACACACACGTGGAGCTTGTTTAAATAATAATTTGAAAGTGTTAAGTTTTAGCATTTCGATCTTAAGTATGTTTGTTTTGTCCTTGTTCTGTTTTCTTTGCTCGAGGACGAGCTAGTGTTTAAGTTTGGGGGTGTTGATAACGCCGTGAAAATGTCGTTATTACCTATCTCTTTAAGCCCAAAACATCTTGTTTGATTCGAGTTTTTGTGTGTCTTCTCGTGTTTTCGTTTCTTTTGTGTTTTTGGCCCCTTTGTTTGGCTTTTGTTCGTCTTTTGTGTTTTTGTTCTCGTATTGATCGTTTTCTCCGTGGTTTGTAGGTATTAACATCATAGAGAGATTCGGAGTTGCGTATCAATGGTACGAGTCGCTCTACCAACCCCGCGAGTCAAGCTTGAGCTTCAAAGGAAATAGAACCCGAAGTAAATCGTACAAGAACGTAGATAGCTTCTCACTAGAACATGCATAAATATTTCATGGATGATCCAAATGAGCTAAATTTTGGATATGTCATAGATGAGTGAGTTAGCTACGCTACGGGGTTTACGGATCTGGATTTGGAGTTCGGAATCAAAAGATATGCTGCTCAGAAGAAAGTGTGGCGGAGCAGAAAATCTGCAGGGAGCTTACTGCCTGAGCTCGCGGCCGCGAGCACCTGCTGCCAGAAAAGCTGCGTGTTTTGAAGGTGTTTTATGTCCTTTTGCCTTTTCCCTCCCACTTGTAATTCCAACCTCTTTTGGGGACTTTTTGGCCTTAGTTGCCTTGTTTTGAAGGGTAACTTAGGCATGGAAAGTTGGTAGTTTTGCTAGGTTAGATATTAGGAGGTGAAATTCATCACAACTTCATACTTCACTTTACATCTTGCCTCCAAAGGAAGAAAAGCTTTGTTTGGCACTTTTGAAAGAAGAACTTCACTTGGACTCCCCAAAGAACAACAAGGGCTTGAAGAAGAAGTTGATATTGACTTCATCACCTAAGCTTACTCTATCTTTCTTACTTTGTTCATTTACACTTATGACTTTGTTTAATGTAATGAATATGGTATTGATTAATATGAGTAGCTAATTTACTTTATTCTATGTTTTTATTGATCCTATGTTTGGTTCTTGATTCTTGATTAAATGATGAGTTAATGATTGTTGCTATGCTTGTATACAAGTGTTTGTTAAATTAGTTTGAGCTTTTGTCAACTTGTGGTAAGATCAACCATAAGATGAAATGAATTGATCTTTAATTGCTAGGCATAGTGGATTAAAGATTAGATTGTAAAACTAGGTTGTGATTTGATTTTAGGATAGGAATATACCTAGGCCATTTCATGTTCTAACAAGGTTTGGAGTTAATGCATCACTTAGGTTTAATCCTTTTAGACATAAATTGGATTAGTCTACTTTGGTAGGTTCGTACGATATCGGAAGATACGTATGAATATTTTATGAAATCTTGAACAACAAGCATAAGTGTAGTTGTCAATTGTTGAGTCGTTTGTCTTGAATCGAACTAGGTGACGTAAAATCCTAGAAGCCTTTACATATTGTTAAGTCAAGTGTTAGTTTAATAATCACCTTACCTTAGCTTTAAATATCAAAACCACCATCACTTCACCATACTCAACTTACAAATCTAAGTCGAAGTAACAAGACGTTAGTTGGTAATTAATTGAACAATTCCTCGTGGGTTCGACACTCCTTATCACTTTATTACTTGTAACGACCGTATACTTGCGTAGTTTGCGTACTAGTATTTGGAACGCAACATTGTCTCTTACATACACTAGAGCCATGTGTTTGGGTTATTTATTTTTCACTTAAATTGACCTGGGTTGTATGTTTCTAAAATATATTTGTTACTTTAAAGATGTTTTTGCATAAAATTTATAGCCGTGAATGTTTGAACAAAATATGAAGTTTAGCATGTGCAGCCAAGACACATTTGTTGCTCAAAAATGGTTGAAAGATTTAAATGTATTGTAAGAAAAATGAAAATTTAGGCACAAAATTTGAATTTTTGGAGGGAATTGAATTAAAAAGACAATTATACCCCTGCCAACATTAGAATTTTTTATTTTCCGACGAATTATTTGACCGGAAAATTTTAGAGGGTGCAACCTGCCAAAGCTTATGTATTTTGAGGGTGCAATCTGCCAAAATTTAAATTCGAGGGTGCAATCTGCCAAAAGACCCATTTTCGAGGGTGCAAGATGCCAAAAATTCCATACAGTACGCCATCTGAAGTATCCTAATTAAATTAAATAAAAAATAATTCGGATACGGGTACAGTACGTTTTTTTGGAGTATCCTGCAGGTTTTAGACACGTTTTGGATACACATGGGGTGTTTTTGTTAGTTTTTCAAAGTTATGGGTTAAAAATTAATAAATTAAAAGTTAAAAAAAACGTGTATTTTGATTGGTCTTGGATATGGGTGTCCATCCTCGTGATGTTTAGTTGAAAATTTTAAATCAATTCGGGTTTTTTTCTAACTTCTCCAACTTTTGATATAACTTTTGTGTATTTTGAATGGTCTTGGACAATTTTAGTGTATAACTTTTATGTGATACTGTCCAACCTGAAATTAAACTAATAGACAATATATATTTTGAATATGATCTATTTCTTATGTGGTATAATAAAATGATCAAATTAGTTATGTTGTTATGCATAATATAAAATTATTTTATTTTATATGCGTATCTTTGTCGTATTGAATCCTAGAAATTTTAAAAATCCGTATCGCCGTATTCGTATCGTATTATAACATATCGCCGTATCCGTATTCGTATCCGTGCAATCTAGCCCAAGATTCATACAAATGGAAGTTTAATAAGAAAAACTCCATCATGGATGAACAATTCAAGATTTCAAGTTTAAACTTTTTTTTTTTTTTGGTACAAGTAAGTGGGCTACCACTCCGAGCCGGGTCGCTGTTTACGGAAAGCTCTCCCCAAGGGATTCTTTACAGTGGAGGGGGTCGAACCCTTGACCTCCCTGTGGTTCTAGCCAGCTTTTATCCACTAGACCAAACCCCTTTGGGTTTAAACTTTTGAGATTGAACATAATTACTCTAAATCTTTATGAAGGTATTATAGTAACAAACATCTTGAAACATACAATAAGCCAGTCCTATAAGATAAAACTCTAATTTGAATCTCTCATTCAAGCCCATAATCAAAATGGGCCAAAATAAATATGGTCCTAAATCTAGAACCTCCATTCATCAAAAGACAAGATTTAAAATAAGAAAAAAATTGTTGGACATGTCTAGCAGATATGAACCATATTTTAAAAGCATGGGCCCATATGTTCAATTTTTGAATGATTTGCCCATTTTGATTTTGACTTTTTCCATTTTTTTCATGGGAATATCACTGACTTTTATCTTTATTTACATATGTTTCTGAAATAACTGAATCAGCATATCCTTTTTTTTGCCATATATCTTGATTTGGATAATAGGAGTAGTATATTTACCTTCAAAATCCATGTCAAAAACACTTTTACATCTTTATGTTGTCCTTTTTGGATAGAATGTATCAGTCCACCATTGAATTTCATTTTTTTTTTTTGGTATCTTTTCGGTTAAATATTAGAAATTTTTTTGGAAACTTTTTATTTATTCCCGAGAGACATTTGATAATTTTGAAAAGATTATAAACAAAATTGCTGTTGAAATTATATATTGTTTTGATTGATTCAAAACATAATTTTTTTTATGAATACCTGAAAATTTTAATCCATGCACCAAAATTGATGAGTTCTTAAATTATCTTTAGATATAATGGACATATATATGTTGTTCTTCATGACTATAAAATATTCTTTTTAAATGGATTGGAAATTCTAACATCAAACTGAAACTAATTAGGACAGGTACCAGGGGTTTGTTTGTCTGGCATTTCCCAGATTTTTTTCATGTTTGGGAAATATCAAACAAACATGTTTTTTATTTTCTGAAATAAAATTTTCATCTTTCAATTTTCTCAAATTACTCTCTCAAAAGCCAAACAAACAACAATTTTGTTACACATCTTACACCTATAATCTAATTCTTCAAAAACTAACATATACCTACTTTATATCTCAAACCACTTTCTCAAAACCTACATAAATAACATTGCACAAATCGATATCATTTCACAAGCATCCCCTATCATCCTAACAACTTTCTCAAACACCAAATAAACAGGCCCAAGATAAATGGGAGAAAGGATATAATAATTAATAATTAATATGTGACTGTTATTCTTTTAACTTTTCTTGCTTTTCTTAATATTAGTCAACATAAAGGACGTGCAAGTCTCAAATTTCACCTCGTCCTTGCAATGTTACTCAAGGCTCTTGTGTTAGTGTATTTAACACCATAGTCTTATTGACGATAATTATTGGATTTTTCATTTTGTCATACCCTAATAAGTTTGATTGCATATAATTCTCTTATGTTTGATTTTTTATTGCATATAATTCTCTTATATTTGACGATAATTCTCTTAGGTTTTAGTGTATTACTCCATATATTTTATTGCATATAATTCTCTTATGTTTGATTTTTTTTCCTTATGCAAAACTCCTCCCCCCACCCCCACCCCTCCTATATGTATGAAGAATGCATTATACATCATACCCTAATAAGTTTAACAAATATAAAGAGTGTTAAAAAAATGTAATACATACCAAAGTAAACCATAAAGTAATTTTAATTTTATTTTATTTTAGAATAAATGGTAAAATACAGTTTCTCCCATTTAAGTATAGGGTGGTATTAATTGTTACACTTAAAGTATCACTCATAACACTTACCCCCTATGTTATAATTTTGAATTTGTTATAACTTTATGTCTCAATTTCTTCATTCATTTTATTTCCTTTTTTTTTTTGCCTCAATTTTCTTTTATTTCCGTTGCAATTTGTTTTCTTTATTTATTGTCTCAATTTTTTTCTTATATTTTTATCTCGGTTTTTTTATTTACATTTTGTCTCAGCTTTTATTATGGTTCCAATTATATCCTTTATTCTCGTTACAAATTATTATTCCATGATATGTAATTCTCCTTCATATTTTTAATCGAAATTCCAACGTGACACATGCTCGTGTCATCCAGGGCCGGCCCTAGACATTCGGGGGCCCTAGGAGAATTACAAATTTGGGGCCCTTTGTTATAAGAAAAATATAATCAATTTATTTTTTGAAAGGCAAAAATATTAATTAAATATTGACATATTATATTCTCTAACATATTATTTTTTAGATAGATAATTAAATCTAACATATTAATTTTTACATAGATAATTAAATAACAAAGTTATTTAACTTTTAAAAGATTCAACTGTGATTTTTTTATAATTTTTAATATTACAATATTATTTTAGTCGAAGCAATTTTTGCAAGTATATGTATATCCTTAACTCTATTTCATTCTTTTACAAATATCATAATTGATTGCCTGACTTTATTTGATTTCGTGACATTATTAACTATATTAATTATATATTATCATGTAAAGGAAAAGTTATACATCATTTATAAAAAGATACACATACATATAAAAATATGGACGGAGCTAGACCAATTTTATTGTGGGTGAAATTCTTTTTTACAATGTACTAAGTGAGAAAGTAATAAGCAGAAAAATTATATTATAAAGAAAAAATAGTATTCTTTTTGTAATAATTAAGAAAGAATTTTTTTAAAGCACTTATTAAGGGAAAAATTGACAAGAAATCATTAAATAAGAAAAAGGATTAAAAGAATAATTACTACAAATGGAAATAAAAAAGATGAACATTATTACAAACATAAAGAACATAAAACAATCAAAATATAAGAAAAACTCAATATTGGGATTTGAACCCTAAACTTCCCACTCATCATGAGAAAGTCTTACCAAGTGAGTCAAGATACATCTTATATACATAAAATTAAAAATATTTAACTTAAAATTTTTCCTAAGGCCTATATATAAATTTTGGGACCCTCCGAACCGGGGGCCCTAGGAGCCAGCCCAAGTTGCCTAGCACTTGGGCCGGCACTGGTGTCATCAATTCCTCAATCTATAATAACTTTAACTTCTTTATAAAAATCAGAATAAGATTTAATACCAACACAAATCATTACCAATAGTATGAACTCAAGTTTGAATTTTGCGAGTAAAAACATGAAAGAGAATTACTCAACATTTGTAATATTGATTTGTAATGAAAATAAACGAGATAATTTTCACAAAATAAAAACTAAAGCAAAATATGAAGAAAAAATGGAGATAGAGATAGAGAAAAAAGATTGAAACAGAACATAAAGGAAATAAATTGAAACGGGAATAAAGAAAACTGAGATGGAAATAAAGACAAAATTTGGGACCTATATATAGAAATAAATAAAAGGAATGGTGAAATTGAGACATAATTTTGGAGGATGTATGAATTAATAAAGAGATAATTTATTGGTTATAAAAAGGACAATAGTAGTTTTGGAATAAAAAAGTCAAAAACTATAATAGAGGGGATAAAATGGTATCCAGTAGTACCAACTCTATACTTCCCATATAATATTAAACAAAATAACTATAAATACAAATCTGAGAAGTACATTAATAAACAATCATTTTGACTCCATAACAAGCATACGACCATTTTTTCCCCCGTTATTTGGAAAGTTTTAGTACAACTTATAAATGAAGAGTTTCTTGTAGTATGTTGGGATACAAAAGAGAATAAGGGTGGGTTTGACTTAGCGATTGCATAATTGCTTTTAAATTAATTGATTATAGTATAATTACTTTTAGAAAATTTACTTTTATGAAACTTGATTTAGCGTTTGGTTTTACATTTTCAAAATTGCTTCCAAAAACATAAACTTTCATACAATTTACAAAATTAACCTTATAGTATACTAAATAATTCCATGAAATAATATTTTTTAACTATCAAAAGACACAATATTATAATAAAAATAAGTTATAGTAAACCTAATGAGGAAAATTAATTAAGAAATTCTTACATTTATGTGACATGAGACTACTATGAAAAATAATTAAATAGTAAAAAGAATTATTAAATTTAAGACCAACTCAAGTAGAAAAATGCTAACATATTCAACATATAAAACTATGGGCATTATTGTCACTCTCATATTTTGTGCTCTCACGTTGGCAAAAGTAGCATATATGTTACTTTTTTTTACCGTGAGTTTTTCACAGCGAGGAGAAGCAAAAGTCATTCCATAATTTTGGGCCAAACGATTCATTTTTTGCTTTTGAGATTGAAACGTGAAAATGGAGGGGTCAATCGGGGGGCCAAACGGGGCCTAAATAGGTTAGAATAAATTAAATTTATGACGTACGAAAGTTGAGAGAGCTTTAGGGTGTGGTCTAAAAAGTAATTATAGGATAATTACTTTTATTAAAATAGATTTTGACAATTATTGATTATAATGAAAATTAATTATGAAATAATTGCTTTTGTATAATAGCTTTTGAAGAAGTAATACTTTAAGAGTTTCTAAAATAAGTTGATTTTTAACTTCTGGAGATACCAAAAGTGGTTATGATATTGAGCGTTAAACACCAAAAAAATCATGATTGACCAGAATTAATTTTTATAAATGGGGCCAAACAAATTAAAAATTACAATATAGATCTATTGGCTTTTCTTGGTCATCCTTAAACCAAGCCCTGAACTTTGTAAACCGTGAAACAATGCACTTTTTATATATAAAAATATCACCTTTCACGACTACATTTAGGCTCAATGTTGATGGATTTTAGTCAAGTCTTTCGGGTTCATAAGATTGGGTTAAAACACTTTTAAATGTGTTTTCGTTAAATCCATGAAACTCTTGAAATTGAAATCTATAAGATATTGATTTGACACCTACCACCTATTTTTTTTCCCGAAAAGTCTCTAAAAAGAATATTGATTTGACACCTAGTACCTATTTTTTCCACAAACTCTAACATCCAAAAATCAATTCAAATGGGATTTCAATTTTGTCATTGCCACAATACCCAACATCCAATATATCATTGCCACAAATCCCAACATCCAATACCTAAGTGATGGGGTTTCAAGGCTTTATCGAAACCACCCAAACTATTTTTTTAAATCCAAAACCGAGTCAGAATCCATTCAAATAGTCCCCTAATCTTGATTTTGTGTCCTCAATTCATTTGGGCCTATACACATCTGTGTTTACTGATTATATTCAGTATTCCTTCATGTGTGATTTTCTAATTTATTGACATGTTCACGATTAATTTATCTTTTTTTCAAACAAATATCCATTACATCAATTTCACTATATCAAATTTCATTGAATTACAATCAAATTACAAATAATTCAATCAAACACTAATATTAAAGTAAGAGAAAAACTCATGTGAGTTGAACCCAGAAGTTCATAATTTTATTTGTCTATAATATATTGAACCAACTTTTTTTTTCAAAGTTTATTCCTATTTTTTATTTCTAAAAATGATTTGAATATTGAAAAGGCTAAATGAAAAAAGGTCAAATGGTTCTTATTTGATTATGACTGTCGAGCCATAACAATTAAGCTCGATTTTTGTTGTAGATATAAAGAATTGGACTAGTGAAATGGACTAGACACTACGAATTAATAGCGAATTCATGTTCGATTCTCTGTTGAGAGAGATCCCCACTTAATATACCCGATGCACCTCAAAAGAGATTAAATTCTTATGATACAAAAGAAATAAAGAATTGGACTACTGAAAGATCGAAGATGATAAAATGAAGTGGTAACTTGTTAAAATTCAGGATCTTGATTTGATTATGACTGTCGAGCCATAACAATTAAGCTCGATTTTTGTTGTAGATATAAATAATTGGACTAGTGAAATGGACTAAATACTACGAATCCATGTTCGAATTTCTGTTAAGAGAGATCCCCACTTCATATACCCGATGCATCTCAAAAGAGATTAAATTCCTATGATACAAATTAAAGAAATAAAGAATTGGACTACTACAATATCGAAGATGATAAAATGAAGTGGTTACTTGTTAAAATTCAGGATGTAATTATTTTCTGAAGTTTTCTCGTTAAATGAAAGGCCAAATTTGACGTATTAATCAAACTTAAATTTTCATATACAAAATTTAATATCATGTTCATCTTCTTCAACTTATATATGAACTATAGTTACGTTGAAGAATAGATTGTAATGTGTTTCAATTAAATTAAACCTCAAATTGAGGATCATATGCATATAGAAATAAGCCTAAGATAAATTACTGTTTATAATATCTTCCACAATATCACATAATTACAAATATAGTCCTTTTCAAAAGAAAAAAATGCAATTGCAAATGTCTTAAAGTAAATCTCCCTCCGTTTTTCTTTTTCATTTGTCGTTTCGAAATTGCACATAAATTAAGAAATGTAAACTCCTTCCGTTTTTTTTTATTTATCACTTTGGCAAAATTTTCTTGTTTACTTTATTTGTCGCTTTAGGATTTCAACGTAAAATTTATGTAATTTTATCAATTTTACCCTTCTTACTAATAAATTAATTTTACACTGAACTCCTAAAACTACAAATAAAAGTAAACAATTTATTTTTGCCAAAGCAACGAATAAATAAACACGGAGGGAGTATCAATAATCTTAAATCAAATTTTGAAGATATAAATTATATATCTTCTGAATAAAGGAGATTTTTCAACCTATTCAAATAAAAATCTATTGAACATAAATAGCCTAACGTATGAATTTCACTAAAGTTTAATTTAATTACTAAAAACTTCTTCCAATAATTGAAAAGGTAGGGATGTTTTAGTAAAAGTACAAAAGTTTTTGCATAAGAGAAGACTGTGGTCCATCTCGCATACATTTGCAGAAAGACCAACCAATAAACCATTGTCAATTTCTCTGTTCTCATTGTACTAATTAAAAAATCAGCAGTGGATCTTGAATTCTTGACCTTTTATCTGCTGCCCTGAAATATTTCTATGTTAAATCTTTCAAAGAAGTAATTTGTGATTGCCAAAAATCATGGATCGAGTAGATAGATTAGACATGGCAGCTTATGTAGCTCTAGTCTCTCTTACACACATCCTAAACCGTGTCCAAAACCCTCCTCCACATCATGCTTTTCTTAAAAAAATACAAACAAGTACCTTGCTTGATCAAGTTAGTTTCTTGCTTGATTTTGTTGAAGTTTATTCCCAAAAAAGAAGCAAAGAAACAAAACAACTTGAGAGCCAAATCATTGATGTAGCTTATGCCGCAGAAGACATCATTGAATCCTATATAGTGGATCAAATTCTTGAAAAATCTACGGACCAAAAAGATGAAAGCTACTCCATCTTCTGTGAAGATCTGCAGAAAGTGGTACAAAATATGAATTCAATCAAGAAAGAGGTGATGAAGATCAAATTAGCTACTGATGATAAGCAGCCTTTCAATGAAAAGAATCCGCATTCAAGAATCAAGACTGCTGCTGGTGGGGGAGTTGGCAAGAAGAATAGTACTATGGTGGGATTTGAGGAGGACTTGGAAAAGTTAATGGAGCTGCTCAGCACATACCGATCGAATCGCCTAATAGTTCCGATTGTAGGTATGGGCGGGATAGGTAAGACTACTCTCGCTAGAAATACTTATGACCATCCATTTATTATCAATAATTTTATCGTTCGGGCTTGGGTAACTATATCTCTAGAGTATAGTGTAAGAGAAATTATTCTAGGCCTTTTATATGACATAAGTGTATTTCTCGTTGATCACGAAAACCAAGAGAACAATCATAATTTAGCATCATTTACAAATAGAATGAGTGAAAAGAGTGATGAACAATTAGGAGAACAATTGCACAAAAGTTTATTTGGAAGAAAATATCTCATTGTGTTGGATGATATTTGGAGTAGTTCGGCCTGGGATGCGATTAATAAGTTCCTCCCTGATAACAATAATGCTAGTAGGATAATGATGACTACTAGGTTATCAGCTTTGGCCCTTAGTCTTGGATCATCACTGAATAGTACTTATGCAATGAAGTTTCTAGATGATGATAAAAGTTGGAATTTACTCTCTGAAAAAGTTTTTGGGCAACAAGAAGTATGCCCTCCTGAACTTGAGAAATTTGGCAGGTTAATTGCCAAAAAATGTAAGGGACTTCCTTTGGCAATTGTTGTGATTGGCGGGCTTCTGAAAGTGTCCAATAAGACCGAAAAATATTGGGAGAATGTTGCTGAGAATTTGAACTCTATAGTTAATACTGAAAATGATGAGAATTGCTTGAAAATATTATCTTTGAGTTATAATGAATTGCCTATTCATTTGAAACCATTATTTCTATACATGGCAACTTTCCCGGAGGATTCTGAAATTCGGGTCTCCATACTCATCAAGTTATGGGTTTCAGAGGGATTCTTAAAACCGACAATTAATGATCAAATATTGGAAGAGGTTGCAGTGGAGTATTTGAAAGATCTTATAGATAGAAATCTCATTATGGTACAAAAGCGAGGTCTTACTGGTAACATAAAAACTTGTCATATCCATGACTTGTTAAGAGATCTTTGCTTGAGAGAAGCACAAAATGAGAGATTTATTTGCATAAGAAAGTTGTATCATGAGCTCGGTGATAGTATTCTACAATGCATAAAAGTTTGGCGTCGTCTTCGTGTTCTTCAAAGTACAAGCAGGGAAAAGGAATATCGTTCTCGTCAATTTATGCGTGGCTTGCGATCAATGATTAATTCACCGAGCTTGTTACGGGTGTTGGATGAGGTTAATAAATATTTGCATGGAGATATTCAACAAGTAGTTAATGCACGATACATTGCATATTCAATTAATTGGAGTTTGAATTCAAGGTCTTTTTCTTCAATATCCCGACTTTGGAATCTAGAAACCTTAATTGTTGATAGGTACTCAGAGGACATGTACATGCTAATCATTCTGCCATCTGAGATATGGGAGATGCCACACCTTAGGCATCTAAAGCTTCCCCAAGTCCATTTGCCTGATCCCCCTCCTGTTGATGGAGATGATCAAATTAATTATTGTGTTCTTAACAATCTACAAACATTACAAAACATATATAATTTCAGGTGGGGTGGCAAGGTTCTTTGCAGAATTCCAAATTTAAAGAAACTGAAAATTAGTTATGAAGACCTAAAGAGTGAGGAAGTTACATATTGCCTTCACAACTTGGTTCATTTTCATAAACTTGAAACACTACATTGCTCTTTCTTCTCACATTCTCTTGATTACAGCATAAGGACCTTAAGTTTTCCACTTAATCTCAAAAAGTTGGTTTTGCTTGGTTGTAGAATTCCATGGGAAAATATGAGTATTGTTGGTTCATTACCCAATCTTGAAGTGCTCAAAATACAACTTGATGCCTTTGTTGGCCCCGAGTGGAATTCAGCTGAAGGAGAATTCCAGCACTTGAAAATTTTGTCAATTTGGGCTAACATCGACCCGAAAATTTGGAGGGCAGAGAGTTCAAATTTCCCAACACTTGAGCATTTGGTTATTGATGATTGTGACTTGGAAGAGATACCTTGGGGTATTGGTGAAATACATTCGCTTCAATCGATCGACTTGCGTAACTGCAATAGGTCTATTATTGCTCAAGCAAAGGATATGCTGGAAGAACAACACATGCAAGGAAATGATAATCTTCATATTCACGTTCACACTAGGAGGTATCCGGAGTTGCAAAGCTTGGCAAGTGACAATTTTCATGTTCATTACAAATCATGGTGAGTTTTGGGAGTTAGCTAGGAACATTTCTTTTGAATTTTTTTAGTCGATGCAATGATATTTTTGCAGTCTTAATTTTTGTAAGCTAGCAACTGCATGTGGTTGTATTGTATTTGTTTTGTTTGACTTATTTCGTTCCCACTTCTCGATATACAATAGGAATTTGCGATTAGCCTTTACGATATAATGAAACTCATTGTTTAACTATGTTTTGTACTAAAAACCGAGTGAATAGCGAGTCATTCATATTAGAATATTATTGGATAGGTACGACCCTAACTATCAAAATAGGTTCAATTCCTACTAGATGCACGCCAATGGGACCATTTCATGTAACGGGCTTGTACGGTCCTAGTATATATATGGGTGTCCGATCCTTATGGACTAACGGGAAAACTTAGTCCATCAGCCAAACCCTTCTCCTACTAAACTAAACCACGGGATGCACGCGAAATTTACATAATTATCAAATTTATAAGGTATTTTTATGAAGTGAAAAAAGTTAGAAGCATTAAGCAATTTGGAGAAGAGATGATGAAGATGCATTTTTCTGTAGCCATGCAAACAACCCTATTTATAGACAAAATTCGTGTCTATTAAATAGAAACAACTTTTCACAATTGTATCTTTTGGGAATAGTCACGTTAATTTGAAAACTATCACAAATTTAACTATTTTTATTCTGTCCAAATAATTGTTGTTTCAATTATTTAAAATTCAAAAAAGGGGTTTTAACTAACACATAAAAATTTAAGACCGGATTTAGGAGTATAACTATTTAATTTTTAAAAGTGCAAGTGACATAGTACCATCTTGCCTTTTAGTCAACCCTTTAGGTAAACAACATAAATAAAGTATTCAAATTTTATTTTATGTCCAATGTAGGACAAATTCCCACAATTAATCTATTTTTAATATACGGAGTTGACACATAACTCGCTTGAATTTTGGCTCACATGCATTCGGTGTCAAATTTGGGCCTATTTGCTAGGGGAAACATTTGGGCCAAAACGATCCAAACAGGCCCTGATATCCTATAAGCCCAAGAACTATATCATGTATGATGCATGGATACTTTAAAAAATTATAAAATATTTTGTCGGATACTTTAGAATATTATACTCTTTGAATATTTGTGGGATACGTATTCGACACTCCAAATGGCATGTCGGTAAATCTAATTCAAAAGAAAAAAATTTGAATACACATATCGGATTCTTCTTTAGACGTATCCAACAATCTGATTTTTGCTAAATCACCACAACTTGTAAGAACAATGTAAGACACCAAACCACACTTTGTATTATTTATAATTGTAATACAAAATAATTCGTCTATAATGAAACATATTTTATATAACATAACAAAACAATGAATTTGATGTATAATTAATAGTGTTAAATAACTAGACGTGAGTTTTTCTAGGAATACATAAATATATTATTTTACTTATTTATTTCAATATGCATAAATATATAAATATAATTTTTTTAGATCCGTATCCATGTCATATCGTATCCAATTAATTTTTTAAAACTCGAGTCGCCGTGTTTAAATCTTGTATATTTGTATCGTCGTATTCGTATCTATTAAACATAATAATTCACTTATATATGTGTTCTTCAATATTTGACTAAAGTTAAAGATTCAAACAAATGGAAGTTTTTATAATTAAAAGAGCAAACCTTCTTTAACTGCTAGGTGAATTGGGTTTAAAAAAACTCATTTATTGATGAATAATCCAAGTGATTGAAAATAATTACTCAAAATCCATATAGAGGGATTATAGTAACAAATATCTTAATCTCTCATTAAGCCCATAATCAAAATGGGCCAATATAATATGGTCCTAAATCTACAACTTCAATTTTAAATACTGTATCAAAATTAGAAAGACAAAAATTATAACAGGAAAAATTCCCTTGGCCATGTCTAGCAATAAAGATCCATTTTTCAAAAGCATGGGGCCCATATGTTCAATTCCCAAGTATGTTGAAGGGCAGTATCGTAAACTATCCAAGTTTTGAAAGATTTGCCCATTTTGTTTTTGACTTTTTCATTTTCTTGCATGGGAATCACGTTGACTATTTATCTTCATTAACGGGGAAATGTTTTTTTTAATTATAGGATAGGCTGACTTGCACTTTTGGTACCATTAAATATGAAAATGCAAATTTGTCATTATAAGATAGGTTTTTATTGCAATTTTGGTACCAAACCCAATTTTTTTACAAAGTTAATGGCAATTTATCCCCTACTAAATGCATAAGGTTCAATTTAACCCCTCGTGGTTTAAAAAAGAGCATTTTACCCCTTGAAATTTTGTAAAAATTTCACATCGCCTTCCTGATATTTTTATAGGCGGCACTTAATCCACTTTTATTATGATAATGTGATTTTTTACCCATTGTGTTATGATATATGTGGCAATTTATCCCCCTATGTTAAATAAAATAGTTTGCATGCATAGTCTCAATTTCGGCAAGTGAGTTACAATCTCCGGCTGAAGGGGGTAAATTGCTTCATTAAAATTTTACAGGGGGTAAATTGATTTTTTTCAAATTATAGAAGGATAAATTGAACATTATGCATTTTATATGGAGTAAATTGTCATTAACTTTGTAGAAAATTTGGGTTTGGTACCAAAATTGCAATGAAAACATATCCTATGGTACCAAATTTGCATTTTCGTATCCAATGGTACCAAAAGTACAAGTCAGCCTATCATATGGTACCAAAAAAACAATTTTCCCCTTCATTAACATATGTTTATGAAATAACAGAATCATAGGCAGCATATCCTCTCTTTTTTTTTCCATCTTAGGAGTAATATATTTACCTTTCAAAATTCATGTAAAAAACACTTAATACTTCTTTATTTGTCCTTTTTGGATAGAATGTATGATCAGTCTATCCTTTAATTTCATTTTATTTTTTTGGTTAAATATTAGATTTTTTTTTTTGGAAACTTTTCTGACATTCCCGAGAGACATTTCATAATTTTGAAATATATATTATCGTTTCGATTGATTCAGAATAAAAAAAATTTTGATGAAAACATAAATTTTTTAATCTATGCATCGAAATTGACGAGCTCTTAAATTACCATGTAATGGACACACATATATATTTTGTTCTTCATGACAATAGAATATTTTTTAAAAATGGGTTGGAAATTGTCAACATTTACATGTATCATGAACCTTCTAATTTTATGGTTATCCAAAATCAATGGCTACATAATTTCCAACCCATTCCTCATGAGAGATAAGGTAATGCAAACAAAATCATGAGACATCAACTTTTGTGGCCAAGATTTGATCTAGAAATATATGTGACTGTTATTCTTTTACCTTTTCTTGCTTTTCTAATATTAGTCAACATAAAGGACGTGCAAGTCTCAAATTTCACCTCGTCCTAGCAATGTTAATCATGGCTCTCGTGTTATTTCACACCATAGTCTAATTGACGAAAATTACTGGATTTTTCATTTTTCATTTTTCATGAGGAAATACTCCATATATTTTATTGCATATAATTCTCTTATGAACTCGGCAAAATTGCAAAAATCATCACAATCGAATCATTTATTTTGGATTTTCATTTCAAATTATATCAACTTAGCGAATTTCATTCCGTAATTTAATTTTTTTTGGAATATCGTTCCATAGTTAATTATGAGACAGAAATCGCGAATTTGTCAATTAAATTATCATATGGCTATTTACGTGTCATAATGTGATCAATTTTAACATGAATAATTATATAATATTGCAGAGTTCGTCACAAACTAATTATAATTAAGATTGAACCGTCATTTCTATTAAATTAGAAATTTAATATTGGGACTAAATTCATACAAAATGGTATATTACTGAACGAAATTCGGCGAGTTGATATAGTTTGGGACGAAAAATTAAAATTTATAATTAGTTTGGGACGATATTTCAAAAGAATATTTTACGGGATGAAATTCGATAAGGTAATATATTTTGGAATGAAAATCTAAAATCACTAATTATTTTGAAACATTTTCTGTAATTTTACCTATTTTATTGCATATAATTCTCTTAAGTTTGATTTTTTTCTTGTGCAAAACTTCGGCCCCTCTATATGTATAAAAAATGCGTTATACATCACACCCTAAGAAGTTTACCAAATACTTCAATATTTTATTTTATTTTATTTTACCTATATAAGTTTAACAAAAACTTCTATATTTTATTATATTTTAGAATAAAGGGTAAAATATAGTTTCCCCTATTTAAATATGGAGTGATAAAAGTATCGCTTATAACGCTTACCCCCTATGTTATAATTTTGAATTTGTTATCAACAACTGCCTTACACCTTTTATAATCAATAAATTGTTTTCTTAATAAATATTTACTCTTTTATCCACCAAATAAATTATGTCTCAATTTCTTCATTCAATTTATTTCCTTTCATTTTTGTCTCAATTTTCTTTTATTTCCATTGCAATTTGTTTTCTTTATTTCTTATCTCAATTTTTTCCCTATATTTCTATCTCGGTTTTTTTCTTTACATTTTGTCTCGGCTTTTATTATATATGATGCCAATTATCTCCTTTATTCTCGTTACAATTTATTATTCCATGCTATATAATTCTCCTTCATATTTTTAATCGAGAAATTCCAACGTGACACATGCTCGTATCATCAATTCTCAGTCTATAATGACTCTAACTTTTTTATAAAAATCAGAAGAATATTTGATACCGACACAAATCATTACCAATAGTATGAACTCAAGTTTGAATTTTGCTAGTAAAAATATGAAGGAGAATTACTCAACATTTGTAATAATAATTTGTAAGAAAAATAGATGAGATAATTATCACTAAATAAAAATTAAAGCAAATTATGAAGAAAAATCTGAGATAGAGATAAAGAAAAAAAATTGAAACAGAACATAAAGTAAATAAATTGAAACGGAAATGAAGAAAATTAAGATGGAAATAAAGAAAAAATTTGAGACCAATATATAGAAAGAAATAAAAGGAATGATGAAATTGAGACATAATATTGGTGGATGTATGAATTAATAAAGAGATAATATATTGATTATAAAAGAGGCAATAGTACTTTTGAAATAAAAAGGTAAAAAACTATAATAGAGGGGATAAAATAGTATCCAGTAACTGGTATTAACTCTATACTTAAAGGAAAAGTGTATTTTACCCAAAAATAATTACTAATACAAATTTGAGAAGTACATTTATATGATATAAACAATACCCTAATTAAAATTTACAAATAATATATTGGACTAGTGACAACAATCATTTTGATTCGGATTCCATAACAAGCATACGAACATTTTTTCCAGTTATTTGAAAAGTTTTTGTACAACTTATAAATGAAGAGTTTCTTGGAGTATGTTGGGATACAAAAGAGAATAAATAGGTTAAATAAATATAAAATTAAATTAAATTTATGACGTACGATAGTTGAGAGAGATTTATAGTGAGTTTGGTATAGAGGTTCGAAAAGCAATTATAGGATAATTAATTTTATTATAATAAAATTTGATAATAATTGATTATAATAAAATTAATTATGAAACAATTATTTTTGTATAATTTGAAAAAGTAACATTTTAATAGCTTCTAAAATAAGTTGACTTTTAACTTCTGGAAATATCAAAAGTGATTATGGTATTGGACATCAAACACCATAAAAATTACAATTAACTAAAAATAATTTTTATAATTGGAGTCAAACAATTTAAAAATCTCAATATAGATCTATTTTCTTTTCTGGTTGACAACTTTAAAACCGAACTTTGTAAACCGTGAAACAATGCACACAGCTTTGGGCATTTGAATTCGGTTTTTTATTTTTGGGTGAAATACACTTTCCGTATGAGGGTAGTATCAGTTACTCCCCTAAAGTATCACTTGTACCACTTACTCCTCTATTATAGTTTTGGAGTTTTTATTCCAAAAATACCCCCGCTCCTTTCATAATAACAAATTTTTTTATTAATTTTTCAAAAAAACTTTATCCCTTTATTAAATATGAATTCATCCATCCACCAACCAAACAACATTATGTTTCGATTTCTTCATTAATTTATTTTTTTCCTTTCTACGATTTCATAATTTTTCTTTATTTTCATCTTATTTTTTTCTTTATTTCTGTATCAATTTGTTTTCTTTATTTTATGTTTCAATGTTTTTATTTCTATCTCAATTTTTTTATTTATATTTTTCTCAATTTTTATTTGGTGATAATTATTTCATCTATTTTTTGTACGAATATCATTCAAAATGTTAATTTATTCTCCTTTATTTTCTTTCTCGCAAAATTCAAGTTTGACACAGACCCATACTATTGATAATTATTATGTTGGTATTGAATTCACTTCTTATTAGTAATAGATGTATAAAGAAGTTAGCATAATTTTAGATTGATGCATTAACGATACAAATCTGAGACAAGTTCGAATTTTTCAAGTAAAATTTTGAAGTTGAAGGAGAATTACTCAAAATTTTGATTTATAATTTGTAACGGAAATAAATGAGATAATTATCACCAAATAAAATTTGAGACAAATTGTAAAGAAAAAATTGAGATATAAATAAAGAAAACAAATTGAAATGGAAATAAAGGAAAAAATTAGATGAAAATAAAGAAAATAATTGAGACCAGGAAATCGAATGAAATAAAAAACATGAAAGAAATGAAACATAATATTGTTTGTTGAATTGATGAATTGATAAATATTTTTCTTTTTCTATTTTGTTAAATTAATAAAGAAAAAAAATTATTGTTATAAAAGGGGCGGGGGTAATTTTGGAATAAAATGTTCAATATTATAACAGAGGGGGGTAAGTGTTACAGTTGATACTTTAAGGGGGTAATTGGTACCACCCCAATACTTTAAGGGGGTAAATTGTATTTCACCCTTTATTTTTTATACATAAAAATATCACCTTTCACGATTACATTTAGGTTAAATGTGGATGGATATTAGTTCAGTCTTTTAGGTTTCGCAAGATCGCGCGGGTCAAACTTTTTTAAATGTCTTTTCGTCAAATTCATGAAATTCTTGAAACCTACTCCCTCCATTCCCTTTTACATGTCTCTTTAGAGAGAGAAAAAAATTTCATAATACATGTCACTTTAGAATTCCAAGATAGACTTAAATGCTAGTTTGACATTTTTGCCCTTCTTCAATCCTAAATATATTTAATATCTCCCAATACTTACTCATGTTTCTCAAGGGTAATTTTGTCCAACTACCCTTTAATTTTCCTAAAATCTAGAGCATTAAATGATTTCTTAATCCTTGTGAAACAATCTTAAACGACATGTAAAAGGGAATGGAGGGAGTATAAAAAATTGATCTGACACCTATCATTTATTTTTTTTTCCCCAGAAGTCTTTAAAAACGACATTGATTTGACACCTACCACCTATTTTTTCCTTCAAATTCCAACTTTCAAAACCAATTCAAGTGGGATTTCAATTACCACAAAACTCAATATCCAAAACCTAACTAAATGGGGTTTCAAAGGTTTTATCGAAACCACCCAAATTATTTTTTTTAAAGCGAGACCCACGAAACCGAGATAAAATCCATCCAAATAGTCCCTTAAGTTTGATTTTGTGTCCTCAATTCATTTGGGCCTATACAAATCTGTGTTTTCTGTTTATATTCAGTATTCCTTCATGTGTGATTTTCTAATTTATTGACCTGTTCACGATTTTATCTTTTTTCAAACATATAATCCTTACATCAATATTACTAAATCAAATTTCATTGAATTATTATCAAATTACAAATAAATTCAACCAAATACTTATATTAAACTAGATGAAAACTTACATTAGTGTGAGTTAAACCCAGAAGGTAAGTTAGTAATTTTAATATTGAGCCAAATTTTCTTTTTCAAATTTTATTCCTATTTTATTTCTAGAAATGATTTAAATATTGATAAGGCTTGGAAAAAATGAAAAAAGTCAATGGTTTTGATTTGATTATGACTGTCGAGCCACAACTATTAAGCTCGATTTTTGTAGTAGACATAAAGAATTGGACTAATGGAATGGATTAGTCACTATGAAGTAGCAAACTCATGTTCGAATTCCTGCTGAGAGAGATCCCCACTTTATATAATCCGATGCGCCTCAAAAGAGATTAAATTCTTGTGGAAAAAAAATAAAGAATTGGACTACTACAAGATCGAAGATGATAAAATGAAGTAACTTTGTTAAAATTCAGGGTCCAAGCGTATGTTATTTTTTTATGAAGCTTTCTCATAGATGAAAGGCGAAATGTGACGTATTAATTAAACTTAAATTTTCTTATACCAAAAATTTAATATCATGTTACTCACATAGCATCTTCTTCAACGTATATTATAAACTATAGTTGAGGAATATATTATTATGTGTTTCAATTAAATCAAACCTTAAATTGAGGATCATATGCATATAGAAATAAGCCTGAGATATATTGATGTTTTACAATTTCTTCCACAATATCACATAATTACAAATATAGTCCTTTTTCAAATGAAAAAATGCAATTGCAAATGTCTTAAATTAAATCTCCCTCCGTTTTTCTTTTTTATTTGTAGTTTTCGAGATTACACACAAATTAAGAAATGTAATACATAATCATTTTTTCAAGGAAAAACTCCAAAACACCAATTTAACCATATAACTATAACATTAATTAGTATTAATTACAACCATTAACAAGCATGATAGAATTGATAGAAAATAATTGATTGTATTGAACTTCTAATACGACAAATAAAAGTAAACAAGTCTTTTTTGCCAAAACGACAAATAAATAAAAAATAGGGGAGTAAAATTTCATAGCAAATTTTTACCTACTTTAGACATTTGGTACCAAACCTTAAAAAAAGACGTATTAAATACCAAAATTGGAGGACTTTTTGACATTTGCTTGAGCTTTAATGGTGATTTTTGGTAGACTTAAAATTATGCTTCAAAATTTTTATAGCATGTTTATGTGCCCTATATATATCTGAATATTATTGTAAGGGGCCGTTTGGTAGGACCTAATAGGGGGTATTAGGTCATATTATATGAGTTAATATGGGCTAATACAACGTTTGGTGGCATTGCTCTAATACCGGGTTAAATGGATTAAATCCTTACAATCCGGTATTAAGACTAGATTATAATCCACCCAGGCGTGGGTGGATTAGTTAATCCGGGTAAATATGGATTAGGTAAATATCACTAATAACCTCAAATTTACATATTTCCTTTTTAACATATCATTAAATATCATAAATTCTTCTCAAATATCTGAAAATGAAAAAACATTATACTTAAATAAATCAAATTAAAATCTATACCAATTTAGAATTAACATGGAAGCATTCAATCAAATCTACCAAACATTATTTTAATATGGCCTTCAATCCGGCTCTAATCTAATCCACCTTAATCTCATACACCCTACCAAACGGCCCTAACATGATTCCTTGTAGATTATGAGATATAATTTAATTTTGATTAATATCCCAAAACTTTCTTAATTTTTTGCGGATTATTTATTGCTTTTCATGAACTGAAATCTGTATAATTAGAAAGCTCCCATCCAACCGTATAAAGAGCACAATATTTGGCCTCAAAAAATTGACGGAGAAAGGAAATGTGAAAAAAAGTCTTTCTGTTATAAATCTTACTAACTAAATGGTGGATGTCCATATGAAGAGTCATGTATCTCATACATTAATATCAATTGATGAATTCATATGAAAGGTCTCATAGTTATAATTAGTGACCTTTGGTTGTATTTCTTTGAACTATAAATAGATGCTATTGTATTATATTTTGTACACACAACATGATGAATATAATGAAATATATTGCTCTCTCTAATTTACTCTCTACATTATAGTTTTAGCTTGTTCTTTTAGATTATCTATTGAATAATTTCATAACACGTTATCAGCACGATATGTTCTATCTTTTGATTTGAAGTTAGCTAATCAGATCCGTAAGAAAATTCATATTTCTCACTTCAAAAGGTAAAATCGAATCGACGAAAGGATGAGATGGTGAGTTATTTATTTTCTTCTATATTATATATATTTTATATCATATGTTTTACGTTTATACAAACATTAGTATTTAGATTAACAAAGGGAATAGATGAAATCTATGTTGTTGCCTCAGTAAAGTTTGTGGCCGGGAAAGTTGGAATTATGACATTAATCATCTTACTAACCTCGATTCCATAAGAACTTTGTCAATTAAAGTGAGGTTTGATCTTTAAAATGTCACCAAGTTAGAATAAATATTATGTCATATGTTCCTATGTTTTATATCAATTTTCAGTACTATAACTTTTCAAGGAATCAAATAGTTGATGGCTACTTCAACATAGATTTGATTAAATTTCGGAGTAGTTGAAGAATTTGTTATTATATCAAGAACTTGAAGTTCTTAAAATTAAATATTATATTAGGCCCGAAGCCTAAATGATAAAATTGAGAATCTAAACGTTTTGGTTCATTTTTATATTAGGCTTGAAGCCTAGATTATAAACTCAAACTCGAAGATTTGAGTTTTTAACATTTTATATGACATGGATTTATATTGGAATCCATTGGAATGCAAAGAGCCTCAAAATACAATTATAAAATGAAAATGAAAAATTGATAAAATTAAACTCGAAGATTTATGTATTTGATTAAGTACATTGATTGGCTTTGATTCAATATATATACTGATTCTGAATCTTGAACAAATATGGAGGCCATAACTGAATGTTCGCATGAAAAGTGAGAAGAATGAAAAGCCATGATTTATATCTTGTTAAATTAAAGAAGATATCAATCTTTGAGTTGATGAATCAAAACTTGTTAAATCAAAAGGTTCTTGCAATGCCTATTCATTGTCTCTTTAATCAATTAATAAAATTGAGAATTGATGATAGTGCCTACAAGTGAATAGCATTTGTATGTAAAATTGTACAAATGGGGTACATGTTATTAAATTAACAAATATTTAATGCTTAGTAAGCTTGTAAAATTACTGGTTAGTAAATCTATTGATTTGTATTCACTGGAATGTAGAAAGTCCCAAAATACAATCATAAAATGGGACATATGATAAAGATAAAGTGAAGGCAATGTTTCATTCATAATTTACTCCTTAAATGATTGAAATCCAATATATATATATATTTGAGTAGAGGACCCATGTGTCCTAAAATATTTGGAGGAATTATTTTAACACCAAAAGTTGTGATTGTTTCCACTTGACTAAAACTATATTCATGTAAATTGAACTGTCCCTATTCTAGTCCAAGCTAAATGACAAATTTAAGCTCATGTTCATCTTTGGCATGGATTTATAATATGTTTTTAAGGCATGCATTTTATGGATGAATTTATGGATAAAAGCATGTGTTACCATTCAGAGCTTTGAAAAGTAGAGATTACTTATATCGATAATTTGAATATTTATAATTACGGGACTAATATGGACTTGAATAAAGAGAGTAACTTTCTAATTACATTTTTCCTTAAAAATTGCTATGAAAGTTTGCACTTGAAGTTGCGATATTTTAAACTAGTAAATACAGTGCACGATTAAAATTAGTTTTCAATTGAAACTATTTGGAGATATTACAACTTTCGAAATCCTAAATTCTTATTAAGTAGCAATACTGTGAAGAGATTTTAAGAAATACTATCAATTGAATTATGGTAGTTGAACAAATGAAACATTGATGAAAAATCATAACTCCTATTATGATTGATAAGCATTCCTTGACATGGATGCAAATGTGAATATAAGTGATTTATTCCCAAAAGTGAGCGTACATGATTCAATCTCATAACATGTCAAATTATTTTATGCATTTCATATATTGATTGCATCATAAATAGTGGTAAAACTTGGGAAAAATAAAGGTATGCAAATTGATTCTATAAGGCGTCAAAATAAAACTTGTTGAAAGAAACATTCATCAAGTTAAAATGAATTACGACGATGTAAGTGACATTCTTGATGGTAATGATTACCAATGAACATTGTTAATTTGGGTTTTGATAAATTCTATTGAAATTAGTAGAGCTAATAGAAATAATAAAAATAATAATGATTAATATGGAATTAAGTTTATTGCATAACGTTTTGTGATTAAATATCTGAATTTCTAATATGATTTATTATATTTCAATTATGTATTTAGGTATGATTTTAGTGGATGGAAAATTATATTGATAAAAGTCCATGTACGGCAATTCATATTTATAATTAAGATTATATATTATCATGCTTGAAATGTAAATATAGTCTTCTCATGTTGTCTCAATTATGATTATAAAGAAATTGTTTATTTCTTAAACGAAAAATAAAAAGAAACGTAGAAATATATATGATATTCTTTATGCCTTTAGTTGTATCAATTTATTTTATCTCATATTGTGATTAAAGTACAATGAAAATAGAGTAATGTCATAATTATTGATTAAATTATTTACCTAGTCATGAGGTATATGAGGTTATTTTGATGAGATTCTTGAGTTTATGAATTCTTAATAATAAGTAAAGACTTATTATTTTGATTAACCTCATTTATTTAAGAATTCATATATGGGGATTTTATAGAAAGAAATGTGTTTGTACAATTGAAACACATATTACAGTAAACCAGAAGTTTACTGATCAAAATAGATTTGGCATGACCGGTTAGACCATCCCGGATATAACTATGATGCGAAAAAAATGTTATTGAGAGTTTGTATGGATCTTCACTGAAGAACTAGAAGATTCTTCAATTCAAAGAATCCTTTTGTGCTGCTTGTTCTCAAGGTTAATAGATTACTAAATCATTTCAATTAAGAATGTGTTAGAATTTCCAGCATTTTTGAAACACATTCAATGTGATATATGTGGGCCCACTCATCCTCTGTGTGGATTTTAATAGATGCATCTACTACAAATGTGACATGTGTGTTTATTATCAACCTGCAACCTTGATGTTTGCGGGATTATTTGCACAAATAATTAAATTAAGAGCACACTTTTCAAATTATGCAATGAAGACGTCTTAATAATGCTGGTGAATTCATATATCTGACTTTCAATGGCTATTGAGAGTCATGTTGCCCATATTTATACACAAAATGATTTAGTAGAATTATTCATCAAACGCCTCCCGTTAATTGTTTGAAAATTATTAATGAGAACAGAACTTTTTGTTACCTGTAGCAGCGCTTGTGTGCATCAAGCCAACAAATAATGATAAATTCTCCCTGATGGAACTATTGTTTGGTCATGAGCCAAACATTTCCCATCTTAAAATTTAAGGACGTGCGACATATTTTCAATTGATCCACCACAACGCACAAAGATGGGTCTTCAAAAGAGGTTGGGAATATATGTTGGATATGAGTCCCCATCCATAATAAGTATCTTGAATAAATGACTGAAATTTTATTTACGGCATGGTTTGCTGATTGTCATTTTGATGATATAATATTCCTAACATCAGGGGGAGGTAATAAAGAGCTGGTAAAAGAAATAAAATGAAAAACGTCAACATTATCTTCTCTAGATCCTCGGAAAAAAAACAGTGTACACTAGAAGTCCAGAAGATAATTATTTGCAAAATATTGCAAATCAATTGCCAGATAAATTTACTAATATAAAAAGAGTTAGTAAATCTCATATACCAGCTAGATATGCTCCAATTCAAATGAAATCAATTGGTTCCAATGATAAAAATTCTATCAAATATGGAGCTAACATTGAAGATGATCATATTATGGAGGCAAGCACTCATGAAGAGTTGCAAGACATAACTAATAGATAATACCCCAGAAGAGGTTTAGGTACCTGAAAATAATAAATAAAGAAATCTCTATAAGTTATGTCACTACGAGAAAAAGATGGAACCGAAGTAAAACAGTTGTCGACAACACTTTTGCATGTAATTATAAAATAAAATGAGGATCTTGAAATTAAATTTGTTATAAAAATATAAAAATTTGGCCAAAATAGAAAGACGCAATTCGAGCATAATTAAGTTAACTTTCAAAGTAGTTGTTCAAACACCTAAAGGTGTAAAGCCGTTTGGATATAAATGAATATTTGTGCAAAATCCAAATGAGAAAACTGAAGTCGTTATATATAAAGCACGACTAGTGGCACAAGGATTTTCATAGAGACCCGATATTGATTGTGAGGAGATGTAATCTCTTGTGGTGGATGCAATTATTTATACATACCTTATTAGTCTGGCAGTACGTGAAAAACTTTATTTGCGTCTAGTGAATGTTGATACAACTTATTTATATGGCTCGCTCAATACTAAAATTTATATGAAAATCCCTGAAGGGTTTAAAATTTCAGATGCATTTGGAAACTCCGGAGAAAACTGTTTAATACGCTTGCGTAAACTTTCGTATGGATTAAAACAATTGAGACGTATTTAATACAATTGTATTAGTGAATACTTGTTAAAAGAAAGCTATAAAAACGATCCAAATAACTCATGTGTTTTATGGAAAGATTGGGATCAGGATTATTGTTGTATATATTGATGATATAAATATTATTGGAACTTCCAAAGAGTTTTAGAGGAAGAACTTGAGACGAAAGATTTTGAAAAATAAAATTTTATCTTGACCGACAGATCGAGCATTTAACAGATGAAATCTTTTGTCCATAAAAGATTATGTTTCAATCTTTGGATGAAAATGGTGATATAGATGTCATCAAATTCAAACAATAATTTTGCCTATTGTTGGCTACATTATTCAGAAAGATGGTTCACTACACACCGAAATACGTCTAACTTGTGGACCTTGTGTCAACATCAGGGGGAGTGTGTAACTGTACTCTTTTTCCTTCGTCCAAGTCTTTTGTCCCAATGGGTTTTTCTTGGCAAGGTTTTAACGAGGCAGTGTTATACGCTCATTAGTCCCGTATGGATGTGTACTCTTTTTTCCCTTTTCAGGTTTTTCCCACAGGGTTTTTCTGAAAAGGTTTTTAACGAGGCATATTCCATAATTGATGGACATCCAAGGGGGAGTGTTATAAATCTTACTAACTAAATGGTGGATGTCCATATGAAGAGTCATGTATCTCATACATTAATATCAATTGATGAATTCATATGAAAGGTCTCATAGTTATAATTAGTGACCTTTGGTTGTATTTCTTTGAACTATAAATAGATGCTATTGTATTATATTTTGTACACACAACATGATGAATATAATGAAATATATTGCTCTCTCTAATTTACTCTCTACATTATAGTTTTAGCTTGTTCTTTTAGATTATCTATTGAATAATTTCATAACACTTTCAATTTTGATATTAAATATGTCATTTTTGAAAGATTGGTACAAAATATCTAAAATAGATAAAAGTTTAATATCAAAAATACAATTTTCTCGTCAAAATAATCCCAAATCAAATTCTCAATATATAAATTATACTTATATCTTTTGAATTAGGGAGATTTTTTAATCCATTCAAATCCAAATCTACTGAACATAAATAGCCAAACGTATGAATTCCATATGCCACAAACAATGAGGCACAAAACACCAAATCCTTCAAATCATTGCATCCTTAATCCACATCCCTTTTTCTAGATATACGTGAAAATTCAACAACCAATAAACGACATGCCACGTCAACATGAAGAATCTCAGGAGCCAATGAATTTCTGCCATGTCAGCAGATAAGAGACACTTTCCCCATAATTAAGATTGAACAAAATCTTGTTTTTGGAACAAGATTGAACAAAATCATCCAATCAGGAAATCCATGCTTGCCCATGATTAGGATTGCATTATATAGGTGCAAATTAGTAAATTGTGGAACATGAGAATGCCACTCATTCATTAATAGCTTTTCGCTATAATTATAATAGGGAAAAATTGCTTTTTTGGTACCATAGGATAGGTTGACTTGCATTTTTAGTATCATTGGATACGAAAATGCAAATTTAGTATCATAGGATATGTTTTCATTGCAATTTTGGTATCAAACCCAATTTTTCTACAAAGTTAATGGCAATTTACCACCTATGAAATGCATAATGTTCAATTTATCCCTCTATAATTTGAAAAAAATCAATTTACCCCCTGTAAAATTTTAATGAAGCAATTTACCCCCTTCAGCCGGAGATTGTAACTCACTTGCGAAATTGAGAGTATGCATGCATACTATTTTATTTAACATAGAGGGATAAGTTGCCACATTTATCATAACACAATGGGTAAAAAAATCACATTATCATAATAAAAGTGGATTAAGTGCCGCCTATAAAAATATCTGGGAGGCGATGTGAAATTTTTACAAAATTTCAAGGGGTAAAATGCTCTTTTTTAAACCACGAGGGGTTAAATTGAACATTATGCATTTAGTAGGGGGTAAATTGCCATTAACTTTGTAGAAAAATTGGGTTTGGTACCAAAATTGCAATGAAAACCTATCATATGGTACCAAATTTGCATTTTCATATCCAATGGTACCAAAGGTGCAAGTCAGCCTATCCTATGGTACCAAAAAAACAATTTTTCCATTATAATAGTATACTTATTTATTAAATACTTATTTTTTAGGGGGGTAAAGTATTTGTTGACAATTGTATTAATAAATGACAAAAATATCCATTGGAAAAAGTGGGAGAATGGGTTTTTTATGAACTTGTAAACAAAACATACTTTTTGTACCCAAAAACTTATTATAGAATGCTTTTGTGTTTTTGTTTTTATTTTATACTTAACTAGTTGGTTATTCTTATACCCAAAAACTTAAAAATGGTATATTCGTTTTGTATTACAAAATCATCATGAATGTTTTAATACACTAGAATCGCGATAAACTATAAATATAATCTGAAACGGAATTGATTATTTATTACTCTAATTGCAACGATTTTTTGAATAAAATTGTATACAAATTGTCCCCAAGAAACTTTTCAAATTCACAAATGATGCAAGGTCTTGAAGCTCAAAGATGAACTTTTTTTTTGGTTTCCCAAGGTTTAGTCCCTTTTGAAGCGCGTCGGACATATTAATTGGGAACCTCTTCCAACAGGATTCGAACATGAATTCGCTACTCTGTAGTGACTAGTTCCTTCAACTAGACCAATCACATGTTGATAAAAATGAACTTTATTAAAATCTTATAATTAGTGTTCCTCCGTACACAACTTTTTAATGTAACTTTCGTCATAAAAATGAAGAAGAAATACTATGCTTCAAACAGTTTAAACTTCGTCAACATAAAAAAGACACCAAATAACTTGAAATTCAAACCACATCTAATTTAAGAAATTAAGTATTCGTTAAGTAATTACCAAGAAAAATATATCGTACTAGTTAGTTATCATTATTGAAAAATAAAGATTACTTGAGCCTTTTAGCAAAAAGTAGAAGAAAATGTGGTTGAAATGGGTGTGAATTGTGATTATCATAATTTATAACATTTTAGGTATGATTGCCAATTGATCAAAGTTTAGGAGAGGTGGACATGCACAACTTACCCTATATTAAGTGTGATAAAATAGAAAAAGAGGTGAAAGGCATTAAATCTAAAAACACAAATTACAATAAGATCCACTCAAGTTTCATTAAATAACCAATAAGATCTTCCAAGAATTGAAATGGTAGGAGTGTTTTAGTAAAATGGGTTCATATAATGTGTTTTTTTTGTTTCCCGATTTACGAGTCACGTCGTCACAAAAAATGGTAACCTCTCTCAATATGAATTCAAACTTGAGTTCGACTCGACGTGTTTAAGAAGTGCAAAAGACAAGTAGAAAGAGAAGAATGTGGTCCATCTGTATACATTTGCAGAAGACAAACCATTGTCCCTTTCTCTGTTCTCAATTCCATACTTCTTCTTTTTTTCTTATTTTTTTAATAATAATTTCTCCATTCCATAATTTTAGTCCATCCAATTTACAGAGAGAAAACACACACACACACAGTGCTAATTGCACAAATTAAAATCAGGAGTGGATCTTGACCTTTTATCTACTTCCCTCTCGTGAATTCTGTACACAACATAATGTACTCACTCTCTCTATTAAATAACAATATCAATTTCAAAAATCTCTCTATATAGACTATATTCATGCTAAATCTATATAAATATTTAATCAAATTCCCTTTTTATATATTCAGACCTTTCCATTCTTGTATATTTCATTTTCTCAAGTAAAATCCCACCTCATCATCATCATACCTTAGGAATTCCAACCTTTCTTTGCATTTTTTGATGAAAGAAGCTTTCTTTTTTCTGGGATTTATCTTTTGAGAAATTCTATGTCCATTTTCATGCAAGAAATACACTTCATTTCATATTTTTGATTACTTCAAAGTAGTCTTTTTTTACCCTTTTCAACTCTAAAAAGTATCAATTCTTTTTTCACCCTTTTCTTGTAGATGTTCAAGTTTTTTTTTGTTTTTTGGATTTTTCCCACATTTTATTTTATTTTAATAGACTCAAACCTTTGCTAGATTCTCATAAATAGTACTTTTTAGGGGTTTAGGGTTCTTGTACTCTGCTCTCTCTTTACCTCTTCAAAGTTCAAACTCAAATAAAAATTGAATCTTTCCACAATTTATGAACAATGTCTTCATGTTTAAGTGGAGGTACAGGAAGAGCATATAGACTAGACCTTGAAATTATTAAATCACCCTCAAATTCTTGGATTTCAAATTCATCTTCACCATCTTCAACTCTCTCTGAAACATCAAACTCCCCTCTTACAATCTCAACAAGAAAACCTCGTACCCCACGAAAAAGGCCTAATCAAACATACAATGAAGCTGCAGCAATTCTCTCCACAGCTCACCCCAAGATATTCCCCTGTAATAAATCCACAAAATCATATGATTCTTGTGATAAAAATCCAATCTTTTCCGAACCCACTTCGGATTTACTCATGCCTTTTCAAGAATTGGACACCTCTGGTTTTTTACTGCATCCACCAATTGTACATGGGTCGAATCCAAAAGGGTCTAATTTGATGAATTTGTTGGAGAAGCCATGTTTAAGTCCAGGGGAGATTACTTCATATGGGAATTTTTCGGAAGTTTGCGACGATTTTCAAGAAGATTTTGATGCAGAGTCAATTCTTGATGAGGAGGTTGAAAAGGGTATTGATAGTATTTTGGGAAATTTCAAAATTGAAAATGAATCAAAAGATGATTTTTTGAGTAATAATATGAGTAATTCTATGGAAATGAGCAGTTTTTGTTATGGTTATCCAGTTGGATTTGAAGGATTTGATTCTGGAAATGGAATGAGAAAAGAATTGAGAGGAATTAGAAATGTTGATGAAGGTGATTGGTGGAGGTTTCCTTGTGTTAATATGATTGATATTAATCCAAAAATTGATGTAAAGAAGAAGAAGAAGAAAAAGAAGGTGGAAATCAAGAACTTAAAGGAAAATTCAGTTTCTATAAATAGAGATATGAAAAAGAATTTAGATAGTAAATCATCAGGTGATCAGGAATGTATTCCTAAAGTAAATGCAGGGTTGCTTTTGAAATTGAATTACGACAACGTTTTGAACGCGTGGTCCGATAAGGATTCGCCGTTTTCCGGTGATGCTCCGGCAGCTGAAGTCGCCGGAAATGATGTCCAAGTATGTTAATTGATTTTATTTTATTTTTAAATTAAGTTAATACTAATAAAAATGAGTGTGGGTGGAAATGTGGCATTATGAATCCATGCATTATTGGAAAAGAAGTGGGGTTTTGCTTTTTGCTGTCTTTTTCCTTTTGTTTCATTTTTTTCCCATTGTATTTGGTATCTCACAATCAATGTAGGTGCGTTAGTTGGATGGATACATACAACACTTGAATTTTTTTTCATTTTTTTTTTCTTTCAATTTTGGTATTTATTTTCTAGAAAATTGGTATATTTCAAAGAATGTAATGGTAATTGCCTATGTTGTTTGAAGCTGATTTGAAAAGCTTAATTTTATAAATACGTTACAAATATTACTTCCTCCGTTTCATTTATTTTTTTCTGTAGTATTCGATTAAACTTTTCAATCTTTTAAGCGAGTTATCATTTTAAATTATTCAATTTTTTTGTATATTAAACCTTTTAAATATTAATATATATGGTATTATATAATATTATCAAGAAAAATATTAATTAAATAATTTATTATAATTTTTGTAAATTTAATCAAGTTGACTCTATATCAAGATAACAAAATGAATGGGAGGAAATAAGTATTTTATTACTAGAAAGTACTGACCAAGATTTAGTTGATTGGTTTGGTTCTTGGGATTAAATAAAATAATTAAATAAATAAATAAATAATTAGTTAATGATGTTTTATGTCAATTGGGATGCAGGGGAGGTTGGCACAGATAGACTTGTTCTCGGAGAATGGAGTGAGAGAAGCTAGTGTGCTTCGGTACAAGGAAAAGCGTCGGACACGCCTTTTCTCTAAGAAAATCAGGTACCAGGTCAGAAAAGTCAACGCTGACCGACGACCCAGAATGAAGGTATTTATTTTTTCTTAATAAATTCTCATTATTTTTAACTTTTTTTTTATTTTTTTTTTATTGAGTCTTCTGACATGTAAGAATAAAAATAAAAATATTCTAGGTAGTATTATATGAAAGGTATAG
The DNA here is from genome assembly GCA_038501285.1 of Penstemon eatonii. Classification (NCBI taxonomy): domain Eukaryota; kingdom Viridiplantae; phylum Streptophyta; class Magnoliopsida; order Lamiales; family Plantaginaceae; genus Penstemon; species Penstemon eatonii. Next base: position 7,077,556 of record CM076713.1, read on the forward strand.
AGTGCAAGGATCCCAAGTTAATTATAACAAATACATTGTAAAATACATATTCGGTCCGAGCTGTAATAGACATGAACGAATCTAAAGCTACCCATTTTTTTTTAATTTTTTATTCTAATTTTACTTATATATTTATTTGCATTGATTTTTTTGTCTTCTTTAAAAGTCCAATTTAAAAAATTAATTATACACATAGCATACTTATCAAGGCTTAATTAAATAGTGATATTTTTGTCTAAACCAAATAGCTATAAAGTTCAAATAAAAATCTTGATATGATTTTATGAAAACTAAATCAATGACCAAATCCAATATAGGGAAAATATATTTTATTTTAAACAAATTCAATATAGGGAAAAATTCATCCCCCTCGACTCATGAATCTAGATAAACAAAAAATGTCAAATTTCACGAGAATTCGCATCTCTAAGAATTTATTTTCTATTTAAAGCGATTTTAATCATACATTTAATCCATTTTTTTTTTCAGTATATATGTGAAAAACAATAGTACTTTGAAATGACTTGATTGTTTCTTGCATGCACTTTTAATTTACAATATAAAATTGAAAAGACCTAACTCTTGTCTAATCTGTCTGCTGTTTATGATGTTGCAGGGTCGATTTGTCCGAACGCCAAATTCTCCTGATAATGATGAGGAAAGATCATGAAAAAAATTACAACGTCCAAAATTTAAGCTAGCTTTTTTGCCCCTATTTTTGCAGTAATTGCGATTTCAATTTTAGTTAGATGAGTAGGAAGCACAATAGTTGATACAAATAATATTTTGATGTTTCTTTTCCCCTTAAAGAAAAAAAGAAAAATATGATGTTCCTTTTGTAATGAAGAGGGTTACATTTGATTATGAATTCATTGAAACATTGGGACAAGCTCTACTCTCTTGCACTTAATAGATTTTTATTAAGACTTGATTAATGAAGGCTATTACTTGAAAATCAACAATTTATCGCAACTTTTTTTCTTAGAGTACAAATTACATCAATATCATCAAATCATAAATCTATTTTACAACCAGATTACAAACAATTAGTGTTAAAACTAGAAGAAAGTTAAGATTAGTACGTGGGAATTGAACCAGATACTTCTAAGTCTTGAAGTCTTAGCTTTAGTGTATTACGAACGAGTTATAGCTAGGGGTGTAATCGAGCCGAGTAGAGTCAAAAGACATACTCGAGCTGGAAATTTTGTATCTGAACTAAGTTTGAATGTTCAACGAGCTGATCTCAAACGAGCTTGAGCCGAGTATCGAGTAACTTGATATTATACGTGTATTTTCATAACATTTAGCTTATTGTGTCGAGCTCGAGCCGACCTTTAATAGTTATCGAACGGAAAATAACGTTCAAGCTTGTTTGATTTATGTGACGAACCGAGGTCCAACGAACTTTTATCGAACGAGCTCGAATCAAATATCGAGTAGCATGATTTAGTTTCAGCCTTAATCAACCTCTTTGACACAATCTATCATAACTTGTAAATTATAATAAGCCATAAAAATACTTGTCGACTTACCTTGCCGCGTAGATCTTTAACTTCGGTTGATTAAATGGGTCGTGTTGTATTTCTTTTTATTTAATCCCGGTCAATATTGTTGTCAAGGTGAATCCCTTTTTTAAGGAAAATTCTTGCCTAGACCCGGTCTTTTATAGACCATACACAAAATCTTGCAAATATGTTTGGTAGATGCACTGATTTTGTTCATAATCTATGAAAGACCTGGTTTAGGCAAGTATCACCCCTTTTTAACTATGTAGAACAGTATTATTAACTACATTTGGCAATGAAGTCCAATTTAAAAAAAAAAAAAACACTTGTATCAATCAATCAAAGACAAAGAAAAAAAAAATATAATTCCGTTGCCGGGACTTGAACCCGGGTCTCTCGGGTGAGAGCCGAGTATCCTGACCAACTAGACTACAACGGAGTAGTAATCTATTTATCAATTTAAATTAGAAGACATAATAAAAATTCTGATATAAGTATTAATAAGGGCCGTTCGATGGCCCAATAAGGTGTTGTTTATACCATGATTAAGCCCAGTACTGATCACAATCAAGACTGGGCCGATTATTTAGTCCAATCTCGAAGAAGTCCTTTTGGTTGGCCTTTTAGAGTTGGGCATCTTTTGGGGTCATATTTTATACGATTCTACTAGGGGTGTCGACTTGGACTCAAATTGGATCAGGCTCTAGCCAGATTCGAGTCTATTTTTGTCGGATTCGGATCTAAACTTTAACTATCCACCAACATCTTGTTCAGATTTAATAAGATATTAGATGTTTTATGAATCCAATAGAACTTTCAATTTCAATAATCGCATTAGTACTTTTTTCTAAAATAAATTTGTTAATATTTCATTTTCATTTAATTTAGCTCTCGTGTTCAAACTTTTTGTCGTAATTCACCAAGCTTTAAAATAGAAAATATATACCATAAACATATTTAGCCACTTACTTGAAATGAAAGGTGATATTGACATTGAGTTATCAAAATTAACTCATGTTGTTAGGTAAAAATATGCACATAAATAACAATGTCATTGTTCTGATAATGAAATAATATTAATGTTACTTGTAAAAAATAAACCATGATGTATATACATATTTTCTTCGTTTTATTATTCGATGGATCTTTAAAGGATCTAATAAACATGGCCAGCTCTATAGCTAGGCAATTTTAGGCTCTCGCCTAGGGCTCCGACTATGGAAGGACCTCAAAAAATTATTTTGTAAATGTAAATGTATACCAATTTTTTTCTATTTGATAAATGTTTTATCAAATAAGATATATTTTTATGCATAATATACTTGATCAATTAATGTTGAGGCAAATATTAATATTAATGCGTCATGTATTGGTTTGGATGTATTGGACAATGATCTGAGCACGACATTAAAATAGATTTAACTTATCGAATTAACTTTTCTATTAGCAGTACACATTCTATTGAAATTCTCCTTGTGTTTGTTATGTAAGCTCTGTTGAGCTAATTCACGTAAAACTGATTATTTCATATTATTGGTGTCAAATGATAAAGATTAGTCCCTCCTTTATTTTTTATTTATCGTTTTAGGATTTCAGTGTAGAATTAATTTTTTTTCTACCAATTTTACCTTCTTATTAATGCTATGATTATTTGATTAAAATGACGTTTTTGGACTTCTATCTAAAAAAATGACTATTTATTACTTTTTTAATCCGTGTGCAATCCTCCAATTCCAAAGCAAATAAAAAAATGGAGGGGGTATATGTTAATTGATAGTACATATTTTATTGTATCTTAGTATTTTGGAAAAAACATATGATATTGTTGTTTTGCATAAATAAATTAAATTTAGCATTTAATGTAACTTAAATTCAACGAGTTTGAGTCAACATACAGTTTTTAATATTAATTTATTACAAAGAAAAATCAAACTACACACACGTCTCGATTTTTTGGTAGCGAAAACTGAACCGTTTGATAATCAAATCGAATAGTTCGGTTTGACATACGATATACATTTTAAAACTATCGCGTCAGATTAAATACCAGAAATTGATACGTACTGTATTTCGATTCGATATACGATATAATCTCAATTATCGAACGCTTATAAGTTTCGATTCTCGATATTTACTGATATATCCCGAACCCATATATCCATTTTTTTTAATCCCAATTCCTAAGAATACCAAAGTCTCTCTTCTACGCACGGCCCTAAAGCAAAACCCAAATATTCTCTTCTTCAATTCAAAATCCCACCGCCGCCGCACCACCAATCCCCATCGCGCCTCCACCATCTTTCTCTAGGCCCAGATTTGTAATTTAGAGAGGTACAATCCAAATTCTAAAGGCTTAATCCCACTTTACACCCTACAAATAGGAGCATTTTTCACTTTGCACCTTATAAAAAAAATTATCCCACTTTGCACCCTACAAATCACTATTTCATTTCAGATTGCACCCTCAACCATTTTCAACTCATTTTAGTTGCCAGAGTAACGTTAAAATGGTCCATTCACATTATTAACCACCCTAATTTTTCCCCAAAAATAATATATAGCAAAACTGATATATCTCCATAATAACTTAAAAAAAATAAAAAATAGAAAACAAGTCTTACGGGGGTTTACTCAATTTCTCATCTTTCTTCTTCAAGTTGAGTCCAGTGCCGCCTTTTTATTTTTTCACTTTACATATAATTATTGAAACTAATTTAGAGTAATTCTGAGAATGTACATGTACTTATCCCTAATTACTAATTCTACAAACAAGTATAATAGAGTTGTTAACGAAATGAAAATCAAAACGTAAATAAGATGAGAAATTGAGAATATGGTAAACACAATTCATTCTCTTTTCTTAGCACCCAACCCATTTTTCTTCAAACATAAAAAAAAAAAAAAAAAAAAAAATACGGCACTAAACTGAATTTGAAGAAGAAAGAGGAGAAATTGAGAATATGGTACCCGTAAAACTTGTTTTCTATTTTTCATCCTTTTTTTTAGGTTATTATGGTGATATGTCAATTTTGCTCATATATAGTTTTTGGAGGAAAATTGGGGTGGTTAATAATGTGAATGGACGAATTTACCCTTACTCAGGTGACTTAAATGGGCTGAAAATGGTTGATGGTGCAATCTGAAATAAAATAGTGGTTTGTAGGATGCAAATTGGGATAAATTTTTTTATAGGGTGCAAAGTGAAAAATGCTCCTATTTGTAGGGTGCAAAGTGGGATTAAGCTAAATTCTAAATGCCAAATTTTGTTCTTTTTCTGATTTTCTCTTAATAAATTAGGTTTTAATTGTATATAAAACCCAAAACTTGTATTATCTTCCTTACTATTATTTCAAGGGGGTGAATTGGTCAAACTTACCTTATTTTGACTCAATACTATTTTCTGAGAATTTAGAATTATTTTTATATCATCAAACCAAATATTCGGCTAATGCATTAAATTTTTTGATAACTAACTCAAAACCAACTTCCCACCTTTCTAGCAGTTATCCTCTCTTCCATTATCTCCTTTTCGGATCACATTTTCTCTAATTTTATTCTTTGTTTGCAGTACGTTGGCTCTTTCTCTTTACCCAATATTTCCTCAGAAATCTTTAATGCAATGAGTTTCTCCATATATTTATTTTGTTGCTTATCAATAACTACGCAGGTTCGTTTCATTTGAAGTGAAAATGGCGTTACACCACTTCCCCCAAACTTTCACTTTTACGCAGCCAATAAGTGATGGTGCTTAATTGCAGGTTTCTATATTTAATACCATGTCTCAAATCTTTTAATCTAATTTTATGGATGTTGATGCATATACTATTCAAGATTTCTTCTAAATTTTTGCAATTTGATTTTGTACAGAGGTTATTCATATTGCATGTAGTTGGTGTTGGTGAAACTCCATTTTGACATTGATTTTGCTCTGGGTGAACAACCCATTTTTTGGAAAATAGGTTGTTTTATGAAATTAAATTGCAGATAGTTTATTCACAGATCACATATGCAAAATATCTATATTTTGTTCCTAGCTAGGCAAGCAATAGATTTCTATTTTTTTAATTTTGGTTTTCGTTAATTCAATTATGACTTCTACCAGTTCAAGTCTTAATGCAATGAGATGTTCTTCTCACATCCCATGTTTTTATGTCTTCCTACTTTCAGTTAATATTTTTTTTTTTGAATGGCCTCTAGGTCAACACAACTGTGTTTGGAGTCTATATTTTTTCATTAAGGTAGTCCAAATTGTTCAAGTAACTTTAAGACTATTAGCCTGAGGTACACAATGTATACATCTTATTTTTAGATTGCATGTTTAGAACATAACTAATGAATTTAAAGGTTTTCATTTGCTTACGAAAGTTTGAGTAACTCAATTGGCAATGCCAAATATCTTATAAGTTATGTATATCTTTGCAGACTTAAGTACTACTAATAACCATTCAACTTTTATCTTCGTGCTTAGATGATTTTTAAGGGAAAAGTGTGTTTCTCTAGATTGGAAAATCAGTTTATTGATTTTCGAAATTTTATTGTGATTAATGTATTTATTCTCTTGATGCAGTTCACTCTTCACATCTACAATAGTTCTTAATCCGTCTAAAGACAGCACATGCAAGGATAAGTGTTGCTTAAGGTAATCCCCATGTTCAAAGCTTTCTTTCCTAAGTAATTATTTCATTGTTTTCTCTGTTTCCTTCGATTTTTATAGTTCATGATGACTATGTTGACATCAATATATTCTCATTCATTATCATTTTTGTACTCTTTATCTAGACATACGACTATATTTTCAAGAAAACAGAACTGACTCAAGTTGCATGTTGGCAAAATGGAATGTTTAAACTAAAGAGCTTTCTCAATTTCAACTTTTAACTTTTAGACGAACACTCACAACTATTATCTGCAACAACTACTAGATCGGGTATGCACAAAATATTGTTAAGATGAAAAAAAACTTGCTAAATGCAGCTATTGTTATGGCTTAAAAATTATTTACCTTTTTTCCTAAAACTAGGAAAGTGCACGTACGATGTACGTGTCTAGTTAATTTCATTGGTATTTTTTGTAAATTAGAGTAAAATTAATTTGATTATGTCATAAATATTCATTATTCACTGCTTTAACCTTTTTTTAGCCAAATTTATTTATTTTTAACTATTTTTGCCTTTTTTTTATCAGTTATAACTTATTTTCACTATTTTTACGATTTTGTCCTTTCATTTTTTTCGTTTTAAACCATTTTTCTACCAGTTTCACCTTCATTTGTCAGTTAAACTCCTTCTTTTACTGATTTCACACGTTTGTATCATATTAAACCACTTTTAAACGTCTTTATCATATTAACCCGTTTTCACCTATTTCACACATTTTATTCATTAATTTCACATGTTCTTTTCACCAATTTCACCTGAATTTTTCATTGATTTGACACGTTTTTGCATACTTTATTAATTTTTCACCTATTTAACCAGCTTTATATGTTGTTGTTTCACCAAATCATTTTTCACGAATTTCACCCGAATTTTCATCAATTTCACATGAAATTATCGATTTTAGCGGAACATTTCTTTTAACAATTTCACCATTTTTCACCAATTTCACCCGTTTTTCACGAAAAGAATTTCATGAAATTTCGAAACTATGCATGTCTTGATATATTCTTTATATTTTTCTATTCTAGCTAAAGTAGAATTACGTAATTAGCTAAGTCATAAATATTTTTATTTCTTTCATAGTAAGATGCAATTCAATATTAATTATTTTCTTTGGAACATAATGATAATTATAAGAATTTCATTTTGAATTTTATATTTAGAGTGAATATGAATTCTGGTATACTAAAATTTTAAATTAACATTTTCTTATTCCAGTAATTACTGATACTTAATTATAATGATTATATATATATTTTTGGGGTTTTATTTTAAAATAATAGTATTTTTTAATAATTCGTTTTTATCTATAAGCGAAGAAGATACAAATTACAAAAATTGATGTAAGAGAGATTTTATAAATTTTAGGAGTTATTGTAGGAGATAAATTAAATATAACAAGACTCCATGTCTAATTATACCTCTTTAATTACTTTTACATATATATCATTATATTAATATCACTTTACAATTTAAATAAGGGCATTTTAGTCCGCACAAAAAAGTTAAGAAATATTCATGCTTTTATAATAGTAGAGATAGAGATAGAGATAAGAATGAGTACTTGGTTTTAGTACTTAACACGTTCTTGAGAATTTTGTCAAGTTTGGTGTTATTTAATGTTTTGTTTCTTGCAGGTGTATTTGTTTTGTAACATATTACTTTGTCAAGTGCAATAGACTTCAACCTCTTAAATATGAATGAGACAAAGGCTATAAAGTCACTTTGTATTAAAAAGGTTGATTAAATATTGCATGGACTGGAAAATTTTATGTCTCGAAGGTTAGATGAAATTTGTTGGCCCGTTAAATTATATTGGTCATGTTTGGCTGCACATTGGTTTTTGTTGTAGTGTAGGCCTTAGGTTGCTTGCTACATATAATTTGAACTATCATGCTACAGATTTAAAAGCTCCTGACAATGTTGAGGGGATTCAAGAATCCAAACAGATTGCGGATAGGAACTACCCAAACAACTGAGGGCGAATGAGGAGATTGTACAATATGAAGTGATGTATAAGGATTTATTCACTGCAAATGGCGGTGGAATATGTGAAGATGAATTTGTAGAAAGGCTTGGATGACATGGATGAGTTCTCAAGAATCACTAATGTTTCTGCAAACATAATCGTGGAAGAGAATTTCTAAGATAAAGATGCCAAAAAATGGACTAAAAAAAGAAAGGAAAGAGTCCATGGTATTGAAGTTGTTCAAAAAATTAAAAGCTATGTTGATCATGTTTAACCATCGAGATACTTTTAAACCTATGCCACCAAGGTTGTGAACATGTTTATACTATTTTAATCTACTGACATAATCTTATTGTTTATTATGTGAAAATGATTTTATTTTTATCATTCTTTCATAGAGATAATGTTGTTGGATTATTCTATAACAAATATATTATTTCACTTAGTTCTATCTTTTCTATCTAGCTTAAGTTTACATTCATCTTGGTTTGATTATTGAATGAGTTGAGCTCAAACGAGCTTTTATTGCACCTAACACGAAGCGGTCCCGAGCGGTTTGATATTTATATGCATTTATCAGTTACGTGTTTATCAACGCGAACTTTGATTGAGGTCTAAAAATTATCAAACATCACGTTTAAATGAATTGTTGCCAGACGAATACTAATTAGCTTGATTTAAGTTTGATCTCCAATAATAAACTAAATTTATTTTATAAGGTGCACACATCCCGCCCTTAATTATGTCCTTTTATGAGTGTATATCTATCTTTTTTTTCTTTATCAACTTTTTTCATATTCAAATGGAAGGAACATAGTAGAATAAAATTGAAAACATGCCTATGTTAAAGTCCTGAATTAAGGATCCTCACTATATAATTTTGGTAAATGCATTTTTTCTCGATATAATAAGTGCAAAATTTTAGTTTTGCCAATTCTTATAAATATATTTTTAAAACTTTCAATAATAAAATATAAGGTTTTAAATATATAATATTATTTAATAATTAGTGTGATTATGTGCATGACACGAGATTACATAAGTTTAATATAACCCGTACATAGCACGGATCGTATACTAGTGATAAAGTAATTTGGAGAGGGGATGTATTCTTTATAATTTCTATTCAACTTCATAGTATGGTTAGAGTGGTAGGAAGCATATTATTATTTTTTACATAAGACAAATTATTTTTGATTCAATAAATTTTCGGTTTTCTTTTACCGAATCAAATCAAACTGCACCGTATTGTAATTTACCGAACCAAATCAAACTTTTTGGTTTGATAATTGGTACGAGATTTAGAAAACCGAACCAACTGGTATAACGAAATTCGGTACAGTTCGATTTACCATTTGCACAGCCCAACCTAATTTGTAAAAGATGGCCCCAATATGGCCCCAATTTTGGGCCCGTAATATGTCAGGCAGATTCACATACCTTCCACAAACTTTAAATGAAGAATTAGTGACTGGATCCGATTTAACAAATCTCTAACCAGACAAAAAAACCATAATAAATCGGGTTGGATACGGACATATTCGGATTAGACCTAGTTCAAACTGTATACAATATTAGGAAATAAAAGGCCCATAGCCCAAAAGCTAAAAGGGAAGGCCCATAGCCCAATTAAAATTCCCGCGGCCTCTTACCTCTGCTTCTGCCCAAAAATGGCTTCCGCTCCAAAAAGTCTTTTCTTTTCTACCAATTTTCAGAGATGGAGTCGCTTTCTGAACCTGTTGTGTATATGAACCTCGCGTTAGAACAGGTATTAAATTTTACAATGCCTTTTTAAGTTTAAGGTATTTCAATCGAGTTTTTCTTTTATTTCTAGGTATTAATAAAAACTTAAATAGATGAAGTTTTATTTTTTTATTTTTTTTCAGTACGTATGAAATTTCAAATTACTGATTAGTACATATTTAGAGTTCTGATGTAAAAAATATTTGATATATTGTAATGGTTTCGTTTCTTCTGCCAGGCAAAGCTTGCTTTGGACAATCTTGAAGTACCAATTGGGTAAGCTTATTATTATTATTTTTCCTCTAATTGTTTTTTCAAATTGTTAGGAAAATAACAGAACTTACTGTTCCAACCTTTTTTTTTGGTGAGGTATGTAGATATAACAATGGCAATATTAAAGTAAAGCCCTTTGATCTAGAAAGTATTAGTCTTAGCTGAGTCGATGAGCTCCACAGAATGGAGGCTAAAGTGGTTGCATGTTTTCGTCATTCTGATTCAACTATCGTGTTGATTTGGTCAGTTGTGTTATTGTCGAGGATCAGAAAGTCATTGCCTCAGGGAGAAATCGAACTACTGAAACGAGAAATGTATGCTCCTTGTTTTCGTCTTGCTCCTTCCTCTCATGTTTTTCATTTGTCTCCTATACTTTGTTCATGCTTGTTCTGTTTTTTATTTTTTGGATATTAATCAAGTTTATTTGAAATTTATTGAACTTAATATGTTCCTTGCGAGAATCTTATTCAAAATCACATTTGCATCAATCTCATATAAGCTCTACAGGTCGTTAAGACACATATACACGGTGATATGTACCTTTTTATGTAGGTTTATCCTATTTGTAGTGAAAGGTGGTTTTCCAATTTAACCAGGTTTTTGAGCATTTGACGATGTCACACCTTGCAATCATGGTTATTTTTGCTGGATCATGAAGTGAGTGTCATAGGACTCAACAGTGTAAGCAATAATGTTGTGCATCCAAGCTGTCACATTAAATTGGCTTAGAGTTTTTCATGGTTTTTCATTAAATTGTCACCCTAAACCTATTGGCTCGACCACTTTGTCCAATACACTAATTAATATATATATTTGTGCCATTCTGGCATCAATAAACTTCTGGGGCTTTTTAGTTTTGCAAACATGACCTTGACTTATAGGCTTGAGAGTGCGCACTTTGAATACTTCCCGTGGCCAGTACGCTTAATCATAATTAAATTTGTTGGAAATACATCAATGATGGTTCAAATAGAGCTCGAATAATTTGTCAATCTACCATGAACGGTATTACCCTTTACCTTAACCCCAACTCCAGATTCATGTTAGGGTGTCCAGTGATATGCAATAGCTTAAGCATAAAAAAGGTAAATCATGTAAGAATCAACTACTCTGATTTTTCTTTCGTTCATATCAAAATCCACCTGTTGTTAAGCATAGATTGACGTTGTTATATTGTGATGTGATGTCCATGACCTGTTGCATTGTGTTGTGATATCCACGTTATATATCTGCAAAATGGCAGATATTATATACCATGAGTTGCAATAGTCACAAAATTGAGTTCATAGCTGATGAAGGTTGTTTCCCCTCTGGTCTCTGAAATACTTTGCTTAATTGAGATACAAAATGCCACCCCAGAGCTTACCTTGTTTAATTTAGAATTTCTTTTTTTGTACTGCACTTGTTGAATCATACAATACTTTGTATTTTTTCTTGGAAATTACTTCCTTTGAACCCCCCCCTCTCTCTCTAATTGTTAGAATCCTGCAGGCTACTCGACATGCAGAGATGGAAGCAATTGATGTGCTGCTTGGGCAGTGCCAGAAAAATGGAGTATCAAGGGAAGAAATTGCTTTGAAATTTTCGAAATGTACTCTATATGTTACATGCGAGCCATGCATAATGTGTGCAGCAGCTTTATCAATCATTGGTATGGTCTAGCAGTTATCCTGCAGATTGTATGTTGGTTTTTATAGTTATTCTAACTTTAAGTTGTCATGTAATGATGCTCTACCAGGAATAAGAGAAGTATATTATGGCTGTGGAAATGATAAATTCGGAGGTTGTGGATCCATATTATCCTTGCATACAAATAGCTCTGGGAAGCTTACAAGGTTTTGTCCGAGCTACTAATGCTAATACTGTTCTCTTTTGTGTTTGTTGAAAACCAATAGCTCAAAAATGCTTATTAGTCCTTTTTAATTGATGATGAATAATGATTTCTGAAATTTTAAGTTTGACAGTCTTTTGTGTTATATTTTGCTTAAATCAATGCATAACGTTTTTCCTGTTACTTATGTCTTAAACATGGTAAAAAAGAATCCTATATAATTGTGGAATGATTATTGTGCTGATGTGACTTGTGTGCAGCAAGCAGATATTAAGCTTGCAATCTAGTAACTTCTGTATCATCTGTAATTCAAGATATTCTAGTCATAGAATGAGTCTATGATGTAGGGAAACCAATATTATTCTTATTTTGCACTTATGGAGCTCAAGGTAAACGAGCACAATATTTAAGTAGTAAAGATAGTCAAACCGTTTCAAAATCTAGGTATTGTAAACCAATATATAATGATTTTAAATTTTGATAGGCTGCAGGATTAGATTGTTCGCTTTTTTATGTTGTTTAAAAATTGCATCCTTTTTTAACCTCTTCTTCATACTTTGCTTCTATCTTATATTTCTTTTGACAATGGACTTCACAAGATGGTCAAAGCTTAATTATTGATTCTATTCAGGTACCACCTTGAAAACACAAACTAAACTTTAAATCATGTGCAGCAAACAAATTATTTGCTGCTGCTTGCTCATTTTTATTCTTATTATGAAACTAAACTTTAAATTATGTGCGGCAAACAAATTATTTGCTGCAGCTTGCTCATTTTTATTCTTATTATCTTTATAACGCGCAATTGTGTGTTGGTTTGGTTACTTTTTGTTTCAGAGTCATATTTGCTGTTTGAGTTCAATGTAAAAAACCTTATACCTACCATGTTACAAAAAATGCCAAACCTGATTGAAAGACTCTTTTGTCATGTTTTTACTATTTTTCTTATGGAGATATTAGAAACCACACTATTACTCTCATGCATATCCATATGTTTCAGCTACCTGCTTGAGATTATTATATAACTTATGTTCCTGGAACAAATGCTAGTTTGTTTTCTCACTATCAGATGCGTACAGGTTCACAATACCCTAGAAACTTGACCCTAAGGCCTAGGAAATTTCATGCCCAGGTTATTATATATAAATTCCTGTTCCTGAGATCTAAACTATTGGTCTTGCGAGCTTGTTGGTTGAGTGCATTGACAATCTCCTGTTTTCCGTTCCTAGAAAATGTACTTTACTAAGCAATATTTTCTTCTTTACCATATGTTTCCCATCTAAAAAGCAAGAATTGTAATGGAGTGCAAGCTTATTTGCTAGATATCTTTATCTCATGATAGTTGACACTAATACAAGTTCCAACCTTTTCCTTTCCTTGTGTTGTAATATTTGCTCTTGCTTTCAGTGGTGGAGAATCAAAAAAGGGATTCAAGTGCACTGGAGGTGTAATGGCGTCAGAAGCCATCAATCTTCTAAGAAGCTTCTATGAGCAAGGAAATCCCAATGGTAGGCATATTCATATTGTCGGATGATGCTTATAGCAGGTTAACATATCTTGGGGTTACAGACATTTGCTTGATGAAGGAAGGTTGTAAAGTGACCAAAGTCAATGTGATAGTCCCTGAGGCATTAGTTGGATATTACGTGATTTGGAGGGCATAAAAAGTATCTAGAGTTTTACACGTAGCAATTATATATTCTCTAAGGGGACGATCAAAAGACAATTGAAATCCTATCTGCAGTCAGTTAATTAGCATATATAGCTCTTAGGTTCAGTGTGGGGCACGTCGGATTAGACTGAGCTTGAAGTCACTGATCTTAGCCTGTACTCCAAAGGTGTGCAGAAAAACTTTATAAGCTTTTTGACATTGATGTTCCAAAATAATCCATTCTGGTTCATATTACCTTTTGCATTGTCTGAACTACTTCATAGGGTATAAATACGGCATCAGTAATTTGCTTTCCTGAGAACGACGTTCTGTGACTTTGATAATAAGTAACCAAGTACATTAGTAAATAGTAGGTAATTGTACCAACTTTCATATTTAATTGCTGTTCATATGTAAAATTTGTTTCCGATGCTAGTGACTATTGTCCTATCCAGATGAGCTGTATAGTTTAGCAGTTCCCACAGGTATCAAGTGAAACTTTTCTTATTTTTAACCAGAAACTTACAAGTTCTGATCAATCAAAACAATTGTTCGTAACTTAGAAAGTCGCAAATGACATGATTCTTTTTTAGATGCTTTGTGTAGAAACTCTTTCTGCGCCATTGAAGCCCTATACTTACTGAAGCATTTCTGTTAGTTGCATTAACATATCCTATCAGTGACGTTTTATTTTTCAACTATTTTACTAGTTCAATTTCTTTTACGACTTATTCATTCTAATTATTATTTCAGCCCCAAAGCCTCACAGAACACCGGTGCCACGAGGCTAAACTCGTTTGGTTCTTCTACCATTTGAAGGTATATGTCATTATAAGAAGCACTTTGTTAATTTATTTATTTCGCTTACTAGCATCGTCGTAGTTCAAAGAGATGGTACAAATTCATGTTGTGTCCTCCGTACACCACTTAACTTTACGACACTCAGACATGGTAATTTGATCACATTTGTTGTGTTCGAGACTATTCATCTTCTAGTCTTTACTTATACATGCCATTACCTTATGGCCTTTAGATCTTGACCTTTACAAGGTTTGAATCAAATCAGACATTGAAGTTATTTTGCTCAAGTAAGAAGAATGCCTACTAGTTGATCTACTTACATAACTTTGACCCTGTGCATAAGTATGAAATTGTCTTCTTCTGATTGGATTGTCTGTGTTCAGGTCCTGCGATGGAGAACATTGGTTCGTCTCTGAAGCCTCGACTCCTGTGCCAATTTTCCAAGCTGATAAGATTTGAGGAATTACAACTTTGACATGGAATTGAAACCTGAATGTACCTACTAATGTAATGGAGTTCAAACATGAATGATCTTAATCCATTTTCCCCCTTTCATTTAATGTTGTCAATGTGTTGCTCCAATTCTACATGCTTATCTGTGTAATAAACAACATTGGTACTTTTACAAGGATGTTTACTTGGTATTTACAAGATCGTGCAACTTTTGTTTAATCATTTGGACTATTGTGTAACTTAAATGATGAGGTGATGATACTTGTACCTTTTTGCAATGGAGATTTTCATTCAAGAAAATGACATATAAATGCGGGTATAAATATACGACTTCACTTCGCACTATATTAAATGAAGTCGAACTATATTAAAATCGAAGGTATAGTTCATATCATAGTATATATTGTTGTTGTCGAATTTGAAGTGCGACTCGAAATTAAAATATACTAATACTAGCCATCTTCATTGATAGTTTTATAATTCGGGCCATAATTCGGAAATTTATAATTTATGATCTCAAAGATTGTATCTAACATAAATTCAAAAATTGGACCATTTAAAGTTCAACTATATATTTGTTTACATAAAAGAACTTCAAGCAAGGATTTACAATGAAAGTCACAAATCTTTTTCAAATTACTAGGAAAATTATCTTATGAAAAGCCACTTTGAAATTATATTTTTAATATTCACACCACCATGTTACTATAGTTTTTTCAGTTCCTCCTTTTTCATTTGGCCAAATAAATATAATTGTAGCGCATAACTGCGAAATCTTTTCCTGTCTCTCTCTAAGAGAAAAACCCACGAAATCCTTTACTGATGCAACTGTTACAATGGCAGATTAAAGGTATAAAAAAAATCCAATCTTTTTGTTTATTGGTTTACTTAGTTGATGGAAATAGTTTTGACAATATCTTTTTTGTTAATTCTTTTTAATGCTTTGCTATTTTATATGTACAAGTGCCATTCTAGAGTTTCTGTAAAATTTTGTATGACCCGTGTGAATGTTTGTTTATCTGTCATATGGGTATTGTGATCGTTTGAATAGTTATTGGGAATATGCCACTCCTTGTGAACAATATCAATGGTTTACAGGAAAAACCCTTGAATGAATGAATGTACCTAAAGACAATGGAAACAGAATGATGTGGTTTATGTATGGAAAGATGATTTTGTTTTGATGGGTAATGAATTTTCATAATTTGATTATGAAAGAGGGCAGAAAAATACTAATTTTGGTGAGAGATTCTTGCAATTAAAAGGCAATCTCATAGAAATTGGGGGAGTTAGATTACATGGCTAGTTGAGATTTAGTGGTCGATTTCGAGATGAAACGAGACAGAAAATGGTCCATTTAGAAAGTGATGGGTGTATCGGAATCAGAGTCAAAGAGAAAGCATACATATTCAAGATTTAGGGTTGATGATTTTTAGAAGAAATAATTTTGGGGAACATCCCTTTTTCTGATGTTATATGTGATAAGCCAAATTCATAGGGGTTCATCGTTATATTTTGAATGTTCATTTGATTATATATATGAGAAAAAAATCTTTTATTTGCTGATTCATCATTGGTAATACATGTTTCTTGTTGATTTAGACTAATATAAGGAAGAATTTTCCAGTTTTATTATGTTGAAGCCACCAATTATTTCGGCGAACTGATTGTTGTTATAAGACATTAAAAAAAAAATAAAGCAGCAAAAATCATCAAATTGTTTTCCTCAATGTATGCTATAAGAGTTTTGAGGATCTGTTTTCTGGAAATAGTAATGATGGATTCAAGGAAAAGCAAATATAAAGGATTAGTTGTCAGATATATGAATATCCTGCAAGGATAACCTTGGCAGTCTTTTACTACAACAAATTCAAGGGCATTTTAGGAATTCTATTATTTCAGAATTTCGTGCTGGAGTTAAGTTGGAAGGTTCTTTTTATTTGCATTTTGTGTGTTGGAATCCTTTTAGGGGATTAGGTTGAGCCCTATAACGACTAGTTTTGTTTTCCATTAAAGATCTATTCTCATTTGGAGTAGGAAATATCTAGAGGCCGAGGCTTGTAAATACGTTCGTATTCTTCAAGATATCATCCTAGCTTAATTAATAAGGTTTGTCTTTGATTCATTCTTAAAGCTTTATTTTTCGCTTATGCAATGCAATCAAATCTTGGGTGTGATGTATAAGGAATTCTAGGATTAATTCCTATATCTTCTTATTCTTGTTATATTCGCCATTTTGTTTCGGAAGCATAGGTCAAATATTTGTTCAAGACATTTGAGACAACAGCTCAAATCCCGTGATTTATTAATCTTAAATTCTTAATTTATGCTGCATCAAGTCAAATGATCAGCTCTCTTTGAGAATCACTGAGAGTTGTGTTCTAAGCTGTTTCTGGAAAATGTTTAGGCTGGGCCTTCTAGGTTCTTACGTTTTATAAGGTGGTATGTGCCCTTGATGAGTTTGATATTCCAAATTGATAGTAAGGAGTTTGGGGGAAAGGTCTTTTGTGATTTCAAAAGATCGAAGGCTAGTTATCACACCCCCACCCCCACCCCCAAACACACACACATCCAAACATTATGTTTTTTATTTGTACTTTATCCAGAGCTATACATAAAGCTTTTATTATAGCTGAGATGTGTCAGTTTAGTTAATGTCAAGGTTCTGCTGTGGAGTTGGTTGGATGCATTCATGAATATTTTTGAAAACATTTTCTTGAGAGAAAGGTTGTACTAAGTGACACTCCAAAAAGCTAATTACGCACTCTTTAATTGAGTAGGTTTAGACATTGTGAGATCTTGAAGTCAAGGTAAGGTATTTTAAAGTGTTTATATTAGAAGACATGGTTAACCTTGCTAGACAGATGATTCCAATGGACCATTCTGGTTTTCTGCTTGAAATTGTCGAGCTGATCAAGTTAATTAGTTGTATAAATGTCTATCAGTTACATATGTGGTGCCCATTTACTGATAGTCTGATACTTCTTCACTATGAATATGGTACCATTGTGAGGCATCTGCTTATCTTGGTCTGATTTGTTGTGTTTTGTGATGATGTCAATCTAGTTGCTTATTGTTGTATACCCTCTTCAGTTGAAAATGCCGTGTGCATTTCCCACCCTTGTTACGAGGAATTTATTATTTCTTAAATGTTCGACTTCAGGAAATAAGGTCTTTTTATGTGATTTGATTCCAGGTACGAATAATTCAGAAAACTGTTCAATATGTGGCCAATATGAGAAGGCGAAGAATGATTGCGACTTTTATATCTTAAACTGTACCAGAATTTTTTGTCGTCTATCAGCCTCCAGTACAATGTCTCAAAATTTTACCCCAGCTTTATTATACCAATATCAACGTAGGAGGCAACATAGGAGGCAACATAGGAACTCTGCTGCCATTAGCTCAATCCAGCCATCTGTTGGTACTAAACCTAGTGATATCTGTCACTCTGCCATTAGTTCTGAAGCCCCATCAATGGCTTCCCAAGGTCAAATGGTTTCTGTTCCTGAGGATGCGTCTGAAGCTGGTTCTGAAAAGGCCTTCAAAAGTGATGTGGACAGAGTTTTGAATGTCCGCCCCGTTAATGATAGTTTTTCATCATCAAAATCAAATATGGAACTTAGTTCGGCTTCCCTGAAAACTAATACGGATGATGCAGGGGAGTGCTCATCTTCTGGTGCAGCGACTGCTGAAAAGGTGACAAATGGGATGTCGGAAAGAGACATATGCATTTCAATTTTCAGAAGTCAGGGAGTTCTTGATAGAATCTTGGGTAGACAGGATCTAGATGCTTCCGATAATACCGATCTTGTTAATGGCAATTATTGTTCAAAATTCTGCAAAGTATGTGATAAGTTGGAAAATACAGCAAAGTTGCTAATTTGTGACAATTGTGAAGATGCATTTCACAAGTTTTGCTGCAATCCTGTTGTAAAAAGGATACCTGTTGGAGAGTGGCTTTGTAAATCTTGCTTGAAAAAGAAGCGTAAAATTATGAACAAGAAATCCACCAGTAGTGCAAACCATATCAGCACTGAGATTGGGAGAAATGGAACTGCATCAGAAGATGAAGTAGGATCCTTGGAATTCATGTTCACAGATACTGAACCATATATTTCCAATGTGCGAATTGGTGATGAATTTCAAGCTGATGTGCCTCGTTGGTCTGGCCCAATTGATGAGTATGTTCTCAGTTATTTTATGTTATAAGATTTATGGATTTATGTGGAAACATTTGGGTTTTAGCCTTTTAGGTGTGGTGCATTTATAATGATGTGATAAATTAGTAATGGAAAAAATGGATAAGGTGACAGTAACTTGAGCATGATACCTTTGAAGTGTTTAGAAACATGCATTCAGTAACTCTGGTAGCATCTACATCTATTTCGTTATAGGTTGTGTAGTTGTTGGTCAACTTTTAGGGCCATTCTGCTGTATTATTGCTCTATTTCCTACTTGGTTATTTGTTGACTGAACTTCTCTATTTAGTGCTCACATAGTTGCGGTGTGATTTAGCTTTTTTGTTTGAATTGTTCCATTTATCTTGACCAAAACCTACTTCTTTAGTAGCTTCTTATGTCTCTTGCGATCTAATGAGTTATCCCAAACTCTAGCAAGCACTCTATATGATAAATGTTGGACCTGAGATCTGGTTTTTTCTTTTTCCCAAAATTTTCCTGCTAAGTATGTGTTTTAAATTGTTGAATGCGCCAAGATAAGTTATTTGTCAAGTTTGTGTTATTATCATGGAAATTTTGAAATCTAGACTTTCAGGCATTACTTAGTAGTCTTTCTTTGGCATGCGATTTCTGTCTTCTTTCAGTGTAACTAATATCATAGTGCACATTCTTTCAACTTTCTTTAAGTGTGTTCTGAAACTTACAGCTAGTTAGTTATGTAGATTTTATGCCTTAGTAAAACATTACTCTACGTTGAGAACAGTATGATATGGTTAGGGGACTTTTCTGTAGAATATCAGTTTCCTTTGCTAGCAAGAATCTCAAATAAAAGGGATGGTTGTATAGACGAATTTGTGGATTCTACCGAAGGAATAGGAGGTACAAATTGGAATTTTCATTTTAGACGAAACTTGACCGAATCCGAGACACAAGAACTGATGCTCCTAGTCACTCTATTGGAGAACAAATCAGTGGTAAGGACGGTCGAAGATAGAAGAATTTCGTTGTGTAACGATTCTGAATTGTTCTCATGCAAATCAGCATTCGAACATCTAATCTCTAGACCCGAAATACAAAATACTTCTTGGGCAGAATCACTATGGAGTGCTATAGTACCTTCTAAAGTAAAGGTTTTTTCTTGGTTAGTACTTCAAAACGGGGTGAATGTGTCTACAGTAATGCAAAGAAGGAGGCCCTATCTCTCCTTATCGCCAAACTGGTGTGTTTTATGTAAGAAAAATGAGGAATCCGTGGATCATCTTTTCTTGCAATGTGGATTCACCTCACTTTTGTGGATGAAATTGAGGGATATTTTCAACATCACGTGGGTAACTACACCACACTGTTCAGAGATAATTAATTTACAAATTCAGGGAGGAAAGAGAAGAAAAGTGTTGTGGAATACAGTAGTACTATCTTTATGGTGGAACGTTTGGATTGAAAGGAATGAAAGGATTTTTGAAGATAATGAGCACGCCGTTGAAGAGTTATGGGAGAGGATAAGATTCTGGACATCTACATGGTTGTTTAATTCTAAACTTTTTAGAGGCATTCCCTTTTTTATGTTACTTTCATATTGGACGGCCTTGTAGTTTAGTTTGTTCCTACATTGTTTGGTTGTTCTTCCTATAACTAAGCTAAGCTATTCTTTCTAGTGCAACCTCTGCACTACCCCTTGTACTTTACCTTTATTAATATAAATGGTGTTGTTTCAAAAAAAAAGAGAACAGTATGACATGGATCAGTATTCAGAATGGTACAAATTTGTGATGAGATTTTTTTTAGATGGTAGGTTGTGCTTATTAGCCCTTTTAGAGTAATCTGATTTATTATTGCCAGTACTGAATTTCGATTAAAATATTATTTTCTTTGAGTATTTTGTACCTCTAACATGAGCTTAGCTTGTTTTTAATAGGTTAGATCAGATATATATGCTCTTTCTTGCTTTAAAACTTATATTTGTCTCCTCCCATCAGCTATTTACCCGTGCTTATAATTGTGTTTTCACAATTGCTGCAGTGCATCTGATCTTATTGGCGATCCATTAGAAATGGACTCTTCAAACAATGTTGCCATGCCGGTAAATGTTCCCATGCGGGTAAATGTTGGCAGGCGGGTAAATGTTGCCATGCAGGTTAACTTATGATGATATATTTGTTCCTGTATCAAGTTAATAGGACACTAATGATGGAACTAAAGGGAATTTTATCTTGATTCTTTTCAGGAACAGAATCCTACAAGAGATTTTAAGTTCAATCCTATCTGTAATTGGCTTCAGTGCCAACAAGTCATTGAGGGCACTGGACAAGATCATGATGAAACTATATGTGGAAAATGGCGCAGGTAAATGTATCTAATTTTGTTTATTTTTCATGATGAGCACTAAGATTGCAATTTCTCTTCATTGGAGAGGGTGGTTGAGTTTATGGCATGTGACAGCTATGACCTGTTCTGCTATTTTATCAATAAGATTGCTAAGGAGGAAACTTTTTATGCATTTAAATAGATTCCTTCTTCTCTTTGAATTATACTGCAACTTTGCTTCTCTTAGTTCTCTTTAGCATTGACTGATCTGAGGTTAATGACAATAGACAGGGACTGAATTTGGATTATGTTTTTATTACTTAATTTTGAGTAATTTGATTTTCATATAGAATGGTTAAGTTGGATTGAGGCGATAATGTCCATGTGAGTTATGACATGTTGCCAGTTAATTGGCCAAGGTAGATTGGAGAAACAAACTCATTTTAGTGATGCAACCATAAATATGAAGGTAAATTTTTAGCGATTCTGTCATAGCTCTAGCGTCTAGGCCTCTACTTCACCCAAAAATCATCTCGATTTTGCATGTATTAGACCTCAACAAGCCATTATTAGTGTTCGATTTACGAGAGTGTAGAGGCACAATAACCTTCAAAAGGGTAACTGAGATTGCTCTATCCCTTAGCTTCAGATATGTGATGCAAACCACAGAAGGCCAGTGGAAGTTATATCTGGCAATTGGTTTAGTAAGATCTCCGCAAGCAAAGGCGAGGCGAGATTCTTGGGACACTCAATATGAGTGTTTTGTTGACTGGATAGGAAGACTAGAAAAGGGTTGATATATTAATTTTTAGGGTATCTATATATATGAAGTCTTTATCTACTCAAGGAATAGTCCGATACAATACGTTAACGTGAGTAGGGGATATATACTAACGCTTTTGGTTCTTGGGTTTTAGTGAGTAAAACATTATTGAAAACGTTTTTCCTATCATCAAATGATATGACATTGAGCTTCATTTTTTGTTTATTTCCATTTTCATCATCATTTCACACATTGAAATTCACGAACCAAACATAGCCCAAGGGTCTGTTCTTAACAGATTGGTATGAGGAGTTGTCTTGGAGAGGTTAAGAAGGAGCTGAACTTTGTGCTTGGATGGCATTGTTCAGTTTGTTTGTTGGTGTGCCTTGAGTGATGACTACTTGACATAATTAGTTTTATATTTGTCAATATTTGACACTATGTGGCCATAACTTTTCGGTCATAGGCCACGGGATATCTGACGAGTTTTTGGTAACTTGGTACAAATTATTGCTGTTAAAAGATGTAATGCTTCTGGTGCATCATCTATGAAGATCTTATGTTAGCTGAACAATCACCAAAACATGCATGGTATGATCTTATGTAACTTTTTTCATATTTGAGCATGCGCAGGGCCCCACTTTTCGAAGTTCAAACTGATAACTGGGAATGCTTCCGCTGTGTTCTTTGGAATCCAGCTCAGGCAGATTGTTCTGTACCCCAGGTATGTAAACATTCATTTTTTTTTCCAGGAGATTCAATTGCCTTACGAACATCTTTATAAAAGTCGATTTCTTATAATTTGATTCGATTATGTATACCTAAAGATGGTTATTTTCACTGATTCAGGAGCTAGAGACAGTAGAAGTCATGAGGCAATTAAAGTACATAGAGATGGTATGTTCTCCGATTCCTATGTGCTTAAGAATTTGATTCTTCTTCTACATGGTTCTTTTCATTGTATATGTTTCTGATTGATTTGGATCATTAGTTAAAGAAGAAAGCGTTAACTTGCTCTGCAGTTGGGACCCCGGCTAGGTGATAAGAGACGTTAGTTGATAGCTCAAAGGGTAATGGCTCACAGGATCGGTCGCGGTTGTTATGAGGATACAATTACAGAGATCATGTTTCAACTGTGCTTTACTGTCAGCAATGCATATCAAGTTATCAACTTCCAAAAATATAGATCAAGCTTACATTATTTGGGGATTTTTCGCTGATTTTTAACCCCACCAGCTCAAGCTCTAGGAAATTTTTTGGTTTACTTTTTTGAAATATTGGTGTAGCAATGCAAATCTGGTTTATGAGTCACCAAAAAGGACTTCTATCTCTCTAATTGTAGAGATACAAGATCATGTTTCAATGTAAGAAGATTAAGAAAATGGCAAAAACTATATTTATCAGAAAAGTGTCACCTTTTCTCTTTTACTTCTGCTATAGGTACATAAATAATAGATGAATCCTTTGACTTAATTTCCCTGGATTTACTAAATCTTGAGCTTGGAAGTTCAAGTAAAACTTGTTGGAGTTTTTCTACTCTACTTTTCATTTCACAGAGTCTCTTCATCTCAGCCTCTGCTTCCAGCATGCAACTTTTTCTCTTGCAATTCAATATCTTCTTAGCTTCTTTTGCCTTCTCTCTTATTTGTTTCAGACTCACATCGTCGCCAAGATCCACTGTCGTCTGGTAGCAGAAAGTATAAAACATCACATTTTTTCAACTTAACGATAAGTATTAGTAAAATTGCATTCGTGGTAACAAGCCAAACGGTACCTTGATACTGTCGAGCGTTTTTAATGATGGCCTCATTTGCTGCTGCATCTTTTGCAAGTGTGTGTTCCTTCTTCTAACAAAATTGTTCAAAATCTTCGAGGAACTTGACGTAATATTAATTTCATCCTTCGATGCCATTTCATCATCATCATTTTCACCCTTTGCGATTTCTGATATGGGTTCCTTTCGGAAACTGGAATATTCTTTTCCAGCCTGTTAAGCGTTCATGGTTAATGACTTCAAATTCGAACTTTGAAAGAACTACATATACTAAAAAGAAAGGTTATAACTCAACCTTGTAAACAACTCTTAACAATATGGTGTGTTCTAACAAAAAAATCCTTTGTTTCTCTATTTTATGAACCATAAAGACCATACTCATAAAAGCTAAGTAGCGCGCATTCTTGAACCATTGGATAATCGTCACTAATGCTTGGTAAGAATTCAACTATTCAAGTAGAGATGAAACTGCACAACAAAATAAACGAAAATTGTGATTTTAATTACCTTTCTTGATTTTAATGCTAAGTAGCGTGCATTCTTGAACCATTTGTTGACCTATAAACGAAAAAAAAAAAAAACAAGTTAGCTAAGAAATCGAAAGCATGCACATTTTTCTTTTATATCTTTCATTTCAAAATAAACCATAAAAGCTACCTTCTCAAATTCTAGGCCAAGCTGTTTCGAAAGGCTCACTCTCACAGCTCTTTCTGGAAGTTCATTCTCTGCGAAAGCAAGTCGAAGCTTCTGGAACAAACATAAGTAACAAAGGATGAGTACTTTATTGCTATGTTTGGATCTTAATTTTGAATTTTAATGAGAAAAATGAGAAAATAAAATAAAAAATTGGAAATGAAGCTATGTTACCTCAGTGGCATTATGTGGGAGTCTGAAAATTGATCTTTTCATCTTCTTGCTTGATGGTTTCTCTTTCACTTCCTCTGTCATTTCGTTCGAGATGTTTTTCTCAGTTTCACCTAGAGTCATAAGAGTGCTGGCGGCATCAGTCTCCACTACTTTACGCTTCCTCTTTGTGGGACCCCAATCTTCATCGTCACTAATCTGGTCGATCTCAGTAGCATTCTTCCCAAACATTTCCTACGAACATCACAATAATCACTTAATTTCACATTCAAGTGAAAATATAAAATTGTCTAATGAATCTTTATTACTTACATCATATAACTTTACATAGTCGACAGTTCCTCGCTGTCTAGGACGGCATAAGACTTCTCCATCATTGATCTCATCAGAGTCAACTCCAATTAATTCGAGAGAATTGTCAAGAGATCCAGGTGCATGAAATGTTTCATCCTCGAGTGACCCTTGAAAACTTGAACTACAGTCAGAACCATCTGATGCGGACCTAGATATGCTTCCACTGCAACTGTGTTCCACTGGATCATAATCACCGTCTTCAGAATCATCAGAAGGCCATTCTTCTTCCGGACATAATTCAGAAGTTCCGCAATTAGGTAATGCAGCTTCTTCTTTGAAAACATCTTGCCAATTACTGTTTGCAGGGAAATGAGTACCGAGGTGAGCATTTGTAGCTTCCAGTATTTCCATCTTCTTCTTGCAAAATTTACAAAACCACCCTTCACCTTCTGGAGGAACTGGGGAAAAAATCATTATGTACCTCGAAAGTAAGAATTCAATACCGAATAATTTATTATATGAGAATGGTAAGGTATAAGAAAGCTCACTGTTTTCTGTTAACAATGGAGGATCAAGACATTTTTGGTGAAAAGCGCAGTTGCATGTCCCGTCACATAGTATAATGTCATTGTTTGGAAAAGCTTCGCGTAACTTACATTTGGCACAGATTATCTGTATGTAAAACAACATTATCACTAATTCCCTAATAATATTATATATATATACACACAACATACTCCATGTTCTTGGCTAATTCCGGTAAGAGAAAATATCCTTACATGTTCATGATGAACAGATCCATCAGGAGCAACTACAGAGTCATTAATGCACCCTACAGAACTAAGCAAATCCAGTTGGTGAATGGCTTCACGTATACCTAATTTGCACTCCAATATTTGCTTCTTGGCTCTTTGTAGCTCCTTTTCTGGTCTTATCTTCTCTCGACTGAGGAAAAAAGGTCAAGTTTCTGTTCATCAGAATACTTCCCAAGGATGATAATTCACCTGACACCGACTCTTTTTCTTTTTTTAAAGGTTAATAGTGCATATACTATATATAAACCTACAGGAACCAAAAGTAATGCTTAAATGCTTATTCTCCACTTCAATTTTTTTACGCATATTCAAAACAAGATCGTAAGATCCGGTGACTTACTTAGCATTAATTATGTTAGTGTATGTCTAAGCCGCTTACTAAAAATGAAAATCCATGTATCTCAATATGATTCATAGATACATTCTAAGATGGCCATGAGTTACACAATCTCCGAATCTCGTACAAATGAAACTAAAAATCTGCAATTAGGCATAAAGGGGCAAGATCTTATACCTTTGGCCTTTCCAACCTTCTGTAGAGTAAGCATCAATGAGATTCTGCTCAACCTTAACTTTTATCAATAGGTACCTTGTCCTCCTTTGTAGCCGTGAAGCTTCATCAAGCTCCGTATTGTTTTTCCTCTTCTTTCTCCTTCTCCTTCTCTTAACATCTCTTTCATCTGGTTTTTCGCTCTCCTTTGTACTAATTTTCTTAGCTTTTTTATCCTTTTCACCACTCAAAGAAGGTTGCTTCCTTGAGGCTTTGGCCTTATGAACAATGGCTTTCTTGACAATCTTTTTCTTCAATCTCTCCTTCCCTATGTCTTTACTCGAGAAACTCTTCGACAACGACGAGCCATTCTTGTTTCTAGGTTTCAATTTTTGTTTCTTGCTTAAATGTCTTTCATCATCTTCTTTACTCTTCCTACGATTTTCTTTCTTGGTAGCTATAGGCATTTCGAAAATACCATTAAAAAACAATCAACCTGAAAATCATACAAAAAAAACTGATTTTTTTTTATCCATCCAAAATCATCAAACAATCACAAAGTTCCATAAGTAATTAGTCCTTGTACCTTGGCAAAAGAAATCCCAATTCAAGATTCAAAATTCATGATCACCACCAAAGATAAAAACCTACTCGAAAGCATAGTAAAGATTAACACAATGGGATTTCAATTAATGCAATTCAAGAAAATCCCAGATGGAAAATCAATCAATATTCTCCCAAAAAATGCTAAAGACAAAGAAATTGACATTCTCAATGAAAAGGGTATGTAGAAAAGGAAATATCGGTTCACCTGACAACAAGAGATGTTTGAAGATCTGTAGGGGTAATTGAGAAAACAACTCTTTTATTGATACTGAACAAAGCAAATGATTTTTAATCATCGGGAAACTGAGGAAAACTGAAAATTTAAACTTTGAAGTTTATTTATATATATACTCGTTTTTTTTCTTGAATTGGGTTGTCAATGCAGAGTCTAATAATGGCGGTGCTTATGTTTACGAAAAATGACTGGGGTTTGATTTTCATATTTCAGATCGAGAGATTAATACCTCAATTTATTCCGCTTTGGATGATATTTTTGTTTTAACGAATACTTTTGTTGTGTTTCTATATATATAGTAGTATATAATTATATATTAATTTGGTTTATTGTACTAATCCAATTATGGTAGTACTTAATTAATAAAAAATGTACACAAATAAGTTTTTCTAAATACGTATTGGTGGGTTGTATCGCGTGTATTTAATGACTTGTTGTAGCAAATGCATTAAATAATTTTTCAAGAATAAAAATGACAAGAACTACGTACCTTCTATTCAACTTTTTTTTTTTTTTGGGATTTAAATTTTCACAAGCACAATTTTGTATTTCGTATGAGTTACCTAATCTTAGGTGACTAAATTTGGGTTGTAATGTCAACCTTTTTTTTTTTCCTTTTTCCTTTTTTTTTTTGATAATCTAGGTGTCCAAGAATACACTAAACTAATCCTGGACCTTCAGAACCCTGAAGGATATAAATCGCAGGATGTGTCTCTACCAAGCCTCGGAATCCCACCATCTATATATATATAAGAATGGTTTTTGACTCCAATTGGACCAAATTCCAATTTTCTATCAATCATATTCATCACAAACCTCTACCAAGCCTCGAAATCCCACCATATATATATATATATATATATATATATATATATATATAAGAATGGTTTTTGACTCCAATTGGACCAAATTCCAATTTTCTATCAATCATATTCATCACAAACATTTTTGCTCATTCTCATTCTTTTGTATTTTCCATGAACATTTATATTTACAAGTAAGCATGTTTTTATTTTGTATTACATTTTGTACATTCATATATAATTGTCTTTATGTAAGTTTTGAATATTAACAATATTTTTCTCTTATTCTAATATCAGGAAAGACCTATTACCAAAGACTCAAATTCCTCCCAAATTGTATCACATTTTTTATTAAAGGTAAAAAATAGTCGATGTAATTTATTATGTATTTTTCATAAAGCTTCTTCTTTCCCAATTTTTTCTGCAAGTAGAATTTTTTTTGCTAGAGAGTAGACACTTTGATATCATTATTACTAAACTACTTCGTGAAAATTTAGTTGCAACAGGTTAAAGACGGTGTTGAAGGTCGTTCTTTTTAAATGTAATACTATAAAATTTTGATTTTAAGTCTTTTGTCATTTTTTATTCGGGTGTAAATACCATCACAAGTGGAAATAGTTTGGATAGAAACTTCGCAATGTCATTATCATTATAGTACTTTGTAAGAAATTGGTTGCAACAAATTGTTAAAGATGGCCTGGAGGTTGTTTTTTTCTAATGTAATGTAATATTGTATAATTTTTGTTTTATCTCTTATATTACTTATGATTCGATATGACTTGACATAACAATGTTAATTTTAAAAAAAATTACAATGTTTATATATGTCTAGATTATTTTATTCATGACATGGAGTATATAATAAATTACTTCAAGAGATATTATTTTATTTTTTTGTTTATACTAAGTTTAATGTTAATTTTCTTTAAATATCGTTGATTACTTCTACAAATTTAATAAAACATGATATTTACTTGAGCGTAAAATTTACTCACACTAGGGATAAAACACAAATTATACATAGTATAGTTGACTCTCTTTAAATTATACTCCATTCGTATAATTACACAAACTATAGCATTTGAGGTTGAAAAAATTGTTGCCTCTCTTTTTATTATGTAAATTACCTGTAAGAAATCCCAGACCTCTTGAGTATTGGTCTTAATATTTACACTAAATCTAAGGGTTAATTTGAGTAATTTGACCAATTATTAATCTAAATATTGCTTCTACCAATTATTCATAGTAATATTTGAACTTTGCTTCTTACTATAATCTGAAAATTTAATAGTTCAATTATTTAAAAATATGTTAAAAAAATAATTTTATTTATTTATTCATTTAAATATGCATATCAATTAGGTAGATTTTTTATTACTTTATTTATTATAATATTAGTTAGGTATATTTATTTTATTTATTATAACTTCTAAAAAGGTATTTTTATTTTATCGAAACTTCTCACTGAGTGTTTTATTTTATTCATTTAAATTATGTTTTTACCATTATTAGAATTTTTGTTGCTTTTATTTTAAATATTTATTTAATCATTTTAGTTTAATCATTTCATAATATTCAAAACAGTTCAATAAGATAATATGAATACACACATATAGAATTTTCAATTAGATAATATATTTATTTTGACAATTAGATAAATAAATATACTTAATTTCAAATTATAACGAAAAAACCTAATAAAATTTATTTTTCTACATGAAAAATTATTTATTTTAAAAAAAAAATAGAAAAACCTATCTCGGTCGTCCCAACCCTTCCGCAACACCTGTACATAACCCACCCCATCACTTTCCCTCCTCTCCCACGTTTTCTTTCCGTGCGGCAACAACTCGCCACGATAGATTTGATCACGATATATTATCGCATAGAAGATGAAGGGGGTGGATTATTTTAATATTTAAAAAAATAGAAAATTTATAACAAGGATATTTGTCGTGAATACAATACCTTCGAGGTTGATTGAGAAATTTCCCAAAGTTTGAGGTTGATCGCATAATTACACTAAACTTGAGGGAAATTTTGAGAAATTTTAAATAATAAGAAAGGGCATTTCTTCAATAAAAATCACTTTTATGATGACATCAACATCTAACGTCACGAATTAGCATCATAAGATGATAATTGTAATAAATCCAATAAATATGAGGTAGTTTAGGTAATTTCCAAAACTTAAAAGGTGGCCAATGAATTAACACAAAATTTGTTGAATAGTTTGAGCAATCATCTCTTGATATTATTGAATTTAAGCATTGTCATCATGTAGTCCATATTTCATGAAGAAAAAAGATATTAGAAGCAATCATTTGGATTAAATTAGACCTTTAAAAATATTTTTAGCAAGGTAAACAAACATTCAAGTTGTAGTTTTCACAGACATGAAACTGTAGTGATCATAATATATCGTAATTTATTTATGTAAATTAAAATAAATTGGTATAAATTATTTGAATTTGTGCATAGCACAGGAATAATTTTCTTTTATGAGATTTTGTCAATGTAAATTAACTTCGAAAATGAGATTTTACAGTGATTGATTCATACACAAAATGTTGCTTCCTTAATTATTTCATCATTTTAAAATAACCTTCAGGCTTGGTAAATAAAATTTATAGGTTGTTTTATATCTTTAAACGGCTTTTATTTTATGAGACGAGGACATGCAATGCATATCATAAGAAAATTAGAGGGCAAGAAGACAATCAAGAAGAAAAATGTGGACATGTAATTCCTTTCGATAGCCTAGATTACATATATATCGTAGCAATTCCTTCTTTTTAATCAATTTTAATTGTCCTGTATTCATCCATTTTCATTTGTGTAATTTAAAGTAATTCTAGTAATTATCCAACTCAATCAATTATCCTTAAACTTTAAATTTTCCCAAATTTATGTTAATATTTATTCCATCATTTTTATACTTTCACGTGAATTTTTATAATTTTCTTTTATGCTGATAATTCAAATCAAACTTTAAAATTTATTTTATTTAGTTTATGTTTTCAATGATTTAACCTAAAGTCCAGAAATTTGTCAAATAAATAAAAATTAGCTATTAAAATATATCATTTACTTGATTATTATTTTTGTAAGGTAGTTAAATTATATTGCTATCTAAAGTGATTCATTCATAGTTGTATACACGCTTCAATTCAATAAGCCGATGTGGTGTTCCAACAATTATGAATTCTTATCAAAATTAAGAATAAATAATAATTTCCATGCCAAATTTTTTCCATATGTGCAAGTTCTAAATAACTCAGATTAATATAAATTATTTTAATGTAATTTTTTGCATAGCACGGGATTAGGCTAGTACTACTGATAAAGAAAGAAAAGGTTATGTTGCAAGTTCAAGTCTCAAAAATGATACTCCCTCCATTTCACATCGAATGACTTTTAAGATTTTTTCACAAGGATTAAGGAATTAATTAAATCATTGTTGATAATGAATTAGAGGAACCAACATAGGAAGCACAAGTATTCTACATTACTCATATTTGGCCTCGTTTCAAACATTTTTCTAAAATAAGATTTTATGGAACATAAATGTATATGAGATACTTCATCTCGACCATTAAAAAAAATCAACAACAAATCTAAATCATAATTTTTGGTCAAAATGTCAATGATGATGTGGCATCGAACATTAGAAAAAATAAACATATGTTAAATTACATACTAACCATTTAATTAATATCTTTAAAAAAAATCTCTCTAATCTCTAATTAATTTCATATCTCTTTCCCAAAAAAAAAAAAACAAAAAAAATTGAGGGAATTGCACTTTTCATACCAATTTTTTTATGGAAAATGTGCATGTGCCCCTCAATTTTATGAAAAATATACACCTTCTCATTTCTCTGTTGTAATTTGTGAACAACTTAATTATTATTAGTACACAAACACAATGTTCTCTGTTTTTGGTGAAAAATAAATTATTTCTTGAATTTGTTCGGTACTTGCACAATTGGTACAAATCTAAGGCCCGAAGATAGTTTTTGGTGCTTGCTTTACTGACCATGACAATGAACTTTGGGGCAGAAGAGTAGTTCACAACTTCAAAGCTCAACAAGCCCAATGGAGGGTTGGACGGTGGTTGTGGTGCTATAGGTGAAGAGAGAGGAAATTGTGACTTAACGGACATGTGTATGAAACTTCGTGTTTTGACTAATTTTGAAAATTCATGTGAGGGGAACATGTATATTTTTCGTTGAACAAAAAATAAATAAAATTATTTGAGGCAGTAAAGTGCTTATTTTGTACATAAAGGTGGTAAAGTTCCACAATATATAACTTGGGGGGATAAGGTTTTTTTCAATTTTTTAAAGTGGACTTCTTAAATCATATGGAAGTTTTTGTCGGGGGCTACTGGTAATCTTTTAAGTTAAGGAGATGTTTTTTTATCCTTTGATGGGGTAAATTTGTCATTTCGACTTGAGAGGGATATATTTGCTAATAAAAATAATACATGGTTTTTTTGCAAATAAATATAATATATATCTTTTAGTTAGACAAATTAAAACATAAAGGGGTGTTGTTGAATTTCATTCATTAAAAAAGGGTAAATTATATTTATCTTCAAGAAAATAAATTATTTTAACTTAAATTTTAAAAAGACACGTGTCACCTAGATAAATGCTATCTCATGTGCTCCTCATCCCTCAAAATCACATTTTAAACGGACCCTCGTTTCAATTTCTCCACGAACGTTTATGATACTTGTTGTGCCATTCAATCACTAAATAAGTGCATGACATTTTTATGTCATTTCGTGAATGATTTAGTTGTGATTGAAATTGACAATAATAAGTTGTTTTATCATATGACCAAATTATCCATGTTTGACCGAATGTAATTTTCCTATAATTTTGCAGGTAAACCTCCAATTATCAAAAAAGCATACAACCACATCATTTCATTCTCATATTCAAAAGGGAAAAGAAAAAAAAGAGAAAGAAAGAAATTAATAGAATCAATAGATCACAGAAAAACACATGATTTTTTTTCAGAACAAGAGAGAAAAATCAAGAATATATCAAACTTTCTTCTCTCTCTTGGATCTCTTCCATCTTTTGTCAATGATCTGAATATTTTTTTAATTTGACATTAATGTTTTTATGATATTAATTATTGACTCCTAATTTTGTAAATGGATAGCTTTAGAAAAGCTTATGGAGCGCTTAAAGACTCCACCACGGTCGGTTTAGCCAAGGTCAATAGCGAATTTAAGGTACATTTCATCATCAATGCATATTTTTTTTTTTTGATTATGTAATGTATTATTTGGATCTTTTTATCATGATTTTTTGGTTCATATTTG
The DNA here is from genome assembly GCA_038501285.1 of Penstemon eatonii. Taxonomy (NCBI): domain Eukaryota; kingdom Viridiplantae; phylum Streptophyta; class Magnoliopsida; order Lamiales; family Plantaginaceae; genus Penstemon; species Penstemon eatonii. The sequence continues at coordinate 7,110,909 of CM076713.1, forward strand.
TGCATTTTTATCTGAATTTTTCTTCATTCTTATTACAAGGATTTGGATATTGCAATTGTTAAGGCTACCAACCACGTAGAATGTCCCCCAAAGGAAAGACATGTTAGAAGTAAGTGCATATTCATTTTTAGACCCCATGTGATAATTATCTTCCTGTAATTTTATAAAAGTTTTATATTGCCTCCCTCATATTTTTATACGTGGTATTTTACAATTCTGTGTTATGATAATGTGACAGTTTACCCCCTGTATTATGATAAATGGGGCAATTTACCCCCCCCCCCTTCCTCCCCCTCTCCCATGTTACAGAACACTTTGCATGTCAATTTTTAATTTCGACAAGTGAGTTATACTTTCTGGCTCAAGAGGGTAAATTGTTCTTTTTCAAATCACAAGGGAGGTAAATTGTAATTAACCCGTTGATTGGAACTTATTCTTCATCTTATTGCAGGGATATTTGCAGCTGTATCTATAAATCGACCAAGAGCCGATGTTGCCTATTGCATTCATGCTCTTTCGAGAAGATTAGGAAAGACACGCAATTGGATTGTAAATACTAGCTACAAACTCACCTGTTTTTATTTGTTTATATGATTTATTTAATGAGATTAATAACTTATATATATATATATATATATATATATATATATATTAGACTTGAAAATAATCTTTGTTGTGTAATTTCAGGTTGCCATAAAGACTTTAATAGTTATTCATAGAACATTAAGAGAAGGAGATTCTACCTTTAGAGAAGAGTTAGCACATTATTCTCAAAGAGGACATCTTTTTCAAATATCCAATTTCAAGGATGATTCGAGTCCTCTAGGTAAAGTTGGATTAAATTCTCGTTTTTCGAGGAACTTCTCTCAACAGGGATTCGAGCATGAGTTCGTTACTTTGCAGTAACTAGTCCCTTTCACTATACCAATCACATGTTCGCTACTTTCGTTCTTTTTTCGCAGCATGGGATTGCTCTGCTTGGGTCCGAACATATGCACTTTTCTTGGAGGAAAGACTCGAATGTTTTAGGGCCTTAAACTTTGATATAGAGACGGATAGAGTAACAAAATTGATTCCCGGAGTATCTAAAGTATAAGTTCTTGCATTCACATCTTGTTTCAAAATAAGGTGATTTACGGCCGGACCTCCTAAGGTTTAGTCGTTTTACAAGGAATTCCCTGATGTTTTAGAAATTACAAGGAGATTTTCTATGATTTAGACTATATATCAAAACACCCCTTACAGACTCAACAATCCTTACAAGAACCCCCTACAACTTGTGAAAATATTTACAAAAAACACCCTGTAGAATGTCCTTGTAATTTTTGTAACAACAAGGGATTTTCTGTAATTACGATAAATCTCAGGAGGTCTGAGTGTAAACCACCATTCAAAACTATCTAGAACGGTAAGAGCGAACATCAAATGATTTTTATCGTCCTAGGCATACAGCAAAACACGACTCTTGAATGGCGAAGAACTCTTGGAGCAATTACCTTCATTGCAACAACTTCTGTATCGGCTCGTGGGTTGCCAGGTAATAACCGATATTTCTTTTATTTGGTTAGTTAGTTACGTTCCTGGAAAATGATATCTAATTAGTCGAAAATATTTCAGCCCGAAGGAGGAGCTTGTCGCAACTTTCTCATCCAATTTGCTTTGGCCTTGGTTTGTGTACTAATGTGAAAAGCTATGGTAGTGAAGTACTTCTCTTCCAAGGTCGATTATCTTAAGTTCATACGAGCACGATTTTTGTTTATGCAGGTTTTGAAAGAGAGCTTCAAAATATATTGCGCGATCAATGATGGGATTATTAATCTCGTTGACATGGTATTGTATAACTTCATACGACACTTATAGATCGAAAATATGCTTACTTATTATAGATAACGTTCTTTCACTTTTTTTGTGGCAGTTTTTTGAAATGGCCAAACATGATGCAGTCCGGGCTCTTAATATATACAAAAGAGCTGGACAACAGGTCTATATTGATCGATCTTCATGATTATCGTGTACGATTTTAGATAAATGTTCAATGTTAAATTGACATGGAAAAACTGATTTCTGGTTCTTTTTCTCTTTCGATCCTCGTGTTGTGCAGGCTGATCATCTCGCTCATTTTTATGGCTTCTGCAGAACTCTGGATCTCGCTCGAACATTTCACTTTCCTACGTTGAAACAGGTTCGATCTCTTTCTTTCATCCTTAAAGTACTTGTTTTGTTTACAGACAAAATTGAAACTTTTTTCTTTTGTTTTTGGCCTTGAAATCGATCGCTAGCCTCCTCCCTCGTTTCTCGCGACTATGGAGGAGTATATAAAAGAAGCTCCTCAAACAGGTTCCTTGTCAAATAAGAGACTGGTTAGTGATATTCATGCCTTTTTTCCTTAGTTTTTCGAATTGTTAACTAACATAAACTACGACATGAAATGGTTGTGAACGTAATAGGAGTATCGAGAAGCAGAAGATGAACCAGAAAAGCCCGAAGAACCTCCTCCAGAAGAAACCGAGAAAATAGTTGATGAAGTTGAAACCAAAGAAGAGACGGTTGATTTATTAGACGAACCGGAGCCAGCTAAAGAAGAAGTTCCACCACCTGTACCAGTTGAAGAGCCTGTTGATCTACTCGTAAGTTTTTTCTACCGAAGCTCGACTGGTGTGCTTTCTGAAACTTACATCCTTTGTGCAAATCTTTCGCAGGGTTTGAGTGAACTAAATGCAAAAGCAGTACAATTAGAGGAAAACAATGCATTGGCCCTTGCTATTGTTCAACCCGGTGAGTTTATATGCCAATTTCTCGTGACATTTTTCTCCGTTCGGTTGATCATGTAACTTAAAATTGTTATATACTTATGCAGGAAATGATCCTCTATCGAATTATAATGCATTAAGTGAAATCGGAAAGACTTCCGGTTGGGAGTTGGCGCTGGTTACGACGCCAAGCAACATTAATAAACCACAAGTAGCAGATACCAAATTGGTACCACCTCTTATCTTGATTAAATTTTGATTGAAATGCAAAAAGAACCCTACAAGTCAAAGGACAATTATACCCCCACCAAAAGATGCAAAACGCCCTTATTCACTTGAAAATTAGCAATAATCCCCCTGTTCACGTAAAAAACTGGGAACAACCTTCCTACGATGTATTAAGGAATTTCAAATAAAGAACAAGGGGGATTTTGCTAATAATAAAAATAACACAAGGGAGTTTTTGCTAATTAGGCAAGGTTCAGGGGGTATTTTGTTTTAATTTTTTCATTTAGCTCATCAAATTGTACATAATATGTGACAAGAATGTGATGATCATGGATAAACAAAATTTATGTGTTTATAACAGGCTGGGGGTTTTGACAAGCTATTACTCGATAGCTTATACGAAGATGATTCTGCTCGAAGAACCTTGCAGCTTCATAGTGCAGGCTACAATACAAGCTACGGAAACGAAACGAGTGCACAAAATCCGTTCGAACAACAACAACTGCAACTACAACAACATGACCCGTTCGCCATGTCAAACAATATTGCACCTCCGACAAATGTGCAAATGGCATTAATGTCCGAACAAGAGCAAATGATGTATCATCAGCAACAACAACAAATGATGATGCAAAATCAACAGCAGTCGAATATGATGATGGTGCCACATAATCCGTATACGGCTCAATATTCGCAGCAACAAATGCAACAAACGGGGCCTTCGAATCCGTTTGGTGATCCGTTTAGTTATCCACAGAGTTCAATGCCTCCACATGGAAATCATCCATTACTTTAGAGTTTTGGGGTCTTTTGTTTTTTGATTCTTTTGTATTCCTTGATTTGTTGGGAGAAGTTGGATAATTGTAGTTTTTGCATAAGTAGTTGTACTAGTGCATATTTGATGGTAAAATTTTAAAAAATGGTCATATAAATTTGGAATCCTTTAAAAATAGTCATGTAACTATTTCGTCCTTTAACTTTCATCAAATTTCAGTTTTAGTCCTATGTATAACAAGTTTCATCTAACTTTCATTTAGTTTCAATTTTCATCCCACGGCTACAAATTTGATCATATTATCATATAAAAAGTTTGTAACTATAGGACGAAAATTGAGAATTACTTACAAGACAAAATTTGTGAATGCATGACGAAATTTAAAACTTGTTGAAAGTTTGAGAATGAATTTTGTTATGTATTGGACTAAATTGAAATTGGGTGAGAGTTAAATGACTAAATATATGTGTAGTATAGTTAATTACATGACTATTATTAAAAATTACCCAAAGTTATAAAACTATTTTTAAGATTTTACCCATATTTAATGAACCCTCAAGATGTAAGGATGTTAGAAACTAGTAATTAGAAATATAAATTACTCCTATAATGACTTCATAAGAAAAAATTTTAAGTTATGAACTCATTGTATGTAGGTCCGAAAATCAAATCAAGTTATTCGATACTTAGCTCAAGCTCGTTCGATAAAAGTTCGTTTGAGCTCGGTTCGTCAAACAAAATCAAACAAGCTTGAACAAGATTTCTTGTTTGATAACTTTTGAAGCTCGGCTTGAGCTCGACTCGATAAACTAAAAATAAAAAATATATATATATATAAAATAACAAGCTAACCGATACTCAGCTCGAACTTCTTCGATAGAAGCTCATTTGAGCTCGGTTCGTTAAGAAATCAAACCAAACTCGATAAAATTCAAACCAAGCTTGAATAATTTGTCGTTTAATACTACACGACTCGTTTACACCCCTAATTATATGGAAACCAAAACTGGCACGTTGGACTCAATCTACTATTACCAATAATTTTTTTTTTCAACTCTTGGGACAATATTGAAGAGAAAAGTAGAAAAATTAATGATAAGTCTTCTCAAAATCAAACTTGACATGTTAGAAAAATGGAAAATTCTGTCAAGGAAGCCTTGTCTCAGTTACAAATTCGAGATATAAAAATTTAGTGGTCTTGAGTTTGAATTCCCAACCAAAAGTTTAGATATATTTATAATTATTTACTAGTTTCGTTAAGTGGATTATTTGATACTTTGCTACACTAGTAATTTACTTAAAAAATAAAATCTATTGATAGTCGGAATGAATCATTTATCACATTTTTGTGCAATATATATCGATTTATTGACAAGTGTGCAAATTATATATATATAAAAATAGGAATAAGTGTAGTTTGATGATAAATTATATATATAAAAAAAATCATCAAATCAAATAATACGTGTCAAAACGTGATTTATTAGAAGAGATAATACAATATTTTATTTAATTTCTTTGATTAACTGTGAACATGCGTATAACGTGAACAATACTTTGCAACACAATAAAAGCTCATTAATTTTCTGACCAAAAAATAAAACTCAATAATTTTCTATTTAAAATATAGAAAGAATAAACTCAAATTAATCAAAACATTATCAAAATAAAAATTGGTCATTAATTTATTGGGCCAAAACCATTGTATTCAGAATTTTGATGGGCCTAATGGCTATGCCTCGAATTCTCTCGCAATCAGTCTTTCTCCACCGTCCAACCGCCCTAATCAGCCACCGCCGCCATCGCTCCAACAAATCCTACGGCGGCCGGCTCATCGAGATCGATCTGGATTCGTCCTCCTCGTCCGGGGAGGAAGTGATAACAGGGGGAATCAAGAAGCTGGAGGAGGCAATCCACGGAATGATCGTGCGTCGCGCTGCACCTGATTGGCTCCCCTTCCTCCCCGGATACTCCTACTGGGTCCCACCCTCCCGCGGCTCCATGTTTGAGAAATTAGCCGGTGTAACGAGAACACAGGGGAATGAATTGTTGTCCGAGGATGAACATCTGTCGTCCGCATCTCCCAAAGGCTGGCCTTCGTCTTCTTTTTTTATCCACGGTAAAAATTCATTGGTTAAAAACTTGCTTTTCATTGCTCTGTATCAAAAGAATAATTCTTGTTGTTTCCATATAAATTTGCTACTTTTCAGATCTGAGAATTAAAATTAGGTAATTAATTGTTATAGTTAAGGAACTTTAAAATCTCCGTTCTTTTTTTTTTTTTTTTTCTGTGATTATAAACATGCATCAAATTTCACTGTTGGTTCCGGTTAGCTGAATATTTGAAATTTTTGTAAAGTTATTTCAGAAAAATTTTGAAAAAAGTTAACAAATTAAGGAAAAGAGAAAGTTACAAGGATAATACAGAATTTCGTAAATACACCTTATTTTTGTTTCCGTTAATTCAAAAAAACAGAAATATTTCGATGCTTTCGACAAAAAAATGGAAATCTTGATCCATAATTATAAACATGGATTAAAATTTGTTTCCTTAGTAATTTTTTTTTGTTGTGAGATGGTTTCCTTAGTATGTTTCGGTGAGTTAGAAATAAGAATTTTTTCCGAAGTTTTTCGAAAATTTTGGAAAATATTTGCAAGCTGTAAATTAAGAAACTTGAAATAAATTGAAACTATACTAGTATACTCCATATAATCCTTTTGGTTAAAGTAAAAATAAACAAAGATATTTTGTTATTTTTCATTGAAACTTATCAAAATTTTACTCATTTTCTTTACAATTACGACAACAAAATCAAAATCAATGTTTTTAGAATTAGAAAACAAGATCTTTCTCTATTCTCTGTACAATTATGACATAGAAAAAGGATAAAGAAGAGTGTTTTATTTGAATGAATCGATTAAAGCTCCTTATGGCCTATATTGGTTGAATGTATCTTGATTTATGCTTTACTGCATTGCAGGTATTTTACCCAAACATCCAATTCCGGTGGCAGAAATGGAGATTAAAATTCAAGATAATGAAGATCATACATCTGAGTCCAACTCGGATGATGAACAAGGATGAACATTAACCTAAGTAAAATCTGATCTCTAGGGTGAGTCAGTAACATAATCAACAATTTTATTCTTCTCAAAGTTGGTCCATCACGATTATGTCTGGTAAAAAGTATGATTTTCCCCCTAATTTATCTCGTTTTTGCAGGATTGCCACCATTGTAAATATTTGAATCATGAAAACGTAAGAGGAGAAGTCAGAAACAAGAGGAAAAGGGTAATTTTGTACATATGGCCCTTATAGAGCTTGAGACGTAGCTCGATTCCTGTGGTTTCTAGTTGACTAGAAATGTATATACTTAATTTATGTTGTTTTAGCCAACATCTTTAGTTTTACTTGTCTAGTGTGAAATTAGTTATAAGCTTTTAGATTAGTTGATTTAAATGATATTGTTGCAGCCTCGATAAGAAAGTTATGTTGTCGCAGGTAGAAAATAGACTATTGTTGTTCATTGCGATTTATGTTATTTGGATGTATATTCAACGGGTAGTTCGTCCTCAGAAATGCTAGTCGCATATTTTGTTGCTTCATATTACTGCCTAGTGTTTAGCTAAGTAAGTTCTCTCATTTTTGTAAATGAAATTGATAAAGTGATTAGCATTTTTCTTATAGAATTACTTTCTAACTCTTTACACTGCATATCATAGGTTTGGGACAAATTGTATTTTGTACTTTGTGTAAGTAAAGTTTTATTTTGCACATTTCTAATAAATGCTTGTATTGTACCTTGAATGATGGATGAGAATTTGTTAACTCTCTACAAGACCAGTTTGAGACGATCATGAATTATGAGCCTGAAAAGGAAATCGTTTGATTTGTAAAGGTTTTCTGCTCAGGGTAATTTTGTTAAATTCATTTTGTATCGTACAAGATATGAACTCCATTTGTGTATGTGCTTTCGAGAAAGATATGGTACTCTATTCCAATTATATGGATCAAGACCCAGACCCATTCTAACTTGGAATCCCGAATATGCCAATAATTTTAGTAGTCCACATTAGTCTCTCTTCCGTCAATCGGTACTAGTTGAAGTAATGAAATTTCTCCCCCCGTTAGGGATAAATTATGCTCCATGGCCCCCTTTTCTCAAATGAAGAGATGAATTGATGTATTTATTGAATCCACAGGGGCTGAAGGGACTCGAATCAGCAACTTTCACCTTGACAAGGCGGTGCTCTGACTGATTGAACTACAATCCCATGAAATTAGGTGCACAACCTAAAATTTATTTTATTTTTTTGTCATTTGAACCATTTAGTTTCGTCATGTTGCAACATAGACACATGATAAAATCTAGCTATTGTTTGTATATGTATTTATAATTGCGGTACACTCATAGTGAGCTAATTCATGAATTGAATCATGACTACACAAGCTATTATGATATTAAGATATTCCATATAGATGAAATTGTGGACGAGGAACTTTTATTTACTTGGACTACGCAAGAATCCGTTGTCTGGCTAAATCAACATGTTCATGGATGCTCTATAGAAATCTATTGTTGTTCCTTTCCTCGACAGATAAAGTTTCATTCCGAATCACAAGGGCAATCTCTTTTTTGAATGATTCTTTTCTTTTCATTATGGTAATTCAATGAAAGAGGTCGGAAATCAAGTTATTTTTTATGATGAAAAGAGCTTAATTTTATCTTATGTGAAATATATGAAAGCCCGAAATGTCGGTAGTCTTAGAAGAGTCGCGCGGTATCTGATAGTCATTGGATGTTGCTCAATGCTGCTATAACTTAACAATCAAAAAGTTGTGCGTTGAACTTCAACCCCTTTGAGTTGGTCACAGAACAAAAGCCTATGACACCCCCACACTATTGCGACAGGCGGGGGCTTGCCCATGCACCCACCGCACGAGTGGAATACTACTTAGTCAAATAGAAAGGCCAACTTGAGAGCAAGGCAAGCCGGGAAGCGACCGAGACTTAAGATCCAAAGACCAAGTCAGAGACTATTGGACGTCTCGCAGAGCGACTCTTAGTTAGGACGTTGAGATTGCTCGAAAAAACGAGTTTGCGTAATATGCCTTTACTAAAGATAAAAAAAAAAAAAAGTAAGCTTGTACTTCCGAGAGTAGGGAAGGGTTTTTCTTTAAATCCAAGTTTGACTCTGATTAGATCTTTAGAGCAAGCACTAAACAACACTCTAGGCCTCTCTAGAATATTGTACATAGGGTAGGAATTATTCTAGAGAATTATTCTTAGTCATTAGATCAAGATGATCACTACCGTCAATTTGAGAAGGTGGTAAGTATAAATAAGGGCAAAACCCACATTTGTAAACATCCAAATTGTGAGAGCAATAAAAATATTTAATAAGACAACCCGGAAATTTTCTTTTAAATTTATATGAATTTTCAATTAATTTGTTAAATTAAATTATGTTAAAAATTCTAAATAATATGTATATTTTTTTTTTAAATTGAAATTTCGAGTTGGACTTGATTGTACACTTTTGAATGAGTTTTGGGGTCAAAAATGAAAATTGCAAAACTTAAGGGGTCTCTTTGCACATAGCCAAGTGTATTAATTTTCTTTTGAACCCGCATTTGACAATTAAGTAGGGCACTTAGCATGTTTAAATATAAATGACCAAGAGGTCGGGGCATGAGTACCTAAAAATAGCCCTTATTTGGAGACATTATTATCCAACATTTTCTATAAATAGGTATTCAGAAGCATTTAATAAAGATCATGGATAAAAATTAAACATCCAACCTTCCTTCCACATTCGTGGGAACATCTCTACTGACGAACCATTTCAATAGTATGGGTGCTGCCGTGCCATGATGGAGTTCAACCTACAACCACAGTGCTGTGAACGTTGTTGTAGGGATGAAGAAAGGAAAAACAGTAAGGAAAAGATCATGAATAAAAATTAAACATCCAACCTTCCACATTCGTGAACGTTGTTGTAGGGATGAAGAAAGGAAAAACAGTAAGGAAAAGAAAAGAGAGACAGAGAGATGTGAGAAGGATAAAAAAAGAAAAAAATTAAAAAAAAAAATATATGAAAGAAGGAAAAGAACTGGAGAAAGTGAATGAAATTCCTGAAGATTTGAGCACATTTTCTTTTTAGTTAAATAATGAGAAGTTAATCTTGACTCGTTATTATTATATGCGTTAAAGTTTAGTTATATTTATTAAATGTAGTTATTATTCTTTTAAACTTTAAGAATTCAATAAGAAATATAATTACTCTTTTGATAATCTTTTAAACTTTTTTTTTACTAGTCAAATTTCATAATTTTAGTTCCTTTAAAGTGTTGATAGAATGTGCCCATCTATAATTAAAATGATACGAAATTGATGTTACATGTAAACTTTTGGTGGTGATGGTAGATTAACAACTTATTTTAGAAAGAGGTTGATTTTGCAATTTAAATTTGGAATGATAATGTGTCATTTGTTGATTTCTATTAGAATAATTTTATGTTGAATCTCACTCAGATAAAATGTTGTGATATTTATTAGTTGTACGTTTGACTTGTGTCTTTATGTGATTAAGCTAAATAACACGGGCTATCGACTCAATCATAAGCCTCTAGCATGGCTCGTATATTCAAGAGAACAGGGTCTCTTGGATATATGAAGTCGTTTTTTGATGCAATAACTAGTCATGCATAAGGTGTGTGTGGGAGGAAATTATAAGTTGTGTTTGAGGGAGCAAGTTTTAGAATTGGCAGACATCATGACGTGTATCATTTTATACCATACATTACTATTCATACTTGTTTTGTTAACTTTACTTGATATTTGTTGCTTTTATCCTTGGAATTATTTGAATTCACGTACACCCATCTCACTAAGTTGTAAATCAATTTACATAATGTATTTTACCTGTTTTCTAATTCTCGAAGTAGCATAAAAGCCAGGAGGATTATCGCCGACGTTAAACTAAATTTTTGAAACTTATATATATATATATATATATATATATATATATATATATATATATATATATATATATATATCACTAAGTTGTAAATCAACTTACATAATGTATTTTACCTGTTTTCTAATTCTCGGAGTAGCATAAAAGCCAGGAGGATTCTCGCCGACACTAAATTTTTGAAAATATATATATATATATATATATATATATAAGCTTCAAAAATTTAGTTTAACGTCGGCGAGAATATATATATATAAAAGTTTCAAAAAATTAGTTTAACGTCGGCGCGAATCCTCCTAATTCTCGAAGTAGCATAAAAGCCAGGAGAATTCTCGCCGACGTTAAACTAAACTTTTGAAACTTTTATATATATATATATAAAAGTTTCAAAAATTTAGTTTAACGTCGACGAGAATCCTCCTAATTCTCGACGTAGCATAAAAGCCAGAAGGATTCTCGCCGACGTTAAACTAAATTTTTAAAACTTATATATATATATTATTAACTTATATTTTGTAAAAAATCAACTTATAAAATTTACTAAATTTATATGTAAACATTAGTTAAATAATTTTAGTCCGAGCGTTACATTTAATTATTTAAACTGTTTCTCTCCTTACTTTCTCAAGAGGTGTTAGTCAAAATCGTTGACTGTGAGGGTCATTGACTAATATGATCCAAATATATGAACAAATACAAGGCCAACATAGAGTGATCCCCTTCCCTAAACCGTTTAGTTGGTGAATTCAAGGACCCAGGGACCGATTGAACTATTAGTTCACTTATAGAAATAAAAAGTTCACATTATGGATTTTTACTTATTTTCCATGGCCTTTAAATTTCAACAGTACTCTCACATCTCGTCTTCTCTTTTTCACTTTGAACTAAACAAAATCAACAAGAAACAAAAAAATATTTTATATAATAAGCTATATAAATATCTTTGCGCATCAATTTCATAAGAAATATTATTTTTTCTCAAACTTTAAGTATTTCCATTTTTTTTAAATAATTCGATGACAAAATTCATCAATATTTTCTCTTTTCATAGGTGATTAGCAATAAAATTGTTGTTTTTGATATGGTGTTTATTAAAATTTGAATTATTGCATTGATATCATATTATCATACTTGTAATTTTTTGCAATAATTCATTCTCAACTCAAAATTTGTAGAAAAAACAATTGCTCATGAGATAAACATTTAGTTTTTGGAAATAAACTCGAAAAAATGGATAATATTTTTTTTTTAAATAGTTAATTACATACATTAAAACTTAAATTAAAATATATTTTTTGTAATGACGTCACACCAGTTGAATCAGTGATTAAGATGGTTAAACCGATCTAACCAGTAACCAGTAAAGCTACAGGTTCGATGTCCGTAAATAACAAGAGCTTCGATTAGGTATGTAGCTAGAATTGTTCATGTCGTGAAACAATTTTTTTGCCTCATCAATAGATCTTCAATTATATATATAAATGTCATGACATTGGGTTACAAATATTTTTGTCACTGAAAATATTTCTTGCAAGGCTGCTAGTCCGATTTTGCATAAACCATCAATCATGATATTTATTATAAGTGTGTAGGTTTGGAAAAACGCATTTACCTTCCATTTAACTCACAAATGAAAAGGCTCTAGGAATTTTTCCAGTTTGCAACAAACTTTGGAAAAATGATAAAAAAATCAGTGAATTAAACCTAAAAAATGGCTTTTAATAGTCCTGTAAATGCCACATTTCTTAGAACTTATTTCACCCAGCAAGTTAGCATGGAATAGCGGTTATAGAGTCTAAAATTTTTTTAAAACAAAAAGTAATTGTACAAACTCAAACTTTAATGATTTAAAGTAAATGGGTACAATCTCTATGAGTCCTCTGATTCTATTCTCTAAAGTAATATTTCTTGAAATTCAATCTTAAAATATGTTGATTTGATCCTAAAACTTATTTCGCCTAACAACTTGGTATGCAATAGCGATTATAGATAATATTTAGGAAATTTATTAAACAAAAAGTAATTGTACGAATAAAGTTAATCTAAGGGCAATTTTTTGCTTAATCTTGGATCAAAGGTTGAAATAATTTGAATCTCCTTGTCGAATCATTTGAACAACATCTTGGAGTACTTCGGTTTTTTAGGGATTTGATCTTCCTTGAATCGTCGTAAATCTCCAATAACATTTATTTGAGGACTTTTTAGTTTGGTCTCGAATCAAACGTCAGGACTTCCTTTTGAAAACGCCCTGAAAATGGTAAAGAATGCCTCGATTTAATGAGTGCTTTGATTTAAAGAACTCCTCTATTTCTTCGACTTCTTTGGACTTTGATCTCCTTCAAAATGTCACAAATCACCAATCATGAATTTGAAGGCTTAGTAGCTTGATCTCGAATTAAATATTGGATTTCTTGAAGAACCCCTTGAACTCACCTTGGATTTGATGATGAACTCATTGAATTTGATGAAGAACTTTGTAAGAGGATTTTGTCCATCTTCAGTTTATGCGTTTTTGTGCTTTTTGAATTGTGTTTTCATTTGTGATTTTCTTCATCTGATGACGTGGCGCGATTTGATTGGTTCTTATTATATTTCATGACATGAAATATATATGAATAAATATTTTTTTGTTAACATATTTGAATTTATATACTTGCCTTGAACAAGATATTCTACGCGAATATTGCATTGTGTAAAAATTTCTTACCTAAACTTACCTTGTATGTGGAGATTTTATGTAATTTGCAAAATCTCTCAAACTTTACATACATAAAAAATAAAATTTACCTTTTTGTTCTATCAAAAAAATTGGAAAGTAGCTTTTGTTTTCCTTTATAAAATAACTAGTAGTGAGTTTGTTTAGTTCTATAAACATACATTTCCAAAATAGCCGAAAGTTCTTGCCTTACAAAAGTCAAAACATTTTTCTGTATTGCAATATTATACTTTTGAGAATTTCGAGCAGTAAGTGAAATTTAAGGGTGATAGTACATCCGAATTTCTAGGTACATTGAAATTCGAGATAGGAATTTGTGCTTGTTTATCCTGAGGCAATCGAGATTATACACTGCTAGCACAAATAAGGGCAGAGCCGTGAAATTTGCCTAAAGAGAGCATGATCCGCGACTCAACCCGATTTCGGTAATATTGTTTCGGTTTATATATATACTCTAATTGCAGTTTACAAAATTGTCGTTCCAACAGCAGGTCATATTAATTAGGCTTAACTATTATAAAGTATTTAGCATGATATTTTTGTTTAATCATTGTTCTAAATTAAAACGTTCTATTAGCTTTACATTTTATTATAGATAATGATTAAGAACTAGTAATTTTACTTTTTTTGTAGAAAATAAAAATTAAAACACTTAACAGAACCTTGTTTTGAGAAATCAAATCAGATTAATAACTTTATTACAATATTTAGAATTTGATAATTTAATTGTTTAAAAAATGAATAAAATGTACTTTTACATAAAAAAATATGATTAATAAATGCTTACTAGTGCTGAACTTGTAATATATATGAATAAATAAATCTTAAAGTCTCACTCACGTTCTGAAGGCGCTCTTAAATTATGTTCTCCCAAAATTGGCGGTCCACGTTCTCGCACCCGTTCGACGAATTAGTTATCTAGGTTTTTGGAATAGATTTATTTTGAATAATAAGTATTTTTCATTCGATTTTATTAATCGTTCGTAGTTTGAAGGGAAATTTCACTATTGTTTCGAATGATTAATTGTTAGGAGTTATATTATCTTGATAAATGTTTTGCTTGTTTTTTAATTTTATTTTTGAATTTCTCAAATTCTGTATATTTTGGTTTATTTTAATAATTTATATATTCTGTTATCTTGAAGAGAAATAAGGAGAAACACATGCAAACACCCCAAAAATTAAACATGGAAATCATTTACATGTCTTTAAGTTTGACTATGCACAATTAAGTTCATTGAATATTTGCACATATAAAATTTGAAATTGGTTTGTGCAACAAGGTTAAGCCAAATCTTATATTAACACCTTGTAATGTACAACACCTTTTTTCTTTTTCTTGAATAAATTAATATTTAATTGCTCCAAAAGAACATATAAATTATTTTACAAAATGTTCTATAAGATTAAAGATGGCAAAATCACCATCACAAAAATTATCAGATTAGATTGGAGTCCAAGATTATGAGGTGACACCTGAAATCTTACGTTTGGTTCTCCCCACTAAAATATCGGGTTGTCCAAGATAAACATGCCACATCGACCGGATTGCAATTTGACCATACTACCCTTACTTTATGTAGACGAGTGGATTTTGAAATTGGCCTTCTAGGAAGTTTAATTTTAAAAAATGACCTCCGAATATTTAAAATGTTAGAAATGACATCCATTTTAATTACGTCTTGTTTCATAAGGGTGATGACATTTCAGGGGTGAAAATGTCCTTTGCTCATAGTTGTGCTTCTAATTCAAACGGGTCATGATTTTTTGTCCTGGGCCGAAAATGACAATCGAACACATGACAAAAACCGAACTGCAATTGGGCATTAGTCCACCCCATACCAGATCATGGCCCGTAATCCCATCTATTCTGGTCCGGAAAATCAAACGGACCCTACACCGAGTATGCAATTGAGACTATAGTTTTTTTTTTTTTTTATAATAATTAATTGAGACTACAATTTAAAACTAGGATATTTGGCTATTATAATTGGGTAATGCTAACGTACAATCCAATATATATTCGATGTTATAAATTTATAATACCATTGACGCCAAGGGCATATTTGTTTGACATCCTTAAAAAAAAAAATGTTCGTGTTTAGAAAAACGAGACAAATATTATTGTTATTTTCTTAGATAAATTTATCTTCTCTCAATTTTTTTAAAATAATTTCCCAAAAGTCAAACAAACAATCTTATCACTAAAAAAAAAAATCTACACAAACTCTATTTTCATTTGACATAAAGTAATATTTCCTCCGTCCCAATAATCTTTATCCATTGGTACAGTTGACCAGTCAACTTGACTAAATTTGTAAAAATTATAATAAATAATTTAATTAATATATTTCACTAATAAGTTGATAATATCATATGACACCATATATATTAATATTTAAAAGGTTTAATACACCACAAATGTGAATAATTTAATACGATAAGTCAATTACAAGATTGAATAGTTTGACCGGGTACTGTAGCAAAGGGAGCAAAATAAATGGGACGGAGGGAGTATATCTCTTACACAACTTATCTCACATAACAAACAATGATTTGACATAAAGTCGCAAATCAAATTATTTCTCAAATTACTCTCCCAAATTTCAAAGAAACGCAAATCAAAATTATTTCACAAATATTATCTTAAACGCGAAACAAACATGCCCCAATTGATTTAATTTTTTTATTTGAAAACACCAAATGATTTAATTAGTATCCAAAAAAATAAAGAAGACACCAAATGATTGCTTGCGTGGCACAATTTTATTGGATAAGATATGAGATGACACCTGGAGCTCTAATACCTATCTTTATCACATAAATGTCATAAATAGAAATTAAAATATTTCAAAATTAAAAAAGAGGAAAAAGAAAAAAGAAAACATTAGAGCTCTCTTAGATCATGGCGGAAGGGCCCGAGATTTCATCTTCAGATCAATCTTCTTCGCAGGATTCTATCAATAACAAAAATCAGGTAATTATGTATTTCAGTTTTCTTTTAATTCTATGAGCGGTGTAAGCAAATTCAAATTGAAATTGAATCGAAACTTTATCAGTTGGTTTGAAGTTGCGTTCCGGTTCTCAGATATTTATACTTAATTTTGTAATGATTGAAACTGTACGAAGAATATGCTCATATGATTTTCTAGTTCAACCAAATTAATTCAGAAAAATTCGTAGGGCTAGAAACGGATGTATTTTAATGGATTAATCATGAGTATATCCTTGTGAACCCTAATTTAATGATCTTATTTACAAGAGAAGCAATCAATTTTACAATGAGACATCTGTGTAAAATTGGAGAAGTTATTTTTTCTATTGCAAATGGTAGGAAATTCACCTCAAATCAGTTCTCACATTTGTTGTTTGAATTACATGAGGTATTTGTAGGACTTTTAGATACTGTTTCTCACTTGATTTTGTTATATATATACATATATCCTGATCTAATTCTTGTGATTCTGTTGTAGTTACCTACATTTGGTGGCTTGAAATCACCAAATGGCAATATTCCGACCTTCCCGATTATGTACCCTGCAATTGTACCTGGGTTATTTCATCCGCAGCAGGATCATGAACAGATGAATCGTGGCCCTGGATTATATGCTGTACCGGTTCCTCCACATATGCAACCTTTTGCTGGGTTTCATTCCAATACTCTTATCCCTTTTACCTACAATTTACCTACGTAAGTGTTCCTCAACTTTGACAACTTAAGAATTCTATCAAGTGACATGACTTTGTTTTATTATTATTCTTATCGTCTTTGCCGGATCTTAGGTCATTTATTCCTTGTGTTGCTGGTGATGAAGTAATTTCCTAACTTAGGTGTAGCTCACTATATTTTCTTTACTAAAATGCCATGCACAATTTACTGGGAAACGTACGAGAAGCAAAATGAGGTTGTGCATAGCGCATGTTAACCATTTTTGTTATCACTAGTCAATGTGTGTCATTTGGCATTAACACCTTTGGTCATGTCTTTATATGGCTAAAGTAAGTTAGGAGCGCCCAGTTCCTATAGAACCGATCATTAAAATCCCCCTAGAGGAGGATAAGGCTAAGCGGGCCGAAAAGGTTTTTCCATGAGATGGGAAATGCAAAGTTTTAGTCCCACAACCAAGACACAACTTTTACTTGTTCAAATAACAATTAAGGTAAAGCAGGGTCAGGAACGACGAATCTCTATGTGATAAAAAGATCCATTTTGAAAGTTTGTTATTACGGGTAGTTCCTACAAAGGATCTTTGGGAATTCTTCAAGCTCTAGCAGATGGTATAAAACTCCTTTCAAAAGAGAATCTTCTTCCATCTAGAGGAGATACTCGTTTGATCATATTAACTGATAGCATGCATGTTTTAGACAAGACAAATTATTTTCCATGTAATTTAAATCTATTGGGCACTTCACACGTACTTTCCATGGGCCCTCCTCTGACTCGGTGATGCATGACTGCATCACATTGCCATGTTGTTTATCGAACCTGACTACATACTAGATAAAATAAATGAAGTTCTAGTAAGTCGATCGCTTTTTCCATTTAGTATTTTATTGTAATTCCTGCTGTCAACAGAACACGTAGTTCTCCAGAGGTCAGAGATGTGGGCGGTGAGCAAGGACAACCAGGGGACCAACCACCACAGCAGCAACCTGGAGCCCAAGAACAAGTCGTTGTTCGGAGATTTCAAATTGCTATCCAACTCGATTTACTGCTCATCTTAAAGCTGGCAGCAGTTATTTTTTTGTTTAACCAAGATGGATCTACACAGAGGCTTACTCTCCTTTTGATTTTTGCTTCAATTGTTTACCTGTAAGTAGCCATCTTCCAAGCTTTACATACAAATTTATTGATATGCTATTCTCTATACCCTTACATTGAACTTGCATTGTAATCTGTTGCTTTGATTTGTGCTTGGGTGATGCAGATATCAAACTGGAGCTCTTGCACCAGTGATACGATGGCTTTCACAAGGAATGCAAAGGGCAGCTCCGCCTCCTCAACCACCGAGGCCTGCTGTTAGAGCAGACAATCGAGCTGTTCCTGGGGCACAAGGAAATGAAAATGCTGGCATAGCAGGTCAGCTCTCCAAAGCTCATTATTAACTGAATTGTACTATAGTTTTAATCCCTTTATTTAAAGCTTTAACTATGCTTTGAATGCTAAAAAATGAGTTTGGGACATATACACGTTCATACATAACCATGTATATGTATACTAATTCTTGGTTATTATATGAAATTTTGCTTTTAAAAATATGGCCAAGTTTTTAGACATTGTTCTATAAATATGGCCGATTCATGTGCTCTTTTCCTAGAGGAGTTTTTCTTTTCCGTACTAAATTATTCACTTCTAAAGCTGTAAGACATCCAAGTGGATAATTGGTCAAAGTCCGTTGCTTGTTATTCCCATAATGAGCAACAAGTAGACCATTAACTGAAGACAATGATATAAAAGAATGTAGATTCATCCTTAAATGAGTGTGTCTATTCAAATATGTTTCTGTTGGCTTTATTGAATTATTTATTCTTTTGTAGTCCCCATGTAGAGACCAAATTGCTCCTAGTTTGATGAGATCCATCTTCACGTAAACTTTACAGTGCAAATAGGTTGTCTTATAACCATACTACCATATTTTATATAAGCAATATCAACAAAATAAAAACACCAAGGAAAGAGAGCTAAGCAGATCCTCATATACTTGGGCCTTCTATGATTTTGGAATATCTCGGTTAGAATTGCAGCTTCACAAGCACACTACGTGTATTAGTATAAATATGTAAATGTTCTCATACCTATTTTTGACCTCTTCTCGTTTAGTTTTTTTCTGGAAATGTTATGTGAAGTAATCGTAATACAGAGTATAGTTGCTAATATAGTACTTGATGTGGCAGAAGGGCAAGTGGCAGGTGAAAACGAGAACCAGCAAGTGGATGATGGGAATAGAGCAGCTGAGCATGCAGCAGGGGAAGCTGAGGATGGCAACCGCTTGTGGGGAATTGTAAAAGAGATCAAATTGATCGTTTTCGGTTTCATTACTTCACTCCTCCCAGGCTTTCACAACATAGATTAGACTGTAAATAATAATTAAAGCACACTAGCCATTGAATCGACAAAAGATACTGGAAGAAGGGGGCATCGTAGACAAAGGAAAGAAAAGCCCGAAAAACATTGCATGCATGTATGCGAGTTAAACATACTTAGGCTGTCTTAACTGTGTTAGGAAAACATAATTTATGAGAATGTTATTTGATTTACTTTTATGCGTTCTGCACTTCTAATGGTTGAATATTCATCATTGCTAAGATCATTTTTCTTCCAAAATCAATAGGGCTTTATTATTTACTATTCTCGGCTTGTTCTCTCGTGAAATTATACAAAGCTGTTGTTTTTTATTTATTTAGTACCTATGTTAATATTTCAATACAACCTTCTTTCTTTTAAAATCAAGCGTGGGATTGGCATGCCAACGGTTAGATTAATTGTAAGAAATTTGGTAACAAGTTCTTCAATTTGTTATAAAGCATGTTATAATTAAAATTATTTCTTTTTGGTTTCTTCAAGGAAAACTGAACATGTTGAAGATCCTAAGCCTATACAAGAAAAATGTATGAACCCGGAGGACCATCTATTCAGCTACTCAAAATTGAAAAGGGGGGGAAAATGAATTAACACATAAATAGTAATACATCACATTTCAAATAGAAGATTACTGATTTTCCTAAGCTCTTTTAAGTCCAGACACGGTTGTCTTGTCGCTCGTCCTTTGCCAACAATACCATTCTTTGACAAGTTTTCGTATCTTCAGGTGCACGTGCACCCGTTGTCTCAGATATTCCCTCATTCGTGCCATTTCTTCCAAGCTTCCGCAACCATTGAAATTTACCAGATTGAAGAATCCTTTCCTTAATCCCTGCAGCTAATTTTCCCTTGGAATCAGAATTGTGTGAAGAAAGAACTACAGGTGGACTCGAAACCTGAAGAGGGGTCCCACACGACTCAGCATCATTCTCATCATCAATAGACGAGTTTGATGCAAGAAGTTCACTAACCTCGACTGGATCATGATGGCCTACATCTTTGTCAAATCCAAGCTGCCGTTCGAGATCAGCTTCTAACAGATGGCTACAGAATTTCAGTTCTTTCGATTTCTTCGATGGAGAAGGATTGGATTCAGTTCTAGAGAGGCGTAGTTTTACTTTCTACAGACTTTGAACTTGTTCTTCATTTGTACTTTTCTTGTGTTCTTCTTCCTTGAGTAAATCTCTCCACTTTTCTTCGGCTATGGCTTCTGATAGTCAAGGACTTAATTTTATTATAAAATTCATGATTAATCGATATAGAATTCAATTTATTCGCATCTACCGCCATTTCTTGCATAGATTTTGCTTAATCCACCAGCTTCATAATCTTTATATCGTCTGGAAAATTCAACAAGTAGCATTCTCAGTGGCAAGCAATGAAGACCTCAAGTTTAATATCATTGAAACTGCAAAAGCGGTAATAAATGCACCCTTAGGGGACTCGAGTATTCCAAAGTTCGACTCATCATCACTGCAAAAGTCTTTGTTGGACTTCGTATTATAACGAGCAAAAATTTCATCCCATATTACCAAAAGGTCTTCCAAAGAAAATTCACGACCAAACAGTACACGTAGCCAGCAAAGTGCGAAATATTGAGGTTCGACCCTAGTTCAATAAGGTGGCTATGAAGAGATAAATCAACAGTAGAAAGCAAATGATATAAGGCAGAAGAAGCTTCGATTACGGGAGGGAATCCAGTATGTGAAAGTCCCGTAGGAGAAGGAGAGACAAAATCGGCCATTGATACAGCACCAACTGCACCTTTCATTAAAGAATTGAACATGGAGTAGGCATCGTGTTCCATAAATTTTTCGGACTAAACAATACCAATGTCACCTTCTGCTCTGCGGATTTTACACACGCAAATAAACGCAAGTGCACGTATCGAACAAGTAATAAAGAGTAAGTATAAGAGTATCGTCTCCACAGGGACTTGACTAATATCTACCAATTCCAATTCCTAATTTACTTTTAATATGGTTCCTAATTCAAATATAATTTTGGGGTTTTAATTAAATTAACTAAACTAGTTAACTAATCTAAATACTTGGATTGAGTTCGAATAATGAGAAGAGAAACCTAGGGTTATAATCCACTATGTTATCTATCGATTGCTCAATTAAGATTTTCGTAGTTATTGTGGTGACAAGAGTGCTACCCGAGGATTCAAGTATATTCCTACGTATCTTCCGAATTACATAAGAACCTAATGTATTATACAAATCGATCATATTCCTAGGTGATTCATAAATAACACAAAGCATTAAACACAAACCTCATGTAACGGGTATAAACGCCTTAAGTATATTCCTATCCTAAGAATCGTTTACTATTCAATTTCCTATCTAATCCTAATCTCCCTTTTCCAAGTTCAAAAAGAATATTAAATCTAACAACTAGGTGATCAGTCAAGTTGCAAGCATAGAGAACGAAATTAAATCAAATACAAGAATTGCCCCTAACTACGAATAATCCAATAAAAATAATCAAAGTAACATAGTTTCATAAAAACCCTAGATCCTAAAGAATTAGTTCATGATAAATATAAGAAGAAAATAATAAAGGAAAACAAATCTGAGTTCATGTGGTTTTATAGACAAAACGATGAATCCAAGATAAAGATCTTCAATATTGCGTTCTTCTTGCTTGGGTGATCTTCAGGACTTCTCTCTTTTCTTCTTCAATCTTTCTCCAAGTAGATCTTTGATGTTGTAGATGTATTCTATGAGAAAATTATGTTTAGAGCTGATCAAAGATGTGTAATTTCGTGACCTAGAAGTCCTTAAATAGATCTACCAAGTTGAGTCCAAGTAGGAGACTTTGGGCCCAAGAATTCTCTTAAAAGCCCGCTGAAAATCGCGTCAGGTTTGCGCGACAGTTTTGTAAGAGTCATAACTCTCAGCTCCGAACTCCAAATAAAGATCCGTAAAATCTGTGGTGTAGCCAACTCATTCCTCTACATCATAGTTGAAATTCAACTTCATTGAAGCTTCCTTGAATGAGTTATGGTCCTCGGAGTGCACAACAACATTTCTGACAGCTTCTTCGTTCTTGCACTACTTGACTTCATTTGATCTTTAATTCGGTGTTCTTCGCTTCCAATCATGTTCTTAAATCCAAAATAGCTTAGGCCTATAAATTTGAACACAATATATAAGAAAATATCTCAATTCATGCACAAAACAACCAAACCAATGACTCGAGCGACAAAATACAAATCTAACTAAAATTGCCTAAGTATCTACCAAAACTCTAATAAAAGTAATCGAATGAGTAAATGAAATAGACTTGATAACACTGTTTTCACAGAGTTATCACATAGGCATCACTTAAAGAACTTGATCCAGAGATACAAACCATTGTTTCACTAAGACTATTGGGTTTCGTTGGTCTTTTCACGAATCTGTTCCCATCTTTTTCAGACTTGGGGAATTTCTTGAAATCGAACTTAAATGTCAAATCATTTTCGTCTGTCAAATTTGTTGTAGAAATGGTCATCGTAGACTTTTCTCATTTCGGAGAGACGTTCTACGTCAACATGGAGAACGTATAATAAGGAATCCAAGAGTTCGTGCATACCTGCAAAAGAAATTTTTTCATTCAAAGACAAGAACCTTCTCATTCTATATAACATAAACCAAGTTAGAAATACAGCAATGCAATATTTTCTTACACGCAAAAAGAGATACACGGAATTAGAATACAAAGCCATATACTTAACCCACCTTGTCTGTAACCATGGCACCAAACCAATAAAATTCGTCCTAACATTTTGATATCCACTTGTCTGGAAAATAGCTGACTCTTTCAGGGTATAAACGTGTCAAATCTTGATCAACAATTTTCTCCAGTTCACCATTTCTGAAGAAACGACCCCATGTGCTATCTGAAATACATTACATTGAATCTTAGAAATATAAGCAGTTTTGCCAAAAGATAAACTTAAAAGGAAGGCAGAGAAATTGTTCGTGACAATATCAGGAGAATTAATTCCACTTTTTGGCACAAGTGGATCAACTAGAATTTGTCTTCTTAAAGCAACATATCTAAAGCAAATCAGAACTCAAATTTCAGTATCTAGACTATACCCTGATCATGGTTAGGCATTAAGGTTGTCGTGAACGCCATTCCATTTAGAATCAAATGTTATATATTATTTGGTTGCTTACAGTTTCCACTGAGTTAGAATTTACAACAAAATATTTATAGTATATTTCAATCAGCACAGTACTTACACAGGAACTAGCTGCAACAAGGAAAAATAATCATGTTCTAAACGAACAAACAAAAATATTGGTTTTAGTTTCTGTACTTAGGAAGTTTTTATATAGAGCAAAAAAAGAAATATATATATATATATATACACGCACCAAAATGAAGTGGTACTGATACCCTTATAATCAGAAAGCGAACGGCTCTTGAAAGCAACATTCCAAGTGTAATCAGAAAACATTCATCAATTATATAATAACCACCTAAAAGAAGATAAACATCACAACACATCTATTAATCCTCGGCCTCAAAAAGTCTTTCCAAGAATCATATAGATAAGGTCAGAAGCTAAAACAGGAAAAGATTCAATCTTGCTCAGGAAAGAATAGAAAAACTAGGTATATCGAAGTCAATAGTATTTACCTTCAACGAGAGTTGGCGGTAACCCTGCGAAGATCATCAAGTCATCAACGGATGCAGAAGATGGTAAAATCCCCAAATTATGCGCCATTGGATCCCTCTTAGACCCCCAAATCTACATGAAATTCCAGGACACGACGCCTTTTCAGGCATTGTGGTTTCTATCTGAGCAGGTTCCATGTGTTATAAATTACCTTTTTCTTCTTCCTTTTTTTCCTTATTCAAATATAATTCTCAGAGACCCATGTCGACAAAATCCATCAAAATCATTTCAACAAACAGATTGGATTTTTGGAGGACCTTGTGTGACCTAAAAAGTCAGAAAATGCAATTTTTAGATCAGAACTGTACATTATTGGAGAATTACTAAGAATTTGCAAGACCAAGTTGCTCTAAACCAAGGATGATTACCTTTTCTGTAAAATAAGTAATTTTTTTGCAAACCAGAGTTTACACAATCTTGTGTAAACATTGCAATAATGCCTTTCCAAAATCAAAATTAATAAACCTAAAAAAAAAAAAAAAGAACGAAAATTGGCAAGTCTTGCCACGATGTTTAATGGTGCATCAACCATAAATAATACCTTTCCTGCACGAGTATAATCAATAACACAGCAAATCTTCATCTTTCATCCAACTCAAGTTCCTCAACAAGTTCGATATATCATCCATTCTCGAATGAGAAAAATCACCAACTACAAACTTCTCAACACTTCCCTTCACTTCTATCAAACTATGGGCAGTCTCTTTCTTCAATCCACTACCTTGCAGAATTTTTCTCGTCCTCCCAACACCATCCCATTTTCTATCTGATGCATATAAGTTCGATAACAGAACATAAGGTGAACTCGAAACAGGATTAAGTTCTAGTAGCCTCTTAGCTATTCTTTCTCCAACAATAACGCCTCCATGTTGTAGGCATGCCGATAGTAAACAGCCTAAAACAACTGCATCATCACCTATCGAATATTTAATCATGTACTCTTCAGCCTCAAACACCCTTCCTGCTCTTCCAAGTAAGTCAACAATGCAGCAAAAATGCTCGGTATTAGGGGTTATTTTATAATCCTTGTTCATGGAGTTGAAAAGAGTTTGGGCTTCATTAGCCAGCCCAGAATGATTGCAAGCTGTCAGAAGCCCGAGAAATGTGACGGAATCGGGCTTAAACCCGATTGTTATCATGTCCTCAAACAATGCTATAGCTTTCTTGGCAAGGCCGTGATTCGCAAAAGCAGCAATGATGGTATTCCATGAGACAATATTATGAATCTCCATTTGCTTAAAAATAGTGTAACCGGAACTAATTGATCCACTTTTGGCGTACATGTTGATAAGTGCATTACCGACACCAATATCACAATCAGGCTTTGTTCTGATTAAATGAGCATGAATCTCCTTCCCATGTCTCATAGAGGCCAAGGCAGCTGCTGCAGAAAGTACGCTGGCGTAAATGAAATCATCTGGCCTCGTTTTATGATCAGTCACCAATTTCCTGAAAAAGCTTAAAGAAATTGAGTAATCCTCACAATGACAACAAGCAGCAATAATTTTATTCCAGGAAATAGAATCCCTTTCATTTATTGACATGAAAACCTTCTAGGATTCTTCTATTAAATTAAATTTTGAGTACAATTTGATTAAAAGATTTCCAGGAAAAGTCTTGCAATCATGTCCAAGCTTCACCATTAGACAATGGAATTGCATACCTACTGAAAAATTATATGTAGGCTCAATAGGTCCTAATAATCCCGAATAAGTAAAACTATCAGGAAACAGACCACGTTGACGCATAAGCTTAAACACCTCAATTCCCAATTCCTGCTTATCATTTTCCACCAGACCAGTATCGCCACATTATACGAAACCAATGTCAAAAAACTAGAATCGCTATTCGTAAAAATGATCAAGGCATCACTAGACATGCCACATTTCATATACATCAAGATTAGTGAATTAAGAACAAAACTAACAGAAGTGTGTCCCAACTTTGATGCCTGTGCATGTATTTGTCGCCCGAGATTTAATTCCCTAACCTCAGAACAAGAACTAAGAGCACTGCCGAAAACAAATTCATTGGGCTTAAAATACTTGTGCATTTGACTGAAAACCTGAAGCGCTAAATCGGGTCTATTCGACTGGTCATAACCCGACACCATAGTAGACCAGGTCACCAAATTCCTGTGCAGCATTTTGTCAAACACATTGTGGGCATAACAAATGTAGCCACATTTTGCATAAAAGTTAACAATATGGTTTCCGATGAAAGTATCAGAATCTATCCCTGTTTTAATTGCGGCGGAATGAAGCGAAAGGCCATTACGAAAAGCCTTTGTTTTGGCGCAGTGGTGGAGAAGCGAACCGAGTTCTTCGAGCACCATTTTTACAATGGAGTCATGTATAGAGGGATTCACAGACAAAGGTAAAGCTCTAAAAAATTTACGTAAACAGACTCGTGCTGTCTTAACTTTGGTAGAAAGACATGATCATTGAGAATGTCATTTTGTGATATGTAGCAATTTACCCCTTTTATTATGAAAATATGATAGTTTATCCCTTATATTATAATAAATATTACAATTTACCCCTCAATATTAAAGAACACTTTTCATGCTCACTCTTAATTTCAACAATTAAGTTACATTCTGACTAAAGGAGTTAATTTGTTTTTGTTTTTTACGACGGGCTAAAGTACTATTTTCAAATCACATGAAATAAATTGAACATTATTCATTTTACATGAATATTAGCTCGTTGATATTTCAATAAGACTCTTTTTCTTTAGATTCAAGCATGTTTTGGTTACAATTTAACGTTTTGCTTGCAAGAAAAAAAGTAGTAAGTTCCTCAATTGGTCATAAAGAAAGTTTTTTTCATCTTATTTAACAATAAAAAATCAGAAAAATCAAACATGTCATAAAAATCAATTCTTTTTCTTTTCATTTTCATCCTCTATTTTTACGTACTTTCTTTCGGATTTGCTAGAATAGAATCCAACCAAACCTGTATGAAATGGTGGCAATCTGCCTTTTATGTACGAACGAATAATCGTTAATCATACTTGATAGAATCAGCATATACAAAGCCGTCCATAATACGCTTCCAAAATTTGAATGGGTACAAGAAATAATATACGAAACCGGAGGGCTATTTATTTCTGCTAAGTAAACAAAATAAAAAAAAGAATTTACACATAAATACATCACATTTCGGATAGAAGATTGCTGATTTTCCTAAGCTCTTTGAGTGCAGACATGGCGGTCACTTGTCCTTTGCCAACAATACCATTCTTTGACAAGTTGTCCGAAGATCCCTTTTGACCCCTATCCGGTTGGAACACAGACTCGATCACCTACACGACAAATCAAAGTCCGATAAAAGGAATAGTAATAACATTGCCATAGCAAAAGAAATACATTTTACAAGTCAAGACCAAATCAAAATCTTCATTGGATTGGATTTATGGAGAATATATAGTTCAAAGTTCAAATTAGTACCTGTATGTTTTCAAGCATCGATTGACCAAGATTTCTCAAGCTAACCATCACATTTTGATCTACCGTCTCTCCTTTAGTATTTCCAGAAGAGCTATCGAACGTCTCTCCTTTACTATTTCCAGAAGAGCTATCACACGTGTCTTCTTTACTATTTCCGGAAGAGCTATCGCACGTCTCTCCTATACTATTTCCAGAAGAGTTATCGCACCCATCAACCGAACCAATTTCAGCTACATTTTTCTCATCACTTCCACCATTGTATGTTTTCGTATCATCAGGTGCACATGCACCCGTTGTCTCGGATGTTCCCTCGTTCGTGCCATTTCTTCCAAACTTCCGTAACCACTGGAATTTACCAGATTGAAGAATTCTTTCCTTAATGCCTGCAGCTAATTTTCCTTTGGAATCATCATTTGTTGAACATTTTGAAGAGAGAACTTCAGGTGGATCGGAAACCGGAAGAGGGGTCCCACACGACTCAACATCATTCTCGTCAATACACGAGTTTGATGCAACACTACTTCTTCCGGATTCATTCTCATGATCGCTATTTCCATTTATAGGACCCGTTTGATCTGAAGAATCAAAGGAATTGTCTTCACTCACATCTTCATTTAATGGTGCATCATCTTTATCTTTGTCCAATCCAAGCTGTTTTTCGAGATCAGCCAATAAATTTCTCCTAACAGATGGCTTCGGAATTTGGGTTCTTTCGATTTTCTTAAATGGACAAGGATCAGATTCAGTTCTCGAGAGGCGTAGTTTTACTCTCTCTGACCAACCCTTTCTACGAAGTGGAACTTGTTCTTCGCTTGTACTTTTCTTGTGTTCTTCTTCTTTGTGCAAATCTCTCCACTTTTCTTCCCAGTAGCTATCGGGTACTATACTCAGAGGAGTTCTTGGAGAAGTTGAATCTAGAGAAAGGCTATGGCTTCTAATAGTCAAAGACGGACTTTTATTATAAAACTCATGATTAATCGGTATAGAATTCGATTTATTTGCATCTACAGCCAGTTCTTGCAAAGATTTTGCTTTATCCACCAGCTTCATAATCTTTATACCGTCTGGAAAATTCAACAACCTTTGGAGACAGGCAGTAGCATTCTCAGTCGCAAGCAATGAAGATCTCAAATTAAGTATCATTGAAACTGCAAAAGCCGTAATAAATGCACCCCTAGGGGACTCGAGTATTCCAAAGTTCGACTCATCATCCCTTGAAAAGTCTTTGTTGGCCTTTGTATTATCACGAGCAAAAATTTCATCCCATAATACCAAAAGGTCCTCCAAAGAAAATTCACGACCAAATAGTACACGTAGCCAGCGAAGTGCGAAATATTGGGGTTCGACTCCTAGTTCAACAAGGTGACTATGAAGAGATATATCGATAGTTGAAAGCAAATGATATAAGGCAGCAGAAGCTTCGATTACAGGGGGGAGTCCAGTATGTGAAGTCCCGATAGGAGAAGGAGAGAAAAAATTTGCCATTGCTACAACACCACCAGCACCATTCATTAAAGAATTGAACATCGAATAGGCATCGTGTTCCATAAATTTCTCTGACAAAACAATACCAAGTTCGCCTTCTGCTCCATAGGCATCGCTTAGTGAAACAATGGTTTGTATCTCTGGATCAAGTTCTTTGAGACTATTAGGTTTCGTTGGAGTTTCAAATCCATTCCCATCTTCTTCAGAGTCTGAGAATTTCTTGAAATCGAACTTAAATGTTAAATCATTTTCATGAAATGAAAAGCCGTCAAATTTGTCAGAGAAATGGTCATCGTATACTTTTCTCACTTCCGAGAGACGTTCCACATCAACATGAAGAACATATAATAATGGAGCCAAGAGTTCATGCATACCTGCAAAATAAATTACTATTAATTTTTAAATAAATTTACACATTAAATAAAAGCACCCCTAAAACAGTATTTCACATTTCCGATGTAAAAAACCTTCACATTCCATCAAATTATAAACCAATCTAGAAACATAGAGTACAAAGCCATATACTTAACACACCTTGTCTGTAACCATACTCTGGGTGTCTAAGGCACCAAAGCAATAAAATTCGTCTTAACATGCTTTGGCATCCGCTTGTCTGGAAATAGCTGCCTCTTTCAGGGTATAACCGTGTCAAATCTTGATCAACCATTTTCTCCAGTTCAGCGTTTCTGAAGAATCGACCCCATGTGCTGTCTGCAATAGATTACATTGAAACAGATAATAAATGAACAGTCTTTAAACGGGGGATAAAAAAAAAGGATATATTTTTGTACCTGGATTTTGTGAGAGTGGATTGTCCATGACAACATCAGGAGAACTACTTCCACTTTTTGGCACATGTGGATCAACCAGAGTTTCTCTTCTTAACGCAGCATATCTGTAGAAAATCAAAGCTCAAAATTCAGTTTAACTTACATAAATCTGCAAAAATGAATTCCGCGAACATGGTTATAAACTTAGGTTCCATTTAGAATCAATGTTTATGTACTTATGTTAGGTTACTCCAAATTTACAACAAAATAGAATAGTTACTGGCACAGGAACCAGCTGCAACAACAAAAAACAAATAAAAAACCCCATTTCTAAGCAACAAACATTCAACTATTTTATAATTAACAACCCAAAAGAAGAAATGGATAACATATATCAATCTTCGGCCTCGAAAAGTCTTTCCAAGAATTATACAGACGGTCAGAAGCAAAAAAAAGGAAAAGATTCAATCTTGCTCAAAAAGGAAGAGAAGAGAAGAGAGTCAATAGTATATACCTTCTGCGAGAGTTGGCGGTAACCCTGCGAATATCATCAATGGAAGCAGTCGCAGATGATGGTAAAATCCCCAAATCTATGCGCCATTGGACGCTTCTTAGACCCCCAAATTGACTCGAAATTCCAGGAAACGACGTCGTTTCAGGCATTGTGGTCTCCATAGGAACAGGTACCATGTGTTTCCGTTATTGAAATGAAATTCTCACAGACCCATGTCCGCAAAATCCATCAAAATCATTTTAACAAAAGATTGGATTTTTAGAAGACCTTGTGCCCTAAAAAGCCGTACAATTGCGAATTTCGGATCAGAAACTGAGAATTATTGGAGAATTACGAAGAATTTGGAAGACCCAGTTGCCCTAAACCCATGAAGATTACCTTTCTGTTAAATAAGAAGAAATGTGATGTCTTTTAGCTCAAAAAAATGTGGATTTTTCACAGGGAATTCAGAAAAAGAAAAATGATGATGAATTAGAGGTTAAAAGAAATATATATATGTTGCCCACCCAGAAAAATGCAAAGATTTACAAGTAGAGGGGCAGAAATCTAGAGAGAGAAAATGAAGGGTGGAGGCAACTGAAACTGAAATCAAAGGGGGAGAGAAAAAAGAAAGAAGAAGAATATGCTTTTGGATTTTCCTCTTATTATTATTATGAGGATTTTATTTAACCAACCAAATACCAAATCAATCAATTTTTTTTTTTATTAATTTATTTATTGTGGTGTTCTACTTTTCTTTTTCCCATTGGCAGATTGGGAAATCTAAATGGAAAAAGTGACAGAATAAGAAATTTGTTTTTATTGTTTTTATTTCTTTTTTATGACAGCTGTAATCAAAATAAAGGCTAGTTATGGAATAGGGAGTGCTTGTGGAGTATAAAAATATTTAGGGTCTGTTTGTTCGACATCTATAAAAGAAAATTCAAGTTTGGGAAAAGTGAGACAAACAAAAAAACTACACCCACATTATTTCTGAAATTACTCTCCAAAATTCAATCAAACAATATTACGTAAATCGAGATTATTTCACAAAGTTCAATCACTAAATATATGCAAAAACTGATAATTTCAACAATGTTACTTAATATTTTCTCACTAAATTTTATTTTTCTTGTAGTGGTAGTTTTTTTTATATATATTATGTATTTTTCGTAATCGTTCAATGTTGTTGTAGCTATATTTTTATTTATTTCGAAAGATGTGAATTTGCAAATTCATTGTGTCATTATATGCTATAATTTATAAAATAATTAAGATTGATATTTTTTTTAATGGAATTAATTTAAAAATTAAATATTTTTAAAGAAGAAATAATGCGTGAAAAATGCAAATAATAATTTTAATAGAAACAAACATCATATTAGAAATTTACAACACAAAATATGTCAATGTTTTTTTAATTGTATAAGATAATTTAGTTATTAATGAAGAAAAGGAAAAAGAAAAGAAGAAGAGAAAAGGAAAAAAAAAAAAGGAAAAATCCTGGACCACATGGTCCAGGAGTTAACTCCTGGACTAGGTCCAGGGAAGAATCTTCCGTCAAACTACACATGCAAATGTAAAGTCAAGATTATTCATTAATTACAAGTATTTATTATTATTATTATTTGCTTCTGTACGATTTTTAATAGAATAAATCGCGCTTTTGATCTTCTCATGGATTAATTTTTGCATTTTTATTCTTCTTAAATTTTTTGTAGCAGATTGATCTCTCTTATCAATATAATGTATCACATTCGTCCATCTTATAACACATTCGTCCCTCTTAAATTTTTTTTAGCAAATTTGTCACTCTTATCAATATAGTGTAATACATTAGCCCTTCTTAAATATAAAATACATCGCTTAAATTCAAAATATATTATAAAGTGGATGAAAGTTGATGTAGTTTGTATTTAAGAGGAACTAATGTGTTACATTATATTGATACGAATGTGTTATAAAATGGACGAATGTGATCTACTACATTGATAAGAGCGACCAATCTGTTAAAAAAAATTTAAGAGGAACTAATGTGTTACAGTTACAGTTTACACTACATTGATAAGAGGGTCGAATTTGCTACACAAAATTTAAGAGGGAATAATGTGTTATAAGAGGGATGAATGTAATACAATACATTGATAAGAGGGACCAATCTATTATAAAAAATCTAAGAAAGACGAAAATATAAAATTTAATCTATAAGGAAGACCAAAAGTGCTATTCACTCTTTTTAATATCCATTCAGAATTTACAAGTATTTTCATTCAGAATTGAAACGCGGCTGTGAGGCCTAAAATCGTGTTTTTCTTGTGTCCCAAATCTTAATAATTTAGTTGCTCTAATGTCGCTTTCGGTGAGCAACACGTCACTATTCTAGACAGACCTATCTTATTGACGTACAGAAACTCAAAGAACAAATGAATCACATTAATTAATTATATTTATTGTTAGCTAGTCAAAACAAATTTAATGTGATTATTTTGTTGGATGGACCCAGGTCGGTGCCTCCCCTATTATTTTTCTTTTCTTTGAATTATATATGCAATTATTTTCTTGAACTTTTACTCTCTCCTTTTTTTATTTGTGGGCTGTGGTTATGGAAAAAAAAAAATTGTTCATTTCTATTTATTGTTTTAGAATTAAAAGTTCAATGTAAAATTAAATTTTTCTATCAAATTTATCATTCTTGTTATGTTATGGCTCTTTGATTACAGTGGTGTTTTGAGATTTTTGCTTAAAAAAATAATTATTTATTGGAGTATATTTTTTAATTCGTGTGCAATTTTCCAAACAACAAATAAAAAACACGGAGGGAGTACTTTTTATCATAAGAATTAATAAGGCTTCAAGAGGTGTCAAAAGACTCAAAACAATATAGCAAAACTTATGATGTCTTTTTTTAATTTTATTTTCTAAAAATAAGCTATTATTGAACATAAAATAAAACCGTATGATTTTGTTAAACAATATTGTTAAATATTTAAAAATATAATTATTACTTTGTTTTAAACCTCTATATTATATTAATTTATGGTAAAATTGCACAAAACGTCCCAACCTAATTAATGATTTTGGATTTTCGTCCCAAACTATATTACCTCGTCGAATTTCGTCCCGCAATTTAATATTCTTTTGAAATAATGTCCCAAACTAATTACTAATTTTGATATTTCGTCCCGTAGTTTACCATTTTGTATGAATTTAGTCCCAATATTAAATTTTTAATTTAATGGACATGAAGGTTCAATCTGGTAATTAGTTTGGGACGAATTCTGCAATATATAGTTATTCATGTTAAAATTTACTGCGTCATGGCACGTTAGCAGGCATGTGGTAATTTAACTGACAAATGCGCAATTTCCGTCTCATAATTAACGGTGGGACGATATTCTAAAAAAATAAATTACGGGACGAAATTCGTCAAATTGATATAGTTTAAGACGAAAATCCAAATTAATTATTAGTTTGGGACTTTTTATAATTTTACCTTAATTTAATATCGAACAATCCATTTTAGAAACATTATTTCATTAAAATATGAACCATTTTATGGAATGCATCATTAATTACTCTATAAAGTTTTCACGGGCTAATTCAAATACATTTCCGAGAAGTGTCGAAACTTCTAAGTCATACTATATTAAATTGAATGTCGTTACTTTTTTCCTATGGTACATGAGTACTTAAAAAAAATATTCAGTACTGTATCGGATATATGGGAAAATATGGATCCACGTAAAATACTTATTTGATATGTCACATGATATATCGATAATAAAAATGAATAAAAATTAAAATATGTATCGGATACACTAGTTGAACATCAGAACACTTCGAGAGGCTTTTTATGTAATAATATGGGTTAAATTTAAAATATAATAAAATAATAAAGTCTTTAGGACAAAACATAAACGACTAGTACCATTACTCACTCTCTTATTCAAGTCTATCTCGTAGATCATAAAATCTCAAATATGAATTTATTTCATTGTTGTGATATGTGAAGAATAAATTATGTTTGATTTTGTAGTTATATAACTTTTGTTTATATTAAATTGGATTATCTTTTCTTCTAGAGCTTAAATTGGAAGATCGAGTTGTTTATGCATAAATTTATATTATATTTTTACATTTGTATCCATATCGTATCATATTCAATAAATTTCAAAAATTTATATTGCCGTATTCGTATTGTACTATATCCATATCCCCGTACATGTATCCGTGCTACATAGTTTTTTTCATTATGATTAAAAATAATATCATAAAACAATACAAATCATGAGACTTATTTAAAAGACTAACCTATATAGTTAGAGCAAAAAATGTGGCCACCAATTTATTTGAATAGGGTGTGTTTGCAAACACTAGCAACTAAGTTGAGGTAAGAGATTTTGTTTTAAGTTCAACAGAAGCACATCAGGGGAAACTTACAACTGATGAGTTAAAAATAGCTTATTTTGAGATAAATTGAAGTTGAAACTAACTTTGTAAATACGAAATTACTGTGTTCGGGATAAAAGAAAAACCGATAAATTGTTTGCAAAAGAGTTTGCAAAACAAAACCTAATTTGTTCTTGTTTATCAATTAGTTGCACATATCGGGTGTCAATATTTGACTAATCCATATTAATTTGATGTGACTTGTGTCTCTTGTGAAACTTTAAGCTCATTATAAATACTTTATCTTTGAAGGCACGCATATTAAAAATATCACCAAAAAGCAATGGTCCTTTTAAAAAATTTAATAAAAATCATTGATTGTACCATTGTTTCATGTCATACTAGCCGCACTAAAGTGATGTTTGATTAGAAAATATGTTACTTGTCAATTCGACAAATTGTTTAAAACCTCTTATTGCGATTAACACCACTAACTAATAATATTATTGAAGAGGGTAGCGCATTAGGTTAAGGATTCATTAATATATAATTATATATTAAAATTCGTTGCTTTTTTTTCTTTTCTTTTTTTCCTTTTTCTAGGTACGAAGTTTGTAATGCTTAATTCCAACAAATGATTAATGAATTAATAATTATAAAAAAAAAAAACTCTATTATTAATACTCATTATATCATACTCCCTTCGTTCTTTTTTATATGTCACTTCAGAAAAATTCTTTTGTTCTAAAATAGATGTTGCTTAGAATTTCAATACAACACTAGTTATATACCAATTTTACTCTTATTTATCTTAATCTTATCAATTCCTTGTTTTTCTCTCTCTTTTATAATAACTAACCAATAAGGATATTTTAGGTACATTTTTCTAAAATACAATTTTTCTTTTTTAAAAATTTATGTTATTTATTAGGTTTCTTAGTAATATGCAAAACTCTAAAGCGACGGATAAAAAGGAACGGATGGAGCTGGCTGACCAACAATTCATAAGGCTTGCTCCAGCGGCAAGGGTGGGGGGTTCGAGTCCCATTTGGAACTTGGATAGAAACATTTTCATGAGTCTGTCTAAGGGTCATTTGTGGTGAAGACCCCTTTATGCGTAGAGTGTACATCAATATGGTTGGATCCCGAGGCTTGATGAAGGCACATCCTGCGATTTACATCATTCAAGGTTCTAGAGCAAGAGTTCTGAGGGTCCATGATTAGTATAGTGTAAGCTTTGACACATGTGTTATAAAAAAAAAAAAAAAATTGGGACCCCTTTTAATTCTTTTTTCTTGTAAACGGTGAAATTATATTTAGTCCTCTAACTTTAAATTTGTTATAAAATTAATTTTGGTTATCCATTGGACTCATTACACTTAATTCTAATTTTTTAGATTCAATATTTACTCTTAAGCTCAATTAATAGATATGATCATTTATTGTCACAATTAGATTTGCGTTAACAGTTTTTCCATGATTTTGTCTTTTGTTCTTCGGTTCACCAACTACGGAAAATATAAATAAATAAATAAATAAATAATAATAATAATAATAATAATGAGGTTGAGAACTTGAGATCAGACAACAAATTGTGCTTTTTTAATTAGGAATAATTAAATAAGCATGCATGCAAAGCAAAGCATAACCACCTCATGGGCCCCAACTATATATTATTTAATTTAGGGTAGAGTTTATTATGCACTTTCTTATTGCTAAAATATTTATGTAATTAAATAACTAAATATTGGTGGATATATATTCTCAAGTCTGTCAATAATTTCTTGGATCCATTTATAAATTTCAATCACTTCACAATTTTGAAAACCATCAATTTATTTTACTAAAAAAGGAAGAAATTTGTGTGAATAATATTATTTTCTACATGTAGACCAGAGACCAAAGTTGACCCTCATGAAAGTGACAAAAATCAAATTCTGGAAATTAATATTCCACTGTATAGGATTAAGGGAGATGCACAAAATTAAAGTTTCGTCTAAAAGATGAATTCTAAATACCTAATACCCCTATATAACCCCACTTCGGGAATATTCTCAAGTTTATTCGGTATACCAATGAGCCAACAACACCTAAATACTCATTCTTTTTATTGTAAATAAAATTATTTTAGTCAAAAATATTATTTCACATAAAATAATGATATGATAATATAAACTCTTAGTCACTATTTCTAAGGATATATATAGGGCTGTCAATGGGTCGGATTCTGGTCGGATCAGGCTCGTCCAGATCCGGCTCCATTTATATCGGATCGAATTCTGTCGGATTCGGATCTTGCTCGGATTGTGCTCGGATCTAGATTTTTTGAATCCAACGGATCTTGGTCGAATTTGGCTGGATATCGGATATTTTTCGGATCTAATAAATTTGTATTTAAAGAGTTAAAATAATATTTTTTTCTAAAACAAGTTTATTATCTTTTAAATTTTATTTAATTTTAGCTCACATTTTCAAAGTTTCTTTACTATATTCATATTTGTAGAATGAATATATTGGTTTAAATAAATTTATATACAAATTATAAATTACTATCTTCTTAAATTGAAGTTGAAATATTATTAATGATACATATTTTTATAAATCATTTTGTATATATATCTTTCTTTTTATTTTTGTCGGATACGGATCTTTAACGGATCGGATTAACCTAAATCCATATTCGCTCCATGATTTTAGGATTTCGAATCTTTATAATCGGATCAGGTCCATCGAATCTCTAATCGGACAATTATCCTAATAAATCGGATCGAATTCGGACGGATCCGGATTGAAATCCGCCCCATTGACAGCCCTAGATATATATATAAAAATACCAAAAAAAATTACCCTGTTTAAGTTCTACTTAAAACTCCGCAGCAAAATAAAATGATATAAAAAAAAGGGAACATAAGGACTATTGAAGTAAGCCTTATTAATGCCATTGAATTTAAATTAAAAAAAAAAGATTATGGAATAAAATTTTGTTTTCTTAACATGTTTTGATCAGTTAACTATTAAATTTTTTAAAAAATTTCACAAAAATATTTAATTTTATTAAATGAAATAAACGTGTTAAAGTAAAAATCATTATATATTTTCATTTCTATTAACTCGAAAAGAGATACCTTTTCTAATGAAAAGGGCATGAAATTTTAATTCATGTATATATCAATAAAGAAATAGAACAAATATTTCCAAATTCCAAGCTGTGAAAGGCTAATTAACTAGGGCCACCAACTCAATCATAGAATTTTCTTTTTGATGAAAACTCAATCATAGAATTGAATCTCACTTTTTCTTTATAATAATCTTAAATAACAAATAATAAAACGCCACGTCAATTAATGTTTATTAGATATCTAATTTTTATTTTGATGAGGTAGATTACGACCTAACATATAAATTAAGATGAAATTCTATACGCATACGACTCTTAGTGCACGTCAAATTGAAGAATAGTTACACACTTAAAACATAAGACAAAAACATTAATATTTTTATGTAAATGCGCAGAGCAATTAATCATGTGAGTATTTTTTTATTGATTTTTGCATAAAAATCTTTTTCACATGACCTTGTCACACCAAATTAAGGTAGAGAACATTTCCATGAATGATTGAACCAATTTTGTCTTTTTTTTTTTTTTTAATTAAATTGTGCAAAATTTGTCTGGATTTGAGGAAGGTGCTGTGTCTTGGATTTCTTTCATTCATTGAAATTTCAACATTAAGATGAAGTTAAAGAAAGAGTTATCAAGTGCAAATTCGAAGAATTAACGTGACTGAAATATATTTTTAAATGAAATTCAATATAGAAACGCCCACATTTGGTCTTTTATTTATGAAGTAAGGCCATCTCCAGCGGTTGCCGAGGGGCCGGGGCCGGGGTCGGGGTGCGGGCGGCGAGTCATCTCCAGCGGTGCGGGGCGGGGGCGGGGGCCGGGGTCGGCTGCGGGGCGGAACGGGCTGGGCGCAGGGCTCGGCGGAGCCCTGCGCCCAGCCCGGGCCGCGATTGGGAAGAAGGGGGCGCGTGTAAACACGCGCCCCTCTTTAAGTCAGGTGCCGCCAAGTGGCGGCACCTGATTGGACCCGATTTCTTTTTTTTTTCTTTTTTTTGTTGTGTATTTATTGTGTATTTATTGTGTGTATGGTTTATTTAATGTGTGTATGATTTTGTATAATTAATGTGTTG
Organism: Penstemon eatonii; assembly: GCA_038501285.1. NCBI lineage: Eukaryota > Viridiplantae > Streptophyta > Magnoliopsida > Lamiales > Plantaginaceae > Penstemon > Penstemon eatonii. The sequence goes on from CM076713.1 coordinate 7,149,898, forward strand.
TATTTTAATTAATGTGTTATTGTAATTAATGTGATTTTATTTAATGTGTTATTTTAATTAGTGTTTTATTTTAATAAATGTGTTATAGTAATTAATGTATTATTTTAATTAATGTGTTGTTTTAATTATATAGATATAATATGATTAATTATTTAATGATATTTTAAATAAAATTATGATATACTATTTAATATTAGAATAGTCCATTTAATTTAACACTCATACAAATAATTTTTTTTTAAATACCAAATTAGTTAAAAATACAAAATAAACACGTCATAACCATAAAATTTAGATTAATACTTAATCTAAATTAAAAATTTAAATACATACTAAAATAGATAAGAAAATTAAATTTAAACACTCGTTTTTAACCGTATTTTGCATAAACATGTTCTATTAAATATTCTATTTAATATTAATATTTTTAATATAATTAATAATTAAATTACGAGTATTAATATAATTACTATTATTAATATTAATATTAAAAAAATTTAAAACTATAATATTAATAGGTGAGAGTGGGCAAAGTTTCAAAATGGAATTAATTCATCCACGGAGCCCCAACCACTGGAGACGACGACAGGGCTCAGGGCTAGCCCTGGGGCTGCCCCGGGGGGGCAGCCCCAGGGCTAGCCCTGAACCATTGGAGATGGCCTAAAGATGCTTACGTTAGTACGTACGTTATGTATTGAAGTTTACTTTTGAAATAGTTATAATAATATCGTTAAATAACGGCAAAATTTTAAAAGGATTATGCTAGCATCACAATACAACATCACATCCCATAAATTGCGAAAAAAACTCATAACTAATCATCAAATAAAAATAGATCCTATTTATAAAATAAACCCTAAACCATAAATCCTAAAACCCTAGACCCATAAACCCGAAACCCTAAAACCTAAAATCCTAAATCCTAAACCCTAAATTAAATATTATGTCATAAACTCTAAATTCTAGGCATTGTAAATATTTTAAAATTATGAGTTTATATTTTTATTGTAATTTTCGAGATATTTTATATTCAATTATTGATAAATGATAAATTAACATTTGAAAAGTAATGAATTATTTTTTATATGAGTAATATCGTATAATTTAGGTGTTCTTTTGTAATTTTTAAAAGTTGAGATATTTATATTCAAATATTGGTGAATGTTCAATTATCATTTGGAAAGTATTAAATTATTTTTTATATGAGTAATATCGAAAAATTTTGGTCTCTTTTGTAATTTGATTGGGTTGTTAATAGATTAAAAAAAAATTTCAAGAAACTTGTTAAATAGATAGCAGGTAACACAATTAACTTTTTTTTTGAAATCAGGTAACACAATTAACTTCAAAATACATAAAATATGGGATGTACAAAGGTGTGAAACTTTGGGCTGTGATATAATTATTTTCCATTTTAAAATTAGTTCCGTAACTTTGGGATTCTTTTAAAAATAGTCTTGTAACTATACTAAACACACATTTAGTCCTCTAATTTTCACCCAATTTCAATTTTACTCATAGGCATAACAAATTTCATCCTCTAACTTTCGGTAGATTTCAATTTTCATCCACAAATATTGCCCACAAACTTTAAATAAGTTTCATTTTTTTGTTCTTCAATTACCAATAGATTATCCACTAATAGGATCAGATTTTTAATTGCCAGACTAAAAATGAAATTGGGTAAAAATTAGATGACGAAATTTGTTATGCATATAAAATTAAATAACTAAATGTGTGTTTAATATAGTTATAGGATTATTTTGCCGTTAAATAACATCATCTAACTAAGAAAGTTGAATTTGTCATTTAAAGGGCGACCAAACAAAATTCCAACATTTATTTAGGCCCACAATTAAAACCAGACTAAACCATTTTCAATGGGCGGCTCATAGTATATAAAAAAAAATCTACCTGGTGTACATTGTCTATTGACTTGTCATAATTCTTATCCTCCTTTTCACTTCCACCAATCTAATTACATTTCCAATCTTGTCGCCATATATTGATAATTAATGACAATTTACCCCCCTATGATTTGAAAAATATCATCTTATCCCTTTTATGAATTTTAAATCGGAGTGTGTAACTCATTCGCTATTTCAGCGTGCGCATACAAAGTGATTTTGTAACATGAGTGAAGTGCAATATTTATCATAACACATGGGTAGATTGTCAGATATAAGAGGGGTAGTTTTGTCAATTTATATTTTCTTTTTAAGTATAAAAATATCAGGAATGCGATAAAATGCTCTTCTTTAAATTACAAAGAGAAAAATTGAATATTATGCAAATTAAAGAGGGGTAAATTGCCGTTAACTCATTATTTCATATGCTAAATATATGAAATATGATTTTATGGAATAATATTTGGTAAAGTGTTTATACATGTGACAACTGACAACATAGTACATTGATGTGATTTAGAGGACCTAGGTAGAGTTGAAAAAAAATAAAGCAATCAATTACACAGGATTTCCTCTCAATGCATAGATTCACAAGAAGAATCATTGATGAATTGGTGAAATACTGAAATTCAAATTAAGTAACTGCATCATCCAAAGAGAAAATACTTACCTATGAGCTCTGTTTGAATCAACCATTTTGGTGGTGTCGAAAATTGTGATCCATAAATCTGCTCGACTGCTTGTGCGAAGGGCTACGATAGAATGAAACACGTATAAATATTGTTTATTGTGTTGAAATTTAGCCAATATTGTATCAAAACAGGATGAAAAACACGTACGTTTGAGCCTTGGCTTTATAAATGAACTCCGACAAAGATTGGCGAGTCTGGTTCGAGTGCTTCATGTTATCAACAATAAATAGTAATAATTAACGAGTAAAATCAATAACACAGCAAATCTTCATCTTTCATCCAACTCAAGTTCCTCAACAAGTTCAATATGTCATCCATTCTCGAATGAGAAAAATCGCCAACTACAAACTTCTCAACACTACCTTTCACTTCTATTAAACTATGAGCAGTCTCTTTCTTCAATCCACTACCTTGCAGTATTTTTCTCGTCCTCCCAACACCATCCCACTTTTTATCCGATGCATATAAGTTCGATAACAGAACATAAGGCGAACTTGTAACAGGATTAAGTTCTAGTAGCCTCTTAGCTATTCTTTCTCCAACAATAACGCCTCCATGTTGTAGGCATGCCGATAGTAAACAGCCTAACACAATTGCATCATCGTCTATCGAATATTTAATCATGTACTCTTCAGCCTCAATCACCCTCCCTGCTCTTCCAAGTAAGTCTACAATGCAACACAAATGCTCAACAGTAGGGGTTATTTTATAATCCTCGTTCATGGAGTTGAAAAGTGTTTGGGCTTCATTAGCAAGCCCGGAATGATTGCAAGCTGTTAGAAGCCCAAGAAATGTGACGGAATCGGGCTTAAACCCGATTCGTATCATGTCATCAAACAAGGCTACTGCTTTCATACCAAGCCCGTGATTCGCAAAAGCAGCAATAATGGTATTCCATGAGACAATATTATGAATCTCCATTTGCTTAAAAATAGTGTAACCGGAACTAATTGATCCACTTTTAGCGTACATGTTGATTAGTGCATTACCGACACCAATATCACAATCGGGCTTTGTTCTAATTAAATGAGCATGAATCTCCTTACCATGTCTCATAGAGGTTAAGTCAGCTGCTGCAGAAAGAACGCTGGCATAAACGAAATCGTCTGGCCTTGTTTTAAGATCCTTCACCATCTCCCTGAAAAAACTTAAAGAATTTGAGTAATCCTCACAATGACAACAAGCAGCAACGATCGTGTTCCAGGATATATAATCCCTTTCGTTAATCGACCTGAAAACTTTCTCGGATTCTTCTATTAAATTGAATTTTGAGTACAATTTAATTAAAAGATTTCCAGGAAAAGTCTTACAATCATGTCCAAGCTTTACCATTAGACAATGCAACTGCATACCTACTGATAAATTATATATGGGCTCACCTGGCCCTAATAATCCCGAATAAGTAAAACGATCAGGAAACAGACCACGTTGACGCATAATCTTAAACACTTCAATTCCCAGTTCCTGCTTATCATTATCCACCAGACCAGTAATCGCCACATTATACGAAACCAATGTCAATAAACTAGAATCACTATCCGTAAAAATCATTAAGGCATCACAGGACATGCCACATTTCATATACATCAAGATTAGTGAATTAAGAACAAAACTAACAGAAACGTGTCCTAACTTCAATGCTTGCGCATGGATTTGCCGCCCTAGCCTTAATTCCCTAACCTCAGAGCAAGAACTAAGAGCACTAGCCAAAACAAATTCATTGGGCTTAAAATAATTTTGCATTTGACTGAAAACCTGAAGCGCTAAATCGGGTCTATTCGACTGGTCATAACCCGACACCATGGTAGACCAGGTCACCAGATTTCTATCCAGCATTTTGTCGAACATTTTGTGGGCATAATAAATGTAGCCACATTTCGCATAAAAATTAAGAATATGGTTGCCAATGAAATTATCCAACTCGATCCCAGTTTTGATTGCGGCAGCATGTAGAGAAAGGCCGTTATAAAAGGCCTTTGTTTTGGCGCAGTGGTGGAGAAGCGAACCAAGTTCTTGGAGCACCATTTTTACACGAAATCTGATTTTGAAGAAATAAATAGGGTTCTAAAACTGAAGCTGGAACTTTTCGTGAAAGTCATGTATAACTCCATCAATTGATAATCAAGCTTTTGATGATCTAATGTGAGTGACAGAATCATGAAAGGATGAACGTTGTCAGTTGGTTATGGCGGTAAAGAGGAACTGAATAACGGGCTTATGAGCAAGGCCCATTACAAAATAGTGGGCCTTCTGAACCATGTCTATAAGACTATAACAAAAGAATGGGCTATATTTAAGGCCCATATTAAGTCTATAGTCTTGTTCACTTGTTTGTAGGGCTGTCAATTGGACGAATTCTGATCGGATCAGGCTCGTCCAGATCCAGCTCCATTTATATCGGTTCAAATTTTGTAGGATTCGAATCTTGTTTGAATTGTGCTCGGATTTAGATTTTTTGAATCCAATGGGTATCAGATATTTTCTGATCCAATAAAATTTTCATTTAAAAAATTACATTAATATTATTTCCTAAAACAAGTTTATAAATTTTAAAGTTTTATTTAATTTTAGATCACATGTTCAAACATTATTTACTAATATTCATAATTTTAGATGAAAATATTGGTTTAATTAAATTTATAAACGAGTTATAAATTACTATCATCTTAAATTGACAATGAAATATTATTAATGGTACTTACTTTTATAAATATTATAATATATCATTTGTTTTATCAGATACGGATTTTTAACTGATCGGATCAGCCTAAATCCATATTCATTCCATGTGTTTCGGATTACGGATGTTTTTAATCGGGTCTTGTCCATTGAGCCACTAATTTGACAATTATCCTAATAAGTCGAGCCGAATTTGGACAGATCCGGATTGAAATCTGCCCCATTGACGGCCCTACTTGTTTGGGTTGTCAATGGAGCAGATTTTAATCCAAATTCGATTCAACTCTGGTTAAACTATAGTACTAGGTAAATTATTTGTTAATTTTATTTTGATGAATCTAATCTTATTAAAAAAGAATTATCTAAAACCACATCGAGAAAATATGAATCTAGATCAATTCAATTGATTAAAGATCGGAGTTCGATAACTAATCAAATATGTATACATATAAATAATGTTTATTATATAGGTAAGAAAATGTTTCATTATTAGTATAATAAGACATGAGTATATATTTCATCAACGATGTCATTTTTATGCATATTTTCACCTAATTAAAGCATTATTTAATTTTGATACATTAATATAATATTAATATTACTATTGTTTTTCAACGAGATTTATTAAATTATTTGAAGTATATTTTGACATTTTCAAATTTTCAATATTTGAAGAAAGTTTGATTATGTGGGTTAAATTGAATGATTATGTAACGTTAAGAAATTTGTCGCGAATAAAAATAATGATGTAAATTTGAAAGTGTATCCGAAAAAATTCGAGATCAAATCCAGGCAAATCGAAGTTCACAGTTTTAAATCGGGCAAAACCTGGATCCAACCTAAATTTGATTTGCTCTCATAAAAATGGAACCATAGATCAAGGTGATAAATTATTGTATGCAACCGTTCTGAACGGATGACGTAATGCAATAAATGATTCAAATCGTAAATAACCTCTTATATTTAAGAAGAAATTACCTTTAAGATCATATCCAAATCGTTAAAATACAAAACAATTTTAAATAAATCTCAACCGTTTAATACATCTCGTCACATCCATATAATCATCATTCTAAATAATAACTCGATCAAGGTACCCATCGACACCTTAATTTTGGGAGAAAAAAGTGTACAACTCCTTTTAGCTTCCAAGAAAAGGTACAACTGTTTTTGTCTTTATTACATATCATGATTTGACGAGTGCATGAAGAGTCAAAGACAGTGTAATACTGTTCGTACAAATCAGCTGCAGGTCACAGAAATCTGAAACAATAAAAAATTAATTCTCAATTTAATAGTATATGGGATAGATTGAGAGAATGATTTGTCACGACAAAAAACTGTAGCTAAACGTAACATTAAAGTTAGATTAGGACATGGTTTGGTTGATTTATTAAAACTATAAATGAGCACCAAAATTGTCATTTAAGGAAAAACACATTTACTGTTTGACAGCAACTTTTGTTTGCCATGTTGCAAAATAATCAATTCGAATGATTTTTACTGATTTGCTTTCATTTTCTTATTCACATGGGCTTACATTATGCCCAAAAAAAAAAAAAAAATTTAATTTGCCAAAAAAAAAAAAAAAAAAATTAATGTGCCAAACACGGTTTGGAACACTGTAGGCACAATCATGAATCCTAAGACCACTCTAGAATTTGCTTCTATATGTCATTAGGGTAGGAAACTCTAATTTGTACATAACTCGAATCGGGGGCGGATTCAGGAGATTTATTCGGGGGCTAAAGTAAGTACCAAAAAAAATTCAATCAAATAGTAAAACTTAAAAATTATATTTCATTTATGAGAAAAGATATGACAATATATAAAAACGAGGAGATGAAGCTTGTAAAAAATAACCTCACAAGTTAATTAAATTACATATGATACCCCATTATGACTCCAAAAGAACCCAATAAACTATAAGTACAACTAGACTATCATATGATCTCCCATTCAGTTACGAATTCGATTCTTAGCAGAAAAAACTCTCTCTATTGATACGCGCAGTTGCAACCAATGTTTTTAAAACCGGACCGGAGAGCGAACCGGTGAGCTTACTGGTTTAGTGGTTTTACTGGTCGAACCAGGCGAACCGCTGGTCGAACCGTTAAAACCAGTCAATTAACCGGACCGAACCAGCTTCCGGTTCGCGGTCGACCCGGTCGAACCGGCCGGTCCGGTCCGGTTTTAACAACACTGGTTGCAACAGGGAGAATATCTGTCAATGTCACAATTTTGTTAACCAACGAGAATGCGACATGCCTTTTAGTTGCAACAATCTTCTTAGGAAGATCACCAATTTTTTTCAAAATGGAAAAATCATCACTTGATGGAACATCCCTAATAAAATTTCCAAGTTGATTGGGCAAGACTGAGAGATCAAGAAAAGATAAATCATTAGGATATAGTTCGGCAAGACAAACAAGTTTTCGTATGCGGGACGAAGATATCGGATGAGTTTAAGCATGTAACACAAAGAAGCAACTCGTATTCGATGGTCACTTTGAATTGGGATAAGTAAGGAATTATGATTTTTAGTGGGTTGGATGAAATAAATTTTTGTGCCTTTTCTTTTACCCAATATTAAATATATGAATACTTTAGTTTGTTCGAGCAAGAGGCATTTCTACCTTAGGGCATTTAGTAGAAATGCCTCTTGCTCGAACAAACTAAAGTTACTCGTGCATAAATATATTACATTTATGTTACATTGATTTAAATAAATTTATTTGAATACATTTTTTTTTATTATTACGTTCTATCTTGATTGAATCTGAAATATAATTTTTTTAGTTTGGACTTTCAATCGATTATAGTATATATGTGTTAACAATAAATATAATTATTGGTTAATTCTTCTTGTATGAACCAAGTGATGGTAAAAAAAGATCTCAAATATTCTTAGAAATTAATTATATCCATGAATCTTTCATGCATATGATACTTTTGGATCAATTATTTTGTGATTAATTAATATTTAAGTATATAAATATATAAAAGAAAAACAATTTACTGCAGTTTTTTGTTCATAAATAGAATCTATTTCATAAATTAACTTCAACATTTTGTTTCCTTTTATTACCAATGGAATCACGGAGTCACGCATGACACAAAAAGGTCTGGCTTGTGGATAACAAGTAAATATATATCTCTTGTCCTCATTTTTATTTTCATATATTATCCAAAGATAAAATGTTGTTGGATTGCACATGCACCACATTATTTCATCGAATACAACAAATTGCCACATCCATCTTCCAAATTAAACCAATGGATATGGACTATGGTGCATCACATTAATTTGTCAATATTCATTCCATGACCTTTTGGTTTGTGATGACCAAATTAATCAATCGTATGATTGATATATTTATCTCATAATTGGTCATATGTTTTGAAATTTGAACATAATTGAAAATTAATAAATGTTTACAATTGACTATATCAAGTTTGGAAAATAATTTGTTATATGTTTTTTATTCATTTTCACACAATACCTAAATATAGGAGTTAACAACAAATTATCCCGTGTGTTATTCTGAAAAGACAGTTTACCCCATGTACAATAGAAGGGCAAAATACCTATCCGTGTTGGTTTTTCTTTTTTCTCTTAAGCTCCTCCATTGTCTTCCTTTTGATTTTTACATTTTCATAAGAGTAAAGTACTTGTTGATTAAAAATGTTCATTATGCATATCACAAGGAGGGATAATTAAGTTGAACTGAATACGTTATCAATGTAGGGTTAAACTAATCATTTTTTACATCAAAATAAAGTCTCAGACACATTACAAAGCGCATATTTAGGAGCAAATGAAATATACATAATTTCATATCATCGAGGATAAATTGCTCGTTATACATATATCAACATGCCAACATCCCTAAATATAGAGATAAACCTAGATTTTTGCTATATAGTTTAATTAATTTTGTGTTATTATCATTGTCTCGCCTCGTGTATGGAATCTTGACCACTTGGTGCCACAGGGCATAGTCTTAGTGTTACTTATTCACATGTTATGTTTAAGCATAGCGACATCTATGGTAGGAACATCCCTCACATGACACAGAAAATGACCTTTGGCAACAACCAATTTTTATTTATCCGACAAACATTTATTACATTTTCTAAAATAAATATTTTGGTTTACATTTGTTAAATGATAATGTTAATACCCACCTATATACTTTATTACACTTTATTTATTTATTTAAAGCATTAATGGAATAAATTATACTATAAAGGATTAAGGAAAAATAAATTAAACCAAAAGTTGGCACTCGTGTGTCAAAATTTAGATGCATGTATTAAATTAAGTGAGTGCATGTGAACAATATAATGAAAATTCTTGTTCATATCTAGTTTGGTTAAACTCATCCAGCTACATAATAATTGTATTGCATTTATTTTGTGATTGGTCATTTTCCTATGAATTTTATAAGAATTTTCTCAAAATAATATAGAGTCAAAGTTCTTTAACACATCTTTGAAAAGTTCTTTAACACATCTTTGAGAAAGCTCTACACCACTAGCTATTTGGTCTTCAAAGCTCATGGAATAATTATGGTTTTCAATAGGAAAGTCTAAAGACAATGGGTTTAATATATTTAATTTACTATATAACATGAGTAATATTTAATTTAGATTAATTACTTTCTTGTGTGATGATGAAAAGATCGGAAAGAATACTTTTTTGGCCAAAAAGACAACCTACTAAAAAGATTAAACATTAATTAATGGGTGAAACATAATTTTTCTATGAGGTGGTATCAGTTACTCCCTAAAATATCAATTGTAACACTTACCTTCCTTTATTATATTATTGAACATTTTATTCAAAAACTACCCCGTACCCTTTTATAACAAATAAATTGTTTCTTTATTAATTTATAATTTTTTTATTAATTATGAATTCATCCATTTACCAAAAAATATTATATTTGAATTTTTTCATTTCATTTTTTTCCTTCCGTCTTGTGGTCTCAAATTTTTTTTCTTTATTTTCATCTTTTTTTTTTCTTTATTTTCGATTTGTTTTCTTTATTTTATGTTTAATTTTTTCTTTATATTCTTCTGAATTTTTGTTTGGAGAAAATTATCTCATATATTTTCAGTACAAATTATTATTCAAAATGTTGAGTTATTCTTCTTCAAATTCTTTATTCCGAAATTCAAGTTTGACACTAAGCAATATTATCTTTTAATTTCTTCATTTCTTTATCAAAATAAAAATCCTTATTAATTATGAATTCATTCATCCACCAAATAATATTATATTTTAATTTCTTCACTTCTTTTGTTTTCTTCGATTATAAAAAATGAGATGAAAATGAAGAAAAAATTTGAGATTGAAAAAAGGAAGGTAATAAAAGAAATAAAAAAAAGTAAAATATAAGTTGTTTGATGGATGTATAGATTCATAATTAATAAATAGACAATTTTATTTTGATAGATTAATAAATAAATATATTATTTATCAAAGAAACGAGGATATTTTAAAATAAAACCTACAAAACTATAACATAGGGGATAAATGTTACACCTGATATTACCCCATACTTTAAGGAGGAAAACTGTATTTCACCCTTAACTAATCGCATTACGCATTAGTATGGTTTTATATGGAGTATCTAACATTGGTTTTGCATTTATTGTTATTAGTAATCAAGTATATGATTAATGAACCCCACTAAAAATCTAATCTCGAGGCCCATAATGTTATGATAACCAAAAACTTGACCAACATAATTGAAGCAATCAATTAAAATTATTGTTGTAGCTAAGAAGTAATTAATCTAAGGCTGCACATTATTATACCTTAATGGTGGACAACTATTGGCTAGATCTTTATCAATTGCATAAGTGAGTAACAATATACAACTCTAAAGTGTTTTTTATATTGGCTAGAAGAACTAAGAAGATCTACACCATATCTAACTTTTGATAAATTAAAATATATAATGATTTTAACACACCTTAATAACTTACATATTAAGTGCAGTACATTATCTTGATCGAACCCGAATTACTTTCATGTTAAGTGCAATACACTAGTTTGATTCAACTCGAATAACTTACATATTAAGTGTAGTATATTGCTTAGTTAATATATTCTCATGAAAATAAACAACCCACAGGATATTAATATGAACACTTACTTTATGATCAACACACTAAATTAACATATATTTTTTAAATAAAATTATAGTTACATGTATATTAATCCTCAAATCTCACAAGAAATTGAAGCCTTGCATGAGTGCATCTATTTGAGGGCCCTCTAATAAATTTCTCAATGACAACCCTATTACAAAAGACTATTGAATTAATGTTAATTTATACCCGGTAATTTACAAAATATTCAATTTATTTCGTTGTGATTTGAAAAAGAGCATTTCATCCAATGTGGAAATTTAAAAAAAGCAATTTATCTCGTTCAACCGGAGAGTATAACTCACTTGTCAATACTGAGAGTCGGCATGTAAAGTGTTTTTATAACACAGAGGGATATATTGCCGCATATATCATAATAATGGGTGTAAAATGCCACGTATAAGAAGGGTAGTTTTGTAAATTTGTTTTTTTAAAAAAAATATCAAGAAAGCGATATGAAATTTTTATAAAATTTTAGGGGATAAAATACTATTTTTCAAATCATAAAAGAATAATTGAACATTATGCATGGGATAAATTAACAATAACTCCAATAATATTTTTATATTTTCACATGTTGCTACTATTATTGTCTTACAAAATGAAAATAAAATAAAATTAGAAAAAGAACCGAAAGAAAACGAGAGTAGTCCAAAATGTACAACAGTGTTGGCAATAGTTGAATGGAATTATAATCAATACTCATATACCCTCCTCTGTCCTCCATTTTCGGTCCCTTGTCTTCATAAAATTTAATTATTAAATTAATGAAAAAACAACCCTAACTACTTCCACTACCCCTCACTCCAACTCATCACAAATCTTTCACATTTTCACCACAAAAAAGGAAAAACCATGTCACCATAAAAGAATAAATGTTGGCAGCTAATGAACTGCATTTCTTGATTTTTGTTATTTTTGTGTAAATTACAGAAGTTACACTTGGAGCAGCATTCTTGGGTTTTTATTCTTTTCTTGGATGAATGTGACTATGTGAGTAAAGATCTTAGCTTTTTCATCCCTTTTTCTTTAATGGGATTTTATTTGATTTTATTTGATTTCTTTGTACTAACTAACTTGTATTGTAGTCTTGATTCCTTGCTTCCTCTATCCGCTTTCTTTATATATATGTGTACTGTTTCTAATTGTTATTTGTAATATTGCAGGTAATTATTTACATGAAGAAAATGTGAGCAAGAGATAAAAAAGAAAATAAAGAAGCAAAAGAAAAACAGAGAACTGAACTTCAAGCATACATTTTGGATCATCCATTGCTTATCTACCTTTTTTGCTGGTAAATTTCATTCCTTTCCTTTTTTTTAACCTTTTTATTATTTTTAAATTTATGTATAGTATGTGAACAGTGAAAAACACTATATAATATATACTTAGTCCCATAAGGTTTACACTCCTATAATCTTTCATGCTTTCTTGATTAGTATTTAAATAAATCTTTCGGTTACTTTATTGATGTGCTTCTATATAATATACAAATGTGTAGTTTATTTTGAGATTTGGTTATTTTTATGTGGAGCCTACTATTTGACATTTGGGTATGTACTATGTATATGAACAGATTTGCTATTGAAAGAATTTGAGGAGTTTGAAGAGAATTGGCTAAAGATGAGGAGCATGGTGTTTAATGGTTCTTTTATAATGTTATTTTTATTGGGTTTTTTTATTTCGGGGAAAGCGGAAATTTACATTGTAACAGTTGAAGGAGAGCCTGTGATAAGTTATAAAGGTGGTGTTAATGGATTTGAAGCCACTGCTGTTGACTCTGATTCTGATAACAAGATTGATGTCACTAGGTACTCTTAATAAAACACGTACTATTAGCTTAATCGTGAGTTTTACGTTTCATTGACATTTGTTCGACTCTAAATAGCACAAATAATTGCTTATAAGCATCGAACTTCTTGGTTGATTTTCAGTGAGATTGTCATATCCTATGCCCATCATCTAGAAAAACGACATGATATGCTTCTTGACATGTTGTTTGACCAAGGCACTTACAAGAAACTCTATAGCTACCGTCATCTTATCAATGGTTTTGCGGTTCACATGTCACCCGAGCAGGTGACATTCTTTACTTAGGATGTGTTTGCAAACTCTTACCTCGAACGCAGTGATTTAGTGTTTGGAAAAATGGTTTCAACTTATCTTAAAAATAGGTTGTTTTAAGCTCGATCAGAAGCTGTAAGCGTCTCTTGAGGTGCTTCTGATTATCTTGAACTTAAGTTACAATCTCCAACTTCAACTTATTTACTAGAGTTTGCAAACACATCCTTATACTTTTCTTTCTTTGATTTATTTCATTTCACTGATACCGTTATATGGTTATGCCATCAAACTTATTAGTAGGCAGAAATTCTCGAACGAGCACCTGGCGTGAAGTCTGTGTACAGAGATTGGAAAGTGAGGAAACTTACGACTCACACTCCTCAATTTTTGGGGCTTCCGACTGGAGTATGGCCCACGGGGGGTGGCTTTGATCGAGCTGGAGAGGATATTGTTATAGGCTTTGTGGATTCAGGAATTTATCCTCACCATCCAAGCTTTGCTTCCCATAAAATCGATCCTTATGGACCTGTTGCAAAGTATAGAGGTAAATGTGAGATTAACCCTGAAACCAAGAAGGATTATTGTAATGGTAAGATTATCGGAGCTCAACATTTTGCTGAAGCTGCTAAAATGGCGGGTGCATTTAATGCCGAGATCGATTTTGATTCTCCCATTGATGGCGATGGACATGGAAGGTATGAGTTCATAAGCTTTGCTAATTTCAACAGCATAAGATTGGTGCTTTTTCTTCTCATTTTTGCATTTTCTTTAACGTGATATCTTATACCAGTCATACAGCAGCTATTGCAGCTGGGAATAATGGGATTCCGGTTAGAATGCATGGATATGAATTTGGACGAGCAAGTGGAATGGCACCTCGTGCTAGGTAAGATTCAAGTAATCTTTAATTGCAATTCAAGTAGGGATAATTACTCAAGTTACCACTGAGGTTTAGAGTAATTACACTGACCACCCTCCATATTTGGGAAATTACACAAACTACGGTATTAGATTCATTACAATTACCCCCTTTCGGCAGTTAATTCCTGACCGCGCATGCAGACATCATCTAAAATAAATTTGATGTGAAAAAACGGTTGAAATTGCGAGACAAAGGAAAAAAAAAGATGAAATCGATTTGCCACCCTTGAGATTTGTGATCTTTTAGATAGTACCAAGGGGTGTTTATGAATTTAAATAATTCTTTGATGAAATTAACGTCGTATAGGGGTCACTATAATGAAAATAATATCTCAGAGGTAATTTCATAGGTTGTTTCTTCCAATATTATGATTTCTAATCTCCAACAGTTGATTTCATTGTCTTCGTGCAGGATTGCTGTCTACAAGGCACTCTACCGATTATTTGGTGGATTTGTGGCAGATGTAGTCGCTGCCATTGATCAGGTATACCAAAATGTTTCCATTTGATCATGATCAGAAAGGATTATGACTTGGTTGTAGTTATTCTAAAGTTTTTCTTTTCTAAGAAGGGTCGGTATTATCATATTGTGCGGTGCATTTTAATAGGCTGTTCATGATGGCGTAGACATATTGAATCTCTCGGTGGGCCCCAATAGTCCTCCAGCGACTACGAAGACTACATTCTTAAACCCTTTTGATGCCACCCTTCTGTCAGCTGTAAAAGCTGGAGTGTTTGTTGTACAAGCAGCTGGAAACGGAGGTCCGTTTCCCAAAACCTTACTTTCCTACAGCCCATGGATAGCTTCAGTAGCTGCTGCAGTTGATGATCGAAGATACAAGAACCATCTCACCTTGGGAGATGGGAAAAATTTAGCCGGAATTTGTTTGTCGCGTATGTTCTCTAAATATTCCAAACATTTGCAATGTAAACTATCCACTTTTATTCAAACAAAAAATAAAATAAAAATTATCTCCATTTTAATTGCAGCTGCTACGCATGGAAATCGAACATTTACCTTGGTTGCAGCTAACGATGTGCTTTTGGATTCCTCAGTCTCAAAATATAGTCCTTCCGACTGCCAACGACCTGAATTATTGAACAAAAATTTGGTGGAGGGAAAAATTCTTCTCTGTGGCTACTCTTTTAATTTCGTTACTGGAACTGCTTCAATAAAAAAAGTCTCACAAACTGCCAAGGCTCTTGGTGCAGTCGGCTTTGTTCTAGCAGTCGAAAATGCTTCTCCAGGGACAAAATTCGATCCCGTTCCTGTTAGTACTCCCGGGATCCTCATAACAGATGTTACCAAGTCAGCGGTTAGAATAAATTTTATTTTTCAATTTATTTAAATAGATGTTGTTATGTGTTCTAATTTGTAATAATCATTGTTCTTTGATTAACATATTCTAGAAACTAATAGACTACTACAATATCTCTACACCAAGAGATTGGACTGGGAGAGTAAAGAGCTTTAAGGCAGTGGGAAGCATTGGGGACGGTTTAAGGCCTATACTCTACACGTCTGCACCACAAGTAGCATTGTTCTCTTCTCGAGGACCGAATATAAAAGATTATAGCTTTCAAGATGCTGATATACTGAAACCAGATATTCTTGCTCCTGGCTCTCTAATTTGGGCTGCTTGGACTCCCAATGGAACAGACGAACCAAATTACGTTGGTAAAATATTCGTAATATCGCTTTACGTATCACGATTCATGACCATTTTCGAGCTTAATGTGCTTTTCCTAGTCGACAAAACCTCGGTTATTTTTATTAGCAAAAACCTCCCCATGTTCTTTCTTTATTAGCAAAAGACCCCATTTGAAATTCCTCCATAAGTCAATAGGGACTAGGGAGGTAATTGTCAATTTTTTAGTGAATACAGTTGTTTTTTGCATTTTTTTGGTCGGGGGTATTCCGGCATGAGAGGATTTTTTTTTTTTTTTTGCTTATAAAAAAAATCATAGAAGAGTTTCTGCCAATAAAAATAACACATGGGTGTTTTTGCCGATTAGGCAAAGCATGGGGGGTATTTTTGCATTTCATTCTGACCATTTTCAATATAAGTAATGGGTATTGGTTTTGAAACAGGAGAAGGATTTGCTATGGTATCTGGAACAAGCATGGCGGCACCACATATAGCTGGAATAGCTGCCCTTTTGAAGCAGAAGCACCCTCGTTGGAGTCCAGCTGCTATAAAATCGGCATTGATGACTACGGCATCAAACGTAGACAGGGCCGATAGACCTCTTCAAGCCCAACAATTTTCTGGATCCGATACCGTCGCTCTAGTCCCTGCAACTCCGTTCGATTGTGGAAGTGGCCATGTCAGTCCCAGAGCTGCTCTAGATCCCGGACTTATTTTTGATGCAGGTAATAAATACTCTTCTCTTCTTTCATAACATTGATTCATTGATAGCATGATATATGATAGTTTTTTAGCTAAATGCAAAAATACCCATATGCTTTGCCTAAATGACAAAAAAAACCTCTGTTATTTTGATTAGCAACCCCCCCCCCCCTGTGTCCTTTTATTGGCGAAAAACCCCATTTGAAATTTGTTCAAAAATCAATGGGGAGGTTATTAGCACTCTTTTAATTTAACAGGGGGTTTATTGCCAATTTTCAAAATTAACAGGGGGATTATTGTTAATTTTTTTGGTAAATAGGGGTGTTTTGGCATTTTTGTGGGTGCATAATTGTCATTTTCCTCCAAAATATGTAGGAACTAGGAACTAACAAAAAAATAGCACAGAGGGGTTTTTTGCATTTCACTCGTTTTTTCTTCTTTTTTTCGATTTTTATCTATTTTGCTTGATTTGATTTCAGGATACGAGGACTACTTGGGATTCCTATGCACGACACCTGGAATCGACCCAAACGAGATTAAAAACCACACGAACTCCCCATGCAATTACACTCTCGGACATCCATCAAATCTCAACACACCTTCAATCACGATTTCACACCTCGTGGGAACTCAAACAGTTACGAGAACTGTAACAAATGTTGCTGGAGAAGAAACTTACGTGATCAAATCAAGAATGGCACCAGCAATAGCCATCGAAACCAATCCTCCGGCAATGACACTAAGACCTGGTGCATCCCGAAAATTCTCCGTGACTCTCACAGTTCGATCAGTTACGGGAGCCTATAGCTTTGGCGAGATTTGGCTCAAAGGGAGTCGAGGGCATAAGGTTCGAATCCCTGTTGTGGCCATGGGCTATGATCGATAAATTCGTATGTGGCGATATTCTTTGGAGCTTTGTGAAATAATAATATGCATATGTATGTAAAGATAAGTAGCATGTGGGGGGATACTTCTGGTTTCTTCTGATGATGCCATGAGTTTTGACTTTAATAGTTTTATTTAAGTAAAATATGGTGAAATATCTTCTTGTATTCACCTTTACATTTCAAGAATATATATAGCTTTGGTTTGGAGAAGATTTGTAGATTTGAAATCCTTTTTGTGCTGTATTTTTTACTAATGTAATAAGTATTTTATAGTAGTTGCTAAATCTTGTATTCACCTTTACTCCCTACTATTTTATCTGCAATTGCAATTAATTGCTACACTTTGAAATTTTATATTTTATTTGTAGAGTAAATGGTTATATGTTGTTTTCAGAAAATACTTTTCTCAAAAGAAAAGAAAAGAAAATATCTTATGAATTAGTAGTTTATATTTTTTCATATACTCATATATTAATTTTATCGACACTCAGTAACTTCTTCACTTTGGAGTAGAATGTAGTTTGCCTAACAAATCAACGGGAAAAAAATCTGACTTGACTGAATTTAAAGTAACTTTATTATTTATTTTTTTATGTTTTAATGCATAATTAAAGTATTCACATATTAATTTACTTGTTTTGAGATAGTAAAAAATTCAACCAATTATATGTATTAAGGACCAACAGATGATTGGTCTAGTGGAAGGGACTAGTCACTATAAAGTAGCGGACTCAGGTTCGAATTCCTGTTGGGAGAGGTTTCCACTTTATGTGCATGACGCGCCTCGAAAGGGATTAAACCATTGGGAAACCAAAAAAAAAAAATATGTATTAAGGGCTTTTGGCACTTTGCACCCTGGAAATATAGGGTTTTGACACTTTGCACTCTAAGTTAAAAGTTTTGGCACTTTGCACCCTGGAAACACAATTTGTTTGGCACTTTGCACCCTAGTGTGTTTTCCGGTGAAAAAGACTCCAAAATTTGATCGGAAGAAGGGCAAAATAGTAAATTTCCATGCACATCATTTAATTAAAAAAAATAAAAAAAAAAGAATCTATTAAAAAATGTGGAAAATCTAAGTTGCTTCATGTTTATGACTTCTCATCTCCTTTGATATTCTCAATTTGAAGATATCTAAACCCTACTCAATGTGGAAATTTAGGAATTCCATTGATAATGGCCAGATCGACACTCTAACGCCCTGCTATGGTATTTTTCATATTTGTAGTTAGATTGAGGTCATTTAATTCTCATTTATTTAACTTACTTATAGTTGAAATACAAGTAATATGTTTGTTTATTTATATAAAAAAAAAGGTAACATGTTTGATCATATTTATAATAATTTACTTCGTAAGGTTTACTTGTTTTACTGGATATAATATAATAAGTTTTCCTTGTTATATGATTGGTGTTTTCTTTTTGAATGTGTAGATGCTAAAAGCAATCTTTTCACTATTAAGTTGCACCATGGTGGGAAGTTTATTAGTTCGAAAGGCCAGTTTTATGTAGATGGAAAAGTTGTTTTCTTTGACTTCTGTGATTTTACTCAAATATCAATGGATGCACTGCGTGGTATGGTTAAGTTGTTGGGTTATGCTGAGAAATGGGTGTTGTTCTATTTTAGTTTTAGGGGGCCTAATGACGGTAGTGAGTTGGACATTTTGCTATGTGATTGGGAATTTCAAAATCTAGTAACCTTGGCAAATAGTGAAAGGATAATAGACATTTACACTGAACTGTGCGACCCTAAACTTGATGATCATCATGAGATTGAAATGAATAAAATGGATGAGGAAAGAATTGATGCTGATTGCGAGATAATTCAAATTGACAGTGAGACAGAATCATAATCAGAATCAGAAGGCGGTGATAATGATGAATATGATGGTTCCGATACAGTTAATTCAGATGGCTTTGAAGAATTTGATTATGCTGATGATGATGTTCAGTATGATGATAACATTGATGCAGAGATAGAGTGGGGGGGCTTTGATGACAAGTCTACGAATAAACTTGAAGATAGTAGTGTAGCAACAGATAGAAAGCACAAGCAAGGGGGTGTGGTTTTTAAAAAACAAATTGCTGGAAATTCAAGAAAATATCGCAATTTCCAATTTATCGGGGTGATTCTGTTGATGATCATGACTTTGAATTTGAGGTAGGTTTATGTTTCAAAAGTGCTGCTGAATTTAGAGAGGCTATTAGAACATATTCTAATAAATAGGGGAGGCCTCTTAAATTTACTAAAAATTGCAGCGATAAAGTGCAAGTTACATGTGAATGTGGTTGGGTGATATATGCCTCATTTAGGTCAAAAATTGATAGAACTTTCTTGGTCAAGACCATAAAACATGAGCATTCTTGCACTAGAGAGCTTCTATGCATTGCACCTCCAGATTTCTTGCTCGCAAATATCAGAATCACTTAAGGAGCAACCCCTCATGGCCAGCCAATTCAATGCAAGAAATAATGCAACATGAGTGTAGAACCAAGCTTAGTATATGGAAGATGTATAGAGCAAAGAAGAAAGCGTTGCAGATGAATAATGGGTCATAGTTGGATCAATATGCAAGTTTATGGAGTTATTGTGCATAACTGAAGAGAACTAACCCTCATACAACATTCAAGATTAAGTGCAAGCATGTAATAGGTTCCGATTCAACTACATTCAAGAGAATTTACATTTGTTGGGGGCATTGAAAAAAGGATGGAAAGAAGGATGCATACCATTGATAGGTATAGATGGCACCCATTTGAAGACAACTAGAGGGGGAGTGTTGCTAACTGCTATTGGCATTGATGGGAACAATAGTATGTATCATGTAGCCTATGCCATGATGCTAAAAGAAAATGGGAAAACTTGGAGTTGGTTTCTGAATTTGCTTGTTGAGGACTTGGGACTTGAGAACAGTTTTGCCTACACAATAATCTCTGATAAACAAAAAGGATTGATCAAGGCAGTTCAAGATATATTGCCTAATTCTGAGCATAGATTCTGTTTTCGACATTTATACAATAACTTCAAGAAGACATACTGGGGGTTGACTCTGAAAGATGTCTTGTGGAATGCTGCTACTGCCACTAGTATTGTGGATTTTAATAGGCACATGGAGCAACTTAAAAATACGAATCATTCTGCTTTTGATTGGGTTAAGAAAAGGCCTCCTGTGAATTGGGCAAGATCGCATTTTAGTACTTATCCCAAGTCTGACATGTTGTTAAATAACCTATGTGAAAGCTTCAACAATGTCATTATGAAATCTAGGGACAAACATATCATTGTTATGTTAGAAATAATTAGGCTGATCCTAATGAGAAGACTTCATCATCAAAGGGACACTGTACTGAAAGGTAATGGGGTAATATGTCCAAATGTTCAAAAGATTTTGGAAGAAAACAAGAAAAAATGTCATGAATATATTTTGGAATTTAATGGTGAGCACAAATATGAGGTGAAGGGCTTTTATGGAGACTCAAGAATAGTTAACTTGATGGATAAAACATGTACTTGCAAGAAATGGGAGCTTACAGGAATTTTATGTGTTCATGCAACTGCTTGCATATTTCATCAGAGGCAGAGTGTTGAGGATTTTGTTCAGCACTGGTACAGAAAGAAAACCTTTGTCAAAGCATACAAACAAATGTTGGAACCTATACATGAGAGACATGAGTTGCCAGAATCCAAGTTAGTGCCGCTGGTTCCATGGATAACTCCACCTAAAAAGGCTGGAAGACCATCAAGACATGATAGAAGAAAGGAACCCGATGAATTGATTATTGAACAAGAAAATGGAAGACAACTAAAAAGGGCCGACTCCAAGTATGTTTGCTCGAACTGTGGGACAATAGGACATAATAAAATTGGTTGCAAGCAACCAAATCTTGATAGTGAATGTTATGAGGCACCTTTTCAAACACAAGAAACTACACAGGTTGACATTTTATATATTTATCAATTTTGTAGCTATTATTTATAAAATTATTTTGATATTTTTGCTTCGTCAATGAGTGCAGGTTCCAACATCAATGAATGCAGGTTTCAGTGCACCTGTTCAGACACAAGAAACACGTGTAATGTTATATATCTTCTGCAATTTGTAGTTATTATTTGTAAGTTTATTTGACACTTCCGTTTCTTTAATGAGTGTAGGTTCAAACACCAATGAGTACAAATTCGAATGTATCTGTTCAAACACAAGAAACTACACATGTAAAAAACATGGGATTGAATATGATTGCTTATGTTTCATTATTTGTAATTAGTTTGTAACTTATATTTTCACTCAACATTTTTTTCCTTGAATCAGCCAAATCAATCCTTAATGCCTTCTATACAGGGGAACAAGTCGAAACTAAAAAGGGGTGGCTCCAAGTATGTGTGCTCTAACCGTGGAACAACTGTATAATAAAAAGAGCTGCAAGCGACAAAAAAAGGATGATGAGATAGTTTCCAACATTAATTCTCATACAAATGAAAATACACAGGTAATAATATCTAAGACTATTTGTTAGATTTTATTTGTAAGTTATTTTGACATAATCTTTACTTGGCCTTCAAACAGGAATCTATGTGTAATACATCAAAGGATCTTCTATAAGATGCCCACGTCACTGCAATTCAAGAAAATGATGGAACTTCAACCATATCAACTATTTACAAATTATAAGATGGACTGCGTTGAAGAATTTAAGAACATTTTTGTCTTTGTCTCAATACGAGAACACATTTTTGTTCATAATCTTGATGTTTTAGTTGCAGCAGGGGATGAATTATATTGAACTCCTATTTGTTAATCTTTTGGTATTATAGTTGCAACATGTGGATTTTGTTTGAACTATGGATAGGCATTGTGATATTGGTAGTTTAGAGCTCTTAGTTTGAAGCATATGTTTGGATTTTAAGTTATTTCAATGGTTTAGTGAACTTTGTTTGTTATTCCATTTGAGCCAGATTATATGATTACTGTGAATTCTTTGTTTCTTATTGGTAATAAGTTATGTGACAATCTAAAGTTTGATATTCATATATTGTTGTAGAGGTTATAGATTGCCTATTCTTACTTCTAAATATAAAAGCCTTTTGAGGTAAGGCATACACGGTGTAATAAAGTTTTATCACAGTGTAGAGATTGTAATCTAAAATTAAAGAATTGTGAGTACTTCTAAAAATTTGTGGTACGCTTTTGTCTTTGACTGTTTGTGCGGGAAATTGACCACTTTATCTCTTCACCGACGACATTCACGAGATTTCTTCGAAGAAAAACAAATTAGGGGGCGAAATGCAAAACAAATCATATTTCTAGGGTGTAAAGTGTCAAAGTTTTTAAGTTGTGATGGAAAGTGCCAAAGTTTATATTTTTAGGATGCAAAATGCAAACATTCTAGCGTGCAAAATTCTAAATTTATATTTTGAGGGTGCAAAGTGTCAAAGTTTATATTTTTAGGGTGGAGAGTGCCAAAGTTTATATTTTCAGGGTGCAAAGTGCAAAAAAAAAATCAAAATTGACAATTTTACCCTTCCTCCGGCGAATTTTTCCATCGGAAAACACATTAGGGTGCAAAGTGCCAAACAAATTGTGTTTCCAGGGTGCAAAGTGCCAAAACTTGGAGCTTTGGCAACAACCGTAGGAGAACTCAGGGTGCAAAGTGCCAAAATCCTATATTTTCAGGGTGCAAAGTGCCAAAAACCCTGTATTACAATTACTTTGAGATTTGATGGTTTAATTAAATCTGGTTTGAGTTAGAATTTTTTAAATCAATATTGTTAGTTATTTAATTTTAATATATGCAAATGCATGGACAATTACCTAGTAAATAAATAGTTAATTTCAATTTTCGTAAGTAATTTTCAGTAAATTTCATTTTCATCTTGCAATTACAAATTCACTGAAATTGTAATTCACTCAAAGACACTTAAGACATTATGTATTTGACTAAATTAAATTAGAATAAAGTTAAGAAAACTAAAATTGAGATATAATATAAATCAAAAGGACTAAATGTGCATATTAGCTTTTTCATAGGGCTGAAAATCGAACCAAGCTACTCGACTCGAGCTCGTTCGATAAAAGCTCGTTTGAGCTCGGTTCGTCACACTAATCAAACAAGCTTGAACATCTTTTTTCGTTTGATAACTTTTGAAGCTCGGCTCGAGCTCGACTCGATAAGCTAAAAATTAAAAAAACACATGTAAAATATCAAGCTACTCGATACTCGGCTCGAGCTCATTCGATAAAAGCTCGTTTGAGCTCAGCTCGATTGAAAATCAAACCAAGCCCAAACATAAAATTTCAAGCTCGATAAAAATCAAATCAAACTTGAACAGTGTCTCGTTCGATACTACTCGGCTCGATTACCGCCCTAGACTTATACGAAGTATATCAGTATATGACTATCTAAAAAAAAGAAATCCAAAATTAAAGAACAGTTCATAATATTGTTATTTTCTATCAAAGCCCAAACCCCCAGGCCCCAACACCTCTCCCTCCCCTTCCCTCTCCTCCTCGCCCTCGCAAAATCAAACTTCCTCCACTCTTTATGAATGAATGAATGAATGAAGAATGGTTAATTTCCTCGTAGAAATTATTCAAGAATGTTCTCGCTCTCTACCCTTTTAAAGAGAGGTTTCACACCAACTTTAGAAGACTTCAACAATTTCCTTCTTTTCCTCTCTCAGAAACAAAGATTCAGAATAATTATCCACATCTTCTCTCAATTAAGCTCAAACAAAGTCAACTCCAACGCCCAAACGCGCACCATATTCACTAAAGCTTTGCTTAAAGAACACAAGTATGAGGAAGCAGCTGAATTCTTGAAAACCCTCAACGGGAATTCCAAGATTTTGAGTAAAAGTCGGATCTTTGATTCTTTAATCCAAGGCCTTTGCACTTTTAGCAAAGACCCTGAAAAGGGTTTTTCTTTATTGAAGGATTTCTTGAAAATATGTGACGTTTTTCCTTCTTCACGTACTTTTTGTTCATTAATTTATGGATTCAGCTCAATAGGGAAAATGGATAGGGTGATCGAGTTGTTGGAGTTGATTTCTGACGATAAATTTAAGTACCCTTTTGATAATTATATCTGTAGTTCTGTGATTTCTGGTTTTGTGAGAATTGGGGAGCCTGAGTTTGCGGTAGGGTTTTATGAGAATGCCGTAAAATTGGGTTCTTTAACGCCTAATTTAGTTACTTGTACAGCTCTTGTGACTGCTTACTGTAAATTAGGAAATGTAGACAAGATTTCTGATTTGGTTGCTTGGATGGAAAACAATGAGTTGGGGTTTGATGTTGTGTTTTATAGTAATTGGATATATGGGTGTTTAAAGGAAGAACTAATTGATGAAGCATTTCAAAAATTTAAAGCAATGGTGGATAGGAAAATTGAGTTGGATATGATAGGTTACACTATACTTATAGATGGATTTTCAAAGGATGGATTTGTGGAAAAGGCTGCCGGTTTTTTGTACAAGATGAGGAAGGATGGACTTAAACCGAATTTAGTTACTTACACTGCAATTATCTTGGGGTTTTGCAAGAAAGGGAAATTAGAGGAGGCATTTGCGATTTTTGACATGCTTAAGACTTTGGGAATTGAGGCTGATGAATTTACATATGCCATTTTGATACACGGAGTTTGTGGCAGAGGCGATTTTGGTCTTGTATTCCAACTGCTTGATGAAATGGAGAAGAAAGGTATACATGCTGGTGTTGTCACATACAACACTGTCATTAATGGATTATGCAAATTTGGGAGGACTTCTGAGGCAGATGACTTTTCGAAAGGCATAATTGGAGATGTTGTCACATATAGTACCTTGTTACATGGTTATGTTCAAGAACAAAGTGCCTCTGGAATTTTGGAAACGAAAAAGAGACTGGAAGAAGCTTCCATTCATATGGATTTGATCATGTGTAACACACTGATAAAAGCTCTTTTTATGGTGGGCTTGTTCGAGGATGCTCTTTCGATTTATAAACGATTGCCACATGTGAACCTTTTTCCGAACTCCATTACTTATTATACTATGATTAATGGATATTGTAAAGCCGGTAGGATTGATGAGGCACTCGAAATCTTTGATGAGTTTCGGAATACATCAAATTCTTCTGCTTCTTGTTACAATTGTATTATTTTAGGCCTCTGCAAAAAGGGCATGGTAGGCATGGCAATTGATGTGTTTCGAGAATACATTAAGAAAGCTCAGCTTTTAGATAGAACAATGTACATGACAATGATGAAAACAATGTTAGAAAGCGAAGGTGTAGAGGGCGTTTTAGATATGATATATAGAATGGAAAACTTGGAGCTTCAAGAATTGGATATTATATACAATGATACCATTTGTTTCCTTTGCAAAAAGGGTTTTCCCGAGGCTTCATGCAGTGTATTATCCATAATGAGAAGGAAAGGATTAGAGTCGATGAGCATGTGTTATTATTCAATCCTAAGAGCTCTTTTGTCTGAAGGTAAGAAAATTTGGGCTGAGGTTCTTTTGACTTCTTTTGTTAAATTTTTTGGCACGTCTGATCTCAAAGTGAACAAGGTACTACTACATTACCTGTGTTTGAGTGATGTGAAAAGGGTCCTTGTATATCTATCAACGATAAACGAGAAGAAATGGAGTATAACTATTCCTGTTTCTGTTTTTGAAACACTCTCAAAAAATGGTAGTGTTTTGGATGCACGTGAGCTTTTATTGGGAGCAGAAAAAAACCTCCCTTCTATGAGTGTCATCGACTACACTATTATAATTGACGCCCTTTGTAAAGGACGGTATATAGATAAGGCTTTGGATATATGCTCCTTTGCTAATAAGAAGGGTATAGCTCTAAATGTTGTCACTTATAATACCGTTATAAACGGAATATGCCGCCAAGGTTGTCTGGTTGAAGCATTTAGATTGTTCGACTCACTCGAGAAAATCAATGTTGTCCCTTCGGAAATTACCTACGGTATCCTCATTGACACTTTAGTTAAAGAAGGACTTTTACTTGATGCCAAAACGCTCTTTGAGAGGATGTTTATAAAGGATCTTAAGCCCAATACTCATATTTATAACTCGTTGATCAATGGTTATTGCAAATTGAGCCTACTTGAGGAAGCTATGAAACTTTTCGAGGATTTAGAGGTAAGAAGTCTTAAGCCAGATGGGTTTACTATTGCTGCATTGATAAATGGCCATTGCCAGAAGGGTGACATGGAAGGAGCTCTTAAGTTATTTTTCGAGTTCAAAAGCAAAGGAATATTACCTGATTTTCTTGGTTTTATGTATTTGATTAGGGGCTTGTGTGCCAAAGGAAGGATGGAAGAGTCTAGAAGCATCTTAAGGGAGATGCTTCAGACAAAATCCATTATTGATCTTTTGAACAGGGTAGATACTGAAGGTGAATCGGATTCGGTGGAGAATTTACTCGTGTTTCTTTGTGAACGAGGAAATATTAAAGGGGCTGTTGATGTACTTGATGAAGTTGGATCCATGTTTTTCTCTGATGGGAGAAATTCTTCTTCTCACAATGATATGGTAGAAAATACCGATCTTAGATCAGATGATGTCGAGAAATTAGAAAATGTGGTTGAAATTTGTCCTGTTAAAGATGGAGAAACACAGAAGTTTAAAGATTTTGATTCTTTTTTTAGCGTAATTCGTTCACTTTGTTTGAAGGGGGAGTTAGATAAAGCAAATAAATTGACTAAGTTGATTATGGATCCTTGAGCAATTTATAACATATAATATATGCTGTGAAATACTTGTGTATTATGCTGCAGATGGCTTCTTTTCTCCTGCGCAGGTACTTTTGTCTCTCCTCGACCAGTCAACTTGACTAAATTTTAAAAGTTTATGATAACTATTTATTTTAGTAATAAGTTGATAATATTATATCAAAACACATATTTTATTCTTTAGAAGGTTTAAAACGCAGTAAATGTTACAAATTCAACTTGAAAAGTCACTTATTGAGTAGGCTTGAAATATTTTGCAGGCACATTTAAGGCTCCATTGAGGTTTATATATAGTTTAGCGTTTCTCGAAGTGGCCATGCAGAAGATTGTATATGGATTATGTATGTATGAAGAAGAAAAAAGTTGGAAGGTTGCCGATTTAATTAATATGAACGGGGAGTGGGACAGGAGTAAAATGAGGTCTGCTATCCCGGAAGAGACTTGGAAAGCAATCTTATGTATTCCAATTCCTTTAGGGCATGACAAAAGGGATCTGCAGGTGTGGAGTGGCACACCTAATGGCATGTTCTCTTGCAGCTCAGCGTATTATCATTTAATGAAAACGAACGAGTAGAATGTTGAGGTCACTAAGGAATGGAAGTGGATTTGGAAAACCAAGTGTTCGGAGAGACTGCGGTTATTCTTGTGGACATGCTTGCATAATAGCCTTGTAACAAATTCGATGAGGTTCAGGAGGAAACTTACGACGACAAAAACATGTCAACGGTGCAATAACCAAGCGGAATCCATTGTGCATGCACTCCGAGACTGCCCCTGGTCTTGGGAGGTTAGGGAATATGTAATAGCACCTACACAAATCCTTGAATTTCTCCAAATTGGGGCTGATTCTTGGATGAAAGACAATGTTACTTTGGTACGGTTCGACAACATTATACTTCCAAATGCCCCTTGGTTTAGGATATTAATTGCTATTTCTTGGTCTATCCGGAAAACGAGAAACAAATTCATCTTTCAAAACCTTCGTGAATCGGTTAAACAAGTTATTTTTGCGGCAAGATGCTTGGTGCAAGATATGGAGAGGATTCCAGTAAGAAAAGGGAAAGAGTCCAAACCAAATGAGGGATGGCATAAACTTAACACGGATGGAAGTGTCTTGGAGTCGAGAAATTCCGTGGCTGTTGGGGGACTGATTCGGGATGAGTCGGTGCCTAGGATGTGGGCTTTTCTTGTAGGCTGGGATCTGTTTCGATTACTTTGGCTGAACTTCTTGCGGCTAGGGAGGGTCTCGCAATAGCCTGGGAAAGAATATTGCAAAGGCTCGTGTTGGAACTGGACTCGGAAGTATTTATTAAGCTGATCAAAGATGCCAATATCAAGAATTGTTGGTTGCTTCACAAAATGCCTTCATTTGAGAGTGTGGCAAACAGTATGTTATTTATGAACTGAAGTATGGCTGCAATATTTTGTTTTTGTTTTTTTATTCTTTTGTGTAAAAGAAAAATTCATCGAATTAAAATAAACTAGAATTTTATTTAATCTCTAATATAGTTTTATTTAATCTTTAATATAGTATAAATGTTAAATGTACAACCGAGACAAAATGTAAAAATATTATTTTTGTACTAAATTATGTCAATATTTAAACGTATGTAGGTACATATAAAAATATATATAAATAAAATAAAATTACATTATAATATACTATGTAAATATGAACTTATAAGCATGGATCAAAATTTTCATCTTTTCCATCGAAAACATTGAAAAGTTTTCGTTTTTGAATTAGGCGAAACGAAAACAAGATGTAATTCTGAAACTACTTATTTGCCTTAAACTCTGATATTTTCCTAAATTTAGTAACTTTTTTTACAAATTTTCTTTGGTGTTTTCGAAATATTTCCGAATAGTCTCGAAAAGTTTCCAATATTTGACTGACCGAAACATGCATTTGAACCGAAATTTTGATCCATGCTTATAAGAACTTATAGATAATAATAGATGAGAGTGAAGAATTTTTTTTCTTTTTTCTTTTTTTTAACTAATTGGTGTTATTAGCCTTCATAGTTAGAGACGACACCCAGGAGGTGCAGATTTACCTGGGGTGAAGGTCGATATTTTTGAGCTGTGAAAACCCTATATAGAGATGCCCTAATATTTCAAATGAACGCTATCATTATTCTATTTTCAAACCGATATCCTATTAATTTGACATTTAACAACCTATTTTAAATTTTTTAGCCTTTTTACTGAAACACCAATAAAAAATATTTATTTCTGTTAAAACATAATTATTACTCTATTGTCAAATTTATCAAAATAGTCTAAACATCGTTGAACATTTTAGCTATTTTTGTAGAAAATCCTCTTGATTCTCTCAGAAAATACGGAATCCAATCAAACGAGCTAGTTGACTACATTCCACACCGAATCTAACTTTATTATTTTTTTATCTGAAATCTACCTTCTTTGTCCAATTTTTATTCATTGTTGATCACTCAACATTGACAAAAATTAGAATAAATAATTTAATTAATATATTTCATTAATAAGTTGATAATATCATATGACATTATATTTAAAAAATTTAATACATTACAAATGTGAATAATTTAACATGATAAGTCACTTAAAAGATTGAAAAGTTTGATCAAATATTATAACTAATGGAGTAAAAATAATGGGACGGATGAAATATTAATCTCCATTATATTGGAATTTGAAGTATTTTTATGAAAATATAATATTGAAACTATTTAAAATTCTAATAATTTTCAATATATGTATGTATGTATATAATGACATCTCCAATAGAGAAATGCAAATTTGAGTATGGATAATGCATTATACATTTCTTTATAGTCTTTTGCTTACCCAGTAAAAACGTTTCACTTCAATGCATGAGTGTGCAAAATGAATATCCATTTTTAAAAAAAATAATTTATTCATTTTGTAAATTCATTTATTCATTTTGTCCTCATCGGATTTTGAACTTTATTAATAACTAGAGAAAAAAAATTAAGTTGAAAAACACAAATTTAAAAATTATAAATCAAGCGGCATATTAAAAAATCTTTTGAAATTGAGCATTTAATTGAGCTTGAATAATATTTGTAGTTAATTATATTACTAACACGCTTTTAAGTTTGTAGTGAGAAAGGAAAAGAGGAAGTGCGCTTTTAGTCATCACTCTGAAGAATAGTTTTGCCAGTGGGTGAATCATTTCCACAAACATATTGTCATCATTTACACAAACACTTCCTCCGCTTCGTTTCACAAAATGGAAGACTCTTCAATTTTAAGCAAAATAATGCTCAATCTCCGTTCAACCTCCAAGTAAGAATTCTTAGCATACAAAATAGATGCATACATAAATCTATCCGTTTCTTCGTAAATTTGTAACTCATTTAGTTTTTATTTTATTATTAGGGTTCCATTTATTAGTTCATTGCAATGTTGCTTAAGTTCTTGTGTGAATCATACTGTTTTTCGGTTTATTTCTTAGTGAACTGTATTAAATCATGTTATCTTTCAGTGTCTTATGAATTATGATGATTTTTACGAATTTTTTATTTTTGTTGTTGTGTTGCAAATTTGAAGGTATTATACTGGTTATCCGAAGGATCTTGGGCCGTCAAGAGTTATTCATTTCACCTCAGAGCGTGAGTTCGTGCAGCTCCTTCATCAAGGTTACCCTGTGGTTGTTGCATTTACAATCAAGTAATATTTTAACTCGTAACATCTCTTTGTTTTTTTCTTCATTTTGGGTTATTAGAGTTCGTAAATTATGTATGTTTTTGACTTATGCAGATGTAACCTCACCAAACATCTTGATAAAGTACTTGAGGAATCTGCGGCTGAGTTTTATCCACATGTTAAATTTATGCGTGTGAGTTATCGGTAGCATGTTTGATTTATGAAAAATATGTTGATTCTCTAATCAAAGCTGCTGCGTTTGATCTAAACTTTATTATGTTTATATTTTGTGTCTCACTTACTTTTTTTGTTCTTGCGATTGTGATGGAGTATTCTCTTTGCAAATTTTCTGTTTCTGTGTAAGAATGCTCAATTTTTCATATTTATGTTCACGGTTAAAGAAGACCAAAAGTATCTCTTTAATGTTAGTGTGCGGTCATAAATTCACCTAAAGCAACTTGTATCATTCGGTTTTGGTTCTTGTGCTGGTTTCTTAGGTTGAGTGTCCGAAGTATCCGGGATTCTGCATAACACGCCAGAAGAAGGAATATCCATTTGTAGAAGTATTTCACAGCCCAGAACAGGTAAATTTGGCTTCTCGTAACACTTCATAAAAGTATTAGTGCCTTACTCGGTCATAATTTTGACAAATCAGAATTTTTGGATCACTCGGTAAGATAAAAGATTTGTACCCTTTTATGTCTGGCCTAGTATAAACTGAGATATCTTATCGATTCTGACTTGTTGGAGAGAATTTCTCCCATTATAATCATAGCTAGGTCGACAAATTTTGGAAAAAGAATGATGCTGATTAAGCATTTGGATATTATATCAAATTGATGTTTTGTGCAAGTCCTGACTCGGTGTTACGGTTCCTCTTAAGCTTCCAAGATTTATATTTAAGCAATTCTCTGCCTTACAAAACTGCCATACTTTCTGAACTGCTTTACTTTTGTGAGTTAAATCGATGGTTGTGTTATCTGTACCAGCCAAAAGCTTGATCCACATTGCATCTAGCTGTATGCATGATCCAAGCTGCATTGTTTACATTCTAATGTTTCAGCACCTAATCATTATTACACAGGCAGCTAATCAAGGAAAGGTTGCTGATCCAAATGTCACAAAATATGCTGTGAAGGTTTTAACCGTAAGTAGTTGAATTTGTTTCCATGTATCCCTGTCAACTTATCATGTATATCATCATTTATGTTATTATTCAATTTTAAACTAGGTTTTATTACATTTATTACATTTTGATGTAACCATGGTATAATCTTTAACTAGTTGATTCAAAATCTCCAAATATAAATCATCACCATAGAGTATTTTCTGAAATTATTATTTTCTTATAATAATAATAATATTCTAATCACTTTCCGAAAATCTTGTTAATTTGGTGATGCGAATCTCAGCTTTGAAATTCTGCAGCAGCTTGCGCATTTATAAAGAGCTTGGTAGATGTATATGAACTTTTAACTGTATCAAGTTCAATTAATTATCTTGAGGCATTTTCTCCTATCAAATGTAAATTGAAATATAGTTTTTCGACATCTTCTTATAGTTCTTACTGTGGTTTTAATTGCCAGTTCAAGCACGACCTTAGTGCTTATGGATTTAGAGAATTCTTCAAGCGACAGGGCATTCGATCATCTGATCCAAAGTGAGAAACTACAAGGTAGAATATCCCGGTTGATGGTTGCAGGCTTTATGGTATTTTGTCGCCAAAGGTAGCTATCAACCATTTATTCACCATCACGGAGATTTTGTAATTTCTACACTGTCCCTCTTTAACACCGTGTAAGCAAACTATTCGAATAATCGATTCTTCGATACCAGTATTAGCACAAAATCTTTTATTATGAGTGATGTAATTTTCTCTTATGTTATTTGTGTTCATAAATTTGTGTAGAGACATCAGTTATAGTGAGTAAATTCTATAATGAAATGTAGTTTTATTTGAAAATATGAGTTAGTCTTGAATCAGAAATCTGAATCTAGTATTCTTGTTTATAAATTAAATTAATTATGTAAATATTATAAGTAAAATTTCAAAATTGGTCCGGATGTGGTCTTATTTGAGTCATTTTTGAAATTTGATGACTATGTGGATTAAAGTTGTCGCTAAACTTGGAGATGTGAGGCTATTTTGGTAGCCTGAACTGTTATGGGGTAAAATTGTCAGTCAATAAATAATGACATCAATTTTATAATAAAACTTAACTGCCACGTCACCACGTAACTTTATTTTTGACGGCAATACTAAATGTGTTACAATTTATCAAAATGGTATATCATATGTGTTTGTGTTTGACACCAAAAACGGTGTATCAAATATGAGAATTGACCTAATGCGCCGTATAAAAAATGCAATTCTATGTGATATTTATTTTTTTGGTTTTTCAAGGGTTTTATCCCTTTCGAGGCGGGTTAGACACATTAAGTGAGTACCTCTCCCAATATGAATTCGAATCTGAGTTCGCTATTTTATATTGATTAATCTCTTCCACTAAACCAATCACCTGTTGGTGCAATTATGTGATCTGAAGCCCAATAGGGCAAGGGAAGAAAGATATTTGGCTAGTTCATATTGGTGATAAAGTTCACATTTCATGTGTGAATGTAAATACCGAAAGCAAGCAAAACGCGTTCCTAGTTGATTTAAAACGTGAGGGCTTGTTTAGGAGCCTTTTTTCTTTTCTTTTTTTGCCAAAAAAAATTGGTTTGTCTAGGAGCTTTATTTTGATTTACATGGTTAAGTGATAACAAGTCTTATATTTAATTTTTATTTTATTTTTCAAGTATTTAATTCATTTCGAGGCGAGTTAAGTATGCTATATGAAAACTTCTTCAAAATTAACAAATAAAATTACGCGGATCAAGATTATTTTACAAACTCAAACAACTCAAACAAACATACCCTCAATGTTCGCCCATTAACTTTAAAACAAAGAAACAAAATTATGTATGTTTATATATATTTTATTTTTCAAGGGTTTAATCCCTTTCGATACGAATCGAATTATTTAATAAGAATCTCTCTTAACATGAATTCGAACTTGAATCGCCACTTTAAGAATAAGTCTTATATTCACAAAATAATACTCTGTATGTGTAATACTCGACTTTTGATAATTAAGTAGTATATGTTTTTATATACAATGCAGGGTTATAATTAACATGGATATTTCATAAATTATTAAAAAAATAAATATTCTTTCCTACAAATTTCTTAAACTAGAAGGAAACAAAAACGGTAGCAACGGAAAAAATAAGTAAAAAAAGCCTGCAAGCAAATTAAAGCCTTTTCAAAAGTCTTTTCCCTTTCCTATATAATAATTATTAATCTTCTCAAAATAAACTACACAACAATATTAATCTCTCTCCCCCTCTCTCTCTCTTTCTCTCTCTCTCTCTCTCTCTCTCTCTCGGAGCAAGATTTTTTCGGGCATCATCAAATGGTACTTTATCTCTCTCTTTCTCTTTCTAATTTATGTTTTCTCCGAATATATAAAATGAATTTGCTATTAGTTTCTGAATTCATTTACTTATCGGCTATAAAATATTTTATTTGATTTTCCGGCAAGCTAAGTTAGTTTTCCGGCGAAACGGTACGTTCGAAGATTTTTTAATTAATGTATATTAATTAGGATGATGAGGAATATTTGACGTATTGGTTCAGACAATTAAATAAATTTATATTATATGTCACGTCTTAAAGTTTACAAGAAAACGTAGTATTCTTATATTATTTTGGTTCCTTCAAATTTTTATAAATGGGTAATTGACATTTTACACCTCTAAGATACATAATTTTGATAATTTGCCACTTATAATTGAAATATTGATATATTACACTATTAAATTACATATTCTTTGACAAAATGCACTATCTTTTGTTACAAAATGTCTTTAATATTGCGAAAAATATGTAATTCGAGAGTTCAATTTGTCAAATTTGAATTTTGGATTGCGGTCAAATGTTTTTTTGATAATTTTATAACGTGGAGTGGCTTACTTACCCTTTATTATCATTAATTGTGACGTAATAGCAAATTCAACGAAATTGTTGCTTTGTTTTACAACAAAAGAAAAAAAAAAACACTTTAGCTTTGATAAAAAACAATGGACATTTATTGTAAGCTTAATATGAAGTCCTAGATAAACGCGTCCAAATGTCGCATCTTTCTGCATATAAATATATAGTTTTTGAGTTAATGACAATTTAGCTCCTGTAATATTTATAATATTCAATTTATCTCTCTGTTATTTGAAAAAGAACATTTTACTCTGTCTGTAATTTTATAAAATTTTATACTACCTTCCTGATATTTTTATATGTGACATTTTATCTCTCTATGTTACGATAAAAATGGCAATTTACTCCCCTGTGTTATGATAATTGTGGCAATTTACCCCATATGTTACAAAATATCTTTTATACCCACTCTCAATTTCGATAAGTGACTTACACTATCCAGTTCAAAGGAGTAAAATGCTTCTTTAAAATTTTCACAAAGGGTAAATTGTTTCTTTTCAAATTATATAAGGATAAATTGAATATTATGAATATTACAGGGAATAAATTGTCAATAACCCTATCTCTTTTTTTTTCTTTTTTCTTTTATTTTCTTCTCATAATTATCTTTTCGCATATTCACTTCATCCAGGGGGGGTTGCATGTAGGGGCTGTCGCACCCCATGCTCCAGGACAAATCTTTACCCCTCAGC
This sequence comes from Penstemon eatonii, assembly GCA_038501285.1. Classification (NCBI taxonomy): domain Eukaryota; kingdom Viridiplantae; phylum Streptophyta; class Magnoliopsida; order Lamiales; family Plantaginaceae; genus Penstemon; species Penstemon eatonii. The sequence continues at coordinate 7,185,666 of CM076713.1, forward strand.
AAAACATTTATTTTTCTAATTTATTTTTCTCTCTTTTCTCTCGCCCAACTTCAAGCCCAAATTAAATTTTATGTATTATACTTCTTTTGTTTCATATTAATTGGTACATCTATCAATATTTTTTTTTCAAATTAATTGGAATATTTGGATTTTCAAAGTTTTTTTTTTTTTTTCAATTTTACCTATTTTTTAAATTTAAGTTGGAAAATTCAATGGTCACCATTCCTTAATAAAAAGATAAAATGTATTCATCATTATAAAGGGTATTTGAGGCATTTTACCATAAGAAAAATATAGAATGATGAGGTTTTTTTAATTTGTGTGAAAACAAAAAATGTGTCAATTAATATGACAAGCAGGGAGTAATATTTTATATTTGTATTGTAACCACATCTAGTCATCTAATAATTTGAATTCTTCTTAATGTTGACAATGGCAAAATATTAGTAGCTTTTACATGTTTAACTCAACTAATCCATTATAAATGCACTTTGGTTAGTGGAGTTGTGTTTAATTGGTATTTAATTTTTATACTCTTTTCTAATAAATATCTAGATTCGAATACACATGTGTTCCAATTCGTGTTGGAATAATTATAATTTTTTGTTGTTGATTGGTTGTGGATTACTTACTAATTATTTACATATAATTGTTATGGTTTAGAATAGTTATAGTATATACTACATCATTTTTAATTCTTTAGTTTTCTTATAATCCATTATGGTTTAGAATAGTTATAATATATGTGCATATCTTTTGGAAGTCTTAAAAAAAATCAATTATTTATTATTTTTGTTTAGAAAATTAATAGTGTTTATGTCATTATTTATCTGAACTAGAATGCTTTGTTTGGAAGAATTGTACTTTTATATAATTTTTCTTTTTTAATCTTTTTACATGTGAAAGCATATTATTATTATGTCACCATGTCTAGATAAGGATCTTAAATTTGAACATGTACTGCATGTCTTAGCTGCTTCTGCTTTTGCTTTAGCCGTTGCTTTTGGCTAATAAGTGTACATAACTTTCAAATATATACATTAATACATACCATTCTTCTCAAAAGTCAAAAAAAAAAACAAGGCCTGTTTGTTTGATATTTGGGTGAGTAGTTTGTAAGAGTGGTTAAAGTTGGTGAGATAATTTTGATATGCGTAATATTTGTTTTTTGGATTTTAGTGGAGTAGTTTGAGAAATAAACTGGTTTAATTTTTCTGAAAGAGTTTAGGTTATATATGTAAGAAGTGTAAGAATTTATGTCAAATTATATTTGTTATATATATGAAATAAGTTGTGTAAGAAATATATTATTTTATATTATATCAAAGTAGAGTTTGTATAAGTTTTTTTTTTTTTTGATATCCCATCCACCGCTTGGAGATATGGAGGTGGAATTACCCTTCCACCCACCTCCATATTTCATGAATTTGGAGGAGGGACTAGAATGCAAACTCCAAATATGGTTTGAATACTGATTTGGAGGCTATTCACTTGTTTTAATTTCATTTGTGTCCCAAAAATATTTCCTTTGTTATAGGTTATAAATTATATTTAATTTTTAAATTATAAATTAATGATTTTAGTTTATATGTTAAAATATTAAATAATAAAATAAATAATAAATAATAATTAAAATACAAGAAAATTAAATAAAATAATATTTAATCATATAACTAATCTATTTGAATTTTATTTAGTAAACAACTAAAATTTTAACATTGATTAATGTATATAAAATTATTTATTTATAGGAATAGTGTTTTTGAGTTTTTGGGTGGGAGATAAGACGTGGGAAAGTTCCTCCAAATTTGGAGTTTTGGGTGGGAATTGCTTTAAGAAAAAAATTATATGTTCATTTTTGAGAGAGAAGTTTGATAAAATTAAGAAATGATAATTTATTTCAGAAAAAAGAAATAGTGTTTGTCTCACTTTTTTCAAATACAATTTTTTTTAGGGGAGATGTCAAACAAACAGGACCTTTGTTTTTAAACTTTTTATTTATATAAAATAAATCAAAATCAAAATAAAATGACATATATATATATATATATATATATATATATATATATATATATATATATATATATATATTTTGAGAAATAAAATATAATGACATATTTTTGTACTAAAAAGCACTAAAGACAATAAGAAGAACCATTGCATATATTTCCTTTGTTGTTTGTGCCTAGGACGCATCTCCAATATTCCCCACAAATAAAGGGATTAAATAATAAAATGCCCAATAATGGATTAGGTAAAATAATTCTAGAAGAAATGTCCCACATAGTTGTTCCAAATAGGAGACCAAAGTTCATTTTAAACAAATATTTATTCCATAATTATATTGAGATTGCAAATTGAATCAATCTATAAAACATTGAAATCATCAAAATTATTAACAACTTTAACAATCAATGTGCTGAGATTGCAGTATCTTTTTTTAATTAATTTTTTTTTTTGATGTAAAAATTCTATCTAGTAGTATTAACTTTTGTTTGTGACTATTAGGTAACAGAAATGAACTCAGGTACAAAAGCTGTACTCACTGCACCATTATCACTGGAGGGAGAGGAATCAGGTTCCAAGGATAGAGCTCCAAACATAATCCAACGTCTTCTAAGCCTTCTGAGTAATCTACGGTCAGGATCTGACCTTACCCGTCTACAGGCAAGCATTCCCCATCTTATTACAAAATTTAGAATAGTTAATCGCAGTTTTCGTGTTCCTTATGGGTCATCTTTTACATATTCGTCTCTTTTAGATTTTCTTAAATTTTTCATAGCATTTTAATAAGTATTTTCGATTTAATGGGGACGAATGTATTACACTATATTTAATGAGAGGGACGCATCTGCTACGAAAAATTTAAGAGGGACGAATATGTTACACTACATTGATAAGAAGGATGTACCTGGTACGAAAAATTTAAGAGGGACAAATATGTGAAAATTGACCCATAAGGAGGACGAAAAGTGCGATTCACTCAATTTAGAATACATTCATTTCTAACAAGGGAAGATGCAAGACACTACCCTGTGGAACCTGCACGAGATTATTAATTGCATAGAATTTGTTCGTACTATTTATTATTTAACACGAAACCCAGCCATCAGATGAATGGGGGGTTTCGTGCCGACTATCTAATAGTATAGGGTGATATTATGCAATAAATATTTCACATGTATATATGTCTGATTGTTGGAAACAAATACAGCTTCCACCTCTATTCAACATCCCAAAATCACAGCTTCAATGCTATGGAGAAGCAATATATTGCATTAACTCTAATATGTTGAGTGAATGTAACCACGGGGAAAACTCAATCGATCGATTCTTATGTGTCGTTGCTTGGAGCATATCCACCGTACGGCCATTGTCGTTTGGTTTGGCTCCTTACAATCCTATTCTTGGCGAAACTCATCATGTCTCGAGGGGCACTTTAAACGTGCTACTTGAACAGGTACATATCGCAATGTTTCCTTTTTCTGATGTCCCAAAACAAGGCTCTCTTTCCTAAAATAGAATTTCTCCAGGTTTCACATCATCCACCGGTAACTGTGTTGCATGCAACAGACGAGATCGAAAAGATCGATATGTTATGGTGCCATTCTCCGGTCCCTAAATTCTGCGGTATGCATCCAAAAACATTATACTAGAAATCAAATGCCAATACAAGTAGTACTTCGAATTGAATCAGTTTAAATTTTCAATGTGACAGGCTCCCACATTGAAACCGAGGTGCAAGGAAAACGACAGTTAAAGCTTTTAGACAAGAACGAAACATACACAATGAACTCCCCAAAGCTTGTAATAAGATTTTTACCATTTCCTGGAGTTGATTGGTTGGGAAATGTTAGAATCCAATGTCAAGAAACTGGCCTTGAAGCAGAGTTAAATTACAGAGGCAATTCATTTTTGCCTCGACCGTCAGTACATAGGTCGATTAAAGGGAAGATCTTTCGTTCATCGACTTCAAAAACTATTTACGAGATTAATGGCCACTGGGACAGGTAAAATCTTTATTCAAAATGTGCAGAAATCGACTTTTCAAATCATTTGTAAAGTTAATTTACCTTCCTTCATTTGATGCGTAGAACTGTCATGGCTAAGGATGTTTCTACGGGGAAAACTACGATCATCTACAACGCAAAAGAAGCACTTTCAGGACTGAAAAGTCCCTTTGTTAAGGATCAAAAGGTATCGACTATTGACAACATAATATCATATATGATGTTTCATGATCTCTATTTCAATTTATGCATGTTTTGGTTCACAATATTTTGTGATGTAGGCAATTTCGCAAAGTGAGTCGACTGTTATATGGTCTGAGGTGAGCCAAGCTATACTAGAGAAGAACTGGGACAAAGCCAGAGAAGCTAAGACTTGCATCGAGGAAAGACAAAGACAAGTTGCACGAGAACGAAAGTCTTTAGAAGAAGATTGGACTCCAAAGCATTTTACGGTACCTCATAGAAACGAGGGCGGGTGGGACTGTTTGCCGAACCATAAGTCAGTTCCCCCAGCTCCAATTGTTAGTCTATAATCACTTGTGTCAAAGAATTATTGCATGGCCTGCAGCCTCATGTCTTTCGAATCCAAATCCATACAGAAGAGGTACTGATAAAAGTGACAATTTGTAAGGCTACAATAACAAGAAATCAAGTACTGAAATTCAACATCTTAGTAGTGTACAACTCTGTAAATACTAAAGTAACACTTTTGAGCCTGTGTTTAGGCCCTTTTGGAAGGGTTTTGGTCTGGTTTCGTAAAGCCTCTTTTGGTTAGATTTTGGATGTTGGGTTTTGTGGTTCTAAAAAAGTTGAAACCCCACTTGGATAGGTTTTGAACATTAAAGTGCGACTTGTGAGGAAAAAAAATAGATGGTAGGTTTCAAAAATCAATGTTTTCTAGGTTTTCAAAAGTTTGGGTGTAAATTTAATAATATGTTTGTGCTTAAGTTTCATGAGTATGGCGAAATCTCATTTGGAAAGGTTTCGGCTCAATCTCGCGAAACCCGCGAGACAGAACCAAAACTCATCCATATCATACCCAAAATACCGAGATCGGACCCAAACCCATAAACATCATACCCGAAATAACAGGACCGGGCCAAAATCAAAATCTTACCAAAACTGGTATGAACATTACTAGAAATCTCATTTGAAGGGGTTTGGCCCAATATCGTGAAACCCGCAAGACCAAACCAAAAACCATCCACATCATACCCAAAATACAGAGACCGAACCAAAACCCACAACATTATACCCAAAATAACAGTACCAGACCGGACCAAAATCAAAATCATAACCAAAACTGGTATTTACATTACTTATTAGAACATGCTTGTACAAATTTCCAATATTTACTGCTCGTCCTTTAGCTTTGGCGAAATTTCAAACCTCATTTATCAAAACAGTGAACTACTTGTAAACAGTTTAGTATATTTCAGAAAAACCTTCCTTTGCCAATTCAACTAATCTAAAATTAGAGCATAAAAGCTATTAAAAAAAAAAATCAGTGAAACAGAATAACGGTTCACAACTTAACTCTATTGTGAACTATTCGTTCTGGGAATACTAATTTAATGAGAAAAAAAAATGAAAAAAAATATTGATTAACCAATTCAAGAATCAATAAAAAAAAAAAAAAAATTAACTGCCAAGGCCATATTGCAACTATATAATCCAACTTCTACAAAAGTCAGTCTCCAAGCTCAGAATTTAAATGGAGGAGAATATTAAAAATTAAATCAATTGTCCCCAACAAAGCAAAACTGGCAATTTCTTCACCTTCAGCTTCATTTTGAAGTCATCTTCACTCTCCGCCAGTAGCCTTTGAACTTAAAAAGAAGCCAATTTGGGGAGCTTTCGATCCTATATAACATGAGGTGCTTTACAACAGCAGAAGCTAAACAAGAAATGGAGATGTAGAAGGGGCCGGATTCAACAACTGAATCGACCAAAGAATCAAGACTGAAGTTACGATCCCCATGTAATAGATGTATAATTGGGAAATAGTCGCAGCAAATTATCGAGTGTTTCAGGTAAAAATTTCCTAGCAAACAAATAACATGGCCGTCGGTTTCCATTCCATAAGCAAGGTGTAATCTGGACTTCTCTCTGCGAAGCGGAAGAATGATCTTCATCAGTACTGAAGCAACAGAACTTTAAAAAAAAAGCACTAAAAGAACTAACCTTATCGTCACTTGTCACATGCACACTTTCAGTAATGGACTGCAGAAGAAGTTGAAAGGCCCAATTAAGGAAATTATTCTTGTTGAAGACATGATAAATGAAATTATTTCAAAAGAGCAAATTATATGGAGCAAAGTACCGCCGACACGATAAAAGGCTCCCGAAAAATATGCAGCATGAACACAAGAAAAAATCAATGATAGTAATGCAATTTTAAAGTTTACAACGGAATACATTTATGATGTTGGCTAACGATTAAGGCTTAAAATATAGGGAAAAAGTAACAAGTATGCATGCCCATCCAAAAAGACTTGGAAATTGGCTGATGTAAAGTTGGACTTGAGAAGACAGATGAAAACTAACAATGAAATTGATGTAAATATTAGAAAAAGCAAAGCCATACTGTAATATTTCTCATCAGCTCAAAGGTGATATCCTGTGCTCGGTAAGATCTTGGATGCCACTTTCCTTCAGACCAATCAACATTTGTTACTGACCAATTGGCTATTCCAGCTGGATCAAGCATCTGAAAAGCAGAGGAAACATATAATCATTAAAAAGAAACCAAAAAAGGAGAACCGAGGAAGCTTTTATAGGTTAAAGTATGAGAGGTTATACATAGAAAAAAGTGGGCAAATAATGTTCATCAGAGTAGCAGTTGCGTCCGGCCTCCATGCCTGGCTGTTGAAACAAAAGAAACAAATGGTGATAGTGGTTCAGTAAAATGTCAGAGTAACATCAAATGTCTATCAATATGTCAACATATTGTAACAACAAACAAAATGGAAAGTAGCGACCGGTGATTGAAATATGGACAACCAACTGGAGGTAAACAAGTCTTAAGGATAGTAAGAAAAACCAAAGCCTCAACAGGAGCATGGGTCTTGTGCAGTTATTTATCTCCTTTTGAAGATTGGAGCAAGGGCAACCTCGATAAACATGAACTAACATCTTACATAAAGCTCTACTATAATGAGTAGCTTGGTTTCTTCAAGCAGACAGACCGCATCCTATCCAACACTTATCCCCTTTCAGTAGTATGAATCATCTAAAATTATAAACTAACCAAAAAAAATGCCCAAGTATCATAAATCATTCTTATGACAATCATACACTTCCATCTTCCTATTCTTGCTCTCCAAATAAATTCAACTCAAATTTATAATAATAATAGTACCTCCATCCAAGTTTGAATGTCCATTACAAAATTAGCATAAAATTTTCAATGAGATTTGAAATGGAGTGAAATTTTTGAATATTTCAATTTACCCTTAAAATAGTGGTTCTGAGCTAATAAAAAGTTATTTTAGTACATCAAACAAGGGTCATGTATAATTGTCTGTTTCCTTTTGAATTAAAGTCTTATTGAGGTTACTTGGGTCATATGCTCCTTTCTCCTAATGGCAAAACTCATATCAATAAGGGCAAAATAAATTTGACCTTATTAATCTGCTTCTTTCTAAATAACTTCTAACTTAAAATGTAACAAATGAAACAGTCCATTCATCCAAGGTTTAGATGCAATTTAAATAACTTCTAACTTAATATGTAACAAATGAAACAGTCCATTCATCCAAAGTTTAGATGCAATTCCAGCTATAGTGAGAATAGTTGGTGATCCTTCCACCAGAATATAAATTATGACTCAGTTTGGTCATATCGAAGTAGATTTAAAAATAAATTGCAAATTTATCTAGGCCTTTTAAATATGAACTAGCAAAAAGTTTTTGACAGATAACATAAACCAAAACTAATATGAATGTCCAGTGAATAAATTTATAAAAGAAATTGCAGTCACCTTGCAATGATCCCTGAATTTTGTGTAATAGAGATAGTCAGCCATGACTATAATAGCATGCTGCCGTTTCATTGTGAACCACTGCAGTTTATTTTAAAAAGAAACACATTACAACACAGAAAATAAAAAAATATGATATTGAGAAACCTGCAAACAGAGTAATTGACACCAAAATATCAAGTTCAACTTCACTCTAGGAGACAAAATAAAATCAGACACGGAACTGCAAGAATAAATTTGCAAGGTATTCCTTTTCGCTCCAAAATATTTTTTTATAAGAAATTCAAGATTTTGCACCGATACACAACAGAGCTGCTTGCTCCTCTTAATTACCCCTCTATTAAAATAACTGCCAATCTGCAATTTTTTCATTGAGCAAATGAATGATGTCAAAATACAAAACCACACCTGTGCACCCTTTCGAAAGTCTTTCTTCTCGACTTCAGGTAGCATATATTCAATATACCTGCCACTTCCATGTGGACCGGGATCCTCAAAGCTGCAAAAAACGGAACTCTTATATTTTTCTTTAATGATCAGCTAATTACCAGATGATAGTTAAAGAAAATATGATAGGCTTTAAATCAGTGTACTTACGAATCGACAAAGCTAATATTTGTGTACATGAGATAGTTGTACACATAATCAAAATCATGAAGCGGAATGCAGCTGCAGTCCAGGAAAAATGCTTAATTAGTATCTAAAAGTTTATATTAGTGCCCACAATGAAGGAAAAGTGATGAACTTAATAAAGACATTATATCATAGCAACCTATCGGAAAGTAGTACAAAGTGCTGGTTGTCTGGATCTTTGAGCGCATTTCCTAAAAGCCGTTTTTCTGCATCAACCATTGAAATTTTTCCCCATACTACCTGAAATTGTCGACCATTAAGAAACACTCGGCTAATGATAATGTAGTCCAAAGACAAGTCTCATGGTTTTTCTATTCGGTCTAAACAAAACAGCCATAAAATATGATATCATAGATCAATGGATAACAAATTTAAGATTTACTTAGTAATAAGAGCTGCTAATTGTTAATCAAAACAAAGAACTGTAACAATTAGGATGCGGAAATAAGAATTTGGTCCACGTGCAAAGACAATTTAGATTGAGTTACAGTAATAGAGCATTGTTGCAAATTCGAAAGAAAACATGTTTCATAATTAATCTAGTAATTAATATGCTTTCACGATGTACAAATCCGGCGAAGTTCATGATATTTTCTGAAAACTTTGCAAATCATGTAAATTGTAGCGGTGTTTCATGTACCTGGCAGCCGAGAATGCACAAAAACCATAAATTCAACTACTCCTTATCCCACACAAATTTATAAAAACATATGAACGCATTTATAACACCCATGGGGGTCACAGTTTATTCTGTAAAATACGATAATATATACAGAGAAGACCGAACACCTTAAAACAAATTTACTTAAACTCAATACTCATATTTGACGATGCAGAGAATACACACTTTTACACTACAAAGAAGCACAGACAAAAAAGTGTATGTTAATACAGAGCAATTGTGATGAATAATACCATGTAAAGAAAATGAGGAACAAACCTTATCACTACGAATTTCCCGACTGATAAAGTAACGGCTGAAATGCACAGGCCTGTCCTTGGAAGCATGCACGTACACAGAGAATCTACCTTCATGGCCCTGCCATGTAAAGAAAAAAGTTGAGGAAAAGATTATCGGAAACTAAATAGCAAAATATTTCCAGCCCATCCAAAATACTCAAAGAGTAGAAGCAAATAAAAAAGAATTTTCATTTTTTCCCCTTCACCTAATAAGACCACACACTTGTTCTGTCATCACTCTTTGGGCTAAGAAAGTTAGCTCTCAATTCTTTGTGTGAAAGCTACATGGTCGATACTTGAATTCAAAAAATGTTGTCTTATGGGGTAACCTTATCACGCCATACCATCCCAATTATAATTTCTTAGGAGTAACCCTCTTTCCTACTCTTTAATTTCTACCTTGTCATACATAAATATCCATGTAGTCCTTTAACATACCAATGCAATTCTGATCAAGTACAACTTCATTTCAAACCAGGCACTGAGTTCTGTGATGCTCTAATGAATAAACAAGTTGGATGCAGCTACTGGGTCTTACACTCATAACCGACTATATTATCAGCAGATACACCAAAATTATAATGATTTACACCTACACTCAGAGAAACTTTATCTGGCCAAAATCATTCAACTGTGAAGTGCTGCATTACCAGTTTCTCCGCTTTTATATATAGGGGATTGAAAACACTATCATGCTGAGGAAAACACAAAACACCAGCAGAATACCAGAAAAGAGAAAACAGATAAATGGAACAAAAAAATAAATAACAAAGTTGTAGTTCCACTTCCATTTTTTGATTATCTTTTATGCATATCACCAGTTACACTTTAGTTTTGCTTTTTGTAAACTGTCCTTGCAAATTCTTCTTATTTCAGTTACATTTTTCCATATTATTTTGAAAAGAAAACATATTAATGAGGTTACCTTTTGGAGATTGGAACTACATCATTTAAAAATAAGAGATTATATAAGAGTGAAAATGCCAAATTGCAAACAGTAAGTTAATTCATGATACCAGCATCCATAAAAACCATATCTAGTTATTAAGAGTAAAAGATAATTTGATCTTCTACTTCATAAGCATGACAGGTTTCCAAGGAACATAGCACTTTTCTGCAAGATTCACAAATGTCATGCTATTATAGTGATCCATGCAATTAGTTCATAAACCGCAAACATCATCATGAATATCTCAAATAAACATATATTTTCTGGTTTCAATTTAAAACAGCGAACATAAATGTTTTCCCTCTTATTGACACACTGTGGTTTGATTTCACTGGTAAGGGCATAGAAGAAGCTAAAGAAGAAGAAGTGATAAAATATATTCCATTCATTCATGGATCGGATTTCGCAGAGCGCTGAGGTATTCTAAAAAGAGCTACAATTGTATAATTAATGTTTGGAAACTTATAAAGTTCTTTCTCAATACATAAGCACGTTAAAAGCACACTGCGACCCATCTATTTACGAAAAAAATTTAAAAATATAATGCTACATTAATCAATTTAATGCTAACAACAAGAAGATATATATGTATACTAGAAATAACTATTCGACATGAAATTCTTCTATGCAACACAAACAGGGAGACATGTCTCATGTAATGTAAAATACTCCATAAATATAAAAGGACACACAAACTAATATATCAATTTTGCAATAGCAGTAAATGATGGAAACTGAAAGTTGAAATAAGGCAATTTAGCACTAAAGAAAAACAGGAGACCTGGAAAAATTTATCCCATAGCTTCTCAAAAGGCAAAGCACCCGGTGTGAGAAAGAGGAAGGCAATTTTGGGACTCGATGTTATAGTAGGAGGCATCTTCAAAATATCTCTAATTACAACACGGGAAGCAATTTCATCATCTGTTAAATCTCTAGCGGGTGCAGGCGGAAGCCAATTATGTAATGCCTTGCAACCATTAGTTGAGAAAACATAGCATGCTGCGGAATTGTGAGGTGGATAAACATACGCACAAACTAGGAACAAACTGACTAAAGAAACCAATACAATAATCCATGTTGGCTTCTTCAGTTGACCTCGCTGGCGAGGCGCTGGCAACATTTGCATGTCTTTCATGCCGAGACGCCACGCCTGAGATGACTTCATCTAGAAATGATACATTACAGGTCAATTCCTCAAAATATTTTATCTTGTTTCACACGTCGTCTTGAGGTCAAGAACGCAACTGAGTAACGCTTACCTATCTGCCTAAAGCAGACCCTGAAAATCTAGATCCAGTGGGAATTGGAACCTGCAGAGCAGCTAAAAATATATAAGAGATGCCAGTTGCATGAGAATTATAATTTGAATAACATTAAAGCAAAAATGAAGATTATCTCGATCTCAAGTGAGAATTAATTCAGTATGATCTTTAAAAAAATTCAAGGAATACAATCTATTTGCTAAGCATAACTGCATAACCACTAAGCACATGCAAAAACAATGAATAAACTAAGTCTAAAATCAAATAAGTCTCGAAGTCATTTAAACAGAAAATGCTACAGTTCAAAGAGGTTTATATGAAATTAATAATCTGCCCTCGAGTAATAAACAAATTTGTACTTGTACACCTCATCATCGGGTTCAAGTCACCCGATATCACATAAAATACAAACCCACAACAAATGTTCAATGAATATTTACTTAACCAAGGAATAAGCACAATAGAAATAGGAAAATCAGACAGCGTTTTACGTGAATGCCCAGCTTTTGATCCCACGCATTACCACCCCAAAGTCACCAAATAAGAATTAGAATGAACTACAAATTCAATTAACGAGTATATAGTGATTTATAAAAGAAAAAGGAAAACAGTAACAGATTTAAATTTCCTTAGCCGCCCCAAACACAAGAATTCTACATTTCATGCCCGAAAAAGTCAATAAATCACGGAGAAAAGAGTTCCACCACAAAGTCAACCGAACCTGACTCTCAACAAATCCACAAATTTAAACAGCAAACACTTCAATCAATCCAGCATTACAAATTAAACGCACATTACCCACACGAGTAAATGTATCCGCCACAGCAGCAATAAATCAAAAAAAAAATCAACAAAACCATCACCGATAAAGTACAAACACTCGAACAACACGCGTACATATACATTTCCAGGTCGGCATCAATTGCACGATTACCTTATTGATTCAACAGTACAAGCTGGAAACAAAGATCGGAGAGTTGAATCCTGTACCTGAAGGATCTGTATCTATGTCCGTATGTATCCGTCCGTCGGAATCTAGTTATAGCATGAGTGTATGAGATCTAGGGCACATCGAATAACAAAACCAATTAGAGAGAGTGCACCTATAAACCGAGCAGATGAACATATAATTAAATGAAATAAAAAATCTAGTTCATATACCCGTAGATTGAAGATATATACGTACAATATATGAATGGATCTTATAGTTGGAGAAATTCGAAGTTCTGGCGCGGGGGGGTGGGTGGGGGGTAGGTTGTTGGAGGAGGAGGAGGGATTGAGTATTTGTATTTGTATTTGTATTTGTGGAGAGGAAGAGTTTAACGTTATAATGGTCTCCGTCCAATTTCAGCCGGCGACTTTTACAATTCCAATTTTTCAGTAGGACTTTTTTTATTTATGATTAATTAATTATTAGTTGGAGTAATATTTAATACTACTTTTTTCTTAAATTGTACAGTATTTAATACTTCTAGTAAGCAATAATGTTTGGAAAATTGGAGACTGGGAGCACGCGTGGGGTAGGGCGCGTAGGGAACTACGATTAGTTGCAGGTTGGGTTGTCATTTCGTTGTGCTACTAATAATATGTATTTAAAATAAGGCAAAATTGCAAAATCGTTCCCAACTAATTACTGATTTTGAATTTTCGTTTTCAATTATTCAACTTGGCGAATTTCGTCCGTAATTTAATATTTTTTTGGAATATTGTCCCACCGTTAATTATAAAACGAAAATTACGCATTTGCCGTTAAATTATCACATGGCTGCTTACGTGTCATGACGTGGTAAATTTTAACATGAACAATTATATAATATTGCAGAGTTCGTCCCAAACTAATTACAAGATTGAACTGTCATTTTCATTAAATTAGAAATTTAATATTGGAACTAAATTCATACAAAATGGTAAATTATGGGACGAAATTCGACGATTTGATATAGTTTGGTACGAAAAATCAAAATTAGTAATTAATTTGGAACGATATTTCACACAAATATTAAATTGCGGGATGAAATTCGGTGATGTAATATAATTTGGGACGAAAATTCAAAATCACTAATTAGTTTGGACATTTTTTGCAATTTTACCTTATAAAAATAATAATTTGCAAGCAATTTAAGCGATTAATTTGGAAATTTTGTATTTCATTTGCGTCACTATTTTATAATTGTGCGGGAAATTTACTTTAAGATTTGATTTTGAAATTTGAACCAATCTATGATTATGATAATTTAATTTCATATCTTTAATTTAGATTTTTATCAAACAAAATACTCCTATGTATTAAAATGATAAAAGTTCTGGTTACGTATTCTTTTCCTTTTTTAGAGTTGAAAAAAAGGTATATACATCAATGTATAAGTTGCCGTTAGAATTTTCAATTGAGATGGGTTTACCCAAAATTCGTTGACTTGACCTGAATTTGTTTGAATGTAAGTTGAGTTGAGTTTGAACATTTTATTTGATGAAACGAATTTATGATCAGAGTTTGAATTTAATGAGTCTCAATCCGATAAAATTATGAATTAATATATTTAAGTTTTTTTTAAAACGAAATATTAAAGTAGTTTCACATGCTAAATGAAATGATTGTCTACTTGGAAGTTATGGAGGCACGAATGGATATATTTTCTATTTATATACATGTAAACTATATTTGTAAAATATATCGATATTGATTAGTGTTATTCATGGATCAAAATTTTCCAAAAAAATCCGGATATCAATTAGTTTTAATTTTTAGTTTGTGTTTCGGTCGGTTTAGGATTTGAAAACTATTCGGCAAAAATTTAGAAACATTTCGAAAATACTAGGAAAAGTTTTGAAGAAATTACTAAGTTAAGCAAAATAAAGAAGTCTCAAGGCAAACAAATAATTTGAAAATTACAACTTATTTTTGTTTCCATTAATTAAATAAACATAAATTTTTCGATGTTTCAAACGAAAATGATGAAAATTTTATTTATTATGTGATTGTAATATTTTGGGTTGAGTTTTTATTTGAAGTGCATGTTACTTACCATTTAGTGCTAAATAGTAATACTACTATATGCGATTTGTAGGAATATATTCCTTTGTGTTACATGCATGGAGCCTCCAGAGCTAAATAACATCAAATTGAATTTTGATGCTGCAGTAAATGCGGAGGATGGAGTATGCGGTTTGGGGGGCGGTAGCTAGATCGAATACTGGAGTTTGTATGGGTTAGGCTTCGACCTATTTTCAGCGACCTTTGAATCCTACAGCTTCTGAAAGCTAATGTTGCCTTGTTCGCAATTGATTTTGCTGAAGTCGGAGTTGGAATAAGATTATTTTGAAAGGAGACTCTAGCCTGATTATTGAAACAATCAATGGAAATTCAGACACTCGTCCTAGCTACGGTAATAATATTGAGAACCCCAAGGCAAAGGTTAGTAATCTTTCATATTGGTAGAGAAGGAAAACGCGTGGCTCATGAAATTGCACGTCTCTCTTTTAAAGAATCCTATGTTTTAGATGATTTTCTTGTATTGATTCTTTACATTATTGCCTCTGAACTTGCTTGAATGAAAGTTACCGATTTCTCTAAAAAACAAATTACATAAATTTATAAAAAGAATTTAATATGGGCTAAGCCGATATAAGTCTGAAGTCTAAAATAATAGATGGATCGTGTTTGAGCCAAACATATGAAAACTTTAGGATACAAATTTGAGCCCGTGGACCTCGAGTATGCCAATACAATTAAGGCTTTATTTGAAAGAGTTCTTGTCCGATTTTTGGAGAACTCTATCAAATAGAGTTTGACAAAACTCGTGAAACTCAATCTAAACATATTCATAAATGCATATACAGATTCTTTATATGGTTATATCCTATAAAACATAGATTTGACACCTCTCACTTATTTTTTTCCCCCAAACTCTATTAAAAAATATTAATTTAACACCTACCACTTACTTTTTTTTTCCCCTCAAACCAACATACAAACACAATCCAAATGTAGTTTCAATATCAAACATCAAAATTCAATTCAAATCATATTCTAAAGGTTTTACTGAAACCATCCAAACTATTTTTTCGAAAACAAATCCACGAAATCGAGTCAAAACTCTCCCAAATAGTACCCAAGTCACTCCAAACTTGAATCATAAAAACACACACCCAAGACCAACTAATTATGTATAAAAGAAAATTCAAGATTTATGTATCACATAGGTGAATTAGGTCAAGTACTATATTTCTATTGCACATATTTATGATGGAATATTGATGTTTGCCATCGCCCACAACTAATAACCTTGTTATAGCTAGCTAGGTTTTGTTAAAGATATCTCAACGTACGTCTATTTTTCGCTCTCTTTCTCTTGCAGTCTTGCTCCTATGAGTCCTATCTTATTCCCCCCCCCCCCCTTTTGTGTGTAATTCTGATTTCTTCTCTCTCCTCTAAGCATTACATTCTCATTCTCATTCTTATTTATACATGTACATTTTAGATTGTAATTATATATTTTGCTTGCTTAAATTTAAATAAGTCCATCTTAAAATGGAGAAAATAATATGACATATAGGCTCCATTTTTTATTTCGCCTACAGCTTCAAAGGAATAAGACTTAAGTTAACCTCTTTATTATTGATAATAATCCATCCACTTTTAAATACATGTCGTTTAAGATTGTTATGCCGTTTAAGATTGTTGCACTAGGAAAGTAGGAAGAAGTAATTTATTAGTTACCTAAAATTTAGGATAATAAAATTCTTATGGTACAAAACTACCTCTAGAAAAAATAAAAAAATCTGATCTATTTCTCTCTTTTTCATTAATGAGAAAGGGTAAAATTGTCAAAAAAAGAAATAAAGTCGCTGGTACAAAACCACCCTTAAAAAGAACTAAAGAAATTTACAACTTCCCATATCCGTTTCTCTATCTATCATTAATGAGAAAGGGTAAAATTTTCTTAAAAGAATTTGAATCTCTCTTGTATTTCTAAAGCAATGTGTTTTGAAGAATTTCTTTTGCTTTTAACAACGAGGGAAAAACACATTTGATATCAAACTTTAGTCCAAAAAATACATGTGGTACCAAGCATTCCGAAAAAATACATTTTGTTATAATCTGTATAAACAGATTTGAAGATGAAGGAAATTGAATTGAATGAAAAACTTGGAAGAAAAACAGAGAGAACAAGAAATTGTTCTGTATATTAAAAATAATGAATTGTGTGTACAAGTGGGTTCGAACCCAGGTATAAATAAGAGAAGAAAAGAAATAAAAATTACAACTTAGTCCCTACTAAAAGCGCTAAATACAAAACCTAAAACTAATCTTGAAATCCCTAATTCTTATTTACACTTCTTCGTTCAATTGGAAAACATTTCACCAACGTCTTCATCTACAGATTTCATCATCTTCAATTTCTGATTTCATCTCTTCATTTTCTGAATTTAATTCTTCAATTTCTAACTTCTTTTGTTTTTGATTTGTGCAGGATTCTGATGAATGAACATCCTTCAATACGCCCCCGCAAGATGGACCAAACAGATCAAAAAGGAACATCTTGGATTTCAATCGATGGAACTGAGGTAATAACAAAGCTTTTGTAAATATATCAGCTATTTGTTGATCTGTAGAAATAGGTAGAAGATGTAAGAAACCTTTTAAAACCAAGTCCCTAGTAAAGTGGCAATCAATCTCAATGTGTTTAGTTCGTTCATGAAAAATAGGGTTATTAGCTATATGACATGCAGATTGATTGTCACAAAACAAGGGAATAGGTGAATTAATAGATAAATCTAATGTATGAAGGATTTGATGAATCCATACTAATTCACTGGATACAGCAGCCAGTGACCTGTACTCAGCTTCAGCTGAGGATTTACTTACTGTTACCTGCTTCTTGGACTTCCATGATATTATAACCTGTTACAGACCTTCTTGTGTCAACACAAGAGGCCCAATCTGCATCAACATAAGCTGAAATCTGAAAATTAGAAGTAGATGAATAAAATAACCCCTGTCCTGGATTAGATTTGATATATCTTAGGACATGATGAGCTGCTTGAGATGAGGAACTCTAGGTGTAGAAACAAACTGACTTAACCTATGTATAGCATAAGATAGGTCAGGTCTAGTAAGAGTTAGATATAAGAGTTTCCCAATTAATCTTCTATAAACTGTAGCATCTTCAAGTAAAACTCCATCTTCTGAATTAAGTTTAGCTTTAGGGTCCATTGGAAGAGATAAAGGCTTAGAAGCTGAATATCCAGTTTCTTCCAAAATTTGCAATGCATACTTTCTTTGAGAAAGTATAATTCCAGCTGTTGATCTAGCAACCTCCAAACCTAAAAAATATTTCAAGTCACCTAGGTCCTTCAATTTAAATTTGCTGTGAAGAAAACATTTTAAGTTAGAAATAATAGATAATGAAGGACCAGTAATGACAATGTCATCAACATAAAGAAGTAAAGCTAGAAATTTATCACCTGATCCCTTAGTAAATAAGGAGTAGTCAGATTTAGATTGGACAAAACCATATTCAATGAGGCAGGAAGTGAACTTTTCATTCCATTGCCTTGAAGCTTGTTTCAAGCCATAAATTGACCTGTTGAGCTTGCAAACCAATTTAGAAGAACCAGTAGATTTTGGATAGCCAAGTGGTAAATCCATAAAAATTTCCTCATTAAGATCACCATTTAAGAAAGCATTATCAACATCTAGGTGACAAAGATTCCAGTTTTTAGATGAGGCTAAAGCTAATAAAATTTTAACTGTAACAAGTTTAGCAACTGGAGAGAAAGTTTCTGTATAATCAATGCCTAGTTGTTGAGTATAGCCTTTAGCTACTAGCCTAGCTTTGTATCTATCTATAGAACCATCAGGTAATCTTTTGATTTTATATACCCACTTGCAGCCTATGGGAGTTTTATCCTTAGGCAATTCAACAATGTTCCATGTATTAGTGTTTTCTAAGGCCTGAATTTCATTATGCATAGCAGTCCTCCATTTAGGATTTCCTACAGCTTGATGATAGTATTCTGGTTCAATTTCATCACTGATTTTTAAAATAAACTGTTTGAAATTATTTGATAATCTAACATAATTGACAACTTGAGAAATAGGATATCTAGTAACTTTATTATGAGTAGCATTACAATGATAATCAGACAAATAAGAAGGTATTTTAGATATTCTGGTAGTTCTTCTAACAGGAGGAGTAGGTGATACAGTGGATGAAATAGAAGGAGAAGAAGTAGGAGTAGTTGTGTGTTCTGAATTTTCATATGTTTCTGTATCAAAAGTGTATGAGGGAATGTCTGGGGTAGGAAACAGTTTATGAAAATCTGATGTAGAATGATTTGAAACATTTGCAGAATGAAAAGGAAAAATTTCTTCCTTAAAAACAACATCTCTTGAAATAAAAATTTCATTAGTGTTCATATCAATAAGTCTATAACCTTTGATACCCATAGGATATCCAATAAAAGCACACCTTCTTGCCCTTGGGTCAAATTTAGACCTTCCTTGTTTAAGAGTGGCAGCAAAAGCCAAACAACCAAAAACTTTAAGTGTAGAGTAATCAGGAACAGTATTATAAAGAAGTTCAAAAGGAGATTTAAAATGTAAAATCTTTGAAGGAGTCCTATTTATAAGATAGGCAGCAATGGAGAGGCATTCAGTCCATAGATGTATAGGAACTTTGGAATCAAACAATAAGGCCCTAGCCACATTTAAGAGGTGTTGATGCTTCCTCTCCACAACAGAATTCTGTTGTGGAGTTTCTGTGCAAGAAAATTGATGAAATATTCCTAATTTATCAAATAGTGATTTAAATAGAAGCTCAGGAGCATTATCACTCCTGAAAACTTTAATGCAAGAATTAAACTGATTTTGAACCATATTTAAAAAATTAGGTATAACAACAGAAATATCAGATTTATGAATAAGCAAAGAAATCCAAGTAAATCTACTATAATCATCCACAATAGTTGCAAAATACTTATGACCAGAAATACCAGGTACTCTAAATGGTCCCCATATATCAAAATGAACAAATTCAAATGGTTTAGTAGTTACAGATGTAGAAATAGGAAAGGACAATCTTTTCTGCTTAGCTAATGGACAAATAGAACATAATTTATTACAAAGAAAAGTATTGTCTAAATGTAAATCAGGGGATAGTCTAGTCATAGCTTTGAAGGGCATGTGTCCTAGTCTCTTATGCCAAATGTCACCACTGATCTTGTTGCAATAGGCTGAAGTAGAGTTAGAAGCACTAGTATTATTTAGAACATAGAGACCATTAATCTTTTTACCCCCTCCAATTATCTTCCCTTGATGATCCTGAATCATAAAAGATCCTAGTGTAAATTAAAGTGAATAATTTCCTAGTAATAATAATTCACTAACTGATATTAGGTTAAAATGGAAAGTAGGTATATAAAAAACATCTTTTAAAACTAAAGAAGAAGTTAAAAAAATGTCACCAATATGATGTACTGGAAAACTGCTGTGATCAGGTAAAATTACATTAGCATTAAAAATAGGTTTTAAAGTGGAAAAAAGATTTTTATCATGACAAATATGTTTTGTTGCTCCTGAGTCCATGATCCAATCACTTTTGTGAATTAAGGAATTAATAGGTATTGAGAAAGAACAGATACCTGAAACACAAGATATGTGTGCAGTGTCTGTGGGAGTAGATAAAGGTAGATTGGTGCTGAACAAATTCATGATATGCTGATATTGTTCAGCATTAAGACTTTGTAGCAGTGGTGTCAAAGGATTCTGATGAGGAGAACTGTTGACAGGAGACTGCAAAACAGAAGAATTAGTAGGAGATGAATCATGAGTCTGTGTGGAGGTGAGATTATTAACAGTGTTGGGATTGTTATAAGTTGTAGGTTTTCTGTAACCAACTGGATAGCCATGCAGTTTATAACACTTGTCAATAGTGTGACCAGGAATTCCACAATGAGTACAAATAGGTTTATCCTTTTTCTTGAAATTTGGATTAAATTTAGGATTCTGTGTAGTGTTAGAGGTTTGTTGGAATTGGTTGTAAGGTCTAGTGTTATGGTTGGTTTGAGAGGGATTGTTGGATTTGGAAGCAAAGGCCAGAGTATTGGATAAGTCCATAGAATGAGAGTGGCCTGAAAGTTTTCTGTTCTCCTCTTGAATGGCAAGAGAGAAGACTTTATCAATAGGAGGAGTTGGATCCAGCATAATGATTTGACTCCGAAGATTATCATAGGAATCATTCAATCCAAGAAGAAAGGTTAGTGCCAAGTCTTCCTGATAATGATCATGGATCTTTTGAGGTCCACCACAGGCACAAGCAGCCAAAATAGGTCTGTAGGTTGAGAATTCATCCCAGACTGATTTTAATTTTGTGAAATACATATTGACAGATAAATTCTCTTGACGGATATTTGCCAATTCCCTCTCTTAGATGTAACTTTCTTGGACCATTAGACTGGGAGAATCTTGTTTTCAATTGTTCCCAAATAGCCTGTGCAGAGTTGGTATACATTATACTTGAATGAATTTCTTGTGTGACAGAGTTTAATATCCAAGAAAGAACAACATCGTTGCAACGAGACCAAGCAGTCTGTAGTGTAGAATCCGTAGGACCTGGATCAGGGAGAGATCCATTAATAAATCCCAGTTTATGTTTTACATTGAGTGCCAACAACATGGAGCGTGACCATGTTGGGTAATTATCACCGCGAAGGGGTTGTTGTACCAAAAGCAACCCTGGACTCTCAGATGGGTGCAAGAAATAAGGATGGGAGGGGTCCTCCATTGGAGGCCGTGGTCTGGTGGTGGAGACGGTGGAAGATGGGGTGGAAGAATCCATTGAATTGTAGAAAAGAAGAAAGAAAAGGGCTAATCAACAATCTTGAATTATCAAGAACGTACTGAAAAAAAAAGTTTGATCAAGAACTGATCAATGGAAGAAGTAACAACGAATTTGAATTCGTGAAAGAGTGCGGAAAAACGTGCAGAATTAGTCTGCTGATACCATGTTATAATCTGTATAAACAGATTTGAAGATGAAGGAAATTGAATTGAATGAAAAACTTGGAAGAAAAACAGAGAGAACAAGAAACTGTTCTGTATATTAAAAATAATGAATTGTGTGTACAAGTGGGTTCGAACCCAGGTATAAATAAGAGAAGAAAAGAAATAAAAATTACAACTTAGTCCCTACTAAAAGCGCTAAATACAAAACCTAAAACTAATCTTGAAATCCCTAATTCTTATTTACACTTCTTCGTTCAATTGGAAAACATTTCACCAACGTCATCATCTACAGATTTCATCATCTTCAATTTCTGATTTCATCTCTTCATTTTCTGAATTTAATTCTTCAATTTCTAACTTCTTTTGTTTTTGATTTGTGCAGGATTCTGATGAATGAACATCCTTCAATAAATTTCATACAATGATTCACACTCTTGACACATTTAGTTTTCTCGTAATTTATGGACGAAATTCAATATGTGCCGCTCCTGTGCCAGTAAAGTTGACAAACGGAGGGCAAACAAACATGAGTTTTAAAGACCGGCCATCGTTAACTTAATGGGCACGTGAGCTGCACATGCTGAATTCCGTCCGAAAATTGACGACAAAACTAAATGTGTCAAAACGATGTGAATCATGGTATGAAATATATTTTTTTTAAAAATTTGATATCAAAAGTATTTTATGGACTAAATTTAATATCAAAAGTATTTTTTCCCCTCTTATAACAACATGTATTTAAGAACGACCGAAGTATATTATAACATAATTTTCATCGTAATTTATGGAGTTTATTGAGGTGAAAATTCTTGTTTTGGATAGCTGCAAAGACTTGAAGATATTGTCAATGCCTTAATAATTTCTTCTTCGTACATAAGACTTTAATTCGAATTTTCTTTTTTTAGAAGAATTCCGAAAATCATAATTACAATAATTAAGGGGACCACAACCAAGAGGAATAGAAAATCCCAAGCGGGTATGTCATTGGCTATGGCCGCCTGGGAATTTGGAAACAGTTTAAAATTTACCGTCCGAGTCAGATAAATGGCGCGTGGCTTTCACGCAGTACAAGGTATATACGGTTTTACCGTTTTACTTTATCAATGATTACGTTAAAAGACATTTTTATCCTTATGCCAGCATGGCATAGTGCATGAGTCTGCTTTCCTTCAAGCGCGTGGATCTTACGAGTCAATACTCACTTCGTCATTTTTAAAGTGGAACTTTCGTACATCTTTACATTCATGTATTTAAAAGGTAAAAATTAATTAGTGATTTTGAATTTTCGTCTCAAATTATATTACCTTATCGAATTTTATCCCATAATTTAATACTAGCTTATTCCCGTGCTATGCACAAACCTATAAAATTTATTTTGATGTAAATTGAAAATTTATTTTAATTTATATCAAAATAAATTATAATGTGTTGTGATCACTGCAATTTTCATGCATGTGAAAATTACAATTTGAAACTTTTTTACCATGCTAGAAATATTTGTAAAAGTATAATTTAATTAAATGAATGTTACATATATATTTTTTTTCATGAGATATGTACTATGGATGGTTGACAATGCATAAGTTAACTCAACAATGTCATAATATAATTGATCAAATTATCTGTCATATTTAGTTCAAATAATACTATGACCACATTTTAAGTTTTGGAAATAACTCAAACTACTCCGTAGGTATTTGATTCATTACATTACTTTTCGACGGCACATATTGATGTCATAAGAAAGAAAAGTAATTATTCGTGAAATATTCTTATATTTTAAATATATTTTTTCTCACTACACCTCAAAGATCAAAGATTAAAGAAATTGAATTATATTTTAAATTTATTTACTTCAGTGTCTAAAGATTAAAGAAAATTAATTAAATTGCTAATCAACCATCAAGTATGTGCATATTTCTTTTAAGTTGATTTATGTTAATAATGTTAATATTTGGTGAAAGCTTTAAAGATACATGAAATGATACTTTTTATGACAACATTATAATTACATGATATATGGTTTATTTAGAGTGAATTTTCTTACATAAACCAATTAAATAAACCTCAATTAAACCTAGAAATTTTAATATAAAAAATAGACAAACATTAAAACGTAGGAAACCAACATCTGAAAACATGAAATTGAGACTTCAGACCTGCACTTTCATAGTTATCATTTATCAACCTATAAATAACACAAAACAAATATAAAGTTAGGATTTCATCATATATATATTTACACAAAATTAGCAAGTTCATTCACATAAAAATCGAATAAAAACCACAATAAATATAATATGTGAAGTTGTAAACAATGAAGTATATAAAAAAAATTAAATAAACCTCAATATTAAACCTATAATATTAATATAAAAATAGAAAAACATTTAAATGGTAGAAGACCAACCCCTGAAAACGTGAAATTGTTTAGACCTGCACTTTCATAGTTATCATTTATCAACCTACAAATAACACAAGAAAAACATAAAGTTAGGATTTCATCGTATATTTACACAAAATTAGCAAGTTCTTTTGCATAATAATCGAATACAAACCACAATAAAAATAATATGTACAGTAGTATAATAGTGAAGTACATAAAAAACAATTAAATAAACCTCAATATTAAACCTAGAAATATTAATATAAAAAATAGTCAAACATTAAAACGGTAGAAGACCAACCTTTGAAAACATGAAATTGAATTGCACTTTCATAGTTATCATTTATCAACCTACAAATAACACAAAACAAATATAAAGTTAGAAATTCATCATATATTTACACATAATCAATCAAGAGAAAAAGAAAAACTGAAAATGTGATGAAAAAAAGAACTTAGAAAAAAAATATTGTAATAAAGACTGCACAACTTCGAAATGCACATCTTCCTTGTAAGCTTGACAAAGACTGCACATATTGTCATATTCTATGATCCCAGAAATATGAGAATAATAATTATTAGAAATAAATTTTACAATTAGATAAATTAAACAACATATATCTAGGCCACTTCTCACTTATAACAAAAAGGCACTGGATGAGAAAATAGAAAAGGAAACCATGGTTAGTGCTTGGCTACGGAAAATGGGAGGTTATTAGTTTAGATGAAAATTGAGTTAGAAAAAATGACAGCTTTAGCAAAATAAATAGGTAAGGTTGAATGATGTATTCCAATTCAAAATTTGTTTTCCTAATATTCAGCCTACAATTACTCCGATTTCAAAATTTGATCTTCCTATTTAAGTCTATGATTTATGAAAATTTATTTGATTCCTTAATTTATGTGGGTTGGTCAAGAATATGTTTAACCAATCATAAATATTATGATAATAAAAATAATTCAAAACTCTAAGAAAAAAGAATTTAGTCCAATTGAAGTCAAACACCATTCTCCTATATATAAATATATAAGATTTGTTTGAAATATCATCCCAAACTAATTACTAATTTTGATTTTTCATTCCAAACTATATCAACTCGTCGAATTTCGTCTCATAATTTACCATTTTGTATGAATTTATCCCAATATTAAATTTTTAATTTAATGAAAATGACGGTTCAATATTTTAATTAGTTTGGGACGAATTCTACAATATTATATAATTATTCAGGTTAAAATTTACCACGTCATGACACGTACCACGTCATGACACGTAAGCAGCCATGTGATAATTTTTGTCTTATAATTAACGGTAGGACGATATTCCAAAAAAAAATTAAATTACGGGACGAAATTCGCCAAGTTGAATAGTTTGGGACGAAGATCCAAAATCAGTGATTAGTTTGTGACGATTTTTGCAAGTTTGCCCATTTAAAAAGTAATGGTTTTAAATTAGGGTACATTACGAATACCTCCTCAGGTAAAGATCTAATTACAAAATTCCCCTCCCATATTGGGTACTTAGGTTTGTCACATTCTTACAATTATCCCCTTGTCCCTAAAATATTCCAATTTTGCCAATGGAAGTTATTTATAATGTTTATAATATGTTATAAATTTTGAAATTTGAGTTTTAATTGTTATATCTTGTAAATTATAAAAATAATAATAATATATTTACAACCAAAATGATTGATATAATTTATAATTTCCCATAAATTTCAATAAACATTTCAATTTATTATACAATATAAACTTTAATAAATTAAAATCTTATTTATAATACAATATAATTTATTAAATTTACTAATTTATGAAATAAATTCATTTAACTAATGTGTAAGCAATTCATATTTATAATATATTATTAAAATTCTATTTAATTTAATATTTACAATTTAAATTGCTAATAAATATATAAATACCTTTTTTTTTTTGCAATATTTAATAAAACTTATGGGCAATTATAAATTTGATCAATTCTTCTGGTAGTAAATACATAATTATCTTTTTTTTTTTTAATTTACAAAATATAATAATTAGATCCCAATTTTTAACATTTATAAGACATTACAAACAATACAAATAACACCCAAGGGCAAAATTGAAACATTTTAGGGGCAATTAAGGGGTTAATTCACTTAATTGTAAGAAGGTGACAAACCTGAGGGAAATTTTTGTAATATCCAACACGTGAGGGTGATTTTTGTAATTAGGCCTTACTTGATGTGTATTGGTAATTTACCCTTTAAATTATTATTTTATGAGCCGATGAGGTCTTAACCAAGTGGTTAAGGATGAGGCTCCATGACCAGGAGGTCATGAGTTCAACTCCCACGAATGTAGCTATTTTCTTTAGTTTCATACTAGTCTTTCTCTAATTTAATACTAGTAATTAGTTTACTTTGATATCATTGCAAAATTTCAATTCGATGGATATAGTGTTTGATGTAACAATATATTCACCATCTCAAAAAAATTATTATTTTATGTGAAATTGTACTTTTAAGAAAAATAATTTAATATTAAAAAATGGAGTTTTGTTTCGGAACATTCAAAAAAAAAAAAAAAAAGAACAAAAATTAAAAGACGGAAGGAGTATATAACTACAAGGTTTAAACGAGCTCCATAGGCATAGTATCAAACATTATATGTTTAAGTTTGATCTTAACTTTTTATTGAGCTCAAAATTGTGTTTGAGTTTGGTCAAATTATGAAATACATCGAACTTCATCGAATAAACAATAGCTTTATATGTTTATATATATTTCATCAATTTTTAACTTATCGAGTCGAGTAAACTCAAATAATGCTATTTAAACTTGTCTAGTATTCAATATTCATAACAAACCAAATTCAAATCAACTTCTTAATCAAATTTCATTTTCAACTATAAATATTATTCGTTTTCTCTCTGGTCATACTCTGATGTCCACATCTCAAGCGCCATGAAGTACATAATACAAAATGCTTTTGAAGTTTAGCAATAACGAAATGCTTCTAAAGTAATTATCAAAAAAAAAAAAATGTTTCTAAAATTCTACTAAGATGCAAGTAGGAAAAGTTGCACTTTATCCCATTTTATCCATATGTTTTAGGTGTTGGTGTCTAACAATCTGTGCACTTATATGTTTCACAAAAACATAGAACATAATAAATAACATTCTAATAAATAAATTCAAGCATTATTAAAGCATATAGATCATACTTATCTGGTTAGGATTAATTTGTAGAACACTTTAATCAACACATGAAATAAGAAATAAGACCGAGGCTTGCCGAAACAAATTTCCTTAAGACAATATTTCTGGGGCTGCCACGGTGCATACAGTTTGATTCCCGGTAGTCTCCCAAGATACAACAGTCTGTTGTTCATTATTTGCACAAATAATGAACCCACGGCGAACTTGAACAAACAGAAATTTCGGACTAAATTTTTACGGAAGTAAAAGAAAGAGAGAGTAATATTTTTCCTTTTGTTACTATATTAATTGATTCAGAATTGACCAGATTCTGTCTCATATTTATAGACGCAAAAGTGCCTCTTGAGAAAGGACACAATGGTTCGGTCCAAAGGGTACCTCTTCGGACCGAATAGACACATCTCTTACTTTAATTTATTTCATTCACACATAAAAACCCAACATTAGGGTGAGTTACATTCAAATCCCTTGAGGTTTATCGTAATTACAGAAAATTCCCTATAATTTTAAAAATTACGGAGTATAAGAAAACTTCTTAGGGCAAAAAACAAAAACATCCCCTTTGCTTTGGCTAACTCCGAAAAAACTCCGTGTGTTATTTTAACTCCCAAAAAATACTGTATTTGGTTTTAAATACCATACTCAACCCAATTATAATTTTACTTTTGACTTTTGGTGGAATGACAAGATTACCCCCATGTGTTTGTTTTTTTTAAAATTTATTTATTCTTTTGAAAAATTAAGTATAAAATACTTGGGCCGAATGTGGTATCTAAAACCAAATACAGGGCGGTTTTGGGGATTTAAAATGACACATGAGGGTTTTTTTTGGGAGTGACAAACCATAGAGGGTGTTTTTATCTTTTGAGGTCAGGGGTAAAATTGTCATTATCAAAAGTGAAATGTGAACAAATATTTGCAATTTTGGCGTTTGAAACACTCTCTTTTATAGGGAATGTATTTGACACTTACTTGAGATCACATGAGGGTTTTCGGGAGTTAAAATAACACAGGAAATTTTTGGGAGTTAAACAAAACATAGAGGGTGTTTTTATCTTTCGCTCAACTTCTTACAAGGTGTTTTTTCTAAACATTTTTCCAAGTTGTAGGAGTGTCCTTGTAAAAATTGTCAGAAGATTTCTTATAAAACGACTAAACCTCAATAGGTCCGATCGTAAATCATCCTAGTTTTTATTCTAATAGCCATTGATGATATAATATTTTATTAAGATTCCACTATGAACTATGAAGATAGTAGTAGAATTTAACGATGATAAAATTTTCTTGTACTATATATACTGCACTTTTCAAAAGCAGCTAAAATGCGAATATTAATTTCAGAGCCTGATTGAATACTTTTTCTTCTTTACAAACCTTGATTGCCCACAAGCTGCGCCGCCTCTTCCAAAAGTATTTCAATGTGTTCAATCAAAAGTATAATATAATTGTCTTTATTCTCAAAAAATTACTAGATAATAATGGACATTTTGTTAGTCTAGCCATAAAGGAGGAATGAACTACATTGAGGTAAGATAAAATTTTCAGGACAAAAAAGGTAGAGTGAAATGTCAAAAATCAACTTTTTTTTATTTTTTTGGGTATAAACCTATTCATTGTTAAAAATATCATTAAAATTATATATATCTTGTACATACACACATATATGTAGATGGATTTTGACCCGGTCTCGCGGATTTCGCGAAACTGAACCAAAACTTTTTCAAATAAGTTTTCGCCAAACTCATAAAATCATAAAAAACTATTCATAAATTCATACTCAAACTTTTCAAACCTATAAAATATTGTTTGACACTTAACACTTATTTTTTCTCCAAAATCTCACTAAAAAAGATATTGGTTTGACACCCACAACCTACTTTTTCTCTTAAATTCCAACATCCAAATCCAATCCAAAATGGGGTTAACTTATTCAAATCACAAAACCAAACAGCCAAAATCCATCCAAATGAAGCCTCAAATATTTCGTTGAAACCACCCAAACCATTTTTTTAATCCGAGATTCGCGAAAGCGAACCAAAACCCATCCAGATAAACCCATCTAATTTATGATACATCTCATTTCAAAATCAATTTTTGGACTTCTATAACAAATTGGAACAAAACTTAATTTTTGATATATTAATATAACATGTGCAACACTTTTTACTTTTCTTGATTTTTAAGTGATGTGTGGATCAAATGAGCCACACCAAATATGGATCTACGATGACAATCTACATGATACATTTTCTCTTTCAAACTCTAACAATCAAGCTTTAATTAATATGATATCTACTCACTATCCATTATTTTAAACATATTTTATAAATTTTTAATTAAAGGCTGAGACTTTTGTGTTGACTTTTATTTATTTTTATTTTATTTATTCAAGAAATTAGTCCAACATGAACTACTTGTGCATGCCCTACATATTTTGAGCTAGTTGCACCCAACCTGTCCTAGATCCCAACCAAATTATAAATTTGTAAATTAACTCTCTTCGGTAAAGATAAATATTTAATTTTGAACATTCTGATGGATAAAATTAATTTTAATAAAATATCAGTAAAGTTCTAAGTAGTATTATAGTTAGAAGAAAATAAAAAGATTCCTGATTTGTCAATGAAATGATTATACTACCTACAATTTTTTTTTTTTTATAATTCAATACTTCATACAAATTGATTAGGCCCGTATTCTCTTTTTATTATATGATTTAGATTTTCGTTTATGTATTTTAAAAACAACAATGCTAGCATAACAGTCCATGTTACACAGACCAAAGTACAGCGGTAATCATCATTCCTAAATCAACTATTTTGACAAAGTTGAATTCCAAAAACTTTAAATTGTAAAAACAACCCCAAGGTAACAATGAATAAGAAAATAAACATTGTTTATAAAATAATCAACACAAAATTATCAATTTCAAACCTATCATATCTACAAATCTTGTCAAGAAAATACTGAAAATATTATTTTCATATAAATGAAAAAAAATTAAATTAATGATATGGCCCATAAATAATTATGAAGAAAATATATCCCCTATATGTAAAGGATAAACCCTAAAACCCTAAATAATTTACTCTCACATTCAAAATTCTATATTTTATTTAATTTATGTTTGTGGTGAATCAAAAAATTTCTTGGTCCAAACGAAAAGCCCCAACAGCCAAACCCTAATACTATTTATATTTACAGTCTCTTTTCTTCCTGTTCAAACTTCAAACCCGTTTCTTCACCCTCAAGAGACATGAAAGCAATGTCCTCAGACGAGAATCCTGCATCAGATCCGTTTGTTTCGGTCGGTCTCATCCTTCAACAATTGCCGGAGTTACAGATTCACGATGATGGGCCGACAGTCGTAGAGAATTACCTTTACGATGTAAGGATTAGTTTTTGTGATTTGATTCTTCCTCTCAACCCTAGTGTTAACCCCAAACCCCAATTCTTTTTCTATTGCTGTGTTGTTTAATATCTTTTATTTTTTTCGTCTTTATATTTTTGATACTATCAATTTACTTTTTCTGATATGATTCTTCCTCTCATCCTTAGATATTAATGTTAACCCTAAGTCTTATACTGTAATATATAATTTATGTTTATATTTTTGGTACTATCAATTCAATTCGCAGAACACAACTGATGACTTCATGGAAGAAGAAGAAGAAGAACGAAAGTCTGAGGAAGAAGAAAGTAGATACTTAAAGGAAGTATATGAAGAAACTGACTATAAAAAAGAGCGAGAGTCTGAAGAAGAACGAGAGTCTAATGATGATGTAGAGAATGTGGAGATTTATGGAGGCTTTTCTTATGACCAAGCAAGAGATTTCTTTAATGATTGGCCTAGTTCTGAAGAAGAAACGGATGATCTAGTAGAGAATGTAGAGATTTATGGAGGCTTTTCTTATGACCAAGTAAGAGATTTCTTTAACGTTTGGTCAAGTTGTGGTGAAGAAGAAAACGAAGAAGACGAAGAAGAAAAAGAAATTGAGAACATCATCCTCAATTTGATCACAAAAACTGCTGGGTGTTCAAGGGGAAAAAGAGAGGATTGTGAATGATTATAAGTAAAAGTTCTGCAGCCAAAGATGATTAATCGGAATCGATCTGTTCAACGGAAAACCTAGGCTTGATAGCTAAAGGGTATTACGCTTGAATAAGAAATTTTAACGGCAAAAATTCATTTTTCATATCATAGAATTTGACATATTTCATTTTTCTTACCAAACTGACAAAAAACATACAAATTTATCACAAACGTTACAAAAGTGATACTTTTGTTAGTTTTGTTGAGGGAATTAAACCATGGAGATTGAAGTCAAAGTCCAAAGGAGCAAGTTGACGAAAAAACTTCTGAAAAAGTTGGAAAAACAAGGTAATTGAAATCGCGATTTGAAATTTGTGAGGAAAAGTGTTTTAATTTGCGACTTAAATTTCAAATGCAAAAATTGAATGATTCACTCAACATAATATGAAATTTATTATACAAATGTGTTCGCAGTGAAGGTTGTTGTGCTTGAGAAATGAGACAGGGGTCAATTCACAAAATCGTCAAAACACAAGAGTTAATCCACAAAATCACCAAAGTTTAGTAAATTAAATCAATCTTAAGATTATAAAAATTACTATTAGTTTAAATTTTTACAGTCACGTGACAATTCTATCAACAAAACTAACAAAAAAATATCACTTTGTAACGTTTGTGAAGAAATCATTTTAAAAATATATCACGTGAAGTTGTAGGGACCAACTTGAAGTGTTTTAAAAATTATTTCTTAAAATATGTCGATTCAAATCGACCTATTTTTACAAATTGGGTATTTTTTGCATGATTTTTTAAAACACAAGGAAGTTTGTCGCAATAAAAAATTCACAGGGTAGTTTCTTGCAGGTTTAGAATAACACAGGGGAGTATTTTGCATTTACCCTTAAAAAACTATTCATAAATTCATACTCAAACTTTTCAAACCTATAAAATATTGATTTGACACTTACCACCTACTTTTTCTCCAAAATCTCACAAAAAAAGACATTGATTTGACACCCACAACCTACTTTTTTTCTTAAATCCCAACATCCAAACCCAATCCAAATGGTATACAACTTATTGAAACCACAAAACCACAAAACCCAATAACCAAAACCCATTCAAATGAAGTCTCAAATATTTCGTCGAAATCACCCAAACCATTTTTTAATCCGAAATTTCGCGAAATCGAACCAGAAAATCCATCCAAATAAACCCATCTAATTTATGATACATCTCATTTCAAAATAATTTTTTGGACTTCTATAACAAATTGGAACAAAACTAATTTTTGGTATATTAATATAATATGTGTAACACTTTTACTTTTCTTGATTTTTAAGTGATGTGTGGATCATATGAGCCACACCAAACATGGATCTACAATGACAATCTACATGCTACATTGTCGGATGGCCTAATGATATAGACGTGCAATGTCACCTTCCGGCACGTACTTCCAACAACAGAAGTTGTACACCTTTGGCAAAACGCTTTTTGGAAAAGCTGATATCACAAATTGTTAGAGTTAGAGTTAGAGCATGAGTTAGAGTTATAGCATGTTAGGAGTACTAGGTTTCGGTTGGGTATTTTGGTATTTATGGAGTCTTATCTCTTTGTATAAATACCCCTTCCTGGGTTCATTATTAATAACAACTTTACACTTTCTCCCTACATCTTTTCTCTTATAACATGGTATCAAGAGCTTAGGTTTTTGGTTACCTAGGGTTTGACA
This sequence comes from Penstemon eatonii, assembly GCA_038501285.1. Classification (NCBI taxonomy): domain Eukaryota; kingdom Viridiplantae; phylum Streptophyta; class Magnoliopsida; order Lamiales; family Plantaginaceae; genus Penstemon; species Penstemon eatonii. The sequence continues at coordinate 7,218,825 of CM076713.1, forward strand.
ATAAAAAAAAGGAGTACACAAGATAGAGTAAACCCTAACCGCCGCGGTGACCATCTAACTCATCGCCGCGGCGGCTAGCCATTCCAAGTAAGCCGCTGTCTTTTCGTTATTGTCCCACCACCATTAAAAGGAAAAAAAAAAAGTTCTACCATCTTCTTAAACAAATCCATTTTTTTAACCCACCCACTCAACTCAGATTTAAAGAAAAGAAAGGGGCGTCTCAAGCCCTAGTTCAAGTCACAACTAGCCCCGTCCACGCTATGTTTTCGCAACCACAACGGCTGCTCCAGAATCTGCTCAATAGATCTGCTCGTTTTCATCTTTCTTTAGCAATTGTTTATGGTGCCACGGTTTCAGATTGTTTCAACCCTAGCCCATTCGGGGAGTAGTGCAAAGATGAGTAGTTGTTCTAGACTTCTGGTGGTTATATTTTTGGATTGATGTGTTGAACAACTCTATGGTTAGTTGCTCAGGGGGAGTAGTGAGTAATAATTATTTTTTGCTTTCTAGGTATTTTTCGTTGTTTGGTTTGTTGGGTTTTGGTTGGTGATATTGTTGTTGTTGATGGACGTTGTTGCAATTGAATTCATGCTTGGTAATTTTCGGTAGTGCGGTCGTCGCGCACTATTTGTTAGACATTTGGTTGGAATCAAATTACGGTCGAGGAAGCTACAGAGTGTTAGCGGATGTTATCCCCGGCGTCGGCATTGATCCCCAAGATTGCCGGTTGTGTGGATCAAGTGATCCATTTGTTATGTTTTGATTGGTGGTTTGCCAATCGTTGTCACCGCGGTGTTCGCGGGTGTTACTTTCAACGTTAAAATTGGTTACCAAGAGTTCTCCAATTCAATGCAATTCGTTATCAAGTTCATCATCAATTGTCAACTATTGCTACAACCTTCACACTTAGTTATTCTTATTTATGGTGTTTTATGTTTAATTGTTATCGAGTGATTATCGTATTTGTAACAAGCTTAGAGTTCTAGCTCTAGCTTGAGGGGGAGTGTTAGAGTTAGAGTTAGAGCATGAGTTAGAGTTATAGCATGTTAGGAGTACTAGGTTTCGGTTGGGTATTTTGGTATTTATGGAGTCTTATCTCTTTGTATAAATACCCCTTCCTGGGTTCATTATTAATAACAACTTTACACTTTCTCCCTACATCTTTTCTCTTATAACACAAATGAACTTCACCTTATAAAATGTTCTATATAATGCTTAACATATTGACAACGGGTAAAAGTTGAAGCCCCAAGATTTAAGGGCTATTTTGGAAATGGTTTACAAATTCCGCTAAACCTTATTTTTAAATATTGATGTTTCAGTAGACTCGATTCAAACCTTAGGGTCTATTTGGATGGGTTTTGACTCAGTTTCGTGGGTTTCGATTTAAAAAAATTGGTTTGGGTGATTTCGATGAAACCTTTGAGACTTCATTTGGATGGGTTTTGACTCCCCACTTGGATTGAGTTTGGATGTTGGATTTTAGGGGAAAAAGTAGATGATAGGTGTCAAATCAATGTCTTTTTTAGTGAGATTTGAAGGAAAAAGTAGGTAGTAAGTGTCAAATTAATGTTTTATAGGTTTGAAGAGTTTGAGTGTAAGTTTCTGAATAGGTTTTTGATGGTTTTATGAGTTTGGCGAAAACTCATTTAAAAGGGTTTTGGCTCGGTCTCACGAAACCCGCGAGACCGGGCCAAAATCCATCCACACACACCCTTAGATCTCGATCGAGGCTGAGACTTGCTCAAATCTACTCGAGTCCAATTAATTATTGACCTGACACATATTATGCTATTTTAACACTTATAAAATTATTGATTTTATATATATTATCTATCTTTCTCTTTCAAACTCTAACAATCAAACTTTAATTAAAATGATATCTCCAATTTTCAGACTCACTATTCATTATTTTAAACATATTTCCATCTCGGTATTCCATTGAAATCAATGTCGAAATCAAGTTCAAAAGCTTCACCAGAAACTTTCAAACAATTTCTTATGACCAAATCGGAACGACATATAACCAAAAATGTTTCATAATAGCTCCTAAGAATCTTCGATTCGATCGAATCTCATCAAAAGTGTATATACTTCTTTAGGTTCCATACTAATCCTATTAAATTTTAGTAAATTAATCATTAAAAATAATTTTATTGTAATATTAATACTAATCTTGTTGTGATAATTCACCAATATAATTAAGTGAAAAAAACATGTTACAGTTGTGCATATTAATATCTTTTTTGGTTCCGGATTGCTATGAAACATTTGTTATTCACGTGTGGTTGATTTTTATCATTGGTATTTTTTTGATAATTAATCAGAGAAAATTAAGTTTTGGGTTCATTAATTACTTTTCTCAACAATAGTAATGAATTGTTATTGATATTTCTATAGCATATTAAACAATAACTGCTAATTACAAGTGGTGTATATATATATATATATACATACATATATTTATATACAAGATTGATCTATTGAATTTAGGAAAGAAAACCCCGACAGCTTTTCGAAAAATTACAAGAATATGTTGCAATTAGAGTAGGAGAAAATTGCATATCTAGTACCATATAATAAGGCACTTTGAACAATATTGGTTCATCGAATACCTTAATGCACATTTCGTACCACAATCTAAATATGGTCGTAATGTTCATAACATCGTCAAATAATTGGATACAAATGGATGAAGTCGGTCACATCCATTGCACATGACCATTATCTCGTCTTTTTTATTGAAAATTGTCACATGATACTGTGATATATAACATGAGGAAAACGTTATCATTTTCCTCCAAATTAAAAGACGAGATAACATTATAAATTTTCCTCCAGGAATGAGAACAATGCCATATTTTTCCTCCAAAAGATGAGATAACAGCGACATGCGGTGCACATTATATTCATTTCTATTAAATTATTTGACAGTGGTATGTAAATTGCAATCAATATTTAAATTATGTACTAAATTTGTATTTAAGTATTTAGTGGTACCAATATTGCAAAGCGTCATATTGTATGGTACCAAATATGCAAATTAGCATCTGATAAATATATAGGTTACGAGGAAATCATACCTTTAATCACGTTAATCTTTTTTTTTTTGAGGAAAATCAAATTAGTAAAGAGTTGCACTATTATAAAAAATAAAATTAAAATAAAGAGTTGCATTCCGTTATGAATATGAATAAGTCAATTAATTAGCTAGTTCAACAAATTTGTCAAGTCTTTGCCCATTGACTTTTGTGTTGACTTTATTTATTTTTTATTTTATTTATTCAAGAAATTAGTCCAACATGAACTACTTGTGCATGCCCTACATATTTTGAGCTAGTTGCACCCAACCTGTCTTGGGTCCCAAACAAATTATAAATTTGTAAATTAACTCTCTTCGGTAAATTATAAATATTTAATTTTGAACATTCTGATGGATAAAATTAATTTTAATAAAATATCAGTAAATTTCTAAGTAGTATTATAGTTAGAAGAAAATAAAAAGATTCATGATTTGTCACTGAAATGATTATACTACTTCCTACAATTTTTTTTTATAATTTAACACTTCATACAAATTGATTAGGCCCATATTCTCTTTTTATTAATTATAATATTTGTAAATATAAAAAAACGCAATTAAATCGAATCACGAAATAAAAACACAAATTAGTTAAGAAGAAGAGCAAAATGTGTAATGAAAAGAAAATTGTGTGGCTATCATTTTTTTTTTTTTTTGGGAAAGTGAAGTTAAATAAGATAAATTAAGGTTTAACTTAACGGAATAGTTAATGGCAAGGGAGTAATTGAAAGTTTTAATAGAGTAAGGGTGGTATGTGAAATTAACCCCTTATATAATAATAATAGTGGAAAATGAAATGGGTTTGTGTCAAGTTTTTATTTTTTACAAAGGATTAAAAAAGACCCACCACTTTACCTTCAATTTGGCCCATTATACTTGTAGAAAAAGTGTAGATAATCAAAATTATCCAACTTAAGATTGCAGAGATTTCTTTCCTTATCAAGTTAAGTATGGGGTTCTGGCAATATTTTCAAGCATTAGGAAACTCAATTAATAGCTCATCAATAATATTAAATTTTCTTGTCAAGAATTTTCTATTGCCGGGAGTTTAGGAAATAAATTGATTTTCAAAGAATGGAAATTTGCTAATAATGGAACTTGCTTTCAAACTTTCAATATCTTGAGCAGATTGTGATCAACTTCAGACTCCTATAGGAAATAAATTAATTGAGAAAATTTTCCAATGATTTTCTTCTAAATCTCCCACACTTTTGTATCTATAAATTAAATGACTTGGTACTTCACAAATTCATAATTCGAGACCAAGAGGAAAATTAAATTAAAGATGGCAAAGTTTACTCAATCTCTACAGTCTAATTTTGCCATAATACTAATAGTGTTGGTTTTATGTATGTATGCCAATAGCAAGTATGCAGTTGCCAGGCCAGTATTAGTCAAAAGAGGCACCACTGATGAGATGAATATTATTTTTGGAAAGCTGCCAAAAGGAGTCCCTATTCCTCCATCCGCCCCTCATTTGAAAAGAGGCGATGCTGCTTCTGAGATGGAAATTATATTCGGAAAGCTACCGAAAGGACATGTTCCTCCGTCCGGCCCATCCAATTGTTCTAGCGATTCACCGCCTGCCTCAGGTTGTAACCATCACGGAAAAATTAAACCATGAGTTTTGAACCTATAATGTTTTACTATAACTCATTGGTTCCAACCCTATCTAGAATCTCTGTCTTAATTTTGTTTATTATAAATAAATTCTCGAGATTGATCTGATTGTTAAATGGTCTCTTTGTCGTGTTTATCATATTGAATCATTATTTAAATTATGTGTTTCGCCTTTTACCTTTCTTTTATTTTTGCTTGTAAAATTGTAAGATATCCATGTAGCTAATTATATGATTCATATTTTAGTTTATTTATTTAAAAAATATCCACATGGGACATATAACTTTGAGAGATCAGCATAACGTGACTTTGTTCCTAATTCTCGTGTTTGACCGACCCCATTTGCTTAACATATAATTAATCAGCTAGCTTATGTTTGCTAAAAGTGCTTAACTTCAAATTAAGTCTTTAATTATTATAGTCAATAAGAATACTAAATATATATATATACATGCATCTGGAAATTTACATGCATGCCATTTAAATGCCATAGAATTAACACTATTTGATTAATTTCATATCAAGTTCTTGGATGAAAATCGACCCTACAAGGATATGTGACACACATATATATTTTTTAATTAACTCCTCTTCTTGGATTAGGTTTAAGAGCAGACTCTTTTTCTTGAACAATGACCAAGGGATTTGCATATTTTTATATGAATTGACCTTCATAAGTCTAACAAAAATTCAATTTCGAGATTAATAGGTCACAAAATAGTTTTTCTCTAAAAGAGATGAACTTTCATTGATCTATGGCAAAATAAATATAAATATTATAATAAAAAGCTAATGTCAATTTACCCCATCTAAAATGCATAATGTTGAGGTTATCCTCTTGTAAATTAAAAAAAAAACACTTTATACCAAGTGAAAATTTTAAAGGAGCAATTTACCTCGTTCAGTCAAAAAGTGTAACTCATTTGCTGAAATTGAAAGTGAACATGAAACGTATTTTTGTAACATAGATAGATGAAGTGAAACATTTACAAGGTGTTAAATTGCCACATTTCTCACATAGGGGTAAAATGTCACATTTTTCATAATCACATGGGAGATAAAATATCACATATAAGAGGGATAATTTGTCAATTCATAGTTTTTTATTGTTTAAAAGCGTCAGAGGACCTGTGTGAAACTTTGATAATATCATAAAAGGAGTAAAATGTTCATTTTTAAATTACATGGAGATAAATTGAATATTATGCATATATGTGGATAAATTGCCATTAACTAAGGTATATCAATGTACAGCCCAATCCACTCCGACTATCAAAATTACAAGGACCTCCCCCGACGTTTCAAAATGATTACAAAATCCTAAAGGGACGACTAACGGACTTGGTGTTGGGATTCGGTAAGATAAACAGCCCTAGGCACAGCGGAATTTAATAATTTTTAGGACCTCTTACGGAATCTTGCCAGGATACTACTCTAGGTGTATATATATGAACATAAATAAAACGATAGTATAAGTTTGCACGTTATACCTATCTCCTTGCAAATCCTCGGCTAGCAAAAACGAACTCTGACTTTCTCCTCAGGCAAATCGATCCAAGCTCTGCAGCAGCGCCCCACGTGTTGCGCCTCTACGGGTTGATACACCACAATTACACGAAAATAATAAATCTTGATCAGCTAGAACACAAGATATATTATGATCTAGGATATAGGAACGATTTTGGAACAAAAATCGAGAACGAAAAATTCTTCCAAAGGAAGAAAAGGGTTCGGTCGACTTTTAGCTTGGGAGAGGGAGAGAAAAATTTTGCTCTTGCTCAATTTTTGCTTATGGAGTTGTGTGAAAAATAACTATAAGATAGCTACTTATAGTTATCTCCCTAATCTAGTCCTATTAGGACTAGGGTTCTTCTCTCCTACATGGGCCATGGCCCTCTTTAATTAGAAGACCAAGTCTCCTAATTAATTCATGGCCCAGTTAATTAATTTGACCAGGCATTATTTAATCTCCCAATTATATAGCCTAATTAATTAACTTAATCTCCCATTTAATTAAATCAGACTCTAAGTCTATTTAATTAAAATCCTTTCTAATTAATTAAATCCAACTTAATTAATTAATCCACAAATTAAATTCCAATTTAATTTATGATCCTGATCCAATTCCAATTGGATCCTTCTTTGTTCCAATTGGGTCGACCCAGTCGACCCATCCATTATAATCGACCCAGTCGATTATTCATCCAATCGACCCAGTCGACTCGGTCGTTCTTATTTCCTCGCTTTCGCTTCATGTGTATTGTGTATGCCCCCGTAGGTTCACCACATAATTGGCCGTGGGTTATAATTAAATATTATTTAATTATTCGAGTAAGATTTACTCTAAATCAATCGAACACTCTGTCGATTGATCATTCCAAAATTAGCACCCCTGCCAATTTGGGAATTCTCCCACACTCCACGGTCGATGTCCAGCCACAAGCCCATGGAGCCCAATCACTGGTGAATTAATTCAGTGAACCTTTTATCATTTACAATTTCCATATACGACATAATCTCTCCATCGATCAATCTCCCAGTCGAGACTTAAGGGTATGGTCTTTCATCGGTTTCCCTTTTCCTTTGTCTTGACCTTATGAATTCTGGTCTCGAAATAATTCTCTTTGACTTAACCTTTATGAGCTACTTACATAAAGCCGTCAGATACCTCGGCCGAGGATTTTACCAGAATTAATTTCTCACAGAAATCCATAGGAGAATTTCCCAACCTATCAAGTCGGGTCAATGGATCCTTTGTTGATGATATGAACCTGCATACGAGTTCCTCTATACCCAACATGAGTCCACAGAGACCTTCTGGTAATCTCCAGTCAGTCGGAAACTCACATCAAAGTATAGACGTTCTCGCACCAGATAAACCCTATCACCTCAAGTATTTAGGGATCGTTCCTCGTATACTATTGTAAATTGGAATAACTTCATCCCCGATATGCGACTACCGCTTCCATGGTGAGTTATTTCCTAATTGGGGTATTCAGTGCGCTTGCCATCCCAGCAAGCCACCCACTTATGTGTATCGACTATCCCAGTCACGCTCGTGGACCCTAGCGTTCTCCAGTTCATCGGAGTATACACAATAGTGAGAGTCTAACCGAATCCAACGATGTCCTATCTCGATTGGATTCTATGACTCTTGAATATGTTCTAGATCACGGCCTTGGAGATCAGTCCACGGGTTGTCCCATAGCCCTGTGATCTAAGGACTTCTATCCTTATGCATAGATAATTATTACATAAGATAAAGATGACCATTTAATAAAATGCATTTATTAATCCAATCGAACGGTCCTTTCAATTAAATGCAGCCAAATAGTTGGCTTGCAGGACACTATTCTATCAATCTCCCACTTGTACTAAAGCCAACTTTTCATACTTCTGATTCCCATCTTAGATAGATGTTTTCGGATGCCTTTGAGGCAATGGCTTAGACAGCAGGTCCGTCGTATTATCCCTTGAGGTGACACGTTCCATCTTTATGTCTCCTCTGCCAATGATATAACATATCAAATGGTATCGTCTTAGTTCGTGCTTGGATTCTGATGAGATCTCGACTCCTTCGCTTGCGAGATAGCTCCATTATTATCACAGAAGATAGTAATGGCTCGACAATGCTAGGTATCACATCCAATTCCTGGATGAAGTTTTTCATCCAAACATCTTCATTTGCTGCTTCATTCGCGGCAATGTATTCTGTCTCGGTGGTTGAAACTGCGGTAGTGTCTTGCTTGGTGCTCTTCCAGCTTACCGCACCACTATTGAGGCAGAACACGTATCCAGATGTCGACTTGAAGTCGTCTACATCACATTGGAAGCTAGAATCAGTATAGCCTTCCAATTTCAATTCTCCTCCACCGTATACCAAGAACAATTCCTTAGTCCTTCTCAGGTACTTCAGAATTGCCTTTACGGCTATCCAGTGCTGCTCACCTGGATCAGACTGGTAGCGACTTGTAACGCTTAGAGCGTACGCCACGTCTGGTCTAGTACACATCATACCATGCATTATGCTTCCTATCGCGGATGCATATGGTATTCGAGACATATTGCTTCTCTCTTCAGGCGTCTTTGGGGCCATAGACTTAGAGAGTGCAATCTCATGTCTCATTGGAAGCAATCCTCTCTTGGATTCTTCCATATTAAATCTTTTCAAGATTTTATCTATGTACTGGGATTGGGAGAGGCCCAGCAGCCCTTTTGATCTATTTCAGTAGATCCTTGTACCTAGTACAAAGGGTGATTCTCCCAAATCCTTCATTGAGAATTGTGTAGATAACCATGCTTTAGTTTCGGACAACACTTTCACATTCCAATGAGAAGAATGTCATCAACTTAAAGCACCAAAAATTCAACTGTACTCCCACTGACCTTCTTGTACACGCATGGTTTGAACACGTTTTTGATGAATCCATAAGTTTTGATTGTTTCATCAAAACGGATGTTCCAACTTCGGGAAACTTGCTTCAGTCCATAAATGGACCTCTGGAGTTTGCACACCTTGTGTTCACCTCCTTTGGATGCATATCCTTTTGGTTGCTCCATGTAGATCTCCTTATCAATGTCCTCATTGAGAAAGGCAGTCTTTACATCCATCTGCCATATCTCGTAGTTATACCACGCAGCTATGGCCAGCAAGATTCGAATGGATTTAGGCATTGCGACGGGCGAGAAGGTCTCCTCAAAGTCGATGCTTGGCCTTTGAGTGTATCCTTTTGCCACTAGTCGCGCCTTGTAGGTTATTACCTCTCCGTTCACTCCAAGCTTTCGCTTATAGATCCACTTGCAACCCACGGGAGCTACTCCCACTGGTGGATCTACCAAGGCTCAGACCTTGTTCGAGTGCATGGAGTCCAATTCGAATTCCATGGCTTTACGCCACTTTCCCGAGTCTATGCCTAGCATAGCCTCTTCGTAAGTCCTTGGGTCGGTTAGAGACTGTCTAGTCTCACGCAGCAGACCGTAGTACCTTTCGGGTTCTCTACGTTGTCTTTCTGACTTACGAAGTACCGGTGTACTTTCTGGTGCACTTTCATGCTCTTGTTCTCCCACTGCCTGTGGTGATGGGTCAGCTTGATCGACCTCTTCGGCCTTTTCAGCTTCAGTGACTTCATCTAGTTCTACGTTATGTTCCTTCTTGCCTAGCAAGAAATCCTTCTCCAAGAAGTATGCGTTCCTTGAGACAAACCTAGTTTATCTTGTAGGATCGTAGAACTTGTATCCTATAGAGTTTTCTGGATACCCCACGAATTGCATAAGATGGATTTTACGTCCAACTTATCTCCCACCAGCTTATTCACATAAGCGGGAGACCCCATATGCGCATGAAAGCATATGAAGGTACAATACCAAAAACTCATATCACGTGATATGTTTTTGGAACTGGCTTCAGAGATACTTAGCTCAGTATCTTCGATTTTCTCGATCAAGTTTTATTTGTTTGAATAAGGAATTTCATGTAAGATTTCTTAATGGACATTTACATGTCCAGAATGCTTGACAACATACAACGTTTCAAGCGGGTCTTACATTTCGAGAATCTAATTCTCTATTTAAATAATCAATGGCGTACTGCCAATGCATGTTCGATTTTAAATCGATTCAAATCTCTTACATGCTTTCATTGATTAGGCTCTCTTCTTTATTCCAAAAGTAATTTGGAATTGTACATCACAACGTACATTTACCCATGAGGGTACTAGAGACGCCTTATCTCCCACTAATGCTTTAGTGTTTCTACACACTTATAAATGGATTAAATCCATTGCAATTGTTTATGCATCTTGGTTGCCTAGCAACCAACTACTAAATCTAATTTCCATTAAGCAAGATTCGAAAGTCGGTTACTATTCACAGCATCCCAGTCAAGCTCGACCCAGTCGAGCTCAGTCTTTGAATCTTTTAACTTGGAAATATGTTTTAGTATTTGTGTATCGCCTTTCGGTTTTTACAACGATTCAAGTGTGTGAAATCTTGATTATTTATATTTTATTGACTATGCATATTTTATTTAGTCGTTTTATGAGTATCCATACTCATTTGCTTATGTACACCTTTTGCGTATAAATCTTATAGCGCAATCAGTTCCAACCATTATGGAACTATCACATCCCTTAAGACAAGGGATGGTATAAGCAAATTCTAATGATCTAAATAATTCATGGCTTTAGATGCATTGAATGCATCAATGAGTGCTTCATCGGGCATCCAACACCCTTATGCATTACTTTAACCATAAGGTTAAGTTCAATAAAATTCAATCATCCCTTATGGGATGAATAGGTTCAATTCCCTCTTTCCCTTGATCTTAATCCATGGAAGAACAATTTTGATTGACTTTACAACTTATCATCCTTACAGAAAAACCTCTTAGGTCATTTCCTTTCACAGAGGATTCATTCCTCTTCTACCATCTCATAAGTCTTTTGAGCTTTTCAACGAGATGTTACTTCCCATTCATGGGAGACTTCATGTTTGCCTTCAAGAAAATTTGGGCTTGAGAACCATCCTCAACCTCTGGTGAAACTTATCACCTTTCTTAATTGAAGAGTAACTTCAAAAAGGCAGCTTGGTAAAACCTATCACCATTCCAGTCGAAGTGTAACTTCGAAAGGAAAACCAATGAAATCTTTGTAAGGAGATTAGTCCTTTCTTGGACTCAGAGAATAATTTCTCAAGTTTCGAAGTCATTCAAAAATTCATTTGGGTTCAGTCAATTTATTTGATTCAAGTATGATGGTAAAATATTCAAGGATACATAACTTATGATTAAACTATCATAAACATGACGATAAATACGCGGCAGATTAATATCAATGCATAATTTACAAACATGGTTTTCATTTGTAAATTACTCCCACTATTTTTGTCGAATACTTATGCCCCCACATAAGGTTCGGGAAATAAAAATTTCCTAATGGGCTCAAGGCCCAAATGCAATCGCTCAGTACCCACGACTCGTTGGCCATACCAATCGATCCACTTGGTGGGCGATCACGTCGCCGGTTAACCATCCCAGCTAACCCTTGAGTTCATTTAGCCTCGGTTTTCGTTATGGACCCACGACTCGTGAGACATCCATACTTACTCGCGTTAAATCATGTCCAATACTCGTGAAGAGAAATAGTTCAATCCTAGACGCCCCACGACTCGTGAGACAGCGCCTAGAACCTTGCTATCCCCTCCCTTGGCACTAAACTGTGCATCGAGGCAATAGACATATCATCTTCCTATAGCTCGACCCACGACTCGTGAGACATCGAGATATATTTGTACAATATGCCTAAAACCTAGTAGTTGGATAGGCTCGGACCATAGACACCATTCATATGCGCCCGTTAATCGATTTAATATTCTAATTGAGTTTTTAAGTTCAATTGGAGGTTTTGAGTTTTCTTCGTGCGAGTTCTCATCAGATTATGCTTTATCTTGTTTACGTGATCTATTCTAAGCATGCAAGACATACATCAAAGAATAATAGTAAACATATATCACCTAGCATTGCACATATGATTGGTCGATTGCCCATCCTATGCGATCCATCACGAGCCACATGATGGACCAATTGGTCAGTCTAGGGTGGAAATTAAATGTCCTAACTATTACAATTTTCTAACCCATACATCATGGGCCTTCTTGTAATATCCAGCTTGATTGGGCCTCCATGTAATGAATTGGGCTTCCATGTCCTCCAAGGTAATGGGTCTCCATGTGGATCTCCAAGTCTTCATGAGGTCTTCTCGGCTCCAAGCCTAATCTAAGCTTAGCTTATAAAAATAAAGGCCCTATTCTATTACATTTGTTTGCGCAAGCAAGGGCACCAATCAGGCCCATTTAATTACAACCCATAAAATAAATAAACCAAAACTACACAGGGCTTAAGGGCAAAATCGACCAATCCACATATTCACTCAAGAACATGCATAAATTCACATAAGGGCATAAATGTAAATTTACCGGCTCCTTTAATTTTAATTCACAAAAATTATCCAAGTTAATTTAATTTTGAATTAACAATTAATCTCTAAGATTAATTAACTCTTACTTGAGTTCTAAGTAATCTACAACTCTTATCTTGATAAAGTTGGTTAATTAAGATAGTTGCAAATCTTCCAAGATTACTATCTTATCCAAAACTCTAAGTTTCCCAATTTTACAAATCTCTAAGATTCTCAAGATAATCCTATTTTGATTAGATTAGTTAACTAAGGTAGTGTCCAAATCCTCCAAGATTTATACCTTATCCAAAACTCCAAGTTTCCTAATTTAGTAAGATCTCTAAGATCTTTAATCTTGGTAACTTACTAGGAGAGATTAATTTTAATTAATTCTCTTATCACAATTGAAACTCTAAGTTTCCTTGTTTAATAAGATCTCTAAGATCTTTTAATCTTGGTAACTTACTAGAAGAGATTAATTTTAATTAAATCTCTTATCATAATTGAAACTCTAAGTTTCCTTGTTAATTAGATCTCTAAGATCCTTTAATCTTGGTAACTTACTAGACACTAATTCTAATTAAATGTCTTATCACAAATGAAACTCTAAGTTTCCTTGTTAATTCGATCTCTAAGATCAATCCAAGATTCACCAAGATTTCATAACAACCAAATCTCCAAGATTTTCAGATTTATCAAAATAGGCAGAATAAGAGTCCAACCAAAAATCAGCCACTACGTGACCAATCGAGGACTGCCACGTGGCCAATCACACGCGACCACAAAGTCCGCGCGTGGGCTTTCCTTGGCAGCGCGCGGCTGCGCGTGGCAGCGCACAACAGCGAGCGGCTGTGCGTGACAGCACGCGACAGACAGCCCGTAGGCTGCTGCCGTGTGCCGACGCGCAGCCAGCGTGCTGCTCACATGCTGCCGTGGGCAGCGGTGGGCGCCTACGCCGCGTGCCACCGCGGTTGGATTCCAATTTTTTTTTTGTTGTTGTTGTTTCGATTACTATTTGATTTAATTAAAACAGATCCAATTAATTAAATCCAAATCCAAAAATTAAAAATTAACGTGATAAAATTTCGAATCAAAATTTCATTTTAACTCCCAGTTAAAACAGATCTACGTCCTATAACATATACAGTTAAAGAACTAGCCATACATAAATCAAACATATGATTTAAATCACAGAATTTGCAAATTCATATATATACAAAGCCTAGAGTTGGCTCTGATACCACTGTTGGGATTCGGTAAGATAAACAGCCCTAGGCACAGCGGAATTTAATAATTTTTAGGACCTCTTACGGAATCTTGCCAGGATACTACTCTAGGTGTATATATATGAACATAAATAAAACGATAGTATAAGTTTGCACGTTATACCTATCTCCTTGCAAATCCTCGGCTAGCAAAAACGAACTCTGACTTTCTCCTCAGGCAAATCGATCCAAGCTCTGCAGCAGCGCCCCACGTGTTGCGCCTCTACGGGTTGATACACCACAATTACACGAAAATAATAAATCTTGATCAGCTAGAACACAAGATATATTATGATCTAGGATATAGGAACGATTTTGGAACAAAAATCGAGAACGAAAAATTCTTCCAAAGGAAGAAAAGGGTTCGGTCGACTTTTAGCTTGGGAGAGGGAGAGAAAAATTTTGCTCTTGCTCAATTTTTGCTTATGGAGTTGTGTGAAAAATAACTATAAGATAGCTACTTATAGTTATCTCCCTAATCTAGTCCTATTAGGACTAGGGTTCTTCTCTCCTACATGGGCCATGGCCCTCTTTAATTAGAAGACCAAGTCTCCTAATTAATTCATGGCCCAGTTAATTAATTTGACCAGGCATTATTTAATCTCCCAATTAAATAGCCTAATTAATTAACTTAATCTCCCATTTAATTAAATCAGACTCTAAGTCTATTTAATTAAAATCCTTTCTAATTAATTAAATCCAACTTAATTAATTAATCCACAAATTAAATTCCAATTTAATTTATGATCCTGATCCAATTCCAATTGGATCCTTCTTTGTTCCAATTGGGTCGACCCAGTCGACCCATCCATTATAATCGACCCAGTCGATTATTCATCCAATCGACCCAGTCGACTCGGTCGTTCTTATTTCCTCGCTTTCGCTTCATGTGTATTGTGTATGCCCCCGTAGGTTCACCACATAATTGGCCGTGGGTTATAATTAAATATTATTTAATTATTCGAGTAAGATTTACTCTAAATCAATCGAACACTCTGTCGATTGATCATTCCAAAATTAGCACCCCTGCCAATTTGGGAATTCTCCCACACTCCACGGTCGATGTCCAGCCACAAGCCCATGGAGCCCAATCACTGGTGAATTAATTCAGTGAACCTTTTATCATTTACAATTTCCATATACGACATAATCTCTCCATCGATCAATCTCCCAGTCGAGACTTAAGGGTATGGTCTTTCATCGGTTTCCCTTTTCCTTTGTCTTGACCTTATGAATTCTGGTCTCGAAATAATTCTCTTTGACTTAACCTTTATGAGCTACTTACATAAAGCCGTCAGATACCTCGGCCGAGGATTTTACCAGAATTAATTTCTCACAGAAATCCATAGGAGAATTTCCCAACCTATCAAGTCGGGTCAATGGATCCTTTGTTGATGATATGAACCTGCATACGAGTTCCTCTATACCCAACATGAGTCCACAGAGACCTTCTGGTAATCTCCAGTCAGTCGGAAACTCACATCAAAGTATAGACGTTCTCGCACCAGATAAACCCTATCACCTCAAGTATTTAGGGATCGTTCCTCGTATACTATTGTAAATTGGAATAACTTCATCCCCGATATGCGACTACCGCTTCCATGGTGAGTTATTTCCTAATTGGGGTATTCAGTGCGCTTGCCATCCCAGCAAGCCACCCACTTATGTGTATCGACTATCCCAGTCACGCTCGTGGACCCTAGCGTTCTCCAGTTCATCGGAGTATACACAATAGTGAGAGTCTAACCGAATCCAACGATGTCCTATCTCGATTAGATTCTATGACTCTTGAATATGTTCTAGATCACGGCCTTGGAGATCAGTCCACGGGTTGTCCCATAGCCCTGTGATCTAAGGACTTCTATCCTTATGCATAGATAATTATTACATAAGATAAAGATGACCATTTAATAAAATGCATTTATTAATCCAATCGAACGGTCCTTTCAATTAAATGCAGCCAAATAGTTGGCTTGCAGGACACTATTCTATCACTTGGATGGAATCTGTGAATTGAACCCCCCAGGTTAAGTGTAATTACTGCCCAATTCCCCCGACTGTTATAATTACAAGGACCTCCCCTGATATTTTAAAAGGATTACAACCCTAACCCTAACCCCCACCCCCACCCATCCCTCTTTCCCGGGATCTCTTCCTCCAGGTCCTGCCGCCGACCTGAAAGACGTTGTAGGCCAGGCTTCTTCAACCCATGTCGGAGATGACCTTACACCTTTCAGGCTGGCGACATGGCCTGCAGGAGTGGGGTAGTTGGAGCGAGGGTTGGGGATGGTGTTGTTGGTGGTATGGTTTGGGACGGTAGTTGGGGCTGGTTTTAAAAAATATATAAATATTAAAATTATTTATATTTTTATATATATATATTTTAATATTTTTGAATTTATAATAACTATTTTATTAAATCGGGTATTTGAATGAGTATTTATACTTTTTTTAAAAAAATATGATTTTTTTAGTATGGGTTAATTAAGAGCATTCTTATAATGTCTAATGATTTATGTTCAAGTTTTTAGTTAAAAAATTATTTTTATAATTCTAATATGTTCAAGTTTTAGTTAATAATTTACAATTTTTTTTATTATGGGTTAATTATGAACGGTATGAGCATTTTTATATTGTCTAACAATTTATTTTCATTTATCCTTGTATCTTAAATTTGATTTTTTTAAATTAATAAAATTATGGGTTAAATTTGAAAGTTGAAGATATTTACATTTGTATTTATATTTATGTTCTACAATATTTCTTCTCATGATTAAAGTTGAAAGCATTTACATTTGTATTCATTTATCCTTGTACTTAGATTTTATTTAGTAAAAAAAATTGAAGAAATCAATTATTTTATTTTAAAACTATTTTCCTGAATTTATCCACAGTAAAAATTAATTGTAAGGACAAAGTTAAAATATAATGTTGACACCCTTCATAATCCTAAATATTACAATAAATTTATTTTCCGTTTAAAATAAAAAATTAAAAAAATATTGGATGATGACATCATAAAACATTACAATATTCTACTAACTTTATCCATATGCATATCTAACACTAGTTCATCTCAGTAGAACACAATAAAATTAAAAGTCAAGGAAACATCATATTCCATTTTAGTCATGAGTTTGACAGGGTCCAATCCAAAAGAGTGTGCCAAATGAAAGCAAATGCAGCATTAAATAATAAATTCAAATATAGGACATGGTCATGTTGGGAACGTAATTTAATTACTTAGTTCCAAGTCATTTCTTGATTGGTCATGTTTGTACATTAGGAAAGGAAGAAGAAGATAATGTCAATATGAATATTTTTTTATTAGGTAAAATGCTTCTTTGCTCGTCTATATAATTTTTGTTCTCTTTTATCTCTATTTACTCATTTCCCCCAAATTTATAGAAAAACTCAACTTAAAAAAAATTTGTCAAATAAATTCCAAAATCTGCAGTAACATAATTAATATTTCAAATTTTTATAGTTAATTAATTATTATCAAAGAAGTTTTCTAGCAACGAGTTTGAGGCCCGTTTGATAGAGAGATCCCACAAGTACAATTGGTATTGGACCTTTTCAAGTAGCCCAATAAAACAAGGCTTTTTCTACATTGCGGGAAGGTAAATCTGGCCATTCATTTTCCACGGATTCATCTGGGCCGTTGAAGAGGAACTGTGTCAAAGAGTTTTAATAAGTTTTGACTTTTATTAATTATTCGATCCGACTAATATACCCTTCCTCTTAGCTGTTGTTTTAGAATTAATTAAAAACCGTTTTTAGGCAAAAAGACGGGTTTAGCCCCCAAGTAAAAATTTATGCTTTTTTAAAGGAATATTTGAAAGACGTTTATACCCAACTTAAAATGGTGCTCATTTAAACCTAATTGAATATTTCCTTTTTCCCAATTCTCTTACACCAAAATAAATATTTCCCATTCCTGAATTTTTCACCATTTTTACACCATCCATAACTTGATGAAAAGTCGAAGAATAAACAAAAATTTCTTTTGAATTACAATATTCATCAAATTAGTTCGTACTTAATATAATCGAAGGGATTTCTTAATTCATACTAAAACCATTTCTTAATTAATTTCGCGTCTTTCTGAATTCATATATAAGCGAATCGAAAAAAAATCATTTTCAATTACTCTATTCATCTAAATTATTTTGTTGTTTGCAATTACTACCGGGACGACTTTAGCGCTAGGCAATTTAAGCAATTGCCTAGGGCATCAGCCTCCATGGGGCCCCAATTTCTTGCTGCCCATATTAATATATACTACTCATTACACATATGGGCACATATATTTATTCATATTTCTTTTTAAAACATTAACATCCAAAAATTTGTATTAAAATAATTACAGTCCAATCTCCAAGGGGGCCTATCCCCTATTAACCATATTCACTAAATACCTGTATAGACATATATGTACTGCTTTACATCCATTAAAAGAAATTTTGCCAACACGAATTCCAAAGGTCATTGTTTAACTTTATTTTCCTCTTCCTTAAATAACTTTTTTTTCTCTCTTATTAGAAAATCATATTTTTTTTTCTTAAAAATTTGTTTTTTCACTCATCCATTCATTTCTTTCTTTCTCTCATGCAAGCTATAACAATTATTCATCAAACAAAATTAAGATTTCAATTTTTCATTCCAAATTTGGACACATTTCAAATTAAGATTTCAATTTTTCATTCCAAATTTAGACAATTCTCGTATGTATTTTAAGATATGTAAAAAAAACCAGTTTTATCAGTTGGGTTTTTTTACTGATTTTTTTTTTCTAAATAAAGAAAAAATTATTGGAATCAATGTGTTATTTGTGCATATTTTATTTTTTAAGAAGATTTAAATTTTCACGATGAGAAAGAATATGACAAAGTTGTACTATGAATAAAATTTATCAGATAAATTTCACATATAATTTTAATTTTACTATAAACATATCACTAAGAAAAATGAAGGGGCTTTCTTTTACTATTTTGATATGGAAGGAGTAAAAATAAGTTTTATATATAATATAAACTTTTGTTTTTTTGATATAGGGCCCGACTTTATATTTCGCCTAGGGCCCCGAAAAATGTAGAGCCGGCCCTGAATTACTATATTTAACATAATTATATTTTAGGAAGAAAACTGAAATCATGAGAACAAATTTGATTTTTCCCTAATTAGTTGAACAAGCATATTAAAATTTCTTGATTGTGTAAGAAAAAAATGTGATGAAGAAACTTGGTTTTCCATAATCGTGGAAGATTGGTTTAACCATAATTACATGATAAGCTGCCGATCTTTATCATGGAAACAAATCAATTAGTATATCTTTGAGTTTATTGATTAAAAGGTTAATATGGTATATTAAAAGACCGAGTCAACTCGTCGAATTATTTTTAAGTTACGTGCTACACATGACACAATTTCAAGGCTATCCGACATGACACAATTTCAAGGCTCCAAAAAAACAAAGCCAAAAATCAGAAATAACATTTAAGTCTTAAGAAGCTTCAAAGCCCAACTGTAAAATATACATGCAAATGTAATAACCCCATCAAAAGCCGCTGTCGTCCCAATCAGGTTAGGGTAATCCGTAATGGTTGGCTTGGCTCCTAAATTTGTAAATTGTGTTGTAAGAGAAAAAAAAAATCCATTGCAAAATACATTTTCGGTGTTTTTGGACAGACCTGGAACGGAACTGGACCGTTCGATTTTTCATCAAACTGAATCGAAAATAATTTTCGATTCGACAAATAATTCGTGATCTGAAAGGTACTCAACCGAAATAATACCAAATTAAATTCGGTCCGATTTTTACCAAATGCTCATCCCTATCTGACGAAGAACATAAATTCTTACACATATAAGCTCTGTGGCATTACATTACATGACAAGAAGAAAGCCCAATTTAGCCAAGGAAAAAATTGCCGACAATTATATTAATAATTACCACAATTAGTAATTTAATTGTAGACCATGAATTTGGCCGGCAATTCATCCTTGGCTGAACTGCACTCTCCTCCTATTGATCATGCAATGCAACGCATGCACAAACATTCTAATTTTCCTCAAGTTAGAAGAAGTCAAATACTTATACTTCTAAATCTAATTAATATATTAATATTTGATGACGACATAAATAGGGCTTCATCTATGAAATAGCTACGCAATATCAATATTACATAACTATTTTTCCATTGGTGATCGAAACCATATTTATGTCGTCGCTAAGGTTATTTTTTTAGTGATATTTCATTTTTTTTTTCAATAGTGAATATATATATAGGCAAGAAAAGGTTGAGTTAAGGGGGGAAATTGCAAAAACTCCCCTATATTATGTTAAACCTGCAAGAAACTATTCTATAAAATTTTTATTGCACCAAACTTTTTTGTGTTTTCAATAACCCAGCAAAAAACACCCATTCGTAAAAAATAGGTAGTTTTGGATCGATATTTTTTAAGAAATCATTTTAAAAATATATCACGTGAAGTTGTAGGGACCAACTTGAAGTGTTTTAAAAATTATTTCTTGAAATATGTCGATTCAAAATGACCTATTTTTTACAAATTGGGTATTTTTTTGCAGGATTTTTGAAAATACATGAAAGTTTGGCACAATAAATATTTCACAAAATAATTTCTTGAGATTTAACATAACACGGGGGAATATTTTGCATTTTCCCCAAGTTAAAGGGATGGGAATATAATGGACAAAAGATATTCTGGTAAATTGTTCAGTATGTGACTATGTGTTGATCCATGAAAAATGTCAGAATGGCATGTGACTCCCATGCTTTTCCAAGGGTCATATGTATGGCAGATTTGGTCAGCTGTACTTCTTTTTATCGGAATGGTTGACCTTAATTGGCTAGTGAATATTAATTTTTGCCATATTGCAAGAATATCGAATCTTTAAGACATCTGTCTATCTTTTGGAAAATCATGATATTTGCTCCTATGAAAAAGAAAATTAATTTGGTTTATTATATGTTTTAAGGGTGGTTTTGGACCCAATTAATCAAATTTGACCAAATCATAATTTTCTAGAATTTTGAATTTTTTTAGTTCAAGGAATGTAATTACTTCTATATATAATATGAACAAAATTTTAGAGAACTTAATTGTTAATTAAAATTATTCTTAAAACATGCTATATTTATAGAGAAATGTCAATTTAAGGAATTTAATTATCCTTTAGATTTATCTTTAAGAATTTGAATTTGATACCAATAATATATATAGGTTGACTGCATCACTTTCTTCTACAGATCTTCTCTCATAAGTAATTCAAAATTTCTCATTTTATTTTCAATTTTGTGAGTGGTGTTTTCTTTTACGATTCTGTTGAATGATATAATGAGTCTTACTTTTATTCTTCTTCTTCATATCTTTGACTGTTTTTTTTAATTCTTTTGCATCAGATGTTGGTTAACAACTATGTTGTAGATGAATTTTATACATACTCATATTTTAGTTTTTATTTAAGTCATATTTCACTATTAATTTTGTTGTGGAATTAATTTCATTTTCTTCTTTGTTTTTCTTTCTCCGCATTTTGACCTTATTTGATGATATATTGTTTTGTTTTGTTTTGATTTTATATTGTTCCATTTGAAGTTTCAGATTATTTGTAACATGTACATTTTGTTTTTATTATATAAATAATGTCATCATCTCTCCTTTTTTGTTTTATTTTGATGATAGGCTGATTTCTTTTGATTTTAGATATATTATTTCATTTTGAATACTGTTGGATAATGATGAAGATGAAAAGCACTGAAGATAATTAGTAAAGGGAGGTTTTGATGATTTCCAAAACTTCAAATCTGCTAAGTAAAAGTTAACTTAGCTGATATCCCTTAGAAGAATTTTGACCAAGTAAGAAGATATCAGACGGGTCAAACATTCAAGGTCCAGAAGACTACTGATCTGCTGAAGGAAAGAAATCAGACTGATGAAGATCAGCCGACTCAAATCAGATTTGTTCATGTTTGGGATCAGCTCTGTTTGCCATCAGACTTGCACTTTCGATCAGCCAAGTGGAAAGGATCAAGAAGTCGTCCCAACAATAATAAATGCCCCTGGAAGTAATAAATGCTGAAGTATAAGGTTATTAAAAACAAATGATTGAAGAAAGACTTCGTATCAGCTTGGTGCATTTAATGATGTCTGACAGAAAGGACAGTTCGCAGTACTGTCACTGTGCAGAGAGCCGTTCGCGGAAATTAAGGACCAGAAATCAAGAAATTTGAATTATGTATCTCTTCAACGGACATAATTCAAAGAGTCACTATAAATAGCTGAAGAGAAGAAAGCATATATACAACTTCTGAGAGATTGAATTCGAAGCAAATATTTTCTAAGTCTCAAAAGCTCAAGATTAACTCACTCGTCTGCTGAAAGTCATTTGTTGACAGAAGCCGTTGAAGTTCAAGAAAACATATTCTGAGTGAATCTGTGAGAGAAAAGAGTTGTGAGGAGTTCTTATCCGTCTTTGTGAGTGATAAGTCTCTGTAGAATAGGTCTTCTTTGTGATTTCCTATTGCGAGCTTACGGCCAGATTCATTTGTTGTTTTAGCGTAATTGGAGTATATTGTAAACTGTGTGTTTATAGTATAACCCAAGATCTAAGTGACTTGGAAGAGTGGACTAACGGATTTCAATCCATATAACCACTATAAAAATTCTGGTGTTTACTTTTGCATAAGTCCTTCTGCATATTTTCAGATCTGCATTAAAACACTTTATAAACTGTTTGAAAATTAAATTTAATGAGTTTACAAAACTGGGGAAACAATTTTCAGACTGCTAAGTTTACTTGTGAAAAATACTTTGAAAATCCGCTGCAAGTACTCTAGTATTAAAACTGACTTTAACAAAAATCAGCTAAGTGATTATCAGATTAAGTGGTCAACAAAGCTGTTCAAAGATTTGTTCGCGATCAGCCTTGTAAAATTACTGTTTGGTAACAGCTTAGTCTGTTTAAGTTTGAACAACAGTTTTGAAGTTTAAAATTTGAAGAAAAGTTTTAGAGGTCTATTCACCCCCCCTCCCCCCCTCTAGACCTCATTTGACAACTTGGGACCAACAAGTGGTATCAGAGCAGGTGGTTCATTAGAATCAACTGCCTAATGAACGAGCTTGATCCGAGTATTTTTCAAAGGTTTTCAAATTTTTCAAAAGAGCAAATTAAATTTTTTGAAAAATGGATTGTATCAGCCATGTTCCCCACATAGCTGGTATGAGCTTTGAAGACTGGAAGATCAGAATGGAGATCTTCTTAGCAGCCTACAATGATAACATGTACACATGTATTATCAAAGGTCCATTCAAATTCACCAAGACTATTAAGGTTGATGAAGTCGATATAGTGGTGGAGAAAGATTTAACAGAGATGACAGCCGAAGAAATAAAGCTGTTCAACCTGGACAAAGATGGGCGTTACAATGATAGATTTGACAAAGTCAAGCACTGCAAGACTGCCAAAGAAATGTGGGATAAGGTCCGTGATATGTGCGAAGGAAACGATGCTATCAAAGATCATCAGCTGAGTATTGCTCTGGAAAAGCTGGACAACTTCAAGATGAAGTCTGCGGAAATCATTGATCAGATGGATACAAGGTTTACAAGGACGCTGAATGAAGTGTTGAAGCTTGGAAAAACCTTCACTGATAAGGAGATAACCGTCAGAGCTCCGAAGTTCAACATGAAGGTGACAACCATGGAGGAGTCAAGAGACTTGGGAAAGATCTCACTCACCGAGCTGTTCTTAGTACTCAAGGCATAGTATAAACTACCAAGAATGGGTGTTGAAGAAACCTCTACTTCAAGTCCCACAGCTGCTCTGGTTGCTGCTGAAAATCCTAGAAGACCAGCCTATAAAAGCAAAGATGTGGACTCATCTGATGAAGCCACAATACTCAACAAAAAGGAGTACACTGCTGGAGACGTTGCATTGCTGATGAACAACTTCAAGAAGTTCTACAAACGAAAAATGAAGAACACATACAACAATGCTTCTACTTCTAACCCTACTTCTTCTTCTCAAGATAAAGATTCTTATAAATCTAAAATGATGTGCTATAACTGCAGAAAATTGGGTAATTTCATCGGAGACTGCCCATATCCTAAAGCTGAAAAGTACACAGAAGAAGAAAAGAGAATCAGAAAGGAAAGAAAGCATCAGAAAGGCAAGGTGCTGGTGGCAGAAGCCGAAAAGTTGGCTGCTATCTACTCATCAGATTCGGATTCAGATACTTCTGATGAAGAGAGACCTGCTCTTCTCTGCCTGATGGCTAAGGAATCTGATGGCTCTGAGGATGATGAGGTAACTCCTCTTGATAATGAATTATTTAATTCATTTGAACAAATGATGCTTAACAATATAAGTATTGCTGAAGCATTTACAATGCTTAAGGAAGAGATGATATTGCTAAGAGAGCAAAATAGTTGTCTGAAACTCAAGGCTGAAAAGCCAAAAGAATCAGATGAATATAAACAGCTTGAGCAAGAAAATGAATCTCTGAAAGCTGAATGTGAAGTCCTTAAAGGAAAAATCATGGAACTTGAGAAAACAATTGAGTCTCATGAAAAGTCATCTGTTGCATCCACTCACATGTCTAGTAAACAGAAGACACCTTTAGATCAGGATAAGTTAGAACTGAAACATACTGAAAAATTGATATCGGCTGACAATAGTAAGGTCATTTTGTATGTTCAGACTACTAAATCTGCTTCACCTGAGAAAGTGTTAAAGGAGACGAAAACTTCTAAGGCTAAAAAGAGCAAAGAGCCTAGTGTAAGAAAATAGACTGGTAAGTCCAAATAGAAGAGTCCTAGGAAGTCTTCTGATAAGGTCAAAACCAATCAGACTAGTGATAAAACTAAGTCGTCTGTTAATGAGCAAGCATCAGTAAACCAAAGAAGCATAAAAACAAGAAAAATCAAAATGCTTGGTATGAAAATGAGTCATATTATGTGCAACCTGCTGCATATCCTCCTATGTATCATGCACCTCATTTTCAACTTACTATGCACCATATCCTGCTCATCCAATGCATGCATATCCTGCTTATCATGCATGTTATTCTGCTTATGACCATTATCCTTATCATGCTGATTATCAACAACATGGCAAATCTGATGAACGTGATAAAGGCAAAGCTGTTCATGCTCCTGTTGAAACTCAAAAGCCTAAGAAGTCTAAGACATCAACATCTTGGGTTGTCAAAGGTGGAACTAATCCTTCATGACATGCTCAATAAGGGTACCTAAAACAATTTTATTTTGTTTTCCAGGTTAGGATTAGGAGTAAGAGTAAAGTAGAGAAGACCTGGTACTTGGACAGTGGCTGTTCAAGACACATGTGTGGAAACATACATGAGCTGACTGATGCGGTTGCTGTGGATGGTCCAAATGTGACGTTTGGAGACAGCAAGGAAGACAAGATTGTAGCAAGTGGAAAGCTGATCAAAGGCAACATTGAGATATCTGACGTCTCTTATGTTAAAAGCCTCAAATACAATTTGCTGAGCATAAGTCAATTTTGTGACAAAGGATATTCAGTCATCTTCTCAATAGATAAGTGCTACGTTGAACAGATTGGTACAAAGAAGGTTATTTTATCTGGAAGACGACAAGGGAATGTCTACACAGTGGACTGGAATTATGTTGACAAGAATTCAAGTGTTTGTTTGGTGGTATCAACACCAAGTGAAGTCAGTTGGCTGTGACACAAAAGAATGAATCATGTGAATTTCAAGACCATCAACAAACTTATCAAGAATGATCTGGTAGAAGGAATTCCAATGACAGTCATGAGCAAAGATAAGCTTTGTGACGCATGTCAGAAGGGTAAACAAATCAAGTCATCATTCAAAAGAAAGAAGCATCAATCTTCTCGAAGAATATTGGAGCTGCTACATATGGACTTATTTGGACCCCTTGATCCAGTCGGCAATGGTGGAAAGAAATACTGCCTGGCTGTTGTTGATGATTATTCGAGATACACTTGGGTGATTTTCATGAAGAAGAAAAGTGAGAGCAATGAGCATCTTACAAATCTGATGGAAAATATTCAGAATAAGAAGAGTAGGAAAATACTAAAGATCAGATCAGATAGAGGGACATAATTTACAAACTCTACTGTTGAAGAGTATTGTAATACCAGAGGAATCAGTCATGAGTACTCTGCTGCAGGAACCCCTTAACAGAACGGAGTTGCTGAAAGGAGAAACAAAACTCTGAAGGAAGCTACCAGGACAATGATAGCTGAAGCTGAGCTGCCTCAAAGATTTTGGGCAGAAGCAACAAATACAGCATGCTTTACCCAAAACAGATGCATGATCAACAAGCACCAAAACAAGACTCCATATGAAGTTTGGAACAACAGGAAGCCAAACATTCATTATTTTAGAATTTTTGGTTGTAAATGCTTTGTTTTAAATTATGGGAAAAATCACCATACTGCTTTTGCAGAGAGGCTGATGAAGCAGTATTTGTAGGATACTCTACTGTTAGTAAAGCTTATAGAGTCTTTAACAAAAGAACTTTACTTGTAGAAGAATCCATTCATGTAGTATTTGATGAACCTAATCAATCTTCTGAAAAGAATCAAAATACTGATCAGAATCTGTCTACTGATTTTCAGAAATTGAGTGTTGAAAAGAATGAAGAATATGTTCCCATCATACTACCTGATCTCAACTCAGCTGCTAACTCAAGTGCTGTTCAAAATCACAATGCTGATTGTCTAACAGAAGAGTTGCAAACAGCTGACAGACCAGAGAATGTTCAACAGACAAGTGCTGTTCAACAAACTACTACTGGAACTCCAACAGTAGTGTTGCAAGATCACAACAGAGGACAACATTATGATTTGCAACCTGATCTTAGATGGCTCAAGAATCACCCACCAGAGCTGGTGATTGGTGATCCTTTGGATAGAGTAAAGACAAGGAGAGCTGCTGCAAGGTGAAACAATGTTTGTCAGCTTCCTATCTCAAATTGAGCCCAAACAAATTGAAGAAGCTCTAAATGACTCAAACCGGATAGAAGCTATGCAAGAAGAGCTAAATCAATTTGAAAGGAATGAAGTCTGGTACTTAGTTCCTAGACCAAGTCATCAAAGAGTTATTGGCACTAAATGTGTATTCAGGAACAAAATGAATGAAGATGGTGTTGTCACCAGAAACAAAGCAAGATTAGTTGCCAAAGGCTATTTTCAAGAAGAAGGTATTGACTTTGATAAAACTTTTGCACCAGTAGCAAGATTAGAGGCAATCAGACTCTTTCTTGCCTATGCTGCTCGTAAGAATTCCACAGTCTATCAGATGGATGTGAAACCAGGTTTCTCAATGGAGAATTGCAAGAAGAAGTTTATGTTGAACAACCACCTGGATTTGAAGCCTATGAAGAAGAAGACAAGGTGTATCGTCTGAAGAAAACCCTCTATGGACTGAAACAGGCTCCAAGAGCATGATATGATACCCTATCTGATTTTCTTTTAATTAAAGGATTTCGTAAAGGTAAGGTAGACAAGACACTGTTCACTCTTGAATGGGAAGAACATATTTTGCTTGTGCAAATATATGTGGACGACATCATTTTTGGTTCAACAAATCAACAGATGTGTTATAAGTTCTCAAAGCTGAAGACAATTAGTAAAGGGAGGTTTTGATGATTTCCAAAACTTCAAATCTGCTAAGTAAAAGTTAACTTAGCTGATATCCCTTAGAAGAATTTTGATCAAGTAAGAAGACATCAGACGAGTCAAACATTCAAGGTACAGAAGACTACTGATCTGCTGAAGGGAAGAAATCAGACTGATGAAGATCAACCGACTAAAATCAGATTTGTTCAAGTTTGGGATCAGCTCTGTTCGCCATCAGACTTGCACTTTCGATCAGCCAAGTGGAAAGGATCAAGAAGTCGTCCGAACGATAATAAATGCCCCTGGAAGTAATAAATGCTGAAGTACAAGGTTATTAAAGATAAATGATTGAAGAAAGACTTCGTATCAGCTTGGTGCATTTAATGCTGCCTGACAGAAAGGACAGTTCGCAGTACTGTCACTGTACACAGAGCCGTTTGCGGAAATTAAGGACCAGAAATCATGAAATTTGAATTATGTCTCTCTTCAACGGACATAATTCAAAGAGTGACTATATATAGCTGAAGAGACGAAGAAAGCATATATACAACTTCTGAGAGATTGAATTCGAAGCAAATATTTTCTAAGTCTCAAAAGCTCAAAAACAGCTCACTCGTCTGCTGATTGTCATTTGTTGACAGAAGCCGTTGAAGTTCAAGAAAACATTTTCTGAGTGAATCTGTGAGAGAAAAGAGTTGTGAGGAGTTCTTATCCGTCTTTGTGAGTGATAAGTCTCTGTAGAATAGGTTTTCTTTGTGATTTTCTATTGCGAGCTTACGGCCAGATTCATTTGTTGTTTTGGCGTAAGTGGAGTATATTGTAAACTGTGTGTTTATAGTATAACCCAAGATCTAAGTGACTTGGAAGAGTGGACTAAAGGATTTCAATCTATATAACCACTATAAAAATTCTGATGTTTACTTTTGCATAAGTCCTTCTGCATATTTTCAGATTTGCATTAAAACACTTTATAAACTGTTTGAAAATTAAATTAAAGAGGGAAAAGCACTTTTAGTCCCAAACTTTACCCCCAGAAAACACATTTGGTACCATGCTTTGCAGAAAAACAGATTTGGTACCACAATTTAGAGAGTCTTGACACATTTAGTCATTCCGTTAAATTTTGGACGGAATTTGCGCGCGTGACCGTCACGCGCCCGTTAAGTTCACGAGTTTTGCACGTGACAAATCGGTCAAAACACTTTTGGTCCCAAACTTTACCCCAGAAAACACATTTGGTACCATGCTTTGCATAAAAACAGATTTGGTACCACAATTTATATACTTTTGACACATTTAGTGTCCCCGTTAAATTGATAAAAATCACATATAATGAACAGAAAATAATTTCTCTAAAAGATTTGATAAAAATCACAAAGTGTACCTAAATCTTTGAAAATATTCTTAACAAAAGTACCTTGGATACCTGACTTAGTGCACTTTGACTTGCACTTGTATCCATGGATCAAAATTTCGTTTCGAATGTATGTTTCGGAGAGCCAAATATTGAAAACTTTTCGAGACTATTCAGAAATATTTCAGAAACACTAAGGAAAATTTGTAAAAAAAGTTATTAAATTTAGGAAAATAACTGAGTTTAAGGCAAATAAATAGTTTCGGAATTACATCTTGTTTTCGTTTCGCCTGATTCAAAAATGGAAACTTTTCGATGTTTTCGATGGAAAAGATGGAACTTTTGATCGGTGCTTGTATCAACATTGGAATACAAGTGCAAGTCAAAGTGCACCAAGTCAGGTATCCAAGGTACTTTTATTAAGAATATTTTTAATGATTTAAGTATATTTTGTGATATTTATCAAAAATTTTAGAGAAACCGTTGTCTGTTCATTATATGTGATTTTTATCAATTTAACAAAGACACTAAATGTGTCAAGAGTATGTAAATTGTGGTACCAAATCTATTTTTCTGCAAAGCATGGTACCAAATGTGTTTTCTGGGGTAAAGTTTGGGACCAAAAGTGTTTTGACCGATTTGTCACGTGCAAAACTCGTGACCAATTTGAACTTGACGCGCGCGTGACGGTCACGCGCGAAATTTCCGTCCAAAATTTAACGGAATGACTAAATGTGTCAAGACTCTCTAAATTGTGGTACCAAATCTGTTTTTCTGCAAAGCATGGTACCAAATGTGTTTTTTGGGGTAAAGTTTGGGACCAAAAGTGTTTTTCCCTCTTAAATTAAAGGAGTTTACAAAATTGGGGAAACAATTTTCAGACTGCTAAGTTTACTTGTGAAAAACACTTTGAAAATCCGCTGAAGTACTCTTGTATTAAAACTGACTTTAACAAAAATCAGCTAAATGATTATCAGATTAGTGGTCAACAAAGCTGTTCAAAGATTTGCTCGCGATCAGCCTTGTAAAATTACTGTTCGGAAACAACTTAGTCTGTTTAAGTTTGAACACCAGTTTTGAAGTTTAAAATTTGAAGAAAAGTTTTAGAGGTCTATTCATCCCCCCCTCTAGACCTCATCTGACCACTTGGGACCAACAAATATTCTTAATTTTTGTCTTATTATTTTACATTTTCATTGTTTTTTTTTATAGATTTAATTCTAGGCTTCATCTTTCGATTAATTTTATTTATTTTGATCTTAGATTATTTCATTTTTCTGTTTGCATTTAGCATTAATTTTGATTTGTTCTTCTCCCTTTTGGGTTTCATCTTTTGATTTAATGTGATTATAAATTGATTTATTTTGATTTCAGACTATTTCATTTTTTATTGCAAAAGTTATTTTTTTAATATTTTGCATTTGTCATACATTTGTCTATACAAACAAATATTTGAATATAATGTTGAATCCAATTAGTAATTTTTTGGGGGGCGATCTTAATTAATTTCTCATAATTTTAATTTTCTTAGCATGAAAAGATTCTTTATTGATTAAATATTTTTACTAGCTATACTACACATGTTTTCATAATTATTAAAAGCCGTTATGAACTTAATTCCTTAAATTTTAGCTTGCCAATGCATATTTCCTAATTGTTTATAAGATAAAAATAAATAGTTAAGCGTTACTTGATTGCTAAAAATCAAAACACACACTACATATTAGTTATTCATAGCTTTGAATATAAAGGCTTGAGATCTTGAAATGTGAAGAATTTTTTTTGAGACTTATGATATTTAAATGAAATCACTTATATCGAGTTTTACATGAAAATATTTTTTTATAAAGAAGCTGGCCAATAGAGAAATATAGATTATATATTGAATTAATTACCATTTCTAGATTATTATTTTTTGACTTAAAAAAACTTTTTAGCCAAACATATATTCAAAAATTAAACTTAGTTTGAAATGTTTATATTTTTATGGGCAAAAAATCATTTTTGGCACCATAGAACTAGGCGTTTTTCAATTTTGGTAACATGGTGTCAATTTTGGTATCAATTCTGAATGTCGTTTTCAATTTTGGCACTTCCGTCAGTTGATCGTGAAGTCAACTGACGGAAGTACCAAAATTGAAAAGGTCAGTAAGAATTGGTGCAAAAATTGACACAATGGTACCAAAATTGAAAAACTTCTAGTTCTATTCTGTCAAAAATGATTTTTTGCCAATTCCCCTCACCAATTATTTCTAATTCACAATTTATGTCACTCCCATTTTAATAATAATAAGAATAATAATAACAAAATAGTAAAAAAAAAATATTATAAAAAATATTTGGGTATACAATAATAATAATATTTTTTTTGCTACATATGTTATCATCAAAATCAGTCCTTATCACATTGACTCAACTTCATCCAACAATTCCCCTTTTTTTTATGATGCCAAAACATTCAACGAAAAACGTCTTCTAAGTCTTCAGTTTGATCTTCATTCAAAGATGAAAATCACTTGCATGGCTGAATAAAAATATACAATTATTTTTTGATTTAAACTTCCGCTTTTCAGTTCATAGAAGTCGGGTTGAAATAATAAATGAACAAATCAATAAACTGCATTGATGTGCTATATAAAAAAAATTTGAATAAAATAATATAGAAACTAATTTTATATACTCATAGTTAAAATAAAATACTTTAAATAAGTATGCAAACTATTATATGAGAATGTATAATATATTTATATTCTCAAATTTACATTTAGCCAAAGGAGTTGATCTTAGTTTTATTTTTTGACTATATCTCAAAAGATATTCCTTAATTTAAAATTAGAAGTATTATGAAACTTATGAATAAATATATATTTTTTTAATAAATTCAATCTTTATGAATGATAATTCATTTTTGGCACCATAAAAATAGCCATGTTTTAATTTTGGTATTATTGTGTCAATTTTGGTACCAATATGTACTGGCCTTTTCAATTTTGGTACTTCCGTCAGTTGAGTTAACGGTCAACTGACGGAAGTGCCAAAATTGAAAACAGCAGTTAGAATTGGTACCAAAATTGATACCATGATACCAAAATTGAAAAACGCCTAGTTCTATGGTGCCAAAAATAAATCTTTGTCTATTTTTATGTGAACTAATAAGTCGAATAATGTGATGAAGTTTGATATTGAAATATGATAAACTAATGATAGGATGTACCCTTATAAATAGTTTATGATTAAATAAAATAAAGATTAATATAGATCCAAGAGCATTATTACATGATTTTTATTTTTATTTTTATTTTTATATAAAGCTATTAATTTTCAAACCTTTAAAATATTCAAATTGCAATTAACAATGAAAATTTGAAGTAATAATTTTGAAAATAAACTTAATTTAAATTTTATGAAGTAAATTGATTTTTTTTTTTATTTGTGCATAGCACGGGGTGTAAGGTAGTCCTCTATTAATGCAATGACATCAATAATGTACAAGTACTTCTTCAGAAAGTAATTGCTAATATTGTAAGAAAAAATTCTATTTTATCCCCTAAACTTAGAACGTTTTCTCATTTTGCTTCCTAACCTCTACGTGTTTCCACTTGACCCCCTGAGCTTTAAAAATATCTCTGGCAGCCCCTTAAAATGCTAAAAACTAGAATTTAACAGAATATTTCGTCCAACTTTAATGATGTGGCTTTCAACATTTTTCCATTTTCTTACCCAACCTTTGAACGTTTTCCCACTTTTCCACTCAACCTTTAAACATTTCGCACTTTGACACCAACCTTTCAACGTTTTCTACCACCCAACTTTTGAACGTTTTCGCAATTTACCACCCAACCTTTGAACGTTTTCGCACTTTGTCACCCTAACTTTTGATGTCTATCTTACCTCTGACTGAAGTCGCGTGAAGTATGAAAATGGAATATCCTCCCAGATTTTGCAGGTAAACGTCCAAAGGTAGTGATCTGTAATATTTTTTATAACCAAAGAGGTTAAGTGGGAACTCGAAAATGTCAGGGACAAAGTGGAAAAACTTTCAAAGGTTATGGGCAAAGTGGAATTTTCCCATACAACAGTATATATATTCGACTAGAGTCATCGATGCATTTCATGAATCGGTTAACAGTGCTATAATTTAAATTCAGATTCAGATCCTGAATAATATAACGTTGTCAAAATAAAATAAATTAAGTACATTTGAATCTTAGCCGTCGAATTAGATTATGATATACTCCGGAGTAGTTTATTAGTTTGAATGTCTTCAGAATATTGTGAATGTAATATGTGACGAGGGAAAATCACCCTTTTATATCAAATTTTAGTCCAAAAATATATTTGATATCATGTTCAAAAAATATATTTCATACCATGATTCAGAGTCTCTTGACACATTTAGTTTTGACGTTAATTTTCGAATGGAATTTAGCACGTGCCCGTTAAGTTAATAATTGTGGATCTTAATTTAAAATTCGTGCATGTTTTCCTTCTTATAGTCAACTTACGGGCACGTGCTGAATTAGTCTGAAGACTGACGACAAAATTAAATGTATCAAGAGGATATGAATCATGATATGCAATACGTTTTTCGAAAAGCTTGATACCATATATATTTTTTTTTTTACTAAAGTTTGGTATAAAAAATATTTTTCCAACGTCATATGTGATATTATCAATATTTTGATATAGTTAGATTTATATTGTCTAAATGACCATGAAAATATATTATTTCTAGTTATGAAAAAACTTAGTTAGGTATGCTGATCATATTTTTTCTTCTTTTTCCTACGTACTTTTTTTTAATACAGTTTAATAAACGAGATCATTCTTTTTAATTTCTTCCCTCTTCATCCGTTTAACATAAAAAATATGAGACCCACCTTAAACAACTTAAATATATAAATTAGGACCTCGTCACCCTCAAATCAGCCCCAATTAAGTCCAATCAGATTTTTTTTGAAAACAAGTCCAATCAGAATTGGGTCAATATATATTTGACCCTTTTGCATACGTTTGGACCAATCATGGCTTGGGCCGACATATATAGAAGTATTTTAAATGAGTGAAATGTAAACACACCCCGTGTGATTTGTTTAACTAACAAAAAGAAAATGCCATGTGTTAGTTATTTATTTATAATTAGTAAAAAAATCCTTTTGAAATTTCTTCTTTTATGGAGGTTTTTGTTAATTGTTTAAGTATACAAGAGAGTTATTGTCAATGTTTATAGTTAATAGAAATAATTAGGGGGATTATTGATTTTTTTAGGTTAAGAGGGGTATTTTTGTATCCTTTGATCGGGGTATAATTGTTATTTTAGCTTGAGAGAATTTTTTTGGAAAATGACAATATCACAGTCTATTATTTCACAGCCCATGTACAGTCAAATCTAATTGGTTGGAGAAATTTTATTACATGTGGTAACTTGTTTACTAGGTTTTTTTTTTTTTTTTTTTTCAATTTTCACCCCCACAATTTTGATTTGTGAAAGTCTTTTGCAATTTTCACTCCCACAAATTTATATAGTGGAAATCTTTTGCAACTTTTACCACTAAATTTAGATTTTATTATGATGTGACATTCTATAATTTAAAAATCTTAAAATACATTAGAAAAAGTTTAAAAAATATCTCAACTTTAAAAAATTACAAAAGAACACCTAAATTATACGATATTACTCATATAAAAACTAATTCATTACTTAACAATTGTTAATTTATCATTTATCAATATTTGAATATAAAATATCTCGAAAATTACAATAAAATTTAAACTCATAATTTAAAAGTATTTGCAATGCATATAATTTAGGGTTTATGACATAATATTTAATTTAGGATTTGATTTAGGGTTTATGGTTAAGGGGTCTAGGGTTTTAGGGTTTAGGTTTTATTTTATAAATAGGATTTATTTTTATTTGATGATTAGTTATGGGTTTTTTTTGTAATTTTATTTTACGGGGATTTTAGGGTTTAGGGGTCTAGGATTTTAGGGTTTAGGGTTTTAGGGTCTAGGGTTTTAGGATTTATGGTTTAGGGTTTATTTTATAAATAGGAATTATTTTTATTTGTTGATTAATTATGGGTTTATTTTGCAATTTTGTTTTACAATTTATTTTTAAGAAAGAAAAATGATGCCACAACCAACTGTACATATGTATAGCTGTGGGCTGTTATATTAGAAGTATTCAATTTTTTTTCCTACTAAAAAAGAATACAAATTTTTTTTGTTAGTTAAAATAACACATGATTTTTTTGTTAGTTTGACAAATCGCAAGAGATGCTGATACAGTTTAATTTGAGGCCGATTTCTCATAAATTTTTCACCCACTTTTTTTTTTTTTTTTTTTTTTTAATTTAATTAATTTATTGAAGGTTAATCCACATCAAACCAATGATTCCACATATTTGAATTGGGTATATTTTTTAATTGTTATATGAATATTTGTTGAGAAAGGCAATGTACATGAAAGAAAAATGTTGTTAAAAGTTAGGAAAGGCAACATGACTACGATCAATCTATTACAATATGATTACTCGTACTTAACCATATCCTAATCTACTACAATCATTTCTATATTTTAATTACAAAATCACTAGCAAATTTCGCATACTTAAACCCACATTTCAAACTCAAAATTTCCAAACAATTTAGAAGACAAAATTGAAAAAAAAAATGACCGGAGGAGCCGACCTCACACTCCCCGAACTCAACCAAGTCGATTCCAAAGGCCTTATGGCGGTCCAAAAGTCCACGCACATCGACCGTGAAACCATCCGTAGGCCCCGTGGGAGGCCCGCCGGCTCCAAGAACAAGCCCAAGGCTCCAATCATCATAACTAGGGAAAGTGCCAACACGCTAAAAGCACACGCCATTGAGGTCACCTCAGGTTGCGATGTGAGCGAAAACCTAATAAACTTCGCGCGCAAGAAACAACGTGGCTTGTGCGTGTTAAGTGCCACAGGGTGTGTGACCAATGTCACTTTACGCCAACCCTCGTCATCGGGCTCGGTTGTGACACTCCATGGTAGGTTTGAGATTTTGTCACTGCTTGGCTCTGTTCTCCCCCCGGCCCCGCCTGGAGTCACGGGCCTCACAATTTATCTGGCCGGGGCCCAGGGACAGGTTGTGGGGGGGAGTGTGGTGGGACCACTCGTTGCTTCGGGGCCCGTGGTCATTATGGTTGCGACTTTCATGAACGCTGTATTTGATCGTTTGCCATTGGATGATAATGATGAGATAGTTGTTGCGGAGAATCATGGCCGTCAGTATCAAACCAATAGGCAACGACACCATATCGATGTTTCGGAGGTGTATGGGATGATTCCACCAAATTTGATCACTAATGGTCATGCTGAGAATTATTCATGGGCTTCGGGCCGGGCTCTGTCTAAGTCCTAAGTTCATGATTAAAAATATGGTACTAGATTAGTGAAGGGAGTGGATAGTGTTTTCAGTTTTAAGTGGTTAAGTGATATTTACCAATAATTACTATCTTTAATTGTTATTGATTTTTTCATATGGAGTATTAATATTGTAATCGATTATACAGAGCAAGTACTAGCTACAATTGTAACTTCATCCTGGTCTTGTTCTGTATATATTACTTGATTGTTTTTCCTGCTTTGCTATTTATACATATACCACTCATCAAGAAACAATTATTCTTTTTTTTTTTTAAGCAAAATGGACAATGTAAAATACAAATAATTCCAGCAAAATCATCATAAAATACTAGGCGATATTTTTCATTTTATTCACTCGATATAGAGCATATGAATGCGCTTGTTTTTGAAATTAACTACGAAATACAAAAACATTTGCTGGAAAATTCACAATTATGCCATAAATAAGTTTTGTAACTCAAATTTGTACATTTTAATCATACTTTGTTCTATTAGATATATCAATTTCGTAACACAATAATTTGCCATGTTGTTAATTTATAAGTTGTGCAATGTTGTTTCATTTAAATTATCAATTTTAGAAAAAAATAATTTTGAGAGAGCCTTTAATTTAGAGCGTGAATTTTAATAATTTATGTATTCATATCTTATATTTTGTCCACTTTATAGAGTCGATGATAGTATTTTATATGTAATTAAATATTTTATGCGTTTATTTAAAAGTTAAGAATTTATGTTTCTAAACTTTGTACTTTTAATTTGGATGTTTCAGAATAAGCTTTCTTGTCTTTTTTGAATTAATGAAGTGAAATCTCTAACTCATTACTACTATTTATTCACACAAAAACTAAAAT
The DNA here is from genome assembly GCA_038501285.1 of Penstemon eatonii. Classification (NCBI taxonomy): domain Eukaryota; kingdom Viridiplantae; phylum Streptophyta; class Magnoliopsida; order Lamiales; family Plantaginaceae; genus Penstemon; species Penstemon eatonii. The sequence goes on from CM076713.1 coordinate 7,256,015, forward strand.
GCTTAAAGTTTTGAATATCTACACTCCAATTTAGAGCTATATGTTAAATAAAAGAAAATGATAGAGTATGTTTTATTGAACACAAACATGAAAATCGAGTTTAGTCTTTTTATACTTGATTTTTCTTTTACAAAATTGCTTATGAAAAAAATAAATAAATAAATTGGAAAAAGGTTAAATTCAAGGACGGACCTAGACCCTTTGTGTTGGGGGGGGGGGGGAATTTATATGGTAGTCAGAGCATCTCTAATGACTCCGAGAGGGAATACCCTCTCCCTCTCCTCCCCCCCCCCCTCTCCCTCTCTCCCTATTTTTTTGGTCATCTCTAATGACTCATTATATCAAACCCATTTAATAATAAATTTTATCCTTCTCCATTATTATTCTTTTTATTACTACTACACCAAAAATAAATTTTTTAACATTAATTTAAAATTAAAATTACATTAGGGAACTTTGAAAATAAAAAATTACATCAAATATTAAATTAATTCATATAAGAAAATTCATCATCTCCGCCATATTCGTCTATGTTTTAGTCGAACATGATTTCATGATTGTATCATATTATTTTAAATTTTTAGAAAGAATTATTTTTGGGTGATAAATACAACCCCAAAATTAATAAAACAAATCAATATTAAAATAATAGTGTTAATTTAATGAAATGAAAGCTATATTTTTATAATTAAAAATAATTATCTACAAATAATATACAAATTTTAGGAGTTTTTTATTCTTAAATAAAGATTAAAAAGAAAGAACCAAATAACACAAAACAAAATTACAAAAAAAAAAAAAAAAAATAGCATGTGAAGGAGGGGGCTTGGATGGGAGAAGCTCCCCCTCCCCCTCCCTTCAAGGTCCCTCTAGTCCGTATACCCTCTCCCTCTCCCTAGTCATTAGAGATGAAATTTTTTTCCCCTTCCCCCTATATACCCTCTAGGGCATCTCCCCACTAGTCATTAGAGATGCTCTCAAGTGCAGATAGTTGATTTTCATTAAGGGGCGAGAATTTGTTTTTGGTAATGTACTTGATATTTTTATTGTTATTCTAATAAAGTGAAAAAAAATTATTTCAAGAGTAAGTCATATTATTATCCACAAACACAGAAACATAAATATATATCACAAAAACACTATCGTTTCAACTATGGTTTGCGATGTTTATTTGATTAAAAATCGTCTATCCGAGAACTAGCTAATTAAACAAAAAAATAAATTACGACCAGAAAAAAATTAAGCCCAAGCGTTACATTAACAAAATTTAGTTACTTTAGCTTCACAACTCTTAAAATTGTATAATTTGAACTCCTAAGCTTTACCATTCGCAACTCATAAAATAGTGTAATTTGAAAGATTAAAAATTGTGCTTAAAAATTTATATACAAAGTTAAGATAATCAATAAACGAAAATATTGCAAAATAAAATTGAACTATAAAAAGGGGAAAAAACACACCTAACTTCAGCATTCACAATTTCACACCTAACCTAGAGGATAGTCATATCAAAATGAGGAATGTTGTTGCCAGGGATCGGACACTAGACCTAGGCTTAACAAATACATATCATAACCAAGTGGTCATGAGATGATATAATATAAATTTTAGATATGAATCTATTAATAATATTGCAAAGGAAGCTCTAGGCAAAATTTAAAACTGGAAAAAAAATTAGTATAAAAATATTGTTTTTCTTAACTTTTAGATATCGGTTAAATGTAAATATTTTAATTATGCGAATGCATTTTTTATATTTTACATAGTCTTTTTTGTGACATAATAGATTATATATTTTGATTTTGAAAAGCTTTTTTCGATGACAATATCGTGATTCGTGAATATTATTCTACAATAACGCATGTTACTATAGTTTATATTTTAATTTGTCAAGATCAATAAATATCTCTAGTTTATGAATCAATTTAATATTGCTAAAAAAAATAATTTGTCAAAATTGTTTGTATACAGTTCATTGAATTATCAAGTTTGCAATTAATCTCAAGCAAGATGAAAAAAATCCAATTTGAGCAATATATCATACTCTACTCATTTATATTTTTATGTTATATAATATATTAACAAATAAATTTTATATCATATATTTACATAAAATATTAAAAAAATGCTACCGCATTTTAAAAATATAGGGGCCCTTCGGCTCCAGGGGTCCTCTGCGGCCATCGGGTTTGCCAAGCTATATAAGTCCGCCATGCATACTAAAAGACCTGACATGTACAATCTCTTTTTTGACCTGATTGGCCAAATGACCTCAACTGGGTGTACGGATGGGCGTTCGGGTTGAATTTTTTGGGATCCGTTCTGACCCGATCAGGTATTTTTCGTTTGGGACTGAAACCGAATTTTTTGACATTTTGGGTTAGGGTGGGAACTGAAAAATGGATTTTTTCACATTTCGGATTCAGGTACCCGGACCCGTATATATTTTCAGGTCGGGTCGGGTTTCAGGTATATATTTACACCCGAACGTGTCCCGGATTGAATAAAAAAAAATTGGCCCAATTTATTATATTTGTGTAACTTTTAATTTAATTGTGATATTTTGATGTTTCGAGTTTGATTCTTGAATGTTGAAGACATAAGACTAGTATGTTGTGTTTAGTTTAGGAGTCCTTGATTGTAATATTGTTGAAGACTTGAAAGATTTGTGTTGTGTTTGTTTTGAAGTTATTGTGTACAATTCAATGTTTGAATTCATTTATTTTACAATTTACATAGACATATGTTAAAAAAAAATAAGATTTCTTGTACATTTATATAAAGGTGAAATTTCGGGAACCCAAAACCCAAAATCCAAAATACCAAAAAATTTTGGGTACCCGAACCAGATCTGATCGGGTTTAGGGTGTGAAATTTCAATACTCGCTACGTCAGATACCTGACTCGAAATACCCAAAACCCTAAATATTCAACCCGTACCCAACACTAATTAGGTGGATAACAAATTATTCATGGTACTACAAACGCGAATTTGGAACAAATTTGCGAACTTCAAAAAAATATTCGGTGCGCGAATTTAGAGTGGGCGTGAGAGTGTACTGAACCACGAATTTAGTTACATAAATCAAAACACATATTTTCTAAACATAATGTATAACTTAAATCGATAAAAAAAATTATATCGAACATTTATTGTTTAAACTTGATTTGAATTTTGTGTCAAGCTTAAAATCGTGTTTCAAGTTAGTTTGAATGTTGGATGAACATAGTTTATATACATCTTTATCAAAGTAACTCGAGCCATGTATTGAATATATAGCTTGATATTTTTACATGTATTTTGTCAAATTTTATCTTATCGAGTCAAGTCGAGCCTAGCTTTGAAAGTTTTGGAATGGAGAATAATTTTTAAGCTTGTTTAATTCGGGGTTTTTTGCAAGTTAACTCCATGTGATATGTCTAATGGGCAATTTACCTCCCTCTGAAATAAAAATAGGCAATTTAACTCCCTGTGAAATGAATAATGAGCAATTTACCTCTTTGCGATATAAAAATATGCAATTTACCTCCCTGTGAGATGAAATAATGAGCAATTTACCTCCCTGTGATATTAATAAATGAGCAATTTAGAGGGAGGTAATATGCTTCTTTTATAAAAACACAGGGAGGCATTTTGCCCTTTTTCTTATCACAGTGAGTTAAATTGCCTATTTAGAATATCACAGGGAGGTATTTTGCCCTGTTATTTATCACAGGGAGTTAAATTGCCTATTTAGAATAACACGAGAAGTTAATTTGCTATTCACTTGTTTAATTCGTATAACAAACCTGACTCAAACAAGTTTTTAACAAATAAGTTAGAGTCGAATATCTAACCGTTTGATCTGATTTTTAGTCGATCTGATTTTTAGTCCTACTTAGCAAGTTTTACCTTATCAACACTACATAATTATGTTGGAATTAACCAAATAACAATAGATATTCATTCTTATACTCTAAATTACATAAATAAAGTATAATCTCAAGAACAACTATATATGAATATCTATAATAGGATCACATGTTATTGCTTGAATATGATATATAAAATACATAATTCAATTAGGAATCTAACCTGACTCCATTGATGCCATGGTTGGAATTTCACCAAGAGACAAATCACTGAATCTTCTAAGGAGGTGGATGGACATGTACGACTGATTATTTTCTGATGGGGATTGAGAAATAATCATATGTATTTATCCACTCCTTAGGGACCATTGCTCTTCCAATTTATTGCCTAATTTGATACTGACCCATCAATAATAACAAATTAGACCTTTAGGCTTTCTACACATTAAACCCATATAGTATTATATAATAAATAGTATTTCTAAAACCCTTTATATTCCATCAGATCACTTAAGTGGGTTTTGGGCCTTAATTTAAATAGCTGGTCCATATATTATAATAATACATGTTAGCCCACAAAATAGAAAATTGCTAACAAATTATCCCCAAAACGCAAACTCAGCCCCACATTATAGAATATTGGAACCACAAAAAGAAGAAGAAACTAAAGAAAAACAAATTATGAAGTGAAAAGTTTTGATGGCGAATTATTTTTATAAATATATAAGAATCAATAAAAGCGAAAGATATGTACCCAGAAATAAAAAAAATAAAAAAAGTCCCAACAAAATATATATTATACTGCTGGAGTATTACACAAATTTTGCACGCACTTAATAATTGAATAGTGAAGTGTAAAGTTTTGCAAATCTAGTTCTAATGTACTATATAATATATTATATTACTATAACAGGAATGAGAAACCATGCTTTGCTTGGGATATTGAAAAGGAGATCCCAACAAGAAAGAATAGAGTGAAGTTTTTAATATAGAAGTCATTAATTTCATACATGGAGATTTTTTAGGCATTGAAAAATTCCCATAGATAGTGATTCCCGTGCAAAATATATACTATACTGCTGGAGTATTACACAAATTTTGCACTTATTTAATAATTGAATAGTGAAGTGTAAAGTTTTGCAAATCTAGTACTAATGTACTATATTATATTATATTATATTATATTACTATTACAGGAATGAGAATCCGCTTTGCTTGGGATCTTGGAAAGGAGATCCCAACAAGAAAGAATAGAGCGAAATTTTTAATATAGAAGTCATTAATTTCATACATGGAGATTTTTTAGGCATTGAAAAATTCTTGTTCATTTGATTACATTTAAAAAAAAAAACAGAATTATTAAAATTACCATAGGAATTGGACTAAGTTCATTTATGCGGTTTCAGCTTACCACACCTCAAAAGCTAATTTAAGAGGTGGTGATTGCCTAAAACCTTATAAAGTGGACTTAATTAATTGACACATTTATCAAATTTTTTGTTTAAAATCATTTGGCGTGTTTGGGTTTTCAACAATGTTTTTAAAACCGGACCGGAGAGCGAACCAGTGAGCCTACTGGTTTAGCAGTTTTACTGGTCGAATCGGACGAACCGCTGGTCGAACCGCTAAAACCAGCGAATTAACCGGACCGGACAAGCTTCCGGTTCGCGGTCGAATCGATCGGACCGGCCGGTCCGGTCCGGTTTTAATAACATTGGTTTTCAAACTATTTTCTTCCAATTTCTCCCTTTTCTCACATTTAAGTAGGGAAATTCAATGATCACCACTCACGAATAAAAAGTTAAAAAAGTAGCCAACCTTATAATAGGATTTCAGATGAATGATCTCTTACCATTACGTAGGGACAATGAATTCTTTATTAACGTCATTAGCCCCACTACGAAATAAAAACGTATAACTATGTTGATCAACTAGTAGTAGTCGAGCAACACATCAAAGCATAAATGCTCTGGATGAAGTGCACTCTATCATCTCAAGTCAAATAATCAATTTACATGCACTATCGTACGTGGAAGAATACTACAATCTCTGATGAACTCTTAAGATGAGATTATTTCGGTGGGGATTCGGTGATCTTGATCCTATTAAGCCACCTACTCATATCCATCGATATCAACCATATCGCCCCCATACAAGAGAGAATGCATGGTCGTGCAAGTTTTACTGAATACAGTGATGGACCATCTTAATTGTATTCTACGACTTGGATTGATTTTAATATCTTAAACCATAGTTGAACATATTCCATTGAACCAACAGGTGATTGATCTAGTGGAAGGGACTAGTTACTACAAAGTAGCGGACTCAGGTTCGAATCTCTGTTGGGAGAGGTTCCCACTTTATGTGCCCGACGCGCCTCGAAGGGAATTAAACCCTTGGTAAACCAAAAAAAAAAAAGAACATATTCCATTGAAGAATGCACCATGTTGCATAGTTTCAACTATCTAAAGGCTTCATAAAATGCTAAAATGATCACAATAAATGAAGAATGCCAGTGCAAACTTTTATTGATTATGAATAAGAATTGTCTACAAGAGTAATTACAAGACACCCAATTGGATTGCAGTGCACTAATCTAACACAATTGTGTGAAAAGATGCCAAAGAGCACACGAAAATGAGAAAATGAACTTAATTAATGTGCACAAAAGTGGTAAAAACACGAATTGGGTGAGCTAAGGGATTTATGTGGTAATTGTAAGCCATGATAAATGTTACTGTATATCAAGTCAGCATTCCAACCCCATGTAAGACATGATCAAATTATATTCTCTCTCTCTTTTTTTCTTTTTTTTTTTTTTTTTTTAGAAATGATCAAAATATAAAAATTATATACCATTCCCAGCTGGATACGTACGCGGATCAAACTTATCTTCTCTAGCTACCTAAATATAAAACTATATACGATTACATAACTCTTCTTTGGTGCTCAATCATGATTTTCGTAACACACTAACACAAATAAAAGAAAAGTCTAATTCACTTAAACTAAAGTCAGTAGCATAAGAACATTGAGCTACATGCACAAAAAAAAAAAAAAAAAAAAAGGCCCTGTGTTTTGCTTAATTAGCAATTAAAGACACCCCTGTATTATTTCTATTAGTAAAAAATCTCATTTTAAATTTTTTCATAAATCAATTGAGGGACTATTGCCAATTTTCAAAGTTAGCGGATGTATTCTTGTCATTATTTTAGGTGAACAAAAGTGTTTTCACATTTTCTTCGTGAGGATTTCTTGCCAAAAAAAAGCACATGGGTTTTCGATATTAAAAATAATATAGGGGGTTTTTGTCTAATAAGACAAAATATAAGGGGTATTTGCAATTTCTCTCTAATTAAGAACATTTCTTTGCGTTACAAGATTGCACGTTCTTCCAAAAGAACATGCTTCCAACAACCATTAATATTATTGTGATTAGTATGATAATCTTCAAGTCTTTTTTATATTTTTATTTATTTTTAATAAGTTTATGAAATTACACCTGAATTTTGTAACGCGAGTGGCACATGACATCAGCTTGGCATGAAATGGCCGAAATATAAAAGTGAAACAAATAATTGGTAATAGGGACGAAAATGTTAATTTTTTCTGTTAAAGGACAACTCCGTCAAAAAAATTTATTGGGAGGATCTTTATTAATGCTGTTCACCTTACTTTACTTTTTATATTCTAATAAGGTAAAATTGCAGAAAACGTCCCGAACTAATTAGTGATTTTAGATTTTCGTCCCAAACTATATTACCTCACAGAATTTCGTCCCATAATTTAATATTTGTTTGAAATATCGTCCCAAACTAATTATTAATTTTGATTTTTCGTCTCAAACTACATCAACTCGCCGAATTTCGTCCCATAATTTACCATTTTGTATAATTTACTATTTAACGACAAATGCGCAATTTTCGTCTTATAATTAACGGTGGGACGATATTCCAAAAAATATTAAATTACGGGACGAAATTCGCCAAATTAAATAGTTTAGAACGAAAATTCAAAATCAGTGATTAATTTGAAACGATTTTTGCAATTTTGCCTTCTAATAATCATGATTACTAATTATTGGGAGGACCAACTAAGTAGATACTTAACTATAAATAACTTCATAAGACATTGCTAAAAGCATTCAAGCGCACATATATTTTGATTAAGCATTAAACCTTCTATTTTGAGAAATGAATCCCGAGTCCAGCAGAAACAACGTTATGTCTAAAATGATAGGGCCTGAATCCATTGAAATCAGGCACCAGATCCTCTATACCACACAAATGTACCACATTTGTGTACCACCATTATAAAATTGACACATGTCAAAACTAAATAGCATGCATTGCATATGATTATTTCTCCACCCTTTCTCCTTTTTATCTCCATTTTTGGTTTTAACATCTTTTTTTGTAAATAATAATACCGACTTTTATATATTTAGGCTGCGATTTAATGACATTATATATTTGTATACCATTATTTGTAAATAATAATACCGACTTTTAATGAAAGTAGCAAAATAACAACTCAAAAATTTGAATTATACTTTAAAAAACTATTTTTTTATCTTGAAATAAAATCAATTAGTATTATAAATATATAATTATTATTTATATAAAATAATAATTAAAATAATTTTATATAATCCGTGTGCTTCACAGCATCGCTAATCTGCATCTCAACACCAACAGCGGTGATTTACTTACAGTTTTCAAAATAATTATAATACTAATTGATTTTATTTCAAAATAAAAAAAAATAGTTTTTTAAAGTATAGAGGATGTATATTTTTTATGTTAATTCATATATGGATGTATGGAGTGGTTTTTGAACAGTTTGTTAATTTCTATTTTCTCACTTCAGCAACTAATCCTCTTTGTACCTGTAAATGTTATATAAAATTATTTTAATTATTATTTTATATAAATAATAATTATATATTTATAATACTAATTGATTTTATTTCAAGATAAAAAAATAGTTTTATAAAGTATAATTCAAATTTTTGAGTTGTTATTTGGCTAATTTCATTAAAAGTCGGTATTATTATTCACAAATAATGGTATACAAATATATAATGTCATTAAATCGCAGCCTAAATATATAAAAGTCGGTATTATTATTTACAAAAAAAGATGTTAAAACCAAAAATGGAGATAAGAAGGAGAAAGGGTGGAGAATATAATCCTATGCAATGCATGCTATTTAGTTTTGACATGTGTCAATTTTATAATGGTGGTACACAAAAGTGGCACATTTGTGTGGTATAGAGGATCTGGTGCCTTGAAATCACTGGCTCTGTCCGACGTCAGCAATTTGGCACAGATTTCGTTTTCGGAAGTGCAACTTCGGCATTTCAGGTTCAAATTTTCAGTTGGAATGATTTGGTCATAACTTTTTCCTACAATTCAACAACCGAATTCTTACGAAAAAAATTATTTTCCAATATTCAGTCAGTAATTTGTTGTTATTATTGAAGGAACATTTTTTATTTGAAATTTTATCGGTATTTCGTTACTAATCCATTATTAATAGCGATTTTATTTTTTGAATCAGGTAGTCGTTGATAACCCTTTTCTTGTAGTGATTGTATCTCTATATATAGCTACAATAAACTTTACCATACACGTGATATATATAGGTAGAAGGTGCGGCTAATATAGATGGTAAAGGACCGAGCATATGGGATGACTGGACGCACAATGATTCAGGTTAAAACTTTTCATTCTTTATATATGACAAATCTAAAGTTAACAACAATTTATCTTCACGTGTTCATAATATTCAATTTACCTTTCTGTGATTTGAAAAAGGGCAATTTAGTCCATACAATCTAATAAACATTTCACATCCACTTTACCCCATGTGATATGATAATGTGAATATTTACCCTCCCCATATTATGATAAATCTGACAATTTATCCATTTATATTACAACCATACTTTTCATACCCTTGATTCTATTCGCAGACAAAGTATTGGATGGCAGCAATGGAGATGTTGCCATTAACCACTATTACCTGCATAAGGCACGTATTTATTATATACATATGTGGGCTCTAATTTATTTTGGGAAAAAAATAATCAGAAATATTTTTAACAATTTATATATCAGGATGATGTGAAATTAATGAAGAATATAAGCCTGAAAGCTTACAGGTTTTCTATATCATGGTCTAGGATATTGCCAGGTGCATATCTTTTACTAGAAATTTTATCACAAATTAACATATATCAAATGTCTTAATTTGTACAAATTAAATGTATAATCATGTTCTAATTAATTAGATTTATAATTCCAAATGTTAAATATATGATGAAATAGGTGGAAGAATTGATGATAAAAAAAAAGATGCTGGCATTAACCAAGAAGGAATCAAGTTCTATAACGACCTTATCGACTTACTTTTGGATCAAGGAATTGAGCCGTATGTGACTATTTTTCATTGGGATCTTCCACTTGCTCTAGAACATGAATATGGTGGCTTCTTAAACAATAAAATTGTGTAAGTAATTAATTCAAATACTTAATTTCAACATCAATTTATGAGACAAAAGATGTTAAATATAATAAAAAAAATATTCGTGTAGAAAAGATTTTATCAAATTTGCTGAGCTGTGTTTTCGGGCATTCGGGGATCGTGTTAAAAATTGGATCACATTCAACGAAGGATGGACCTACTGTAACTTTGGATATGTGGCGGGCACATTTCCGCCGGGCCACGGCTTGTCCAGTGACGAGCAACTTAATTCAAAATATCGTTGTTGTGGTTATAAGGGTGGTTCGATTCAACGAGTTTGCTCTAAAGGAGATGCAGGCACAGAACCATATCAGGCGGCACATAACATGCTCCTTGCCCATGCACATGCAGTAGATGTGTATAGAAAACTATTTCAGGTGCATGTTGAATCTCATTGAGATTAATTACTAATTTTAACTAATTTATAATGTTAGTTTTACTTATGTTAATGTTAAATGATAATTTAGTTCACTTTGTTTTGAATCTAAATAGAAGAATCAAGGTGGAAAGATCGGGATTACGAACAACTCTCATTTTTTTGAGCCCCTCAATGACACTGAAGAAGATAGGGACGCTTGCATTAGAGCTCTTGATTGGATGTTAGGATGGTAATAATTAGGATTTAATTCTCAATTATTTCGAATAAGTAAATTCTTCTAATTATTTTCAAAAAAGAATAAGAAATACAAATCCCATTGGGGTAAAATCCACATAAATTAAATCAAGATCGAATTTTCATAAATTATAATGTTGCATAGTATTGCACATGCATTTGTCTTGTGATTAGGTTTGTGGCTCCAGTAACAACGGGTGATTATCCCCCAAATATGAGGAAATCGGTCAAAGAACGACTTCCAGTATTTTCTCCCACAGAAACCAAACTGATCAAGGGTTCTTATGATTTTCTCGGAATAAATTACTATACAACATGGTATGCAACCAATGCACCTAGATTACCTTGTGAAAAACCTAATTATCTCTCCGATCAGGAGCTTACTACACAAAGTAAGTACTAAACTTTTAACTTTTTGTTATTCATCTTGTTTAACTAGATCTCTTAATTTTTTATGATTTCGATCTTCACTTTCATAGTTTACACTTACCATTTTTTTCTCCTTCAAAATTCAATGTTTGTAGCTGAAAAAAATGGTGTTCCGATCGGTGAACGGGTAAAACATCTTGTTATCCTTATGACCTTTTCTATTAAATAAGTACTTTAAATACGCCAAAACATTTTAGATAACGATTGCATTTTATTTCTCTTATTGTTTAGACTGATGCAACTTGGCTATTTATCGTTCCTAGAGGAATTTACAATCTATTGGTCCATGTGAAGCAAACCTACTTCACTGATTTCAAAAACAAAAAAATTGCCGATCTCATTTACATTACTGAAAATGGTAATTAATAGGCAGATTTAACATTGACTTTGTTGGTATTAAACATTTTATATCTATTTCTTGAATATTTTTTATATTTCCATTGATACTTGTAGGCATGGCTGAATCCAATAATCCGAAACTTTCAATTGCAAAAGCCCGAAAAGACGATCATCGAGTAAGATACCACATTGAACATCTTTGGTACCTACTCAAAGCAATAAAGTAAGACATATACTGGTGTTTATCGTTCACTAAAATAATTAACTATGTTTTTATTCTTTAAAATGGTCGAATTAAACTCTTAATAATATTAATTTGACTAAATTATCTTTATTTTGTTATAGGGAAGGTGGTGTCAATGTGAAGGCTTATTTCTTATGGTCATTTGCGGATAATTTTGAATGGGCTGAAGGATACACAAGTCGATTTGGTATCTTTTATATAGATTATACGGATGGACGTTATACAAGATATCCTAAAATATCGGCTGGATGGTTGAATGGTTTCCTCACCGAAGAGTAATGAATTGTTCGAAATGTCCGTCTTCGTGTAATTTGAACTCATAAATGTGTGTTCCTTGCATTTTATTTTGATTTAAGCTAATAAAACCGAGTGTGCTTTTGCTTGTATTCATTGAGTTTGTTCATCGTTTTCTCTTCATTTGAGCTCAGGAAATTGTGATTTTCTCTGTAAAACCAATAAAACTATATTTGTGTTTGTATTTATCACTTGCCCCATCATTGAGTTTGATTTTACATGCAATCATCAATATCATTTGGAGGTATCAATGAAACTATAAATTTATTTTGTCCATATGATCATTTATTAATTTAAAAAATAATAACAGTTATGCTCCTTATTAATTGTATATTGTTCATCACTCTAGTTAAACATTTAATATTTTATGTTACTTACTTAAAATTGCTCATTTAATATAAAATTAATTGATTCCTTAATACGGAAAGAAGCAATCAAATATTTGGTTGCATGTAACGAATTCCATTAAGATCAAGTTGCAGTACATTTATATATTCTCCAAAGTTCATCACAAGGATCATGTTGGTGTATGATGTAAGGTGTTCTTATAAATTCGGAAAAGATTAATTGTTTTTTTTTTTTTTGAGGGAAAAAAAGATTAATTGTTTTGATGAAATTAAAGTACTAAGATTAACTTAAATTTAACAATAATTAAGTTCCTTTCTACTGGAAGAAGAAATCAAATATTTGTTGCATGGAATGAATTACATTAGGATAACGTAGTAATAGATTTAAATAAACTCAAGAAATTCATAAGAAAGATCAATCATAGTATATAGTGCAGATAATAGAACAGAGACATGAATGTCATGTAACCTTACATTAGATGCAATTTCACCAAAAAATTGCAACCAGTTTCAAATCTGCCCGAAATTTTCACCGGGAATTGCAACCGATTTTAAATTGGTTGCAAATAATATGCATATATTGCTTTTTAACCCATATTTCAACTGCAAATATTTCGGTTCGATTTAATTCGGTTGTAAAATTCAGTCGCAATTTTAAGTGTTTTTAATAGTCGGAGCTAAGACATGAATGTCATGTCACCTAACATTGGATGTATGGTTGTCAATGTCATGACACCATTTCGATGTTTCGGAGGTGTATGGGATGATTCCACAAAATTTGATCACTAATGGTCATGCTGAGAATTATTCATGGGCTTCGGGCCGGGCTCTGTCTAAATCCTAAGTTCATGATTAAAAATATAGTACTAGATTAGTGAAGGCATTGGACAAAGTTTTCAGTGTTAAGTGGTTAAGTGATATTAATGTACCAATAATTACTATCTTTAATTGTTATTGATTTTTTTAATATGTATTAATTATTGTAATTGATTATATACTGCAATTGTAACTTCATTCTGGTCTAGTTCTGTATTACTTGATCTTGCTAATGCAATTTCATTTAACAGTGGTATATATGATTGTTTCTTCTGCTTTGCTATTTGGCAATATTTTGTCCTTTTATTTATGATAGGGAAAAGCTGCTTTTATTTATGAGGATGTTAAATGTTAATTTTGTGTTTTGGGGTGCAAAATGTCCATTTATTGTGTTTCGGGGTGGAAGTTGTTAATTTGTTCTTAATTAGAGGGTGTTAAGTGCTAATTTTATTTTGGGGGTACAAAGTGCGAAATTATCAAATTTTGAGGGTGCAATGTGCCAATACTTGAATTACCTATTTCACCCATGAGTTCTTGCTTGAAAATAAAAAAGGGTGCTAAGTGCTGCATTTTTCTTATTTTAAGGGTGTAAAGTGCTAAATCTAAATTTCGAGGGTACAAAATGCCTATTTCTTATTTTCCGAGGGCGCAAAATGCAAAAAAACCCCAAATTTAGTTACCTAGATCAAAACACATATTCTCTAAATATATAGTATAACTTAAATCGATCAAAAGTAGGTGTGTAATATCGAACAATTATTGTTTAAGCTTGAATTGAATTTTGTATCATGCTTGAAATTATGTTTTAGGTTAGTTTGATTGTTAGACGAACAAAGTTTAAATACATATTTACCAAAGAATCGAGTCATGTATTGAATAACTTGATATTTTTATATGTATTTTATCAATTTTTATCTTATCGAGTCAAATCGAGCCTAACTTTGAAAGTTTTTTAAATGAAAAATAATGTTTAAACGTGTTTTGATTCGTATAACAAATCGAAATCAAACGAATTTTATCAAACAAGTTAAAGTCGAGTTTCTAATAATTTAATCTGTTTTTAGTCATACTAGAAAATTTTGCCTAATCCGATGCTTCATAATTATCCCCAAAAGCAAACTCAGCCCCACATATATAGAAGACAAAAAATAAAGAAAAACACATTTACTAAGAGAAGTAAAGAAACATTCCTTCATCCCTACACAAAAAAAGAAGCAAAAGAAACATGTCTTCAACCTTACCTAAAAAAGTAAGAAATTAAGATGCTAAAAGGCTAATATCCAAACCCCAACCTAAGCATGTAATGATGGCGAATTATTTGTATAAGTATATAAGAATAAATAAAAGCGAAAGATATGTTCCAAAAAAAGGAAAAAATCCTTAAGATAGTGATTCCCGTGCAAAATATATACTATAAATCTGGTAATTTATAGAAATTTTGCACATGTTCATATATGTTGTATTACATAAGTAGTTAATTATTTATTTCTTAATTGAATATTGAAATGAAAAGTTTTGCAAATCTAGTACTATATTATATTACTGTAACAGGAATGAGAATCCATGCTTTGCTTGGGAGCTTGAAAAGGAGATCCCAATTTATTGTTAGCCCATGTATAAAAAATTTCATTTTTTCGTCGAAAACATTGAAACGGAAATAAGGTGTTATTTTTTAAATTATATTTTTGCCTTAAACTCCGTTATTTTTCTTAATTTAGTAACATTTTTTTACAACTTTTCCTAGTGTTTCCGAAACGTTTTCGAGGAATTCTCGAAAAGTTTCCAACATTATACTGGCCATAACATACAATTGAGACGAAATTTTGATCCATATGTCAACCTGCAGATATAAAGGTCATTAATTTCAGACATGGGGAAATTATAGGCGTTGAAAAATTCTTGTTAATTTGATTACACTTTTTCAAAAAAATAATTGATTGGAATATACAAGGAGGAGCCCATCATGAAAGGAGGTGACCCACTTCAACTTGGTGCTCTGATACTATATTAAAATTAACCACATTGATTGGACTAAATCCACTTATATGGTTGTGACCTAACACACCTCAAAAACTAGTTTAATCTCAATAAAAATTTCAAATAATTCTCAACAAGTTTTTAATATTTATTTGATTCTAACATACCACGAAAGCAAAACTTTAATTCATCCCCGATGGGAGAGGTATTGAATCACGGAATTTTAGCCGTATATGTCTAATATTAGATTTTAGACGAAAATTACATTTCCTTGTAATTATTTTATAATGTTGTTTTTGTAGCAAACATAGTCGTTTAATTATGTATTTCAAGCTTTAGGATGAATAAAACTAATAGTCAATTTTTTCCATGATTTTTGACAGAGTAATCCTCCTTAATTTTTTTTTAAACACTTGAGTTCCAAAATAATTGTTTCAATACGTAGATCAATACACAATGATTCTGATATCACATGAGCTGCACATGAATTCTACGAGGGTAATTTCATAAATACATTATAACAAATACATTATTTATCTTTTTTAAGAAGAAAACAAACGCTTACCCCTCCACCCCAGCCCACCCAACTCACCCCCAATCTCCCTTCCCTTCTTGCACTGCCGCATTCACCATCACCGTCTCTCCTAAGGTTGAGCACGGTTCAATAAACCTATCGAATCGAATCGGACCGAATGGTTCGGTCTGGATCGATTACCGAAACATTAATATAGTTAATTCATTACATATAACACGATATCTAATTTAGTAACTTGACATTAATTGAAAAAATTGTGATGTAATAAATGATATATTTTATATTAATCACGTCTTAAAAAGAAAAAGTTGTCCACGTCACACACAACAAATTAAAATTTATTAATCTTACCATTGGATACTTCACGTTCACTTTCTACTTTGGATAAAGTAGATACTTTTATTTTTTTTTGATAATTACTCTAAGTAGATACTTTTTTTTTTTTTTGATAATTACACTAAGTAGATACATAATTATAGCAAATAGTGTTGGTTACACTTGCATGCATATCATGGCTATAAATAGCCTAACAATTGATCGGTTTTTCCACCACAACTGAGCTAAAAGCATTCAGCACTTATACATTTTGATTAACCAAAAACCAATTTTTATACTTTTGAAAAATGAATCCCGAGTACATCAGAAAAAACGTAATGTCTAAAATGTTAGGGCCTCATTCCACTGAAATCGTTGGCGACATTCGACGTGATCATTTCAGTAGGGACTTCGTTTTCGGAAGTGCAACCGCGGCATTTCAGGTGAAATTTTTTGTTTTAATCTTCCACATGTATTTATTGTTGACTTTGTACTTGATGATTTGACTTATTACGGATAATCTCCGTATGAGTTTTCAGTGTATAAGTAATACATGTGTCTCTAGATATAGCTACAACAAATTTTACCATACATGTGTTACAATATTTATAGGTAGAAGGTGCGGCTGCCGAATTTGGTAAAGGACCCAGTATATGGGATGATTGGACGTGCAATCGACCAGGTCCAAACTTCTCTTTTTATATACGTATTGTTAAGAGTAAATATCTAACATGAATTGTAAATCAAACCAGAGTTCAAAATTGTGTTACAATATTTTTATTATTAATTAAAGTTGAAATGTGTTCTTTATTTTTACCTTTGTAGTAGTTATTAAAGGAATTGTTTTCTCATTATTTTATCTACATTAATGATATTCTGTTAAACAAAAAAAAAAAAAAAAGAAAAAAAATAAATCCTTAACAAATGTAAAAAGAAATTAAATTCTTTCATTTTCTTAATTTAGTGCAATGAAAATTCTCATTCCCAAAAAAAACCCGTATAAAAACACAGAAAAAAGTTTACGTGTGTATATATATATATATATATATATTACGTAGGGTAATTAATAATATATATGATCATTCTATTGGCAGACAAAGTATTGGATGGCAGCACTGGAGATGTAGCCATTAACCACTATAACCTGCATAAGGTACATATATATTTATCATATATATGTGGGCTTTAATTTATTTCGGAAAAAAAATAATCAGAAATGTTTTTAACAATTTATATTTCAGGATGATGTGAAATTAATGAAGAATATAGGCCTTGAAGCCTACAGGTTTTCTATATCATGGCCTAGGATATTGCCAGGTGCATATCTTTTACTAGAAATTTTATCAGAAATTAAAATATAACAAATGTCTTAATTTGTACAAATTAAATTTATAATCATGTTCTAATTAATTAGATTAATAATTTGAAATGGTTAAATATATGATGAACTAGGTGGAAGAATTGATGCTGGCATTAACCGAGAAGGAATCAAGTTCTACAGTGACCTTATCGACTTACTTTTGGCTCAAGGTATTGAGCCGTATGCAACTCTCTTCCATTGGGATCTTCCACTTGCTCTAGAACTTGAATATGGTGGATTCTTATCTGATAAAATTGTGTAAGTAACTAATTCATTTACTTGATTCTACCGAAATATTATTTGTCAGCCCGAAAAGTTATAGGGCAGAATTGTCAGCTAGTATAAGTTATGGCATATATACCAATTTTGCAATAATCGAAACTGATTTAACAGCCACATCACCAATTTGACGGTAATTTCTAAATTTAGTTAAAGACGATACCACATGTGAAACGATTTCTTAAATTATGGTATCAAATGAGCTGTCCTGCAATTTTTTGGTACCAAAAGTAGAAATTTAATTAATTTATATAAAGCTCGGTACCAAAAATATAATTCTCTCTTAACTTCACCATCAATTTATTAATTTTACGAGACAAAAGTTGATAAAGAAGGAAAAAATATATATTCGTGTAGGAAAGATTTTACCGAATTTGCGGAGCTGTGTTTTTGGGAATTCGGGGACCGTGTTAAAAATTGGATCACGTTCAACGAAGGATGGACCTACTGTAACTATGGATATATGGTGGGCTCATTTCCACCGGGCCGTGGCATGCCTAGTGACGAGCAACGTAAATCGCAATATCGTTGTTGCGAATATAAGGGTGCTTGGATTCCACGGACTTTCTCCGAAATAGATACAATCACAGAACCATATAAGGCGGCACATAACATTTTTTGTACCCATGCAAACGCAGTGGAAGCGGGGATTCAACGGATTTGCTCCGAAATCGATGCGTTCACAGAACCATTTCTGGCGAAACATAACTTGTTCCGTGCCCATGCAAATGCAAATGCAAATGACAATTGCTCCAAAGGAGATCCGGGCACAGAACCTTATCTGGCGGCACATAACATGCTCCTTGCTCATGCACATGCAGTGGATATGTATAGAAAACAATTTCAGGTGCATGCATGTTGAACCTCATTTTGAGATTAATTACTAGAAGCTAATTAATAATGTTAATTTTACTTATGTTAATTAATTTTCGATGAAAATATAGTTAACTATGTCTTGAATCTAAACAGAAGAATCAAGGAGGAAAGATCGGGATTACGAACAATTGTCATTTTTTTGAGCCCCTCAACGACACAGACGAAGATAGGGCTGCTTGCATTAGAGCTCTCGATTGGATGTTAGGATGGTAAAAACTGAACTTTAATTCTCAATTATTTAGAAAAGCAAATTCTTCCTAATTTTTTCAAAAAAATTATATGTTCGTCTATTGTAATGTTGCTTTGTATTGTACATTTGTCTTCTGATCAGGTTTGTCGCCCCAGTAACAACGGGTGATTATCCTCCGAATATGAGGAAATCGGTCAAAGAACGACTTCCTGTATTTTCTCCTGAAGAAACCGAGCTGATTAAGGGTTCTTATGATTTTCTCGGATTAAATTACTATACAACTTGGTATGCAACCAATGCACCCAGACAACCTTGTGAAAAACCAACTTTTCGTTCAGATCAGGAACTTAATACACAAAGTAAGTACTTAAACTTTCTTATTTTTTTCTTGATTTTTTCACTTTCATGGTTTACACTTAACATTTTTTTGGCTTCAAATTCAATGTTTATAGCTGAAAAAAATGGTGTTCCAATTGGTGAACCGGTAAAATTTCTTGTTATCCTTATGACCTTTTCAATAAAGTAGCTTAAAAACGCCGAATAATTCCAAATAACAATTGCATTTTATTTCTCTTGTTGTTTAGACCGGTTCAACTTGGCTATTTATCGTTCCCCGAGGAATTTACAATCTTTTGGTCTATGTAAAGGAAACCTACCACGCCGATCTCATTTACATTACCGAAAATGGTAATTAATTGCCATATTTACATTAACTTTGTTGGTATTAAACATTATATATCTGAGTTTTTTATATTTCTATTGATACATATAGGTATGGCTGAAGTCAATAATCCGAATGTTACAATTTCAAAAGCTCGAATGGACCCGCTGCGAGTAAGATACTTCAGAGAACATCTTTGGTACCTAAGGAAAGCAATTATGTAAGTCATAAACTGGTATAATAATTAACCATGTCTTCATTCTTTAAAATGATCGAATAAAACTCTCCATAACATTAATTTGACTAAATTGTCTATGTCTTGTTATAGGGAGGCTGGTGTCAATGTGAAGGCTTATTTCTTGTGGTCATTTGCGGATAATTTTGAATGGGCTGAAGGATACACAAGTCGATTTGGTATCTTTTATATAGATTTTAAGGATGGACGTTATACCAGAGTTCCCAAAACCTCGGTTTACTGGTGGAAGAATTTCTTTACCAAAATTTCTCCCAGAGGGTCTTTGAAGAGAGAAGCTAAGCAAATTGGACATGGGTGTGATTTGGAGAAGAAACCTAAAGTCATGACTTTGAGCCCATAAATGTGTGTTCCGTGCATTTTCTTTTGATTTAAGCTAATAAACTACGTGTGCTTTTACTAATAAAACTAAGTGTGCTTTTGCTTGTATTCATTGAGTTTATTTTTCGTTTTCTCTTCATTTGAGCTCAGAAAGTGTGATTTTCTTTGTAAATTGTGTTGATTAAAACCAATAAAACTATATTTGTGTTTGCATTTATCACTTGTCTGGATCATTGAGTTTGATTTTACTTTTATTCATCACGTGCCCGTCCAGGCAATGGGTAACTGCCACTTGCTGGCCACCTGTTGATTCCTTTTTTTGTTATATATATATAGTTTATATATTTATTTGACTAAAAACTGTTTAAAATTTTATAAAAATGTTGTATTAAAAAACTTAACCGAATATATGCTCAATTTTATTTCTAAATATTTTGAATTATTGATAATATTGTATTTTAAATTTAAGATTAGTTTATAAGAAATTTTAATAAAGGGATTAGTTTATTGTACAATTAATTAGGAATTGAAAATTTAATAACATGATTTTTAAATATTGTTAGTTTTAATTTTTAAATCTTGAAATTAACAAATACAAAATACCTTAGAAATATTATAAAATATACGGCTTAGTTAGAATTATCATCATTACAACTAAATTTAAAATTAAACTTCGTTAAGACACAATTTAGACGAATAATACAATTTTTTTGGCATAGGAAGAAACACCTAAGTAAATTGGCCCGTATGTTGCCCACTGTTCGACTAAGATTTTCATTGTTGGTCATTGGCATCATTATTTCTAAAACTAGCACGACGCCTCATGTATTCTTCCAAGTTGAAAATGTCTGATCTAGTTGTATCCAAATCTACAGTTGTAGCGGTTTTTTTTTTCCAATTACGGGTAAAATTCTAGCACGAGCCCTACGAGATTTACGAAGATCGATCTCATCATCACCTGAGTACGCGTATATGTATTGTTCGTCCTCTACAAACATTTTGTGAAGAACGATTCAAGTCAATATTATATGGCTCAAGTCCTCTATATTCCATCCCCTAGCAGACTGCTTAAATATTGCGAATCAAGCCTACAAGATTCTGAAGGATATTTCAACGCCTTGCCGAGTATTCATCAGACGAGAGACTTCGGACAGCTGAGTGGATCTGGTCAGACAAGTCATCTCAACTGTAACAAATGCACTTGAAGAAGTAAATGCTGAAAAGGAAGGGTATTTATGACAAATGATTGAAGAAGAACTTCGAATCAGCTAGGTGCATTTAATGCGACCGACAAACAAGTACAACAGATAAGACAGTGTACACAGTTGCAGGTAGCTGTTCCTGAGAAATAGGGACAATGGTCGAGATAAAGACTTCTGTTTCTCTTCAACGGACATATTTCAAATCTCAAGTATAAAAGGAAGCTTGTTCGAAAAGTTCATAGAAGTGAGACAACACATCTTTGAGAGCATTCTGAAGCAAAATCTTTGTTATCTGAAAAGAACTCAAGAACATTTCACTCATCAGCTTAGTCATTTGTTGACAAAAGCAGAAGATGAAGAAAGAAGAAATCTGAGTGATTCTTGTTAGAAAAGTGTTGTGAGGAGTAGATATCCATCTTTTTGAGTGATATTACTTCTGAGGATATGTTTTCTTTGTTATCTCCTATTGTGAACTTACGACCAGTTCATTTGTTGTTCGGCGTAAGCAGAGTATATTGTAATCTTTGTGATTATAGTATAACCCAAGATCTAAGTAACTTGGAAGAGTGGACTAAAGATTTCAATCCATATAACCACTATAAAAATATCGGTGTTTTACATTCTGCATTCTTTTCTTGCATATTTCAAAAGAGCATACATTTGTTAAAACTCTATTTGAAAAGAATTTTGTGAAACTGGGGATAAATCTTTGAAACCGAGTTTTGATTACTTGTTAAAAACACTTTGCAAAACCACTGCAAGTAACTCATCTTAGAACTCTGAATTTATCAAAATTAGATAAGTGAATCAATATAAGTAGTCGACTCTGCTGCTCAAAGTTGTGTGCGCGAACAGCCTAGTGACTTCACCTAACTTGATCAGCTTAGTCTGCTAATTTGAAAAGTTGGGGTTTAAATTTTAAAGTCATAAAATTTTCAGAGGTCTATTTACCGTCCTCCCCCTTATTGACCTCATATGACCACTTAGACCAACAAGTGGTATCAGAGCAGGTGGTTCATTAGAATCAGCTGTCTGATCAACGAGCTTGATCCTAGTATTTTTCAAAGGTTTTAAAGTTTTCAAAGAGCACGTTTTTTGAAAAATCAAAACTTTTTGAAAATGGACTGTATCAGCCATGTTCCCCACATCGGTGGTATGAGTTTCGAAGATTGGAAGATTAGAATGGAAATCTTACTTGCTGCCTATAATGACAACATGGTTACATGTATCACTAAAGGACCATTCAAAATCACCAAGACAATAAATGTTGATGAAGAAGATATTGTGGTGAATAAAGAACTTGACGAGCTGACAGCTGAGGAAGTCAAACTGTTCAATCTGGACAAGGTTGGCCGTTTCATCATGACCAAAGTCCTGTATAATGACCGATTTGACAAGGTCAAGCATTGCAAAACTGTTGGGATAGTGGTTGGGATGCCTTGATTGTCAGAACAACGACAGTGCGGAATTTAAAATTTTTCGAAGCACCCAAGGTCCCATATTGATTCTCCATATTAATTATACGTAAGCAAGAACAAAAACACACATAGTAATTAAACAAGGGGGGTTTTGCGATATACCTCACCACAGGCAAGGTGGTGGAAACCTTCAGTTTTGGATCTGATTTGGATCTGGTTCACAGAAGTGATCCAAGCGTCTCACCTCCAAAGTTAGTCCACACCAATCGGATTCTGGCAACACCTCAAGATCTTAGGCTTAGAACTGGATTCAGGAGGTTTGTCGAAGCAGGATTGTGTAGATTCTCTTGACAGGTCAAGATCTAATACAGAGGAACAAAGGGAGAGGGGTGGCAGCACTAGAGCAGCCCACGTCAGCAGGTGGCGGCGGCGGCTAGGGTTTCTAGCACAAGGGGGCGGCGGCTAGGGTTGAGAGGAGAGGCTAGGGTTTTCTTCTTAGGGTGTTAGCTTTTTGAGCTCAAGTAGAACCCCTTTTATAGACTCCCTCTTGACCTAGGTTTTGCAAGACTTCTTATGGGCTTTTAATTAAAGGCCCATGTCTTGCAAGCCTTTTCATTTAATTAACCAGTCCAATTAAATCATTATTTCTTTTATATAATTAATTAACAACTCAATTAAGTATTTAATTAATCAAGTTAGCCAATTAATTAATCTCCCACTTGAATTAAATACTTTTAATTCATTTAATTGATTTAATTACCTTTAAATCAATTAATTCCTTTTGTATCCTTTTCAACAGTCACCGTCCAATTGTATTGTGTGTGACCCTCTGGGTTCACCATCAATTGGCAGCAGACCCACGAATTCCTCGTGATTTAATTTATGAACAATAAATTGCTCCGGTCAATTAAACAACCTTTAATTGACCACTCCTAGAATCAATTCTTCTATTAACTCAGGAGTACCTACACTTCATGGTCGATGTCTAGCCACAAGCCCATGAAGCCCAACTTCAGGTGAATTGATACTTGTGAACCTCGTCTCATATAATTACCATGTACATACGGTCCTTCTATCGACTAATATTCCCGATCAAGACTTAGGGTGTGTGAATTGATCGGCACCTCTAAATTTGTCTCGATAACTATACTTTCTAATTCAGGATAATATTCCATTGTGACCTTCTAAATTTGGAAACCCCCTTTCCAAATCCGTCACCGACTGCGGCCGCAGATTCCATGGATATATTATCTAAGAATCGTATAGGAAATTCTCTCACCCATTACAGTGAGTCAATAGATTCCATATCGGTACTAACCACTCGCGTACATGTCCATACGCACCCAACCTAGGCATGTTATGACCAAGCTACGTGGCCTATACCTAGATCTAAGTACGCACTTCCATGCACCGAATTCGCCCAGTACCTCAAGTCAAAGGACTAAATCGTACACTATTATAATCCTTGAGAAACATCCCATCACCGATATGCGTCATGCGCTTCCACAATGGGTTTCTCTGTTCGGGTCGTTCGATGCATTCAATCCTCCATTGAACCACCTACTCGTATGCACTGGCCTCAAATGCCTTGCTCATGAAACGCTGCAAATTCACTCCATGTGAATCATGCATACTTGTACAAGTCTTGGCGATTCCTACGATACCCCGTCTCGTTCGGAATCTATGACTTGGAACAGTTTTAAGATTACGACCTTTGAGACTGTTTCATGATTGCACTCAGTACTGAAGTGAATCGTCCCATAGTCAAATGTAATCTAAGAGTTTCATCCAATCGCTTAAATGTATTCGCGAGAGATGAAGTTGGCCATTGTTTATCCTTATACTCATATAAATAAACGCGCGTATTATTATAAAATCAAAAGATTGTTTCTCACAGAATAGACCTATTACAAGCTAATTGAACTGGCTTGCTGGGCACTATTCTATCAAAAACTACATAAAAATTTGGGACGGTTTGTAACATGAGTGAAGGAAATGATGCCATAAAGGAGCACCAGCTGAGCGTTGCTCTAGAAAAGTTGGACAACCTCAAGATGAAGTCTGCGGAAACAATTGATCAGATGGATACAAGGTTTACCAAAACACTGAATGAAATTCTAAAGCTGGGAAAGACCTTCACTGACAAAGAGATCACTGTCCAGAGTACTGAAAGCGTTGCCTCCAAAATTCAACATGAAGGTGACAGCTATGGAAGAATCAAGGGATATAGGGAAGATCTCTCTTACAGAGCTGTTTTCCGTGCTCAAGGCATACGAATATAAATTGCCAAGAATGGATATTAAGGAAACTCAACTTCAGGCCCCACAGCTGCACTGGTTCTTGCTGAAAATCCTAGAAAGACAGCAAACAAAAGCAAAGATGTGGACTCTTTTGATGAAGCCACACTGCTCAACAAAAAGGAGTAAACTGCTGGAGACGTTGCACTATTGATTAATAATTTCAAGCAGTTCTATAAAAGACAAATGAAGAACAAATACAACAATGCTTCTACTTTTGACCCTACTTCTTCTTCTCATGATACTAAGGATGATTATAAGTCCAAACGAATGTGCTACAATTGCAGAAATTGGGACATTTCATCAGAGACTGCCCATATTCTTAAGTTGAAAAATACACTAAGGAAGAGAAGAAATTAATAAATGAGAGAAAACTTCAGAAAGGCAAGGTACTGATGGCTGAAGCAGAAAAGCTTGCTACTATCTACTCGTCCGACTCAGACTTAGATACTTCAGAAGAAGAGTTTACTGAAGATGAGAACCCTGCACTTCTCTGTTTGATGGCCAAAGAATCAGATGATTCTGAGGATGAGGTAACTCCTGCTTAAAATGAATTGTTTAATTTATTTGAGCAAATAATTGTTAATAATACAAGTAATGTTGATGCATTTGCTATGTTTAAGGAAGAGATGATATTGCTAAGAGAGCAAAACAGTTCACTGCAATTTAAGGTTGAAAGACAGAAAGAATTAGCTGAATATAAACTTCTTGTGCAAAAGAATGAATCTCTGAAAGCTGAATGTGAAGCATATATGGGTAAAATCATAGAACTTGAGAAAGTCATAGAGTCTCATGATAAGTCATTTGTTGCATCAACGCATATGTCTAGTAAACAGAAGATGCCTTTAGCACAGGAAAATATAGAACTGAATCATACTGAAAAATTCATATTTGTTGACAATAGTAAGGTCATACTGTATGTTCAGACTACTAAACCTGCTTCACCTGAGAAAGAATTAAAGGAGAAGAAAGCTCCTAAGGCTAAAATGGGCAAAGAGCCTAAAACTGAAAAACAGACTGGTAAGACCAAAGAGCAGAGTCTTGAGAAACCTGCTGATAAGAGTAAAACCAGTCAGACCAGCAACAAAGCTAAGTCGTCTGTTAATGAGCAACTAAAGAGTAAACCAAAGAAGCATAAGAACAAGAAAAATCAAATTGCTTGGTATGGAAATGAGTCATCATATTATGTGCAACTGTTGCGTTCCAAATACTAATACGCAAACACGCAAGTATACGGTCGTTACAAGTAATATAAAACGATAAGTACATACCGAGTATCGAATCCCAACGAATGGGTAAAAGGTGGGAATAAACAAATCAATCGAAGGCTTGTTTTATCCAAGAATGCTTGATACAATATTATCGAACCCAAATATATGATAAGGGTGATTTTATTTAACTATGAGCGATAAAGTAAATCTAAGTACGAAAGCAAGTAAATGGGGAGTTAATTACGCGGTAAGTAGGATTCATAAGCTATTAGTTAAAGCAGATAAATCATGCGGTTGTTAGGTTAGCTATGCAAACTATCCTAGATTTAGTGTTGTTTGTGAGTTCAAATTAGTTAAGTCTCCCTATCGGTTTGACTTAACTCTACCAATCTACCCAAACTCTCCATCTCCGGATCAATAATGAACATCGATGTCAATCGATGCTCTAAAGAAAGTCCGAACCCAAAAGAGGATTCTAAGGCGTATCGTTGTCACCCGGGACCTAAAACTAACCCGAATCCCCGAATAAAGAGAATCTAAGTTATTTGGTGCATTTACGGATGTTGGATGAAGATGAAGATGGAGTGAAAAGAAGTTAAGAAGATAAGGGAAGGTTTTGATGATTTCCAAAACGTCAAAATCAGCTAAGTATGGAAAGCTTAGTCCCCTTAGAAGAATTTTGAACAAGTAAATAAGACATCAGAAGAGTTCAAAGTTCAAAGCCCAGAAGACTACTGATCTCGTGCTGAAACAGCGAACAGAAGGGTAGGTCATCAGCTGATTCAAATCAGATTAGTTCAGTATTCGATCAGCAGAGTATCTATCAGCAGAGTTGCTTCGATCAGCAGAGTAGAAGAGATCAAGAGACTAGTTCAACGGTAATAAATGCACCTGGTGTAATAAATTCTGCAAGAGAAGGGTAGTAATGACAAATGATTGAAGAATATTCTCGGATCAGCAGAGTGCATTTAATGCAGCTACAGGAAAGTACAACAGAAAAGGTACTGTAGCAGGGAGCCGTTCTGAATCGGGCTAAGGCTATGGATTTGAGATTTGATTTCCTTCAACGGTCATATTTTCAAATCCAAGTATAAATAGAGCTGAGTTCGAAGAGAGACACACACAACAATATTCTGAGATTTCATTTTGAAGCAGAAAATTTGTCTAAGTCTCAAGAAGCTCGAACAGCTCACTCGTCTGGTGGAAGTCATCTGTTTACAGAAACCCAGTTGAAGAAAACAAAAAAATACAATCTGAGTGAATTTGTATTACCTGAGTGTTGTGCGAAGTTTAAATCCGTCTTTGTGAGTGACTTAACTTCAGAGGATAGGATTTCTGAGTGATTTCCTGTTGTGAGCTTATAGCCTTCTCATTTGTTGTTTAGGTATAAGTGGAGAAATATTGTAAACTGTGTGTTTATAGTATAACCCAGAATCTAAGTGATCTGGAAGAGTGGACTAAAGGATTTCTATCCATATAACCACTATAAAAATTCTTGGTGTTAATCTTGCATTTAAGTTTTCTTGCATATTTTAAATTGCATAAGTTTACACTTTGAATTGTTAAAAGATTTTAAAAGGAGTTTTAAAACTGGGGATAAAATCTTTTTGAGGACTTAGTCTACTTGTGAAAAACACTTTCAAACATCCGCTGCAAGTATACTCTTGATAAAACTGTTTCGCTGAAAAACAGCTAAGTAAGTTGTAAGAAGAGTGGTCACTCTGCTGTTCAAGATTTGTTCACGATCAGCATAGTCATCTTACTGTTCTTCATCTGCTTAGTCTGCTGACAGAACACTGAAAAGTTTTTAAGTCTAAAAATTTTCAGAGGTCTATTCACCCTCCCCCCCCTCTAGGCCTCATCTGACCACTTGGGACCAACAAGTGGTATCAGAGTAGGTGGTTCATTAGAATCAACTGCCTGATCAACGAGCTTGATCCAAGTGTTTTTCAAAGGTTTTTCAAAACTTTTCAAAAGAGCATCTTTTTGAAAAACAAAAACTTTTTGAAAAATGGACTGTATTAGCCATGTTCCTCACATTGCTGGTATGTCGTTTGAAGACTTGAAAATCAGAATGGAGATTTTCCTAGCTGCTTATAATGATAACATGTATACATGTATCATAGAAGGTCCATTCAGATTCACCAAGACGATAAAGATAAATGAAGTTGATACCGTGGTGGAAAAAGATCTTCATGAGATGACTCCAGAAGAAATAAAGCTTTTCAATCTGGATAAGGTCTGAAGATTCATCATGACTAAAGCCCTGGATAATGATCGGTTTGACAAGGTCAAACATTTCAAAACTGCAAAAGAAATGTGGGATAAAGTCAGAGATATGAGCGAAGGAAATGACGCCATTAAAGAGCATCAGCTGAGTGTTGCTCTGGAAAAGCTGGACAATTTCAAGATGAAATCTGGAGAGACCATTGATCAGATGGATACCAGGTTCACCAGAACATTGAATGAAGTCTTAAAGCTTGGAAAAACCTTCACGGACAAGGAGATAACCATCAGAGTGCTGAAGGCTTTACCTCCAAAATTCAACATGAAGGTGACAGCAATGGAAGAATCAAGAGATTTGGGAAAAATCTCTCTTACAGAGCTGTTCTCAGTACTCAAGGCGTATGAGTATAAACTGCCTAGAATGGTAATTGAAGAAACCTCATCTTCAGGACCCACAGCTGCCCTGATTGCTGCTGAAAATCCCAGAAGACCAGCACAGAAAAGTAAAGAAGTGGACTCATATGATGAAGCCACACTACTCAACAAAAAGGAGTACACAGCTGGAGATGTTGCATTGCTGATGAATAATTTCAAGAAGTTCTACAAGAGAAAAATGAAGAACAAATACAACAATGCTTCTACTTCTAAACCTAACTTTTCTTCTCAAGATAAAGAGGATTATAAAGCCAAACTAATGTGTTATAACTGCAGGAAATTGGGACACTTCATCAAAGACTGTCCATATCCAAAAGCAGAAAAATACACTAAAGAAGAGAATAAAATCAGAAAAGAAAGAAAGCATCAGAGAGGCAAGGCAATGATGGCTGAAGCAGAAAAGCTGGCTGTTGTCTACTCATCTGATTCAGGTTCAGACACGTCTGATGAAGAATCTTCTGATGAAGAAAAACCTGCTCTCCTTTGCCAGATGGCCAAGGAAACTGATGACTCCGAGGATGAGGTAACTCCTCTTGACAATGAATTATTTAATTCATTTGAACAAATGATGCTTAACAATACTGATATTGCTGAAGCATATAAAAAGCTTAAGGAAGAGATGATATTGCTAAAAGAGCAAAATAGTTCACTGAAACTCACAGCTGAAAAGCCAAGAGAATCAGCTGAATATAAACAGCTTGAGCAAGAACATGAATCTCTGAAAGCTGATTGTGAAGTTTATAAAGGAAAAATCATGGAACTTGAAAAGGTTATTGAGTCTCATGAGAAATCATCTGTTGCATCCACTCATATGTCTAGTAAACAGAAGATGCCTTTAGAACAGGATAAGCAAGAATTGAATCATACTGAGAAATTTATATCTGCTGAAAATAGTAAGGTCATTCTGTATGTTCAAACTGCTAGACCTGCTTCACCTGAGAAAGTGGTAAAGGAGAAGAAATCTCCTAAGGCTAAAAAGAGCAAAGAGCCTAGTATAGGAAAACAGACTAGTAAGCCCAAACAGCAGAGTCCTAAGAAGGCTGCTGATAAAGCTAAACTGAATCAGATTAGTGGAAAAACTAAGTCGTCTGCTAATGAGCAAGCGTCTAGTAAACCAAAGAAGCATAAGAATAAGAAAAATCAAAATGCTTGGTATGGAAATGAGTCTTATTATGTGCAACCTGCTGCATATCCTCCTATGTATCATGCACCTCAATTTCCAACTTACTATGCACCTTACCCTGCTCATCCAATGCATGCATATCCTGCTTATCATGCACCTTACCCTGCTTATGAACATTATTCTTATCATACTGATCATCAACATGAATTATTCTTATCATACTGATCATCAACATGAATTATCTGCTAATTATGATAAAGATAAAACTGTTCATGCTCCTGTCAAAACTCAGAAGCCTAAGAAGCCTAAGACATCAACATCTTGGGTTGTCAAAGGTGGAACTAATCCTTCAGGACCCTCTCAATAAGGGTACCTAAAACAATTTTATTTTTGTTTTGTAGGTTAGGATTAGGAGTAGGAGTAAAGTAGAGAAAATTTGGTACTTGGACAGTGGCTGTTCAAGGCACATGTGCGGAAGCATACATGAGCTGACTGATGCAGTTGCTGTGGATGGTCCAAAGGTTACTTTTGGACACAACAAAGAAGGCAAGATTGTAGCTAAAGGAATAATAATCAAAGGAAACATAGAGATATCTGACGTCTCATATGTTAAAGGCCTAAAGTACAACCTGCTGAGCATAAGTCAATTTTGTGACAAAGTTGTTAAGATCCGTGAAGTCATTGCACATTCTCCATTTTCCCCCTCCCTTGGATAACAAAACGACATTACACAACCACTCGGTGAATTATATCTCGGCAATGTAGTCGGCATCGAGCAATTTAGTGACCTCTTCTTTAATTATTCTATTCCTTTCCGGACCAAAGTTTCTTTTCTTTTTACTGGCTGGTCTGGCCGAAGGGTCGATGTTGAGTCTATGAGCAATAATTTTCGGATCTATCCCCTGTAGATCGGTGGTATACCAAGCGAAAACGTCCACATTTTCCCTCAAAAATTCAATGAGCTAGGTCTCGAGTCCCTCAGAGAGTTGCGTTCCAACTCTTGTCATTTTAGAAGATTCCCCCGGTACCAGTTCTATGGTTTTATGACCCTCCGACGGTTCAATTCTTTCGAACTTTCTTTTCTGGTTGTTCGTCTCCTTTTGCTTCTCTTCTCTTTTTCCCCGGATTTCCTTTTCAAATGGGTTGTCAACAATAATCGGTAATGTCGTCGTACCGACATTCTCTTCATTCATCTTCCATACTTTCGGGTAAGGTTTGTTCTTTTTCTCTTGCTTGTCGACGGAGACGGTGTAGCAGTCCCAGCCATCTCTAGCATTACCGATCACCTCCCCTATCCCTTTGGAGGTAGGGAATTTCAGTTTCTGATGATGCGTGAAGATGATCGCCTGGAAGCTATTAAGGGCCTGTCTTCCGAGGATGACATTGTAAGCACAAGGTGCATCGACTATCAGGAAATTGACCATTCTAATCCTCGAATTACCCTCTTCTCCCATTGACAGAGATAGAGTTAACGTACCCAAAGGAGTAACCTGAGATCCACCAAATCTGACAAGAGGGGTTCCCACAGGACTAAAGGGGGTATGTCCCAAGTCCATCCTCTGTAGCGCGTTGAGGAAAATGATATTGGCAGAACTACCGTATCGATTAAGAATTTTTTTACAGTCGCACTAGCTATTTGTGTCATGATAACCATGGGGTAATCTGGGACATCTTGCTCATCATAAGGGATGTATCTCGATTGGAGGTCTGAATCATCAAATTCTATCAGTTTGCTGGGGGTCGCTTGCTTGATCGACAGTAGCTCATGACACTTGTGTCGATCAATCTTTAAAAGAGCTCGATATACCGTTCTTCATGAATTCTTACTATCCCCACCTGCGGGACCACCCGAAATCATATTTACAATCTTCCCTGCTTGGGCCCTCCTTGGTTCCTCCTTCTCCTCTCGATTCTGATTCCTTCTGGGGGGAAATCTAGATCAAGCTATTGTTGGCCGGCTAGCTTTCTCTATGAGCATTCCTGGAAGTCTTAACGTATCCTGTTAGTCTCTCGATTTCATCCTTCAATTGGTAACATTCATAGGTATCATGTCATCTTTGTCGATGGAATCTGCAATATTTCTTTGAATTCGGGGTATCTCTCTGTGGGGGGTGGCCTTCTCAAGAAATTTTTATCCTGTATGGCGAACAAGATTTCCGACCTGAGTTTTTTAAGCGGGGTGTAGTTATCATAGTACTCTTTATTAGATCTCCCTGTCCTCATCCTTCTTGTGTCGAAATTCCTTTCCTCATCACGATACCCTCTTTTATTTCTGTTACCATTGTATCGATTGTTTGGTCCTCTTTCGATCTGTCGATCTATGACCGGCGATTGAATTTTCTCCTCTGGTTTGGTTATTCCGAAGAAGCTTCCTCGGAGCTTAGTCATCTCTTCTTCATTCATGTATTGATTTTCCATTTCCATCAGTTTCTCATACGTGGAAGGGTTTTCCCTAACAATGGCACCGGCGAATCCACGATTCAGAGTGTTTTGAAACAAGACCGTTATTAGAAAATCCACTCTTGGCACTTCGATTTTCAAGAGCTCATTATTGAATCTTCCCATAAATGCTCTGAACGTCTCGTCGGGAGTATGTATTACCGAATACAGATGATTGGCCGGTGGTCGGACCGCCCTCTTGCTTCCAAGTTGATCGAAATCAAAGATCGATTTCTCTTCGCGTCGTCTAAACCAAGATTGTGACATTCCCGATAATGTCGTTGAAAACGCCTTAACCGTGATATTATCCGATATGCCATGCAGTTGCATTTGTAGATTGAATGACGTGAGATGCTCATCAGGATCCTCGGTACCAAAGTATCGAGGAAGTTGAGTTGGCAATCTTTTATCTAATGGTAATCTTTCAAAGAATATTTCATCGCAGAAGGGAGACTTTCTGAGTCGAGAGTTAGACACAGGCATTTCATTCTTCTTCTCGTGTCTTTCCAACTTTTGATGCAGCGACCTGACTTCGGAAGCTAATTTGGTTACTTCCCTTACAGAATGTTCCTCCAATTCATGTCGATGAAGATCTATCTCATCTTCTAGATCATTACTGCTGTTGGCCTCGTTC
Source organism: Penstemon eatonii (assembly GCA_038501285.1). Taxonomy (NCBI): domain Eukaryota; kingdom Viridiplantae; phylum Streptophyta; class Magnoliopsida; order Lamiales; family Plantaginaceae; genus Penstemon; species Penstemon eatonii. The sequence goes on from CM076713.1 coordinate 7,289,229, forward strand.
ATGTCCCTCCTTACTTCTACGACCGGTGCTTTTTTCTTCGATCGCCCTCGAGGAATTTTGACATTCCCCCCTTGCGGCTTCAGCAATCCACGCCTTTCTTGCTTCCTCGAAGAGGGCTTTCATATCATTTTTTGTCATCTGAACAACTTCAGGCGCGGGGGGCCTTGAGGGTTCTCCCTCTTCCCCTGACAAGCGGTCCGGATGCCTTGGAGGCATGCTATCTCCATGACCCTCCCTGAGTTGGTCTTGATTTCCATTTTGTTCTCGAGCTAGAGCAGCCATCGATCATGTGGTCATCTTTATACGATTCAGAGTTATGAGTTCCCTCCAGATGGCGCCAATTGATGAGAGTGTTTTTTGTGTATTATAATTTTTGTTTTATCGAGGGATATGGTATCGGTTCTAACACTTCTCTTCAATGTGAAGGCAGGTAGATAAGTCACACCCCTCTTCGATTTATACTCGGGGACCGTAACCTGCAATCAAAGACAATCACGTCAGGTTAATGTCGGTGGTTACCCGGCGATAACCCTCCGATGCTTAAGTAAGTGTCGAGCTCGAGATATAGAAATAGGTAGTTATTGCTCAGTTTGAATTTGCATACCTTTACTATATTTAATGAGGGCTATTTATAGTTTTTCGCACGACTTAATGGGTCGGATCCTGACAAGACCTTCCGGTTATAGTAATAGCTTATGATAGAACGTTCGGGTCAGGATCCGATCTTATATATTTGGTTCGACCATTGTGAATAGAAGGTACGGGGCATATCGATAATAGTCATATCGACAAGCACACGGCTAGTCGATGTCTTCTTCTTGATAAGACAATTGTCCTCATTTCAGGCCTGTCCGATATAGATCGATGTATTCTGATCTTCGACATGGTTATCGACACGGATTTGTGCTTGACGAAGACTTGGTACATCAAACATATGCAATAATGACATTTCCTTTTTCCACATGATCTCTGATAAAGTGATGTTTGATCTCTATATGCTTTGTTCTTGAATGACTTGTGGTGTTTTGAGTAAGTGAGATTGCACTTGTGTTATCACAGTCGATTGGGATTCCACTGATCTTGATATTGTAGTCTTCTAGTTGATGTTTCAACCAAAGTATTTGTGCACAACATGCTCCAGCAGCAATGTATTCAGCTTCAGCAGTAGAGATAGATACTGAAGTTTGCTTCTTACTAATCCACGAGATCAGACGACTACCCAAAAATTGACAAGCACATGTAGTGCTATTCCTATCAATTTTGCAGCCAGCAATGTCAGAATCTGAATAACCAATAAGTTCAAATCCTGATTCTCTAGGATACCACAATCCCAATTCTTGTGTGCCCTTAAGATATTTAAGTATTCTTTTGGCAACTAATAGATGAGATTCCTTAGGATTTGATTGATATCTCACACAAACCCCAGCTGAGTACATAATCTCAGGTCTGCTAGCTGTTACATATAGCAGTGATCCTATTTTGCCTCTATATCTGGTTATGTCAACTGATTTGCTATCTTCATCTTTATCCAGACGAAGTCCAGTAAACATTGGAATACTAACAGTAGAGCAAGTTTCCATACCAAATTTCTTAAACAGATCTTTTGTGTACTTAACTTGATTGATGAATATTCCATCAGGCAACTGTCTAACTTGCAAACCAAGAAAGCAATTAAGTTCTGCCATCATGCTCATTTCAAATTTGTTTTGCATTAGCTTGGAAAACTTTTCACACATCTGTTGGTTAGTTGAACCAAAGATAATATCGTCCACATATATTTGCACGAGTAATATATGTTATTCCCATTCAATGGTGAACAAGGTCTTGTCTACTTTATCTTTTTGAAATTCTTTAATTAAAAGAAAATCAGTTAAAATATCATACAATGCTCTTGGAGCCTGTTTGAGTCCATAGAGAGCTTCCTTTAGACGATATACCTTATCTTTTTTTTATAGGCTTCAAAACCGGGTGGTTGTTCAATGAACACTTCTTCTTGCAATTCTCCATTGAGAAAAGCAGACTTCACATCCATCTGATAGACAGTGAAGTTCTTGTGAGCAGCATAGGCAAGAAACAGTCTGATTGTTTCAAGTCTTGCTACTGATGCAAATGTTTCATCAAAGTCAATGCCTTCTTCCTGTAGTAACCCTTGGCCACTAGTCTTGCTTTGTTTATGGTGACAACACCATCTTCATTCATCTTATTTCTGAATACCCACTTAGTGCCAATGACTCTTTGATGACTTGGTCTAGGAACTAATTACCAGACTTCATTCTTTTCAAATTGATTCAGCTCTTCTTGCATAGTTTCAATCCACTTAGAATCACTGAAAGCTTCTTCAACTTGTTTGGGCTCGATTTGGGATAGAAAGCTGACAAACATTGCATCATTTGCAGCAGCTCTTCTGGTTTTTACTCTATCCAAAGGATCACCGATCACTAACTCTGGTGGGTGATTCTTGAGCCATCTGAGATCAGGTAGCAAATCTGGATGTTGTCCTCTTGATTGATCTTGCAACACTACTGTAGGAGTTTCAGTAGTAGTCTGTTGAACATTTGCAGTATGTTGAACAGTCTCTGGTCTATCAGCTGTTGGCAACTCGTCTGTTAGACAATCAGCAGGCAGATTTTGAACAACACTTGAGCCAGCAGCTGAATTGAGATCAGGTAGTATGATGGGTACATATTCTTCTTTTCTTCCAATACTCAATTTCTAGAAATCAGTAGATAGTTCTTGATTTGAAGATTGATTCTTTTCAGACGATTGATTTGGCTCATCAAATACTACATGAATAGATTCTTCTACTAGTAAAGTTCTCTTGTTAAAAACTCTATAAGCTTTATTGACAGCAGAGTAACCAACAAAAATAGCTTTATCAGCTTTTTCTGCAAAAACAGTAAGGTGATTTTTCCCATTATTTAAAAGAAAACATTTACAACCAAAAAAAGGTAAGGAATGTTTGGCTTCCTGTTGTTCCAAACTTCATATGGAGTCTTGTTCTGATTTTTGTTGATCATGCATATGTTCTGGGTGAAGCAGCAGGCTGTATTTATGGCTTCTGCCCAGAATCTTTGGGGCAGTTTTGCTTCAGCAATCATAGATCTGGTAGCTTCTTTTAGAGTTCTGTTTCTCATTTCAGCAACTACACTTTGTTGAGGGGTTCGGGCAACAGAGTACTCATTGTTGATTCTTCTGATGTTACAATACTCTTTAACAGTAGAGTTTGTAAACTCAGTCCCTCTATCTGATCCGATCTTCAATATTTTCATACTTTTCTCATTTTGGATCAGTTCCATCAGATTAGTTAGATGCTCCTTGGTTTCACTTTTCTTTTTCTTGAAAACCACCCAAGTGTATCTTGAATAATCATCCACAACAGCTAGGCAGTATTTCTTTCCACCGTTGCTGGTTGGATCAATGGGTCTAAATAAGTCCATATGTAGTAGCTCCAATATCCTTGAAGATGATTGGTGCTTCTTGCTCTTGAATGATGACTTAATTTGTTTGCCCTTCTGACATGCGTCACATAGTTTGTCCTTGCTCATGACTATTTTAGGAATTCCTTCTACCAAATCGTTCTTGATTAATCTATTGATGGTCTTGAGATTCACATGATTCATTCTTTTGTGCCATAGCCAACTAATCTCACTTGGTGTAGAGGCCACCAAACAGACATTTGAATTCCTGTCCACAGAATTCCAGTCGACTACATAAATATTCCCTTGTCTTATTCCAGATAAGATAACCTTATTTGTTCCGATTTGTTCCAAAAAGCATTTATCTGATGAGAAGATGACTGAGAAACCTTTGTCATATAATTGGCTTATGCTCAGCAGATTGTACTTGAAGCCTTTGACATAAGAGACGCCAGATATCTCAATGTTGCCTTTTATTAGATTTCCACACGCCACAATCTAGCCTTCTTTGTTGTCTCCAAATGTAACGTTTGGACCGTCCATAACATCAGCATCTGTCAGTTCATGTATGTTTCTACACATGTGTCTTGAACATCCACTGTCCAAGTACCATTTCTTCTCTACGTTACTCCTACTCCTAATCCTAACCTACAAAACAAAATAAAATTGTTTTAATTACCCTTTATTGAGAGGATCCTGGGGGATTAGTTTCACCTTTGACAACCCAAGATGTTGAAGTCTTAGGCTTCTTAGGCTTCTGAGTTTTAGCGGGAGCATGAACAGTTTTCTCATCATCATATTCAGTAGATGTGTTATGTTGATAATTAGAATGATGTGGATAATGTTCATAAGCAGAATAAGGTGCATGATATGCGGGGTATGCATGCATTGAATGAGCAGGGTAAGGTGTATAGTAAGCTGAAAATTGAGATGCATGATATACAGGTGGATATGCAGCAGGTTGCTGATAACGCCGTTAGAACGTCGTTATTGCCTATCTCTTTAAGCCCAAAATATCTTGCTTTGATTCGAGTTTTGTGTGCTTTTGCTTGTTTTCGCGTTCGTTTGCGTTTTTGGTCCCTTGTTGGGATGTTGTGTGTTTTCTTTTGTTTTTTTCGTTTTTTGTCGTGTTTTTGTTCTGTTTGTAGGTTTGGGAATTTTGCAAGGCTAAAGAGAAGTCCGAGAGGTTATGATTCAATGCAATTCCATCAAATCAAGACTCGGTGGCCGTTGATGCAAGCCTTTGCGCAGAAAGAGCTTCAAAGAAAAGAGAACCCGAAGCAAATCGTAGAAGAATGTAGATAGTTTCTCACTAGAGCATGCATAAATATTTCATAGATGTTCCAAATGAGCTGTATTTTGGATATGTCGTAGATGAGTGAGTTAGCTACGGTACAGACTTTACAGATCCGCAATCGGAGCTCGGAATCAAAAGTTATGCTGCTTGGAAGAAAGTGCGGCAGAGCAGAAAATCTGCAGGAAGCCTACGGCACAAACCTCGCCGCGGCGAGATCCTGCTGCTGGTGCGAAATATCAGAAAAGTCTCCGCGTTTTCAAGGGCATTTTTGGGGTTTTCTCATAGGGGGCTATTAGGGCAAGACAAGAGAACAACTTGGACACTTCTTCCACAATCTTTGCCTCTTTTTGCCTCATTTTCTCTTTAAGCTTCCCTCAACTCTCTCTTTACTTTTTCCTTTGTTTTTTTGTATTTGAAGACTCCACCAAGGGGGTGAGTTAGTCACCACCCTTGGGGAGTGATTAGGTGGTGATTAAAGGGAGGAGAATCCTTGTCTCGATTCCATTTCGATTAGGTGATTTCTTTCCATTTCTTAGTTATTTATGATTAGGAGATGAATATTGTTATTTCCTTTTTGGATGAATGATTGTGGATTTGAATTCTCCGGATTTATATATATTTATGTTATTGTTTGATTAAATGATGTCTTGATGATTAGTATGGTGCTTATTTGTGTTCGTTAATCCGATTCCGAGTTTATTGTTCGTCTTGTGGTTTGACAACCTTTGGAGATGAAAGTTATTGATTCTTGATTGCTATATTTAGTGATTTTGAGGATTTGATTATGAATTTGGATTGTGATTCGATTTTAGGATAGACATATACCTATGTCGTTTCATATTCGTTTAAGGTTTGAGTTTAAATGACATCGATTAGATTTTATTCCATTTATACGTAAATTGGATTAGTTTAATTCGATAGGTAGGTATGCTATCGAAAGATACATACGAACATCAGTGAATCCTTGAATAACAAGCACGAGCATAATATATTAATTGTCGAGTCATTGTTATCGTTTGATTAGTTATGTTTGATGTTGGGTTATGTTTGATTTGTTGGGTTTATTGTTTTATCGCACTTTTGGCCATCTACATTTAATGCAACCTAGACATAGGTTAGGCGAGTGACGATTTGTGGATTTCAACCTTAGATAGTCATATACCTAGTTTGGTCCGTGTTTGTATAATGGGTTCGTCCGTAAATGCACCAAATAACTTAGATTCTCTTTATTCGGGGATTCGGGTTAGTTTTAGGTCCCGGGTGACAACGGTACGCCTTAAAATCCTCTTTTGGGTTCTGACTTTCTTTAGAGTATCGGTTGACATCGATATTCGTTATTGATCCGGAGATGGAGAGTTTGGGTAGATTGGTAGAGTTAAGTCAAACCGATAGGGAGACTTAACTAATTTGAACTCACAAACAACACTAAATCTAGGATAGTTTGCATAGCTAACCTAACAACCGCATGATTTATCTGCTTTAACTAATAGCTTATGTATCCTCCTTACCGCGTAATTAACTCCCCATTTACTTACTTTCGTAGTTAGATTTACTTTATCGCTCGTAGTTAAATAAAATCACCCTTATCATATATTTGGGTTCGATAATATTGTATCAAGCATTCTTAGATAAAATAAGCCTTCGATTGATTCGTTTATTCCCACCTTTTACCCATTCGTTGGGATTCGATCCTCGGTATGTACTTATCGTTTTATATTACTTGTAACGACCGTATACTTGCGTGTTTGCGTATTAGTATTTGGAACGCAACAAGTTTTTGGCGCCGTTTCGGTCCCCGGCAACCATAGAGGTCGCAAGTACTTGCATACATGCTAGGTCGACCCGCCAAATTTTTTCAGATTCTTATTATTATTTGAGTATGCTTCTACAAAATTTGAGCACATTGGCTAAGGCTAGGTTGTATTTGGGGTGGATAAAGAACTTTAGTGATAATAGGATCTAGGAGTCCTCTTGCGTAACTTAGTTTCTCTCTGAACTTTAGTTTGAAAACAAAGTGTAAAGGGAACAAAATGGCCTAAGTTTGGGGGAGTGAACCCTTTTCGAGAATGAAAAACCTTTGAACACCTAGCTCTCAAAAGAAACGAGTAGAGAAGTTGCTAAAATGTATGCACTTCTATGAGAGAAAAGAAAGGCTAAGCCTTCATTGATGAAATTCATGAATCATTTTTGTAATTACTCTATTTCGTTGGAATGGTGCTAGTAGCCCAAAAAGTTAAATGTTTAGAAGCACAAACAATCATCATAATTAGTGCTAGTTTTGTATTGTAATATCATTGTAAAGCACAAAGTGCTATGTTATTATTGTAAATCAAAAGAAAAGCAAAGTATGGTGAGAAAAGAACTAGGGACTAATATTGTCAATTAGTTCAAGAATAGGGACGATGCTCTTAAATTACCTACAACTTAGTTTCATGATGTGATTGGAGCATAAGGTTTGAAACCTAAGGTTAGGAGATAGTCTAAGTTAGTGTGAGGAGCCCATGCAAGTAGAACCGATGATTTTAATCTATTGGGGCGTATTCACCTAAAATAGAACCTAGCTGAAGTCATCACACACACACACGTGGAGCTTGTTCAAAGAATGATTTGAAAGTGTTAAGCTTTGGCATTTTGATCTTAAGCATGAACGTTTAGTACTTGTTTTGTTTTCTTTGCTCGAGGACGAGCAAGTGTTTAAGTTTGGGGGTGTTGATAACGCCGTTAGAACGTCGTTATTGCCTATCTCTTTAAGCCCAAAATATCTTGCTTTGATTCGAGTTTTGTGTGCTTTTGCTTGTTTTCGCGTTCGTTTGCGTTTTTGGTCCCTTGTTGGGATGTTGTGTGTTTTCTTTTGTTTTCTTCGTTTTTTGTCGTGTTTTTGTTCTGTTTGTAGGTTTGGGAATTTTGCAAGGCTAAAGAGAAGTCCGAGAGGTTATGATTCAATGCAATTCCATCAAACCAAGACTCGGTGGCCGTTGATGCAAGCCTTTGCGCAGAAAGAGCTTCAAAGAAAAGAGAACCCGAAGCAAATCGTAGAAGAATGTAGATAGCTGCTCACTAGAGCATGCATAAATATTTTATAGATGATCCAAATGAGCTGAATTTTGGATATGTCATAGATGAGTGAGTTAGCTACGCTACGGACTTTACGGATCCGCAATGGGAGCTCGGAATCAAAAGTTATGCTGCTCGAAGAAAGTGCGGCAGAGCAGAAAATCTGCAGGAAGCCTACGGCACAAACCTCGCCGCGGCGAGGTCCTGCTGCTGGTACGAAATATCAGAAAAGTCTCCGCGTTTTCAAGAGGATATTTGGGGTTTTCTCATAGGGGGCTATTAGGGCAAGACAAGAGAACAACTTGGACACTTCTTCCACAATCTTTGCCTCTTTTTGCCTCATTTTCTCTTTAAGCTTCCCTCAACTCTCTCTTTACTTTTTCCTTTGTTTTTCTTGTATTTGAAGACTCCACCAAGGGGGTGAGTTAGTCACCACCCTTGGGGAGTGATTAGGTGGTGATTAAAGGGAGGAGAATCCTTGTCTCGATTCCATTTCGATTAGGTGATTTCTTTCCATTTCTTAGTTATTTATGATTAGTTATTGTTATTTCCTTTTTGGATGAATGATTGTGGATTTGAATTCTCCGGATTTATATATATTTATGTTATTGTTTGATTAAATGATGTCTTGATGATTAGTATGGTGCTTATTTGTGTTCGTTAATCCGATTCCGAGTTTATTGTTCGTCTTGTGGTTTGACAACTTTTGGAGATGAAAGTTATTGATTCTTGATTGCTATATTTAGTGATTTTGAGAATTTGATTATGAATTTGGATTGTGATTCGATTTTAGGATAGACATATACCTATATCGTTTCATATTCATTTAAGGTTTGAGTTTAAATGACATCGATTAGATTTTATTCCATTTATACGTAAATTGGATTAGTTTAATTCGATAGGTTGGTATGCTATCGAAAGATATATACGAACATCAGTGAATCATTGAATAGCAAGCACGAGCATAATATATTAATTGTCGAGTCATTGTTATCGTTTGATTAGTTATGTTTGATGTTGGGTTATGTTTGATTTGTTGGGTTTATTGTTTTATCGCACTTTTGGCCATCTACATTTAATGCAACCTAGACATAGGTTAGGCGAGTGACGATTTGTGGATTTCAGCCTAGGATAGTCATATACCTAGTTTGGTCCGTGTTTGTATAATGGGTTCGTCCGTTGTTGGTCCCAAGTGGTCAGATGAGGTCTAGAGGGGGGGGGTGAATATACCTCTGAAAATTTTTAGACTTAAAAACTTTTCAGTGTTCTGTCAGCAGACTAAGCTGATGAAGAACAGTAAGATGACTATGCTGATCGTAAACAAATCTTGAACAGCAGAGTGACCACTTTTCTTACAACTTACTTAGCTGTTTTTCAGCGAAACAGTTTTATCAAGAGTATACTTGCATCGGATGTTTGAAAGTGTTTTTCACAAGTAGACTAAGTCCTCAAAAAGATTTTATCCCCAGTTTTAAAACTCCTTTTAAAATCTTTTAACAATTCAAAGTGTAAACTTATGCAATTTAAAATATGCAAGAAAACTTAAATGCAAGATTAACACCAAGAATTTTTATAGTGGTTATATGGATAGAAATCCTTTAGTCCACTCTTCCAGATCACTTAGATTCTGGGTTATACTATAAACACACAGTTTACTATATTTCTCCACTTATAACTAAACAACAAATGAGAAGGCTATAAGCTCACAACAGGAAATCACTCAGAAATCCTATCCTCTGAAGTTAAATCACTCACAAAGACGGATTTAAACTTCGCACAACACTCAGCTAATACAAATTCACTCAGATTGTATTTTTCTGTTTTCTTCAACTGGGTTTCTGTAAACAGATGACTTCCACCAGACGAGTGAGCTGTTCGAGCTTCTTGAGACTTAGACAAATTTTCTGCTTCAAAACGAAATCTCAGAATATTGTTGTGTGTGTCTCTCTTCGAACTCAGCTCTATTTATACTTGGATTTGAAAATATGACCGTTGAAGGAAATCAAATCTCAAATCCATAGCCTTAGCCCGATTCAGAACGGCTCCCTGCTACAGTACCTTTTCTGCTATACTTTCCTGTAGCTGCATTAAATGCACTCTGCTGATCCGAGAATATTCTTCAATCATTTGTCATTACTACTCTTCTCTTGCAGCATTTATTACAGCAGGTGCATTTATTACCGTTGAACTAGTCTCTTGATCTCTTCTACTCTGCTGATCGAAGCAACTCTGCTGATAGATACTCTGTTGATCGAATACTGAACTAATCTGTTTTGAATCAGCTGATGACCTACCCTTCTGTTCGCTATTTCAGCACGAGATCAGTAGTCTTCTGGGCTTTGAACTTTGAACTCTTCTGATGTCTTCTTTACTTGTTTAAAATTCTTCTAAGGGGACTAAGCTTTCCATACTTAGCTGATTTTGACGTTTTGGAAATCATCAAAACCTTCCCTTATCTTCTTAACTTCTTTGCACTCCATCTTCATCTTCATCCAACAATTTCCCCCTTTTTTATGATGACAAAACTTCAGCTAAGTACCTGTACCTAAACTAAAGTTTTGATCCTCAAAAATTTCTGAGATAGAAATAGTCTATTGGATTTCAAACTTGAACTTTTTATAGATTCTGAAAGGATTACATGTTACAAGTTTAATCAGATAAGATGTGCAAAAATAAAAGATTGCAAGGATTTCAACATAAGTAACCTAGACTAAACTAGTCTACTGTCTTGTCTTCTGCTTCCTTGTTTTCTTCTTCTTCTTCAGCAGGTTTGGAAGTCTCAGCTTCCAACTCCTCAAAGAATTTATGTTTTAACAGCTCTAGCTTCTTCTTTTTAGCATCAGGATCAAGCTGTTCTTCAGCTGAATCCTTAGCAGCAGCTATCTCTTTGTCAGACTTAGCTTTTGCTTCAGCTTCAGTTTATTCAGCTTCACCTTCTTCTTCTGTGATCTTCTCATCTGTTGGTCTGCTTGTGCCTTCATTTTCTTCATTAGCATTCTCATCTTCAGCAGCAGATTCCTCCAACACTTCAGTTCCTTCCAATTCAGCATTTTCTTCTTCATCAGAAGGTACCTTATCTTCCCTAAGTACCCTATCTTCCCCCTTTTTGTCATCATCAGCAGGGTTGATTGGATATTTTGGCAAGACTGGTGTGATCTGAAGGGAATCACAGAGAAGCTTGATGTTCTCTTCCATAGCATCCAGTTGAGCTTGTACTACAATCCAGTACCTTTGCAATGATATCTACGAATCTCTGAAACTCATCCTTCAGTTGAGTCTTCATCAGAGACCCAGACATCTCCTCTCCCTCTTTTGCACAAACCAACCAAAATTCCTCTTCTTTTGCAGACCCAAGGTCTGTTACATCTCCTTCCTCATTTTTCAGCCCATACACCTCACTTAACACGGCCGCAGAGATGCAAATCTTCTTGCCCCCAATAGTGGCAGTCATAGTAGTATCATCTTTATTGAATTCTCTGGTGTTGTAGAAGTGTTCTACATCCTCCAGATAAACTCTATCTTCATGAACCTCTAAGACGGGTACCAGTGATGCTTCTTTAATTTTCTCCATAATTTCTCTCATCAGATCAGTACCGGTAGCAAAGAATTTGTCGTAGTTCAGGTATCTTCCTTCAGCGATTGCCATTTTCGTGAATTGATTGAAGAAAATCTGTAGAAAACAGAGAGCTAGAAAACAGGTAGCTTGGAGAGTTAGAGAATTTAGGAATTTTGTGTGCGTGAGACGACTAGTCTGTTCAGATCGGATTTTATACGTTTCCTTAGGTTTTGGTTATCGTGATTAATCTGATACGTAGGATTGATCTGACAGTTTTAAATCGTGCGGGTGAGAATTGCGGATTTCAATTTTATTATTTATTGTCAGACGGGCGGGAAACCTTATCGACACCTATCTGTTACTTATAAAAGAGTGTTTCTTAAGATACGATTTATAACCATGCTTATATAAGATATCAGATGAGTAGAGTTTAACTTATCTGACAGACGAGTGATCTGTTATCTGTTATTACTAGAGAAAGCCAATAGCTAGTAATCTTCCTCTGCTGTTTGTCAATCCAGCAAGATAATTTATTCTTCGATCTTCAAGAATTGAGAACAGATCTTCTGATAACATAACTTCAACTAACTGTCATTAACAAATTTCATCTTTTAATCAGCAGTACCGCTAGTCTTACACGTTCCCCCTGACTTTAAGAATTCATAAATTAATTAGTCTGTTGAGAGTTAATCCTTGAATATGATAACGGATGACTGTGCTGATGAACTTCAGTCTTCTGATAAGTTCCCCCTCAGCTTATGCATCCAAATTAAGTAGTCCCAGCTCAGCTCTTAGAGTTGAGAACCTTACTTCACTTAAAGGTTTAGTGAAAATATCAGCAACCTGATTGTCAGTATGAACATACTCAATCATTACATTCCCTTTTTCCACATGATCTCTAATGAAGTGATGCTTAATCTCAATATGTTTAGTCCTTGAATGACTTGTAGTATTCTGAGTAAGTGAGATTGCACTTGTGTTGTCACAGTAGATTGGAATTCCACTGATCTTGATATTGTAGTCTTCTAGTTGATGCTTCAACCAAAGTATCTGTGCACAGCAAGTTCCAGCAGCTATATATTCAGCTTCAGCAGTAGATATAGAGACTGAAGTCTGTTTCTTACTCATCCATGAGATCAGACGACTACCCAAAAATTGACAAGCACCTGTTGTGCTTTTCCTATCAATTTTGCAGCTAGCAAGGTCTGAATCTGAATATCCAATAAGCTCAAATCCAGATTTTCTAGGGTACCACAATCCCAATTCTTGAGTGCCCTTGATATATTTCAGTATCCTCTTGGCAGCTAAGAGATGAGGTTCCTTGGGATTTGATTGAAATCTTGCACAAACCCCAACTTAGTACATGATATCAAGTCTACTTGCTGTTAGATATAACAGTGACCCAATAATGCCTCTGTATTTGGTTATGTCCACTGATTTGCCATCTTCATCTTTATCCAAGCGAAGACTAGTAGACATAGGAACTGTAGCAGTAGAGTTAGTTTCCATACCAAATTTCTTAAACAGATCTCTTGTGTATTTTGCTTGGTTGATGAATATTCTATCAGGCAACTGTCTAACTTGCAAACCAAGAAAATAATTTAGTTCACCCATCATGCTCATTTCAAACTTAGTCTGCATGAGCTTGGAGAACTTGTCACACATATGTTGGTTAGTTGAACCAAAAATAATATCGTCTACTTATATTTGCACAATTAATATATGATTTTCTCATTCAATTGTGAACAAAGTCTTGTCTACCTTACATTTACGAAATCCTTTAATTAAAAGAAAATCAGATAGGGTATCATACCATGCTCTTGGAGCCTGTTTCAGTCCATAGAGGGTTTTCTTTAGACGTTACACCTTGTCTTCCTGTTGATAAGCTTCAAATCCAGGTGGTTGTTCAACATACACTTCTTCTTGCAATTCTCCATTGAGAAATGCTAACTTCACATCCATCTGATAGACAGTGAAGTTCTTATAAGCAGCATAGGCTAGAAACAGTCTGATTGCTTCAAGTCTTGCTACTGGTGCAAATGTTTCATCAAAGTCAATGCCTTCTTCTTGACAATAACCTTTGGCCACTAATCTTGCTTTATTTCTGGTGACAACACCATCTTCATTCATTTTATTTCTGAAAACCCATTTAGTGCCAATTTCTCTTTGATGACTTGGTCTAGGAACTAAGTACCAGACTTCATTCCTTTCAAATTGATTTAACTCTTCTTGCATAGCTTCAATCCAGAAGGAATAACTGAGAGCTTCTTCAACTTGTTTAGGCTCAATTTGAGATAGAAAGGTGACAAACATAGCATCTTGTGCAGCAGCTCTTCTTGTTTTCACTCTGTCTAAAGGATCACCAATCACTAACTCTGGTGGATGATTTCTAAGCCATCTAAGATCAGGTTGCAGGTCTGGATGTTGTCCTCTGTTTTGATCTTGCAACACTACTGTTGGAGTTCCAGTAGTAGTCTGTTGAACATCCTCTGGTCTGTCAGCTGTTTGCAACTCGTCTGTTAGACAATCAGCACTGTGATTTTGAACAGCACTTGAGTTAGCAGCTGAATTGAGATTAGGTAGTATGATGGGAACATATTCTTCATTCTTTCCAATATCTAACTTCTGTAAATCAGTAGACATATCTTGATTAGTGATTTGATTCTTTTCAGAAGATTGACTTGGCTTATCAAATACTACATGGATAGATTCTTCTATTAGCAATGTTCTTTTGTTAAAAACTCTATAAGCTTTACTAACAGTAGAGTATCCTACAAAAACAGCTTCATCAGCCTTTTCTGCAAATGCAGTAAGGTGATTTTTCCCATTATTTAACACAAAGCATTTACAACCAAAAATTTTAAAGTAATGAATGTTTGGCTTCCTGTTGTTCCAAACTTCATATGGAGTCTTGTTCTGATTTTTGTTGATCATGCATCTGTTCTGGGTAAAGCAGGCTGTATTTGTTGCTTCTGCCCAAAATCTTTGTGGCAGCTTAGCTTCAGCTATCATGGTTCTGACAGCTTCTTTTAGTGTTCTGTTTCTCCTTTCAGCAACACCATTCTGTTGAGGGGTTCTAGCAGCTGAATACTCATGATGTATTCCTTTGATATTACAATACTCTTCAACATTAGAGTTTGTAAACTCTGTCCCTCTATCTGATCTGATCTTCAATATTTTTATGCTTTTCTCATTCTGGATCAGTTCCATCAGATTGGTAAGATGTTCCTTGGTTTCACTTTTCTTTTTCATTAATATCACCCAAGTATATCTTGAATAGTCATCTACAACAGCTAGGCAGTATTTCTTTCCACCATTGCTGACTGGATCAATGGGTCCAAATAAGTCCATGTGTAGCAGCTCCAAGATTCTTTCAGAAGATTGGTGCTTCTTGCTTTTGAATGATGACTTGATTTGTTTCCCTTTCTGACAAGCGTCACAGAGCTTATCTTTGCTCATGACTGTTTATGGAATCCCTTCTACCAGATCATTCTTTATCAATCTGTTGATGGTCTTGAAGTTTAAATGATTCATCCTTTTGTGCCACAGCCAACTAACTTCACTTGGTGTTGATGCCACCAAACAAATACTTGAATTCTTGTCAGCAGAATTCCAGTCGACTATGTAGACATTCCCTTGTCATCTTCCAGATAAAATTACCTTCTTTGTACAAATTTGTTCAACATAGCACTTATCTGTTGAGAAGATGACTGAATATCCCTGTCCAAGAGATCCTTATCCCCTCCCAAGAATCGACTCTCTGGTCGATTCCACTGCGGGTTGCGCCATTCTGAGTATGATGGACGCCTTTCAAGGTTTCTATCAAATCTTTATGGAGTTAGAGAACCAGTAGAAAATGGCATTCGTAACCGAGATGGGAGTTTATATATTCAAAGTAATGCCATTCGGTCTAAGGAATACGGGGGCCACGTACCAGCGCCTAGTCAACAAGATGTTTGAAACTCTGATAGGTAAATTGATGGAAGTGTATGTCGACGATATGCTCGTCAAAAGCCTAGATGAGAATGACCACCTAATACATATCAAGCAAGCATTCGACATCATGAGGAAGTATGGAATGAAGCTGAATCCGGCCAAATGTACTTTTGGCGTGCGATCGGGAAAATTCCTCGGGTATCTCGTGAACGAGAGAGGAATTGAGGCCAATCCTGAGAAGATACATGCCATTATCGACCTTAAAGCTCCAAAAAACTTGAACGAAGTGCAGAAGTTAGTCGGAAAGATAACAGCGCTCAATCGTTTCATATCAAGATCGGCCGATAAGAGCCTACCTTTCTTCAAAATTATGAGAAATGCAAAGAAGTTTGAATGGACCGCGGAACGGGATCAGGCTTTCGACCAACTCAAAGCATATTTAGTATCACCACCTCTCTTGGCAAAGCCTCAGGATGGTGAGGTACTTTATCTCTACGCAGCTGTGTCGTCTCAAACAATTAGTTCGGTATTGGTCAAAATGGAAACAAAGGAATGCCATCCGATTTACTATGTCAGCAGGGTTTTGCAAGGCCCCGAGAAAAATTATACGGAGATCAAGAAGTTTGCTTTGGCCATTATAACTTCTGCTCGAAAACTTCGACCTTATTACCAATCTCTTAAGGTCGCAGTCTTGACGAATCAACCATTAAGGCAAACCCTCTCGAAGCCTAATGCATCGAGAAGGTTAGTCAAATGGGCAGTCGAATTAGGGGAATACGATATCGATTATGTTCCGATGACTTCAATCAGAGGACAAGTTCTAGCGGATTTTGTTCTCGAAAGCACTGTGTCAGAAGAAGTGAGTGAGGAAGTGTGGCTAATGCATGTCGATGGATCCTTCAAGTAGAATGGAGGAGGGGCTGGAATTTATTTCCAAGGTCCAAATGGCGAAGATCTAGAATTTGCATTGAAGTTGGAATTCCTGGTGTCTAACAACGAGGCTGAATACGAGGCCTTGTTGGCCGGTCTGGAAATGGCATCGGAGACAGGAATCAGGAATATGATCGCCTACACAGATTCGCAGTTGGTAGAAAGATAATTTAAAGGTCTATTCGAAGCCAAAGAGGAGTCCATGATCAAGTACTTAGACCTCGTCAGAACTCGATCTTCAAAATTCAGGAACTTCCAATTGGAGTACGTCAGAAGGACCGAGAACACTAGAGCCGATGCCCTTTCTAAATTTGGTTATATGATTGAAGGCGTTGTTACAATGAAGATAACGTTGATGGTTTCTACTAAGCCAGCGATCGATTCTCGTCTCGAGTACTTAGGTGTCGATGTCTTGAACCTCGAGAACAAAGAAGTAAGTTGGAAAACCGCTTTAATGGAATACTTGACGAAGGGAGCTCTCCCCGTAGACAGCAATGAAGCGAGAAGGATAAAATACAGGGCGCCACATTATGCCATGATAGGTGAAGAACTATATCGACGCTCTTTAACTGGGGTGCTGCAAAAATGTATAGCGTGTCCACAGACAGTACTGGTCCTAAGAGAAGTACACGAGAATCAACTTCTACCAGTCGATAATCTGCAGGTTTGGGTTACCGAGAATTATCATATCGGACAATGGTGGACAGTTCGTCGGAAAAAGAGTAACCGATTGGTGCGCAAAACATAAGATCACACAACGCTTCACGTCGGTAGGTTGTCCACAGACAAATGGGCAGACCGAGGTAACTAACAGGGAAATCTTAAGGCTCTTAAAGAAGAGATTGTCAAAAGCAAGTAGGGCGTGGCTAGATGAGTTACCTTGGGTAATTTGGGCTAAAAGGACAAAAGAGAAAACTGCGACGAGAGAAACTCCTTTTAGTATGGTATATGGTTCCGACGCGGTGGCGCCTGCAGAACTTGAAGTACCCTCACCCAGGGTCAAGCTGTACAATGAAGATGACAACTCGACAACAAGGAATTTTGAACTCGACCAAATGGAGGCGAGAAGGAAGAGAGCATGGACTAAGATACAGTCGTTCAAAACAACCATGGCTAAGGCTTACGACAAGAATGTGCGATTGAAATCCTTCCAAGTTGGGGATTTGGTTCTTAAGCGAATTGACGTCTCTAAGGAAAAAGGAAAGCTCGATAGCAATTGGGAAGGACCATTTAAGTTAATAGAGGTCGGAATGAAAGGAGCATATCGACTGGAAACGATGAGCGGGGAACCAGTCAAGCGAACTTGGAACGGAAGAAACCTAAGAAAATTCTACGCCTGAAGTCATTTCTTTTTCGTTCATCCTGTGTTAATTTAAGACATACAATATCGCAATCTATTTTATCCTTATTTTGTATCTAACGCATGAAGTTACTCTTTCAAGTTATTAAGTTGCAGAGGGAACGACAACAAATAAAGTGGGCTATTAATAAGCTTATCTCAACACATTCCTCGAAAGCCGCAGGCATCGAGACGTAATCAAGAAATAAAGTGCCAACACATTCCTCGAAAGCCGCGGGCATCGAGACGTAATCAACAAATAAAGTGGGCTATTAATAAGCTTATCTCAACACATTCCTCAAAAGCCGCGGGCATCGTGACTTAATCAACAAATAAAGTGGGCTATTAATAAGCTTATCTCAACACATTCCTCGAAAGCCGCGGGCATCGAGACGTAATCAACAAATAAAGTGGGCTATTAATAAGCTTATCTCAACACGTTCCTCGAAAGCCATGTCCGTCGAGATGAAAACAAACGAAGACAGAAAACTATTAATAAGCTAACTCTAAGCATTCTTCGAAAGTCACAGGCATCGAGATGAAAACACACGAAGACAGAAAGCTATTAATAAGCTAACTCCAAGCCTTCCTCGAAAGTCACGGGCATCAAGATGTCCAAGCATTCGAGAAGGCCGACAACATAGCAACAACAAATATTATGTGCCCTCCGGCCTGAAACTCATAATAAGCTTCCTCCGTTTGATAATGTTGCATATCCTCCTCATCGCCAGACTCTTCCACCCTCTCTTCCATATAGACGTCCTGTCCCTCGACTTGCTCTTTATACACTTCATCCACAACGACGTCGACATATCCGCTGTCGGGACTCGATGGAACTTCTGACATTTTCTCTCGATATTAGAAACTGAGACGAATTATCGAGTAGCAACCAACAGTGTTTTTAGACCTATATCGCTATCGACGCTGAACTCCGAGATAACAAATTTTCATTCACAAGTTGAAAACCGTTGCGGTAAAAACGACCTATATATATAGAGGACAAATATCGCTTCGTAACCCTCCAGTAAATTACGAAAATACCCCTCCAAAGGACGTGGCTCTTCGTGCTCCCCTTCCAATCCGACGCGACAATTCGTCGCCTCATCAATTTTCAAAATTACCGCCAGAACAAATAATACATATTTTGGCGCGCAAACAGCGAGTTAAAAGAAAACTCAAGAATATGACATGTCATGTAGGACAAAATGTAAAAACAAATTAAAACTTCCAGACTTCGACCTTCACTCGAAATCTAGAACTTAGGGGACTACCACTATATTTTATACTCAAAAAATCAAAATCAAAATCAAACCAGCAAAGCAAATTAAAACTTCCAGACTTCGACCTTCACTCGAACTCTAGAACTTGGGGGTCTCTTGATGTACCAAGTCTTCGTCAAGCACAAATCTGTGTCGATGACCATGTCGAAGATCAGAATACATCGATCTATATCGGTCAGGCCTGAAACGAGGAAAATTGGCTTATCAAGAAGAAGACATTGACTAGCCGTGTGCTTGTCGATATGATATCAATATGCCCCATACCTTCTATTCACAAAGGTCGAACAAAATATATAAGATCGGATCCCGACCCGAACGTCCTATCATAACCCATTTACTATAACCGGAAGGTCTTGTCAAGATCCGACCCATTAGCCTATGCGAAAAACTATAAATAGCCCTCATTAAATACAGTAAAGGTATGCAAATTCTGACTAAGCAATAACTATCCATTTCTATATCTCGAGCTCGACACTTACTTAAGCATCGGAGGGTTATCGTCCAGTAACCACCGGCATTAACCTGACGTGATTGTCTTTGATTGCAGGTTACGGTCCCCGAGCACAAATCGAAGAGAGGTGTGACTGATCTACCTACCTTCACATTGAAGAGAAGTGTTAAAACCGATACCATATCCCTCGATAAAACAAACATTATAATACACAAAAAACACTCTCATCAATGTGCATACTTACAATCAGATTGCTGACATCTTCACCAAACCACTAAGTGATGCAAGGTTTTCAACTCTAAGAGCTGAACTAGGAATACTTAATTTGGATGCATAAGTTGATGGGGAACTCATCAGAAGACACAAGTTCATCAGCTTACTCTAATGAATCTTCGAGCCTCAAGATTAACTTTCAACGGACTAGTTAACTTATGGATCCTTGAATTCAAGGGGAACGTGTAAGACTAGCGGTACTCTTGATTAAAGATGATATTTGTTAATGTCAGTTAGTTAAAGTTAAGTGTTCAAAAAGATCTAATGAAAACTGAAGACTAATTTATCTTGCTAGATTGACACACAACAAAGGAAGATTACTAGTTATTGGCTTTCACTAGTAATATCTGTTATCAGAACACTCGTCTGTCAGATAAGTTAAATTTTACTAATCTGATAAATTATAAAAGTGACTATTATCCGCATATCTTAAAGCATGCTTTTATAAAAATCAACTAAGGACGGTTCGTATTCCCGCCTTATATGTTGATAAGATCCGAAAGTTTGAAATGCGTAATTATCTCTCACACGATTAAACACGTTGCAGTGGTTAATGTTAATCACAAAAATCAAGAAAGTTCTATAAATACTGAACTGATCAGCTTACTCATCTTTTACGCACCCTCAAACATTCAAAACCCTAGAGAGAATCTTTGCTGCCTGTTTTCTGCAAATCTACTCTCTTTTCTCCAATCTTTCAGAGAAATTACAAGAGGAAAGGACACCAATGAATCAAGCGCTGAAGGAAGGCCGGCATCATCAAATCTACTCAACTTCATCAAACTCCTCAACTGAACGTAGTGGATCAGAACATCAGAAGACTGTGTGCTGCTGTCAATATCTCGGATGTTGAACTCGATCCTGCTGATGATGACAAAAAGGGGGAAGAGATATCAGTCACAGCTGCTGCTCAAGCTACTGCTAAGGACTCTGCTGCTGATCAAGAGAAACCAACTAAAGATGAAGAGTCAAAGAAGCCAGAACTTGAAGAAAAAACTGAAAAGGAAGAAGCTGCCAAGGAAGCTGATGGTCAGCAAGCTGCTGAAAGCAAAATCTGACAAAGAAATTGCTGCCACCAAGGATACACCTGCTGAGCAACTCAATCCCTATGTAAAGTACAAGAACATAGAGAACCTTAGGAAAAAGATTGAAGCTGCAAGCAAAAATCTGGCTCCGAAAAATGAAGATGATGAAGATGAAGAGGAATTTGCTGAAGAAGAGGATGAAGAAGTCGAAGAAGAAGAAGACAGTGAAGAAATTGATAGCTAGAAATGTTTATCTTTGTAAAAACATGTGTATCAGTTCACTTGTCAATTATCATCTACTTGAACTTGTAATTGTAATCATGTTCCTATCTATAAAAGTTCAAGTTACTTCCAACATATTATTTCTATCTCATAAATTTTTGAGGACTTAAATTTAGTGTAGGTACAGGTACTTAGCTGAAGTTTTGTCATCATCAAAAAGGGAAAATTGTTGGATAAAGATGAAGATAAGAGTGTGAAGAAGATAAGGGAGGTTTTGATGATTTTCAAAACATCAAGATCAGCTAAGTAATGGAAGCTTAGTAAATCCCTTTTATAGAAGTTTTAACCAAACAAGTAATGGAAGCTTAGTAAATCCCTTTTATAGAAGTTTTAACCAAACAAGAAGATAGATCAGAAGGGTCAAGATTTATGGCCGAGGAGACAACTGATATGCTGCTGAAGAAGGAAATCAAATTGGTGAAAGTCAGCCGACTCAACAGATTGTTCAGTTTGAGATCAGCCTAGTGTTCATCAGATGAGAGACTTCGGACAGCTGAGTGGATGTGATCAGACAAGTCACATCAACGGTAACAAATGCACTTGAAGTAAATGCTGAAGAGGAAGGGTATTTATGAAAAATAATTGAAGAGGAACCTCGTATCAGCTGGGTGCATTTAATGTGACTGACAAAGAAGTACAGCAGATAAGATAGTTCACAGTCGCAGGTAGCCGTTCCGGAGAAATAGGGACCAATACTCGGGATAAAGGCTTATGTTTCTCTTCAATGGACATACTTCAAATCTCAAGTATAAAAGAAAGCTTGTTCGAAAAGTTCAGAGAAGTGAGACAACACATCTTTGAGAGCATTCTGAAGCAAAATCTTTGTTATCTCAAAAGAACTCAAGAATAGCTCACTCATCAGCTTAGTCATTTGTTGACAAAACCAGACGTTAAAAAGAAGAAATCTGAGTGATTCTTGTTAGAAAAGTGTTGTGAGGAGTAGATATCCATCTTTGTGAGTGATATTACTTCTGAGGATAGGCTTTCTTTATGATATCCTATTGTGAACTTACGCCCAGTTCATTTGTTGTTCGGTATAAGCAGAGTATATTGTAATCCTTGTGATTATAATATAACCCAAGATCTAAGTGACTTGGAAGAGTGGACTAAAGGATTTCAATCCATATAACCACTATTAAAATATCGGTGTTTTACATTCTGCATTCTTTTCTTGCATATTTCAAAAGAGCATACATTTGTTAAAACTGTTTTGAAAAGAATTTTGTGAAACTGGGGATAAAACTTTGAAACCGAGTTTTGATTACTTGTGAAAAACACTTTGCAAAACCGCTGCAAGTAACTCATCTTGGAACTCTGAATTTATCAAAATCAGATAAGTGAATCAATAGAAGTAGTCTACTCTGCTGCTCAAAGCTGTGTGCGCGAACAACCTAGTGACTTCACCTAACTTGATCAGCTTAGTCTGCTCATTTGAAAAGTTGGGGTTTAATTTTAAAGTTATAAAATTTTCAGAGGTCTATTCACCCCCCCTCTAGACCTCATCTGACCACTTGTGACCAACATTATTCTCCGAATATTGATAACTCCGTGAAATCGTCATTATTACATCTCTTTCGTTTTTTGTTCTGTTTGTAGGTTTTTTGTCGTGTTTTTTTCTTTTGTTTCCTAAAGAGAAGTCCGAGAGGTTATGATTCAGTGCAATTCCATCAAAAAGACTCGGTGACCGTAGATGCAAGCCTTTGCGCAGAAAGAGCTTCACAGAAAAGAGTACCCGAAGCAAATCGTACAAGAATATAGATAGCTTCTCACTAGAACATGCACAACTTTAACATGGCTGATCCAAATGAGCTGAATTTTGGATATGTCATAGATGAGTGAGTTAGCTACGCTACAGACTTTACATATCCAAAATCGGAGCTCGGAATCAAAAGATATGTTGCTCGGAAGGAAGTGTGGCAGAGTAGAAAACTCTCAGCCTCAGTCTCATGGGCGCGAGGTTTGGTCTCGCGGCTGCGAGGTCCTGCTGGTGCCAAATATCAACATATTCTCCCCGTTTTCAAGGGGCATTTTTGGATTTCTCATTTATCTCATTTCTCATTCTATTAGGGCAAGAGGAGAGAACAACTTTCACACTTCTTCCACAATCTTTCCCTTTTTTTGCCTCCCTTTCTCTCTAGCCTCCCTCAACTTTCTCTCTTTTATTTTTCTTAATTTTTGATTTGAAGAATCCACCAAGGGGGTGAGTTAATCACCACCCTTGGAGAGTGATTAGGTGGTGATTAAAGGGAGAATAATTCATCTCTCGATTTTATTCTGATTAGGTGATATCTTTCTATTTCCACTTGTCTCTGATTAGGAGATGAATGTTGTTATTTCTATTTGGAACAATGATTGTGGATTTGAATTTTTCGGATTTATATGTATTTATGTTATTGTTTGATTAAATGATGTTATGATGATTGGTATGATGCTTATATGTGTTCGTTAATCCGATTTCGTGCTTATCGTCCATTTTATGGTTTAGCAAACATTGAGATGAGATTTATTGATTCTTGATTGCTAGACATAGTGATTTTGAGGATTTGATTATGAATTTGGAGTGTGATTTGATTTAGGATAGACATATACCTATGTCGTTTCATATTCGTTTAATGTTTGAGTTTAATGCATAGATTAGATTTTAATCCACTTAGACATAAATTGGATTAGTGTAACACGATAGGTTTGTATGCAACTCGGAAGATACATACGAACGTCCTTGAATCCTTGAGTAGCAAACACTAGCATAAGATATCAATTATCGAGTCATTGTTATTGTTTGATTAATTATGCTTTGATATTGAGTTATGTTTGATTTGTTGGGTTTATTGCTTTATCGCACTTTTGACCAATGATTGTAGTAGATTATTGTTTAAGTACTTTGGTTTGCCGTAATCATATAATCGGGCTTCATTCTACCTTGAATGCATCCCAGACATAGGACGTTGAAGGTTAGGCGAGTGATGATTTATGGATTTCGACCTAGGATAGACATATACCCAGAGTGTTTGTAAAATGGGTTCGTTCGTGAATGCACCAAATAACTTAAATTCTCTTTATTCGGGGATTTGGGTTAGTCTTAGGTCCCAGGTGACAACAACACGCCTTAGAATCCTCTAATGGATTCGGACTTTCCTTAGAGCATCGGATGACAGCGGTGTTTGTTATTGATCCGGAGATGGAGAGTTTGGGTAGATTGGTAGAGTTAAGTGAAATCGACAGGGAGACTTAACTATTTAGAACTCACAAACAAAAACTAAACCTAGGATTGTTTGCATATCTGACCTAACAACCGCATGATTTATCTGCTTTAATTGATTGTTTATGAATCCTCCTTACCGCATAATTAACTCCTCAATTTACTTGCTTTCGTAGTTAAATTTACTTTACCGCTCGTAGTTAAATAAAATCACCCTTATCATATATTTGGGTTTGATCCTTTTGTATCAAGCCTTCTTAGATGAAGAAAGTCGTCGATTGATTCATTTATTCCCACCTTTTATCCATTCGTTGAGATTCGATACTCGGTACGTACTTATCGTTTTATATAAGAGTTCCTAGAAAACCTCTGCTACATGGTGGAAGAATTTCTTCACCAAAAAGTCATGAATTGTTAGAAATGTCCGTCGTCGTTTAGTTTGAGCTCATAAATGTGTGTTCCTTGCATTTTATTTTGAATTAAGCTAATAAAACTAAGCGTGCTTTTGCTTGTACTCATTGAGTTTGTTCTTCATTTTCTCTTCATTTGAGCTCAAGAAATTGTGATTTTCTCTATATTTTAAATTGATTTAAAGTTTTAAACCAATAAAACTATACTTGTGTTTATATTTATCACTTGCCTTGATCATTGAGTTTGATTTTACATGTAATCGCCAATATCATTTGGAGGTATCAATGAAACTATATATTTATTTTGTCCCAATGATCATTTATTAATTTAAAAAATAATAACATTTATGCTTCTTATTAATTGTATATTGTTCATCACTCTAGTTAAACATTTAATATTTTATGTTACTTAATTGAAATTTCTCATTTAATTTAAAATTAATTGAGTCCTTAATACGAAAAGAAGCAATCAAATATTTGTTTGCATGTACTACATTTATATATCCTCCAAAATTCATCACATGTTCTTATAAATTCGCAAAAGATTAATTGTTTTGATGAAACTAAAGTACTAAGATTAACTTAAATTTAAAATTAATTGAGTTCGTTTCTTCTGAAAGAAGAAATCAAATATTTGTTGCAAGGAATGAATTACATTAATATAACTTAGTACTAGATTTAAATATACTCAAGAATTCATAAGAAAGATCATTGTGGTATTGTTGGCACGTGAATTCGATCCTATATAATGTAAACATACATAAATAGATACTCAAAAGTGTACATATGCAAGTATAGTGTCGCAAGTAATATAAAATAATAAGTACATACCGAATATCGAATCCCAACGAATGGTAAAAGGTGGGAATAAACGAATCAATCGACGACTTATTTCATCTAGGATCTCTTGATACAACATGATCAAACAGAAATGTATGATAAGGGTGATTTTATTTAACTACGAGCAAGAAAGTAAATAGGGGAGTTAATTATGCTTAAGAAGGATTCATAAGCAATCAATTAAGGCGGACAATGACTCGACAATTGATATATTATGCTCGTGTTTGCTACTCAAGGTTTCAAGGACGTTCGTATGTATCTTTCGAGTTGCATACAAATCTATCGAGTTAAACTAATCCAATTTATGTCTAAGTAGATTAAAATCTAATCGAAGCATTAAACTCAAACCTCAAACGAATACGAAATGACCTAGGTATATATCTATCTTAGAATTAATTCACAATCTAGTTTCACAATCTAATTCTCAATCCACTTTATCAAGCAAGCAAGAACCAATACATAGCATCTCAAAGTTGGCCAAACAATAAGATGATAAAAGCACTAAACTAGATGTATTTCTAACATATTTGAATTATATAAGTATATGCATAAAAATGTTAAGATGTTTAAGTTAATTCATGTTCGGATTGATCAAAGTTTGTTCGAACTAAATTTATTTTAATCCGAACTAAATTTAGTATCCATAATTTTTAGTTCGAACAAATGTATTTCTTCATAATTTTTCTTGTATCCATGGTAGAACTTTACTCCCAACTCCTTAGGAGTTGTGTAGTCACTTTTTCCTTATTGTTTCATTCATTTTATTTTATTTATATGCAAATCAATGTTAATTTCTCATAAAGAAAAATGAATGTTTCAACTAAGAAAAGGAGGTTCTTGGAAGGATTTTTTGCACTTTGCACTCCAAAACATAGATTTAACACTTTGCACCCTCAAAATATGAAAAATGCAGTACTTTGCACCCTCTTTTATGTTCAAGCAAAATTCAAAGGCAAAATAGGTAATGCAATGGCAATTTGCACCCTCAAAACTTGAGAATCTTGCACTTTGTACCTCCAAAATAAAATTAGCACTTAACACCCTCTAATTAAGAATAAATCAGCAACTTCCACCCCCAAAACACAACAAATGGGCACTTTGCACCCAAAACACAAAATTAACTCTTAAAATCCTCAAAACCCCTCTTTTGTTGGTCAAAGTTCACTATCAGAGTGAAAAAATCTAAGGTTAAATAGGTAATTCATTTGTTTTCCTTAAATTTTGCAAAATACAACTCGAAGAACCATTGTCTACTTCAAAATATCACAGACCCATAAATAATTACCTATTTTGCCTTAAATATTTTTCACCTTAATGGTCAACTTTGCCCGAGAAAACGAGGGGTTTGATTTTTTTTTTATTTGAGGGTGTAAGTGTTACTTTTGTGTTTTTGGTTACAAAATGTCCATTTATAGTGTTTCGGGGGTGCAAATTGTTGATTTCTTCTTAATTAAGGAGTGTTAAGTGCTAATTTGGGGGTGCAAAGTGCCAAAGATTTACAATAGAATTACCTATTTTGCCCTTGAGTTTTTGCTTGAAAATAGAAAAAGGGTGCAGAGTGCTGCATTTTTCATATTTTGAAGGATACAAAGTGCTAAATCTAAGTTTCGAAGGTCCAAAGTGCCTATTTCCAATGTTTCGGGAGTGCAAACAACTGCAAAAAAACCCTTCTTGAAAACTAGGAATGAATGATACAATAAATCACTTTTAAATATTTTAGTGGAATAAAAGAAAAATAATAACTTAAAATTAATTAGAGAGATAATAAGTTGCTATATTTAAGGACAAAGTTAGAAGAAAGTATTCTGGTAACTAATAGCTCAGAATCTATAGCATTTGACTAAGAAGGGTATTTTATATTTAAATCCATGTCTCTTAAATTTCTTAAGTACCTTTTCCACGTAGTGTGACTGAGATAATTTAATACCATTGAAATTATTAGTTAATATTTTCTTCGTGGACTTAATAACCTCCATGTTAGTCCCAAATATTAACATATCATCAACATAAAGACATACTATGACAGTCGCTTGTCCGTATTGTCTTATATATACGCACTTGTCGCATTCGTTGATGCGAAAGCCATTTTTAATCATGACACTGTCAAATTTCTTGTGCCACTGTTCAGGAGCTTGTTTAAGGCCATAAAGAGAACGAACAAGTTTACAAACTTTGTTCTCTTTTCCTTTAACAATGAAACCTTCCGGTTGTTCCATATAAATCTCCTCATTTAATTCACCATTAAGGAAAGCCGTTTTAACATCCATTTGATGAATCTCAAGATTATGAATAGCTACTAGAGCTATTAATAGTCTTATGGATGCTATCCTAGTCACTAGTGAATAGGTATCAAAAAAATCTATCCCTTCCTTTTGTCGATACCCCTTAGCTACTAATCTAGCTTTATATTTATTGATAGACCCGTCGGGTTTTAATTTCTTTTTAAATGTCCATTTGCATCCAATAGGTTTACTTCCCCTAGGAAGATCAACCAATTCCCAAGTATTATTACTTAGGATGGATTGTAACTCACTGTCTATCGCTTCTTTCCAATGCGCTGCATCGAGAACAGTCATAGCTTCTATATATGTTTGAGGATCATCCTCAATCATATAGGTTTGGGCCGAAGGATTTAGCTATTTTAGCTCGTTTACTCCATCTAAGCTCTTCTATGACTTTCCCATTGACTTGAGAATCATTTTCTTCAGAAATGGTTCGTATGTCCTCTTTTGAGAAGTGATGTTTGAGTCCTTCTTATGTGGAAATATATTCTCATAGAATATCGCATCTCGAGATTCAATAATTGTGTTAATGTGAACCTCACTATTTTCAGATTTAAAAACCAAAAATCTGTAAGCACTACTATTCTCAGCTCGGCCTATGTAATAGCAATCAACGATTTTAGATCCAAGTTTTACCTTTTTAGGTCTTGGAACAACCACTTTAGCTAAGCACCCCCACACTTTGAGGTATTTGTATCTAGGCTGCCTTCCTTTCCATTGCTCATATGGAATAGCAACATTTTTCTTGTCTGGGACTTGATTCAATATATGATTCGCCATTAAGATGGCTTCCCCCCCACAAGTTGCTAGGTAAACCTGATCTTAAAAGCATGACATTCATCATATCTTTTAAAGTTCGGTTTTTCCGTTCAGCTACCCCAATTGATTGGGGTGAGTAAGGTGCAGTCATTTCATAAATTATCTTTGATTCAACACACAATTGCTGAAAATGATATTCATATTCACCTCCTCTATCAGATCTAAGAATTTTAATTTTCTTATACAACTGATTTTCAACTTCGGCTTTATATTGTATAAAGGCATTAATTGCTTCTTTTTTATTATGTAGTAAATGCACATAGCAGTAGCGCGTACAATCATCAATAAATGTGACGAAGTACCTTTTACCTCCACGAGTAAGAGTTGCCTTTAAATTACATAAGTCAGTGTGAATTAGCTCTAAAGGTTGTGAGCTCCTTTCGATTGAGTTGAAAGGTTGTTTGGCAAATTTTGCCTCTAAACAAAATTCACATTTATATGACTTATCTACTTCAAAATTAGGTATTAAACCTAAGCTAGCTAATTTTTTCATTCTTCGAAAATTAATGTGACCTAAACGGTCATGCCATAATGTAGGAGACTCAAGAAAGTAAGCAGAAGTAATATTATTATTAATAAACTTGTTGTCTTTGCCAATCACGGCTACATTTGCCTTAAAAAGGCCATCACACATGTAACACTTTCCTGCATACATACCCCTTTGGTCAGCACAAATTTATCTGACTCAAAGGCTAAACGGAATCCATTCTTAGTAAGGATAGTACCTGAAATTAGATTATTCCTAATATCAGGAATATAAAGTACATTATTAAGAGTAACATCTTTTCCCCAAGTAAACTTCAGTACCACCTTTCCTTCTCCTTCTACGACGGAATGAGCGTCATTTCCCATGAAGAGCATCTGCTTATGTTCAGAATCTTTGTAAGTAGTGAATATGCTCTTGTCGTAGCAGATATGACGGGTAGCCTCAGTGTCCACCCACCATCCTTTGGTGTCGACAGTTAAAAATGCTTCATATACGATCGCTGCCAGATGCATGTCGTCCATGTCAGAAGCAGCTGATAGAATAGTGTCCTGCAAGCCAACTATTTGGCTGCATTTAATTGAAAGGACCATTCAATTGGATTAATAAATGCATTTTATTATTATATGGTCATCTTTATCTTATGTAATAATTATCTACGCATAAGGATAGAAGTCCTTAGATCACAGGGCTATGGGACAACCCGTGGACTGATCTCCAAGGCCGTGATCTAGAACATATTCAAGAGTCGTAGAATCCAATCGAGATAGGACATCGTTGGATTCGGTTAGACTCTCACTATTGTGTATACTCCGATGAACTGGAGAACGCTGGGGTCCGCGAGCGTGACTGGGATAGTCGATACACATAAGTGGGTGGCTTGCTGGGATGGCAAGTGCACTGAATACCCCAATTAGGAAATAACTCACCATGGAAGCGGTAGTCGCATATCGGGGTTGAAGTTATTCCAATTTACAATAGTATACGAGGAACGATCCCTAATTACTTGAGATGATAGGGTTTATCTGGTGCGAGGACGTCTATGCTTTGATGTGAGTCCCGACTGACTGGAGATCGCCAGAAAGTCTCTGTGGACTCATATTGGGTATAGAGGAACTCGTATGCAGATTCATATCATCAACAAAGGATCCATTGACCCGACTTGATAGGTTGGGAAATTCTCCTATGTATTTCTGTGAGAAATTAATTCTGGTAAAATCCTCGGCCGAGGTATCTGACGGTTTTATGTAAGTAGCTCATAAAGGTTAAGTCAAAGAGAATTATTTCGAGACCAGAAAGCATAAGGTCAAGACAAAAGAAAAGGGAAACCGATGAAAGACCATACCCTTAAGTCTCGACTGGGAGATTGATCGATGGAGAGATTATGGCGTATATGGTAATTGTAAATGATAAAAGGTTCACTGAATTAATTCACCAGTGATTGGGCTCCATGGGCTTGTGGCTGGACATCGACCGTGGAGTGTGGGAGAATTCCCAAATTGGCAGGGGTGCTAATTTTGGAATGGTCAATCGACAGAGTGTTCGATTGATTTAGAGTAAATCTTACTCGAATAATTGAATAATATTTAATTATAACCCACGGCCAATTATGTGGTGAACCTACGGGGACATACACAATACACATGAAGCGAAAGCGAGGAAATAAGAACAATCGAGTCGACTGGGTCGACTGGATGAATAATCGACTGGGTCGATTATTATGGGTGGGTCGACTGGGTCGACCCAATTGGAACAAAATGGGATCCAATTGAAATTGGATCAAGATCATAAATTAAATTGGAATTTAATTTGTGGATTAATTAATTAAGTTGGATTTAATTAATTAGAAGGGATTTTAATTAAATGGACTTAGAGTCTGATTTAATTAAATGGGAGATTAAGTTAATTAATTGGGCTATTTAATTGGGAGATTAAATAAAGCCCGGTCAAATTAATTAACTGGGCCATGAATTAATTAGAAGACTTGATCTTCTAATTAAAGAGGGCCATGGCCCATGTAGGAGAGAAGAGCCCTAGTCCTAATAGGACTAGGTTAGGGAGATAACTATAAGTAGCCTTCTTGTAGTTATTTTTCACACAACTCCATATGCAAAATTGAGCAAGAGCAAAATTCTCTCTCCCTCTCCCCACTAGTTGACCGAACCCTGTCTTCCTTTTGGAAGAAATTTTCATTTTCGACTTTGTTCCAAAATCGTTCCTATATCCTAGATCATAATATATCTTGTGTTCTAGCTGATCAAGATTTATTATTTTCGTGTAATTGTGGTGTATCAACCCGTAGAGGCGCAACACGTGGGGCGCTACTGCAGAGCTTGGATCGATACTTGCTGGAGGAGAAATCAGAGTTCGTTTTGCTGACTGCCAACTTGGATTTGCAAGGAGATAGGTATAACGTGTAAACTTATACTATCGTTTTTATATATGTTCATATATATACACCTAGAGTAGTATCCTGGCAAGATTCCGTAAGAGGTCCTAAAAATTATTAAATTCCGCTGTGCCTAGGGCTGTTTATCTTACCGAATCCCAACAGTGGTATCAGAGCCAACTCTAGGCTTTGTATATATATGAATTTGCAAATTCTGTGTTTTTATAAATCATATGTATGATTTATGTATGGCTAGTTCTTTAACTGTATATGTTTTAGGACGTAGATCTATTAACTTAGAGTTAATGCAAAATTTTGATTCAAAATTTTATCGTGTTAATTTTTATTTTGGATTGGGATTTAATTGAACTGGATTTGTTTCTAATTAAATCAACAAGTAATCAAACACAAATTAAAACAAAGCAAAAGGAAAACAAAATTAATGCATCGGCACTTTATTCTCTTGGTGAGAATTTAATTATTTAGTGCTCGGCACAAATTCTTTTTTCTTTGTTCACGTGACCTTGTGTGTCATGGCATGCATGTTTTATTTATTTGGCATATGTTACGTAAATGTTGAATCAAATATCATGTATTGCAATTTGACTTTGTAAATTGCAACTTGAAGCCAAACCTTCTACGGCCATGATATGTTGATTCAAAAAATTTTCGTGGCAGAATTTTGGTTGTTATGGAATCTTGGTGAATCTTGGATTGATCTTAGAGATCTAATTAACAAGGAAACTTAGAGTTTCATTTGTGATAAGACATTTAATTAGAATTAATGTCTAGTAAGTTACCAAGATTAAAAGATCTTAGAGATCTTATTAAACAAGGAAACTTAGAGTTTCAGTTGTGATAAGAGATTTAATTAAAATAATCTCTTCTAGTAAGTTACCAAGATTAAAGATCTTAGAGATCTTATTAAATTAGGAAACTTGGACTTTTGGATAAGGTATAAATCTTGGAGGATTTAGACACTACCTTAGTTAACTAATCTAATCAAAATAGGATTATCTTGAGAATCTTGGAGATTTCTAAAATTGGGAAACTTAGAGTTTTGGATAAGATAGTAATCTTGGAAGATTTGTAACTATCTTAATTAACCAACTTTATCAAGATAAGAATTGTAGATTACTTAGAACTCAAGTAAGAGTTGATTAATCTTAGAGATTAATTGTTAATTCAAAATTAAATTAACTTGGATAATTTTTGTGAATTAAAATTAAACGAGCCGGTAAATTTACATTTATGCCCTTATGTGAATTTATGCATGTTCTTGAGTGAATATGTGGATTGGTCGATTTTGCCCTTAAGCCCTGTGTAGTTTTGGTTTATTTATTTTATGGGTTGTAATAAAATGGGCCTGATTGGTGCCCTTGCTTGCGCAAACGAATGTAATAGAATAGGGTCTTTATTTTTATAAGCTAGGCTTAGATTAGGCTTGGAGGCGAGAAGACCTCGTGAAGACTTGGAGATCCGCATGGAGGCCCATTTACCTTGGAGGACATGGAAGCCCAATTCATTACATGGAGGCCCAATCAAGCTGGATATTACAAGAAGGCCCATGATGTATGGGTTAGAAAATTGTAATAGTTAGGACATTTAATTTCCACCCTAGACTGACCAATTGATCCATCACATGGCTCGTGATGGATCGCATAGGATGGGCAATCGATCAATCATATCATGCTAGGTGATGAATGTTTACTTTTTCGCAATTATTCTTTGATGTATGAGATGCATGCTTAGGATAGAAAAACGTAAACAAGATAAAGCATAATCTGATGAGACCTCGCACAAGAAAACTTAAAACCTCCAATTGAACTTAAAATTCAATTAGAATATTAAATCGAATAACGGGCGCATATGAATGGTGTCTATGGTCCGAGCCTATCCAATTACTAGGTCTTAGGCATATTGTACGAATATATCTCGATGTCTCACGAGTCGTGGGTCGAGCTATAGGAAGATGATGTGTCTATTGCCTCGATGCACAGTTTAGTGCCAAGGGAGGGGATAGCAAGGTTCTAGGCGCTGTCTCACGAGTCGTGGGGCGTCTAGGATTGAACTATTTCTCTTCACGAGTATTGGACATGATTTAACGCAAGTAAGTATGGATGTCTCACGAGTCGTGGGTCCATAACGAAAATCGAGGCTGAATGAACTCAAGGGTTAGCTGGGATGGTTAACCGGCGACGTGATCGCCCACCAAGTGGATCGATTGGTATGGCCAACGAGTCGTGGGTACTAAGCGATTGCATTTGGGCCTTGAGCCCATTAGGAAATTTTTATTTCCCGAACCTTATGTGGGGGCATAAGTATTCGACAAAAATAGTGGGAGTAATTTACAAATGAAAACCATGTTTGTAAATTATGCATTGATATTAATCTGCCGCGTATTTATCGTCATGTTTATGATAGTTTATCATAAGTTATGTATCCATGAATATTTACCATCATACTTGAATCAAATAAATTAACTGAACCCAAATGAATTTTGAATGACTTCGAAACTTGAGAAATTATTCTCGAGTCCAAGCAAGGACTAATCTCCTTACAAAGATTTCATTGTTTTTCCTTTCGAAGTTACACTTCGACTGGAATGGTGATAGGTTTCACCAAGCTGCTTTTTTTTCGAAGTTACTCTTCAAATAAGAAAGGTGATAAGTTTCACCAGAGGGTTGAGGATGGTTCTCAAGCCCAAATTTTCTTAAAGGCAAACATGAAGTCTCCCATGAATGGGAAGTAACATCTTGTGAAAAGGCCTCAAAAGGCTCGAGAGATGGAAGAAGAGGAATGTATCCTCTCTAAAGGGAAATAACCTTGGAGGTTTTTCTGTAAGGATGATAAGTTGAAAAATCAATCAAAATGATTCTTCCATGGATTAAGATCAAGGGAAGAGGGAATTGAACCTATTCATCCCATAAGGGATGATTAAATTTTATTGAACTTAACCTTATGGTTAAAGTAATGCATAAGGGTGTTGGATGCCCGATGAAGCACTCATTGATGCATTCAATGCATCTAAAGCCATGAATTATTTAGATCATTGGAATTTGCTTATACCATCTCTTGTCTTAAGGGATGTGATAGTTCCAAAATGGTTGGAACTGATTGCGCTATAAGATTTATACGCAAAAGGTGTACATAAGCAAATGAGTATGGATGCTCATATATCGACTAAATAAAATATGCATAGTCAATAAAATATAAATAATCAAGATTTCACACACTTGAGTCGTTGTAAAAACCGAAAGGCGATACACGAATACTAAAACATATTTCCGAATTGAAAGATTCAAAGACTGAGCTCGACTGGGATGCTGTACATAGTAACCGACTTTCGAATCTTGCTTAATGGAAATTAGATTTAGTAGTTGGTTGCTAGGCAACCAAGAGGCATAAACAATTGCAATGGATTTAATCCATTTATAAGTGTGTAGAAACACTAAATCATTAGTGGGAGATAAGGCGTCTCTAGTACCCTCATGGGTAAAAGTACGTTGTGATGTACAATTCCAAATTACTTTTGGAATAAAAGAAGAGAGCCTAATCAATGAAAGCATGTAAGAGATTTGGATCGATTTAAAATCGAACATGCATTGGTAGTATGCCATTGATTATTTAATAGAGAATTAGATTCTCGAAATGTAAGACCCGCTCGAAACGTTGTCTGTTGTCAAGCATACTGGACATGTAAATGTCCATTAAGAAATCTTACATGAAATTCCTTCAAACAAATGAAACTTGATCGAGAAAATCGAAGATACTGAGCTAAGTATCTCTGAAGCCAGATCCAAAACATATCACGTGATATGAGTTTTGGTATTGTACCTTCATATGCATTCATGCGCATATGGGGTCTCCCGCTTACGTGAATAAGCTGGTGGGAGATAAGTTGGATGTAAAGTCCATCTTATGCAATTCGTGGGGTATCCAGAAAACTCTATAGGATACAAGTTCTACGATCCTACAAGATAAACTACGTTTGTCTCAAGGAACGCACACTTCTTGGAGAAGGATTTCTTGCTAGGCAAGAAGGAACACAACATAGAACTAGATGAGGTCACTGAAGCTGAAAAGGCCGAAGAGGTCAATCAAGCCGACCCATCACCACAGGCAGTGGGAGAACATGAGCATGAAAGTGCACCAGAAAGTACACCGGTGCTTCGTAAGTCAGATAGACAACGTAGAGAACCCAATAGGTACTACGGTCTGCTGCGTGAGACTAGACAGTCTCTAACCGACCCAAGGACTTACGAAGAGGCTATGCTAGGCATAGACTCGGGAAAGTGGCGTGAAGCCATGGAATTCGAATTGGACTCCATGCACTCGAACAAGGTCTGGGCCTTGGTAGATCCACCAGTGGGAGTAGCTCCCGTGGGTTGCAAGTGGATCTATAAGCGAAAGCTTGGAGTGAACGGAGAGGTAATAACCTACAAGGCGCGATTAGTGGCCAAAGGATACACTTAAAGGCCAAGCATCGACTTTGAGGAGACCTTCTCGGCTGTCGCAATGCCTAAATCCATTCGAATCTTGCTGGCCATGACTGCGTGGTATAACTACGAGATATGGCAGATGGATGTAAAGACTGCCTTTCTCAATGGGGACATTGAAAAGGAGATCTACATGGAGCAACCAAAAGGATATGCATCCAAAGGAGATGAGCACAAGGTGTGCAAACTCCAGAGGTCCATTTATGGGCTGAAGCAAGCTTCCCGAAGTTGGAACATCCGTTTCGATGAAACAATCCAAACTTTTGGATTCATCAAAAACGTGTTCGAACCTTGCGTGTACAAGAAGATCAGTGGGAGTACAGTTGAATTTTTGGTGCTTTACGTTGATGACATTCTTCTCATTGGAATGTGAAAGTGTTGTCCGAAACTAAAGCATGGTTATCTACACAATTCTCAATGAAGGATTTGGGAGAAGCATCCTTTGTACTAGGTATAAGGATCTACCGAGATAGATCAAAAGGACTGCTGGGCCTCTCCCAATCCCAGTACATAGATAAAATCTTGAAAAGATTTAATATGGAAGAATCCAAGAGAGGATTGCTTCCAATGAGACATGAGATTGCACTCTCTAAGTCTATGGCCCCAAAGACGCCTGAAGAGAGAAGCAATATGTCTCGAGTACCATATGCATCCGCAATAGGAAGCATAATG
Organism: Penstemon eatonii; assembly: GCA_038501285.1. Lineage (NCBI taxonomy): Eukaryota > Viridiplantae > Streptophyta > Magnoliopsida > Lamiales > Plantaginaceae > Penstemon > Penstemon eatonii. The sequence goes on from CM076713.1 coordinate 7,325,662, forward strand.
TATGGTATGTTATGTACGAGACCAGACGTAGCATACGCTTTAAGCGTTACAAGTCGCTACCAGTCTGATCCAGGTGAGCAGCACTGGATAGCCGTAAAGGCAATTCTGAAGTACTTGAGAAGGACTAAGGAATTGATCTTGGTATACGGTGGAGGAGAATTGAAATTGGAAGGCTATACTGATTCTAGCTTCCAATGTGATGTAGACGACTTCAAGTCGACATTTGGATACGTGTTCTGCCTCAATAGTGGTGCGGTAAGCTAGAAAAGCTCCAAGCAAAATACTACCGCAGATTCAACCACCGAGACAGAATACATTGCCGCGAGTGAAGCAGCAAAGGAAGGTGTTTGGATGAAAAACTTCATCCAGGAATTGGATGTGATACCTAGCATTGTCGAGCCATTACTATCTTCTGTGATAATAATGGAGCTATCTCGCAAGCGAAGGAGTCGAGATCTCATCAGAATCCAAGCACGTACTAAGACGATACCATTTGATATGTTATATCATTGGTAGAGGAGACATAAAGATGGAACGTGTCACCTCAAAGGATAATACGACGGACCCGCTGTCTAAGCCATTGCCTCAAAGGCATCCGAAAAACATCTGTCTAAGATGGGAATCAGAAGTATGAAAAGTTGGCTTTAGTACAAGTGGGAGATTGATAGAATAGTGTCCTGCAAGCCAACTATTTGGCTGCATTTAATTGAAAGGACCATTCAATTGGATTAATAAATGCATTTTATTATTATATGGTCATTTTTATCTTATGTAATAATTATCTACGCATAAGGATAGAAGTCCTTAGATCACAGGGCTATGGGACAACCCGTGGACTGATCTCCAAGGCCGTGATCTAGAACATATTCAAGAGTCGTAGAATCCAATCGAGATAGGACATCATTGGATTCGGTTAGACTCTCACTATTGTGTATACTCCGATGAACTGGAGAACGCTGGGGTCCGCGAGCGTGACTGGGATAGTCGATACACATAAGTGGGTGGCTTGCTGGGATGGCAAGTGCACTGAATACCCCAATTAGGAAATAACTCACCATGGAAGCGGTAGTCGCATATCGGGGTTGAAGTTATTCCAATTTACAATAGTATACGAGGAACGATCCCTAATTACTTGAGATGATAGGGTTTATCTGGTGCGAGGACGTCTATGCTTTGATGTGAGTCCCGACTGACTGGAGATCGCCAGAAAGTCTCTGTGGACTCATATTGGGTATAGAGGAACTCGTATGCAGATTCATATCATCAACAAAGGATCCATTGACCCGACTTGATAGGTTGGGAAATTCTCCTATGTATTTTTGTGAGAAATTAATTCTGGTAAAATCCTCGGCCGAGGTATCTGACGGTTTTATGTAAGTAGCTCATAAAGGTTAAGTCAAAGAGAATTATTTCGAGACCAGAAAGCATAAGGTCAAGACAAAAGAAAAGGGAAACCGATGAAAGACCATACCCTTAAGTCTCGACTGGGAGATTGATCGATGGAGAGATTATGGCGTATATGGTAATTGTAAATGATAAAAGGTTCACTGAATTAATTCACCAGTGATTGGGCTCCATGGGCTTGTGGCTGGACATCGACCGTGGAGTGTGGGAGAATTCCCAAATTGGCAGGGGTGCTAATTTTGGAATGGTCAATCGACAGAGTGTTCGATTGATTTAGAGTAAATCTTACTCGAATAATTGAATAATATTTAATTATAACCCACGGCCAATTATGTGGTGAACCTACGGGGACATACACAATACACATGAAGCGAAAGCGAGGAAATAAGAACGATCGAGTCGACTGGGTCGACTGGATGAATAATCGACTGGGTCGATTATTATGGGTGGGTCGACTGGGTCGACCCAATTGGAACAAAATGGGATCCAATTGAAATTGGATCAAGATCATAAATTAAATTGGAATTTAATTTGTGGATTAATTAATTAAGTTGGATTTAATTAATTAGAAGGGATTTTAATTAAATGGACTTAGAGTCTGATTTAATTAAATGGGAGATTAAGTTAATTAATTGGGCTATTTAATTGGGAGATTAAATAAAGCCCGGTCAAATTAATTAACTGGGCCATGAATTAATTAGAAGACTTGATCTTCTAATTAAAGAGGGCCATGGCCCATGTAGGAGAGAAGAGCCCTAGTCCTAATAGGACTAGGTTAGGGAGATAACTATAAGTAGCCTTCTTGTAGTTATTTTTCACACAACTCCATATGCAAAATTGAGCAAGAGCAAAATTCTCTCTCCCTCTCCCCACTAGTTGACCGAACCCTGTCTTCCTTTTGGAAGAATTTTTCATTTTCGACTTTGTTCCAAAATCGTTCCTATATCCTAGATCATAATATATCTTGTGTTCTAGCTGATCAAGATTTATTATTTTCGTGTAATTGTGGTGTATCAACCCGTAGAGGCGCAACACGTGGGGCGCTACTGCAGAGCTTGGATCGATACTTGCTGGAGGAGAAATCAGAGTTCGTTTTGCTGACTGCCAACTTGGATTTGCAAGGAGATAGGTATAACGTGTAAACTTATACTATCGTTTTATATATGTTCATATATATACACCTAGAGTAGTATCCTGGCAAGATTCCGTAAGAGGTCCTAAAAATTATTAAATTCCGCTGTGCCTAGGGCTGTTTATCTTACCGAATCCCAACAGCAGCGAGTTCCACAGTGATATTTGCTTCATCTTTCTTTCCGGTTTTTCGGTGACGGCACTTCTTTGCAAGATGGTCGCTCTTTCCACAGACAAAACATATCTTGTTGGATTTCGTCTTTTGGTTACCCTTGTTCCCTTTGTTAGGTGGATTAGGCTTTTGCTTTTTACTCACTTGAGAGTCTTCCACGATGTGAGCCTTAGCTCCCCCGGGATGAGGCATCCCCATAAAGTTCAAACCTTTTTCGGTGATCATGTTGTTCTCCTGTGTCTTGAGCTTTTCTGTAAGATCTTGCACGGTCCATTTAGAAACCTACTTCTTGTGCCTTAGGTGATGTTTGAACCATGTCCATGCCGGAGGAACTTTCCAATTATGGAGGCCACTTGGTACGACTCGCTTAGTTCATGCCCTTTAGCCAGAAGTTCATTGACCATTGTTTGAAGCTCGTTCACTTGTTCATACACAGATTTGTTATCAACCCTTTGGTAGAACTGGAATTTGTCCACTAGGAACTTTCTGTACCCTGAGTCTTCGGTTTTGTATTTCCTTGTCAGACATTCGTACAAGAGTTTAGCAGTCTTTATGGGACTGTAAACCTTGTAGAGTGTCTCGTCCAAGCAATTCAATATGTAATGTCGGCACATAAAGTCGTTGAGATTCCATGACTCGATTCGCTTGACTTCCTCAGGAGTTTGATTCTCCTTGGCCACCGTTACCTCATCAGTAAGGTATCTAGTTACGCCTAAAGTCGTTAGGTAGAACTTCATTTGTTCATGCCATGTTGCAAAATCAATCCCTTTGAATTTGAAGGGTGGAATCAACGAGGGGTAGGAATGCTTTTTGGTGTCTCCACCACATTGTTGTTTGATGCCATCTACACAGATGTATTGAACGGTTTAAAATTGTCTTAAGATTGTTGGTGTTTAACAATCTGTGTAATAGAAATGTTGGTCCCATGTGGTCAGATGAGGTCTAGAGGGGGGGGGGGTTTAATAGACCTCTTAACTTTTTACAATTTTTAACTTTAAAACCTTTTTGTTAACTTAAACAGACTAAGCTGTTATCAACAGTAGGTTTCTCGGCTGATCGCGAACAAATCTTTGAACAGCTTCGTAGACCACTAAACTGATAGTTACTTAGCTGATTTTGTTAAAATCAGTTTTAATACTTAGAGTACTTGCAGCGGATTTTCAAAGTGTTTTTCACAAGTATCCTCAGTAGTTTGAAAAATGTTTCCCCAGTTTTATAAACTCCTCTTTAAATCTTTTTCAAACAGTTAACTAAAGTGTTTTATGCAGTCTTGAAATATGCAAGTAAAAATGCAAGTAAAAACACAAGTAATTTTTATAGTGGTTATATGGATGTGAATATCCTTTAGTCCACTCTTCCAAGTCACAAAGATCTTGGGTTATACTAGAAACACAAAGTAACCAGTACACTCTGCTTACGCCTAACAACAAATGAACAGGCCGTAAGTGCGCAGTAAGAAATCACAAAGAAATCCTACTCTCTGAATTAATATCACTCACAAAGATGGATATCTACTTCTCACAACACTCAGTTTTACAAATTCACTCAAAAGATGTGTTTAGCTTTGTTCTTCAACTTCGCTTTTCGTCAACAAATGACTAAGCTGATGAGTGAGCTGTTCTTGAGACTTAAAGAGTTCTGCTTCGAAAATTTCTCAGAGATTGTGTTGTTGTTTTCTCTTCGTCTCTTTCAGCTATTTATACTTGAGGTTTGAAAAATGTCCGTTGAAGAGAGACAGGATTCAAATTCCTCGAGTACTGGTCCTTAATTTCAGCGAACGGCTCTTTTGCAGTCTGTCCGTACTATCAACAGTACTTTCCTGCAGGCAGCATTAAATGCACCCAGCTGATACGAAGCATTTCTTCAATCATTTGTCTTTAATAACCTTGTACTTCAGCATTTATTACTTCCAGGGGCATTTATTACCGGGGGCGACTTTATGATCCTTTTCACTTGGCTGACGAAGATGCAAGTCTGATGGCGAACTAAGCTGATCCCAAACTTGAACAAATCTGATTTGAGTCGGCTAATCTTCATCAGTCTGATATCTTTCCTTCAGCAGATCAGAAGTCTTGGACCTTGAAATTTTGACTCTTCTGATGTCTTCTATACTTAGTCAAAATTTCTTCAAAAGGGACATCAGCTAAGTTACTCCATACTTAGCCGATTTTGATGTTTTGGAATACATCAAAACCTCCCTTATCAAACTGTCTTCAGTGCTTTATATCCATTGCTTTCCTGGCTGATTCAGTGTTCTTGTACTTGGTAGGTTCTTCTTCAGTCTTCTCTTTTTCTTCTACCTTTCCAAGTTCTTCAGTCTTGTCAGTAGTTTCTTCAGTCTCCTTAGCTTCATTAGCAGCAGCAGCATTTTCCTTAGCTGATTCTTCCCTTTTATCTTCCCCCTTTTTGTCATCATCAGATTTGATGACATTAGAAGGTTCAGCAGCAGGGTTGAGAGCAACTGTAGGAATCTTCATTGCAGCACATAAAGTCTTTAGGTTCTGATTTACTACATCATGACTTGTTGTTAAGTGATGAAGAGTGGTACTGATGTTGTCAGTTTGATCATTGAAGTAGTCAATATTAAGGTGCATTGTTGCAAGTTCATTTTGTAGTTCCTTTTCAGCGTTTGAGACTTCTTGCAACATCCCAAAATTAACTTCCTTCTCTTCTTCACTGACTTTGATGAAGGTTGCAGTTAAGTTAGCTATCTTGTGCTCAGCTCTTTGTAAGGCAGTATGAAGGTGATTTACATCGGCCTTCACATCCTCATCATTTCTATTCAGATCATTAAGGCTGTGCACTAACTGCAAGGAGTTGTCTTGAGGTACAGGAAAACTATCAATTTCATTCTTGATGATCTTTTCAGTTGACTATTGCATAGTTTCCAGCTGAAGTCTGTTGGACTCTGCCAACTCTGATTTTAGTTCATTCTTCAGCTCCTCTTTCATCTTTGTCAGCTGCTGGCTATGCTTCTCTTCCAGTTCCTTCCTTGAATTTTTCATTAGCATCTGGAAAGATTCCATCAGTGATGAGTGTTCATCACCTGATTAAGCAGAAGCAGCAGCTTCCTTTTCTTCAGTCTCCTCGTGGACAGGAACGTCATTCATCTCAGTCTCCTGATGATCTTTAGAAGCCTTAGCATTCCACTTAATGGCTAAGGTCTTGTCAGCTGTTTTATGTTCATCAGTGACGTCATCATAGAACAGATTAGTGATTGTGCCATCATCATTGAAGCAGGTTGTCTGACGTATCTGCCTAACAATGATCCAAGGATTCACAACAGCATCATTACCCTTGGGCACTTCACTATACTCCTTCACTTCCTTGCCAAAAATTATTTGCTGAATACTTGGCAGCTGAGGCATTTCACTTGAATGTCCCTGCTGATATCTTGACCTTTCTGCCCATCTCTTCAAGGCAGTCATAATAGCAATGTTTATGGCCCTTTCTTCAGCATTATCAGACTTCCTCCTTTTGGCAGGCAAGGTGTTCTGAATAACTTTGGCCTCCTCCAGTGCAAATTCTTTTGCATATTGATGCATGACATGACATCTCTGACATAGCTGGGATCCAAGGCCTTTTGAATAGAGTCTGTCCTTAGCCAACTTAGAACCCATTGTTCTTCATTAGCTATCTCCTTGAGATTTTGAAGTTCTGCTATAGATTTGTTCAATCTGTTGTCTCTCCAACTGATGTATCTTGGCTTCTCCTGATTGAACAGAGTCTTCAGCATAAGCTTCTGGTCATAATATGCCAAAGATTTTTCAAATCTTTTGAAGAGCTCCTTATCAGCATAAACAATATCAAATGCTCTTCTGACTTCAAATTTGGCCTTTGGCTTGACCTCTCCTGCAGGCATCTTTGGTTTCCTAGGCTTGTTCTCATCATCAGCAGCCTCATTTATTTTTATGCCTCCTCCATGGACAGGTCCATGAGCATCAGTTTTGCTGAGCTCTATGACCATTGCCAATTCAGCATCCTCAACAGCTTTTCTCTCAGCCTCTGTCATTTTTCTTCTTTCTTCATCCTTCGCTACTTGGATTTTGCTGAGTTCAAGTGCCTTCTTCTCCTCCATCTCATCCTGATTTCTTTTTTCAGCTTCTTCCCTCTTTCTCTTATCAGCTTTGGAGATCTTCTTCCTTTTAATCACGATCTTTCTCTTTTCTTTATCAGCTGGAGCAGGGGCTGGACCAGCAGATGAGATTGGTGCAGCGGCAATAGGATGGATGATCATAACATCTTGATCATCCTGAGGTTTGGCAGCCTCAACTGTTGGTGTAGCTTGAGTCATTTGTTGCTCATCAGCTTTTTCAGCAGCAGAAGCCTCAACAGCTCCAACAGGTCTTTCAGCAGATACAGGACTTTGTCTTACTAAGTTTTCCAACTCAGTAGGCTCTTCAATGAATGTCATCTGCTTCCTTGCTGACTTCTTTGATAATCCCTGAATGGGTCTTGAAGCAGCAGTGTCCCTTTAGTGACTCCTTGTCCTGTGAGAGACATTCCCAGCAGGTATTTCAGCAGAAGGAGTCCTGGAAGGTGATGCAGGAGACATTCCCCTTACATCAACAGTGGTCTGACTTATGATTTGATCAACAGCAACGTCAGCCACAGTCTTCACTTTCTTAGGAACCTTCTCCTTTGGTTGATCAGCAACCTTCTTTGTCTTTGTTTCAACAGCTAAGTCAGCTGTTTTGACTAGTCTCCGAAGCCTCTTGGCAGGATCCTCCTTTGGTTCCTTATCTTCATCTTCTTCAGGCTCATCAGCCTTTCTCTTCAGAACAGGCAAGTACTTGGACATTGCTTTAGATTTATGGATCTCCTTTCCATTCGTCATAACACAGCCCAGTTTTGACAGCAGATAACTGAGTGTGATTCTGTGGTTGGTTTGAGGAGTTTTCCCTTTCTTTGCCTCAAGAAAACCAGCCAAGATGTGCCAGACTATAATGGACCAGTTGACTTCCAGCCCATAGTAAATGGCAGCCATGATGCTGAAACGCTTCATTGGAACAGCATCTAGAGAGAAAGTGCAGTTTTCAATCAGTTTTGCAATCATATCAGCCATCCGCTGATATTCGTCCTTCAGTTGTTTCTTTTTAATGTTTCCAGATAACATTTCTCCCTCTTTTGCGCAGATCGCCCAGAATTGTTGATGCCTGTCTTCCGTCAGCACAGTGACGTCGTGTCGGTCTCTGTTAGGAAGACCAAACGTTTCGTGAAGAACAGCGGGTGTAATGACCACATATTTGTCTCCGACTGTAGCCTTGATTTCCAAAGTAGAGAAATCAACAGTTGCGGTTTTGTAGTACTCCATTACTTGATCTGTCCAGATTATTCCTTCATTATACTCCATGATGTTAACTAGCAGAGCAGATTTGAACTTTTCCAGCAGTTCCTTCATCAAATCCGTTCCAGATTGATAGTACGACTCATACACTAAGAACATACCTTCCGCGGCCATCGTAATCTGTTGAGAGATTAGAGAAACAAGAGGAGATTTGCAGAAAGATTGCAAGTATTTTCTCACAAGTGTTTTTGAAATTTTAGGGTGCGTAAAGAACTACACGGCTGATCAGATTGGGATTTATAGAGTTAGGGTATTTCGGTTTCCGTGATACCAGCTAACCGTTAGATCCATTTCTTGTCAGTGCTGATCGTGCGGCGTCAGTTACGACCTTTCAAATTCAAATCGCATTAAATGAGGAGCGGGAATTTGTACCGCCCTTCTGTTACTTGTAAAAGCGCGTTTTTGAAAATAATGTTTTAAACAGTAAGCTTTTACACAAGTAATCATATTAATAAAATAAATACTTATCTGATGGACTACTGCCCTGATGATACAGTTGTTATCAGTGAAAGCCAATAATTGATAACCTTCCTCAGCTGTTTGTCAATCCAGCTAGATAATAAATCTTCAATCTTCAAAACTTTAATCTTCTGTTGAAAACATAACTTCAACTAACTGTCATCAACAAATTTCATCTTTTAATCAGAAGTACCGCTAGTCTTACACGTTCCCCCTGACTTTAAGAATTCATAAGTTAACTAGTCTGTTGAGAGTTAATCCTTGAAGACGAAATAGATGAGTAAGCTGTTGAACTCTAGTCTTCTGATAAGTTCCCCCTCAGCTTATGCATCCAATTTTAATAGACCTAGTTCAGCTCTTAAAGTTGAAAACCTTGTTTCACTTAAAGGTTTTGTGAAGATGTCAGCAATTTGATTTTCAGTAAACACATATTCAATAATGACATTTCCTTTCTCCACATGATCTCTAATAAAGTGATGCTTGATCTCAATATGCTTAGTCCTTGAATGACTTGTATTATTCTGAGTAAGGCTGATTGCACTTGTATTGTCACAGTAGATAGGGATTCCACTGATTTTGATATTGTAATCTTCAAGTTGATGCTTCAACCATAATATTTGTGCACAACAAGCTCCAGCAGCTATATATTCAGCTTCAGCAGTGGATATGGATATTGAAGTCTGTTTCTTACTCATCCATGAGATCAGACGACTGCCTAAAAATTGACATGCACCTGTTGTGCTTTTCCTATCAATTTTGCAGCCAGCAAGGTCTGAATCTGAATATCCAATAAGCTCAAATCCAGATTCTCTAGGGTACCACAATCCCAAATCTTCAGTATCTTTAAGATATTTGAGTATCCTTTTGGCAGCTAAGAGGTGAGATTCCTTAGGATTTGATTGAAATCTCGCACAAACCCCAACAGAGTACATAATATCAGGTCTGCTAGCAGTTAAGTATAACAGTGACCCAATAATTCCTCTGTACTTGGTTATGCCCACTGATTTGCCATCTTCATCTTTATCCAAGCGAAGGCTTGTAGACATTGGAATAGTAGCATTAGAGCTAGTTTTCATACCAAATTTCTTGAACAGATCCTTTGTATATTTTGCTTGGCTGATAAAAATTCCATCAGGCAACTGTCTTACTTGCAAACCAAGAAAATAATTAAGTTCTCCCATCATGCTCATTTCAAACTTGTTCTGCATCAGCTTTGAGAACTTATCACACATCTGTTGGTTAGTTGAACCAAAAATAATATCGTCCACATAAATTTGCACAAAATATGTTCTTCCCATTCAATAGTGAACGAGGTCTTGTCAACTTTACCTTTGCGAAATCCTTTAATTAAAAGAAAATCAGATAAGGTATCATACCATGCTCTTGGAGCCTGTTTCAGTCCATAGAGGGTTTTCTTCAGACGATACACCTTGTCTCCTTCTTGATAGACTTCAAAACCAGGTGGTTGTTCAACGTAAACTTCTTCTTGCAACTCTCCATTGAGAAAAGCTGATTTCACATCCATCTGATAGACGGTGAAATTCTTGTGAGCAGCATAGGCAAGAAAAAGTCTGATTGCCTCTAATCTTGCTACTGGTGCGAACGTCTCATCAAAGTCAATGCCTTCTTCTTGGCAGTAACCCTTGGCCACTAGTCTTGCTTTATTTCTGGTGACTTCACCATCTTCATTCATTTTATTTCTGAATACCCACTTAGTGCCAATGACTCTTTGATGACTTGGTCTAGGAACTAAGTACCAGACTTCATTCCTTTCAAATTGATTTAGCTCTCCTTGCATAGCTTCAATCCAGTTTGAATCACTAAGAGCTTCTTCAATTTGTTTGGGCTCAATTTGAGATAGAAAGCTGACAAACATTGCATCACTTGCAGCAGCTCTCCTTGTCTTCACTTTATCCAAAGGATCACCAATTACCAGCTCTGGTGGGTGATTCTTGAGCCATCTGAGATCAGGTTGCAAATCATAATGTTGTCCTTTGTTTTGATCTTGCAACACTACTGTTGGAGTTCCAGTAGTAGTATGTTGAACATTTGTTGTCTGTTGAACAGTCTCTGGTCTATCAGCTGTTTGCAACTCGTCTGTTAGACTATCAGCACTGTGATTTTGAACAGCACTTGAGTTATCAGCTGGGTTGAGATCAGGTAGTATGATGGGAACATATTCTTCATTCTTTCCAACATTCAACTTCTGTAAATCAGTATACAGATCTTGATTAATATTTTGATTCTTTTCAGAAGATTGATTTGGTTCATCAAATACTACATGAATGGATTCTTCTATTAGTAGTGTTCTTTTGTTAAAGACTCTATAAGCTTTACTAACAGTAGAGTATCCTACAAAGACAGCTTCGTCAGCCTTTTCTGCAAATGCAGTAAGGTGATTTTTCCCATTATTTAAAACATAGTATTTACAACCAAATATCTTAAAATAATGAATGTTTGGCCTCCTGTTGTTCCAAACTTCATATGAAGTCTTGTTTTGGTGCTTGTTGATCATGCATCTGTTTTGGGTAAAACATGCTGTGTTTGTTGCTTCTGCCCAAAATCTTTGCGGCAGCTTAGCTTCAGCTATCATGGTTCTGACAGCTTCCTTCATTGTTCTGTTTCTCCTTTCAGCAACACCATTCTGTTGAGGGATTCTAGCAGCTGAATACTCATGATGTATTCCTTTGATATTACAATACTCTTCAACAGTAGAGTTTGTAAACTCTGTCCCTCTATCTGATCTGATCTTCAATATTTTTATGCTTTTCTCATTCTGGATCAGTTCCATCATATTAGTAAGATGTTCCTTGGTTTCACTTTTCTTCTTCATGAATATCACCCAAGTATATCTTGAATAGTCATCCACAACAGCTAGGCAGTATTTCTTTCCACCATTGCTGACTGGATCAATGGGTCCAAATAAGTCCATGTGAAGTAGCTCCAATATTCTTCTAGAAGATTGATGCTTCTTGCTTTTGAATGATGACTTGATTAGTTTACCCTTCTGACATGCGTCACAAAGCTTATCTTTGCTCATGACTGTTTTTGGAATTCCTTCTACCAGATTGTTCTTTATGAGTCTGTTGATGGTCTTGAAATTCACATGATTCATTCTTTTGTGCCACAGCCAACTGACTTCACTTGGTGTTGATGCCACCAAACAAATACTTGAATTCTCATCAACAGAATTACAGTCGACTATGTAGACATTCCCTTGCCTTCTTTCAGATAAAATTACCTTATGTACCAATCTGTTCAACATAGTACTTATCTGTTGAGAAGATGACTGAATATCCTTTGTCACAAAATTGACTTATGCTCAGCAGATTGTACTTTAGGCCTTTAACATATGAGACGTCAGATATCTCAATGTTTCCTTTGATTAATCTTCCTTTAGCTACAATCTTATCTTCTTTGCTGTCTCCAAAAGTGACCTTTGGACCATCCACAGCAACTGCATTAGTCAGCTCATGTATGCTTCCACACATGTGCCTTGAACAACCACTGTCCAAGTACCAAATCTTCTCTACTTTAGTCCTACTCCTAATCCTATCCTACAAAACAAAATAAAAGTGTTTTAGGTACCCTTATTGAGAGGGCCCTGAAGGATTAGTTCCACCTTTGACAACCCAATATGATGAAGTCTTAGGCTTCTTAGGCTTATGAGTTTCAACAGGAGTATGAACAGATTTTCCTTTACCACGTTCATCAGATTTGTCATATTGTTGATGATCAGCATGATAAGGATAATGTTCAAATGTAGAGTAAGATGCATGATAAGAAGGATATGCATGCATTGGATGAGCAGGATATGGTGCATAGTAAGTTGGAAATTGAGGTGCATGATACATAAGATGATATGCAGCAGGTTGCACATAATAAGACTCATTTCCATACCAAGCATTTTGATTTTTCTTATTTTTATGCTTCTTTGGTTTACTAGATGCTTGCTCATTAACAGACGACTTAGTTTTATTACTAGTCTGATTAGTTTTAGCCTTGTCAGAGGACTTCCTAGGACTCTTCTGTTTAGGCTTAATAGTCTGTTTTCCTACACTAGGCTCTTTGCTCTTTTTAGCCTTAGGAGTTTTCGTCTCCTTTGACACTTTCTCAGGTGAAGCAGGTTTATTAGTCTGAACATACAATATGACCTTACTATTGTCAGTTGATATGAATTTTTCAGTATGGTTCAGTTCTAGCTTTTCCTGATCTAAAGGTGTCTTCTGTTTACTAGACATGTGAGTGGATGCAACAGATGACTTCTCATGAGACTCAATGACTTTCTCAAGCTCAATGATTTTACCCTTTAAAACTTCACATGCAGCTTTCAGAGATTCATTCTCTTGCTCAAGCAGTTTGTATTCAGCTGATTCTTTTGACTTATCAGCTTTAAGTTTCAGTGAACAGTTTTGCTCTTTTAGCATTATCATCTCTTCCTTAAGCTTTTTAATTGCATCAGCAATGCTAGTATTGTTGAGCATCATTTGTTCAAATGAATTAAATAATTCATTATCAAGAGGAGTTACCTCATCATCGTCGGAGTTATCAGATTCCTTGGCCATCAGGCAGAGAAGAGCGGGGCTCTCTTCATCAGAAGTGTCTGAATCTGAATCAGATGAGTAGACAGCAGCTAGCTTTTCTGCTTCAGCTACCAGCACCTTTCCTTTCTGATGCTTTCTTTCTTTTCTGATTCTATTTTCTTCTTCCGTGTACTTCTCAGCTTTAGGATATGGGCAATCTCTGATGAAATGTCCCAGTTTCCTGCAATTATAACACATCATTTTGGATTTATAAGAATCCTTATCTTGAGAAGAAGAAGTAGGGTTAGAAGTAGAAGCATTGTTATATTTGTTCTTCATTTTTCGTCTGTAGAACTTTTTGAAGTTGTTCATCAGCAATGCAACGTCTCCAGCAGTGTACTCCTTTTTATTGAGTAGTGTGGCTTCGTCAGATGAGTCCACATCTTTGCTTTTGTGAGCTGGCCTTCTGGGGTTTTCAGCAGCAACCAGTGCAGTTGTGGGACTTGAAGTAGAGGTTTCTTCAACACCCATTCTTGGCAGTTTATACTCGTACGCCTTGAGTACTGAGAACAGCTCGGTGAGAGAAATCTTGCCCAGATCTCTTGACTCTTCCATGGCTGTCACCTTCATGTTGAATTTTGGAGGTAGAGCCTTCAGAACTCTGACGGTTATCTCCTTGTCCGTAAAGGTTTTTCCAAGCTTTAACACTTCATTTAATGTCCTTGTAAACCTTGTGTCCATCTGGTCAATGGTTTCCGCAGACTTCATCTTGAAGTTGTCCAGCTTTTCCAGAGCAACACTCAGCTGATGCTCTTTGATGGCGTCGTTTCCTTCGCTCATGTCACGAACCTTGTCCCACATCTCCTTTGCAGTTTTGCAATGTTTGATTTTATCAAACCGATCATTGTCCAGGGCTTTGGTCACGATGAAACGGCCAACTTTATCCAGATTGAACAGCTTTATTTCTTCAGCTGTCATCTCTGTTAAATCCTTTTCCACCACTAGTTCAGCTTCATCAACCATGATAGTCTTGGTGAATTTGAATGGACCTTTTATGATACATGTGTACATGTTATCATTGTAAGCAGCTAGGAAAATCTCCATCCTGATTTTCCAGTCTTCAAACGACATGCCAGCAATGTGGGGAACATGGCTGATACAGTCCATTTTTCAAAAAGTTTTTATTTTTCAAAAAGATGCTCTTTTGAAAAGTTTTGAAAACCTTTGAAAAACACTTGGATCAAGCTCGTTGATCAGGCAGCTGATTCTAATGAACCACCTGCTCTGATACCACTTGTTGGTCCCAAGTGGTCAGATGAGGTCTAGAGGGGGGGGGGGGTGAATAGACCTCTTAACTTTTTACAAAATTTTTAACTTTAAAACCTTTTTGTTAACTTAAACAGACTAAGCTGTTATCAACAGTAGGTTTCTCGGCTGATCGCTAACAAATCTTTGAACAGCTTCGTAGACCACTAAACTGATAGTTACTTAGCTGATTTTGTTAAAATCAGTTTTAATACTTAGAGTACTTGCAGCGGATTTTCAAAGTGTTTTTCACAAGTATCCTCAGTTGTTTGAAAAATGTTTCCCCAGTTTTATAAACTCCTTTTTAAATCTTTTTCAAACAGTTAACTAAAGTGTTTTATGCAGTCTTGAAATATGCAAGTAAAAATTCAAGTAAAAACACAAGTAATTTTTATAGTGGTTATATGGATGTGAATATCCTTTAGTCCACTCTTCCAAGTCACAAAGATCTTGGGTTATACTAGAAACACAAAGTAACCAGTACACTCTGCTTACGCCTAACAACAAATGAACAGGCCGTAAGTGCGCAGTAAGAAATCACAAAGAAAATCCTACTCTCTGAAGTAATATCACTCACAAAGATGGATATCTACTTCTCACAACACTCAGTTTTACAAATTCACTCAAAAGATGTGTTTAGCTTTGTTCTTCAACTTCGCTTTTCGTCAACAAATGACTAAGCTGATGAGTGAGCTGTTCTTGAGACTTAAAGAGTTCTGCTTCGAAAATTTCTCAGAGATTGTGTTGTTGTTTTCTCTTCGTCTCTTTCAGCTATTTATACTTGAGGTTTGAAAAATGTCCGTTGAAGAGAGACAGGATTCAAATTCCTCGAGTACTGGTCCTTAATTTCAGCGAACGGCTCTTTTGCAGTCTGTCCGTACTATCAACAGTACTTTCCTGCAGGCAGCATTAAATGCACCCAGCTGATACGAAGCATTTCTTCAATCATTTGTCTTTAATAACCTTGTACTTCAGCATTTATTACTTCCAGGGGCATTTATTGCCGTTGGGGCGACTTTATGATCCTTTTCACTTGGCTGACGAAGATGCAAGTCTGATGGCGAACTAAGCTGATCCCAAACTTGAACAAATCTGATTTGAGTCGGCTGATCTTCATCAGTCTGATATCTTTCCTTCAGCAGATCAGAAGTCTTGGACCTTGAAATTTTGACTCTTCTGATGTCTTCTATACTTAGTCAAAATTTCTTCAAAAGGTACATCAGCTAAGTTACTCCATACTTGATTTTGAAGTTTTGGAATACATCAAAACCTCCCTTATCAAATTGTCTTCAGTGCTTTATCTTCATCCTTATCCAACAAGAAATATACTCAATTTATATTTCTTTGTAGTAACTATAAAGCTAATTAAGTATAAAATATAATTATAATCAATTATAGTTTACTAAATTAATATAGTATATTTATATTATAATTAATATATTCAAGGTTTTTTAAATAGAACAAAGTAGTGGAGCAGAAACTTATTTAAATAAAATTGATTTTTCAGTTTAAAATTTAAAATAATACAACCACTTTATTTGAGAAAGTTCAAGTAATTGAAATGAATAAAGTTAAATAAAATAATCAAACTTTGATAAGTAACTATATTATACGTATGTATATGAACAGAATGTTAAAAGATATTTAATTACAAAAACAGTGTACAAAGTTTTTGAAATCGGATTTATTTTTGCAAAAGAGTGACCAAGTTTATTTAAATGAATTTGAAAAACTTAGTCTTACGAGGCTTTTAGAAATAACTTTAATTTGCAAATATGAAAATTAAATTTACTCACTAATTACTAACCGGAAAAGAAATGAGATGTCAAAGACTGAGGTTGCGAATGCAATCTTCTTAAAACAATATTTCCGGGCTGCCTATGGTGCACACAGTCGATTCCCGGTAGTCTCTCAAGATACAACAATTTGATGCCCCTTGTTTGCACGAACAAAGAACCCACGGCGAACTTTAAACAAACAGAACTTCGACGAAAATTTATTTAATTTGAGAAGTAGAGAAAATAATTTTATACTTTATTTGCTGGAAAAATAGTGTGAGGAATTGGCCAAATTTCTCTCCTATTTATAGCAATTGAAAGTTGTTGCTGGAGGGTCACAACCGTTCGGATTTAAACCAAACATTCGGTCCGATCAAGTGCCACCCATTCGGTTCAAAATCCGACCAAACACACCCTTTTATTTAAAATTGGGCGGGCAACACGGATCCTTCTCGGACCTTGTAGAAACAGGTCCCACGGATCATGTTCGGATCACATGCGGATCCTAATTAGATCACACGGGGATCCTAATCAGATTACCCACGGATCTTTGTACAATGTTTGGACTTTAATAATTGTTGGGCCCAGAAATTACTCTAGGCCCATTCCTACAAAAGCCATTTGCACTTTGAAAGCTAGGTGCCCTTTTATAACAATTTTGTAGCTCAACTTTCTCCTTCTTTTCCATGTGGGATGGAGAGACTCAACCTTCTCTTCTCATTTCATTCATTAAGGTGTAATAATTAACTTTGGCTAATTAGACTCAATTTAATTAGCCATAATTAATCCAATTACACCAACAACTTGATCTTGGAGAACGTTGATTTGATCTTCTCTAGAATGAATTTGTGCACGAATAACGTTAATCCAAGGGCAAATTTGCTTAGTCTTGGATCAAACGTGAAATGATTTTGAATTTCTTCAACGAACATCTTGAACTTTGTCGTGGATATTTTAAATTTAGGAGAATTTGATCTTCTTTGGATCGTCGTAGATCTCCAATAACGTTTAAATGAGGGCTTCTTAGCTTGTTCTCGAATCAAACGCTGGATTTTCCTTTGATCTTTGAAGAATGTCTTGAGTTAATGAAAAAAGTTTTGAAGAACGCCTCGTAGAGAGAATTTGCTCCTTCAACTTGTGATCCTTCAGAAAAAATGTGTATTTTTCTTCTAAGAGAGGACCCCAATTTATAGGGGTAGGAAGAAGAGTCCAAGTAGAATTAGTTAATTGAATGGTGTGATCTGATTGGCTCTCAGTAGTAGAAGACCTATATATTTCTCTTTATAAAAGAGATATGCATTCTTTTAAATTTCTATCACTTGTAGGAGATATGCCTTCTTTTGATTTGTCATGACACATCATCTTGAACACTTGGCATGATTTAATTGGCTCATTTTATGAAAAGTCAAACCATTATTTGATTGGTTTATACACTTCAATTTGACACTTTTCACTATTTTATTGGTCAATAGAATGTAGGTGGAATTTAATAAAATTAACTATTTATTTTGGAATTTAATTTAGCAAAAGTCCAGAAATAGCGAATTTAATTTAATTTTCAATATGAGTTCAAATTTATTTTTCGGTATAAAATTTAAATGTCTACAAATTTCCCCCTCGTGACTTATCTACGAAATATTTTTGCTTTGAGTAGATAAGTCTCGACCTTTCTTCACGTCCTTCTAAAGTTTGAAAGCTACATTTCCTTTTTCTTTAAGGAATTTGATTGAGCTTAAAATTAACTTTCAAGCTGCCTTCATATCCTAAAAGAAATCAAATTATCATGTAGTTCAAAATGAAGAGATTTTTTGTTTATTTGTATGACTGAACTTAGAAATTGACTAAGCTGCCTACTTATCTATAAAGGAATCAAGTCAAAACGTAGTTCAAAAATTGAGAATTTTCGGTTTTTTTTTTTTTTTTTTTGCCATACACATTTTATACTCATGTGGGCCAGGAGTGACATGCAGTTTGGGCTCGTGCGTCATGGAGCTTTTTTGATTTCAAGACTTCGTAGACCTTTGACGTCTCGTCTACTAGCGGCTTTGACTTGAACTTTTGAGACAATTATAACTCGTGTTAAGGAGTTTTCATCTTGAAGGTTTGTAGACAATTTTGACTCGTATCAAGGAGTTTTCATCTTGAAGGTGTGTAGACAGTTTTGACTCGTATCAAGGAGTTGTTTTAAAAGTTTATACTCTTATCAAGGAGTGTATAATTTGCAACAGTTTATACTTGTGTGAAGGAGTGAATCAAAAGATCTTGATTTGAAGATCTTAGATAGTTTAAGCTCGTATCTAGGAGCGTGGCACTTATATCATGGATTCTTCAATTGGAGCTTCATTAAAAGATTTGCCCCCTTCTTTGGCTTCTAATTCATCTTTAACATCATTTCCAATTGCACTCATGCTCAATTCCATATCGTATGCTCGAGTGGCCAGATCATCGAAAATTATCGGCTTTATTCCTTGAAGAATCTAATGAAAACTCCAATGCATTCCTTGGATTCACATCTCGATGGATGAAATTTCCGACAATCGATCTTTGCAGTTGAGACTTAAATTTCTCCAACGGTTAATGTAGTAAATGTCATACTCCTCTTTCCACTGACGAGTGTTAATGAGTTCGGGTAGTCGAACTGTCCTTCGTATGCTGTAGAAGGGATTAATAAACTCTTGCTCTAGTTGGTCCCAATTGTCAATGGAATTTGCCCCCAAGTCAGAATACCAGTCAAATGCATTGTCTTTTAACGAACGTACGAACTGTTTGACAAGTTGATCTCCATACGTCCCAGCATCATTGCACGTCTTGACAAAATGCGCCACATGTTGCTTTGGGTTGCCCTTCCCATCAAATTGCTGGAATTTTGGTGGTTGATTGCCAATTGGCATCTCCAGATTTTCAATCCTTCGAGTGTATGGCTTGGAATATGTGAGGCAAGACGCCGAGCTTCCTTTCATCTTGCTTTTGATGGCTTCCAAAATGAACTCCTTCAGTTGAGCAGTTTGAATCATGCCATCAGATGAGATTTGAATCTTATTGGTTGAAAATTTATTGTTTGAATCCGATTGTTGCTTTATGAGTGTCTTATTGTCATCAAACTCCTCGGGCAATTTTTCCATCAGGTGATTCGTCTCGGTAAGGCCTCCATTGCTTAATAGTTGCTTTGTAGATGTATTGCTCTCTCAAGATCCTCGAATTGCTTTTCCTCCCTGTGGGTAGCATCGACATTGTCCATTTTGTTCAAAAGCTCATCAAGCTTCGTATCTTGCTCTTGAATGTGCTTCGTGAGCTTGTCAATGGCGTTAGTCAACGTCGCAAGTTGTTCCTTCATGGTTGTAGCCTTTATCGCCATAGCAGCCGTTGTATTTGATGAAGAAAAGAGATGAAAGGTAGAGATTGTCCCACTGGGCGTACCAGAAATTTGTAACATCAAAATTTCAAGTCTAAAATAAAGTAAACAAGAAATAATTGTACAAATTAAAATTTATTGATTTAATGAAGTGGTTACAATCTCTATGATTCCCTTGATTCTAATCTTAAGGAAAAATAATAAATGTTTCTTGCACTTGATCTTGGAGAACGTTGATTTGATCTTCTCTAGAATGAATTTGTGCTCGAATAACGTTAATCTAGGGCCAAATTTGCTTAATCTTGGATCAAACGTGAAATGATTTGAATTTCTTCAACGAACGTCTTGAACTTTGTCGTGGATATTTTGAATTTAGGAGAATTTAATCTTCTTTGGATCGTCGTAGATCTCCAAAAACGTTTAAATGAGGGCTTCTTAGCTTGTTCTCGAATCAAACGCTGGATTTTCCTTTGATCTTTGAAGAATGTCTTGAGTTAATGAAAAAAGTTTTGAAGAACGCCTCTTAGAGAGAATTTGCTCCTTCAACTTGTGCTCCTTCAGAAAAATGTGTGTTTTTCTTCTAAGAGAGGACCCCAATTTATAGTGGTAGAAAGAAGAGTTCAGGTAGAATTAGTTAATTGAATGGTGTGATCTGATTGGCTCTCAGTAGTGGAAGACCTATATACTTCTCTTTGTAAAAGAGATATGCATTCTTTTAAATGTCTATCACTTGTAGGAGATATGCCTTCTTTTTATTGGTCATGACACATCATCTTGAATACTTGACATGATTTAATTGGCTCTTTCTATGAAAAGTCAAACCATTATTTCATTGGTTTAGACACTTCAATTTGACACTTGTCACTATTTTATTGGTCAATAAAGTAGGTCGAAATCAAATTAACTATTTATTTTGGAATTTAATTTAGCAAAAGTCCAGAAATAGCGAATTTAATTTAATTTAATTTTCAATATGAGTTCAACTTTATTTTCGGCATAAAATTGAAGTGTCTACACCGACGTCAGCAATTTGGCACATATCTCGTTTTCGGAAGTGCAACTTCGGCATTTCAGGTTCCAAATTTTCCTCATAACTTTTTCCTACATCTTAACAACCGAATTCCTACGAAAAATATTATTTTCTGATATTCCGTCGATAATTTGTCACTATTATTGAATGAACACTTTTTTTGGTGAGGATTTCTTGCTAAAAAATAGCACATGGGTTTTCGATATTAAAAATAACATAGGGGGATTTTGTTTAATAAGACAAAATATAAGGGGTTTTACAGTTTCGCTCTAATTAAGAACATTTCTTTGCGTCACAAGATTGCACGTTCTTCCAAAAGAACATGCTTCCAACAACCATTAATATTATTGTGATTATTATGATAATCTTCAAGTCTTTTTTATATTTTTATTTATTTTTAATAAGTTTATGAAATTACACCTGAATTTTGTAATGCGAGTGGCACATGACATCAACTTTGGCCTGAAATGGCCGAAATATAAAAGTGAAACAAATAATTGGTAATAGCTGTCCGCATGGGCAGCTCAACTGGTCTCAGAGGTGGAAGTTGGAACAAGTGACCAAGGATCGAACCTCACCAGCGGCAGTGTGGGAGCAACCTCTCAAAAAATGAGGGGGGCTCCTTGTGCGCAGTGAGTACTGGTCCCAGCCTCTGTTGCCGGTTGAGTCACCATGATTTACCTCCTCTCACAATCCCGTCGGACAGGGGGTGAGGGGCGCCCGGGGTGAGCGATTTCACCTTTTTGGAACAATAATTGGTAATAGGGATGAAAATGTTAATGTTTTTTGTTAAAGGACAACTCCGTCAAAAAATATTTATTGGGAGGATCTTTAGTCCTATTCACCTTACTTTACTTTTTATATTACTAATTATTGGGAGGACCAACTAAGTAGATACTTAACTCGGGCTGTCTAGGGTGCGGCCATATGTAACTGGCCGCATGTGCGGCCCCCCCCCCCTAAATTGCGCCACGTGGCGCGGTAACTAAGTGTCTTTCTTTTGTCAATGTTGCACCGGTTATTAAATGTCCAATCTACCCTTTTCTTTTATTTTTAAATGAAAATTAAAATAATAACTTAAAATTGAAAAGTCAATTATATCCTTTTTAATTAACTTAAATCTAAAACACTTAAAATTTAATTACACAAAGACACTTATACCCTTTCACATAATAAAGATAAATCTATATCCGATTTATATATTTCCATGATTTAAAAACACAATTAGGGTAAAACTAAATTTCATTTCAAGATTAAAACAAGCCAACAAATTCGAAATTCCATGATTAAAAAAATCAATTACAAAAATTCATCTTCCACGATTAAAAACAGTAATTACAATTCAAAATTCATCTTGCATAATTAAGAAAACTAACTAGAAGTTCTTTCAAAATTTCTCAATTCCACTAGATCATATATCCTATAAATCGTCGCTTCCAAAACTTATATTAATATTTTTTTTTTCAAAAATAAGTTTGTTAACTTACGATTTTATTAAATTTAGCTCACATGTTGAGTTTTTAGTACTGTTCACCAGGGACGAAAATATTCGTAAGAATGAATTTATGAACTTTCTAGTAATTAATATTCATATTTATTTAGAGAGAGAATTGCAATTGTGGTACCAAATTATATAGCAATTCCAACTTGTGGTACCATAAAAAATGAAGTTGATCAATTTGGTACCGTAATCAAAGAAATTGAATCAGATTTGGTACCACCGTTAAAATTGGGCGTTAACTGCTGACGTGGCAGTTAAGTTTTATTGCAGAATTGA
The DNA here is from genome assembly GCA_038501285.1 of Penstemon eatonii. Lineage (NCBI taxonomy): Eukaryota > Viridiplantae > Streptophyta > Magnoliopsida > Lamiales > Plantaginaceae > Penstemon > Penstemon eatonii. The sequence continues at coordinate 7,347,940 of CM076713.1, forward strand.
TACCATTACTTATATTGACTGACAATTATACCCCTAACTTTTCAAGTTGTCAAAATAACCCCACATCTTCAAATTTACTGATAATTCTAGTCCACATTGTTGTCCAATTTGATAATTGGCTCGAATAAAACACTTGCGGACCAATTTAGAGATTTAACTTAATATATTTACATAGTTATTTAACTAATATAATTTTCAAATAATATTAACAAACCAAATAATATATGAACATAAATTCGATAAAATATTAATTAAATTTAAAATTTATATAATGATATGAATATATTTAATATTTATTAAAAAATTAATTATATATTATTAATAAAATAATTATAAATTAAAAAAAAAACTTCTCCTACCCCTAACCCCCCCCCCAACCCAAATCCTGGGCCGCCGCAGTCCGGCCCAGGCCGCCGTCGGCCTGGGATCGTCCGTCCCAGGTCACCGCGGCCTGGGATCTGTTGGGATCGGACAGATCCCAGGTTGGTAGCGACCTGGGATTTTGGGGGGGGGGGGGGTGGGGGTGGGTGGGTGGGTTGGTTGGGGGTATGAGGTAGAAGAAGGGTTTTTTTATTTTATTATAATTATTTTATTAATAATATATAATTTATTTTTTAATAATTATTATATATATTCATATCATTATAAAAAATTTAGATTTAATTAATATTTTATCGAATTTATGTTCATGTATTATTTGGTTTGTTAATATTATTTATAAATTAAATTAGTTAAATACATATGTAAATATATTAAGATAAATCTCTAAATTGGTCCGCAAGTGTTTTATTCGATCCAATTTTGAAATTGGGCAACAATGTGGACTAAAATTATCAGTAAATTTGAAGATATGAGGTTATTTTGACAACTTGAAAAGTTAGGGGTATAATTGCCAGTCAATATAAATAATGATATCAATTATGCAATAAAACTTAAGCAGTTAACGCCCAATTTTAACAGTGGTACTAAATGCGATTCAATTTCTTAAATTACTGTACCAAATTGATCAACTTTATTTTTTATGGTACCACAAGTTGGAATCGCTATATAATTTTGGTACCGCAAATGCAATTCTCACTTTATTTAGATGAAAATATTCGAAAAAATTATTTATGAACAAATCATTAACTACTATTTTATTAAATAAAATTATTGATGGTAAAATATTATCAATGTTACTTATATTTATAAAATACTATGCATACATATAATTTTATTTATTTATTATCGAATACGGATCTCTTAATTAATAGGATCGACCGAAATTTAAACTATTATCTAAGAAATTCGAACTTAATCGACCGAATAGAAATAAATAAACAAAAGGGGATTAAGGATAATATAAATCAAAATTATTGATTTGAGATATTGATTTCGTGGATTCAAAAGTAATTGAGAATTTTATTTTATTTATAATTCGAAATTTGTAAAGCAATTTTGGAGAGGATTCATTTAAGGTGCAAAAATGGTGGTGAGATTATTGAAGGCATGGATGGTGTAAAAATGGTGGAGAAGTAATAACAAGAAATAATCAATTAAGTTTGAATGATTATGAAATAAAAGGCAATTATTTGTTAGTTTTGAAAGATTATGAAAGAGAAGAAAATAAAATTGCAGAAAACGTCCCAAACTAATTACTGATTTTGGATTTTCGTCCCGAACTATTTAACTTGGCGAATTTCGTCCCGTAATTTAATATTATTTCGGAATATCGTCCCAAAGTAATTACTAATTTTGTTTTTTCGTCCCAAACTATATCAACTCGCCAAATTTCGTCCCATAATTTACCATTTTGTATGAATTTAGTCCCAATATTAAATTTCCAATTTAATGAAAATGACGTTCAATCTTGTAATTAATTTGGGACGAACTCTGCAATATTATATAATTATTCATGTTAAAATTTACCATGTCATGACACTTAAGCAGCCATGTGATAATTCATCGGCAAATGCGCAATTCCGTCTTATAATTATGGTGGGACGATATTCCAAAAAAATATTAAATTACGGGACGAAATTCGCCAAATTAAATAGTTTGGGACGAAAATCCAAAATCAGTGATTAGCTTGGGACGATTTTTGCAATTTTGCCATAAAATTATCATATCAAAAATAAAATGTGACAAATAGTTGCAATTTTTCGCATCTCTCTTTTCCAGGGATATATTTGACATTTATTTGTGATCACGGAGATTTTTTTGAAGTTAAAATAACACATAAATTCTTTTGAAAATTAAACAAAAAATACCATAAACTAAGATATCTTATATATTGTATATATAAGAAAAGAGAATGTTCTGGTCCTATGTGTAAAGAATTAAGCAGAAAGGCCAGCAATGCTACATCAATCGTATCGAAACAGCAAATATTAGGGACGAAACTATAAGAAAACAAATAATAAGATCACGTAGTGCAGTTTCCAATACCAAACCAAATTTAAAATAAATTATTGGCAGATAAACAAATAAAGGCATTTATTAACGTGCAATTTGTCCTAATCATTAAACCAATCCAAAATCTCAAATCAATTAAACTAATTAATCAAATCCAAAATTAATTAACTAAGTTCTAGCTACATACCTCTAAATCTGAAGAAGACAGCGGGGTGGTGATGCGATGTTGTGCAGTGGTGGTGGAGGTGGTGTGGCCGGTGCCGCGCGGGGTGTTAGGCTGGCGAGGCGGTGCTGGTGTTGCGGTGGTGCGCGCGCCTGGTGTGTTGCTGTGGTGTGCGCGGTGGTGTGAGCTCACGCCGCCGGTGATGGTGGTGCACAAAGCTGCGATGCATTTTTTATTGTGGAAGACTTTTTTCTTTTTTCTATTGTGCAAAGTGGGAAAGGAAAGCTGCGATCGATGCTTTTATTTTTTTCAATTTGATTGATTTGCCCAAAATTGCAACCGAAGTTTAATCCGGTAACTTCGGTTGCAATTTTGGCCTAGAATTGCAACCGAATTTGATTCGGTTGTAATTTTGGCTCTTTGGCTCATATTTGCAACCGAATTTGATTCGGTTGTAATTTTGGCTCATAATTGCAACCGAAGTTTAATTCGGTTGCAAATATTATGCATATATTGCAATTTCAATCCCAATTCCAACCGATTTTAAAATCGGTTGTAATTCTAGACCAAAATTGCAACTGAATTATTTTTGGTTGCAATTTCACCCAAATATTGCAAACGAATTAAATTTCGGTTGCAATTATGGGCCAAAAACCCAAAATTGCAACCGATATTAAGATCGGTTGCAAATAATGTGTTAATATTGCAATTTCAACCCCGATTCCAACCGAAATTATTTCGGTTGCAATTTTATTCAAATTTTCAACCGATTTAATTCGGTTGCAATTTTTGTTTTTTCTAGTAGTGTGCATGGATCGAAATTTCGTTTCGAATGTATGTTTCGATCAGTCAAATATTGAAAACTCTTCGAGACTATTTGGAAATGTTTCGGAAACACTAAGGAAAATTTGTAAAAAAGTTTACTAAATTTAGGAAAACAACAGAGTTTAAGGCAAATAAATAGTTTCGAAATTACATCTTATTTTTTCGTCTGATTCAAAAACGAAAACTTTTCAATGTTTCCGATGGAAAAGATGGAAATTTTGATCCATAAACATATGATGTGTTTTTGTCTACCACTCTCTCTAAAATCTGAATGTTATCTCTACAGTTGAGCGCGCATGTGAAAAGTGACAAAAACAAAAAAAATGGCATCTCAATAATTAAGGTTGAGTTTGGCCTAGCGGTTGGAGCTCTTAAAATCACTTATAGATCTTTATTGTGATTTTTGAAATGTTTGGCCCCAATTATAAAAAAAAAATTCTGCTCAATCGTGATTTTCATGGTGTTTGGCCCCAAGATGATAATCACTTTTGAGATCTCGAGAAGCAAAAAATCAACATATTTTATAAGCTACTAAAGTGTTACTTTTGCAAAAGCTATTATACTAAAGCAACTATTCTATAATTAATTTTTATTATAATCAATTATTATCAAAATCAATTATACTAAAATTAATTCTCCTATAATTGTTTCTCGTATCTCTAGGCCAAACTCACTCTAAGTACATGCTACATTAATATTATTTGTGAGCCCAATTTTTTAATCAATGAATTATTGCACGGAAAGCGCGTTAATAGTTGCATTGTATTATCTGTGACAAGTACACATTGTCACGATGTATATCTTTGAATTGTTAAAGGAATAAATGAGTAATTTTTTTGGCCCAACTCATTTTTCACGTTGTGAAAACTTGATTCATCAGTAGTTTAAGTTTAGTTTTTCCTTATATTTCAAGTCTAGCTTTTCATTTTTTTCGAAGTTATCTCTAATGACTCAGTCTATCCATTTTATTTAATTTCAATCCTCATTTTTTTCCACTATCGCTTAATAATTTTAAATTGTGTTTAAGTTTCTTACAATGTTATATTGTTATTAAGGGCGAGTTTGGATTAGCAATTGCATAATTGCTTTTAAAATAATTGATTATAGTATAATTACTTTTATTATAATTACTTTTACTAGAATTTATTTAGCAATTGGTTTAACCTTTTCAAAATTGATTCTATAAATGTAGATTTTCAAGTAATTTACAAAAATAATCTTATATGTAAGCAAATATGATACAATCATATTTCTTAACTTAAAAAACACATAATTATAAAATAAAATAGAATTAGTAGAAAAATTAATTATTAGGATTTTTCATTTTCTCGTAACATAAGATTATGATGAAAAGTAAATTAAATAATTAAAAAGATCATAACCAATTTAATATTTTATCAATTGATATACTGGGCAACTATAATAAACATAATGAATTAAAGTAGTAAAATATACTAGAAGTTAAATTTAAGAAAAAGTTGAGAGGAAAAATAACTAAGAGCTTTGCATTATATGTATATAAAATATATAAATATATATAATAGAAATAGTGTCCGGCAAGCCAACTGTATGGCTGCCATTTATTGTAATAAATGAAGGAACAGTTCAATTTAGATTAATATGCATTTTATTATATATGGTCAATTTTATCTTATGTAATAATTATCTACGCATAAGGATAGAAGTCCTTATGTCACAGGGCTATTGGACAACCCGTGGAGTGATCTCTAAGGCCGTGATCTAGAACATATTAAAGAGTCGTAGAATCCAATCGAGATAGGACATCGTTGGATTCGTTTAGACTCTCACTAATGTGTATACTCCAATGAACTGGAGAATGCTAGGGTCCACGAGGGTGACTGGGATAGTGATACACATAAGTGGGTGACTTGTTGGGATGGCAAGTGCACTGAATACCCCAATTAGGAAATAACTCACCATGCTAGTGATAGTCGCATATCGGGGTTTAAGTTATTCCGATTTACAATAGTATACGAGGAACGATCCCTAATACTTGAGGTGATAGGGTTTATCTGGTGAGAGAACGTCTATACTTAGATGTGAGTTCCAATCGGCTAGAGATTACCAGAAAGTCTTTGAGGATTCATGATGGGTATAGTGGGACTTGTTAGGTTGGGAATTTCTCCTATGAATTTCTGTGATAAATTAATTCTGGTAAAATCCATGGCCAATGTATCTAACGAATTTATGAAAGTAGCTCATAAAGATTAAGTCAAATAGAATGCTTTCGAGATTAGAATGTATATGGTCAAGACGAAGAAAGGGGGAATCGATGAAAAGTCCATACCCTTAAGTCTCTACTGGGAGATCGATTGATGTAGAGATTTGTGTCGTATATGGAAGTTGTAAATGTTTAAAGGTTCACTGAATTAATTCACCAATGATTTGGCTCCATGGGCTTGTGGCCAGACATCGATCGTGGAATGTGGGAGAATTTCCAAATTGGCAGGGGTGCTAATTTTGAAATGATCAGTCGACAGAGTCTTCGATTGATTTAGAGTATTTTATATTCGAGTAATTAAATAAATATTTAATTACAACCCACGACCAATAAAGTGGTGAACCTACGGGGGCATACACAATACACATGAAGCGAAAGCAAGGAAACAAAGAACAACTGAATCGACTGGGTCGACCCGATTGGAGCAGACGAGATTCGATTGAAATTAGTTCGAGATTATAAATTAAATTTGAATTTAATTTGTAAGTTAATTAATTGAATTGGATTTAATTAATTATAGGAATATCTAATTAAACAGGCTTGGAGTCTAATTTAATTAAATGAGAGAGTAATTAATTAATTGGACTATTTAATTGTGAAATTAAATAAAGCCTCAATTAATTAAATAAGAAATGAGCCATTATCTTTCAATTAAAATGGCCATGACTCATGTAGGAGAAGTGATTAGACTTAAACTCCTAGTCCTAGTAGGATTAGGATAGATGAGACATCTATATATTTCGGATTATATGATAGATGAAATAGACAATGATTCACAAGTTTCATAACTTACAAATACACAAGAAAATAAGTCTAGCAAAATCTTTCTCCCCCTCTCTCCCAAATCGGCCGAACTCTCTCTCTCTATATCTCTTTAGAGGAGTTTTCGACTTTTGATTCTTGCTCCCAAATTGTTCTCTAGTTTTAGATCTTAATAATTTTTTTTACAATATTATTAAATTTCAAACCATAATATAATAAATTAATGTTAAGTTTACAAAGTAAAAATTACAATTATAAAACTAATAAAATTATATTAATGTTAAGATTTTTTGAAATATTTTAATAATAATATTTATTATAAATTAAACAAAATAAAACAAAAAAATGGAAAACAATGCAAAGAAACAATGCAGGTGGTCCAAAACAAAACAAAGAAACAATGCAGGTGGTCCATTCATCCCCTCTCGATGGGTGGGGTGGTCCAGCGGTCCAGCCCAGCCCACCTGGGTGGTGGATATCCATAATTATTTTTTCCTCCACACATTCCTCGCTCTAATTCAAGATGTCCTCGTATAATATGTCCAATGTATTTTGATTAAACTCTTGACCAATTTCTCCATTACATTTTCCACGTGAAAATTATGTGATACTTGTTTTCTCGGCCAGTGAGAACTCTTGTCCATCATACGTGATTGAACTCAAGATAATTATGTGATAAGTATAATATATTTTTCTTATAATTGAATAAATTCCTAGAAAAATAATTACCTACATGGGATCCTTGGCAAAAATGTTTATATGCCAACTATCTAGAAAATCGATCCTATAGATTGTGGGGAGTAAATAGCAAATTAAAACTTTGTATTACTCTAAATAGACGCTCTAATTTCATATTATAGATAAAAGAGCAAAATATTATTTTGTGTTTTTTTTATAAAAGAAGCACATTGTGTCCCTTTTTATTTTTATATTTTTACAAGGATCAAAGATAAAAAAAAAATGTCCATTATGCATTATCACATGGAGTTAAAATTCTTATTTATGCATATCATAGGAAGGTAAATCGCCTATTTATACATATTACATGGGGGTAAAGTGATGTGAATATGTAGTCAAAGGTAAGGTTAAATTGATAAATTTTTTATATGAAAGTAAAGTCTCAGTTGCAATATAGAGTGTGTGTTCAACCCCTCCAATAGCAAGGAGGTAAATTGCTCATTATTTCATATCATAGAGAGGTAAATTGCTCCTTATTTCATTTCACATCGAGGTAAATTGCCTATTTTCATATCATAGGTCATTAAACTGATCATTAAACATATCACATAAGTTAACTCACAAAAAACCCGATTGTGGAATATTAGATAAAATTTGAAAACGACAGTCAGATTGGTACCAAAATTGATACCTTGGTACCAAATTTGAAAAACGCCTAATTATATGGTGCCAAAAATGAATTATCATTCATAAGGTTGAATTTATTAGAAAAAAATATTTATTCATAAGTTTCACAATACTTCTAATTTTAATTAAGGAATATCTCTTAGATACAGCTAAAAAAGAAAACTAAGATCAACTCCAAAGGCTAATGCATCCAAGCAACGTCTCAATTATTGGAATAATAAGGAGAAGAAGAGAAAGAAGAAATGAGAAGAAAGCAACTTACAATTGAAAGAATGATACATCTGATAAGCGGAAGTTCAAATTAGAAGATAATTGTATAACCTTAATCAACCAAGTGATTTTCATCTTTGAGTTGAGACCAAACCGAAGACTTAGAAGACCTTCTTAGTTGAATATTTTCTTATCATAAAAAAGAGGGAAATTGTTGGATGAAGTTGAGTCAACGAGATAATAAGAAGTGGTTTGATGATGGGTTTTATTTATAATATGTGTAGCAAAATAAATATTATTATTATTGTGTACCGAAATATTTTTTAAAATAATTTTGTTACTATTTTGTTATACTTATTCTTATTCTTAATATTATTAAAATGGGAATGGGATAAATTGTGAATTGGAAGTAATTGGTGAGGGGTAAGGCAAGAAATCATTTTTGGCACCTTATAATTATATATTTTTCAATTTTGGTATCATTGTGTCAATTTTGGCATCAATTCTGACTGACATTTTTAATTTTGGTTCTTCCATCAGTTGATCGTTAGTGACAAAATTGAAAATGTTGTTTAGAATTGGTACCGAAATTGGCACCATTGTACAAAATTTGAAAAACGTTTAATTCTATGGTGCCAAAAATATTTTTTTTCCGAACCAAATATGTTAAAAGTATTTTTGCAAATGGTATTAGACTATTAGAGCGTGAAAATTTCAATACGACTACTAATTACTGAAAGCGAACCCATTAGTTACAAACAAATTAAGTCAGATTAGATTACTAAGCTTGGTCATTTTACGTGCACCAAACAAGGTCTTAATGTTTACTAGTACAATTAAGACTATATATATATATAATAATAACTAATGTGAAATACATAATACTCAATTTACTCCCTTGTGAAAAAATAAAAATAAATAATTTACCTTCTTTAACCGGAGAGTATAACTCGTTTGCTGAAATTGAGAGTGGATATGAAAAGTGATTTTGCAAATTATAACACATTTATATCATAACACAGAAGGCGAATTTCCATATTATCATAACACAAGGTGTAAATTGCAACATATAAAAATATCAAAGAAATAGTGTGAAACTCTTATAAGATTATAGGGGGTAAATTAAACATTATAAAAACCAATATAAATAAATTGAATATTTCTGAATATTATAGGGCGTAAATTGTCATTAACTCTATATAATAATATTAAAGTGTTTGTACACTAGCATATTATCAGCCTATAAATAGCTTCACAAGAGATTGGCTTCTCCACCACAATTGAGCCAAAAGCACTTAATTAAGCATAAATACATTATACATACATATATCTTCACTATCTACTTAGCCATAAATATGGATCCCCAATTCATAGCCGTAAAGGATAAATTGCTTGGCCCCAACTCCACTGAAATCATTGGCGCCATTCGACGTGATAGCTTCGACAAAGATCTTATTTTCGGAAGTGCAACTTCGGCTTTTCAGGTTGAAATTTTTTTGCTTAAGTTTTCAAGTTCATGTTTCAGCATGTACATACATGGACCTAAATTTCGAGTGTATGTTTCGGTCGGCTAAATATTGAAAAAATTTCGGAAACACTAGAAAAAGTTGTAAAAAAAATTTACAATTGAGGTCAAAGAAAAAATATAGTTTTAGAATTACACCTTATTTTCGTTTCCGTTGAATTAAAAACAAAAACTTTTCAATGATTTCGACGGAAAATATAAAATTTTTAACTTTTCCATGTATGTGTAATATAGGTTGAAGGCGCAGGTAAAATGGGTGGTAAAGGACCGAGTATATGGGATCATTGGACGCTCAATCGACCAGGTAATAGATTTCTCCAAATATGTCAATTAATCTTAAAAATAGACATCTTTCTATAGAGACATTTAAAGACTTTTTTTTTTTTTATGTATAAATATAGATAGAATTGTAATTTTAGAACCGAGCCTTACGTCAATTTGTACTTTCGATACCAAACAAAGGATTCTTTACAATTTAGTCAATTTGATATTTATAATATTCAATTTACCTTTCTGTAATTTAAAAATAACACTTTACCTCGTAATCTTTATAAAATTTCACACTATTACCCCCTGTGAATTGATTAGTGAGTTAATTTATCCCATTAATAAAATATTTTTCATACTCACTATCAATTTGAACGAGTGAGTTATACTCTCCACCTTAAGAAGGTAAGTTGCTCCTTTAAAATTTTCGATGGCGAGGGGGTGTAAAATGTCTTTTTTTTTTTTATTTTTTTTTGTCCAATGGGTAAAGCTTTTCAAAGGGGGTAAAATTAACAAACGAAAAATTATTGTCCAAGCCTGGCTTGGCCAAACCCATCCAACCATCAAACAAGTGTATTGCACTTGCTTTGTGATTGATCACTCTCGTTGGAGTTACATCCATTCACAAAGTAAGTGTATTGCACTTGCCTTGTAGTTACTTTGGGTTCGGCCAAACCGGGTGTGGGTAAGAATTTTCCTTAACATTAACTCACCAAACAAAAGAAAATCGACACATTTGATATCATAATTTAATTATTTGTTTCATATTTGATACCACCGTTAACTAAATTTGAAAGTCATCGTCAAATTCATGACGTGACCATTAAATTAGTTTTAATTATTGCAAAAATAGTGTCATCATTTATACCAGCTGACAGTTCTATGCTATAATATTTCGGACAGCAAAATTATGCAATTTTCTATATTTATATATATATACACGTAGAGTAATAATATAGTCATTCAATATTGGCAGAGAAAGTATTGGACGGCGGCAATGGGGATGTTGCTGTTGACCAGTATCACATGTACAAGGTATTTATTATTTAATTTTAAAATAAATTTTCTTCTTTCGAAAAAGTACTTAGGGCAAATAGAACTTTATTTTTAATTAATAATGAAAGTATTCTTCATTTTATATTTTTTCAGGAAGATGTGGCGTCAATGAAGACTGTAGGCTTGGAAGCTTACAGGTTTTCTATATCATGGCCTAGGATATTGCCAGGTAAATATTGATAAAATCTTGCAAATGGTTAAAAAAATATGATGAATTATGGATCAAAGTTTCGTTTTAAGTTTATGTTTCAATTAGTTAAATATTGAAAACTTATCGATAAATTTTCGAAAACATTAGGAAAAGTTGTAAAAAACTATTACTTTACTAAGAAAAATAACATATTTTAAAGCAAAAATATAATTTTGAAATGGGAATAACACCTTATTCTGATTTCCATTGATTTAAAAACATAAACTTTTCGATATTTTGACTGAAAAGAGTGAAATTTTGATCCATACAATGAACAAGGTGGAAGAATAAATGCTGGCATAAACAGAGAAGGAATCCAATACTACAGCAATCTTATTGACGAACTCTTGGCTAACGATCTCCAGCCATATGTGACTCTCTTCCATTGGGATCTTCCAAATGCTCTTGAGCTTGAATATGGTGGCTTCTTATCTGATAAAATTGTGTAAGTAATTAAATCATGTACTTAATTTCACCAATAATTTATCAACGAGAGAATTGCATTTTTGATACAGAGCTTTAAATAAATTTCTACTTTTGGTATCAAATAAATACATGTCAATATATTTGATATCATAATTTATCAAATCGTTCCACATTTGTAACCACCATTAACTACATTTAAAATTCACCGTCAAATTGGTGACGTGACCGTAAAGTCAGTTTCAATTATTGTAAAATTAGTGCCATAACATATACTACCGGGCAATTATTGAAATGTTATTTTGTAAGCCCTCCAAAATATTGTAGGGGGTAGAATTGTAAGCTAGTATAAGTTATGAGACCAATTTTGCAAAGATTAAAACCAACTTAACGGCTTCATAATCAATTAGACGGTGATTTTTAAAATTAGTTAACAGGGGTACTAAATCGAGAACAATTTGTTAAATTATGGTATCAAATGCGTTGACTTGCATTTGTTTGGTACCAAAGAGTAAAATTTAACATAAAATTTGGTACCAAAATGCAATTATCTCATTTATTAATTTCATGAGACAAAAGTTAATAGATAAGAAATGGGAAAAAAATTCAGGAAAGATTTTACCGAGTTTGCGGAGCTATGTTTTTGGGAATTTGGAGACCGTGTTAAAAATTGGATCACATTCAATGAAGGATGGACCTACTGTAACTATGGATATGTGGCGGGCACAATGCCACCTGGCCGCGGTTTGTCCGATGTAGAGCAAAGAAATTCGAGATATAAAATTTGTGGTCATAAGGGTGGTGGCACTCAACAAATTTGTAGCAAGGGAGATGCAGGCACAGAGCCATATTTGGCGGCACACAACATGATCCTTGCCCATGCATATGCAGTGGATTTGTATAGAAAACTATTTCAGGTGCATAGAGAATAAATTTCATTGAGATTAATTGTTAACTATGTAATAATTTCAATTTTATGTATGTTGTAAATATAACCTATAATTGATTATGATTGGACCTAAATAGGAGAATCAAGGTGGAAAGATTGGGGTCACAAACAATTGTCATTTTTTCGAACCTCTCAATGATACCATTGAAGATAAGAATGCTAGCATTAGAGCTATTGATTGGATGATGGGATGGTAACTCAACTTCAATTCTCAATTATTTCTATGTTAATTAATTCGATTTTGTTTCAATCGCATGACAAGTACAAACCTAGTTTAAATACAAGATTTCACATTTTCTTAATTTCAATTATTATTGCTATTAATTCTCGCGTGGATTAGGTTTGTGGCTCCAGTAACGACCGGTGATTATCCTCCAAACATGAGGAGATCAGTAAAAGAACGACTTCCCACATTTTCTCCGGAAGAAACCAGACTAGTTAAGGGTTCTTACGATTTTTTGGGACTAAATTACTATACAACTCATTATGCAACTAATAAACCCAGACTACCAGGTGAGAAACCAACTTATATCTCAGACCAGGAGCTGACCACACATAGTAAGTATTTGAAATTTCTAAACCTTTTATAATTGAATCATATTTTTCTTGTTTGATATTTTCTTTTATGATCTATTCCCTCATGGTTTACCTCTATATTTGTAGCTAAAAAAAATGATATTCCAATTGGTCATCCGGTAAACTTTCTTATCATTCTCTTTCATAAATATATAGATTAAGATTAGATAATAACGATTTTTATTTTTCTTTATTACTTAGACTGGTGCAAGTTGGCTATTTATTGTTCCAAGAGGAATCTACAATATGTTGGTCTATGCTAAGGAAATATATAAGGCCGATCTTATTTATATTACCGAGAATGGTAACTTAATTGACATATTTAATATTAATTTTGTATGCATTAAACAAATTATCTATATTTCTTAGCTAGTAATGAGATTTCCATATTTTCATTTATATATATAGGGATGGCAGACGAACGACCAAGTCATAATGAGAACGAAGATGATACGAGGCTTACGAGCCTTACAATTTCAAAAGCTAGGGTGGACCCATTACGAGTTAGATACTTTAACGAGCATCTTTGGTACCTTAGAAAAGCAATTGTGTAAGTCATAATTCTAGCAATTATGGTTTATTTAAGTGATTAAGTCTACTTTCTTGAAATTATAGAATAAAATTCTAAATAATTAATATTCATTTAATTAAAATTGTTTGTGCTTCTGTGCAGAGAGGCTGATATTAATGTGAAAGCTTATTTCTTATGGGCATTTTCTGATAATTTCGAATGGGCTGAAGGATATACAAGTCGATTTGGTATTTTTTATATAGATTATAAGGACGGACGTTATACAAGAGTTCCCAAAACATCAGCTCTATGGTGGAAGAATTTCTTCACTAAAAGGATCAAGCAGAGCTCGTTGAAGAGAGAAGTTAAAGAAATTGATCGTGATTATGATTTGAGGAAGAGATCTAGAACCAACTATGCGTAAATTGCTCATTTTTGTTTGGTTTGAGCTCGTAAAATGTTGTTTTTTTATTTAAGCCAATAAAAGTAAGTTGTGTTTGTTTAAGTTTGCTTTTGCTTGTATTCATCATTGAATAAGTTGCTTATGTTTGTATTCACCAATGGCCATTTGGAGGCATTAATAATTGAATTATGGTTTTGTTATGTTCATTTTTATATTGATTCAAATGATATTTTGTTCTATTCTTGATTTCATCTATGTAAGAATTTTGTTCTTCATTAGTGTTTTAAGAATTTTTTTAAATAATATGTACCAAACCATAAATAGTGTTTTTACCGGGTTTTTTGCACTTTGCACCCCCGAAACATGGGAAATAGGCACTTAGCACCTCCGAAACTTAGATTTAGCACTTTGCACCCTCAAAATATGTAAAATGCAGCACTTTACACCCTCGTTTATTTTCAAGCAAAAATTCAAGGGCAAAATAGGTAATTCTTTAGTATTGGCACTTTGCTACCTCAAAACTTGATAATTTTGAACTTTGTACCCCCAAAATAAAATAAGCACTTAACACCCTTTAATTAATAATAAATTAGCAACTTCCACCCCCAAAACACAATAAATTGGTACTTTGCACCCCAAAACACAAAATTAACACTTAACACCCTCAAATTTAAAAAACCCAAACCCCTCGTTTTTTTCATCAAAGTTGACTATCAGAGTGAAAAAAAATCCAAGGCAAAATAGGTAATTCAATTTTTTTTCTTAAATTTGCAAAATACAATTATAAATACTCGAATACTCATTTCTCTCTCCATCATTCTTTTCAACAATATAACCATAAATAACTAAATAAAGTACCCTCGAAGACTCATTGTCTACTTCAACATATCAAAGACCCATAAATAATTACCTATTTTGCCTAAAAAAAATCACCTTAATGGTCAACTTTGCCGGAAAAAATAAGGAGTTTGGTTTTTTTTTTTTTTTTAATTTAAGGGTGTTAGTGTTAATTTTGTATTTTGGGGTGCAAAGTTTCCATTTCTTGTGTTTCGCGGGTGCAAGTTGTTAATTTGTTCTTAATTAGGGAGTGTTAAGTTGTAATTTTATTTGGGGGGAGGGCAGGGGAGGGGCAAAGTGCCAAAGATTTACAATAGAATTATCTATTTTGCCCTTGAGTTTTTGCTTGAAAATAAAAAAAGGTGTAAAGTGCTGTATTTTTCATACGAGGGTGCAATGTGCTAAATCTAAGTTTCGGGGGTGTAAAGTGCCTATTTTCTATGTTTCAGGAGTGCAAAGTGCAAAAAACCCATTTTTTACCCTTTCTTTTTCCCAAAAGAAATAACTAAAGAAAATCATTATATATTACTTGTATGTTCTAATTTAACCGCCAAATTTTATATCATTCTCTAAGTTAACTACTAATAAAATACCAAAAACCTAAAAATAGGATCATAAATATACGTCGTCCACGTCGATGGAGGTCGTGGCATCCAAGGAAAAGTTGCAGCCCAAAGACTTACATATTTTTGGTACGATTCCTGCTAGTGTGTGTATTTCTTTTAATAATTTGATATTAGTTAAATAAATTATGATATAATAATTGATATATTATGTATCAATCGTCATAAAAACAAAAGTTCAACGTTCACTTCCTAGCTACTTTATCTATTTACGTGGACCAACACTAATGGGTTGTTTGCAAATGCTTTTGGAAACCCAAAAGCAGTTAGCAAAAGTAAAAAATAAGTACTTTTATTCAAAAGTAAGAGGTGTTTGCAAATATGTAAAAAAAATAGCTTTAATTATTACAAAAATGCCACATAGAAGAAGCAATATAAGAAGCACCTCCTTGGTTGTTTCTTGCTAACCTGCTTTTATCTGCTTTTCAGTTGAAGAAGCAATAGCAGAAACACCTACTTGCAAACACTATCAAAGTGCTTTAAGCACAAAAAAAAAACAAAAAAGTACTTTTTAAAAGCTCTTACAAACACCCCTTAAGTAGATACATTTTTTTTTAATTAATTACACTAAGTAGATACATAAATATACCAAAGAGTGTTGGTTACACTTGCATGCATATCATGGCTATAAATTTTAGTTTTTAAAAAATATGCTCTTTTGAAAAAGTTTTGAAAACCTTAAAAAAACACTCGGATCAAGCTCGTTGATCAGGCAGCTGATTCTAATGAACCATCCGCTCTGATACCACTTGTTGGTCCCAAGTGGTCAGATGAGGTCTAGAGAGGGGGTGGGGTGAATAGACCTCTAAACTTTTTAAACAAATTTTATCTTTAAAGCTTTTACTTAACTGTTGAATAGACTAAGCTGATATAGAACAATAAGTTTACAACGCTGATCGCGAACAAATCTTTGAACAACTTTGTCGACCACTAATTTGATAGTTACTTAGCTGATTTAGTTAAAATCAGTTTTAATAATAGAGTACTTGCAGCGGATTTTCAAAGTGTTTTTCACAAGTAAACTTAGTAGTTTGAAAATTTAATCCCCAGTTTTGTAAACTCCTTTAAACTCTTTTCAAACAGTTTTAATTGTGTTTTATGCAATCTGAAAATATGGAAGTTGAAAGCAGATGTAAAAACACAGGTAATTTTTATAGTGGTTATATGGATTTAAATATCCTTTAGTCCAATCTTCCAAGTCACAAAGATCATGGGTTATACTAAGAACACAAAGTAATTAGTACACTCCACTCACGCCAAACAACAAATGAATCTAGCCGTAAGCTCACAATAGGAAATCACTAAGAAAACCTATCCTCTGAAGCTAGATCACTCACAAAGATGGATCTACACTTCTCTTGTTGGATAAGGATGAAGATGAAGGCACTAAAGAAAGTTTGATAAGGGAGGTTTTGATGCATTCCAAAACTTCAAAGATTGGCTAAGTATGGAGTAACTTAGCTGATATACTTATCAAGGAATTTTGACTAAGTAATGAAGACATCAGAAGAGTCAAAGTTTCAAGGTCCAAGACTTTTGATCTGCTGTAGTAAAGTTATCAGACTAGTGAAGATCAGCCGACTCAAATCAGATTTGTTCAAGTTTGAGATCAGCCGAGTTCACCATCAGACTTATACTTTCGTCAGCCAAGTGAAGAAGATCATGAAGTATTCCCAACGGTAATAAATGCCCTTTGGTGTAATAAATGCTGAAGTACGAGGATATTTAAGACAAATGATTGAAGAAAAGCTTCGCATCAGCCGAGTGCATTTAATGCTGCATTTAATGCTGCCTGCAGAATAGTACTGTTTACAGTACGGACAGACTGCAAAAGAGCCGTTCGCGGATTTTAAGGACCAGTACTCGAGGAATTTGAATCCTGTCTTTCTTCAACGGACACTTTTCAATCCTCAAGTATAAATAGCTGAAAGAGACGAAGAAGAAACAAGCAACACACTTTCTGAGAGAAATTTCCGAAGCAAAATTCTTTAAGTCTCAAGAACAGCTCACTCATCAGCTGAGTCATTTGTTGACGAAAGCAGAGTTGAAGAACAAAGAAAAATACATCTTCTGAGTGATTTTGTAAACAAGAGTGTTGTGCGGAGTTGTGATCCATCTTTGTGAGTGATCAAACTTCAGAGGATAGGTTTTCTGTGTGATTTCCTATTGCGAACTTGTGGTCGTTTCATTTGTTGTTCGACGCAAGCAGAGTATACTGTAAACTTTGTGATTATAGTATAACCCAAGATCTGAGTGACTTGGAAGAGTGGACTAAAGGATATTTAAATCCATATAACCACTATAAAAATTGATTGTGTTTTTACATTGCTTTTAAACTTGCATATTTTCTGTTTGCATAAAAACACATTAAGTTAACTGTTTGAAAAGAAGTTAAAAGGAGTTTATAAAACTGGGGAATTACTTTTCAAACTACTAAGTTTACTTGTGAAAAACACTTTGAAAATCCGCTGCAAGTACTCTAAGTATTAAAACTGATTTCTGCAAAATCAGCTAAGTAACTATCAGACGAGTGGTCAACAAGACTGTTCAAAGATTTGTTCGCGAACAGAATTGTAACTTACAAATCTGATCAGCTTAGTCTGTTCAGTAAGAGTAAAGTTTTAAAGTTAAAATTGAAGAAAATTTTTAAAGAGGTTTATTCACCCCCCCCCCCCTCTAAACCTCTTCTGACCACTTGGGACCAACATCTCTCAACACTCAAACAGTTTTTCACTAAGAAAATGTGTTTGTCTTTTATCTTCAACTTCGGCTTCAGTCAACAAATGACAGAGATGATGAGTGAGCTGTTCTTGAGACTTAAGAGATTTTGCTTCGGATTTTCTTCTCAGAGATTGTGCTGTTATTCTTCTCTTTGTCTCTTCAGCTATTTATACTCGTAGGCTTGAAAAATGTCCGTTGAAGTGAGACATAATTCAAAATCCTCGTGTACTGGTCCTTAATTTCCACGAACGGCTCTCTGTACAGTGTCCGTACTGTCAACAGTACTTTTCTGCAGACAGCATTAAATGCACCAAGCTGATAGGAAGTCTTTCTTCAATCATTTGTCTTTAATAGCCTTGTACTTCAGCATTTATTACTTCCAGGGGCATTAGACTTCTTGATCTTTTCCACTTGGCTGACGAAAGTACAAGTCTGATGACGGACGAAGCTGATCCCAAATTTGAACAAATATGATTTGAGTCGGCTGATCTTCACCAGTCTGATTTCTTTCCTTCAACAGATCAGTAGTCTTTTGGACCTTGAATTTTGACTTGTCTGTTTTGTCTTCTTACTTAGTCAAAATTCTTCTAAGGGATTTTTACAACTAAGCTTTTCATACTTAGCTGATCTTAGGTTTTGGAAATCATCAAATCCAAAACCACCCTTTATAAATTATCTTCAGTGCTTTCATCTTCATCTCTATCCAACAATTCCCTCCCCCCCCCCCCCTTTTTCTTAAGGGTGTTAGTGTTAATTTTGTATTTTGGGGTGCAAAGTGTCCATTTCTTGTGTTATGGGGGTGCAAGTTGTTAATTTGTTTTTAATTAGGGAGTGTTAAGTGGTAATTTTATTTGGGGGGAGGGCAGGGGAGGGGGCAAAGTGCCAAAGATTTACAATATAATTACCTATTTTGCCCTTGAGTTTTTGCTTGAAAATAAAAGAGGGTGCAAAGTGCTTGCTGTATTTTTCATACAAGGGTGCAATGTGCTAAATCTAAGTTTCGGGGGTACAAAGTGCCTATTTTCTATGTTTCGGGGGTGCAAAGTGCAAAAAACCCATTTTTTACCCTTTCTTTTTCCCAAAAGAAATAATTAAAGAAAATCATTATATATTACTATATTACTTGTAAGTTCTAATTTAACCGCCAAATTTTATATCATTCTCTAAGTTAACGACTAATAAAATACCAAAAACCTAAAAATAGGATCATAAATATACGTCGTCCACGTATCGGTCGTGGCATCCAAGGAAAAGTTGCAGCCTAAAGACTTACATATTTTTGGTAAGATTCCTGCTAGTATGTGTATTTCTTTTAATAATTTGACATTAGTTAAATAAATTATGATATAATAATTGATATATTATGTATCAATCATCATAAAAACAAAAGTTTAACGTTCACTTCCTACTTTATCTATTTACGTGGACCAACACTAATGGGTTGTTTGCAAATGCTTTTGGAAACCCAAAAGCAGTTAGCAAAACTAAAAAATAAGTACTTTTATTCAAAAGTAGGAGGTGTTTGCAAATATGTAAAAAAAGTAGCTCAAATTTTATTACAAAAATGCCACCTAGAAGAAGCAATAGAAGAAGCACTTCCTTGGTTGCTTCTTGCTAACCTGCTTTTACCTGCTTTTCAGTTGAAGAAGTAATAGCAAAAACACCTACTTACAAACACTATCAAAGTGTTTTAAGCACAAAAAAAACAAAAAAGTACTTTTTAAAAGCTCGTACAAACACCCCTTAAGTAGATACATTTTTTTTTAATTAATTACACTAAGTAAATACATAAATATACCAAAGAGTGTTGGTTACACTTGCATGCATATCATGGCTATAAATAGCTTAACAATTCATTGGTTTTTCCTCCACAACCGAGCTAAAATACATATTTTGATTAACCAAAAAATAAAGCTTGTACTTTTGAAAAATGAATCCCGAGTACTGGAAAAAAAAAACGTAATGCCTAAAATGTTAGGCCCTCAATCCACTGAAATCCCACTAAAGTGTTCAAACTTTTGTGCAACTTTTACTTGATGATTTGACTTATTATTAGTAGTTTCTATATATACATGTGTTACTTATAGGTAGAAGGTGCTGCTATTGTAGGTGGTAAAGGACCCAATATATGAGATCATTGGATGTGCCATCAACCAAGTCCAAATTTCTCTTTCTATATATACATATTGTTGAGACAAGTGTTTTTAAAATCGGATCGGTCATTGAACCGAAAATTCTACAGGTTACTGGTTCGATCGGTATAACTGGTGTGACTTTATTATTAATATATATATATATATATATATATATATTTAGATTATCTAAAATACAATTATAATTCAAAAAAAATTTCATTCTTTGTCAATATAACTTTTTTCGTTTCATGCAAATAATCAAAATATCTTAAAAATTAAGATTAATGTCAAAAATATAAATCTTAAGTATCCCTCAAAGGTACATACATTCAAAACAAGACAACAAAATTAAAAGTTCATCTCATTTTCAAAGTTTTGGATTGTTCATTTGGGTTCTATTGTTTTAAGATGCTTATATGGTAATTGATTTGCACAATTTCATACAAAAAATAATATTATTCACAATAATGATAAAATGGCTATGTACTTCTTTATGTAAAAAAAAAGTGTAATATTGCATTGATTGTTAAAACACTAAAATAATGAATGTTATTCCAATTAAAATATATAAATGTAATCCTGTTAAATGTTAAACAAGTGTTCAAATAAATAATAATAACCAAAAAAACTCTAAATTAAAAAAAAAATAACCGAACCAGTGGTGCATTGGTTTTACCGATTCACTGGTTTTTTACCAGTTTTAGAGTTGATTTTACAGGTTCACACTGGTTAATTTGAGAACTGGTTTTTAAGGGTAAATCGGACCGGATTGGGGACCGGTTAGCGATTGAACCGGGCCAACTGGCCGGTCCGCTCCGATTTTCAAAACACAGGTTGAGACTAAATATTCACATGGATTGAAAATCAAGTTTAATCTTATATATAACACAACTTTCTCCTATTATGTTATCTACTTTAATGAACTTCGTTATTTTTTTTCAAATCTTAATAAATGTAAAGAATAAATTCTTTTATTTTCTGTTGGATAAGGATAAAGATGAAAAGCACTGAAGTCAATTAGTAAAGGGAGGTTTTGATGATTTTCAAAACTTCAAATCTGCTAAGTAAAAGACAACTTAGCTGATATCCTTTAGAAGAATTTTGACCAAGTAAGAAGACTATCGGAAGGGTCAAAGATTCAAGGTCCAGAAGACTACTGATCTGCTGAAGGAAAGATATCAGACTGGTGAAGATTAGCCGACTCAAATCAGATTTGTTCCAGTTTGGGATCAGCTTTGTTCATCCTCAGACTTGCACTTTCTATCAGCCAAGTGGTTAGATCAAGAAGTCTACCCAACGGTAATAAATGCCCCTGGAAGTAATAAATACTGAAGTACAAGGTTATTAAAGACAAAAGATTGAAGAAAGACTTCGTATCAGCTCGGTGCATTTAATGCTGCCTGACAGATCGTACAGTTCGCAGTATTCAAAGGAAGCTGACAAACATTGCTTCACTTGCAGCAGCTCTCCTTGTCTTTACTCTATCCAAAGGATCACCAATCACCAGCTCTGGTGGGTGATTCTTGAGCCATTTAAGATCAGGTTGCAAATCATAATGTTGTCCTCTGTTGTGATCTTGCAACACTACTGTTGGAGTTCCAGTAGTAGTCTGTTGAACAGCACTTGTCTGTTGAACATTCTCTGGTCTGTCAGCTGTTTGCAACTCTTCTGTTAGACAATCAGCATTGTGATTTTGAACAGCACTTGAGTTAGCAGCTGAGTTAAGATCAGGTAGTATGATGGGAACATATTCTTCATTCTTTTCAACACTCAATTTCTGAAAATCAGTAGACAGATTCTGATCTGTATTTTGATTCTTTTCAGAAGATTGACTGGGTTCATCAAATACTACATGAATGGATTCTTCTATAAGTAAAGTTCTTTTGTTAAAGACTCTATAAGCTTTACTAACAGTAGAGTATCCTACAAATACTGCTTCATCAGCCTTTTCTGCAAAAGCAGTATGGTGATTTTTCCCATTATTTAAAACAAAGCATTTACAACCAAAAATTCTAAAGTAATGAATGTTTGGCTTCCTGTTGTTCCAAACTTCATATGGAGTCTTGTTTTGGTGCTTGTTGATCATGCATCTGTTTTGGGTAAAGCATGCTGTATTTATTGCTTCTGCCCAAAATCCTTGAGTCAGCTTAGCTTCAGCTATCATTGTCCTGGTAGCTTCCTTCAGAGTTATGTTTCTCCTTTCAGCAACTTCGTTCTGTTGAGGGGTTCTGGCAGCAGAGTACTCATGACTGATTCCTCTGGCATTACAATACTCCCAACTGTAGAGTTTGTAAATTCTGTCCCTCTATCTGATCTGATCTTTAGTATTTTCATACTCTTCTTATTCTGAATCTTTTCCATCAGATCTATAAGATGCTCCTTGGTCTCACTTTTCTTCTTCATGAAAATCACCCAAGTGTATCTCGAATAATCATCCACAACAGCTAGGCCGTATTTCTTTCCACCATTGCTGACTGGATCAATGGGTCCAAATAAGTCCATATGTAGCAGCTCCAATATTCTTCCAGAAGATTGATTCTTCTTACTTTTGAATGATGACTTGATTTGTTTACCCTTCTGACATGCGTAACAAAGCTTATCTTTGATCATGACTATCTTTGGAATTCGTTCAACCAGATCATTCTTGATAAGTCTGTTGATGGTCTTGAAATTCACATGATTCATTCTTTTGTGCCACAGCCAACTGACTTCACTTGGTGTTGATACCACCAAAAAAACACTTGAATTCTTGTCAACAGAATTCCAGTCCACTGTGTAGACATTCCCTTGTCGTCTTCCAGATAAAATAACATTCTTTGTTCCAATCTGTTCAACGTAGCACTTATCTGTTGAGAAGATGACTGAATATCCTTTGTCACAAAATTGACTTATGCTCAGCAAATTGTATTTGAGGCCTTTAACATAAGAGACGTCAGATATCTCAATTTTGCATTTGATCAGCTTTCCACTTGCTACAATCTTGCCTTCCTTGCTGTCTCCAAACGTCACATTTGGACCATCCACAGCAACCGCATCAGTCAGCTCATGTATGTTTCCACACATGTGTCTTGAACAGCCACTGTCCAAGTACCAGGTCTTCTCTACTTTACTCCTACTCTTAATCCTAACCTACAAAATAAAATAAAATTGTTCTAGGTACCCTTATTGAGAGGGTCCTGAAGGATTAGTTCCACCTTTGACAACCCAACATGTTGATGTCTTAGGCTTCTTAGGCTTTTGAGTTTAAACAGGAGCATGAACAGCTTTGCCTTTATCACGTTCATCAGATTTGCCATGTTGTTGATAATCAGCATGATAAGAATAATGTTCATAAGCAGAATAAGATGCATGATAAGCAGGATATGCATGCATTGGGTGAGCAGGATATGGTGCATAGTAAGTTGGAAATTGAGGTGCATGATACATAGGAGGATATGCAGCAGGTTGCACATAATATGACTCATTTCCATACCAAGCATTTTGATTTTTCTTGTTTTTATGCTTCTTTGGTTTACTAGATGCTTGCTCATTAACAGACGACTTAGTTTTATCACTAGTCTGATTGGTTTTGACCTTATCAGAAGACTTCCTAGGACTCTTTTGTTTGGACTTACCAGTCTGTTTTCCTACACTAGGCTCTTTGCTCTTTTTAGCTTTAGGAGTCTTCGTCTCCTTTAACACTTTCTAAGGTGAAGCAGGTTTAGTAGTCTGAACATACAAAATGACCTTACTATTGTCAGCTGATATAAATTTTTCAGTATGTTTCTGTTCTAACTTATCTTGATCTAAAGGTATCTTCTGTTTACTAGACATGTGAGTGGATGCAAACATATGACTTTTCATGAGACTCAATTGTTTTCTCAAGTTCCATGATTTTTCCTTTAAGGACTTCACATTCAGCTTTCAGAGATTCATTTTCTTGCTCGAGCTGATTATATTCATCTGATTATTTTGGCTTTTCAGCCTTGAGTTTTAGAGAACTGTTTTGCTCTCTTAGCAATATCATCTATTCCTTAAGCTTTGTAAATGCTTCAGCAATACTTGTATTGTTAAGCATCATTTGTTCAAATGAATTAAATAATTCATTATCAAGAGGAGTTACCTCATCATTCTCAGAGCCATCAGATTCCTTAGCCATCAGGCAGAGAAGAGCAAGTCTCTCTTCATCAGAAGTATCTGAATCCGAATCTGATGAGTAGATAGCAGCTAGCTTTTCGGCTTCTGCCGCCAGCACCTAGCCTTTTTGATGCTTTCTTTCCTTTCTGATTCTCTTTTCTTCTTCAGTGTACTTTTCAGCTTTAGGATATGGGCAGTCTCTGATGAAATGACCCAATTTCCTGCAATTATAGCACATCATTTTAGATTTATAAGAATCTTTATCTTGAGAAGAAGAAGTGGGGTTAGAAGTAGAAGCATTATTGTATTTGTTCTTCATTTTTCGTTTGTAGAACTTCTTGAAGTTGTTCATCAACAATGCAACGTCTCCAGCAGTGTAATCCTTTTTGTTGAGTATTGTGGCTTCATCATATGAGTCCACATCTTTGCTTTTATAGGCTGGTCTTCTAGGGTTTTCAGCAGCAACCAGAGCAGCTGTGGGACTTGAAGTAGAGGATTCTTCAACACCCATTCTTGGCAGTTTATACTCGTATGCCTTGAGTACTGAGAACAGCTCGGTGAGTGAGATCTTTCCCAAGTCTCTTGACTCCTCCATGGTTGTCACCTTCATGTTGAACTTAGGAGGTAGAGCCTTCAACACTCTGACGGTTATCTCCTTATCGGTGAAGGTTTTTCCAAGCTTCAACACTTCATTCAGCGTCCTTGTAAACCTTGTATCCATCTGATCAATGGTTTCCACATACTTCATCTTGAAGTTGTCCAGCTTTTTCAGAGCAACACTCAGCTGATGCTCTTTGATAGCGTCGTTTCCTTCGCTCATATCACGGACCTTATCCCACATTTCTTTGGCAGTCTTGCAGTGCTTGACTTTGTCAAATCTATCAATGTCAAGGGCCTTAGTCATGATGAAACGCCCAACTTTGTCCAGGTTGAACAACTTTATTTCTTCGGCTGTTATCTCTGTTAAGTCTTTTTCCACCACTATATCGACTTCATCAACCTTAATAGTCTTGGTGAATTTGAATGGACCTTTGATGATACATGTGTACATGTTATCATTGTAGGCTGCTAAGAAGATCTCCATTCTGAACTTCCAGTCTTCAAAGCTCATACCAGCTATGTGGGGAACATGGTTGATACAATCCATTTTTAAAAAATTTTAATGCTTGTTGGTCCCAAGTGGTCAGATGAGGTCTACAGGGGGGGGGGGGGTGAATAGACCTCTGAAACTTTTTAACAAATTTTAAACTTCAAAACTGTTGTTCAAACTTAAACAGACTAAGCTGTTACCGAACAGTAATTTTACAAGGCTGATCGCGAACAAATCTTTGAACAGCTTTGTTGACCACTAATCTGATAATCACTTAGCTAATTTTTGCTAAAATCAGTTTTAATACTAGAGTACTTGCAGCGGATTTTCAAAGTGTTTTTCACAAGTTAGCTTTGCAGTCTGAAAATTGTTTCCCCAGTTTTGTAAACTCCTTTAATTAAATTTTCAAACAGTTTTTAGAGTGTTTTATGCAGATCTGAAAATATGCCGAAAAACTTATGCAAAAAACAAACACCAGAATTTTTATAGTGGTTATATGGATTAAAATCCTTTAGTCCACTCTTCCAAGTCACTTAGATCTTGGGTTATCCTATAAACACACAGTTTCAATATACTCCACTTACGCCAAAACAACAAATGAATTTGGTCGTAAGCTCGCAATAGGAAATCACAAAGAAGACCTATTCTACAGAGACTTATCACTCACAAAGACGGATAAGAACTCCTCACAACTCTTTTCTCTCACAGATTCACTCGGAAAATGTTTTCTTGAACTTCAACGGCTTCTGTCAACAAATGACTTTCAGCAGACGAGTGAGCTGTTTGAGCTTCTTGAGACTTAGAAAATATTCTGCTTCGAAATTGATCTCTCAGTTGTTGTGTTATTTCTCTTTCTTCGTCTCTTCAGCTATTGATAGTCACTCTTTGAATTTTGTCCGTTGAAGAAAGACAAAATTCAAATCTCTTGATTTCTGGTCCTTAAAATCCGCGAACGGCTCTCTGCACAGTGACAGTACTGCGGACTGTCCTTTCTGTCAGGCAGCATTAAATGCACCAAGCTGATACGAAGTCTTTCTTCAATCATTTGTCTTTAATAACCTTGTACTTCAGCATTTATTACTTCCATGGGCATTTATTACCGTTGGGTAGACTTCTTCATCCTTTCCACTTGGCTGATCGAAAGTGCAAGTCTGATGATGAACAGAGCTGATCCCAAACTTGAACAAATCTGATTTGAGTCGGCTGATCTTCATCAGTCTGATTTCTTTCCTTCAACAGATCAGTAGTCTTCTGGACCTTGAATATTTGACCCGTCTGATGTCTTCTTACTTGGTCAAAATTCTTCTAAGGGATATCAGCTAAGTTAACTTTTACTTAGCAGATTTGAAGTTTTGGAAATCATCAAAACCTCCCTTTAGTAATTGTCTTCAGTGCTTTTCATCTTCATCATTATCCAACAATTAATGCTAATTACTCAGACCTCCCTCGAGGTTTCAAAAACATTACACCCGTTAGGGTTCCGTTAATTTTTGCTGACTTTATCGCCAAATTTTATTGAACTTCCGATTTTACCCTTGGATTACTGTAGCTATTTTGGTGGACAATTATGCCCTTGTTATGTTTAATTCATATGAGGGTTTTCTTTGCAATGTATATGTATAAGTATGGGTTCAAATGTTATAAATTTACATAAAACTTATAATTAGATTATTAGTGTATATAAATTCTTAAATAAAAATATAATAACATTTCAATATTTTTTCATAATACTTTTACAAATAATAAATTATGATTAATTATAAGAAAAATATTGTATAACATAAATAAAAATGTAAATACATTCAACTTTCACATTTAACCTGAAATGTAAATTTCAAAAAAAATTATAACTTAGATAAAATCATGAGAAGAAAAAAAAACTTGAACACAAGTTATTAGACATTATAAAACTGCTCACATGTTCATAATTAATCCGTACTAAAAAAATTCATAAAATTTTAACTAAAAAATTATTTTTTGTACAAAAAGTAAAAATATTCATTTAATTACCTGATTTAATAAAATAATTATTATAAAATTATAAATATTAAAAATAATTATTATAAATCAATAAAAAATTAATATATATTATTTAAAAATAAAAACTACCCACCCAGCCCCCACCCCACCCCCGCCCCTACCTCATCGTCCCAATCAAAATCTCCTTCCAGGCCGGCGTCGCTGGCCTGGAATAAGTCAGACAGTCGCGCGGCCTGGGTTAAGAGCTCGGGCCTGCTACGACGGCCTGGGTTGAAGAACCTAGGCCGACGAAGGCCTAGGGTTTGCCATCGCAGGCCTGGGTTCTTCAACCCAGGCCTCGCGACGGCCTGACTCCTTCCAGGCCGACGCCGCCGGCCTGGAAGGAGAGGTGGTGTTAGGGACTGGGGGCAGGTGTGGTGGTGGGGTGGGGGAGGAGTGCGGGTGGGGATGGGGATGGGGGGTTTAGGGATTGGGAATTTTTTTTTTTTTGCATAAAATTAACTTTTTAAAAGTTAGGGATTATTGTGCAATTATGATTTTTTATTTCTATTCAAAATTAGGGTTAATCACAGGGACCTCCCTTGAGGTTTGGTCAAACTCCCACCCAATCCCCTTCAACTATCATAATTACAGGGACCTCCTCGAGGATAAAAGCGTAGAAACACACGTTCCGTCCATGTCCGTCGACTTCCGTTAGGGTTTTGTAATGTTTTTGAAACCTCGAGGGTGGTCTGAGTAATTAGCATTCGCGGAGAGGATTGGGCGCGAATTTGACCAAATCTCAAGGGAGATCCCTGTAATTAACCCTAAATACTACTACTAGTCTCGCTGAGAAATACTTCCTATGGCCCTAAATTTTTATTACTATTGTTTTTTATATCCTAAAATAATATTTTATTTCTATAAATTGAATTATTTTTTTCAAAAATATATTTTCTCATAAAATAGTAATTTGACACTACTATTAAGGATATTTGTGTACAAATAACTTAAAGTTTTATTTTTTTAACTTCAACTTAAAACTGGATACCAAAAAGTAAAAATGATAGAAAAATAAAGGGAGGAAGAAAGTAATACTATTGACTACTTATTCATGGTGACTTTATCAGTCATTTGAGGGTTGGGAGTGGCTATGGGCAGTTCCACTTGTGGAAAACTGCCCACAGTTCCTCTCACAAAAAATATTTTATTATTATTTTGGTGATCTGCTAACCCGGTCACTGTTAGCAGGTCACATTTTGTGCTTTTACATAATTACCCCTGTATATTAATAATACATATTAAAATAAAAAAATCCCATTTATTTCATTTACATATTTGCCCCTCCTTGTTATTAATATATATTAAAAACATTAAAATTTGTTCTATTTACCAATTTTTATATGAACTATGATTTTCATTATAAATTCAATATTTGTATACAAGATTATTTTAATTTCACTTCTCATTTTCTAAAAATGTTAAAAAATCATATTTACATATATTACTATAAAAACATAGATTTTTATTATGTGTTCCACAAATTTTTATAAAAAATCATATTTACATATATTACTATAAAAACATAGATTTTTATTATGTGTTCCACAAATTTTTATAAAAAATCATATTATATTTTTGTTAAATTTTGTGCCATCCGTAGAAATTCACACTAATTTCTTTGAATACAAGATTTGTTATATTTTTCCATAGAAAGAATTCACACTAAATATTTTTCCATATATACTAATTTAAACTGAATTCAAACTAAACATATTTAGTTTGCAAATATACATTTTCATTATAAATTCACTATTTGTATACAAGATTATTCTAATTTCACTTTTTATTTTCTAAAAATGTTAAAAAATCTCTATTATCAACTACATAATTATATATTTAAAAAAAAGAATTTCTTAAGGGAAAAAAAAGGACTTTCTTCTTCCTTGCCGCCACCTCGCTGCCGCTGCCGCCGCCGCCGCCGCCGCTCGGACGAGTGAGGTCAAAAGACTGAAAGAAGCTTGTTTAAATAATTACTGAAAACCCAGAGTTTCAATGACTTCATTCCATCCCAATTTACCTGGATCTGAGAATTCAGCAAAAAAGCACACAAGAGTTCAACCTTAGTAATAAGAAATTATAAGAAAAATTGAACTGAACTAAAAATTAAAAAACCATGAACAACAAGATTGAGCTCTCAAAACCATAAAAGTTTAGAACTTTAATGGACTAGAACACCAACTAAACCGATTTCAAGGAAACCCAGACATGAAATATCTCAACAGAAAAATTCAATGAAAAATATTAATTTTAAGGAAAACCCATCAAGATTCGAACTCAAACAAACAAACCCTATATCCACAATTCGTCAAAAAATATTCAGAAAACAAAAAAAAAAATTCAAACTTATCCGAACAAAAATAAGGAGGAGCTGTGAACAGAGATAACTAACCTTGAGTAAAATGGAAACAGAAGGGAGGATTGTGGGAGCTGTGATCCAATTATTCCCCGCAACAGAGTTAGAGAGAGAGCTCTCTACCTAAAGTGGGTCAATTTGACAAAAGAAACACATATATCAAAGTGAAAGAACATATATCTATGTGTGCATCTTCTGTCCAGATCTGAAAAATTATTTACTTTATATATGTATGTATGTATCCATGGCAGCTTCTGTCCAGATCTGAAAAAGAAGAGAGAGAGAGAGAAGAGAGAGAAAAAGAAAAGTTTGAGAAATGAAAGAGTGAAGAAGAAGACGGTAGGGTATAAAAGTCATTTTGATTTTGCCTATAGTGTATTTTTCTTTCCGGTAATAGGTGAAGATTTTGCCACATGGCATTTAATGAGTGGTGAACTGTGGGCAGTTCCGCCAAAGCGGAACTGCTCCTAGCAAGCCCGTTGAGGGTTTTCATCAAGTCAAGGGTCCACAATTGTTTATTACTTATAATTCTTTGTGCTTAATAATTATTCGATATTAAAATAATTTATGATGTAATGATTAATAATTATTATATTCTAAGTAGTAAAAAAAATGTATAATTGCTGTCAAAGTTTGTCCATATATTTTTTTTTATTGATAAATTTACTTCAAAGTTCACAAGTTTTATAAATTTTATATATTATTATAATTATTTTTAAATTTCTTAATCTAATTAGATTATACTAATACCATGAGGCCTAATCCACCCCCTTACTATTATTTTACAATCTACCTAAATATCATCAGGCCACTTAGGCTGGATAATCTAATTAGATTTTTTGGTTTCAATTATCCATATGCTAATAGGTAATACTATATATATATATATATATATATATATATATATATATATATATATATATTTTGGTGGGGTTGGGGGGAAGGACCATAGCCCTCCCAGTCCCCACATACATCCTTCTTCACGTGTCATATACATTCAATTCATTTCATACATTAATAAGTACATATCTGCATTTATTTCTTCTGCAATTCGAATGTAATTTAAGTTTTGGAACTTTTACGGGTCTTTTTCATATATCGAATTAAATAAAATCTAATCCAGAACAAGCTGACAAAATGTTTTACACCTTTATATCATTTTCATTATCCTATATCGGAGTAATGTTTATCACTTAAGGACTTAATTGTTTGACGGGAATGAAATCTGAGTTTGGGTTTTTGATTTCTAATAATATGATATTCAGAAATATGATTCTATTATACAGGGACGGACCTATACAATTTGTATGGGGGGGGGGGGGGCAATTTGAGATAAAGTAATATGGATAATTAACTTTTAAGTTTTTTTGTAACAAATTCGATATTCTTTTTTTCGATTTTTTGTAAAAGGACAAAACTAACTTAAGGTAAGTAATACTTCCAAAATTTTATCCAATCATCAAAGGTGAAAAAAATTATTGTAGCAAATTTTTTATAAGTGTAAACACTTAATGCATATGTTTGAGATGCAATTACGTTTAACCAGAAAGCAAATAAATATTGTTTATGCAAGATATGAAAAAGCTAGCATAATATGCCACTACTATGTGTAATATAAAGGTAAAATAATGTTTCCTAAATTATAGTGCATTTCTGATTCCATAATTCAATACAAAATTATATCTACATTAGAAAAGTAAAGTTTACATACGCGCAAAATTCATGAAAAAAGGTCGATTAACGAAACTATGAAAATGAATATCATACCATTGGACCAAAATAGAAATTTGAGGGGTCAAAATAATAATAGGATAAATTTATGGCAAAATGGAGAATATAAATGAATCTCTATTAAATGACAAAAAAAGAGGTAAATTGTTGTTAGACAGATTTGAACATAGCTCAACTCTATGACTACCCACCTTACTCTCTACCTTAAAAGAGTTACTACAATCCACAAATTGAATAATTTGGCAAAATTATACATATACTATTAAATATTTATAATTTTTGAATATCATTTGGAATTGTACCAAGGAAATTAATTTAATTCATTTTCAAATGTTTGGTAATGGTAAAAAATGAATTACGTTATTAAAAAGTTTACAAAAATACCCTCATCCATAGTAAATAAAAATCAATTTAAAACAGCATTTATTATATAATATTATTAATAATATATTGAATTAAAAAAATAAAGATAATATATCTATTAATAATTTATATATTATATCATATAATATAATTAATATATAGTAAAAATTAAAGAGCATAAAAGAAATTAGTGTTAGAGGAGAGTCGTATATAGTTGCTGCTATATATATATATATATATATATATATATATATATATATATATATATATATATATATATATATATATATATATATATATATTTCATAATAATCCAAGAATGTAACTATCACAAAAAATATTGTGTGATAATAGTTATAAATAAGTTAACACTTTCCAAAGCAATAATAAAATTAAGTGTACAATTTGGAATGAATGTGCTATAAAGCATAAGCATTGGATTGTGCATATAAACTATATACAAATTTTCAAATCAATTCACATTTAAACAATATATTATATTATTTCACTAGATTCAACTAGTAGGTAAATAAACGTTAGAATTTAATATGTGATTTAAGCAGTTGAAGAAGAAAAAGAACGCAAGAAAAAAAATGGCTATGGAAGAGAAATATTACGTAGGAAGAAGAATAAAATTATCATAATTAAGAAAATTAAGAAAGAATATATGGGTAATAATGTATTTTTTATTTTTAGTATAAAATCATTTAGGAAATGAATCATAATACCATAGAAAAATTGGGTTTCACATTCCCATATTTTCATAGCAAGATTCCTGATTTGTAAGAATGTATTTCCTTTCCCAAATTTCAAAAAAATTGCCTAAACAATATTATCTGATTCCAAGGAATTAGATTGCAAAATAACATATCATTCCCGTGTAAACAAATGGGTCCTAATATATTGGCCACGTATATTATTATACTTATTGTGATTATGGATCGATTTTATGTTCTGAATTGGAGTCAAATAATATGAAATTAATATATAATATACTTGAAAAGTTATTCGCATAAGAATCCGAAACAGTCGTTTCTATTAGTTTTCTTATTCTTTGTTATTTAGTATCCATACAAGTTTTCGATATATTAAGAATTGTAATTTTCATTATTATGTAGACATGTGATTGGTCTGATAAAATAGACTAGAAATTCTAATTCAACTTTTGACTTATGTGATTCGTTGCTATTTAAAATATTTGTTATTCTGACCGACTTTAACAACATAACAAGAAAGCAAAATATCAATTCATTTCCTTGAATCTTAGTCATCAATAAATAATTGGCAAAGTTTTAAAAATAGTCATGTAACTTTGGGTCCCTTCAATAATAGTCCTATAATTATATTGAACACATATATAGTACTTTAACATTCACTCAACTTCAATTTTAATCATATGCATAATAAATCAGTCATTTAACTTTCAGTAAGTTTCAATTTTTGTCTTGCAGTTGTAAATTTCTTCCTCTAAGTTTCAAAAAGTCTCATTCTTGTCCTACAATTACAAATTATTTTTCCGGTAATAGGACCAATTTTTGTAATTACATGACGAAATTGAAATTTACTGAAAGTTAAGGGATGAGATTTGCTCTACACAAAACTAAAATTGATATTAGGTAAAAATTAAAGGATTAAATATGTGTTCAATATAATTATAGGACTTGTTGGATGAAGATGAAGATGAAGGCACTGAAGAAAGTTTGATAAGGGAGGTTTTGATGCATTCCAAAACTTCAAAGATTGGCTAAGTATGGAGTAACTTAGCTGATAGACTTATCAAGGAATTTTGACTAAGTAATGAAGACATCAGAAGAGTCAAAGTTTCAAGGTCCAAGACTTCTGATCTGCTGAAGCAAAGTTATCAGATTAGTGAAGATCAGCCGACTCAAATCAGATTTGTTCAAGTTTGAGATCAGCCGAGTTCACCATCAGACGTGTACTTTCATCAGCAAAGTGAAGAAGATCATGAAGTGTTCCCAACGGTAATAAATGCCCCTTGGTGTAATAAATGCTGAAGTACGAGGATATTTAAGACAAATGATTGAAGAAAAGCTTCGCATCAGCCGAGTGCATTTAATGCTGCATTTAATGCTGCCTGCAGAATAGTACTGTTCAGAGTACGGACAGACTGCAAAAGAGCCGTTCGCGGATTTTAAGGACCAGTACTCGAGGAATTTGAAACCTGTCTCTCTTCAACGGACATTTTTCAATCCTCAAGTATAAATAGCTGAAAGAGACGAAGAAGAAAATGCAACACACTTTCTGAGAGAAAATCCGAAGCAAAATTCTTTAAGTCTCAAGAACAGCTCACTCATCAGCTGAGTCATTTGTTGACGAAAGCGGAGTTGAAGAATCAAGAAAAATACATCTTCTGAGTGATTTTGTAAACAAGAGTGTTGTGCGGAGTTGTGATCCATCTTTGTGAGTGATCAAACTTCAGAGGATAGGTTTTCTGTGTGATCTCCTATTGCGAACTTGTGGTCGTTTCATTTGTTGTTCGACGCAAGCAGAGTATACTGTAAACTTTGTGATTATAGTATAACCCAAGATCTGAGTGACTTGGAAGAGTGGACTAAAGGATATTTAAATCCATATAACCACTATAAAAATTACTTGTGTTTTTACATTGTTTCAAAACTGCATATCTTCTGTTTGCATAAAAACACATTAAGTTAACTGTTTGAAAAAGAAGTTAAAAGGAGTTTATAAAACTGGGGAAACATTTTTCAAACTTCTAAGAATACTTGTGAAAAACACTTTGAAAATCCGCTGCAAGTACTCTAAG
This sequence comes from Penstemon eatonii, assembly GCA_038501285.1. NCBI lineage: Eukaryota > Viridiplantae > Streptophyta > Magnoliopsida > Lamiales > Plantaginaceae > Penstemon > Penstemon eatonii. The sequence continues at coordinate 7,382,577 of CM076713.1, forward strand.
TATTAAAACTGATTTCTGCAAAATCAGCTAAGTAACTATCAGACGAGTGGTCAACAAGACTGTTCAAAGATTTGTTCGCGAACAGACTGGTAACTTACTAATCTGATCAGCTTAGTCTGTTCAGTTAGAGCAAAGTTTTAAAGTTAAATTTGAAAGAAAATTTTAAAGAGGTTTATTCACCCCCCCCCTCTAAACCTCTTCTGACCACTTGGGACCAACAAGTGGTATCAGAGCGGGTGGTTCATTAGAATCAGCTGCCTGATCAACGAGCTTGATCCGAGTGTTTTTCAAAGGTTTTCAAAACTTTTCAAAAGAGCATTTTTTTGAAAAACAAAAAGCTTTTGAAAAATGGATTGTATCAGCCATGTTCCCCACATTGCTGGTATGTCCTTTGAGGACTGGAAAATCAGAATGGAGATTTTCCTTGCTGCCTATAATGACAACATGCATACATGTATCATTAAAGGTCCATTCAAATTCACCAAGACCATCATCGTAGATGAAGCTCAAATAGTGGTGGAAAAAGACTTAACAGAAATGACAGCAGAGGAAATAAAGCTGTTCAACCTGGACAAAGTCGGAAGATTCATCATGACCAAAGCCCTGGATAATGATCGGTTTGACAAAGTCAAGCATTGCAAAACTGCAAAGGAGATGTGGGATAAGGTTCGTGACATGAGTGAAGGAAATGATGCTATTAAAGAGCATCAGCTCAGTGTTGCCTTGGAAAAGCTGGACAACTTCAAGATGAAGTCTGGAGAAACCATTGATCAGATGGATACCAGATTCACCAGAACTCTGAATGAAGTTTTGAAGCTGGGAAAGACTTTCACTGACAAAGAGATTTCTGTCAGAGTACTGAAGGCTCTACCTCCCAAGTTCAACATGAAGGTGACAGCAATGGAAGAATCAAGAGATCTGGGCAAGATTTCTCTAACAGAGCTGTTCTCCGCACTCAAGGCGTATGAGTATAAACTGCCAAGGATGGGAATTGAAGAAACCTCAACTTCAGGACCCACAGCTGCACTGGTTGCTGCTGAAAATCAAAGAAGACCGGCTCAAAGAAATGCTGAAGTGGACTCATCTGATGAAGCCACTCTACTCAACAAAAAGGAGTACACTGCTGGAGATGTAGCATTATTGATGAACAACTTCAAGAAGTTCTACAAGAGAAAGATGAAAAACAAATACAATCATGCTGCTTCTACTTCTAAACCTAACTTTTCTTCTCAGGATAAAGAGGATTATAAATCAAAACTGATGTGTTACAACTGCAGGAAATTGGGACATTTCATCAGAGACTGTCCATATCCAAAAGCAGAAAAGTACACTGAGGAAGAGAAGAAAATGAGAAAAGAAAGAAAGCATCAGAGAGGCAAAGCAATGATGGCAGAAGCAGAAAAGCCAGCTGCTGTCTACTCATCTGATTCAGACTCAGACTCGTCTGATGAAGAATCGTCTGATGAAGAAAAACCTGCTCTCCTGTGCCTAATGGCAAAGGAATCTGATGACTCTGAGGATGAGGTAACTCCTCAAGAAAATGAACTGTTTAATTCTCTAGAGCAAATGATGTTGAATAATACTACTATTGCTGGAGAGTTTGTTAAGCTTAAGGAAGAGATGAACTTGCTAAAAGAGCAAAATAGTTCACTGAAACTTTTAGCTGAAAAGCCAAAAGAATCAGCTGAATATAAACAGCTTGAGCAAGAGCATGAATCTCTGAAAGCTGAATGTGAGGTTTATAAAGGAAAAATCATGGAACTTGAGAAAATCATTGAGTCTCATGATAAGTCAACTGTTGCATCCATGTATACACCTAAGAAACAGGAGACACCTTTAGAAAAGGATAAACTAGAGTTGAACCATACTGAAAAATTCATATCAGCTGACAATAGTAAGGTCATTCTGTATGTTCAAACCTCTAAACCTACCTCATCTGAGAAAGTGGTAAAGGAGAAGAAATCTCCTAAGGCTAAAAAGAGCAAAGAGCCTAGTGTAGGAAATCAGACTAGTAAGACCAAACAGCAGAGTCCTAAGAAGTCTGCTGATAAAGCTAAAGTCAATCAGACTAGTGGTAAAGCTAAGTCAAAATCAAATGAGCAAGCATCTAGTAAACCAAAGAAGCATAAGAACAAGAAAAATCAAAATGCTTGGTATGGAAATGAGTCATATTATGTGCAACCTGCTGCATATCATCCTATGTATCATGCACCTCAATTTCCTAGTTACTATGCACCTTACCCTGCTCATCCAATGCATGCATATCCTGCATATCATGCACCTTACCCTGCTTATGAACATTATTCATATCATACAAATCATCAACATGACTTATCTGATAACTATGATAAAAATGAAACTGTTCATGCTCCTAAAACTCAGAAACCTAAGAAGCCTAAGACTTCAACATCTTGGGTTGTCAAGGGTGGAACTAATCCTTCAGGACCCTCTCAATAAGGGTACCTAAAACAATTTTATTTTTGTTTTGTAGGTTAGGATTAGGAGTAGGAGTAAAGTAGAGAAGATTTGGTACTTGGACAGTGGATGTTCAAGGCACATGTGTGGAAACATACATGAGTTGACTGATGCAGTTGCTGTGGATGGTCCAAAAGTCACTTTTGGAGACAGCAAAGAAGGCAAGATTAAAGCTAAAGGAAGATTAATTAAGGGAAACATAGAGATATCTGACGTCTCCTATGTTAAAGGCCTAAAATATAATCTGCTGAGCATAAGTCAATTTTGTGACAAGGGATATTCAGTCATCTTCTCAACAGATAAGTGCTACGTTGAACAGATTGGTACAAAGAAGGTAATTTTATCTGGAAGACGACAAGGGAATGTCTACATAGTCGACTGGAATTCTGTTGACAAGAATTCAAGTGTTTGTTTGGTAGCATCTGCACCAAGTGAAGTCAGTTGGCTATGGCACAAGAGGATGAATCACTTAAACTTCAAGACCATAAACAGGTTAATCAAGAATGATTTGGTAGAAGGGATTCCAAAAGCAGTCATGAGCAAAGACAAGCTCCGTGATGCATGTCAGAAGGGTAAACAAATCAAGTCATCATTCAAAGAAAAGAAGCACCAATCTTCTGGACGAATATTGGAGCTGTTGCATATGGACTTATTTGGACCCATTGATCCAGTCAGCAATGGTGGAAAGAAATACTGCCTAGCTGTTGTGGATGATTATTCAAGATATACTTGGGTGATTTTCATGAAGAAGAAAAGTGAAACCAAGGAACATCTTACAAATCTGATGGAACTGATCCAGAATGAGAAGAGTATTAAGATATTGAAGATCAGATCAGATAGAGGAACAGAGTTCACAAACTCTACTGTTGAAGAATATTGTAGCACTAAAGGAATACATCATGAGTATTCTGCTGCAAGAACCCCTCAACAGAATGGTGTTGCTGAAAGGAGAAACAGAACACTAAAAGAAGCTGTCAGAACCATGATAGCTGAAGCTAAACTGCCACAAAGATTTTGGGCAGAAGCAACAAACACAGCATGCTTTACCCAGAACAGATGTATGATCAACAAAAATCAGAACAAGACTCCATATGAAGTTTGGAACAATAGAAAGCCAAACATTCATTACTTTAAGATTTTTGGTTGTAAATGTTTTGTATTGAATAATGGGAAAAATCACCTTACTGCATTTGCAGAAAAGGCTGATGAAGCTGTCTTTGTAGGATACTCATCTGTTAGTAAGGCTTATAGAGTTTTTAACAAAAGAACATTACTAATAGAAGAATCTATCCATGTAGTATTTGATGAGCCAAGTCAATCTTCTGAAAAGAATCAAAGTGTAAATCAAGATCTGTCTGCTGATTTACAGAAGTTAGACGTTGGAAGAAATGAAGAATATGTTCCCATCATACTACCTAATCTAAGTTCAGCTGCTAACTCAAGTGCTGTTCATAATCACAGTGCTGATTGTCTAACAGACGAGTTGCAAACAGCTGACAGACCAGAGACTGTTCAACAGACGGCAAATGTTCAACAAACTACTACTGGAACTCCAACAGTAGTGTTGCAAGATCAAAACAGAGGACAACATCCTGATTTGCAACCTGATCTCAGATGGCTCAAGAATCACCCTCCTGAATTAGTTATTGGTGATCCTTTAGATAGAGTGAAAACAAGAAGAGCTGCTGCACAAGATGCTATGTTTGTCACATTTCTATCTCAAATAGAGCCTAAACAAATTGAAGAAGCTCTCAATGACTCCTTCTGGATAGAAGCTATGCAAGAAGAGTTGAATCAATTTGAAAGGAATGAACTCTGGTACTTAGTTCCTAGACCAAGTCATCAAAGAGTAATTGGCACTAAGTGGGTATTCAGAAACAAAATGAATGAAGATGGTGTTGTCACCAGAAACAAAGCAAGACTAGTGGCCAAGGGTTATTGTCAAGAAGAAGGAATTGACTTTGATGAAACTTTTGCACCAGTAGCAAGACTTGAAGCAATCAGACTGTTTCTTGCCTATGCTGCTTACAAGAACTTCACTGTCTATCAGATGGATGTGAAGTCTGCTTTTCTCAATGGAGAATTGCAAGAAGAAGTGTATGTTGAACAACCTCCAGGATTTGAAGTCTATCAAGAAGAGGACAAAGTATATCGTCTGAAGAAAGCCCTTTATGGACTGAAACAGGCTCCAAGAGCATGGTATGATACCCTATCTGATTTTCTTTTAATTAAAGGATTTCGTAAAGGTAAGGTAGATAAAACCTTGTTCACAATTGAATGGGAAAATCATATATTACTTGTGCAAATATATGTGGACGATATTATTTTTGGTTCAACTAACCAACAGATGTGTGATAAGTTCTCCAAGCTGATGCAGAACAAGTTTGAAATGAGCATGATGGGTGAACTTAATTACTTTCTTGGATTGCAAGTGAGACAGTTGCCTGATGGAATATTCATCAGCCAAGCAAAGTACACAAGAGATCTGTTCAAGAAATTTGGTATGGAAACTAGCTCAACAGCTACCATTCCTATGTCTACAAGTCTTCGTTTGGATAAAGATGAAGATGGCAAATCAGTAGACATAACCAAATACAGAGGCATTATTGGTTCATTGTTGTATCTAACAGCAAGTAGACCTGATATAATGTACTCAGTTGGAGTCTGTGCAAGATTTCAATCAAACCCCAAAGAATCTCATCTCTTAGCTGCCAAGAGGATATTGAAGTATGTTAAAGGTACTCAAGAATTGGGATTATGGTATCCTAGAGAATCTGGATTTGAGCTTATTGGTTATTCAGATTCAGACCTTGCTGGCTGCAAGATTGACAGAAAAAGCACAACAGGTGCATGTCAGTTCCTAGGCAGTCGTCTGATCTCATGGATGAGTAAGAAGCAAACCTCAGTTTCTATATCTACTGCTGAAGCTGAATATATAGCTGCTGGAGCTTGCTGTGCACAGATACTTTGGTTGAAGCATCAACTAGAAGACTACAACATCAAGATCAGTGGAATACCAATCTACTGTGATAATACAAGTGCTATCTCACTTACTCAGAATACTACAAGTCATTCAAGGACTAAGCATATTGAGATTAAACATCATTTCATTAGAGATCATGTGGAAAAAGGCAATGTAATGATTGAGTATGTTCATACTGATAATCAGATTGCTGATATCTTCACCAAACCTCTAAGTGAAGCAAGGTTCTCAACTCTAAGAGCTGAGCTAGGACTACTTAATTTGGATGTATAAGCTGAGGGGGAACTCATCAGAAGACTGGAGTTCAACAGCTTAGTAATTCGTCATTATCTTCAAGGATTAACTTTCAACAGACTAGTTAACTCATGAATTCTTAAACTCAGGGGGAACGTGTAAGACTAGCGGTACTTCTGAATTAAAGATGAAATTTGTTAATGACAGTTAGTTGAAGTTATGTTTTCATCAGAAGACTCAACTATCGAAGTTTGAAGTTATTTTATCTAGCTGGATTGACAAACAGCTGAGGAAGGTTATCAGCTATTGGCATTCTCTGATAACAGCATTGTCATCAGGACAGTAGTCCATCAGATAAGTGTTTATTATACTCATCTGATTATTTAAATAAAAGCGATCTATTTTAAAACGTTTTATCCAAAACACGCTTTTACAAGTAAACTGTCGGGCGGTACATATTCCCGCTCTTCGTTAAAATATCTTTTGAATTTGAAAGGTCGTAACTGACGCCGCACGATCAGCACTGACAGAAAAACGGATCTAACGGTTGGCGGATATCACGGAAACCGAAAAACCCCAACTCTATAAATCCCCATCTGATCAGTCGAGTAGCTCTTTACGAACCCTAAACATTCAAGAGCACTTGTGAAAATTTTGAGCAATTTTCTGCAAAAATCCTTTCGTTTTTCTTCTAATTTCTACAGATCTGAAATGGCTGCTGAAGGCATGTATCTTGTGTATGATTCCTACTATCAATCTGGTACGGATCTGATGAAAGAACTACTTGAAAAGTTCAAATCTGCTTCGCTGGTAAACTTCATGGAATATCACGAAGGAATTATCTGGACTGCCCAAGTGATGGAGTACTACAATAATGCAAAGGCTGACTACAACAAACTGGAGATTAAAGCTACAGTGGAAGGTAAAGCCATTACTATTACTCCTGCTGTTCTTCACGAGACGTTTGGGCTTCCTAACAGAGGACGACATGACGTCATCGTTCTGACGGAAGAAAAGCACCAACAGTTCTGGGCGATCTGCGCCAAAGAGGGTGAGACGTTAACTGGAAATATTAGGAAGAAGCAACTGAAGGATGAATATCAGCGGATGGCTGATATGGTATGCAAGCTGATCGAAAACTGCACATTTTCACTGGATGCTGTTACCATGAAGAGGTTCAGCATCATGGCTGCCATTTACTATGGATTGGAGGTCAACTGGTCCATTATAGTTTGGTACATATTGGCTGACTTTCTTGACAATAAGAAAGGAAAAGGCCCTTCCACCAACCATCAAATCACACTCAGTTATCTGCTGTCAAAGCTGGGCTGTGATATGAAGAACGGAAAAGAAATTCACAAATCAAAGGCATTGTCCAAGTACTTGCCTGTTCAAAAGAGGAAGGCTGGTGAGCTAGAAAAAGCTGATGTTGAGGAACCAAAAGAAGTTCCTGCCAAAAGACCAAAGAGGTTAGTCAAAACAGCAGACCTGGCTGTTGAGACTAAAAGGAAGAGGGCTGCTGATGAGCCCAAGAAGAAAGAAACAAAGCAGTTGGAGAGAGTGACTTCTGCTGAAGCCACTAAAATTGTTGAGAACATAATAGCTGATGTAAGGACTGGATCTCCTGCATCACCGTCAAGAACTCCATCAGCTGAGAGGCCTGCTGAGGATATTTCTCAAAGGACAAGAAGTCAACAGAGAAGTACAGCTGCTATCACTTACCGTGAAGGTAGAACAAAGAGGTCTGCTAGAAAGCAGATGACATTCATTGAACAACCTACTGATCTGGAAAATGTAGCAAGGGAAGATCCTGAAGCTACTCAAAGGCCTATTGAAACAGTTGAGACTGTTGTATCTGACAAAGCTGATAAGCAACAGCCAAGTCAGAATGCACCAACAGCTGAGGTTACTCAACCTCAAGAAGATCCAGATGTTCAAATCATCCATCCTATAGCTGCTGCTCCTATATCATCTGCTGGACCAGCTCCTATTGATAAAGGTAAAAGAAAGATAGTGATTAAGAGAAAGAAAATCACTAAAGCTGATAAAAGAGCAAGGGAGGAAGCAGAACAGAGGAAGCAGGATGAGCTTGAAGAGAAGAAAGCACTTGAGCTAAGCAAAGCTCAAGAAGCAAAGGATGAAGCCAGAAGACGCATGTCTGCAGCAGAAAGAAAAGCTGCTGAGGATGCTGAAATGGCTGCGGTGATTGAACTGAGCAAGGTTGATGCCTATGGACCTGTCCATGGAGGTGACATCAAGATTGGTGAAGAGCAGACTGAAGAAGACAAAAAGAAGATACTACTGCCTGCTCCCAAAACCAAGTCCAAAGACAAGTTTGAAGTCAGAAAAGCTTTTGAGATAGTCTATGCTGATAAGGAATTGTTCAAGAAATTTGAGAAATCATTAGCATACTATGATCAGAAGTTGATGCTGAAGACTCTGTTCAACCAAGAAAAGCCAAGATATATTAGTTGGAGGGACAACAGGCTGAACAAGTCAATTTCTGAACTTCAAGATATGAAGGAGTTAGCTGATGAAGAACGATGGGTTCTAAGTTGGCTGAAGACAAACTCCATCCAAAAGGCTCTTGATCCAAGCTATGTGAGAGATATCATGCATAGCTATGCAAAAGGCTTTGCATTGGAGGAAGCCAAGAAAATCAAGAGCACCTTGCCTGAAAAGAAGAAGAAGTCTGAAGATGCTGAGGAAAGAGCAATTAAGTTTGCTGTTATGGCTGCCCTGAAGAGATGGGCTAAAAAGTCAAAATATCAGCAAGGCTGTTCAAGTGATTTGCCACTACTGCCTAGTATCCAGCAAATCATTTTTGGCAAGGAAGTGCAACCGTTCTATGAAGTGCCAAAGGGGAATAATGCTTTTACTAACCCCTGGATCATTGTGAGGCAAATCAGACAAACCACTTGCTTCAATGATGATGGCACTATCACCAACTTAGTCTATGATGATGTTACTGATGAGCCTAAAACTGCGGACAAGCCTGATGTCAAGTCTGCTGATCAGACTGAAGACAAGCCTGCTGATCAAACAGCTGACAAGCCTGCTGATCAAATTGCTGATAAGTCTGCTGATCAGACTGAAGACAAGTCTGCTGAAAAGACTGCTGATGACTCCCTGGCCATTGAGTGGAAGGCTACGGACTCTGGAAATCATCAAGACGAAAAGATGGAAGATATTCCTGTCCACCAGGAAATTGATGAAAGGGATGTAGCTGCTGCTTCTGCTTCATCAGGTGATAAGCACTCATCACTGATGGAAGCAATCCAGATGCTGATGGAAAATCAACTTAAGGAGCTGGAAGACAAGCACAAGCAACATCTATTAAAGGTTAAGGAGGAGCTGAAAGCAGAGTTGGCAGAAACCAACAGACTTCAGCTGGAAACTGTTCAATGATCAACAGAAGAGATCATCAAAAAGGAGATCAACAGTATTCCAATTCCTCAAGACAACTCATTGCAGTTGATACACAGCTTAAGAGAGCTGAACCAGAACGTGGAAGATGTGAAGGGTGATGTGAATCATCTTCACACTGCTTTAACGGAGGAGACTAAACGGCCGTGGCAAAACTTAACGGCTGTATGATTTTTGGACTTTTGGTATGAAAAATGAAATTTGCCCAGTTCTATGGTACCAAAATTGAATTTTAGCCCTTAACTGCAACTTTCATTAAAGTCAGTCATGAAGAGAAGGAAATCAATCTGGGGATGTTGCAAGAAGTTGCAAAGGCTGCACAGGAAGTTCAAAATGAAATTGCAACTATCAACCTCAACATTGACTACTTCAATGATAAGACTGATGTCATCAGCACTGACCTTCATCATCTGACAGCTAGTCATGACGTGGTGAATCAGAATCTGAAGGCTTTATGTGCTGGAGTAAAGATTCCAACAGTTGCCCTCAACCCTGCTGTTGAACCTTCTAATGTCATCAGAGTTGATGATGACAAAAAGGGGGAAGATAAAAGGGAAGAACCAGCGAAGGAAACTGCTGCTGAAGAACCAGCAAAAGAATCTGCTGCTGAAGAATCAACTAAGGAAGAAACTGCTGCTGCAACCATTCAAGCCAAGGAAACTGAAGACACTGCTGACAAGGCTGAAGTACTTGAAAAGGTAGAAGAAGAAGATACCAAGTACAAAAACACTGAATCTGCCAGGAAAGCCATGGAAGCTTTGAAAGCTCTACAAGAACAAGAACTTAAGGAGAAGATGGAAGCTGCCAAAGCAATTCTGGAAGAAGAAGTTGATGAAGAAGATGATGATGAAGAATCATCATACGAATATGAAGAAGTGCTTGAATCTGATGAAGAAGCTGATAGTTAGAAATTGAAAAATCAATTGTAATCAGTTTACTTTTTCAGAAATCTCATCTGATGAATTTGTACATGTAATTCACTTTCCATATCTATAAAATGTTCAAGTTCAATCCAATAAACTTTTTCTATCTCAGAAAATTTTGAGGATTACAATCTTTAGTTTAGGTATTCAACAGGTACTAAGCTGAAGTTTTGTCATCATCAAAAAGGGGGAAATTGTTGGATGAAGATGAAGATGAAGGCACTGAAGAAAGTTTGATAAGGGAGGTTTTGATGCATTCCAAAACTTCAAAGATTGGCTAAGTATGGAGTAACTTAGCTGATAGACTTATCAAGGAATTTTGACTAAGTAATGAAGACATCAGAAGAGTCAAAGTTTCAAGGTCCAAGACTTCTGATCTGCTGAAGCAAAGTTATCAGATTAGTGAAGATCAGCCGACTCAAATCAGATTTGTTCAAGTTTGAGATCAGCCGAGTTCACCATCAGACGTGTACTTTCATCAGCAAAGTGAAGAAGATCATGAAGTGTTCCCAACGGTAATAAATGCCCCTTGGTGTAATAAATGCTGAAGTACGAGGATATTTAAGACAAATGATTGAAGAAAAGCTTCGCATCAGCCGAGTGCATTTAATGCTGCATTTAATGCTGCCTGCAGAATAGTACTGTTCAGAGTACGGACAGACTGCAAAAGAGCCGTTCGCGGATTTTAAGGACCAGTACTCGAGGAATTTGAAACCTGTCTCTCTTCAACGGACATTTTTCAATCCTCAAGTATAAATAGCTGAAAGAGACGAAGAAGAAAATGCAACACACTTTCTGAGAGAAAATCCGAAGCAAAATTCTTTAAGTCTCAAGAACAGCTCACTCATCAGCTGAGTCATTTGTTGACGAAAGCGGAGTTGAAGAATCAAGAAAAATACATCTTCTGAGTGATTTTGTAAACAAGAGTGTTGTGCGGAGTTGTGATCCATCTTTGTGAGTGATCAAACTTCAGAGGATAGGTTTTCTGTGTGATCTCCTATTGCGAACTTGTGGTCGTTTCATTTGTTGTTCGACGCAAGCAGAGTATACTGTAAACTTTGTGATTATAGTATAACCCAAGATCTGAGTGACTTGGAAGAGTGGACTAAAGGATATTTAAATCCATATAACCACTATAAAAATTACTTGTGTTTTTACATTGTTTCAAAACTGCATATCTTCTGTTTGCATAAAAACACATTAAGTTAACTGTTTGAAAAAGAAGTTAAAAGGAGTTTATAAAACTGGGGAAACATTTTTCAAACTGCTAAGAATACTTGTGAAAAACACTTTGAAAATCCGCTGCAAGTACTCTAAGTATTAAAACTGATTTCTGCAAAATCAGCTAAGTAACTATCAGACGAGTGGTCAACAAGACTGTTCAAAGATTTGTTCGCGAACAGACTGGTAACTTACTAATCTGATCAGCTTAGTCTGTTCAGTTAGAGCAAAGTTTTAAAGTTAAATTTGAAAGAAAATTTTAAAGAGGTTTATTCACCCCCCCCCCCTCTAAACCTCTTCTGACCACTTGGGACCAACAGGACTATTATTGAAAAAAAATTAAAGTTACATTGTCATTTTTGAAATTTTGCCGTAAATAATTACAGTAAAAGTTAATCAGATTCCGCATATGCCTGAACATGTGGTTGGTTTTAATTACCATACTCAACTCAAGTAGAATTTCACTTTTGACTTTTGGCGCAATGACAAAATTAACCCTCTGTGTTTTTTTTTTTTCTTCTAAGTATATACTACTTGGGCGAGTGTGATATTTAAAATCAAGCACAAGGGTTTTTTTTTTGGATTTAAAATAACACAAGGGAATTTTCGGTAGTTAAGCAGAGAATATGGGATACTTTTGTCTTTCAATTTCAGAGATAAAATTAGGTAAAATTGCAGAAAACGTCCCAAACTAATTACTGATTTTGGATTTTCGTCCCGAACTATTTAACTTGGCGAATTTCGTCCCGTAATTTAATATTATTTTGGAATATCGTCCCAAACTAATTACTAATTTTGTTTTTTCGTCCCAAACTATATCAACTCGCCAAATTTCGTCCCATAATTTACCATTTTGTATGAATTTAGTCCCAATATTAAATTTCCAATTTAATGAAAATGACGTTCAATCTTGTAATTAATTTGGGACGAACTCTGCAATATTATATAATTATTCATGTTAAAATTTACCATGTCATGACACTTAAGCAGCCATGTGATAATTCATCGGCAAATGCGCAATTCCGTCATATAATTATGGTGGGACGATATTCCAAAAAAATATTAAATTACGGGACGAAATTCGCCAAATTAAATAGTTTGGGACGAAAATCCAAAATCAGTGATTAGCTTGGAACGATTTTTGCAATTTTACCATAAAATTATCATATCAAAAATAAAATATGACAAATAGTTGCAATTTTTCGCATCTCTCTTTTCCAGGGATATATTTGACATTTATTTGTGATCACGGAGATTTTTTTGAAGTTAAAATAACACATAAATTCTTTTGAAAATTAAACAAAAAATACCATAAACTAAGATATCTTATATATTGTATATATAAGAAAAGAGAATGTTCTGGTCCTATGTGTAAAGAATTAAGCAGAAAGGCCAGCAATGCTACATCAATCGTATCGAAACAGCAAATATTAGGGACGAAACTATAAGAAAACAAATAATAAGATCACGTAGTGCAGTTTCCAATACCAAACCAAATTTAAAATAAATTATTGGCAGATAAACAAATAAAGGCATTTATTAACGTGCAATTTGTCCTAATCATTAAACCAATCCAAAATCTCAAATCAATTAAACTAATTAATCAAATCCAAAATTAATTAACTAAGTTCTAGCTACATACCTCTAAATCTGAAGAAGACAGCGGGGTGGTGATGCGATGTTGTGCAGTGGTGGTGGAGGTGGTGTGGCCGGTGCCGCGCGGGGTGTTAGGCTGGCGAGGCGGTGCTGGTGTTGCGGTGGTGCGCGCGCCTGGTGTGTTGCTGTGGTGTGCGCGGTGGTGTGAGCTCACGCCGCCGGTGATGGTGGTGCACAAAGCTGCGATGCTTTTTTTATTGTGGAAGACTTTTTTCTTTTTTCTATTGTGCAAAGTGGGAAAGGAAAGCTGCGATCGATGCTTTTATTTTTTTCAATTTGATTGATTTGCCCAAAATTGCAACCGAAGTTTAATCCGGTAACTTCGGTTGCAATTTTGGCCTAGAATTGCAACCGAATTTGATTCGGTTGTAATTTTGGCTCTTTGGCTCATATTTGCAACCGAATTTGATTCGGTTGTAATTTTGGCTCATAATTGCAACCGAAGTTTAATTCGGTTGCAAATATTATACATATATTGCAATTTCAATCCCAATTCCAACCGATTTTAAAATCGGTTGTAATTCTAGACCAAAATTGCAACTGAATTATTTTTGGTTGCAATTTCACCCAAATATTGCAAGCGAATTAAATTTCGGTTGCAATTATGGGCCAAAAACCCAAAATTGCAACCGATATTAAGATCGGTTGCAAATAATATATTAATATTGCAATTTCAACCCCGATTCCAACCGAAATTATTTCGGTTGCAATTTTATTCAAATTTTCAACCGATTTAATTCGGTTGCAATTTTTGTTTTTTCTAGTAGTGTGCATGGATCGAAATTTCGTTTCGAATGTATGTTTCGATCAGTCAAATATTGAAAACTCTTCGAGACTATTCGGAAATGTTTCGGAAACACTAAGGAAAATTTGTAAAAAAGTTTACTAAATTTAGGAAAACAACAGAGTTTAAGGCAAATAAATAGTTTCGAAATTACATCTTATTTTCGTTTCGTCTGATTCAAAAACGAAAACTTTTCAATGTTTCCGATGGAAAAGATGAAAATTTTGATCCATAAACATATGATGTGTTTTTGTCTACCACTCTCTCTAAAATCTGAATGTTATCTCTACAGTTGAGCGCGCATGTAAAAAGTGACAAAAACAAAAAAAAATGGCATCTCAATAATTAAGGTTGAGTTTGGCCTAGCGGTTGGAGCTCTTAAAACCACTTATAGATCTTTATTGTGATTTTTGAAGTGTTTGGCCCCGATTATAAAAAAAAAATTCTGCTCAATCGTGATTTTCATGGTGTTTGGCCCCAAGATGATAATCACTTTTGAGATCTCGAGAAGCAAAAAATCAACATATTTTAGAAGCTACTAAAGTGTTACTTTTGCAAAAGCTATTATACTAAAGCAACTATTCTATAATTAATTTTTATTATAATCAATTATTATCAAAATCAATTATACTAAAATTAATTCTCCTATAATTGTTTCTCGTATCTCTAGGCCAAACTCACTCTAAGTACATGCTACATTAACATTATTTGTGAGCCCAATTTTTTAATCAATGAATTATTGCACGGAAAGCGCGTTAATAGTTGCGTTGTATTATCTGTGACAAGTACACATTGTCACGATGTATATCTTTGAATTGTTAAAGGAATAAATGAGTAATTTTTTTGGCCCAACTCATTTTTCACGTTGTGAAAACTTGATTCATCAGTAGTTTAAGTTTAGTTTTTCCTTATATTTCAAGTCTAGCTTTTGATTTTTTTCGAAGTTATCTCTAATGACTCAGTCTATCCATTTTATTTAATTTCAATACTCATTTTTTTCCACTATCGCTTAATAATTTTAAATTGTGTTTAAGTTTCTTACAATGTTATATTGTTATTAAGGGCGAGTTTGGATTAGCAATTGCATAATTGCTTTTAAAATAATTGATTATAGTATAATTACTTTTATTATAATTACTTTTACTAGAATTTATTTAGCAATTGGTTTAACCTTTTCAAAATTGATTCTATAAATGTAGGTTTTCAAGTAATTTACAAAAATAATCTTATATGTAAGCAAATATGATACAATCATATTTCTTAACTTAAAAAACACATAATTATAAAATAAAATAGAATTAGTAGAAAAATTAATTATTAGGATTTTTCATTTTCTCGTAACATAAGATTATGATGAAAAGTAAATTAAATAATTAAAAAGATCATAACCAATTTAATATTTTATCAATTGATATACTGGGCAACTATAATAAACATAATGAATTAAAGTAGTAAAATATACTAGAAGTTAAATTTAAGAAAAAGTTGAGAGGAAAAATAACTAAGAGCTTTGCATTATATGTATATAAAATATATAAATATATATAATAGAAATAGTGTCCGGCAAGTCAACTGTATGGCTGCCATTTATTGTAATAAATGAAGGAACAGTTCAATTTAGATTAATATGCATTTTATTATATATGGTCAATTTTATCTTATGTAATAATTATCTACGCATAAGGATAGAAGTCCTTATATCATAGGGCTATGGGACAACCCGTGGAGTGATCTCTAAGGCCGTGATCTAGAACATATTAAAGAGTCGTAGAATCCAATCGAGATAGGACATCGTTGGATTCGTTTAGACTCTCACTAATGTGTATACTCCAATGAACTGGAGAATGCTAGGGTCCACGAGGGTGACTGGGATAGTGATACACATAAGTGGGTGACTTGTTGGGATGGCAAGTGCACTGAATACCCCAATTAGGAAATAACTCACCATGCTAGTGATAGTCGCATATCGGGGTTTAAGTTATTCCGATTTACAATAGTATACGAGGAACGATCCCTAATACTTGAGGTGATAGGGTTTATCTGGTGAGAGAACGTCTATACTTAGATGTGAGTTCCGGTCGGCTAGAGATTACCAGAAAGTCTTTGAGGATTCATGATGGGTAGAGAGGGACTTGTTAGGTTGGGAATTTCTCCTATGAATTTCTGTGATAAATTAATTCTGGTAAAATCCATGGCCAATGTATCTAACGAATTTATGAAAGTAGCTCATAAAGATTAAGTCAAATAGAATGCTTTCGAGATTAGAATGCATATGGTCAAGACGAAGAAAGGGGGAATCGATGAAAAGTCCATACCCTTAAGTCTCGACTGGGAGATCGATTGATGTAGAGATTTGTGTCGTATATGGAAGTTGTAAATGTTTAAAGGTTCACTGAATTAATTCACCAATGATTGGGCTCCATGGGCTTGTGGCCAGACATCGATCGTGGAATGTGGGAGAATTTCCAAATTGGCAGGGGTGCTAATTTTGGAATGATCAGTCGACAGAGTCTTCGATTGATTTAAAGTATTTTATATTCGAGTAATTAAATAAATATTTAATTACAACCCACGACCAATAAAGTGGTGAACCTACGGGGGCATACACAATACACATGAAGCGAAAGCAAGGCAACAAAGAACAACTGAATCGACTTGGTCGACCCAATTGGAGCAGACGAGATTCGATTGAAATTAGTTCGAGATTATAAATTTAATTTGAATTTAATTTGTAAGTTAATTAATTGAATTGGATTTAATTAATTATAGGAATATCTAATTAAACAGGCTTGGAGTCTAATTTAATTAAATGAGAGAGTAATTAATTAATTGGACTATTTAATTGTGAAATTAAATAAAGCCTCAATTAATTAAATAAGAAATGAGCCATAATCTTTCAATTAAAAGGGCCATGACTCATGTCGGAGGAGTGATTAGACTAAAACTCCTAGTCCTAGTAGGATTAGGATAGATGAGACATCTATATATTTCGGATTATATGATAGATGAAATAGACAATGATTCACAAGTTTCATAACTTACAAATACACAAGAAAAATAAGTCTAGCAAAATCTTTCTTCCCCTCTCTCCCAAATCGGCCGAACTCTCTCTCTCTCTATCTCTTTAGAGGAGTTTTCGACTTTTGATTCTTGCTCCCAAATTGTTCTCTAGTTTTAGATCTTAATAAATTTTTTTACAATATTATTAAATTTCAAACCATAATATAATAAATTAATGTTAAGTTTACAAAGTAAAAATTACAATTATAAAACTAATAAAATTATATTAATGTTAAGATTTTTTGAAATATTTTAATAATAATATTTATTATAAATTAAACAAAATAAAACAAAAAAATGGAAAACAAAGCAAAGAAACAATGCAGGTGGTCCAAAACAAAACAAAGAAGCAATGCAGGTTGTCCATTCATCCCCTCTCGATGGGTGGGGTGGTCCAGCGGTCCAGCCCAGCCCACCTGGGTGGTGGATACCCATAATTATTTTTTCCTCCACACATTCCTCGCTCTAATTCAAGATGTCCTCGTATAATATGTCCAATGTATTTTGATTAAACTCTTGACCAATTTCTCCATTACATTTTCCACGTGAAAATTATGTGATACTTGTTTTCTCGGCCAGTGAGAACTCTTGTCCATCATACGTGATTGAACTCAAGATAATTATGTGATAAGTATAATATATTTTTCTTATAATTGAATAAATTCCTAGAAAAATAATTACCTACATGGGATCCTTGGCAAAAATGTTTATATGCCAACTATCTAGAAAATCGATCCTATAGATCGTGGGGAGTAAATAGCAAATTAAAACTTTGTATTACTCCAAATAGACGCTCTAATTTCATATTATAGATAAAAGAGCAAAATATTATTTTGTGTTTTTTTTATAAAAGAAGCACATTGTGTCCCTTTTTATTTTTATATTTTTACAAGGATCAAAGATAAAAAAAAAATGTCCATTATGCATTATCACATGGAGTTAAAATTCTTATTTATGCATATCATAGGAAGGTAAATCGCCTATTTATACATATTACATGGGGGTAAAGTGATGTGAATATGTAGTCAAAGGTAAGGTTAAATTGATAATTTTTTATATGAAAATAAAGTCTTAGTTGCAATATAGAGTGTGTGTTCAACCCCTCCAATAGCAAGGAGGTAAATTGCTCATTATTTCATATCATAGAGAGGTAAATTGCTCCTTATTTCATTTCACATCGAGGTAAATTGCCTATTTTCATATCATAGGTCATTAAACTGATCATTAAACATATCACATAAGTTAACTCACAAAAAACCCGATTGTGGAATATTAGATAAAATTTGAAAACGACAGTCAGATTGGTACCAAAATTGATACCATGGTACCAAATTTGAAAAACGCCTAATTATATGGTGCCAAAAATGAATTATCATTCATAAGGTTGAATTTATTAGAAAAAAAATATTTATTCATAAGTTTCATAATACTTCTAATTTTAATTAAGGAATATCTCTTAGATACAGCTAAAAAAGAAAACTAAGATCAACTCCAAAGGCTAATGCATCCAAGCAACGTCTCAATTATTGGAATAATAAGGAGAAGAAGAGAAAGAAGAAATGAGAAGAAGGCAACTTACAATTGAAAGAATGATACAGCTGATAAGCGGAAGTTCAAATTAGAAGATAATTGTATAACCTTAATCAACCAAGTGATTTTCATCTTTGAGTTGAGACCAAACCGAAGACTTAGAAGACCTTCTTAGTTGAATATTTTCTTATCATAAAAAAGAGGGAAATTGTTGGATGAAGTTGAGTCAACGAGATAATAAGAAGTGGTTTGATGATGGGTTTTATTTATAATATGTGTAGCAAAATAAATATTACTCCAGTATTATTATTGTGTACCGAAATATTTTTTAAAATAATTTTGTTACTATTTTGTTATACTTATTCTTATTCTTAATATTATTAAAATGGGAATGGGATAAATTGTGAATTGGAAGTAATTGGTGAGGGGTAAGGCAAGAAATCATTTTTGGCACCTTATAATTATATATTTTTCAATTTTGGTATCATTGTGTCAATTTTGGCATCAATTCTGACTGACATTTTTAATTATGGTTCTTCCATCAGTTGATCGTTAGTGACAAAATTGAAAATGTTGTTCAGAATTGGTACCGAAATTGGCACCATTGTACAAAATTTGAAAAACGTTTAATTCTATGGTGCCAAAAATAATTTTTTTCCGAACCAAATATGTTAAAAGTATTTTTGCAAATGGTATTAAACTATTAGAGCGTGAAAATTTCAATACGACTACTAATTACTGAAAGCGAACCCATTAGTTGCAAACAAATTACTAAACTTGGTCATTTTACGTGCACCAAACAAGGTCTTAATGTTTACTAGTACAATTAATACTATATATATATAATAATAACTAATGTGAAATACATAATACTCAATTTACTCCCTTGTGAAAAAATAAAAATAAATAATTTACCTTCTTTAACCGGAGAGTATAACTCGTTTGCTGAAATTGAGAGTGCATATGAAAAGTGATTTTGCAAATTATAACACATTTATATCATAACTCAGAATGCGAATTTCCATATTATCATAACACAAGTTGTAAATTGCAACATATAAAAATATCAAAGATATAGTGTGAAACTCTTATAAGATTATAAGAGGTAAATTAAACATTATAAAAACCAATATAGATAAACTGAATATTTCTCAATATTATAGGGGGTAAATTATCATTAACTCTATATAATAATATTAAAGTGTTTGTACACTAGCATATTATCAGCCTATAAATAGCTTCACAAGAGATTGGCTTCTCCACCACAATTGAGCCAAAAGCACTTATATAAGCATAAATACATTATACATACATATATCTTCACTATCTACTTAGCCATAAAAATGGATGTTGGTTAATATTGGAGAAGGTTTTGAAGATGACAAAAAGGCCATAATGGTTTTGAAGATCAAAAGGATTAGTCATCAACTAAGAACAGCTTAGTGAAACCTATCTCAAGGTCTGGAAGCTATGTGACCGAATCAGCCGAGTGGGATATCAGATCAGTGAAGATCAGATTGGTGATCATCAGCCGAGTCAAGATAGATATGTTCATTCTTGAATCAGCAGAGTAGCCATCAGCTTTGTACTCCCATCAGCCAAGTAAAGACGGTCAGCAAGCTGTCCAACGGTAACCTGCTGAGTGCATTAAATGCGACTGACAAAAAGTACAGCAGACTGTACTGTAGCAGTTGCAGGGAGCCGTTCCAGAAAATGGGGACCAAAACTCGAGGACTGCAGATTTCTGTCTCATCTTCAACGGGCAGAAATTCAAATTCGAGAGTATAAATAGAAGACTAACTGAAGATCTAAACGAGACTTGCACAATTCAAGATCACATCTATAGAGCAAGATCCATCAGTTGAGTCGTCTGATCACAAGCGAAGTCATCTGTTGACAAAGCTTTTCGTTGAAGAACAGAGAACTTTCGTTGTCTGTCTGAGTGACTTTCAATTGTAAAGAGAAGAAGTTTATATCCATCTTTGTGAGTGATATAACTTCGTAGTATAGGTCTTCTGAGTGATTTCCTATACTGAGAGTTGCGAGGAGTTCTTATCCGTCTTTGTGAGTGATAAGACTCTGTAGAATAGGTCTTCTTTGTGATTTCCTATTGCGCACTTGTGGTCGTTTCATTTGTTGTTCGACGCAAGCAGAGTATACTGTAAACTTTGTGATTATAGTATAACCCAAGATCTGTGTGACTTGGAAGAGTGGACTAAAGGATTTCCATCCATATAACCACTATAAAAATATCGGTGTTTTACATCTGCATTCTTTTCTTGCATATCTCAAAAAGGAGCATTCAACTGTTAAAAATGTTGTGAAAAGATTTTTGTAAAACTGGGGTAAAACTTTGAAAGATAAACTTGTTTGAAAAACATACTTGATAAATCCGCTGCATACAAGTTTTGAAACTCTGATTGTATCTGAATCAGATTAGTGAAATCAGAAGAGTGGTCGACTCTGCTGTTCAAAGATTTGTTCGCGATCAGCTTAGTAGTCTTACGACTTCTTGATCAGCTTAGTCTGCTGACAGAAAAAGTTAGAGAAAAGTTTTTAAAAGTTTATGAGATCTATTCACCCCCCCCCCCCTCTAGATCTCATCTGACCACTTTTGGGACCAACAAGTGGTATCAGAGCAGGTTGTTCATTAGAATCAACTGCCTGATCAAACGAACTTGATCCAAGGTGTGTTTTTCAAAATTTTCAAAAAGAGAACATATTTTGAAAATCAAAAACTTTTTGAAAAATGGATGTCATAAGCCATGTTCCTCACATTGGCCTTATGGACTTCGAAAGCTGGAAGATCAGAATGGAAATCCTTCTTGCCGCTTATGACGACAACATGCTTACTTGTTTTACAAAAGGACCATTCAGATTTCAGAAGATTGTGAAGGTTGCTGGCCAACCAGATCAGATAGTTGACAAAGAGCTGGATGAGCTGACTCCCAAAGAAGTCAAGTTAGTAAACCTTGACAAAAAGGCTAAGCTCATCATGTTCAAAGCTGTAGACGAAGAAAGATTCCAGAAGATCAAGCATTTCAAATCTGCCAAAGAGATGTGGGATAAAGTCTGCGAGCTAAGCGAAGGAAACGACGCTATCAAAGAACACAAGCTCAGTGTGGCTCTTGAGGAGTTTGAAAATTTCAAGATGAAGTCTGGTGAAACGATTGATCAGATGGATACCAGATTTACCAAAGCTCTGAATGAAGTTCTAAGGTTTGGTAAAGAATTTTCGAACAAGGAGATCACCGCAAAGGTTCTCAAGGCCTTGCCACCTAAATTCAACATGAAGGTGACAGCCATGGAAGAATCAAGGGATATAGGGAAGATTTCCCTTTCCGAACTGTTCTCATCCCTCAAAGCTTTTGAGTATCAAATGCCAAGAATGGGATTAGAAGTGTCAACCAGTTCAGACCCTACTGCTGCTCTAATGACGTCAGACAAGTCAAGAAAATCAGCAGACAAGTCAAAACAGAAGACTCTGCTGAGTTCAGAAAAAGCCTACACTGCTGACGACGTTACCCTGCTGTTGAATGATTTCAAGAAGTTCTACAAAAAGGAAAATGAAATTAAAATATAAAAATGCTACTTCATCTTCTTCTGATCATTTTTCAGGAAAACAGGGATTCCTCCAAAGCAACTCTTAGAGACACCAATGACAAAGAGTATGGACTCTTGATCAGAGGTCATCCACACTCATCATCTGAGAAGTTAGCTGAAAAGGAAAAGTGTGCCAAAAAGGAGCGTAAGCTTACAAAGAGCAAATCAAAGTTAGCTGATGCAGCAAAGCTAATAAACTCCGGCATATCTTATTCAGACCGCCAGTCGTCTGATAAGGAATTTGAAGAAGTACCTGAAACTTTATGCTTAACCGTCATAAAATCTGATGATTCTGAAGCTGAGGTAACTTCTACTATTAATTAAATGCACTATTTGAATTGTTGAATAAATGCTGAATTACAAATTCAAATATTATTTGTGCATTTGCCAAGCTTAATGAAGAGATGACTCTGCTGAAAAGAGCAAAACAGATCACTGAAACTTCAGGTTGAAAAACCTCAAGAATCAGCTGACTACAAAAAGCTTGAGCATGAGAATGAGACTCTAAAGGCTGAGTATGCAATTTGTTTTGAAGATATAAATGTACCTTAAAAGAAAAACTTGCATCATTCTCTAAATAAAAAGAAATCAGAGACTTAAAAGAACAAGTCTACTGATGCTCAACAGGTTAGAACACCTAGTAAGCTACCTAAGACGAATCAGACTACTAAAACCCATCAGCCGTATAGGCTGCTGATAGGAGTAAAATTTAAATGTCAAGTCTGCTAAATCTAAGGGGAGTTATTAAATAACTCAGGTAAGAAATTGAGGCTAAAATGAATTATCTGGCAAGAATTTGAATCACATAATGATAATTATTATTATGACATGCACTATGCTTATTCATATTATCATGTTGATCATGTTCACTGTGCTGATTGCCATCCTCATTTCAATATGCATGTTTATCACAAACTTCATGCATCTTACCTTGCTTATGAGCATTGTTTTAATCATGACCAGAAAGCGGTATCATAATGACAAGTGATATCATCATGATAAAACATAAGTCACTAGATCATCACATGTTAAAGGTTTTACTAACCCTGCTGGACCCAATAAGTAAAGGGTACCAAAATTAGTCATCTGTTTTACAGGTGAAATGCATGTGAGATGACAAAGATGAGTTGACTGCCTTGCAAATTTCACCAAGTTCAAAAAGTGGTCTCACCAGCAAGCATGTACCAAAAAGTGGTATCAAATAAGTGGTATCAACAAAGTGGTATAATTCAAGTGGTGGACTCTACATTTAGAGATTTCAAGGAACGCAAGAGTGTTGAAAAGTTGAAGATTATCAAGAAATAACAAGTGGTATTAAAGACCAACAACTGATTGCAACAAGCAGTATCACCAACAAAGTGTGGTATCAGTCAACCATGTGACAAAGAAAGTGGTTTGTTGATTTTGGATTCATAAGTTGAGGGGAAACTTATCAGAAGACTACCCAGAACAGCTTACTGAAATTCAACGGCTGAGTGTCTTGAAGAGAAACTCTCATCAGACTATTTGACCACGGATTCTTGAACTTAGGGGGAACGTGTACGACTAGCGGTACTCCTAAATAAAGATGAAATTGTCAATAAGTCAAAATGAAGCTATCAGAAGACTGCTTCTTATCAGCCGACGGGAACTCAACAGCCAAGTGTTATTCAAGAATGTACTACATCAAGTGGTATCAGCAAGTGTTATCACATCAACAAGTGATATCAGCTGACTAATCTGATTTATATTTATACAAGTAGTATCAGACTACAAGTAGCATCAGACTACAAGTGGAATCAGGCCACAAATACCAACAAGTGGTATCAATTCTTGAAGTTAGGGGAAATTTTCTTAGCTGGAGTGATAAACAGCAACGAAGACTACCTAAATCAGCCTAGTACTCACCTAATTGTCTTCAGCATACTAAGTTTGCAATCCTATAAAGAGAAAAAGGGAAAGAAGAGATGCAACTCAAGTACTATTGTTGATGACAAAAAGGGGGAAGATAAAAGATGCAACTAAGAACCCTTTAAACAGAAGATCAGAAAAGGGAAAAGAACCAACTATTGGTAATTTTTGAAAGTTGTATCAGATCAATAAATTTCCATCTCAAGGTATGAAGACCAAATCTGAAGACTTAGAAGACGTTCTTAGTTGAAGGTTTTGTCATCATCAAAAAGGGGGAAATTGTTGGTTAATATTGGAGAAGGTTTTGAAGATGACAAAAAGGCCATAATGGTTTTGAAGATCAAAAGGATTAGTCATCAACTAAGAACAGCTTAGTGAAACCTATCTCAAGGTCTGGAAGCTATGTGACCGAATCAGCCGAGTGGGATATCAGATCAGTGAAGATCAGATTGGTGATCATCAGCCGAGTCAAGATAGATATGTTCATTCTTGAATCAGCAGAGTAGCCATCAGCTTTGTACTCCCATCAGCCAAGTAAAGACGGTCAGCAAGCTGTCCAACGGTAACCTGCTGAGTGCATTAAATGCGACTGACAAAAAGTACAGCAGACTGTACTGTAGCAGTTGCAGGGAGCCGTTCCAGAAAATGGGGACCAAAACTCGAGGACTGCAGATTTCTGTCTCATCTTCAACGGGCAGAAATTCAAATTCGAGAGTATAAATAGAAGACTAACTGAAGATCTAAACGAGACTTGCACAATTCAAGATCACATCTATAGAGCAAGATCCATCAGTTGAGTCGTCTGATCACAAGCGAAGTCATCTGTTGACAAAGCTTTTCGTTGAAGAACAGAGAACTTTCGTTGTCTGTCTGAGTGACTTTCAACTGTAAAGAGAAGAAGTTTATATCCATCTTTGTGAGTGATATAACTTCGTAGTATAGGTCTTCTGAGTGATTTCCTATACTGAGAGTTGCGAGGAGTTCTTATCCGTCTTTGTGAGTGATAAGACTCTGTAGAATAGGTCTTCTTTGTGATTTCCTATTGCGCACTTGTGGTCGTTTCATTTGTTGTTCGACGCAAGCAGAGTATACTGTAAACTTTGTGATTATAGTATAACCCAAGATCTGTGTGACTTGGAAGAGTGGACTAAAGGATTTCCATCCATATAACCACTATAAAAATATCGGTGTTTTACATCTGCATTCTTTTCTTGCATATCTCAAAAAGGAGCATTCAACTGTTAAAAATGTTGTGAAAAGATTTTTGTAAAACTGGGGTAAAACTTTGAAAGATAAACTTGTTTGAAAAACATACTTGATAAATCCGCTGCATACAAGTTTTGAAACTCTGATTGTATCTGAATCAGATTAGTGAAATCAGAAGAGTGGTCGACTCTGCTGTTCAAAGATTTGTTCGCGATCAGCTTAGTAGTCTTACGACTTCTTGATCAGCTTAGTCTGCTGACAGAAAAAGTTAGAGAAAAGTTTTTAAAAGTTTATGAGATCTATTCACCCCCCCCCCTCTAGATCTCATCTGACCACTTTTGGGACCAACAATGGATCCCCAATTCATAGCCGTAAAGGATAAATTGCTTGGCCCCAACTCCACTGAAATAATTGGCGCCATTCGACGTGATAACTTCGACAAAGATCTTATTTTCGGAAGTGCAACTTCGGCTTTTCAGGTTGAAATTTTTTTGCTTAAGTTTTCAAGTTCATGTTTCAGCATGTACATACATGGACCTAAATTTTGAGTGTATGCTTCGGTCAGCTAAATATTGAAAAATTTTCGGAAACACTAGAAAAAGTTGTAAAAAAAATTTACAATTGAGGTCAAAGAAAAAATATAGTTTTAGAATTACACCTTATTTTCGTTTCCGTTGAATTAAAAACAAAAACTTTTCAATGATTTCGACGGAAAATATAAAATTTTTAACTTTTCCATGTATGTGTAATATAGGTTGAAGGCGCAGGTAAAATGGGTGGTAAAGGACCGAGTGTATGGGATCATTGGACGCTCAATCGACCAGGTAATAGATTTCTCCAAATATGTCAATTAATCTTAAAAATAGACATCTTTCTATAGAGACATTTAAAGACTTTTTTTTTTATGTATAAATATAGATAGAATTGTAATTTTAGAACCGAGCCTTACGTCAATTTGTACTTTCGATACCAAACAAAGGATTCTTGACAATTTAGTCAATTTGATATTTATAATATTCAATTTACCTTTCTGTAATTTAAAAATAACACTTTACCTCATAATCTTTATAAAATTTCACACTATTACCCCCTGTGAATTGATTAGTGAGTTAATTTACCCCATTAATAAAATATTTTTCATACTCACTATCAATTTGAACGAGTGAGTTATACTCTCCACCTTAAGGAGGTAAGTTGCTCCTTTAAAATTTTCGATGGCGAGGGGGTGTAAAATGTCTTTTTTTTTATTATTTTTTTTTTGTCCAATGGGTAAAGCTTTTCAAAGGGGGTAAAATTAACAAACGAAAAATTATTGTCCAAGCCTGGCTTGGCCAAACCCATCCAACCATCAAACAAGTGTATTGCACTTGCTTTGTGATTGATCACTCTCGTTGGAGTTACATCCAATCACAAAGTAAGTGTACAAGGTATTTATTATTTATATATATATACACGTAGAGTAATAATATAGTCATTCAATATTGGCAGAGAAAGTATTGGACGGTGGCAATGGGGATGTTGCTGTTGACCAGTATCACATGTACAAGGTATTTATTATTTAATTTTAAAATAAATTTTCTTCTTTCGGAAAAGTACTTAGGGCAAATAGAACTTTATTTTTAATTAATAATAATGAAAGTATTCTTCATTTTATATTTTTTCAGGAAGATGTGGCGTCAATGAAGACTGTAGGCTTGGAAGCTTACAGGTTTTCTATATCATGGCCTAGGATATTGCCAGGTAAATATTGATAAAATCTTACAAATGGTTAAAAAAATATGATGAATTATGGATCAAAGTTTCGTTTTAAGTTTATGTTTCAATTAGTTAAATATTGAAAACTTATCGATAAATTTTCGAAAACATTAGGAAAAGTTGTAAAAAACTGTTACTTTACTAAGAAAAATAACATATTTTAAAGCAAAAATATAATTTTGAAATGGGAATAACACATTATTCTGATTTCCATTGATTTAAAAACATAAACTTTTCGATATTTTGACTGAAAAGAGTGAAATTTTGATCCATACAATGAACAAGGTGGAAGAATAAATGCTGGCATAAACAGAGAAGGAATCCAATACTACAGCAATCTTATTGACGAACTCTTGGCTAACGATCTCCAGCCATATGTGACTCTCTTCCATTGGGATCTTCCAAATGCTCTTGAGCTTGAATATGGTGGCTTCTTATCTGATAAAATTGTGTAAGTAATTAAATCATGTACTTAATTTCACCAATAATTTATCAACGAGAGAATTGCATTTTTGATACAGAGCTTTAAATAAATTTCTACTTTTGGTATCAAATAAATACATGTCAATACATTTGATATCATAATTTATCAAATCGTTCCACATTTGTAACCACCATTAACTACATTTAAAATTCACCGTCAAATTGGTGACGTGACCGTAAAGTCAGTTTCAATTATTGTAAAATTAGTGCCATAACATATACTACCGGGCAATTATTGAAATGTTATTTTGTAAGCCCTCCAAAATATTGTAGGGGGTAGAATTGTAAGCTAGTATAAGTTATGAGACCAATTTTGCAAAGATTAAAACCAACTTAACGGCTTCATAATCAATTAGACGGTGATTTTTAAAATTAGTTAACAGGGGTACTAAATCGAGAACAATTTGTTAAATTATGGTATCAAATGCGTTGACTTGCATTTGTTTGGTACCAAAGAGTAAAATTTAACATAAAATTTGGTACCAAAATGCAATTATCTCATTTATTAATTTCATGAGACAAAAGTTAATAGATAAGAAATGGGAAAAAAATTCAGGAAAGATTTTACCGAGTTTGCGGAGCTATGTTTTTGGGAATTTGGAGACCGTGTTAAAAATTGGATCACATTCAATGAAGGATGGACCTACTGTAACTATGGATATGTGGCGGGCACAATGCCACCCGGCCGCGGTTTGTCCGATGTAGAGCAAAGAAATTCGAGATATAAAATTTGTGGTCATAAGGGTGGTGGCACTCAACAAATTTGTAGCAAGGGAGATGCAGGCACAGAGCCATATTTGGCGGCACACAACATGATCCTTGCCCATGCATATGCAGTGAATTTGTATAGAAAACTATTTCAGGTGCATAGAGAATAAATTTCATTGAGATTAATTGTTAACTATGTAATAATTTCAATTTTATGTATGTTGTAAATATAACCTATAATTGATTATGATTGGACCTAAATAGGAGAATCAAGGTGGAAAGATTGGGGTCACAAACAATTGTCATTTTTTCGAACCTCTCAATGATACCATTGAAGATAAGAATGCTAGCATTAGAGCTATTGATTGGATGATGGGATGGTAACTCAACTTCAATTCTCAATTATTTCTATGTTAATTAATTCGATTTTGTTTCAATCGATCGCATGACAAGTACAAACCTAGTTTAAATACAAGCTTTCACATTTTCTTAATTTCAACTATTATTGCTATTAATTCTCGCGTGGATTAGGTTTGTGGCTCCAGTAACGACCGGTGATTATCCTCCAAACATGAGGAGATCAGTAAAAGAACGACTTCCCACATTTTCTCCGGAAGAAACCAGACTAGTTAAGGGTTCTTACGATTTTTTGGGACTAAATTACTATACAACTCATTATGCAACTAATAAACCCAGACTACCAGGTGAGAAACCAACTTATATCTCAGACCAGGAGCTCACCACACATAGTAAGTATTTGAAATTTCTAAACCTTTTATAATTGAATCAGATTTTTCTTGTTTGATATTTTCTTTTATTATCTATTCCCTCATGGTTTACCTCTATATTTGTAGCTAAAAAAAATGATATTCCAATTGGTCATCCGGTAAACTTTCTTATCTTTCTCTTTCATAAATTTATAGATTAAGATTAGATAATAACGATTTTTATTTTTCTTTATTACTTAGACTGGTGCAAGTTGGCTATTTATTGTTCCAAGAGGAATCTACAATATGTTGGTCTATGCTAAGGAAATATATAAGGCCGATCTTATTTATATTACCGAGAATGGTAACTTAATTGACATATTTAATATTAATTTTGTATGCATTAAACAAATTATCTATATTTCTTAGCTAGTAATGAGATTTCCATATTTTCATTTATATATATAGGGATGGCAGACGAACGACCAAGTCATAATGAGAACGAAGATGATACGAGGCTTACGAGCCTTACAATTTCAAAAGCTAGGGTGGACCCATTACGAGTTAGATACTTTAACGAGCATCTTTGGTACCTTAGAAAAGCAATTGTGTAAGTCATAATTCTAGCAATTATGGTTTATTTAAGTGATTAAGTCTACTTTCTTGAAATTATAGAATAAAATTCTAAATAATTAATATTCATTTAATTAAAATTGTTTGTGCTTCTGTGCAGAGAGGCTGATATTAATGTGAAAGCTTATTTCTTATGGGCATTTTCTGATAATTTCGAATGGGCTGAAGGATATACAAGTCGATTTGGTATTTTTTATATAGATTATAAGGACGGACGTTATACAAGAGTTCCCAAAACATCAGCTCTATGGTGGAAGAATTTCTTCACTAAAAGGATCAAGCAGAGCTCGTTGAAGAGAGAAGTTAAAGAAATTGATCGTGATTATGATTTGAGGAAGAGATCTAGAACCAACTATGCGTAAATTGCTCATTTTTGTTTGGTTTGAGCTCGTAAAATGTTGTTTTTTTATTTAAGCCAATAAAAGTAAGTTGTGTTTGTTTAAGTTTGCTTTTGCTTGTATTCATCATTGAATAAGTTGCTTATGTTTGTATTCACCAATGGCCATTTGGAGGCATTAATAATTGAATTATGGTTTTGTTATGTTCATTTTTATATTGATTCAAATGATATTTTGTTCTATTCTTGATTTCATCTATGTAAGAATTTTGTTCTTCACTAGTGTTTTAACAATCTTTTTAAATAATATGTACCAAACCATAAATAGTGTTTTTACCGGGTTTTTTGCACTTTGCACCCCCGAAACATGGGAAATAGGCACTTAGCACCTCCGAAACTTAGATTTAGCACTTTGCACTCTTGAAATATGTAAAATGCAGCACTTTACACCCTCGTTTATTTTCAAGCAAAAATTCAAGGGCAAAATAGGTAATTCTATAGTATTGGCACTTTGCTACCTCAAAACTTGAGAATTTTGAACTTTGTACCCCCAAAATAAAATAAGCACTTAACACCCTTTAATTAATAATAAATTAGCAACTTCCACCCCCAAAACACAATAAATTGGTACTTTGCACCCCAAAACATAAAATTAACACTTAACACCCTCAAATTTAAAAAACCCAAACCCCTCGTTTTTTTCATCAAAGTTGACTATCAGAGTGAAAAAAATCCAAGGCAAAATAGGTAATTCAATTTTTTTTCTTAAATTTGCAAAATACAATTATAAATACTCGAATACTCATTTCTCTCTCCATCATTCTTTTCAACAATATAACCATAAATAACTAAATAAAGTACCCTCGAAGACTCATTGTCTACTTCAACATATCAAAGACCCATAAATAATTACCTATTTTGCCTAAAAAAAATCACCTTAATGGTCAACTTTGCCGGAAAAAATGAGGAGTTTGGTTTTTTTTTTTTTTTTTTTTAATTTAAGGGTGTTAGTGTTAATTTTGTATTTTGGGGTGCAAAGTTTTCATTTCTTGTGTTTCGCGGGTGCAAGTTGTTAATTTGTTCTTAATTAGGGAGTGTTAAGTTGTAATTTTATTTGGGGGGAGGGCAGGGGAGGGGCAAAGTGCCAAAGATTTACAATAGAATTATCTATTTTGTCCTTGAGTTTTTGCTTGAAAATAAAAGAAGGTGCAAAGTGCTGTATTTTTCATACGAGGGTGCAATGTGCTAAATCTAAGTTTCGGGGGTGTAAAATGCCTATTTTCTATGTTTCAGGAGTGCAAAGTGCAAAAAACCCATTTTTTACCCTTTCTTTTTCCCAAAAGAAATAACTAAAGAAAATCATTATATATTACTTGTATGTTCTAATTTAACCGCCAAATTTTATATCATTCTCTAAGTTAACTACTAATAAAATATCAAAAACCTAAAAGTAGGATCATAAATATACGTCGTCCATGTCGATGGAGGTCGTGGCATCCAAGGAAAAGTTGCAGCCCAAAGACTTACATATTTTTGGTACGATTCCTGCTAGTGTGTGTATTTCTTTTAATAATTTGATATTAGTTAAATAAATTATGATATAATAATTGATATATTATGTATCAATCGTCATAAAAACAAAAGTTCAACGTTCACTTCCTAGCTACTTTATCTATTTACGTGGACCAACACTAATGGGTTGTTTGCAAATGCTTTTGGAAACCTAAAAGCAGTTAGCAAAAGTAAAAAATAAGTACTTTTATTCAAAAGTAAGAGGTGTTTGCAAATATGTAAAAAAAGTAGCTTTAATTATTACAAAAATGCCACATAGAAGAAGCAATAGAAGAAGCACCTCCTTGGTTGTTTCTTGCTAACCTGCTTTTATCTGCTTTTCAGTTGAAGAAGCAATAGCAGAAACACCTACTTGCAAACACTATCAAAGTGCTTTAAGCACAAAAAAAAACAAAAAAGTACTTTTTAAAAGCTCTTACAAACACCCCTTAAGTAGATACATTTTTTTTTAATTAATTACACTAAGTAGATACATAAATATACCAAAGAGTGTTGGTTACACTTGCATGCATATCATGGCTATAAATTTTAGTTTTTCAAAAATATGCTCTTTTGAAAAAGTTTTGAAAATCTTAAAAAAACACTCGGATCAAGCTCGTTTATCAGGCAGCTGATTCTAATGAACCATCCGCTCTGATACCACTTGTTGGTCCCAAGTGGTCAGATGAGGTCTAAAGAGGGGGTGGGGTGAATAGACCTCTAAACTTTTTAAACAAATTTTATCTTTAAAGCTTTTACTTAACGGTTGAATAGACTAAGCTGATATAGAACAATAAGTTTACAACGCTGATCGCGAACAAATCTTTGAACAACTTTGTCGACCACTAATTTGATAGTTACTTAGCTGATTTAGATAAAATCAGTTTTAATAATAGAGTACTTGCAGCGGATTTTCAAAGTGTTTTTCACAAGTAAACTTAGTAGTTTGAAAATTTAATCCCCAGTTTTGTAAACTCCTTTAAACTCTTTTCAAACAGTTTTAAATGTGTTTTATGCAATCTGAAAATATGGAAGTTGAAAGCAGATGTAAAAACACAGGTAATTTTTATAGTGGTTATATGGATTTAAATATCCTTTAGTCCAATCTTCCAAGTCACAAAGATCATGGGTTATACTAAGAACACAAAGTAATTAGTACACTCCACTCACGCCAAACAACAAATGAATCTAGCCGTAAGCTCACAATAGGAAATCACTAAGAAAACCTATCCTCTGAAGCTAATTTCTGATACGAATTCGGGCGCTCGTCCTTCCTTTTCCGCTTCGCGGAATTAAGAGATCTTTGAAGAACTAAGAATTTTGGATCTACACTTCTCTCAACACTCAAACAGTTTTTCACTAAGAAAATGTGTTTGTCTTTTATCTTCAACTTCGGCTTCAGTCAACAAATGACAGAGATGATGAGTGAGCTGTTCTTGAGACTTAAAAGATTTTGCTTCGGATTTTCTTCTCAGAGATTGTGCTGTTATTCTTCTCTTTGTCTCTTTAGCTATTTATACTCGTAGGCTTGAAAAATGTCCGTTGAAGTGAGACATAATTCAAAATCCTCGTGTACTGGTCCTTAATTTCCACGAACGGCTCTCTGTACAGTGTCCGTACTGTCAACAGTACTTTTCTGCAGGCAGCATTAAATGCACCAAGCTGATAGGAAGTCTTTCTTCAATCATTTGTCTTTAATAGCCTTGTACTTCAGCATTTATTACTTCCAGGGGCATTAGACTTCTTGATCTTTTCCACTTGGCTGACGAAAGTGCAAGTCTGATGACGGACGAAGCTGATCCAAAATTTGAACAAATCTGATTTGAGTCGGCTGATCTTCACCAGTCTGATTTCTTTCCTTCAACAGATCAGTAGTCTTTTGGACCTTGAATTTTGACTCGTCTGTTTTGTCTTCTTACTTAGTCAAAATTCTTCTAAGGGATTTTTACAACTAAGCTTTTCATACTTAGCTGATCTTAGGTTTTGGAAATCATCAAATCCAAAACCACCCTTTATAAATTATCTTCAGTGCTTTCATCTTCATCTCTATCCAACAATTCCCCCCCCCCCCTTTTTTTTAAGGGTGTTAGTGTTAATTTTGTATTTTGGGGTGCAAAGTGTCCATTTCTTGTGTTATGGGGGTGCAAGTTGTTAATTTGTTTTTAATTAGGGAGTGTTAAGTGGTAATTTTATCTGGGGGGAGGGCAGGGGAGGGGGCAAAGTGCCAAAGATTTACAATAGAATTACCTATTTTGCCCTTGAGTTTTTGCTTGAAAATAAAAGAGGGTGCTAAGTGCTTGCTGTATTTTTCATACAAGGGTGCAATGTGCTAAATCTAAGTTTCGGGGGTGCAAAGTGCCTATTTTCTATGTTTCGGGGGTGCAAAATTAAAGAGCATAAAAGAAATTAGTGTTAGAGGAGAGTCGTATATAGTTGCTGCTATATATATATATATATATATATTTCATAATAATCCAAGAATGTAACTATCACAAAAAATGTTGTGTGATAATAGTTATAAATAAGTTAACACTTTTCAAAGCAATAATAAAATTAAGTGTACAATTTGGAATGAATGTGCTATAAAGCATAAGCATTGGATTTTGCATATAAACTATATACATATTTTCAAATCAATTCACATTTAAACAATATATTATATTATTTCACTAGATTCAACTAGTAGGTAAATAAACGTGAGAATTTAATATGTGATTTAAGCAGTTGAAGAAGAAAAAGAACGCAAGAAAAAAAATGGCTATGGAAGAGAAATATTACGTAGGAAGAAGAATAAAATTATCATAATTAAGAAAATTAAGAAAGAATATATGGGTAATAATGTATTTTTTATTTTTAGTATAAAATCATTTAGGAAATGAATCATAATACCATAGAAAAATTGGGTTTCATATTCCCATATTTTGATAGCAAGATTCCTGATTTGTAAGAATGTATTTCCTTTCCCAAATTTCAAAAAAATTGCCTAAACAATATTATCTGATTCCAAGGAATTAGATTGCAAAATAACATATCATTCCCATGTAAACAAATGGGTCCTAATATATTGGCAACGTATATTATTATACTTATTGTGATTATGGATCGATTTTATGTTCTGAATTGGAGTCAAATAATATGAAATTAATATATAATATACTTGAAAAGTTATTCGCATAAGAATCCAAAACAGTCGTTTCTATTAGTTTTCTTATTCTTTGTTATTTAGTATCCATACAAGTTTTCGATATATTAAGAATTGTAATTTTCATTATTATGTAGACATGTGATTGGTCTGATAAAATAGACTAGAAATTCTAATTCAACTTTTGACTTATGTGTTTCGTTGCTATTTAAAATATTTGTTATTCTGACCGACTTTAACAACATAACAAGAAAGCAAAATATCAATTCATTTCCTTGAATCTTAGTCATCAATAAATAATTGGCAAAGTTTTAAAAATAGTCATGTAACTTTGGGTCCCTTCAATAATAGTCCTATAATTATATTGAACACATATATAGTACTTTAACATTCACTCAACTTCAATTTTAATCATATGCATAATAAATCAGTCATTTAACTTTCAGTAAGTTTCAATTTTTGTCTTGCAGTTGTAAATTTCGTCCTCTAAGTTTCAAAAAGTCTCATTCTTGTCCTACAATTACAAATTATTTTTCCGGTAATAGGACCAATTTTTGTAATTACATGACGAAATTGAAATTTACTGAAAGTTAAGGGATGAGATTTGCTCTACACAAAACTAAAATTGATATTAGGTAAAAATTAAAGGATTAAATATGTGTTCAATATAATTATAGGACTATTATTGAAAAAAAAAATTAAAGTTACATTGTCATTTTTGAAATTTTGCCGTAAATAATTACAGTAAAAGTTAATCAGATTCCGCATATGCCTGAACATGTGGTTGGTTTTAATTACCATACTCAATTCAAGTAGAATTTCACTTTTGACTTTTGGCGCAATGACAAAATTAACCCTCTGTGTTTTTTTTTTTTCTAAGTATATACTACTTGGGCGAGTGTGATATTTAAAATCAAGCACAAGGGTTTTTTTTTTGGATTTAAAATAACACAAGGGAATTTTCGGTAGTTAAGCAGAGAATATGGGATACTTTTGTCTTTCAATTTCAGAGATAAAATTAGGTAAAATTGCAGAAAACGTCCCAAACTAATTACTGATTTTGGATTTTCGTCCCGAACTATTTAACTTGGCGAATTTCGTCCCGTAATTTAATATTATTTTGGAATATCGTCCCAAACTAATTACTAATTTTGTTTTTTCGTCCCAAACTATATCAACTCGCCAAATTTCGTCCCATAATTTACCATTTTGTATGAATTTAGTCCCAATATTAAATTTCCAATTTAATGAAAATGACGTTCAATCTTGTAATTAATTTGGGACGAACTCTGCAATATTATATAATTATTCATGTTAAAATTTACCATGTCATGACACTTAAGCAGCCATGTGATAATTCATCGGCAAATGCGCAATTCCGTCTTATAATTATGGTGGGACGATATTCCAAAAAAATATTAAATTACTGGACGAAATTCGTCAAATTAAATAGTTTGGGACGAAAATCCAAAATCAGTGATTAGCTTGGGACGATTTTTGCAATTTTGCCATAAAATTATCATATCAAAAATAAAATGTGACAAATAGTTGCAATTTTTCGCATCTCTCTTTTCCAGGGATATATTTGACATTTATTTGTGATCACGGAGATTTTTTTGAAGTTAAAATAACACATAAATTCTTTTGAAAATTAAACAAAAAATACCATAAATTAAGATATCTTATATATTGTATATATAAGAAAAGAGAATGTTCTGGTCCTATGTGTAAAGAATTAAGCAGAAAGGCCAGCAATGCTACATCAATCGTATCGAAACAGCAAATATTAGGGACGAAACTATAAGAAAACAAATAATAAGATCACGTAGTGCAGTTTCCAATACCAAACCAAATTTAAAATAAATTATTGGCAGATAAACAAATAAAGGCATTTATTAACGTGCAATTTGTCCTAATCATTAAACCAATCCAAAATCTCAAATCAATTAAACTAATTAATCAAATCCAAAATTAATTAACTAAGTTCTAGCTACATACCTCTAAATCTGAAGAAGACAGCGGGGTGGTGATGCGATGTTGTGCAGTGGTGGTGGAGGTGGTGTGGCCGGTGCCGCGCGGGGTGTTAGGCTGGCGAGGCGGTGCTGGTGTTGCGGTGGTGCGCGCGCCTGGTGTGTTGCTGTGGTGTGCGCGGTGGTGTGAGCTCACGCCGCCGGTGATGGTGGTGCACAAAGCTGCGATGCTTTTTTTATTGTGGAAGACTTTTTTCTTTTTTCTATTGTGCAAAGTGGGAAAGGAAAGCTGCGATCGATGCTTTTATTTTTTTCAATTTGATTGATTTGCCCAAAATTGCAACCGAAGTTTAATCCGGTAACTTCGGTTGCAATTTTGGCCTAGAATTGCAACCGAATTTGATTCGGTTGTAATTTTGGCTCTTTGGCTCATATTTGTAACCGAATTTGATTCGGTTGTAATTTTGGCTCATAATTGCAACCGAAGTTTAATTCGGTTGCAAATATTATACATATATTGCAATTTCAATCCCAATTCCAACCGATTTTAAAATCGGTTGTAATTCTAGACCAAAATTGCAACTGAATTATTTTTGGTTGCAATTTCACCCAAATATTGCAAACGAATTAAATTCCGGTTGCAATTATGGGCCAAAAACCCAAAATTGCAACCGATATTAAGATCGGTTGCAAATAATGTGTTAATATTGCAATTTCAACCCCGATTCCAACCGAAATTATTTCGGTTGCAATTTTATTCAAATTTTCAACCGATTTAATTCGGTTGCAATTTTTGTTTTTTCTAGTAGTGTGCATGGATCGAAATTTCGTTTCGAATGTATGTTTCGATCAGTCAAATATTGAAAACTCTTCGAGACTATTCGGAAATGTTTCGGAAACACTAAGGAAAATTTGTAAAAAAGTTTACTAAATTTAGGAAAACAACAGAGTTTAAGGCAAATAAATAGTTTCGAAATTACATCTTATTTTCGTTTCGTCTGATTCAAAAACGAAAACTTTTCAATGTTTCCGATGGAAAAGATGGAAATTTTGATCCATAAACATATGATGTGTTTTTGTCTACCACTCTCTCTAAAATCTGAATGTTATCTCTACAGTTGAGCGCGAATGTGAAAAGTGACAAAAACAAAAAAAAATGGCATCTCAATAATTAAGGTTGAGTTTGGCCTAGCGGTTGGAGCTCTTAAAATCACTTATAGATTTTTATTGTGATTTTTGAAGTGTTTGGCCCCGATTATAAAAAAAATTCTGCTCAATCGTGATTTTCATGGTGTTTGGCCCCAAGATGATAATCACTTTTGAGATCTCGAGAAGCAAAAAATCAACATATTTTAGAAGCTACTAAAGTGTTACTTTTGCAAAAGCTATTATACTAAAGCAACTATTCTATAATTAATTTTTATTATAATCAATTATTATCAAAATCAATTATACTAAAATTAATTCTCCTATAATTGTTTCTCGTATCTCTAGGCCAAACTCACTCTAAGTACATGCTACATTAACATTATTTGTGAGCCCAATTTTTTAATCAATGAATTATTGCACGGAAAGCGCGTTAATAGTTGCGTTGTATTATCTGTGACAAGTACACATTGTCACGATGTATATCTTTGAATTGTTAAAGGAATAAATGAGTAATTTTTTTGGCCCAACTCATTTTTCACGTTGTGAAAACTTGATTCATCAGTAGTTTAAGTTTAGTTTTTCCTTATATTTCAAGTCTAGCTTTTCATTTTTTTCGAAGTTATCTCTAATGACTCAGTCTATCCATTTTATTTAATTTCAATCCTCATTTTTTTCCACTATCGCTTAATAATTTTAAATTGTGTTTAAGTTTCTTACAATGTTATATTGTTATTAAGGGCGAGTTTGGATTAGCAATTGCATAATTGCTTTTAAAATAATTGATTATAGTATAATTACTTTTATTATAATTACTTTTACTAGAATTTATTTAGCAATTGGTTTAACCTTTTCAAAATTGATTCTATAAATGTAGCTTTTCAAGTAATTTACAAAAATAATCTTATATGTAAGCAAATATGATACAATCATATTTCTTAACTTAAAAAACACATAATTATAAAATAAAATAGAATTAGTAGAAAAATTAATTATTAGGATTTTTCATTTTCTCGTAACATAAGATTATGATGAAAAGTAAATTAAATAATTAAAATGATCATAACCAATTTAATATTTTATCAATTGATATACTGGGCAACTATAATAAACATAATGAATTAAAGTAGTAAAATATACTAGAAGTTAAATTTAAGAAAAAGTTGAGAGGAAAAATAACTAAGAGCTTTGCATTATATGTATATAAAATATATAAATATATATAATAGAAATAGTGTCCGGCAAGCCAACTGTATGGCTGCCATTTATTGTAATAAATGAAGGAACAGTTCAATTTAGATTAATATGCATTTTATTATATATGGTCAATTTTATCTTATGTAATAATTATCTACGCATAAGGATAGAAGTCCTTATATCACAGGGCTATGGGACAACCCGTGGATCTCTAAGGCCGTGATCTAGAACATATTAAAGAGTCGTAGAATCCAATCGAGATAGGACATCGTTGGATTCGTTTAGACTCTCACTAATCTGTATACTCCAATGAACTGGAGAATGCTAGGGTCCACGAGGGTGACTGGGATAGTGATACACATAAGTGGGTGACTTGTTGGGATGGCAAGTGCACTGAATACCCCAATTAGGAAATAACTCACCATGCTAGTGATAGTCGCATATCGGGGTTTAAGTTATTCCGATTTACAATAGTATACGAGGAACGATCCCTAATACTTGAGGTGATAGGGTTTATCTGGTGAGAGAACGTCTATACTTAGATGTGAGTTCCGATCGGCTAGAGATTACCAGAAAGTCTTTGAGGATTCATGATGGGTATAGAGGGACTTGTTAGGTTGGGAATTTCTCCTATGAATTTCTGTGATAAATTAATTCTGGTAAAATACATGGCCAATGTATCTAACGAATTTATGAAAGTAGCTCATAAAGATTAAGTCAAATAGAATGCTTTCGAGATTAGAATGTATATGGTCAAGACGAAGAAAGGGGGAATCGATGAAAAGTCCATACCCTTAAGTCTCGACTGGGAGATCGATTGATGTAGAGATTTGTGTCGTATATGGAAGTTGTAAATGTTTAAAGGTTTACTGAATTAATTCACCAATGATTGGGCTCCATGGGCTTGTGGCCAGACATCGATCGTGGAATGTGGGAGAATTTCCAAATTGGCAGGGGTGCTAATTTTGGAATGATCAGTCGACAGAGTCTTCGATTGATTTAGAGTATTTTATATTCGA
The DNA here is from genome assembly GCA_038501285.1 of Penstemon eatonii. Taxonomy (NCBI): domain Eukaryota; kingdom Viridiplantae; phylum Streptophyta; class Magnoliopsida; order Lamiales; family Plantaginaceae; genus Penstemon; species Penstemon eatonii. Next base: position 7,422,216 of record CM076713.1, read on the forward strand.
GTAATTAAATAAATATTTAATTACAACCCACGACCAATAAAGTGGTGAACCTACGGGGGCATACACAATACACATGAAGCGAAAGCAAGGAAACAAAGAACAACTGAATCGACTGGGTCGACCCAATTGGAGCAGACGAGATTCGATTGAAATTAGTTCGAGATTATAAATTAAATTTGAATTTAATTTGTAAGTTAATTAATTGAATTGGATTTAATTAATTATAGGAATATTTAATTAAACAGGCTTGGAGTCTAATTTAATTAAATGAGAGAGTAATTAATTAATTGGACTATTTAATTGTGAAATTAAATAGAGCCTCAATTAATTAAATAAGAAATGAGCCATTATCTTTCAATTAAAAGGGCCATGACTCATGTAGGAGAAGTGATTAGACTTAAACTCCTAGTCCTAGTAGGATTAGGATAGATGAGACATCTATATATTTCGGATTATATGATAGATGAAATAGACAATGATTCACAAGTTTCATAACTTACAAATACACAAGAAAATAAGTCTAGCAAAATCTTTCTCCCCCTCTCTCCCAAATCGGCCGAACTCTCTCTCTCTCTCTCTATCTCTTTAGAGGAGTTTTCGACTTTTGATTCTTGCTCCCAAATTGTTCTCTAGTTTTAGATCTTAATAAATTTTTTTACAATATTATTAAATTTCAAACCATAATATAATAAATTAATGTTAAGTTTACAAAGTAAAAATTACAATTATAAAACTAATAAAATTATATTAATGTTAAGATTTTTTGATATATTTTAATAATAATATTTATTATAAATTAAACAAAATAAAACAAAAAAATGGAAAACAAAGCAAAGAAACAATGCAGGTGGTCCAAAACAAAACAAAGAAACAATGCAGGTGGTCCATTCATCCCCTCTCGATGGGTGGGGTGGTCCAGCGGTCCAGCCCAGCCCACCTGGGTGGTGGATACCCATAATTATTTTTTCCTCCACACATTCCTCGCTCTAATTCAAGATGTCCTCGTATAATATGTCCAATGTATTTTGATTAAACTCTTGACCAATTTCTTCATTACATTTTCCACGTGAAAATTATGTGATACTTGTTTTCTCGGCCAGTGAGAACTCTTGTCCATCATACGTGATTGAACTCAAGATAATTATGTGATAAGTATAATATATTTTTCTTATAATTGAATAAATTCCTAGAAAAATAATTACCTACATGGGATCCTTGGCAAAAATGTTTATATGCCAACTATCTAGAAAATCGATCCTATAGATTGTGGGGAGTAAATAGCAAATTAAAACTTTGTATTACTCTAAATAGACGCTCTAATTTCATATTATAGATAAAAGAGCAAAATATTATTTTGTGTTTTTTTTATAAAAGAAGCACATTGTGTCCCTTTTTATTTTTATATTTTTACAAGGATCAAAGATAAAAAAAAAATGTCCATTATGCATTATCACATGGAGTTAAAATTCTTATTTATGCATATCATAGGAAGGTAAATCGCCTATTTATACATATTACATGGGGGTAAAGTGATGTGAATATGTAGTCAAAGGTAAGGTTAAATTGATAATTTTTTATATGAAAATAAAGTCTCAGTTGCAATATAGAGTGTGTGTTCAACCCCTCCAATAGCAAGGAGGTAAATTGCTCATTATTTCATATCATAGAGAGGTAAATTGCTCCTTATTTCATTTCACATCGAAGTAAATTGCCTATTTTCATATCATAGGTCATTAAACTGATCATTAAACATATCACATAAGTTAACTCACAAAAAACCCGATTGTGGAATATTAGATAAAATTTGAAAACGACAGTCAGATTGGTACCAAAATTGATACCATGGTACCAAATTTGAAAAACGCCTAATTATATGGTGCCAAAAATGAATTATCATTCATAAGGTTGAATTTATTAGAAAAAAAATATTTATTCATAAGTTTCATAATACCTCTAATTTTAATTAAGGAATATCTCTTAGATACAGCTAAAAAAGAAAACTAAGATCAACTCCAAAGACTAATGCATCCAAGCAACGTCTCAATTATTGGAATAATAAGGAGAAGAAGAGAAAGAAGAAATGAGAAGAAGGCAACTTACAATTGAAAGAATGATACAGCTGATAAGCGGAAGTTCAAATTAGAAGATAATTGTATAACCTTAATCAACCAAGTGATTTTCATCTTTGAGTTGAGACCAAACCGAAGACTTAGAAGACCTTCTTAGTTGAATATTTTCTTATCATAAAAAAGAGGGAAATCGTTGGATGAAGTTGAGTCAACGAGATAATAAGAAGTGGTTTGATGATGGGTTTTATTTATAATATGTGTAGCAAAATAAATATTATTATTATTGTGTACCGAAATATTTTTTAAAATAATTTTGTTACTATTTTGTTATACTTATTCTTATTCTTAATATTATTAAAATGGGAATGGGATAAATTGTGAATTGGAAGTAATTGGTGAGGGGTAAGGCAAGAAATCATTTTTGGCACCTTATAATTATATATTTTTCAATTTTGGTATCATTGTGTCAATTTTGGCATCAATTCTGACTGACATTTTTAATTTTGGTTCTTCCATCAGTTGATCGTTAGTGACAAAATTGAAAATGTTGTTTAGAATTGGTACCGAAATTGGCACCAGTGTACAAAATTTGAAAAACGTTTAATTCTATAGTGCCAAAAATAATTTTTTTCCGAACCAAATATGTTAAAAGTATTTTTGCAAATGGTATTAGACTATTAGAGCGTGAAAATTTCAATACGACTACTAATTACTGAAAGCGAACCCATTAGTTACAAACAAATTACTAAGCTTGGTCATTTTACGTGCACCAAACAAGGTCTTAATGTTTACTAGTACAATTAATACTATATATATATGTATATATATATATATATATATATATATATATATATAATAATAACTAATGTGAAATACATAATACTCAATTTACTCCCTTGTGAAAAAATAAAAATAAATAATTTACCTTCTTTAATCGGAGAGTATAACTCGTTTGCTGAAATTGAGAGTGCATATGAAAAGTGATTTTGCAAATTACAACACATTTATATCATAACACAGAATGCGAATTTCCATATTATCATAATACAAGTTGTAAATTACAATATATAAAAATATCAAAGATATAGTGTGAAACTCTTATAAAATTATAAGAGGTAAATTAAATATTATAAAAACCAATATAGATAAATTGAATATTTCTCAATATTATAGGGGGTAAATTGTCATTAACTCTATATAATAATATTAAAGTGTTTGTACACTAGCATATTATCAGCCTATAAATAGCTTCACAAGAGATTGGCTTCTCCACCACAATTGAGCCAAAAACACTTATATAAGCATAAATACATTATACATACATATATCTTCACTATCTACTTAGCCATAAAAATGGATCCCCAATTCATAGCCGTAAAGGATAAATTGCTTGGCCCCAACTCCACTGAAATAATTGGCGCCATTCGACGTGATAGCTTCGACAAAGATCTTATTTTCGGAAGTGCAACTTCGGCTTTTCAGGTTGAAATTTTTTTGCTTAAGTTTTCAAGTTCATGTTTCAGCATGTACATACATGGACCTAAATTTTGAGTGTATGTTTCGGTCAGCTAAATATTGAAAAATTTTCGGAAACACTAGAAAAAGTTGTAAAAAAAATTTACAATTGAGGTCAAAGAAAAAATATAGTTTTAGAATTACACCTTATTTTCGTTTCCGTTGAATTAAAAACAAAAACTTTTCAATGATTTCGACGGAAAATATAAAATTTTTAACTTTTCCATGTATGTGTAATATAGGTTGAAGGCGCAGGTAAAATGGGTGGTAAAGGACCGAGTATATGGGATCATTGGACGCTCAATCGACCAGGTAATAGATTTCTCCAAATATGTCAATTAATCTTAAAAATAGACATCTTTCTATAGAGACATTTCAAGACTTTTTTTTTTAATGTATAAATATAGATAGAATTGTAATTTTAGAACCGAGCCTTACGTCAATTTGTACTTTCGATACCAAACAAAGGATTCTTGACAATTTAGTCAATTTGATATTTATAATATTCAATTTACCTTTCTGTAATTTAAAAATAACACTTTACCTCGTAATCTTTGTAAAATTTCACACTATTACCACCTGTGAATTGATTAGTGAGTTAATTTACCCAATTAATAAAATATTTTTCATACTCACTATCAATTTGAACGAGTGAGTTATACTCTCCACCTTAAGGAGGTAAGTTGCTCCTTTAAAATTTTCGATGGCGAGGGGGTGTAAAATGTCTTTTTTTTTTTTATTTTTTTTTTGTCCAATGGGTAAAGCTTTTCAAAGGGGGTAAAATTAACAAACGAAAAATTATTGTCCAAGCCTGGCTTGGCCAAACCCATCCAACCATCAAACAAGTGTATTGCACTTGCTTTGTGATTGATCACTCTCGTTGGAGTTACATCCAATCACAAAGTAAGTGTATTGCACTTGCCTTGTAGTTACTTTGGGTTCGGTCAAACCGGGTGTGGGTAAGAATTTTCCTTAACATTAACTCACCAAACAAAAGAAAATCGACACATTTGATATCATAATTTAATTATTTATTTCATATTTGATACCACCGTTAACTAAATTTGAAAGTCATCGTCAAATTCATGACGTGACCATTAAATTAGTTTTAATTATTGCAAAAATAGTGTCATCATTTATACCAGCTGACAGTTCTATACTATAATATTTCGGACAACAAAATTATGCAATTTTCTATATATTTATATATATACACGTAGAGTAATAATATAGTCATTCAATATTGGCAGAGAAAGTATCGGACGGCGGCAATGGGGATGTTGCTGTTGACCAGTATCACATGTACAAGGTATTTATTATTTAATTTTAAAATAAATTTTCTTCTTTCGGAAAAGTACTTAGGGCAAATAGAACTTTATTTTTAATTAATAATGAAAGTATTCTTCATTTTATATTTTTTCAGGAAGATGTGGCGTCAATGAAGACTGTAGGCTTGGAAGCTTACAGGTTTTCTATATCATGGCCTAGGATATTGCCAGGTAAATATTGATAAAATCTTGCAAATGGTTAAAAAAATATGATGAATTATGGATCAAAGTTTCGTTTTAAGTTTATGTTTCAATTAGTTAAATATTGAAAACTTATCGATAAATTTTCAAAAACATTAGGAAAAGTTGTAAAAAACTGTTACTTTACTAAGAAAAATAACATATTTTAAAGCAAAAATATAATTTTGAAATGGGAATAACACCTTATTCTGATTTCCATTGATTTAAAAACATAAACTTTTCGATATTTTGACTGAAAAGAGTGAAATTTTGATCCATACAATGAACAAGGTGGAAGAATAAATGCTGGCATAAACAGAGAAGGAATCCAATACTACAGCAATCTTATTGACGAACTCTTGGCTAACGATCTCCAGCCATATGTGACTCTCTTCCATTGGGATCTTCCAAATGCTCTTGAGCTTGAATATGGTGGCTTCTTATCTGATAAAATTGTGTAAGTAATTAAATCATGTACTTAATTTCACCAATAATTTATCAACGAGAGAATTGCATTTTTGATACAGAGCTTTAAATAAATTTCTACTTTTGGTATCAAATAAATACATGTCAATACATTTGATATCATAATTTATCAAATCGTTCCACATTTGTAACCACCATTAACTACATTTAAAATTCACCGTCAAATTGGTGACGTGACCGTAAAGTCAGTTTCAATTATTGTAAAATTAGTGCCATAACATATACTACCGGGCAATTATTGAAATGTTATTTTGTAAGCCCTCCAAAATATTGTAGGGGGTAGAATTGTAAGCTAGTATAAGTTATGAGACCAATTTTGCAAAGATTAAAACCAACTTAACGGCTTCATAATCAATTAGACGGTGATTTTTAAAATTAGTTAACAGGGGTACTAAATCGAGAACAATTTGTTAAATTATGGTATCAAATGCGTTGACTTGCATTTGTTTGGTACCAAAGAGTAAAATTTAACATAAAATTTGGTACCAAAATGCAATTATCTCATTTATTAATTTCATGAGACAAAAGTTAATAGATAAGAAATGGGAAAAAAATTCAGGAAAGATTTTACCGAGTTTGCGGAGCTATGTTTTTGGGAATTTGGAGACCGTGTTAAAAATTGGATCACATTCAATGAAGGATGGACCTACTGTAACTATGGATATGTGGCGGGCACAATGCCACCCGGCCGCGGTTTGTCCGATGTAGAGCAAAGAAATTCGAGATATAAAATTTGTGGTCATAAGGGTGGTGGCACTCAACAAATTTGTAGCAAGGGAGATGCAGGCACAGAGCCATATTTGGCGGCACACAACATGATCCTTGCCCATGCATATGCAGTGGATTTGTATAGAAAACTATTTCAGGTGCATAGAGAATAAATTTCATTGAGATTAATTGTTAACTATGTAATAATTTCAATTTTATGTATGTTGTAAATATAACCTATAATTGATTATGATTGGACCTAAATAGGAGAATCAAGGTGGAAAGATTGGGGTCACAAACAATTGTCATTTTTTCGAACCTCTCAATGATACCATTGAAGATAAGAATGCTAGCATTAGAGCTATTGATTGGATGATGGGATGGTAACTCAACTTCAATTCTCAATTATTTCTATGTTAATTAATTCGATTTTGTTTCAATCGCATGACAAGTACAAACCTAGTTTAAATACAAGCTTTCACATTTTCTTAATTTCAACTATTATTGCTTTTAATTCTCGCGTGGATTAGGTTTGTGGCTCCAGTAACGACCGGTGATTATCCTCCAAACATGAGGAGATCAGTAAAAGAACGACTTCCCACATTTTCTCCGGAAGAAACCAGACTAGTTAAGGGTTCTTACGATTTTTTGGGACTAAATTACTATACAACTCATTATGCAACTAATAAACCCAGACTACCAGGTGAGAAACCAACTTATATCTCAGACCAGGAGCTGACCACACATAGTAAGTATTTAAAATTTCTAAACCTTTTATAATTGAATCAGATTTTTCTTGTTTGATATTTTCTTTTATGATCTATTCCCTCATGGTTTACCTCTATATTTGTAGCTAAAAAAAATGATATTCCAATTGGTCATCCGGTAAACTTTCTTATCTTTCTCTTTCATAAATTTATAGATTAAGATTAGATAATAACGATTTTTATTTTTCTTTATTACTTAGACTGGTGCAAGTTGGCTATTTATTGTTCCAAGAGGAATCTACAATATGTTGGTCTATGCTAAGGAAATATATAAGGCCGATCTTATTTATATTACCGAGAATGGTAACTTAATTGACATATTTAATATTAATTTTGTATGCATTAAACAAATTATCTATATTTCTTAGCTAGTAATGAGATTTCCATATTTTCATTTATATATATAGGGATGGCAGACGAACAACCAAGTCATAATGAGAACGAAGATGATACGAGGCTTACGAGCCTTACAATTTCAAAAGCTAGGGTGGACCCATTACGAGTTAGATACTTTAACGAGCATCTTTGGTACCTTAGAAAAGCAATTGTGTAAGTCATAATTCTATCAATTATGGTTTATTTAAGTGATTAAGTCTACTTTCTTGAAATTATAGAATAAAATTCTAAATAATTAATATTCATTTAATTAAAATTGTTTGTGCTTCTGTGCAGAGAGGCTGATATTAATGTGAAAGCTTATTTCTTATGGGCATTTTCTGATAATTTCGAATGGGCTGAAGGATATACAAGTCGATTTGGTATTTTTTATATAGATTATAAGGACGGACGTTATACAAGAGTTCCCAAAACATCAGCTCTATGGTGGAAGAATTTCTTCACTAAAAGGATCAAGCAGAGCTCGTTGAAGAGAGAAGTTAAAGAAATTGATCGTGATTATGATTTGAGGAAGAGGTCTAGAACCAACTATGCGTAAATTGCTCATTTTTGTTTGGTTTGAGCTCGTAAAATGTTGTTTTTTTATTTAAGCCAATAAAAGTAAGTTGTGTTTGTTTAAGTTTGCTTTTGCTTGTATTCATCATTGAATAAGTTGCTTATGTTTGTATTCACCAATGGCCATTTGGAGGCATTAATAATTGAATTATGGTTTTGTTATGTTCATTTTTATATTGATTCAAATGATATTTTGTTCTATTCTTGATTTCATCTATGTAAGAATTTTGTTCTTCACTAGTGTTTTAACAATCTTTTTAAATAATATGTACCAAACCATAAATAGTGTTTTTACCGGGTTTTTTGCACTTTGCACCCCGGAAACATGGGAAATAGGCACTTAGCACCTCCGAAACTTAGATTTAGCACTTTGCACCCTCGAAATATGTAAAATGCAGCACTTTACACCCTCGTTTATTTTCAAGCAAAAATTCAAGGGCAAAATAGGTAATTCTATAGTATTGGCACTTTGCTACCTCAAAACTTGAGAATTTTGAACTTTGTACCCCCAAAATAAAATAAGCACTTAACACCCTTTAATTAATAACAAATTAGCAACTTCTACCCCCCAAACACAATAAATTGGTACTTTGCACCCCAAAACACAAAATTAACACTTAACACCCTCAAATTTAAAAAACCCAAACCCCTCTTTTTTTCATCAAAGTTGACTATCAGAGTGAAAAAAATCCAAGGCAAAATAGGTAATTCAATTTTTTTTCTTAAATTTGCAAAATACAATTATGAATACTCGAATACTTATTTCTCTCTCCATCATTCTTTTCAACAATATAACCATAAATAACTAAATAAAGTACCCTCGAAGACTCATTGTCTACTTCAACATATCAAAGACCCATAAATAATTACCTATTTTGCCTAAAAAAAATCACCTTAATGGTCAACTTTGCCGGAAAAAATGAGGAGTTTGGTTTTTTTTTTTAATTTAAGGGTGTTAGTGTTAATTTTGTATTTTGGGGTGCAAAGTTTCCATTTCTTGTGTTTCGCGGGTGCAAGTTGTTAATTTGTTCTTAATTAGGGAGTGTTAAGTTGTAATTTTATTTGGGGGGAGGGCAGGGGAGGGGCAAAGTGCCAAAGATTTACAATAGAATTATCTATTTTGCCCTTGAGTTTTTGCTTGAAAATAAAAGAGGGTGTAAAGTGCTGTATTTTTCATACGAGGGTGCAATGTGCTAAATCTAAGTTTCGGGGGTGTAAAGTGCCTATTTTCTATGTTTCAGGAGTGCAAAGTGCAAAAAACCCATTTTTTACCCTTTCTTTTTCCCAAAAGAAATAACTAAAGAAAATCATTATATATTACTTGTATGTTCTAATTTAACCGCCAAATTTTATATCATTCTCTAAGTTAACTAATAATAAAATACCAAAAACCTAAAAATTGGATCATAAATATACGTCGTCCACGTCGATGGAGGTCGTGGCATCCAAGGAAAAGTTGCAGCCCAAAGACTTACATATTTTTGGTACGATTCCTGCTAGTGTGTGTATTTCTTTTAATAATTTGATATTAGTTAAATAAATTATGATATAATAATTGATATTGTTGGTCCCAAGTGGTCAGAAGAGGTTTAGAGGGGGGGTGAATAAACCTCTTTAAAAATTTTCTTCAATTTTAACTTTAAAACTTTACTCTTACTGAACAGACTAAGCTGATTAGATTTGTAAGTTACAATTCTGTTCGCGAACAAATCTTTGAACAGTCTTGTTGACCACTCGTCTGATAGTTACTTAGCTGATTTTGCAGAAATCAGTTTTAATACTTAGAGTACTTGCAGCGGATTTTCAAAGTGTTTTTCACAAGTAAACTTAGTAGTTTGAAAAGTAATTCCCCAGTTTTATAAACTCCTTTTAACTTCTTTTCAAACAGTTAACTTAACGTGTTTTTATGCAAACAAAAAATATGCAAGTTTAAAAGCAATGTAAAAACACAATCAATTTTTATAGTGGTTATATGGATTTAAATATCCTTTAGTCCACTCTTCCAAGTCACTCAGATCTTGGGTTATACTATAATCACAAAGTTTACAGTATACTCTGCTTGCGTCGAACAACAAATGAAACGACCACAAGTTCGCAATAGGAAATCACACAGAAAACCTATCCTCTGAAGTTGGATCACTCACAAAGATGGATCACAACTCCGCACAACACTCTTGTTTACAAAATCACTCAGAAGATGTATTTTTCTTTGTTCTTCAACTCTGCTTTCGTCAACAAATGACTCAGCTGATGAGTGAGCTGTTCTTGAGACTTAAAGAATTTTGCTTCGGAAATTTCTCTCAGAAAGTGTGTTGCTTGTTTCTTCTTCGTCTCTTTCAGCTATTTATACTTGAGGATTGAAAAGTGTCCGTTGAAGAAAGACAGGATTCAAATTCCTCGAGTACTGGTCCTTAAAATCCGCGAACGACTCTTTTGCAGTCTGTCCGTACTGTAAACAGTACTATTCTGCAGGCAGCATTAAATGCAGCATTAAATGCACTCGGCTGATGCGAAGCTTTTCTTCAATCATTTGTCTTAAATATCCTCGTACTTCAGCATTTATTACACCAAAGGGCATTTATTACCGTTGGGAATACTTCATGATCTTCTTCACTTGGCTGACGAAAGTATAAGTCTGATGGTGAACTCGGCTGTTCTCAAACTTGAACAAATCTGATTTGAGTCGGCTGATCTTCACTAGTCTGATAACTTTACTACAGCAGATCAAAAGTCTTGGACCTTGAAACTTTGACTCTTCTGATGTCTTCATTACTTAGTCAAAATTCCTTGATAAGTATATCAGCTAAGTTACTCCATACTTAGCCAATCTTTGAAGTTTTGGAATGCATCAAAACCTCCCTTATCAAACTTTCTTTAGTGCCTTCATCTTCATCCTTATCCAACAATTTCCCCCTTTTTGATGATGACAAAACTTCAGCTTAGTACCTGTTGAATACCTAAACTAAAGATTGAAATCCTCAAAATTTTCTGAGATAGAAAAAGTTTATTGGATTGAATTTGGACATTTTATTGATGTGAAAGTGAATTACATGTACAAATTCATCAGATGAGATTTCTGAAAAAGTAAACTGATTACAATTGATTTTTCAATTTCTAACTATCAGCTTCTTCATCAGATTCGAGCACTTCTTCATATTCATAAGATGATTCTTCATCATCTTCTTCATCATCAGCTTCTTCTTCCAAGGTTGCTTTGGCAGCTTCCATCTTCTCCTTAAGTTCTTGTTCTTGAAGAGCTTTCAAAGCTTCCATGGCCTTCCTTGCAGATTCTGTATTCTTGTACTTGGTATCTTCTTTTTCAGTCAATTCTTCTTCTTCTACCGTTCCAAGCTTTGCAATCTTGTCAGCTTCAGCTTCAGTCTTGTCAGCTGTTTCTTCAGTTTCCTTGCCTTCTGTTGTTGCAGTAGTAGTTTCCTCCTTAGTTGATTCTTCAGCAGCAGATTCCTTTGCTGGTTCTTCAGCAGCAGTTTCTTTAACTGGTTCTTCCCTTTCATCTTCCCCCTTTTTGTCATCATCAACTCTGATGACAGTAGAAGGTTCAACAGCAGGGTTGAGAGCAACTGTTGGGATTTTTACTCCAGCGCATAAAGCCTTTAGATTCTGATTAACAACGTCGTGACTGGCTGTTAGATGATGAATGTCAGTGCTGATTACATCAGTCTTATCATTGAAGTAGTCAATGTTGAGGTTGATAGTTGCAATTTCATTTTGAACTTCCTGTGCAGCCTTTGCCACTTCTTGCAACATCCCCAGATTGATTTCCTTCTCTTCATGACTGACTTTAATGAAGGTTGCAGTTAAGTCAGCAATCTTGTGCTCAGCTGATTTTAAAGCAGTGTGAAGATGATTCACATCACCCTTCACATCTTCTACGTTCTGGTTCAGTTCTCTTAAGCTGTGCACTAACTGCAATGAATTGTCTTGAGGAATTGGAATACTGTTGATCTCCTTCTTGATGATCTCTTTTGTTGATCCTTGAACAGTTTCCAGCTGAAGTCTGTTGGTTTCTGCCAACTCTGCTTTCAGCTCCTCCTTAACCTTCAGTAGCTGTTGCTTGTGCTTGTCTTCCAGGTCCTTGAGTTGATTTTCCATCAGCATCTGGATTGCTTCCATCAGTGATGAGTGTTGATCAGCTGATGAAGCAGAAGCATCAGCATCAGCTTCCTTCTCCTCAGTCGCCTGTTGAACAGGGACTTCCTCCAAGTCTGTCATCTGATTGTCTTCAGAAGTCTTAGCTGGCGGCTCAATAGCTAAGGACTTATCAGCAGATTTGTGCTCATTAGTGACATCATCGTAGAACAGATTAGTAATGGTTCCATCTTCATTAAAGCACGTTGTCTGTCTAATCTGCCTTACAATAATCCAAGGGTTAACAGGAGCATTGTTACCCTTAGGGACTTCGTAGTACTGTTGTACTTCCTTGCCAAAAATGATTTGCTGGATACTTGGCAGTAGTGGCAAATCACTTGAACAGCCTTGCTGATACTTTGACTTCTTAGCCCATCTCTTCAGGGCAGTCATAACAGCAAACTTAATTGCTCTTTCTTCAGCATCTTCAGACTTCTTCTTCTTCTCAGGCAAGGTACTCTTGATTTTCTTGGCTTCCTCCAATGCAAAGCCTTTTGCATAGCTATGCATGATATCTCTCACATAGCTGGGATCAAGAGCCTTTTGAATGGAGTTTGTCTTCAGCCAACTTAGAACCCATCGTTCTTCATCAGCTAACTCCTTCATACTTTGAAGTTCAGTGATTGACTTGTTCAGCCTGTTGTCTCTCCAACTGATATATCTTGGCTTTTCTTGATTGAACAGAGTCATCAACATAAGCTTCTGATCATAGTAAGCCAAGGACTTTTCAAATTTCTTGAACAGCTCCTTATCAGCATACACTATTTCAAATGCTTTTCTGACTTCAAACTTGTCCTTTGACTTGAGTTTGGGAGCAGGCAGTAATATCTTCTTTTTGTCCTCTTCAGTCTTGCCTTCTCCAATCTTGATGCCACCTCCATGGACAGGTCCATAGGCATCAACTTTACTCAATTCAATCACCATAGCCATTTCAGCATCCTCAGCAGCTTTTCTTTCTGCTTCAGACATGCGTCTTCTGGCCTCATCCTTTTCTTCTTGAGCTTTGCTTAACTCAAGAGCCTTCTTTTCTTCAAGCTCATCCTGCTTTCTTTGTTCAGCTTCCTCCCTTGCCTTCTTATCAGCTTTGGAGATTTTCTTTCTCCTTAGCACTATTTTTCTCTTGTCTTTATCAGCAGGGGCTGGTCCAGCAGATGATATGGGAGCAGCATCAATAGGATGGATGATTTGGACATCTGGATCTTCTTGAGGTTGAGTAACCTCAGCTGTTGATGTGACCTGACTTGGCTGTTGCTCATCAGCTTTGTCAGTCTTAACAGTTTCAACTGTTACAGCAGGCCTTTCAGCAGCTTCAGGGTCTTCCCTTGCTACATTTTCCAAGTCCGTTGGTTCTTCTATAAATGTCATCTGCTTTCTAGCAGACTTCTTGGTCCTCCCTTCACGGTAAATGGTTGTAGCAGTATCTCTCTGTTGACTTCTTGTTCGTTTAGAGATACCTTCAGCAGGCCTCTCTGCTGATGGAGTTCTTGATGGTGATGCAAGAGATCCAGTCCTTACATCAACAATTATATTCTCACCAATTTTAGTGGCTTCAGCAGCAGAAGTCACTTTCTCCATCTGCTTAGGAATCTTTTCCTTAGGCTTGTCAGCAGCCTTCTTCTTTTTGGTCTCAGCAGCTAAGTCAGCAGTCTTGACCAGTTTTCTCTGCCTTTTGGCAGGAACCTCCTTTGGTTCCTCAACATCAGCTTCCTCAGGCTCACCAGCCTTCCTCTTTTGAACAGGCATGTACTTGGACAATGCCTTAGATTTATGGATCTCCTTTCCATTCTTCATATCACAACCCAGCTTTGACAGCAGATAACTGAGTGTGATCCTGTGGTTGGTAGTGGGGCCTTTTCCTTTCTTATCATCAAGAAAGTCAGCTAATATGTACCAAACTATGATGGACCAGTTGATCTCCAAACCATAGTATATGGCAGCCATGATGCTGAACCTCTTCATGGTAACAGCATCCAGTGAGAATGTGCAGTTCTCAATCAGCTTGCACACCATATCAGCCATCCGCTGATATTCATCCTTCAGTTGCTTCTTCCTTATATTTCCAGATAACGTTTCTCCCTCTTTGGCGCAGATCGCCCAGAACTGTTGATGTTTGTCCTCTGTCAGCACAGTGACGTCATGTCGTCCACTGTTAGGAAGCCCAAACGTCTCGTGAAGAACAGCAGGAGTGATAGTGATAGATTTGCCTCCCACTGAAGCCTTAATCTCCAGTTTGTTGTAGTCAGCTTTCGCAGAGTTGTAGTACTCCATCACTTGGTCAGTCCAGATAATACCTTCGTGGTATTCCATGAAGTTTACCAGCGAAGCAGCTTTGAACTTTTCGAGCAGTTCTTTCATCAGATCCGTACCGGATTGGTAGTAAGAATCATAAACGAGAAACATACCTTCAGCGGCCATCGTTGATCTGTTGAAGGTTAGAAAAACAAAGGAAAGTATGCAGAAAAATTTGCAGAAATTTCTCACAAGTACTTTTGAATGCTTAGAGTGCGTAAAGAGCTACTCGACTGATCAGATGGGGATTTATAGAGTTGGGGTTTTTCGGTTTCCGTGATATCTGCCAACTGTTAGATCCGTTTTTCTGTCAGTGCTGATCGTGCGGCGTCAGTTACGACTTTTCGAATTCAAAAGGTATTTAATGAAGAGCGGGAATATGTACCGCCCGACAGTTACTTGTAAAAGCGTGTTTTGAATAAAACGTTTTTAAATAGTTCGCTTTTATTTGAGTAATCAGATGAGTATAATAAACACTTATCTGATGGACTACTGTCCTGATGACAATGCTGTTATCAGAGAATGCCAATATCTGATAACCTTCCTCAGCTGTTTGTCAATCCAGCTAGATAAAATAACTTTAATCTTCGATAGTTGAGTCTTCTGATGAAAACATAACTTCAACTAACTGTCATTAACAAATTTCATCTTTAATTCAGAAGTACCGCTAGTCTTACACGTTCCCCCTGAGTTTAAGAATTCATAAGTTAACTAGTCTGTTGAGAGTTAATCCTTGAAAATAATAATAGATAACTAAGCTGTTGAACTTCAGTCTTCTGATGAGTTCCCCCTCAGCTTATGCTTCCAAATTAAGTAGTCCTAGCTCAGCTCTTAGAGTTGAGAACCTTACTTCACTTAGAGGTTTAGTGAAGATATCAGCAATCTGATTATCAGTATGAACATACTCAATCATTACGTTGCCTTTTTCCACATGATCTCTAATGAAATGATGTTTGATCTCAATATGCTTAGTCCTTGAATGACTTGTAGTGTTCTGAGTAAGTGAAATTGCACTTGTATTGTCACAGTAGATTGGTATTGCACTGATTTTGATGTTGTAATCTTCTAGTTGATGCTTCAACCATAGTATCTGTGCACAGCAAGCTCCAGCAGCTATATATTCAGCTTCAGCAGTAGATATAGAGACTGAGGTTTGCTTCTTACTCATCCATGAGATCAGACGACTGCCTAAGAACTGACATGCACCTGTTGTGCTTTTCCTGTCAATCTTGCAGCCAGCAAGGTCTGAATCTGAATAGCCAACTAGTTCAAATCCAGATTCTCTAGGATACCACAATCCCAATTCTTGAGTGCCTTTAACATACTTCAATATCCTCTTGGCAGCTAAGAGATGAGATTCTTTGGGGTTTGATTGAAATCTTGCACAGACTCCAACTGAGTACATTATATCAGGTCTGCTTGCTGTTAGATACAACAATGAACCAATAATGCCTCTGTATTTGGTTATGTCCACTGATTTGCCATCTTCATCTTTATCCAAACGAAGACTTGTAGACATAGGAATGGTAGCTGTTGAGCTAGTTTCCATACCAAATTTCTTGAACAGATCTCTTGTGTACTTTGCTTGGCTGATGAATATTCCATCAGGCAACTGTCTAACTTGCAATCCAAGAAAGTAATTAAGTTCACCCATCATGCTCATTTCGAACTTATTCTGCATCAGCTTGGAGAACTTATCACACATCTGTTGATTAGTTGAACCAAAAATAATATCGTCCACGTATATTTGCACAAGTAATATATGATTTTCCCATTCAATTGTGAACAAGGTTTTGTCTACCTTACCTTTTCGAAATCCTTTAATTAAAAGAAAATCGGATAGGGTATCATACCATGCTCTTGGAGCCTGTTTCAGTCCATAAAGGGCTTTCTTCAGACGATATACTTTGTCCTCTTCTTGATAGACTTCAAATCCAGGAGGTTGTTCAACATATACTTCTTCTTGCAATTCTCCATTGAGAAAGGCAGACTTCACATCCATCTGATAGATAGTGAAGTTCTTGTGAGCAGCATAGGCTAGAAACAGTCTGATTGCTTCAAGTCTTGCTACTGGTGCAAAAGTTTCATCAAAGTCAATTCCTTCTTCTTGACAATAACCCTTGGCCACTAGTCTTGCTTTGTTTCTGGTAACAATACCATCTTCATTCATCTTATTTCTGAATACCCACTTAGTGCCAATTACTCTTTGATGACTTGGTCTAGGAACTAAGTACCAGACTTCATTCCTTTCAAATTGATTCAACTCTTCTTGCATAGCTTCTATCCAGAAGGAATCATTGAGAGCTTCTTCAATTTGCTTGGGCTCTATTTGAGATAGAAATGTGACAAACATGGCATCTTGTGCAGCAGCTCTTCTTGTTTTCACTCTATCTAAAGGATCACCAATGACTAATTCAGGAGGGTGATTCTTGAGCCATCTGAGATCAGGTTATAGATCAGGATGTTGTCCTCTGTTTTGATCTTGCAACACTACTGTTGGAGTTCCAGTAGTAGTCTGTTGAACATTTGTAGTCTGTTGAACAGTCTCTGGTCTGTCAGCTGTTAGCAACTCGTCTGTTAGACAATCAGCACTGTGATTTTGAACAGCACTTGAGTTAGCAGCTGAACTTAGATTAGGTAGTATGATGGGAACATATTCTTCATTTCTTCCAACGTCTAACTTCTGTAAATCAGTAGACAGATCTTGATTAGCACTTTGATTCTTTTCAGAAGATTGACTTGGCTCATCAAATACTACATGGATAGATTCTTCTATTAGTAATGTTCTTTTGTTAAACACTCTATAAGCTTTACTAACAGATGAGTATCCTACAAAAACAGCTTCATCAGCCTTTTCTGCAAATGCAGCAAGGTGATTTTTCCCATTATTCAATACAAAGCATTTACAACCAAAAATCTTGAAGTAATGAATGTTTGGTTTTCTGTTGTTCCGAACTTCATATGGAGTCTTGTTCTGATTTTTGTTGATCATACATCTGTTCTGGGTAAAGCATGCTGTATTTGTTGCTTCTGCCCAAAATCTTTGAGGCAGTTTAGCTTCAGCTATCATGGTTCTGACAGCTTCTTTTAGTGTTCTGTTTCTCCTTTCAGCAACACCATTCTGTTGAGGGGTTCTTGCAGCAGAATACTCATGATGTATTCCTTTGATGTTACAATACTCTTCAACAGTAGAGTTTGTAAACTCTGTCCCTCTATCTGATCTGATCTTCAATATTTTGATACTCTTCTCATTCTGAATCAGTTCCATCAGATTTGTAAGATGTTCCTTGGTTTCACTTTTCTTTTTCATGAAAATCACCCAAGTATATCTTGAATAATCATCCACAACAGCTAGGCAGTATTTCTTTCCACCATTGCTGACTGGATCAATGGGTCCAAATAAGTCCATATGCAACAGCTCCAATATTCTTCCAGAAGATTGGTGCTTCTTTTCTTTGAATGATGACTTGATTTGTTTACCCTTCTGACAGGCGTCACAGAGCTTGTCTTTGCTCATGACTGCTTTTGGAATCCCTTCTACCAGATCATTCTTGATTAATCTGTTTATGGTCTTGAAGTTTAAATGATTCATCCTCTTGTGCCATAGCCAACTGACTTCACTTGGTGCAGATGCTACCAAACAAACACTTGAATTCTTATCAGCAGAATTCCAGTCGACTATATAGATATTTCCTTGTCGTCTTCCAGATAAAATTACCTTCTTTGTACCAATCTGTTCAACGTAGCACTTATCTGTTGAGAAGATGACTGAATATCCCTTGTCACAAAATTGACTTATGCTCAGCAGATTATACTTTAGGCCTTTAACATAGGAGACGTCAGATATCTCTATGTTTCCCTTGATTAATCTTCCTTTAGCTTTAATCTTGCCTTCTTTGCTGTCTCCAAATGTAACACTTGGACCATCCACAGCAACTGCATCAGTCAACTCATGTATGTTTCCACACATGTGCCTTGAACATCCACTGTCCAAGTACCAAATCTTCTCTACTTTACTTCTACTCCTAATCCTAACCTACAAAACAAAAATAAAATTGTTTTAGGTACCCTTATTGAGAGGGTCCTGAAGGATTAGTTCCACCCTTGACAACCCAAGATGTTGAGGTCTTAGGCTTCTTAGGTTTCTGAGTTTTAGGAGCCTGAACAGTTTCATTTTTATCATAGTTATCAGATAAGTCATGTTGATGATCAGTATGATATGAATAATGTTCATAAGCAGGGTAAGGTGCATGATATGCAGGATATGCATGCATTGGATGAGCAGGGTAAGGTGCATAGTAACTAGGAAATTGAGGTGCATGATACATAGGATGATATGCAGCAGGTTGCACATAATATGACTCATTTCCATACCAAGCATTCTGATTTTTCTTGTTCTTATGCTTCTTTGGTTTACTAGATGCTTGCTCATTTGACTTTGACTTAGTTTTACCAACAGATTGATTCAATTTAGCTTTATCAGCAGACTTCTTAGGACTCTGCTGTTTGGTCTTACTAGTCTGATTTCCTACACTAGGCTCTTTGCTCTTTTTAGCCTTAGGAGATTTCTTCTCCTTTACCACTTTCTCAGATGAGGTAGGTTTAGAGGTTTGAACATACAGAATGACCTTACTATTGTCAGCTGATATGAATTTTTCAGTATGGTTCAACTCTAGTTTATCCTTTTCTAAAGGTGTCTCCTGTTTCTTAGGTGTATGCATGGATGCAACAGTTGACTTGTCATGAGACAATGATTTTCTCAAGTTCCATGATTTTTCCTTTATATACCTCACATTCAGCTTTCAGAGATTCATGCTCTTGCTCAAGCTGTTTATATTCAGCTGATTCTTTTGGCTTTTCAGCTAAAAGTTTCAGTGAACTATTTTGCTCTTTTAGCAGGATCATCTCTTCCTTAAGCTTTTTATATGCTTCAGCAATACCAGTATTGTTAAGCATCATTTGTTCAAATGAATTAAATAATTCATCATTAAGAGGAGTTACCTCATCCTCAGAGTCATCAGAGTCCTTTGCCGTCAGGCACAGGAGAGCAGGTTTTTCTTCATCAGACGATTCTTCATCAGACGTGTCTGAATCTGAATCAGATGAGTAGACAGCGGTCAGCTTTTCTGCTTCAGCCATCATTGCCTTGCCTCTCTGATGCTTTCTTTCTTTTCTCATTTTCTTCTCTTCCTCAGTGTACTTTTCTGCTTTTGGATATGGGCAGTCTCTTATGAAGTGTCCCAATTTCCTGCAGTTGTAACACATCAGTTTTGATTTATAATCATCCTTATCCTGAGAAGAAAAATTAGGTTTAGAAGTAGAAGCATTGTTGTATTTGTTTTTCATCTTTCTCTTGTAGAACTTCTTGAAATTGTTCATCAACAGTGCAACATCTCCAGCAGTGTACTCCTTTTTGTTGAGTAGAGTGGCTTCATCAGATGAGTCCATTTCTGCATTTCTTTGAGCTGGTCTTCTTTGGTTTTCAGCAGCAACAAGTGCAGCTGTGGGTCCTGAAGTTGAGGTTTCTTCAATTCCCATCCTTGGCAGTTTATACTCATACGCCTTGAGTACGGAGAACAGCTCTGTAAGAGAAATCTTGCCCAGATCTCTTGATTCTTCCATTGCTGTCACCTTCATGTTGAACATGGAAGGTAGAGCCTTCAGTACTCTGACAGAAATTTCTTTGTCAGTGAAAGTCTTTCCCAGCTTCAAAACTTCATTCAGAGTTCTGGTGAATCTGGTATCCATCTGATCAATGGTTTCTCCAGACTTCATCTTGAAGTTGTCCAGCTTCTCCAAGGCAACACTTAGCTGATGCTCTTTAATTGCATCATTGCCTTCACTCATGTCACGAACCTTATCCCACATTTCCTTTGCAGTTTTGCAATGCTTGACTTTGTCAAACCGATCATTATCCAGGGCTTTGGTCATGATGAATCTTCCGACTTTGTCCAGGTTGAACAGCTTTATTTCTTCTGCTGTCATTTCTGTTAAGTCTTTTTCCACCACAATTTGAGCTTCATCTACGATGATGGTCTTGGTGAATTTGAATGGACCTTTGATGATACATGTATACATGTTGTCATTGTAGGCAGCAAGGAAAATCTCCATTCTAATCTTCCAGTCCTCAAAAGACATACCAGCAATGTGGGGAACATGGCTGATACAATCCATTTTTCAAAAAGTTTAAGTTTTTCAAAAAGATGCTCTTTTGAAAAGTTTTGAAAACCTTTGAAAAACACTCGGATCAAGCTCGTTGATCAGGCAGCTGATTCTAATGAACCACCCGCTCTGATACCACTTGTTGGTCCCAAGTGGTCAGAAGAGGTTTAGAGGGGGGGGGGGGGGTGAATAAACCTCTTTAAAAATTTTCTTCAATTTTAACTTTAAAACTTTACTCTTACTGAACAGACTAAGCTGATCAGATTTGTAAGTTACAATTCTGTTCGCGAACAAATCTTTGAACAGTCTTGTTGACCACTCGTCTGATAGTTACTTAGCTGATTTTGCAGAAATCAGTTTTAATACTTAGAGTACTTGCAGCGGATTTTCAAAGTGTTTTTCACAAGTAAACTTAGTAGTTTGAAAAGTAATTCCCCAGTTTTATAAACTCCTTTTAACTTCTTTTCAAACAGTTAACTTAACGTGTTTTTATGCAAACTGAAAATATGCAAGTTTAAAAGCAATGTAAAAACACAATCAATTTTTATAGTGGTTATATGGATTTAAATATCCTTTAGTCCACTCTTCCAAGTCACTCAGATCTTGGGTTATACTATAATCACAAAGTTTACAGTATACTCTGCTTGCGTCGAACAACAAATGAAACGACCACAAGTTCGCAATAGGAAATCACACAGAAAACCTATCCTCTGAAGTTTGATCACTCACAAAGATGGATCACAACTCCGCACAACACTCTTGTTTACAAAACCACTCAGAAGATGTATTTTTCTTTGTTCTTCAACTCTGCTTTCGTCAACAAATGACTCAGCTGATGAGTGAGCTGTTCTTGAGACTTAAAGAATTTTGCTTCGGAAATTTCTCTCAGAAAGTGTGTTGCTTGTTTCTTCTTCGTCTCTTTCAGCTATTTATACTTGAGGATTGAAAAGTGTCCGTTGAAGAAAGACAGGATTCAAATTCCTCGAGTACTGGTCCTTAAAATCCGCGAACGGCTCTTTTGCAGTCTGTCCGTACTGTAAACAGTACTATTCTGCAGGCAGCATTAAATGCACTCGGCTGATGCGAAGCTTTTCTTCAATCATTTGTCTTAAATATCCTCGTACTTCAGCATTTATTACACCAAAGGGCATTTATTACCGTTGGGAATACTTCATGATCTTCTTCACTTGGCTGACAAAAGTATAAGTCTGACGGTGAACTCGGCTGATCTCAAACTTGAACAAATCTGATTTGAGTCGGCTGATCTTCACTAGTCTGATAACTTTACTACAGCAGATCAAAAGTCTTGGACCTTGAAACTTTGACTCTTCTGATGTCTTCATTACTTAGTCAAAATTCCTTGATAAGTATATCAGCTAAGTTACTCCATACTTAGCCAATCTTTGAAGTTTTGGAATGCATCAAAACCTCCCTTATCAAACTTTCTTTAGTGCCTTCATCTTCATCCTTATCCAACAGATATATTATGTATCAATCGTCATAAAAACAAAAGTTCAACGTTCACTTCCTAGCTACTTTATCTATTTACGTGGACCAACACTAATGGGTTGTTTGCAAATGCTTTTGGAAACCCAAAAGCAGTTAGCAAAAGTAAAAAATAAGTACTTTTATTCAAAAGTAAGAGGTGTTTGTAAATATGTAAAAAAAGTAGCTTTAATTATTACAAAAATGCCATATAGAAGAAGTAATAGAAGAAGCACCTCCTTGGTTGCTTCTTGCTAACCTGCTTTTATCTGCTTTTCAGTTGAAGAAGCAAAAGCAGAAACACCTACTTGCAAACACTATCAAAGTGCTTTAAGCACAAAAAAACAAAAAAGTACTTTTTAAAAGCTCTTACAAACACCCCTTAAGTAGATACATTTTTTTTTAATTAATTACACTAAGTAGATACATAAATATACCAAAGAGTGTTGGTTACACTTGCATGCATATCATGGCTATAAATTTTAGTTTTTCAAAAATATGCTCTTTTGAAAAAGTTTTGAAAACCTTTAAAAAACACTCGGATCAAGCTCGTTGATCAGGCAGCTGATTCTAATGAACCATCCGCTCTGATACCACTTGTTGGTCCCAAGTGGTCAGATGAGGTCTAGAGAGGGGGTGGGGTGAATAGACCTCTAAACTTTTTAAACAAATTTTATCTTTAAAGCTTTTACTTAACTGTTGAATAGACTAAGCTGATATAGAACAATAAGTTTACAACGCTGATCGCGAACAAATCTTTGAACAACTTTGTCGACCACTAATTTGATAGTTACTTAGCTGATTTAGTTAAAATCAGTTTTAATAATAGAGTACTTGCAGCGGATTTTCAAAGTGTTTTTCACAAGTAAACTTAGTAGTTTGAAAATTTAATCCCCAGTTTTGTAAACTCCTTTAAACTCTTTTCAACCAGTTTTAAATGTGTTTTATGCAATCTGAAAATTTGGAAGTTGAAAGCAGATGTAAAAACACAGGTAATTTTTATAGTGGTTATATGGATTTAAATATCCTTTAGTCCAATCTTCCAAGTCACAAAGATCATGGGTTATACTAAGAACACAAAGTAATTAGTACACTCCACTCACGCCAAACAACAAATGAATCTAGCCGTAAGCTCACAATAGGAAATCACTAAGAAAACCTATCCTCTGAAGCTAGATCACTCACAAAGATGGATCTACACTTCTCTCAACACTCAAACAGTTTTTCACTAAGAAAATGTGTTTGTCTTTTATCTTCAACTTCGGCTTCAGTCAACAAATGACAGAGATGATGAGTGAGCTGTTCTTGAGACTTAAAAGATTTTGCTTCGGATTTTCTTCTCAGAGATTGTGCTGTTATTCTTCTCTTTGTCTCTTCAGCTATTTATACTCGTAGGCTTGAAAAATGTCCGTTGAAGTGAGACATAATTCAAAATCCTCGTGTACTGGTCCTTAATTTCCACGAACGGCTCTCTGTACAGTGTCCGTACTGTCAACAGTACTTTTCTGCAGGCAGCATTAAATGCAACAAGCTGATAGGAAGTCTTTCTTCAATCATTTGTCTTTAATAGCCTTGTACTTCAGCATTTATCACTTCCAGGGGCATTAGACTTCTTGATCTTTTCCACTTGGCTGACGAAAGTGCAAGTCTGATGACGGACGAAGCTGATCCCAAATTTGAACAAATCTGATTTGAGTCTGCTGATCTTCACCAGTCTGATTTCTTTCCTTCAACATATCAGTAGTCTTTTGGACCTTGAATTTTGACTCGTCTGTTTTGTCTTATTACTTAGTCAAAATTCTTCTAAGGGATTTTTACAACTAAGCTTTTCATACTTAGCTGATCTTAGGTTTTGGAAATCATCAAATCCAAAACCACCCTTTATAAATTATCTTCAGTGCTTTCATCTTCATCTCTATCCAACAATTCCCCCCCCCCTTTGTACTTCAGCATTTATTACTGTTGGGATTCGGTAAGAAAAACAGCCCTAGGCACAGCGGAATATAAAAAACTTTTAGGGCCTCTTAAAGAATCTTGCCAGGATATTCTCTAGTTGTATATATATGAATATAATTAAATCGATAGTATAAGTTTTCTCGTTTATACCTATCTCCTTGCAAATCCTCGGCTAACAAGATGAGCTGTGAATTCTGCCTCGGTAAGATCGACCCACACCTTTGAGTAGCGCCCCACGTGTTGCGCCTCTACGAGTTGATACACCACAATATCACGAAAATTAATATATCCTAATCAACTGGAACATAGGGTATATTAATATCTAGGTTTTAGAACAACTTTGGAACGAAAAATTGAAGACGAAAAATTCTTCCAAAGTGGAAGTATGGTTCGGCCGATCTAGGGAGAGAGAGGGAGAGAATTTTTGCTCTTCTTAATTTTCTTGTAGAGTTGTATGTGAGATATGAGACCTAGTCTCTTATTTATAGATATCTCTCATAACCTAATCCTACTAGGATTAGGATACTAATTCTCCTACATGGGCCATGGCCCTCTTTAATTAGAAGACTAAGTCTTCTAATTATTTCATGGCCCATATTAATTAATCTTTCAGGGCTTTATTTAATCTCCCAATTAAATAGCCCAATTAATTAATTAAACTCCAAGTCTAATTAATTAATTATTCCATTAATTAATTAAATCCTAATTAATTAATTTACTCATAAATTAAATTCCAATTTAATTTATTATCTTGATCCAATTCCAATTGAATCCAATTTCGTTCTACATGGGTCGACCCAGTCGACCCACCCATTTAATCGACCCAGTCGATTTTGACTCAGTCGACCCAGTCGACTCGTTCGTTCTTATTTCCTCGCTTTCGCTTCATGTGTATTGTGTATGCCCCCCGTAGGTTCACCACATAATTGGCCGTGGGTCATAATTAAATATTATTTAATTACTCGAGCAATTGATACTCTAAATTAATCGAATACTCTGTCGATTAATCATTCCAAAATTAGCACCCCTGCTAATTTGGGAATTCTCCCACACTCCACGGTCGATGTCCAGTCACAAGCCCATGGAGTCTAATCACTGGTGAATTAATTCAGTGAACCTTTTATCATTTATAATTTCCATATACGACATAATCTCTCCATTTATCAATCTCCCAGTCGAGACTTAAGGGTATGGTCTTTCATCGGTTTCCCTTTCGTTTCGTCTCGACTTTATGCATTCTGATCTCGAAATAAATTCTCTTTGACTTATTCTTTATGAGCTACTTACATAAAGTCATCAGTTACCTTGGCCAAGGATTTCATCAGAATTAATTTCTCACAGAAATCCATAGGAGAATTTCTCGACCTATCAAGTCGAGTCAATGGATCCTTTGTTGATGATATGAATCTGCACACGAGTTCCTCTATACCCAATATGAATCCTCAGAGACTTTCTGGCGATCCCCAGTCAGTCGGAACTCATATCAAAGTATAGACGTTCTCGCACCAGATAAACCCTATCACCTCAAGTAGTTAGGGATCGTTCCTCGTATACTATTATAAATATGGAATAACTTCAACCCCGATATGCGACTACCGCTTCCATGGTGAGTTATTTCCTAATTGGGGTATTCAGTGCGCTTGCCATCCCAGCAAGCCACCCACTCATGTGTATCGACTATCCCAGTCACGCTCGTGGACCCCAGCGTCCTCCAGTTCATCGGAGTATACACAACAGTGAGAGTCTATCCGAATCCAACGATGTCCTATCTCGATTGGATTCTACGACTCTTGAATATGTTCTAGATCACGGCCTTGGAGATCAGTCCACGGGTTGTCCCATAGCCCTGTGATCTAAGGACTTCTATCCTTATGCATAGATAATTATTACATAAGATAAAGATGACCATTTTAATAAAGTGCATTTATTAATCGAAATTGAATAGTTCCTCATTTATTACAATAAATATTAGCCATACAGCTGGCTTGCAAGACACTATTTCTATCAATCTCCCACTTGTCCTAAAGCCAGTCTTTTATGTTCTTGAGTCCCATCTTATGCAGATGTTTCTCAAATGCCTTTTGAGGCAGAGGCTTCGTTAGCGGGTCCGCCGTATTATCTTCTGAGTCGACACGTTCCATCTTAATGTCTCCTCTACCAATGATATCTCTTATCACGTGGTATCGTCTTTGTACGTGCTTGGATTTCTGATGAGATCTCGGCTCCTTTGCTTGCGCTATTGCCCCATTGTTATCACAGAAGATAGTAATGGGCTCAGCGATGCTGGGTATCACATCCAATTCCTGGATGAAGTTCCTCATCCAAACACCTTCCTTTGCTGCATCACTCGCAGCAATGTATTCTGCTTCGGTGGTTGAATCCGCGGTTGTTTCCTGCTTGGAGCTCTTCCAGCTAACCGCACCACCATTGAGGCAGAATACGTATCCTGATGTCGACTTGAAGTCGTCTACATCACATTGGAAGCTCGAGTCTGTATAGCCTTCCAATTTCAATTCTCCTCCACCGTATACCAAGAACAATTCCTTAGTCCTTCTCAGGTACTTCAGAATTGCCTTTACGGCCATCCAGTGCTGCTCACCTGGATCAGACTGGTAGCGACTTGTAACGCTTAAAGCGTACGCTACGTCTGGTCTCGTACATAGCATACCATACATTATGCTTCCTATCGCGGATGCATATGGTACTCGAGACATATTGCTTCTCTCTTCTGGCGTCTTTGGGGCCATAGACTTAGAGAGTGCAATCCCATGTCTCATTGGAAGTAATCCTCTCTTGGATTCTTCCATACTAAATCTTTTCAAGATTTTATCTATGTACTGGGATTGGGAGAGGCCCAGCAGTCCTTTTGATCTATCTCGGTAGATCCTTATACCTAGTACAAAGGATGCTTCTCCCATATCCTTCATCGAGAATTGTGTAGATAACCATGCTTTAGTTTCGGACAATGCTTTCACATTGTTTCCAATGAGAAGAATGTCGTCAACGTAAAGCACCAAAAATTCAACTGTACTCCCACTGATCTTCTTGTACACGCAAGGTTCGAACATGTTCTTGATGAATCCAAAAGTTTGGATTGTCTCATCAAAACGAATGTTCCAACTTCGGGAAGCTTGCTTTAGTCCATAAATGGACCTCTGGAGTTTGCACACCTTGTGTTCATCTCCTTTGGATGCATATCCTTTTGGTTGCTCCATGTAGATCTCCTTATCAATGTCTCCATTGAGAAAGGCAGTCTTTACATCCATCTGTCATATCTCGTAGTTATACCACGCAGCTATGGCCAGCAAGATCCGAATGGATTTGGGCATTGCGACGGGCGAGAAGGTCTCCTCAAAGTCGATACCTGGTCTTTGAGTGTATCCTTTTGCCACTAGTCGCGCCTTGTAGGTAATCACCTCTCCGTTCACTCCAAGCTTTCGCTTATAGATCCACTTGCAACCCACGGGAGCCACTCCCACTGGTGGATCTACCAAGGCCCAGACCTTGTTTGAGTGCATGGAGTCCAGTTCGGATTCCATGGCTTCGCGCCACTTTCCCGAGTCTATGTCTAGCATAGCCTCTTCGTAAGTCCTTGGGTCGGTTAGAGACTGTCCAGTCTCATGCAGCAGACCGTAGTACCTCTCGGGTTCTCTACGTTGTCTTTCTGACCTACGAAGTATCGGTGTACTTTCTGGTGCACTTTCATGCTCATGTTCTCCCACTGCCTGTGGTGACGGGTCAGCTCGATCGACCTCTAAGGCCTTTTCAGCTTCAGTGACCTCATCTAGTTCTACGTTATTTTCTTTCTTGTCCACCAAGAAATCCTTCTCTAAGAAGTGAGCGTTCCTCGAGACAAACGTTGTTTGTCTTGTAGGATCGTAGAACTCGTATCCTATTGAGTTTTCCGGATACCCCACAAATTTGCACAAAGTGGATTTAGTTTCCAATTTATCTCCCACTAGCTTTTTAACGTAAGCGGGAGATCCCCATATGCGCATGAATGCGTATGAGGGTGCCTTGCCAAACCATAATTCGTATGGTGTCTTTTCTACGGATTTAGAAGGTACTATGTTTAGTATCTTCGTTGCCGTGAGGAGGGCATGTCCCCAAAATGAAAGAGGAAGGTCAGTGGCACTCATCATGGATCGAACCATGTCCATCAAAGTTCGATTCCTTCTCTCTGCTACTCCATTTAATTGGGGTGTTGCAGGAGGAGTCCACTGCGATAGTATTCCATGCTCTACAAGATAATTCAGAAATTCGTTACTAAGAAATTCTCCACCTCGGTCAGAACGAAGAGCCTTTATCGTATGACCAAGTTGATTCTCTACTTTCATCTTGAATTCTTTGAATCGCTCAAAGGCTTCAGACTTGTGTTTCAACAAGAACACATATCCATAACGATTAAAGTCGTCAGTGAAAGTGATGAAGTAGTCATAGCCACCTCGGGCGCTTTTTCTTAGTGGTCCACATACGTCAGTATGTATTAAGTCCAATGTTTGCTTGGCTCGCTCAGGGTTTCCCTTAAACGGCAACTTAGCCATTTTACCCTTTAAACATGGTTCACATGTTGGCATTTCATCAATGCGATTGATTTCAATCGCGCCAGATGATGCTAACTTTTGAATCCTTGACTTAGATATATGTCCAAGTCTAGCGTGCCATAATTGGGCAGATATTTCATTATCTTGTTTCCTTTTGTTTTGTTGTATGTGCATAACTAACTTAGGTGGTTTTATAATGTAAAGTCAATAATTCAATGTACCAAATGAAAAACAAAAACAGGAGCTTTTATTAAAATCAACATTATTCAATAACATGAATAAAAAGTTTTTCATTAATAACTAGGTACATAAATGAAAGTTTCCTAATGACTTTATCAAACCACCTAAATCTACTTTTGCCTACGGCCTTGGTAGCAGCTCCAGCTCCATTGCCTTATTCAAGGATCCAATCCTCAGGCTCCAGTTTCTTTAATGCTCCCATCACCTACAAGGATGAGAACTCCAGTCAGTGTCTAACACCAAAAATGCACAGTTAATTGTAAAATTAACTTCAACAAGGAATATACCTGTTCGAACTCTCCATAGGTTCGAATTTAATCCTTTCCCTTGACCTTGTGCAGTAAGGAGCTCTGGTTTCCATTTGCTTTGGTTTTGAACGCCGCCCAGTCCTTTCGCCAACCCTCGCTTTCTTTCCAAAAGAAGCTTCGTGTTCCTCGAGCATTTGTCGCAGGACATGTACAGTAATCTCTCGTCTCTGGAGATTCAAGTCCGCGATAAATCTGTCATATGATCTTGGAAGAGATTGTAGAATAAGATCTACTCGGAAATCATTGTCCATCACGACACCCATATCATCGAGTTCAGAAAGAAGTCGAATCATCTTGTGTACGTGGATTCCGAAAGGAGTTTCCCTTCTCTTTCTTGCTTGCAAGAGTTCCCTCGTGATCGTGAATCTGCGACGACCATCTCTAATCCCATAAGGAATTTGAGATTTGAGAGAATCTCTTTCGCGGATGCCATATGCTCATGTTGCAAACGCAGATCAAGTGACATATATTCCAACATGTATTCACGAGCTAAGCCATCATCCAATTTCCATTTGGTGATGCTTTTACGAAGCTCATCAGGAACGTCATGTGAAACAGTAATGGGTGGTGGCACGGACAAAACATAGGATATGTTTTCAGCTTCAAATAATCCATTCAAATGATGCGTCCAGAAATGCAAGTTGGGTCCAGTTAAAATATTACGTTCAAGTGATGAGATGGACAAATCTCTAAGTGCTCTAAGCTCTTTTGACATCATATCTATTAAAACGACGAGAGAAGAAATAAATACGCCGAAGATTAATTTAAAATGCACAATTTACAAACATGGATTTTATTTGCAAATTACTCCCACTATTTTAATCAAAATCTTATGCCCCCACATAAGTTTCGGGAATTTAAAATATCCTAGCGGGCTTAAGGCCCAAATGCAATCTCCTAGTACCCACGACTCGTTGGCCATACTATTTGATTCACTTGGTGGTCGAATACGTCGACGGTTAACCATCGCAGCTAACCCTTAAGTTCATTTAGCCTCGGTTTTCGATATGGACCCACGACTCGTGAGACATCCATACTTACTAGCGTTAAATCATGTCCAATACTCGTGGAGAGAAATAGTTCAATCCTAGACGCCCCACGACTCGTGAGACAGCGCCTAAAACCTTGCTATCCCCTCCCTTGGCACTAAACTCGTGCATCGAGGCAATAGACATATCATCTTCCTATAGCTCGACCCACGACTCGTGAGACATCGAGATATATTCGTACAATATGCCTAAGACCTAGTAATTGGATAGGCTCGGACCATAGACACCATTCATATGCGCCCGTTATTCGATTTAATATTCTAATTGAATTTTAAGTTCAATTGGAGGTTTCTAAGTGTGCGAGGTCTCATCAGATTATGCTTATCTTGTTTACGTTTTCTATCCTAAGCATGCATCTCATACATCAAAGAATAACTTGTGAAAAAGTAAACATTCATCACCTAGCAAGATATGATTGGTCGATTGCCCATCCTATGCGATTCATCACGAGCCACGTGATGAATCAATTGGTCAGTCTAGGGTGAAAAATTAAATGTCCTAACTATTACAATTTTCAAACCCATACATCATGGGCCTTCTTGTAATATCCAGCTTGATTGGGCCTCCATGTAATGAATTGGGCCTCCATGTCCTCCAAGGTAAATGGGCCTCCATGCGGATCTCCAAGTCTTCATGAGGTCTTCTCGGCTCCAAGCCTAATCTAAGCCTAGCTTACATAATTTAAATGGTCCTATTCTATTACATTTGTTTGCGCAAGCAAGGGCACCAATCAGGCCCATTTAATTACAACCCAAAAATAAATAAATCAAAAACTACATAGGGCTTAAGGGCAAAATCGACCAATCCACATATTCACACAAGAACATGCATAAATTCACATAAGGGCAAAAATGTAAATTTACCGGCTCCTTTAATTTTATAGTCGCATATCGGGGTTGAAGTTATTCCATATTTATAATAGTATACGAGGAACGATCCCTAACTACTTGAGGTGATAGGGTTTATCTGGTGCGAGAACGTCTATACTTTGATATGAGTTCCGACTGACTGGGGATCGCCAGAATAGGATTCATATTGGGTATAGAGGAACTCGTGTGCAGATTCATATCATCAACAAAGGATCCATTGACTCGACTTGATAGGTCGAGAAATTCTCCTATGGATTTCTGTGAGAAATTAATTCTGATGAAATCCTTGGCCAAGGTAACTGACGACTTTATGTAAGTAGCTCATAAAGAATAAGTCAAAGAAAATTTATTTCGAGATCAGAATGCATAAAGTCGAGACGAAACGAAAGGGAAACCGATGAAAGACCATACCCTTAAGTCTCGACTGGGAGATTGATAAATGGAGAGATTATGTCGTATATGGAAATTATAAATGATAAAAGGTTCACTGAATTAATTCACCAGTGATTGGGCTCCATGGGCTTGTGACTGGACATCGACCGTGGAGTGTGGGAGAATTCCCAAATTAGCAGGGGTGCTAATTTTGGAATGATTAATCGACAGAGTGTTCGATTAATTTAGAGTATCAATTGCTCGAGTAATTAAATAATATTTAATTATGACCCACGGCCAATTATGTGGTGAACCTACGGGTGCATACACAATACACATGAAGCGAAAGCGAGGAAATAAGAATGAACGAGTCGACTGGGTCGACTGAGTCAAAATCGACTAGGTCGATTAAATGGGTGGGTCGACCCATGTAGAACGAAATTGGATTCAATTGGAATTGGATCAAGATAATAAATTAAATTGGAATTTAATTATGAGTAAATTAATTAATTAGGATTTAATTAATTAATGGAATAATTAATTAATTAGACTTGGAGTTTAATTAATTAATTGGGAGATGATTTAATTAATTGGGCTATTTAATTGGGAGATTAAATAAAGCCCTGAAAGATTAATTAATATGGGCCATGAATTAATTAGAAGACTTAGTCTTCTAATTAAAGAGGGCCATGACCCATGTAGGAGAATTAGTATCCTAATCCTAGTAGGATTAGGTTATGAGAGATATCTATAAATAAGAGACTAGGTCTCATATCGCACATACAACTCTACAAGAAAATTAAGAAGAGCAAAAATTCTCTCCCTCTCTCTCCCTAGATCGGCCGAACCATACTTCCACTTTGGAAGAATTTTTCGTCTTCAATTTTTCGTTCCAAAGTTGTTCTAAAACCTAGATATTAATATACCCTATGTTCCAGTTGATTAGGATATATTAATTTTCGTGATATTGTGGTGTATCAACTCGTAGAGGCGCAACACGTGGGGCGCTACTCAAAGGTGTGGGTCGATCTTACCGAGGCAGAATTCAGAGCTCATCTTGTTAGCCGAGGATTTGCAAGGAGATAGGTATAAACGAGAAAACTTATACTATCGATTTAATTATATTCATATATATACAACTAGAGAATATCCTGGCAAGATTCTTTAAGAGGCCCTAAAAGTTTTTTATATTCCGCTGTGCCTAGGGCTGTTTTTCTTACCGAATCCCAACAGTGGTATCAGAGCGCTTGTCATCCCAGCAAGCCACCCACTCATGTGTATCGACTATCCCAGTCACGCTCGTGGACCCCAGCGTCCTCCAGTTCATCGGAGTATACACAACAGTGAGAGTCTATCCGAATCCAACGATGTCCTATCTCGATTGGATTCTACGACTCTTGAATATGTTCTAGATCACGGCCTTGGAGATCAGTCCACGGGTTGTCCCATAGCCCTGTGATCTAAGGACTTCTATCCTTATGCGTAGATAATTATTACATAAGATAAAGATGACCATTTTAATAAAGTGCATTTATTAATCGAAATTGAATAGTTCCTCATTTATTACAATAAATATTAGCCATACAGCTGGCTTGCAGGACACTATTTCTATCAATTACTTCCAGGGGCATTAGACTTCTTGATCTTTTCCACTTGGCTGACGAAAGTGCAAGTCTGATGACGGACGAAGCTGATCCCAAATTTGAACAAATCTGATTTGAGTCGGCTGATCTTCACCAGTCTGATTTCTTTCCTTCAACAGATCAGTAGTCTTTTGGACCTTGAATTTTGACTCGTCTGTTTTGTCTTCTTACTTAGTCAAAATTCTTCTAAGGGATTTTTACAACTAAGCTTTTCATACTTAGTTGATCTTAGGTTTTGGAAATCATCAAATCCAAAACCACCCTTTATAAATTATCTTCAGTGCTTTCATCTTCATCTCTATCCAACAATTCCCCCCCCCCCCCCCACCTTTTTTTTAAGGGTGTTAGTGTTAATTTTGTATTTTGGGGTGCAAAGTGTCCATTTCTTGTGTTATGGGGGTGCAAGTTGTTAATTTGTTTTTAATTAGGGAGTGTTAAGTGGTAATTTTATTTGGGGGGAGGGCAGGGGAGGGGGCAAAGTGCCAAATATTTACAATAGAATTACCTATTTTGCCCTTGAGTTTTTGCTTGAAAATAAAAGAGGGTGCAAAGTGCTTGCTGTATTTTTCATACAAAGGTGCAATGTGCTAAATCTAAGTTTCGGGGGTGCAAAGTGCCTATTTTCTATGTTTCGGGGGTGCAAAGTGCAAAAACCCATTTTTTACCCTTTCTTTTTCCCAAAAGAAATAACTAAAGAAAATCATTATATATTACTATATTACTTGTAAGTTCTAATTTAACCGCCAAATTTTATATCATTCTCTAAGTTAACGACTAATAAAATACCAAAAACCTAAAAATAGGATCATAAATATACGTCGTCCACGTATCGGTCGTGGCATCCAAGGAAAAGTTGCAGCCTAAAGACTTACATATTTTTGGTAAGATTCCTGCTAGTGTGTATTTCTTTTAATAATTTGACATTAGTTAAATAAATTATGATATAATAATTGATATATTATGTATCAATCATCATAAAAACAAAAGTTCAACGTTCACTTCCTACTTTATCTATTTACGTGGACCAACACTAATGGGTTGTTTGCAAATGCTTTTGGAAACCCAAAAGCAGTTAGCAAAACTAAAAAATAAGTATTTTTATTCAAAAGTAGGAGGTGTTTGCAAATATGTAAAAAAAGTAGCTCAAATTTTATTACAAAAATGCCACCTAGAAGAAGCAATAGAAGAAGCACTTCCTTGGTTGCTTCTTGCTAACCTGCTTTTACCTGCTTTTCAGTTGAAGAAGTAATAGCAAAAACACCTACTTGCAAACACTATCAAAGTGTTTTAAGCACAAAAAAAACAAAAAAGTACTTTTTAAAAGCTCGTACAAACACCCCTTAAGTAGATACATTTTTTTTTAATTAATTACACTAAATAAATACATAAATATACCAAAGAGTGTTGGTTACACTTGCATGCATATCATGGCTATAAATAGCTTAACAATTCATTGGTTTTTCCTCCACAACCGAGCTAAAATACATATTTTGATTAACCAAAAAATAAAGCTTGTACTTTTGAAAAATGAATCCCGAGTACTGGAAAAAAAAAACGTAATGCCTAAAATGTTAGGCCCTCAATCCACTGAAATCCCACTAAAATGTTCAAACTTTTGTGCAACTTTTACTTGATGATTTGACTTATTATTAATAGTTTCTATATATACATGTGTTACTTATAGGTAGAAGGTACTGCTATTGAAGGTGGTACAGGACCCAATATATGAGATCATTGGATGTGCCATCAACCATGTCCAAATTTCTCTTTCTATATATACATATTGTTGAGACAAGTGTTTTTAAAATCGGATCGGTCATTGAACCGAAAATTCTACAAGTTACTGGTTCGATCGGTATAACCGGTGTGACTTTATTATTTATATATATATATATATATATATATATATATATATATATATATATATATATATATATATATATATATATATTTAGATTATCTAAAATACAATTATAATTCAAAAAAAATTTCATTCTTTGTCAATATAACTTTTTTCGTTTCATGCAAATAATCAAAATATCTTAAAAATTAAGATTAATGTCAAAAATATAAATCTTAAGTATCCCTCAAAGGTACATACATTCAAAACAAGACAACAAAATTAAAAGTTCATCTCATTTTCAAAGTTTTGGATTGTTCATTTGGGTTCTATTGTTTTAAGATGCTTATATGGTAATTGATTTGCACAATTTCATACAAAAAATAATATTATTCACAATAATGATAAAATGGCTATGTACTTCTTTATGTAAAAAAAAAAAGTGTAATATTGCATTGATTGTTCCTCATTGATTGTTAAAACACTAAAATAATGAATGTTATTCCAATTAAAATATATAAATGTAATCCTGTTAAATGTTAAACAAGTGTTCAAATAAATAATAATAACCAAAAAACTCTAAATTAAAAAAAAAATTAACCGAACCAGTGGTGCATTGGTTTTACCGATTCACTGGTTTTTTTACCAGTTTTAGAGTTGGTTTTACAGGTTCACACTGGTTAATTTGAGAACTGGTTTTTAAGGGTAAATCGGATCGGATTGGGGACCGGTTAGCGATTGAACCGGGCCAACTGGCCGGTCCGCTCCGATTTTCAAAACACAGGTTGAGACTAAATATTCACATGGATTGAAAATCAAGTTTAATCTTATATATAACACAACTTTCTCCTATTATGTTATCTACTTTAATGAACTTCGTTATTTTTTTTCAAATCTTAATAAATGTAAAGAATAAATTCTTTTATTTTCTATTGGATAAGGATAAAGATGAAAAGCACTGAAGTCAATTAGTAAAGGGAGGTTTTGATGATTTTCAAAACTTCAAATCTGCTAAGTAAAAGACAACTTAGCTGATATCCTTTAGAAGAATTTTGACCAAGTAAGAAGACTACCAGAAGGGTCAAAGATTCAAGGTCCAGAAGACTACTGATCTGCTGAAGGAAAGATATCAGACTGGTGAAGATTAGCCGACTCAAATCAGATTTGTTCCAGTTTGGGATCAGCTTTGTTCATCCTCAGACTTGCACTTTCGATCAGTCAAGTGGTTAGATCAAGAAGTCTACCCAATGGTAATAAATGCCCCTGGAAGTAATAAATGCTGAAGTACAAGGTTATTAAAGACAAAAGATTGAAGAAAGACTTCGTATCAGCTCGGTGCATTTAATGCTGCCTGACAGATCGTACAGTTCGCAGTATTGTCACTGTGCAGAGAGCCGTTCGTGGATTTTAAGAACCAGAAATCAAGAGATTTGAATTTTGTCTCTCTTCAACGGACAAAATTCAAAGAGTGACTATAAGTAGCTGAAGAGACGAAGGAAGAAGAAGAACACAACTTCTGAGAGATAGATTTCAAAGCACAAATTTTCTAAGTCTAAAAAAGCTCAAGAACAGCTCACTCATCTGCTGAACGTCATTTGTTGAAAGAAGCCGTTGAAGTTAAAGAAAACATTTTCTGAGTGAATCTGTAAGAGAGAAAAGAGTTGTGAGGAGTTCTTATCCATTTTTGTGAGTGATAAGTCTCTGTAGAATAGGTCTTCTTTGTGATTTCCTATTGCGCACTTGTGGCCTTTTCATTTGTTGATTGGCGCAAGCAGAGTATATTGTAAACTGTGTGTTTATAGTATAACCCAAGATCTAAGTGACTTGGAAGAGTGGACTAAAGGATTTAAATCCATCACTACAAAAATTATGTGTGTTCAAACTTGCATAATTTTCTAGCATATTTACCAAACTGCATAAGAACACTTGAAAACCTTTTGAAAGATTTTAAAAGGAGTTTTATAAAACTGGGGATAAAATCTTTCAATCTACCAAGCTTACTTGTGAAAAACACTCAAAATATCCGCTGCAAGTAGTCTGGCGTTAAAACTGATTTGACTAAATGAGCTAAGTAATTATCAGATTAGTGGTCTACTGTGCTGTTTAAAGATTTGTTCGCGATCAGCTTAGTCAACTTACTGTTCTATAACACCTTAGTCTGCTGACAGTTAAGTAGAAAGTTTTTAAAGTTAAAATTGATAAAAAGTTTAAGAGGTCTATTCACCCCCTCCCCCCTCTAAACCTCATCTGACCACTTGGGACCAACAAGTGGTATCAGAGCAGGTGGTTCATTAGAATCAGCTGCCTGATCAACGAGCTTGATCCGAGTGTTTTTCAAAGGTTTTCAAACTTTTTCAAAAGAGCATATTTGTGAAGCCACACTACTCAACAAAAAGGAGTACACCGCTGGAGACGTTGCATTGCTGATGAATAACTTCAAGAAGTTCTACTAGGGGTGCACATGGTTTTCAAAACCGCACCGGACCGTCCCGTATCGTACCGAACCGTACCGAATGTTAGGTTTTTTTTCTCAAAACCGAAGGTCTTGGTATGAATGAAAACCGTACCGAGTATTTTGGTATGGTTTTGGTTTTAAACTTCTCATACCTTAAAAAACCGTACCGTACCGAAATTGAAAAGAAACATGAATTTACCACTACAAAAAAATTGAATTTTAGTGACAAAATAGTAAATGACAAAGTGACAAGAATTTAAATATTGTCACTAAAATGATGTATATAGACATAGTAGTGACAAGAAATGTGAAAAAGTTGTCACTATTGACATTTAGTGATACCCAAAAAGTGACAACTAAAAAGTTGTCACTAAATTATAGTGATAATATTTATTGTCACTAAGTTGTCACTGAAAGGGTGTCACTAATTGTTAATAGTGACAACTTAAGTTCCATAAACTTGTCACTAATAGCCATTAGTGACAACTTAAGAATATATTTTGTCACTATTCGACTTGTCACTAATATTATTGTGACAAAACTAATATTTTTGTCATTAAATATATACAAAAAGTGACAATTTAAACAATGTCACTTAATACTTTGTCACTAAAATTCATTTTTCTTGTAGTGTACTATTCTTTTTATTAAATTTACAATAAATTTTATAAATTTATAATTCAAATATTATTGAATACTATATTATTTATAAATTATATTATAGTTCATCATAGTTTATAATTATTACATTGCTATAGTTCAATTAAAAAAAGATATGCTCAAATTTAGCACAAATTAAACTTGTTATATGTTGAAAACTTAAAATGCAAAAATTCTAGACAACAAATACCAAATAATAAGTTTCTTCACATAGTAGAAACAATGATCAAATAATTAATCAATTAAATTTATTCAATTAGGTCGAATATAGCGTCAAATTTGTGAACATTTTCTTTTCCAATTCCTTATTTAATGTAAAAAAATAGTTTATAAGATATTACATTATTAATTTCTTATATAATTGTCAACTATGTGATCAATTATATATGAAAAATTGCACGAAAAAGTTGTTCGAAAAAACCGCAAAACCGTACCGTACCGTACCGGAACCGCACTAAACCGAGTTTGTTGGTATGGTTCATAAAACTCTAGTTTGGTTTTGAGTTTTTAAAAACCGCACTAATTGGTACGGTACAAATTTTGTTAAAAATACCGCAGAACCGTACCATGTGCACCCCTAAGTTCTACAAACGAAAAATGAAGAACAAATACAACAATGCTTCTACTTCTAACCCTACTTCTTCTTCTCAAGATAAAGATTCTTATAAATCTAAACTGATGT
Source organism: Penstemon eatonii (assembly GCA_038501285.1). Lineage (NCBI taxonomy): Eukaryota > Viridiplantae > Streptophyta > Magnoliopsida > Lamiales > Plantaginaceae > Penstemon > Penstemon eatonii. The sequence continues at coordinate 7,460,923 of CM076713.1, forward strand.
GCTATAACTACAGGAAACTGGGTCATTTCATCAGAGACTGCCCATATCCTAAAGCTGAAAAGTATACTGAAGAAGAAAAGAGAATCAGAAAAGAAAGAAAGCATCAGAAAGGCAAGGTGCTGGTGGTAGAAGCTAAAAAGCTAGCTGCTATCTACTCATCAGATTCGGATTCAGACACGTCTGATGAAGGATCTTCTGATGAAGAGAGTCCTGCTCTTCTCTGCCTGATGGCTAAGGAATCTGATGGCTCTGAGGATGATGAGGTAACTCCTCTTGATAATGAATTATTTAATTCATTTGAACAAATGATGCTTAACAATACAAGTATTGCTGAAGCATTTGCAAAGCTTAAGGAAGATATGATATTGCTAAAAGAGGAAAATATTTCACTGAAACTCAAGACTGAAAAGCCCAAAGAATCAGATGAATATAAACAGCTTGAGCAAGAAAATGAGTCTCTGAAGGCTGAATGTGAAGTCCTTAAAGGAAAAGTAATGGAACTTGAGAAAATAATTAAGTCTCATGAAAAGTCATCTGTTGCATCCACTCACATGTCTAGTAAACAGAAGACACCTTTAGATCAGGATAAGTTAGAACTGAACCACACTGAAAAATTTATATCAGCTGACAACAGTAAGGTCATTTTGTATGTTCAGACTACTAAACCTGCTTCACCTGAGAAAGTGTTAAAGGAGACGGAAATTCCTAAGGCTAAAAAGAGCAAAGAGCCTAGTGTAGGAAAGCAGACTGATAAGTCTAAACAGAAGAGTCCTAGGAAGTCTTCTGATAAGGCTAAAACCAATCAGACTAGTGATAAAACTAAGTCGTCTGTTAATGAGCAAGCATCTAGTAAACCAAAGAAACATAAGAACAAGAAAAATCAAAAAATTTGGTATGGAAATGAATCTTATTATGTGCAACCTGCTACATATCCTCCTATGTATCATGCACCTCAATTTCCAACTTACTATGCACCATATCCTGCTCATCCAATGCATGCATATCCTGCTTATCATGCATCTTATTCTGCTTATGAACATTATCCTTATCATGCTGCTTATCAACAACATGGAAAATCTGATGAAAGTGATAAAGGCAAAGCTGTTCATGCTCCTGTTGAAACTCAAAAGCCTAAGAAGCCTAAGACATCAATATCTTGGGTTGTCAAAGGTGGAACTAATCCTTCAGGACCCTCTCAATAAGGGTACCTAAAATAATTTTATTTTGTTTTGTAGGTTAGGATTAGGAGTAGGAGTAAAGTAGAGAAAATCTGGTACTTGGACAGTGGCTGTTCAAGACACATGTGTGGAAACATACATGAGCTGACTAATGTTGTTGCTGTGGATGGTCCAAATGTGACGTTTGGAGACAGCAAGGAAGGCAAGATTGTAGCAAGTGGAAAGCTGATCAAAGGCAACATTGAGATATCTGACGTCTCTTATGTTAAAGGCCTCAAATACAATTTGCTGAGCATAAGTCAATTTTGTGACAAAGGATATTCAGTCATCTTCTCAACAGATAAGTGCTACGTTGAAAAGATTGGTACAAAGAAGGTTATTTTATCTGGAAGACGACAAGGGAATGTCTACACAGTTGGTGGCATCAATACCAAGTGAAGTCAGTTGGCTGTGGCACAAAAGAATGAATCATGTGAATTTCAAGACCATCAACAGACTCATCAAAAATGATCTGGTAGAAGGAATTCCAAAGACAGTCATGAGCAAAGATAAGCTTTGTGACGCTTGTCAGAAGGGTAAACAAATCAAGTCATCTTTCAAAAGCAAGAAGCACCAATCATCTAGAAGGATCTTGGAGCTGTTACATATGGACTTATTTGGACCCATTTATCCAGTCAGCAATGGTGGAAAGAAATAGTGCCTAGCTGTTGTGAATGATTATTCAAGATACACTTGGGTGATTTTCATGAAGAAGAAAAGTGAGACCAAGGAGCATCTTACAAATCTGATGGAGCAGATCCAGAACAAAAATTGTATGAAAATACTAAAGATCAGATCAGATAGAGGGACTGAGTTTACAAACTCTACTGTTGAATAGTATTGTAATGCCAGAGGAATCAGCCATGAGTACTCTGCTGCCAGAACCCCTCAACAGAATGGAGTTGCTGAAAGGAGAAACAGAACTCTGAAGGAAGCTTCCAGAACAATGATAGCCGAAGCTAAGCTGCCTCAAAGATTTTGGGCAGAGTCAACAAATACAGCATGCTTTACCCAAAACAGATGCATGATCAACAAGCACCAGAACAAGACTCCATATGAAGTTTGGAACAACAGAAAGCCAAACATTCATTACTTTAGAATTTTTGGTTGTAAATGCTTATTAATGGGAAAAATCACCTTGCTGCTTTTGCAGAAAAGGCTGATGAAGCAGTATTTGTAGGATACTCTACTGTTAGTAAAGCTTATAGAGTCTTTAACAAAAGAACTTTACTTGTAGAAGAATCCATTCATGTAGTGTTTGATGAACCAAGTCAATCTTCTGAAAAGAGTCAAAGTACTGATTAAAAGCTGTCTACTGATTTTCAGAAATAGAGTATTGAAAAGAATGAAAAATATGTTCCCATCATACTACCTGATCTCAACTTAGCTGCTAACTCAAGTGTTGTTCAAAATCAAAGTGCTGATTTTAATACAAGTGCAATCAGTCTTTCTCAGAATACTACAAGTCATTCAAGGACTAAGCATATTGAGATCAAACATCATTTCATTAGAGATCATGTGGAGAAAGGAAATGTCATGATAGAGTATGTGTTTACTGAAAATCAGATTGCTGACATCTTCATAAAACCTCTAAGTGAAACAAGGTTTTCAACTCTAAGAGCTGAACTAGGTCTGCTAAAATTGGATGCATAAGCTGAGGGGGAACTCATCAGAAGACTGGAGTTCAACAGCTTACTCGTCATATTATCTTCAAGGATTAACTCTCAACAGACTAGTTAACTTATGAATTCTTAAAGTCAGGGGGAACGTGTAAGACTAGCGGTACTTCTGATTAAAAGATGAAATTTGTTGATGACAGTTAGTTGAAGTTATGGTTTCATCAGAAGATTAAAGTCTTGAAGATCGAAGATTAATTATCGAGCTGGATTGACAAACAGCTGAGGAAGGTTATCAACTATTGGATTTCACTGATAACAGCTTTGTCATCAGGATGGTAGTCCCATCAGATAAGTATTAATTTACTCGTTTATTCAACTGTGTAAAAGCTGAGTGTATTTAAAACGTTTTATCTAAAACACGGTTTTATAAGTACAGTAAGCCGGTTCGTATTCCCGCCTGTCATTAAATGCATTTTGAAGTTGAAAAGGCATAACTGACGCCGCACGATCAGAACTGACAAGAAACGGATCTAACGGTTGGCGGGTATCACGGAAACCGAAATACCCTAGCCTCTATAAATCCAAATCTTATCAGACTTGTCGTTCTTTACGCACCCTAAAATACTTAGAGCATTTCTTGAGAAAAATTCCTTGCACTCTACTTTCTGCAAATCTCGTTCTTTCACTAACTTCTATAGATTTACTATGGGTTCAAATCAAGAAGACAAAGGCTGAGGGTATGTATATTGTCTACGATGCATACTATCAATCTGGTACTGGTGTAATGAAGCAACTGTTGGAGAAATTCAAGGCTGCTTCTCTAGTGAATTTCATGGAGTTGCACGATGGCTTGGTCTGGGAAGATCAAGTTCTGGAGTACTACAAGACGGCTGCTGTTGATTTCACAAAAAGGGAGATCACAGCTGCTGTTGGGGATAAATCTATGGTTATAACCCCTGTTCTACTTGCTGAAGAAAATCTTCAAGAATTTTGGGCCATCTATGCCAAAGAAGGAGAGATGTTGACTGGCAACATCAAAAAGAGACAACTGAAAGACGAGTATCAGCGCATGGCTGATATGGTCGCGAAGCTGATAGAGAATTGCACATTCTCTTTGGATGCTGTCACAATGAAGAGATTCAGCATCATGGCTGCCATCTATTACTCCCTGGAAGTGAACTGGTCAGTTGTCGTCTGGTACATACTGGCTAACTTCATTGAGAAGAAAGGGAAAAAGGCCATGCCTCAGACCAATCACAGGATTACTTTAAGCTATCTGCTTCACAGCATGGGCTGTGGAATGACGAATGGAAAAGAAATCCATACTGCTAAAGCAATGGCAAAGTATGTGCTTGTTTTAAAGAGAAAAGTTGATGAGGCCGAAGCTGATAAAGACTTGGAGGAACCTAAGGAAGAGGTTCCTGTCAAAAGGCAAAGGAAACTGGTAAAAACAGCTCAGCTTGCTGATAAGAAGAAAGTTGATGAGCCTAAAGAAGTGGCTCAAAAGAATAAAGTAAACACATCTGTTCAAACAGCCCTACCAGCTGTTGAAGCCAGAACAGATCAGTCTGAAGCAAAGGAGGTAGCTGATGCCATTATAAATCAGACTACGGAGGAAATAAAGACTATGTCTCCTGCTTCTTCTTCTAGAACGCCACAGTCAAATCAGAGATACAGGAGCTTCCATGCCTGTTCAAGGAAGGGCAAGGAGAACTGTCAGAAAAAGGATGACTTTTGTTGACTCACCCACTGAGTTAACAGATTTGGTGAGAGAAAGTCGTTAAGCAGATAGGCCTGTTGGAGCTGAGAAAGCATCTGTTGCTGAATAGATTGATGCGCAACAGGCTGCTCAAATAAAACCAACAGCTGAGGTTGCTGAACCTCAAGATGATCAAGATGTGGTGATCATCAGCCCCATAGCAGCTGCACCTCTTGCATCTGCTGGCCCTGCCCCTGCTCCAGCTGATAAAGGTAAAAGGAAGATTCTTATCAAAAGAAAGAAGATTTATGCTGCTGATAAGAAAAAGAGGGAGGAAGTTGAGCAAAGAAAAAGGGATGAACAAGAAGAGAAGAGGGTCTTAGAACTTAGCAAGGTTCAAGCAGCAAAGGATGAAGAAAGAAGAAAAACGTCTGAATCAGAGAGGAAGGCCGCTAAAGACGCTGAACTTGCTATGGTCCTTGAGATAAGTAAGACTGATGCTCATGGACCTGTTCATGCTGGAGGGATCAAGATAGATGAATCCAAAGAAGGCAAACCAAAGATGCCTGCTGGACGTCAAGCCGAAGGCTAAATTTGAAGTTAGAAGATCATTTGATATTGTCAACTCTGATAAATCTATCTTCAACGGGTTTGAGAAGGCCTTAGCATATTATGACCATAAACTGATGTTGAAGACTCTATTCCCTCATGAAAAACCAAGATACATGAAGTAGAGGGACTATAGATTGAATAAATCTATTGAAGAGCTTCAGAGTTGGAAGGAACTAGCTGATGAAGAAAGGTGGGTTCTTCAATGGCTGAAGACTGATTCCATCGAACAAGCCTTGGATCTTCATTTTGTAAGGGATGCTATGCATCAGTATGCAAAGGATTTTGCTACTGAGGAGGCCAAGATAATTGAAAACACTTTGCCTGCAAAGAGAAGAAAATCTGATGATGCTGTTGAAAGGGCAATTCAGATCGCTGTCATGACTGTCCTGAAGAGATGGGCTGCTAGGTCAAGATATCAGCAAGGTTCTTCAAGTGAGCTGCCTTTGCTGCCAAGCATTCAACAGATCACATTCGACAAAGAAGTAAAAGATTACTATGAGATGCCTAAGGTAAAGGCCTCTACTTCAAATTTTTGGCCTGTTGTGAGACAAATAATTTATTCAAGGGACGGGACAAGTCAACCTTGTGTTGCTCCACCCCTTTGAGCAATGGGTGGTTTGATTCGATCAATGGAAATGGCCATCAATGGGTGGTTTGGTCATTAAAATGGCCATAATGGGGCTGCAATGGGGCATACTTTTAAATTTAGACACATAAAGTCTTAATTATTATTATTTTTATTATTAGCAAATGTGATTGATATAGTAAATGGATTAGTACTTTCATATTGACGATTCAAGTCTTAATTTAGGCAATGGGGCATACTTTTAAATTTAGACACATAAAGTCTTAATTATTATTATTATTAGTAGTAAATATGATTGATATAGTAAATGAATTATTACTTTCAAATTGACGATTCAAGTTCGAATTTCTGTTAGGAAAGGTTTTCGGGCCATTTTTAATGACTTCACTACACCCCATTCCCTCAAATTCCCCTTCTTCATTCTTTTTTCATTGTACTATTCAATTACTTTCCATTTAATTTAATTTCAATTCTCGTATATATGCGCTATCACTTAAAAATAATAATAATAATAATAAATAATAACAACAATACATAATAGTAATAACAATAATAAATAATTACAATAAATTTCACATTGCCATTAAAAATAAGAAATTTAACATTGGCTTTTATAATAAGAAAAAATCTATGATTGTTTTTTATTTAAACGGCGTTTTCCGTATGTAATCGCTTTTATTTGTGATTGTCTCAACATATGATTGTTAAGGTTATATCGTTTTTAATTTAACGAATCGTATTTAAAATATGTAATATTTAATTATTTTTATTCCATAAATTGTTTTTACTTATGAAATTCTAAATTAACACAAATAAATTTTCGTAAATTAAAGTAAAATTTAATTTGTCAATTTAATTTTATTTATATAAAAGACAAATTAAATTTTCTTACGATATTATTAAATTTCAAACAATAATATAATAAATTAATGTTAAGTTTACAAAGTAAAAGTTACAATTATAAAACTAATAAAATTATATTAATGTTAAGATTTTTTTTAAAAATATTAATAATAATTTTTTTTATAAAATAAATAATTTAAACAAAATAAAACAAAAAAATGGAAAACAAAGCAAAGAAACAATGCAGGTGGTCCAAAACAAAACAAAGAAACAATGCAGGTGGTCAATTCATCCCTCTCGATGGATGGGGGTGGTCCAGCCCAGCCCACCTGGGTGGTGGATATCCATAATCATTTTTTCCCCCACGCATTCCTCGCTCTAATTCAAGATGTCCTCATATAATATGTCCAATGTATTTTGATTAAACTCTTGACCAATTTCTCCATTACATTTTCCACGTGAAAATTATGTGATACTTGTTTTCTCGGTCGGTGAGAACTCGTCCATCATACGTGATTCAACTCAAGATAATTATGTGATAAGTATAATATATTTTTCTTATAATTGAATAAATTACTACAATAATAATTACCTACATGGGATCCTTGACAAAAATGTTTATATGCCAACTATCTAGAAATCCGATCCTATAGATTGTGGGGAGTAAATAGCAAATGGCTTAATCCCACTTTGCACCCTAGAAATGCATCAGTTTGGCACTTTGCACCCTCGAAAAAAATCAATCCCACTTTGCACCCTCAAAACATATATTGTCTTTCACCTTGCACCCTAGCTGAATATTAGGCCATAAAGCAGGGGTATTTTTGTCACTCCATTAAAAAATCAACATATATTTCCTCCAAAATGTACTAATGTGAGATTCATGTGCAATTAAGAGTAAATTGACAATTGCCCATTAAAATAACTCCGAAAAAAACATAAAAAAAATTGAGACGTCACATGTTAATATAAATTTGAATTTAGGGTTTTAATGTTTTAATTCATGTGCAGTTAAGAGTAAAATTGATAATTATCCATTAAAACAACTCCGAGAAAAACATTAAAAAAAAATGAGATGTCACATGTTGTAAATATAAATTTAAAAAGAACGATATCAAATGATATTTTTGCCCATATTGGAGTTTAGGGATCCTAATGTTATTTAAATGCACAAAGCTCTAATATATATATTGTTACATAGACCTTCATATATTATATTTCGTATGGAACATAATTTTAACCCACTACGTTAAATTTTTAGATCACTACAAGAAAAACGTAAAATTTGTCGCGGCTTGGGACCGAAACATTTCGTCGAAAAATATCGTGTCGGAATTTTTTTTGATGAATTTTCGAGTGACAAGTATTTTCGATGGTCGTTTGGCGCCATATAATTACTTATACTCCACCACTTTACTGTAAAAACAAGACTATGTTTTATTTATGTATTGATATTATATTTTCTTATTTCAAGTTATATAAATAATTATTTAGAATAATATTTTATATTAGGTCGAGTTAAGAGTAGTAAATTATTCATTTAACTGCCCTAAAAATGATTTTTTCCAGAGTTATTTTAATGGATAATTTTTCAATTATACTATTAATATTACATATATGTCACATTATTATATTTTGGAGGGAATATGTGTTGATTTTTTAAGAGAGTGGCGAAAATACCCTTGTCTTTTGGCTTGAAATTCATCCAGGGTGCAAAGTGAAATACAATATATGTTTTGAGGGTGCAAAGTGGGATTTATTTTTTTCGAGGATGCAAAGTGCCAAATTGATACATTTGTAGGGTGCAAAGTGGAATTAAGCCAATAGCAAATTAAAACTTTGTATTACTCTAAATAGACGCTCTAATTTCATATTATAGATAAAAGAGCAAAATATTTTTTTGTGTTTATTTTATAAAAGAAGCACATTGTGTCCCTCTTTATTTTTATAATTTTACAAGGATCAAAGATAAAAAATGTCCATTATGCATTATCACATGGAGTTGAAATTCTTATTTATGCATATCATAGGAAGGTAAATCACCTATTTATGCATATTACATGGGGGTAAAGTGATGTGAATATGTAGTCAAAGGTAAGGGTAAATTGATAATTTTTTATATGAAAATAAAGTTTCAGTTGCAATAAAGAGTGTGTGTTCAACCCCTCCACTAACAAGGAGGTAAATTGCTCATTATTTCATATCATAGAGAGGTAAATTGCTCCTTATTTCATTTCACATTGAGGTAAATTGCCTATTTTCATTTCATAGGTCATTAAACTGATCATTAAACATATCACATAAGTTAACTCACAAAAAACCCGATTGTGGAATATTAGATAAAATTTGAAAACAGGTTGGTACCAAATTTGAAAAACGCCTAATTTTATGGTGCCAAAAATAAATTATCATTCATAAGGTTTAATTTATTAGAAAAAAAACATTTATTCATAAGTTTCATAATACTTCTAATTTTAAATTAAGGAATATCTCTTATATACAGCAAAAAAAGAAAACTAAGATCAACTCCAAAGGCTAATGCATCCAAGCAACGTCTCAATTATTGGAATAATAAGGAGAAGAAGAGAAAGAAGAAATGAGAAGGAGGCAACTTACAATTGAAAGAATGATACAGCTGATAAGCGGAAGTTCAATTCAAATTAGAAGATAGTTGTATAACCTTAATCAACCAAGTGATTTTCATCTTTGAGTTGAGACCAAACTGAAGACTTAGAAAACCTTCTTTGTTGAATATTTTCTCATCATAAAAAAGAGGGAAATTGTTGGATGAAGTTGAGTCAACGAGTTAATAAGAAGTGGTTTGATGATGGGTTTTATTTATAATATGTGTAGCAAAATAAATATTATTATTATTGTGTACCGAAATATTTTTTAAAATATTTTTGTTACTATTTTGTTATACTTATTCTTATTCTTAATATTATTAAAATGGGAATGGGATAAATTGTGAATTGGAAGTAATTGGTGAGGGGTAAGGCAAGAAATCATTTTTGGCACCATAGAATTATATATTTTTCAATTTTGGTATCATTGTGTCAATTTTGACATCAATTCTGATTGACATTTTTAATTTTGGTTCTTCCATCAGTTGATCGTTAGTGACAAAATTGAAAACGCTGTTTAGAATTGGTACCGAAATTGGCACCATTGTAAAAAAATTGAAAGACGTTTAATTCTATGGTGCCAAAAATAATTTTTTTCCGAACCAAATATGTTAAAAGTATTTTTGCAAATGGTATTAGACTATTAGAGCGTGAAAATTTAAATAAGACTACTAATTACTGAAAGCGAACCCAATAGTTACAAACAAATTAAGTCAGATTAGATTACTAAGCTTGGTCATTTTACGTGCACCAAACAAGGTCTTAATGTTTACTAGTACTATTAATACTATATATATAATAATAACTAATGTGAAATACATAATACTCAATTTACTCCCTTGTGAAAAAATAAAAATAAATAATTTACCTTCTTTAACCGGAGAGTATAACTCGTTTGCTGAAATTGAGAGTGGATATGAAAAGTGATTTTGCAAATTATAACACATTTATATCATAACACAGAAGGCGAATTTCCATATTATCATAACACAAGGTGTAAATTGCAACATATAAAAATATCAAAGAAATAGTGTGAAACTCTTATAAGATTATAGGGGGTAAATTAAACATTATAAAAACCAATATAGATAAATTGAATATTTCTGAATATTATAAGGGGTAAATTGTCATTAACTCTATATAATAATATTAAAGTGTTTGTACACTAGCATATTATCAGCCTATAAATAGCTTCACAAGAGATTGGCTTCTCCACCACAATTGAGCCAAAAGCACTTAATTAAGCATAAATACATTATACATACATATATCTTCACTATCTACTTAGCCATAAATATGGATCCCCAATTCATAGCCGTAAAGGATAAATTGCTTGGCCCCAACTGAAATCATTGCACTGAAATCATTGGCGCGCGCCATTCGACGTGATAGCTTCGACAAAGATCTTATTTTCGGAAGTGCAACTTCGGCTTTTCAGGTTGAAAATTTTCTTCCTCTCAAAAAAAAAAAAAGGTTGAAAATTTTCTGCTTAAGTTTTCAAGTTCATGTTTCAGCATGTACATATATGGACCTAAATTTCGAGTGTATGTTTCGGTCAGCTAAATATTGAAAAATTTTCGGAAACACTAGAAAAAGTTGTAAAAAAAATTTACAATTGAGGTCAAAGAAAAAATATAGTTTTAGAATTACACCTTATTTTCGTTTCCGTTGAATTAAAAACAAAAACTTTTCAATGATTTCGACGGAAAATATAAATTTTTAACTTTTCCATGTATGTGTAATATAGGTTGAAGGCGCAGGTAAAATGGGTGGTAAAGGACCGAGTATATGGGATCATTGGACGCTCAATCGACCAGGTAATAGATTTCTCCAAATATGTCAATTAATCTTAAAAATAGACATCTTTCTATAGAGACATTTAAAGACTTTTTTTTTTATGTATAAATATAGATAGAATTGTAATTTTAGAACCGAGCCTTACGTCAATTTGTACTTTCGATACCAAACAAAGGGTTCTTGACAATTTAGTCAATTTGATATTTATAATATTCAATTTACCTTTCTGTAATTTAAAAATAACACTTTACCTCGTAATCTTTATAAAATTTCACACTATTATCCCCTGTGTTATGATTAGTGAGTTAATTTACACCGTTAATAAAATATTTTTCATACTCACTATCAATTTCAACAAGTGAGTTATACTCTCCACCTTAAGGAGGTAAGTTGCTCCTTTAAAATCTTCGATGGCGAGGGGGTGTAAAATGTTTTTTTTTTTTAATTTTTTTTTGTCCAATGGGTAAAGCTTTTCAAAGGGGGTAAAATTAACAAACGAAAAATTATTGTTCAAGCCTGGCTTGGCCAAACCCATCCAACCACCAAACAAGTGTATTGCACTTGCTTTGTGATTGATCACTCTCGTTGGAGTTACATCCAATCACAAAGTAAGTGTATTGCACTTGCCTTGTAGTTACTTTGGGTTCGACCAAACCGGGTGTGGGTAAGAATTTTCCTTAACATTAACTCACCAAACAAAAGAAAATGGACACATTTGATATCATAATTTAATTATTTATTTCATATTTGATACCACCGTTAACTAAATTTGAAAGTCATCGTCAAATTCATGACGTGACCATTAAATTAGATTTAATTATTGCAAAAATAGTGTCATCATTTATACCAACTGACAGTTCTATACTATAATATTTCGGACAGGCAAAATTATGCAATTTTCTATATATTTATATATATACACGTAGAGTAATAATATAGTCATTCAATATTGGCAGAGAAAGTATCGGACGGCGGCAATGGGGATGTTGCTGTTGACCAGTATCACATGTACAAGGTATTTATTATTTAATTTTAAAATAAATTTTCTTCTTTCAGAAAAGTACTTAGGGCAAATAGAACTTTATTTTTAATTAATAATGAAAGTATTCTTCATTTTATATTTTTTCAGGAAGATGTGGCGTCAATGAAGACTGTAGGCTTGGAAGCTTACAGGTTTTCTATATCATGGCCTAGGATATTGCCAGGTAAATATTGATAAAATCTTGCAAATGGTTTAAAAAATATGATGAATTATGGATTAAAGTTTCGTTTTAAGTTTATGTTTCGATTAGTTAAATATTGAAAACTTATCGAGAAATTTTCGAAAACATTAGGAAAAGTTGTAAAAAACTGTTACTTTACTAAGAAAAATAACAGATTTTAAAGCAAAAATATAATGTTGAAATCGGAATCCAATACTACAACAATCTTATTGACGAACTCTTGGCTAACGATCTCCAGCCATACGTGACTCTCTTCCATTGGGATCTTCCAAATGCTCTTGAGCTTGAATATGGTGGCTTCTTATCTGATAAAATTGTGTAAGTAATTAAATCATGTACTTAATTTCACCAATAATTTATCAACGAGAGAATTGCATTTTTGATACCGAGCTTTAAATAAATTTCTACTTTTGGTATCAAATAAATACATGTCAATACATTTGGTATCATAATTTATCAAATCGTTCCACATTTGTAACCACCATTAACTACATTTAAAATTCACCGTCAAATTGGTGACGTGACCGTAAAGTCATTTTCAATTATTGTAAAGTTAGTGCCATAACATGTACTACCCGGCAATTATTGAAATGTTATTTTGTAAGCCCTCCAAAATATTGTAGGGGGTAGAATTGTAAGCTAGTATAAGTTATGAGACCAATTTTGCAAAGATTAAAACCAACTTAACGGCTTCATAATCAATTATACTGTGATTTTTAAAATTAGTTAATAGGGGTACTAAATCGAGAACAATTTGTTAAATTATGGTATCAAATGCGTTGACTTGCATTTGTTTGGTACCAACGAGTAAAATTTAACATAAAATTTGGTACCAAAATGCAATTATCTCATTTATTAATTTCATGAGACAAAAGTTAATAGATAAGAAATGGGAAAAAAATTCAGGAAAGATTTTACCGAGATTGCGGAGCTATGTTTTTGGGAATTTGGAGACCGTGTTAAAAATTGGATCACATTCAATGAAGGATGGACCTACTGTAACTATGGATATGTGGCGGGCACAATGCCACCCGGCCGCGGTTTGTCCGATGTAGAGCAAAGAAATTCGAGATATAAAATTTGTGGTCATAAGGGTGGTGGCACTCAACAAATTTGTAGCAAGGGAGATGCAGGCACAGAGCCATATTTGGCGGCACACAACATGATCCTTGCCCATGCATATGCATTGGATTTGTATAGAAAACTATTTCAGGTGCATAGAGAATAAATTTCATTGAGATTAATTGTTAACTATGTAATAATTTCAATTTTATTAATGTTGTAAATATAACCTATAATTGATTATGATTAGACCTAAATAGGAGAATCAAGGTGGAAAGATTGGGGTCACAAACAATTGTCATTTTTTCGAACCTCTCAACGATACCATTGAAGATAAGAATGCTAGCATTAGAGCTATTGATTGGATGATGGGATGGTAACTCAACTTCGATTCTCAATTATTTCTAAGTTAATTAATTCGATTTTGTTTCAATCGCATGACAAGTACAGACCTAGTTTAAATACAAGGTTTCACATTTTCTTAATTTCAACTATTATTGCTATTAATTCTCGCGTGGATTAGGTTTGTGGCTCCAGTAACGACCGGTGATTATCCTCCAAACATGAGGAGATCAGTAAAAGAACGACTTCCCACATTTTCTCCGTAAGAAACCAGACTAGTTAAGGGTTCTTACGATTTTTTGGGACTAAATTACTATACAACTCATTATGCAACTAATACACCCAGACTACCAGGTGAGAAACCCACTTATATCTCAGACCAGGAGCTGACCACACATAGTAAGTATTTAAAATTTCTAAACCTTTTATAATTGAATCAGATTTTTCTTGTTTGATATTTTCTTTTATGATCTATTCCCTCATGGTTTACCTCTGTATTTGTAGCTAAAAAAAATGGTGTTGCAATTGGTCATCCGATAAACTTTCTTATCTTTCTCTTTCATAAATTTATAGATTAAGATTAGATAATAACGATTTTTATTTTTCTTTATTACTTAGACTGGTGCAAGTTGGCTATTTATTGTTCCAAGAGGAATCTACAATATGTTGGTCTATGCTAAGGAAATATATAAGGCCGATCTTATTTATATTACCGAGAATGGTAACTTAATTGACATATTTAATATTAATTTTGTATGCATTAGACAAATTATCTATATTTCTTAGCTAGTAATGAGATTTCCATATTTTCATTTATATATATAGGGATTGCAGACGAAAATGATACGAACCTTACCATTTCAAAAGCTAGGGTGGACCCATTACGAGTTAGATACTTCAATGAGCATCTTTGGTACCTTAGAAAAGCAATTGTGTAAGTCATAATTCTAGCCATTATGGTTTATTTAAGTTATTAAGTGTACATTCTTGAAATTATAGATAGAATAAAATTCTCAATAATTAATATCCATTTAATTAATGTTGTTTGTGCTTCTGTGCAGAGAGGCTGATATTAATGTGAAGGCTTATTTCTTATGGGCATTTTCTGATAATTTCGAATGGGCTGAAGGATATACAAGTCGATTTGGTATTTTTTATATAGATTATAAGGACGGACGTTATACGAGAGTTCCTAAAACATCAGCTCTATGGTGGAAGAATTTCTTCACTAAAAGGATCAAGCAGAGCTCGTTGAAGAGAGAAGTTAAAGAAATTGATCGTGATTATGATTTGAGGAAGAGATCTAGAACCAACTATGCGTAAATTGCTCATTTTTGTTTGGTTTGAGCTCGTAAAATGTTGTTTTTTTTATTTAAGCCAATAAAAGTAAGTTTGTGTTTGTTTAAGTTTGCTTTTGCTTGTATTCATCATTGAATAAGTTGCCTATGTTTGTATTCACCAATGGCCATTTGGAGGCATTAATAATTGAATTATGGTTTTGTTATGTTCATTTTTATATTGATTTAAATGATATTTTGTTCTAATCTTGATTTCATCTATGTAAGAATTTTGTTCTTCACTAGTTATTTAACAATCTTATTAAATAATATGTACCAAACCATAAATAGTGTTTTTACCGGGTTTTTTGCACTTTGCACCCCCGAAATATGGAAAATAGGCACTTAGCACCCCCGAAACTTAGATTTAGATCTTTGCACCCTCGAAATATGTAAAATGCAGCACTTTACACCCTCGTTTATTTTCAAGCAAAAATTCAAGGGCAAAATAGGTAATTCTATAGTATTGGCACTTTGCTACCTCAAAACTTGAGACTTTTGAACTTTGTACCCTCAGAATAAAATTAGCACTTAATACCCTTTAATTAAGAACAAATTAGCAACTTCCACCCCCGAAACACAATAAATTGGTACTTTGCACCCCAAAACACAAAATTAACACTTAACATCCTCAAATTTAAAAAACCCAAACCCCTCGTTTTTTTCATTTAAGTTGACTATCAGAGTGAAAAAAAATCCAAGGCAAAATAGGTAATTCAATTTTTTTCTTAAATTTGCAAAATACAATTATAAATACTCGAATACTCATTTCTCTCTTCATCATTCTTTTCAACAATATAACCATAAATAACTAAATAAAGTACTCTCGAAGGCTCATTGTCTACTTCAACATATCAAAGACCCATAAATAATTGCCTATTTTGCCTAAAAAAAATCACCTTAATGGTCAACTTTGCCGGAAAAAATGAGGAGTTTGAGTTTTTTTTTTTTTTTTTTTTAATTTAAGGGTGTTAGTGTTAATTTTGCATTTTGGGGTGCAAAGTGTCCATTTCTTGTGTTTCGGGGGTGCAAGTTGTTAATTTGTTCTTAATTAGGGAGTGTTAAGTGGTAATTTTATTTGGGGGGAGGGGAGGGGAGGGGGCAAAGTGCCAAAGATTTACAATAGAATTACCTATTTTGCCCTTGAGTTTTTGATTGAAAATAAAAGATGGTGCAAAGTGCTGTATTTTTCATACGAGGGTGCAATGTGCTAAATCTAAGTTTCGGGAGTGCAAAATGCCTATTTTCTATGTTTCGGAGGTGCAAAGTGCAAAAAACCCGTTTTTTCCCCTTTCTTCTTCCCAAAAGAAATAACTAAAGAAAACCATTATATATTACATGTAAGTTCTAATTTAACCGCCAAATTTTATATCATTCTCTAAGTTAACGACTAATAAAATACCAAAAACCTAAAAATAGGATCATAAATATACGTCGTCCACGTCGATGGAGGTCGTGGCATCCAAGGAAAAGTTGCAGCCCAAAGACTTACATATTTTTGATACGATTCCTGCTAGTGTGTGTATTTCTTTTAATAATTTGACATTAGTTAAATAAATTATGATATAATAATTGATATATTATGTATCAATTGTCATAAAAACAAAAGTTCAACGTTCACTTCCTACTTTATCTATTTACGTGGACCAACACTAAGTAGATACATTTTTTTTTTATTAATTACAATAAGTAGATACATAATTATACCAAAGAGTGTTGGTTACACTTGCATGCATATCATGGCTATAAATAGCCTAACAATTCATTGGTTTTTCCTCCTCAACCGAGCTAAAATATATATTTTGCTTAACCAAAAAATAAAGTTTGTACTTTTGAAAAATGAATCCCGAGTACTGGAAAAAAAAAACGTAATGCCTAAAATGTTAGGCCCTCAATCCACTGAAATCCCACTAAAATGTTGAAACTTTTGTGCAACTTTTACTTGATGATTTGACTTATTATTAATAGTTTCTATATATACATGTGTTACTTATAGGTAGAAGGTGCAGCTATTGAAGGTGGTAAAGGATCCAATATATGAGATCATTGGATGTGCCATCAACCAAGTCCAAATTTCTCTTTCTATATATACATATTGTTGAGACAAGTGTTTTTAAAATCGGATCGGTCATTGAATCGAAAATTCTACTGGTAACTGGTTCGATCGATATAACCGGTGTGACTTTATTATTAATATATATATATATATATATATATATATATATATATATATATATATATATATATATATATATATATATATATATATATATTAGATTATCTAAAATACAATAATAATTCAAAAAAAATTTCATTCTTTGTCAATATAATTTTTATCGTTTCATGCAAATAATCAAAATATCTTAAAAATTAAGATCAATGTCAAAAATATAAATCTTAAGTATCCCTCAAAGGTACATACATTCAAAACAAGACAACAAAATTAAAAGTTCATCTCATTTTCAAAGTTTTGGATTGTTCATTTGGGTTCTATTGTTTTAAGATGCTTATATGGTAATTGATTTGCACAATTTCCATACAAAAAATAATATTATTCACAATAATGATAAAATGGCTATGTACTTCATTATGTAAAAAAAAAAAGTGTAATATTGCATTGATTGTTCCTCATTGATTTTTAAAACACTAAATAATGAATGTTATTCCAATTAAAATATATAAATGGAATCATGTTAAATGTTAAACAAGTGTTCAAATAAATAATAATAACCAAAAAAACTCTAAATTAAAAAAAAAAATTAACCGAACCAGTGGTTCACTGGTTTTACCGATTCACTGGTTTTTTTTTACCAGTTTTAGAGTTGGTTTTATAGGTTCACACTGATTAATTTGAGGACTGGTTTTTACGGGTAAATCATACCGGATTGGGGACCGGTTAGCGATTGAACCGGGCCAACCGGTCGGTCCGATCCGATTTTCAAAACACTGGTTGAGACTAAATATTCACATGGATTGAAAATCAAGTTTAATCTTATATATAACACAACTTTCTCCAATTATGTTATCTACTTTAATGAACTTCGTCATTTTTCTTCAAATCTTAATAAATGTAAAGAATACATTCTTTTATTTTCTGTTCAAATCTTAATAAATGTAAAGAATACATTCTTTTATTTTCTGTTGGATAAGGATGAAGATGAAAAGCACTTAAGTCAATTAGTAAAGGGAGGTTTTGATGATTTCCAAACCTTCAAATCTGCTAAGTAAAAGACAACTTAGATGATATCCCTTAGAAGAATTTTGACCAAGTAAGAAGACTATCAGAAGGGTCAAAGATTCAAGGTTCAGAAGACTACTGATCTGCTGAAGGAAAGATATCAGACTGGTGAAGATTAACTGAATCCAGTTTGGGATCAGCTCTGTTCATCATCAGACTTGCACTTTCGATCAGCCAAGTGGAAAGGAATCAAGAAGTCTACCCAACGATAATAAATGCCCCTGGAAGTAATAAATGCTGAAGTACAAGGTTATTAAAGACAAATGATTGAAGAAAGACTTCGTATCAGCTCGGTGCATTTAATGCTGCCTGACAGATTGTACAATTCGCAATACTGTCACTATGCAGAGAGCCGTTCGCGGATTTTAAGGACTAGAAATCAAGATATTTGAATTTTGTCTCTCTTCAATTGACAAAATTCAAAGAGTGACTATAAGTAGCTGAAGAGACGAAGGAAGAAGAAGAACACAACTTCTGAGAGATAGACTTCAAAACAAAAATTTTCTAAGTCTCAAAAAGCTAGAGAACAGCTCCCTCATCTGCTGAACGTCATTTGTTGACAGAAGCCGTTGAAGTTAAAGAAAACATTTTCTGAGTGAATTTGTAAGAGAGAAAAGAGTTGTGAGGAGTTCTTATCCATCTTTGTGAGTGATAAGTCTCTGTAGAATAGGTCTTCTTTGTGATTTCCTATTGGGCACTTGTGGCCTTTTCATTTGTTGATTGGCGCAAGCAGAGTATATTGTAAACTATATGTTTATAGTATAACCTAAAATCTAAGTGACTTGGAAGAGTGGATTAAAGGATTTAAATCCATATAACTACTATAAAAATTCTGTGTGTTCAAACTTGCATAATTTTCTAGCATATTTACCAAACTGCATAAGAACACTTGAAAACTGTTTGAAACGATTTTAAAAGGAGTTTTATAAAACTGTGGATAAAATCTTTCAATCTACCAAGCTTACTTGTGAAAAACACCCAAAATATCCGCTGCAAGTAATCTGGTGTTAAAACTGATTTTGACTAAATCAGCTAAGTGATTATCAGATTAGTGGTCTACTGTGTGTTCAAAGATTTGTTCGCAATCAGCTCAGTCAACTTACTGTTCTATAACAGCTTAGTCTGCTGACAGTTAAGTAGAAAGTTTTTAAAGTTAAAATTGATAAAAAGTTTCAGAGGTCTATAAACCCTCCCCCCCCCCCTCTAGACCTCATCTGACCACTTGGGACCAACAAGTGGTATCAGAGCAGGTGGTTCATTAGAATCAGCTGCCTGATCAACGAGCTTGATCTGAGTGTTTTTCAAAGGTTTTCAAACTTTTTCAAAAGAGCATATTTGTGCAAAATTAAAAAGTTTTGAAAAATGGATTGTATCAGCCATGTTCCCCACATAGCTGGTATGAGCTTTGAAGACTGGAAGATCAGAATGTAGATCTTCTTAGCCGCCTATAATGACAACATGTATACATATATCATAAAAGGTCCATTCAAATTCACCAAGACCATCAAAGTTGATGAGGTCGATATAGCGGTGGAAAAAGATTTAAATGAAATGACAACTGAAGAAATAAAGTTGTTCAACCTGGACAAAGTTGGGCGTTTTATCATGACCAAGACCCTTGACAATGACAGATTTGACAAAGTCAAGCACTGCAAGACTGCCAAAGAAATGTGGGATAAGGTCCGTGATATGAGCGAAGGAAATGACGCTATCAAAGAGCATCAGCAGAGTGTTGCTCTGGAAAAGCTAGACAACTTCAAGATGAAGTCTGCGGAAACCATTGATAAAATGGATACAAGGTTTACAAGGACGCTGAATGAAGTTTTAAAGTTTGGAAAAACCTTCACTGATAAGGAGATAACCGTCAGAGTGCTGAAGGCTCTACCTCCAAAGTTCAACATGAAGGTGACAGCCATGGAAGAGTCCAGGGATCTGGGAAAGATCTCACTCACCGAGCTGTTCTCAGTACTCAAGGCGTACGGGTATAAACCTCCAAGAATGGGTATTGAAGAAACCTCTACTTCAAGTCCCACAGCTGCCCTGATTGCTGCTGAAAATCCTAGAAGGCCAGCCTACAAAAGCAAAGACGTGGACTCATCTGATGAAGCCACACTACTCAACAAAAAGGAGTACACCGCTGTAGACGTTGCTGATGAATAACTTCAAGAAGTTCTACAAACGAAAAATGAAGAACAAATACAACAATGCTTCTACTTCTAACCCTACTTCTTCTTCTCAAGATAAAGATTCTTATAAATCTAAAATGATGTGCTATAACTGCAGGAAACTGGGTCATTTCATCAGAGACTGCCCATATCCTAAAGCTGAAAAGTATATTGAAGAAGAAAAGAGAATCATAAAAGAAAGAAAGCATCAGAAAGGCAAGGTGCTGGTGGCAGAAGCTGAAAAGCTAGCTACTATCTACTCATCAGATTCGGATTCAGACACGTCTGATAAAGGATCTTCTGATGAAGAGAGTCCTGCTCTTCTCTGCCTGATAGCTAAGGAATCTGATGGCTCTGAGGATGATGAGGTAACTCCTCTTGATAATGAATTATTTAATTCATTTGAATAAATGATGCTTAACAATACAAGTATTGCTGAAGCATTTGCAAAGCTTAAGGAAGATATGATATTGCTAAAAGAGCAAAATATTTCACTGAAACTCAAGGCTGAAAAGCCAAAAGAATCAGATGAATATAAACAGCTTGAGCAAGAAAATGAGTCTCTGAAGGCTGAATGTGAAGTCCTTAAAGGAAAAGTAATGGGACTTGAGAAAATAATTGAGTCTCATGAAAAGTCATCTGTTGCATCCACTCACATGTCTAGTAAGCATAAGACACCTTTATATCAGGATAAGTTAGAACTGAACAATACTGAAAAATTTTCATCAGCTGACAACAATAAGGTCATTTTGTATGTTCAGACTACTAAACCTGCTTCACCTGAGAAAGTGTTAAAGGAGACGAAAACTCCATAGGCTAAAAAGATCAAAGAGCCTAGTGTAGGAAAACAAACTGGTAAGTCTAAACAGAAGAGTCCTAGGAAGTCTTCTGATAAGGCTAAAACTAATCAGACTAGTGATAAAACTAAGTCGTCTGTTAATGAGCAAGCATCTAGTAAACCAAAGAAACTTAAGAACAAGAAAAATCAAAATGCTTGGTATGGAAATGAATCTTATTATGTGCAACCTATTGCATATCCTCCTATGTATCATGCACCTCAATTTCCAACTTACTATGCACCATATCCTGCTCATCCAATGCATGCATATCCTGCTTATCATGCATCGTATTCTGCTTATGAACATTACCCTCATCATGCTGATTATCAACAACATGGCAAATCTGATGAACGTGATAAAGGCAAAGTTGTTCATGCTTCTGTTGAAACTCAAAAGCCTAAGAAGCCTTAGACATCAACATCTTGGGTTGTCAAAGGTGGAACTAATCCTTCAGGACCCTCTCAATAAGGGTACCTAAAACAATTTTATTTTGTTTTGTAGGTTAGGATTAGGAGTAGGAGTAAAGTAGAGAAAATCTGGTACTTGGACAGTAGCTGTTCAAGACACATGTGTGGAAACATACATGAGCTGACTGATACTGTTGTTGTGGATGGTCCAAATGTGACGTTTGGAGACAGCAAGGAAGGCAAGATTGTAGCAAGTGAAAAGCTGATCAAAAGCAACATTGAGATATCTGACGTCTCTTATGTTAAAGGCCTCAAATACAATTTGCTGAGCATAAGTCAATTTTGTAACAAAGGATATTCAGTCATCTTCTCAACAGATAAGTGCTACGTTGAATAGATTGGTACAAAGAAGGTTATTTTATCTGAAAGACGACAAGGGAATGTCTACACAGTGGACTGGAATTCTGTTGACAAGAATTCAAGTATTTGTTTGGTGGCATCAACACTAAGTGAAGTCAGTTGGCTGTGGCACAAAAGAATGAATCATGTGAATTTCAAGACCATCACAAACTCATCAAGAATGATCTGGTAGAAGGAATTTCAAAGACAGTCATGAGCAAAGATAAGCTTTGTGACGCTTGGCAGAAGGGTAAACAAATCAAGTCATCTTTCAAAAGCAAGAAGCACCAATCATCTGGAAGGATCTTGGAGTTGTTACATATGGACTTATTTGGACCCATTGATCCAGTCAGCAATGGTGGAAAGAAATACTGCTGTTGGATGAAGATGAAGAGAAAAGAAGTTAGTTATTAAGGGAAGGTTTTGATGATTTCCAAAACATCATAATCAGCTAAGTGTGGAAAGTTTAGTTCCCTTAGAAGGATCTTTGAACAAGCAAAGAAGATATCAGAAGAGTTCAAAGTTCAAAGACCAGAAGACTAGTGATCTCCTGCTGAAACAACAAACAGAAGGATAGGTCATCAGCCGAGTCAGATCAGATTAGTTCAGTATTTGATCAGCAGAGTGCCTATCAGAAGGGTTGCTTCGATCAGCAGAGTAGAAGTGATCATGAGATCAGTTCAACGGTAATAAATGCACCTGGTGTAATAAATGCTGAAAGAGAAGGGCAGTAATGGCAAATGATTGAAGATATTCTCGGATCAGCAGAGTGAATTTAATGCAGCATTTAATGCGATGGACAGAAAGTACTGTACATTGTACGGACTGCTGCAGGAAGCCGTTTCAAATAAGCTGAAGAATGGATTTGAATTGTGACTTGGCTTCAACGGTCATATTTTCAATTCCATGTATAAATAGAGCTGAATTTCAATCGAGCAAACAACACAACAACAATCAGAGATTTCGTTCTTGAAGCAGGATTTTTACTAAGTCTCAAAAGCTCGAACAGCTCACTCGTCTGGTGGAAGTCATCTGTTGACAGAAACCCAGTTGAAGAAAACAGAAAATTACGATCTGAGTGATCTTGTAATAGCTGAGTGTTGTGAGGAGTTGTGATCCATCTTTGTGAGTGATCAAACTTCAGAGAGTAGAATTTCTTAGTGATTTTCTATTGTGAGCTTATAGCCTTTTCATTAGTTGTCTAGGTATAAGTGGAGAAATATTGTAATCTGTGTGATTATAGTATAACCCAGAATCTAAGTGATCTGGAAGAGTGGACTAAAGGATTTTTATCCATATAACCACTATAAAAATTCTTTGTGTTATCTTGCATTTAAGTTTTCTTGCATATTTTAAAGCTTGCATATTTACACACTTTGAATTACAAAAAGATTTTATAAGAAGTTTAAGAACTGGGGATAAAATCTTTAAGAACTTAGTTTACTTGTGAAAAACACTTTCAAACAATCCGCTGCAAGTATACTCTTTGAAAAACTGTTTTGCTGAAAAACAGCTAAGTATTTGTAAGAAGAGTGGTCAGTCTGCTGTTCAAGATTTGTTCACGATCAGCTCAGTCTGCTTACTGTTCTTCATCAGCTTAGTCTGCTGACAGAAGACTGAAAAGTTTTTAAGTTCAAAAATTTTCAGAGGTCTATTCCCCCCCCCCCCCCTCTAGACCTCATCTGACCACTTGGGACCAACAAGTGGTATCAGAGCAGGTGGTTCATTAGAATCAGCTGCCTGATCAACGAGCTTGATCCAAGTGTTTTTCAAAGGTTTTCAAAAACTTTTCAAAATAGCATCTTTTTGAAAAATCAAAACTTTTTGAAAAATGGATTGTATCAGCCATGTTCCCCACATTGCTGGTATGTCCTTTGAGGACTGGAAAATCAGAATGGAGATTTTCCTAGCTGCTTATAATGACAACATGTATACATGTATCATTAAAGGTCCATTCAGATTCACAAAGACCATAAAAATAAATGAGATTGATACGGTTGTGGAAAAAGACCTTCATGAGATGACTCCAGAAGAAATAAAGCTCTTCAATCTAGACAAAGTTGGGAGATTCATCATGACTAAAGCCCTGGACAATGATCGGTTTGACAAAGTCAAACATTGCAAGACTGCAAAAGAGATGTGGGACAAAGTCAGAGATATGAGCGAAGGCAATGATGCAATAAAAGAGCATCAGCTCACTGTTGCCTTGGAGAAACTTGACAACTTCAAAATGAAGTCTGGAGAAACCATTGATCAGATGGATACCAGATTCACCAGAACTCTGAATGAAGTTTTAAAGTTGGGAAAGACCTTCACTGACAAAGAGATCACTGTCAGAGTACTAAAGGCCCTACCCCCAAAGTTCAACATGAAAGTGACAGCAATGGAAGAATCAAGGGATTTGGGAAAAATCTCTCTTACTGAGCTGTTCTCTGTACTCAAGGCATTCGAGTATAAGCTGCCTAGAATGGGAATTGAAGAAACCTCAACTTCAGGACCCACGACTGCACTTGTTGCTGCTGAAAACACCAGAAGACCAGCACAGAAAAGCAAAGATGTGGACCCATCTGATGAAGCCACTCTCTCAACAAGAAGGAGTACACTGCTGGAGATGTTGCACTGTTGATGAACAATTTCAAGAAGTTCTACAAAAGAAAAATGAAGAACAAATACAACAATGCTTCTACTTCTAAACCTAACTTTTCTTCTCAAGATAAAGATGATTATAAAGCAAAACTAATGTGTTACAACTGCAGGAAATTGGGACACTTCATCAAAGACTGCCCATATCCAAAAGCAGAAAAGTACACTGAAGAGGAGAAGAAAATGAGAAAAGAAAGAAAGCATCAGAGAGGCAAGGCAATGATGGCTGAAGCAGAAAAACTGACTGTTGTCTACTCATCTGATTCAGATTCAGACACGTCTGATGAAGAATCGTCTGATGAAGAAAAACCTGCTCTCCTGTGCCTGATGGCAAAGGAATCTGATGACTCTGAGGATGAGGTAACTCCTCTTAACAATGAATTATTCAATTCATTTGAACAAATGATGCTTAACAATACTGGTATTGCTGAAGCATATAAAAAGCTTAAGGAAGAGATGATATTGCTAAAAGAGCAAAATAATTCACTGAAACTTTTAGCTGAAAAGCCAAAGGAATCACCTGAATATAAACAGCTTGAGCAAGAACATGAATCTCTGAAAGCTGAATGTGAGGTCTATAAAGGAAAAATCATGGAACTTGAAAAGATTATTGAGTCTCATGAAAAATCATCTGCTGCATTAAATCACATGTCTAGAAAACAGAAGATGCCTTTAGAACAGGATAAGCAAGAGTTGAATCATACTGAGAAATTTATATCTGCTGACAATAGTAAGGTCATTCTGTATGTTCAAACTGCTAGACCTACCTCAACTGAGAAAGAATTAAAGGAGAAGAAATCTTCTAAGGCTAAAAAGAGCAAAGAGCCTAGTATAGGAAATCAGACTAGTAAGACCAAACAGCAGAGTCCTAGAAAGTCTGCTGATAAAGCTAAAGTTAATCAATCTGTTGGTGAAACTAAGTCAAAACCAAATGAGCAAGCATCAAGTAAACCAAAGAAGCATAAGAACAAGAGAAATCAAAATGCTTGGTATGGAAATGAGTCTTATTATGTGCAACCTGCTGCATATCATCTTATGTATCATGCACCTCAATTTCCAGGTTACTATGCACCTTACCCTGCTCATCCAATGCATGCATACCCTGCTTATCATGCACCTTACCCTGCTTATGAACACTTTCCTTATCATACTGATTATCAACATGACTTATCTGACAATTATGATAAAAATGAAACTGTTCATGCTCCTGTTAAAACTCAGAAGCTTAAGAAGCCTAAGACATCAATATCTTGGGTTGTCAAAGGTGAAACTAATCCTTCAGGACCCTCTCAATAAGGGTACCTAAAACAATTTTATTTTTATTTTGTAGGTTAGGATTAGGAGTAGGAGTAAAGTAGAGAAGATTTGGTACTTGGACAGTGGATGTTCAAGACACATGTGTGGAAACATACATGAGCTGACTGATGCAGTTGCTGTGGATGGTCCAAGTGTTGCATTTGGAGAGAGCAAAGAAGGCAAGATTAAAGCTAAAGGAAGATTAATCAAGGGAAACATAGAGATATCTGACGTCTCATATGTTAAAGGCCTAAAGTATAATCTGCTGAGCATAAGTCAATTTTGTGACAAAGGATATTCAGTCATCTTCTCAACAGATAAGTGCTACGTTGAACAGATTGGTACAAAGAAGGTAATCTTATCTGGAAGACGACAAGAAAATATCTATATAGTCGACTGGAATTCTGCTGATAAGAATTCAAGTGTTTGTTTGGTGGCATCTGCACCAAGTGAAGTCAGTTGGCTATGGCACAAGAGAATGAATCATCTAAACTTCAAGACCATAAACAGATTAATCAAGAATGATCTGGTTGAAGGGATTCCAAAGGCAGTCATGAGCAAATACAAGCTCTGTGACGCATGTCAGAAGGGTAAACAAATCAAGTCATCATTCAAAGAAAAAAAACACCAATCTTCTGGAAGAATATTGGAGCTACTGCATATGGACTTATTTGGACCCATTGATCCAGTCAGCAATGGTGGAAAGAAATACTGCCTAGCTGTTGTGGATGACTATTCAAGATATACTTGGGTGATTTTCATGAAGAAGAAAAGTGAAACCAAGGAACATCTTACCAATCTGATGGAACTGATCCAGAATGAGAAGAATATCAAAATATTGAAGATCAGATCAGATAGAGGGACAGAGTTTACAAACTCTACTGTTGAAGAGTATTGTAATATCAAAGGAATACATCATGAGTATTCAGCTGCTAGAACCCCTCAACAGAATGGTGTTGCTGAAAGGAGAAACAGAACACTAAAAGAAGCTGTCAGAACCATGATAGCTGAAGCTAAGCTGCCACAAAGATTTTGGGCAGAAGCAACAAATACAGCATGCTTTACCCAAAACAGATGTATGATCAACAAAAATCAGAACAAGACTCCATATGAAGTTTGGAACAACAGAAAACCAAACATTCATTACTTTAAGATTTTTGGTTGTAAATGTTTTGTATTGAATAATGGGAAAAATCACCTTACTGCATTTGCAGAAAAGGCTGATGAAGCTGTTTTTGTAGGATACTCTACTGTTAGTAAGGCTTATAGAGTTTTTAACAAAAGAACACTACTAATAGAAGAATCTATCCATGTAGTATTTGATGAGCCAAGTCAATCTTCTGAGAAGAATCATAGTATTAACCAAGATCTGTCTACTGATTTACAGAAGTTAGACATTGGAAGAAATGAAGAATATGTTCCCATCATACTACCTAATCTTAATTCAGCTGCTAGCTCAAGTGCTGTTCAAAATCACAGTGCTGATAGTCTAACAGACGAGTTGCATACAGCTGACAGACCAGAGACTGTTCAACAGACTGCAAACGTTCAACAGACTACTACTGGAACTCCAACAGTAGTGTTGCATGATCAAGACAGAGGACAACATCCTGATCTGCAACCTGATCTCAGATGGCTCAAGAATCACCCACCTGAGTTAGTAATAGGTGATCCTTTAGATAGAGTGAAAACAAGAAGAGCTGCTGCACAAGATGCTATGTTTGTCACCTTTCTATCTCAAATAGAGCCTAAGCAAATTGAAGAAGCTCTAAATGATTCCTTCTGGATAGAAGCCATGCAAGAAGAGCTGAATCAATTTGAAAGGAATGAAGTCTGGTACTTAGTTCCTAGACCAAGTCATCAAAGAGTAATTGGCACTAAGTGGGTATTCAGAAATAAGATGAATGAAGATGGTATTGTTACCAGAAACAAAGCAAGATTAGTGGCCAAGGGTTATTGTCAAGAAGAAGGAATTGACTTTGATGAAACTTATGCACCTGTAGCAAGACTTGAAGCAATCAGACTGTTTCTAGCCTATGCTGCTTACAAGAACTTCACTGTCTATCAGATGGATGTGAAGTCTGCTTTTCTCAATGGAGAACTGCAAGAAGAAGTATATGTTGAACAACCTCCCGGATTTGAAGTCTATCAAGAAGAGGACAAGGTATATCGTCTGAAGAAAGCCCTCTATGGACTGAAACAGGCTCCAAGAGCATGGTATGATACCCTATCTGATTTTCTTTTAATTAAGGGATTTCGTAAAGGTAAGGTAGAAAAAACCTTGTTTACAATTGAATGGGAAAATCATATATTACTTGTGCAAATATATGTGGACGATATTATTTTTGGTTCAACTAACCAACAGATGTGTGATAAGTTCTCCAAGCTGATGCAGAATAAGTTTGAAATGAGCATGATGGGTGAACTTAATTATTTTCTTGGTCTGCAAGTTAGACAGTTGCCTGATGGAATATTCATCAGCCAAGCAAAATACACAAGAGATCTGTTCAAGAAATTTGGTATGGAAACTAGCTCAACTGCTACCATTCCTATGCCTACAAATCTTCGTTTGGATAAAGATGAAGATGGCAAATCAGTGGACATAACAAAATATAGAGGCATTATTGGTTCATTGTTGTATCTAACAGCAAGTAGACCTGATATAATGTACTCAGTTGGAGTCTGTGCAAGATTTCAATCAAACCCCAAAGAATCTCATCTCTTAGCTGCCAAGAGGATATTGAAATACATTAAAGGCACTCAAGATTTGGGATTGTGGTATCCTAGAGAATCTGGATATTAGTTATTCAGATTCAGACCTTGCTGGCTGCAAGATTGACAGAAAAAGCACAACAGGTGCCTGTCAGTTCTTAGGTAGTCGTCTGATCTCATGGATGAGTAAGAAACAGACTTCAGTTTCTATATCTACTGCTGAAGCTGAATATATAGCTGCTGGAGCTTGCTGTGCACAGATACTTTGGTTAAAACATCAACTAGAAGACTACAACATCAAGATCAGTGGAATTCCAATCTACTGTGATAATACAAGTGCAATCTCTCTCACTCAGAACACTACAAGTCATTCAAGGACTAAACACATTGAGATCAAGCATCATTTCATTAGAGATCATGTTGAAAAAGGCAATGTAATGATTGAGTATATTTATACAGATAATCAGATTGCTGATATTTTCACTAAACCTTTAAGTGAAGTAAGGTTCTCAACTCTAAGAGCATAGCTAGGACTACTAAATTTGGATGCATAAGCTGAGGGGGAACTCATCAGAAGACTGAAGTTCAACAGCTTAGTTATTCACTATTATATTCAAGGATTAACCTTCAACAGACTAGTTAGCTTATGGATTCTTAAAGTCAGGGGGAACGTGTAAGACTAGCGGTACTTCTGTTCTAAAGATGAAATCAGTTAATGACAAGTAGTTGAAGTTAAATTATCAGAAGATATGTTCTTAATTCTTGAAGACTGAAGATTATTTTATCTTGCTGGATTGACAAACAGCAGAGGAAGATTACTAGCTATTGGCCTTCTCTAGTAATATCAGATAACAGATCACTCGTCTGTCAGATAAGTTAAACTCTACTCATCTGATACCTTATATAAGCATGGTCATAAAACGTATCCTTAGAAACGCGCTTTTATAAGTAACAGATTAGTGTCGATAGAGTTTCCCGCCCATCTGACATTAAAATAATAAAATTGAAATTCGCGGCTCCCATCCACACGATTAAAAACTGTCAGATTAGATCATCGGTTCAGATTAATCACGATAACCAAATCAAAGGAAACCTATAAAATCCGATCTGAAAAACACAGTCGTCTTACGCACTCAAACACTCTCAAATTCTCTCACTCTCAAACTCTCCTGTTTCGAAAGTTTATTGCTTGTGCAGAATCATACTCACTAATCTCAGAAATGGAAAAGATTATTGATGGAAGAAACCTAAACTACAGCAAATTTCACTTTTCGGGTACTGATCTGATGCGCTCACTCTTGGAGAAAATCAAAGAGGCATCTTTAGTTTCGGTTTTGGAAGCACACGAAGACAGGGTCTACTTAGAAGACGTATATCACTTCTATACGACCAGGAAATTTAACGATGATGAAACTGTCATGACTGTTGTTATTGGTGGTAAGAAAATTGCTATCTCTGCTGCTGTTTTAAGTGAAATTTACAAACTTAAGAATAAAGGAGGAGACGTGACAGACCTAGGGTCTGAGAAAGAGGATGAATTTTGGGAAATTTGTGCTAAAAAGGGAGAAAAAATGACTGGGACTCTGATGAAAACTCAGTTAAAAGACGAGTATCAGAGGTTCGCAGACATCATTGCGAAGGTACTGGATTGCAGTACGAGCTCTTTAGATGGGTTACCTAGGAGGAGGTACTACACCATGATCTGCATTTACTATGGACTGAAGGTGAACTGGGCAGTTCATGTCTATGATCTGCTGAGTGACAAAAGGACTTCGCATGCCATCTTGCTTAGTCATCTGTTCATGTCACTGAATTTGTCCTATGGCTGGTGGAAAAACTACTCACGGTAGTAAAGAGTTCAAATTATATGAACCAGTAAAGAAAGTAGTGGCTGCACCTAAAAGAAAAGCTCCTACTAAGTCTAAGAAGACCTCTTCTAAGAAGAGCAAGAAGGAGGGTCAAACAAGCAAGTCTGCTGATCAAGCAGCAAGCTCTGCTGTTGAAGCTGGATCAACAGAAGCTGAGTTTGAAGTCCCTGAGAAGGTGATAGATGACTTCACTGCTGAGCTTGAGAAGATGGATACAGGTTCCTCACCTGAAAGGACAGAGTCTGAAGAAGAAATCCCACTTCAAAGACTGAAAAGATTAAGGACCAGGAGTGAAGCAAGGGGACCTCCCCAAGCTAAGAAGCCCACTGGAAGAATTCCTAAATCAAAGGCCAAGAGAAAGGTCACTTTCTCTGTGGAGCCAGTTGCAACAGTAAGAGAAACAACAACAGAAGCAGAAAGGCCATTAACTATTGAAGAACCTGCTGTCAAGGTTGCTAAAGCTGCTGCTGCTGAAACTGAAATTGTTTCTACAATTGGAATGTCTACAGAAGACTCATCTGCTGCACTATCTGCTGAAGTTGAAGAAGCACAGCAGACTAGTACAACACATGAAGGAAATGCACTCTTGCTGCATCCTACTCCAGTTGCTGCAACCCCTCTTCAAGAAATTGAAAGTCCTGAATCAAGGAGAAAGAGGACTGGCAAGATTGCCACTTACCTAACTGCCGCAGAAAAGAAAAGACAAGATGCTGCTGAAAAGCTAAGGATAGCTGCAGAAAAGGCAGAAGAAGAAAGGCTGAAAAGCCCAGAGTTAAAAAGGCTGGAAGAAGAGGCCAGCAAGATGACTCAAGAGCAAAGGGATGCTATTGAGGCAGCAGAGTTGGCTGCTGCTATTGAAGCAAGCACCAAGGATGCTCATGGACATCAGCATACTGGTGGGATAGTTATTAATGAACAAAGAGATCCAAACAAACCAATACCAGCTATGCCTGCACCAAAGATAAAGCCAAAAAGGAGAGAGGAGATTAGATTATCTTTAGAGATTGTCAGGGATGATCTTGCTGTCTTTGAAGAATTCTTCAAGAGGCTAGATGCTGAAAGTGAAAGAATCAACCGTCTGACATTGTTGAATGCTGAAAAGATCAGATACAACAGATGGAGAGAATTCAGACTGACAAAAAGTCCAGCTGAGATTGCCAAGTGGAAAGCCTTCACTACTGAAGAAGCCTGGGTGTTAAAGTGGCTTGAGACTGGATCACTCATGCAAGCACTGGATTCAGAATTCTTTCTGGACAAGTTAAGGCTAAGGATAAGTCACATAGTCAAGGCTGAAGCAAAGAAGATCTTTGAGTCTGTTCCTGAGGATTATGATGAATCAGAAGACCTCAAGGAAAGATCAATCAAGTTGGCTATCGCTCAAGCAATGGAGCTTTGGGCAAAGAAATCAAGGAAGCTAAAGGGACAACCCAGCTCATTGGTCCCTCTTCCAAATATCAAGCACATTGTCTATGGTCCTAATATCAAACCATATGAAGAGCTACCTGAGGAACCATACTCACCTTTTATTCCTCTTGACAATTTTACATGGATTTCTAACAGGTCAGCTGTAGACAATGAGGGATTGTTAAAAACAGTTGAGACTGTTAAGAAGATCATATCCCCTGCTGATAAAGACAAAGAAGAGTCTTTTAATCAACAAAAGCACAAAGATGGTACATCTGACCCATCTGATCAGAACAAAGAACAGAATGATAAGACTGAAACAGCTGATGATTCCAAGAAAGAAGAAGTTATTCCAGCTGATCAGATCAAGGATAAGGAAGCTGATGATGAAAAAGATGATCAGACTAAGGAGAAGGAAATCACTCCTAGTCATGCTGATAAGGCCAAGGAAGTTGAGCCCATCTCTGGTCCAGCAGATCAGTCTCTTGAACTGATAATTCAAACATCAGAGCAACCTATCAAAGAAACACCTCTTACTTTGCCTGCTATTCCAACAGATGTTCCTTCAACTTCTCAAAATGCTCAGACAAATTTGTTGGACTCCATCCGACAAATGATTGACAAATCATTGAAGGAAATGAAGGACGAGTTAAAAGCAGATGTGTTGGCTGCTGTTCGTCAACCCAGTCAGAAAGTTGCTGCTATTCCAACAAATCTGATAGAAGATACTGCTCAAAATGTTAAGTCCATTTGTCAAGATATGGACATACTCAGAAGAAGGACTCAGAGCACTGCTGATGGTTGGAGACGAATTGAAGAAACAGTTGAAACGGCCCTCCAAGCAGAAGATGAAGTCATGGAAAATATGATGAAAAACTTCACTGCTTCATCAAATTGGATTTTAGGAACTCAAATTCAATTGGGTGATCAAGGAGAGGATTCGCTCAAAGAAGTGAAAGATTTTAAGGCCAATCAACTCAAACAACAAGCTCAAATAAATGCCATGGAAGAAAATATCAAACTTCTCTGTGACTCACTTCAGATTACACCAGCCTTGCCACAATATCCAATCAACCCTGCTGATGATGACAAAAAGGGGGAAGAGAGGGTATTTGGACAGAAAAGAGTTGGAGCTTCTTTTGAAAGGGAAGAAGAAAATCAAGATGATGCTGAAGAAACTGAAGTGTTGGAAGAATCTGCTGATGAGACTGATAAAAACATGGAAGAAACAAGCAGACCAACAGATGAGAAGATCACAGAAGAAGAGAAAGCTGACAATGCTGAAGCTGAAGCAAAAGCCAAGTCTGATAAAGAACTAGCTGCTGCCAAAGACTCAGCTGAAGAACAGCTTGATCCTGATGTCAAATATAAGAAGATAGAGCTGTTGAGGAAAAGATTCTTTGAAGCATTAGAACCTGAAACTTCCAAACTATCTGATGAAGAATCTGA
The DNA here is from genome assembly GCA_038501285.1 of Penstemon eatonii. Lineage (NCBI taxonomy): Eukaryota > Viridiplantae > Streptophyta > Magnoliopsida > Lamiales > Plantaginaceae > Penstemon > Penstemon eatonii. The sequence continues at coordinate 7,494,304 of CM076713.1, forward strand.
AAAAGAAGACAAGGAAGCTGAAGAAGAAAAGAGAGAAGAAGCTGAAGAAGAAGAGAAGAAGGGAGAAGACTAGTTTAGGCTAGATTTCCTTTTATCTTAAAAATCCTTGTAATCTTTTAATTACTTTGCACCCTTCATCTTTAAACACTTGTAATATGAAAGCAGTTCAATTATCTATAAAATTGCAAGTTTGAATCCAACACACTATTTCTATCTCAGAAATTTTTGAGGATCAGAACTTTAGTTTAGGTACAGGTACTTAGCTGAAGTTTTGTCATAATCAAAAAGGGGGAAATTGTTGGATGAAGATGAAGAGAAAATAAGTTAGTTATTAAGGGAAGGTTTTGATGATTTCCAAAACATCATAATCAGCTAAGTGTGGAAAGCTTAGTTCCCTTAGAAGGATCTTTGAACAAGCAAAGAAGATATCAGAAGAGTTCAAAGTTCAAAGACCAGAAGACTAGTGATCTCCTGCTGAAACAACAAACAGAAGGATAGGTCATCAGCCGAGTCAGATCAGATTAGTTCAGTATTTGATCAGCAGAGTGCCTATCAGAAGGGTTGCTTCGATCAGCAGAGTAGAAGAGATCATGAGATCAGTTCAACGGTAATAAATGCACCTGGTGTAATAAATGCTGAAAGAGAAGGGCAGTAATGGCAAATGATTGAAGATATTCTCGGATCAGCAGAGTGCATTTAATGCAGCATTTAATGCGATGGACAGAAAGTACTGTACATTGTACGGACTGCTGCAGGAAGCCGTTTCAAATAAGCTGAAGAATGGATTTGAATTGTGACTTGGCTTCAACGGTCATATTTTCAATTCCATGTATAAATAGAGCTGAATTTCAATCGAGCAAACAACACAACAACAATCATAGATTTCGTTCTTGAAGCAGAATTTTTACTAAGTCTCAAAAGCTCGAACAGCTCACTCGTCTGGTGGAAGTCATCTGTTGATAGAAACCCAGTTGAAGAAAACAGAAAATTACGATCTGAGTGATCTTGTAATAGCTGAGTGTTGTGAGGAGTTGTGATCCATCTTTGTGAGTGATCAAACTTCAGAGAGTAGAATTTCTTAGTGATTTTCTATTGTGAGCTTATAGCCTTTTCATTAGTTGTCTAGGTATAAGTGGAGAAATATTGTAATCTGTGTGATTATAGTATAACCCAGAATCTAAGTGATCTGGAAGAATGGACTAAAGGATTTTTATCCATATAACCACTATAAAAATTCTTTGTGTTATCTTGCATTTAAGTTTTCTTGCATATTTTAAAGCTTGCATATTTACACACTTTGAATTACAAAAAGATTTTATAAGAAGTTTAAGAACTGGGGATAAAATCTTTAAGAACTTAGTTTACTTGTGAAAAACACTTTCAAACAATCCGCTGCAAGTATACTCTTTGAAAAACTTTTTTGCTGAAAAACAGCTAAGTATTTGTAAGAAGAGTGGTCAGTCTGTTGTTCAAGATTTGTTCACGATCAGCTCAGTCTACTTACTGTTCTTCATCAGCTTAGTCTGCGGACAGAAGACTGAAAAGTTTTTAAGTTCAAAAATTTTCAGAGGTCTATTCCCCCCCCCCCTCTAGACCTCATCTGACCACTTGGGACCAACAACTGCCTAGCTGTTGTGGATGATTATTCAAGATACACTTGGGTGATTTTCATGAAGAAGAAAAGTGAGACCAAAGAGCATCTAACAAATCTGATGGAGCAGATCCAGAACAAAAAGAGTATGAAAATACTAAAGATCAGATCAGATAGAGGGACTTAGTTTACAAAGTCTACTGTTGAAGAGTATTCTAATGCCAGAGGAATCAGCCATGAGTACTCTGCTGCCAGAACCCCTCAACAGAATGGAGTTGCTGAAAGGAGAAACAGAACTCTGAAGGAAGCTACCAGAACAATGATAGCTGAAGCTAAGCTGCCTCAAAGATTTTGGGCAGAAGCAACAAATACAGCATACTTTACCCAAAACAGATGCATGATCAACAAGCACCAGAACAAAACTCCATATGATGTTTGGAACAACAGAAAACCAAACATTCATTACTTTAGAATTTTTGATTGTAAATACTTTGTTTTAATTAATGGGAAAAAATACCTTACTGCTTTTGCAGAAAAGTTGATGAAGCAATGTTTGTAGGATACTCTACTGTTAGTAAAGCTGATAGAGTCTTTAACAAAAGAACTTTACTTGTAGAAGAATCCATTCATGTAGTATTTGATGAACCAAGTCAATCTTCTGAAAAAAATCAAAGTACTGATCAAAAGCTGTCTATTGATTTTCAGAAATTGAGTATTGAAAAAAATGAAGTATATGTTCCCATCATACTACCTGATCTCAACTCAGCTGCTAACTCAAGTGCTGTTCAAAATCACAGTGCTGATTGTCTAACAGAGGAGTTGCAAACAACTGATAGACCAGAGACTTTTCAACAGACTACTACTGGAACTCCAACAGTAGTGTTGCAAGATCAAAACAGAGGACAACATTATGATTTGCAACCTGATATTAGATGGCTCAAGAATCACCTACCAGTGCTGGTGATTGGTGATCCTTTGGATAGAGTAAAGACAAGGAGAACTGCTGCAAGTGAAGCAATGTTTGTCAGCTTCCTATCTCAAATAGTGCCTAAACAGATTGAAGAAGCTCTTTGTGATTCAAACTGGATTGAAGCTATGCAAGAAGAGCTACATCAATTTGAAAGGAATGAAGTCTGGTACTTAGTTCCTAGACCAAGTCATCAAATAGTCATTGGCACTAAATGGGTATTCAGGAATAAAATGAATGAAGATGGTGAGGTCACCATAAATAAAGCAAGATTAGTTGCCAAAGGGTACTGTCAAGAAGAAGGTATTGACTTTGATGAAACTTTTCCACCAGTAGCAGGATTAGAGGCAATCAGACTCTTTCTTGCCTATGCTACTCATAAGAATTTCACAGTCTATCAGATGGATGTGAAATCAGCTTTTCTCAATGGAGAATTGCAAGAAGAAGTTTATGTTGAACAACCACCTGGATTTGAAGCTTATCAAGAAAAAGACAATGTGTATCGTCTGAAGAAAGCCCTCTATGGACTGAAACAAGCTCCAAGAGCATGGTATGATTCCCTATCTGATTTTCTTTTAATTAAAGGATTTCGTAAAGGTAAGGTAGACAAGACCTTGTTCACAATTGAATGGGAAGAACATATTTTGCTTGGGCAAATATATGTGGACGACATCATTTTCGGTTCGACAAATCAACAGATGTGTGATAAGTTCTCAAAGCTGATGCAGAACAAGTTTGAAATTAGCATGATGGGAGAACTTAATTATTTTCATGGCTTGCAAGTAAGAAAGTTGCCTGATGGAATATTCATCAGCCAAGCAAATTACACAAAAGATCTGTTCAAGAAATTTGGTATGAAAACTAGCTTTACTGCTAATATTCCAATGTCTACTGGTCTTCGTTTGGAAAGAGATGAAGATGGCAAATCAGTAGATATAAACAAGTACAGAGTGATTATTGGGTCACTGTTGTACTTAACAGCTAACAGACCTGATATTATGTACTCTGCTGGGGTTTGTGCGAGGTATCAATCAAATCCTAAGGAATCTCATCTCTTAGCTGCCAAAAGGTTACTCAAATATCTTAAAGGTACTGAAGATTTGGGGTTATGGTATCCTAGGGAATCTGGATTTGAACTTATTGGGTATTCAGATTCTAACCTTGCTGGCTGCAAGATTGACAGAAAGAGCACAACAGGTGCCTGTCAGTTCTTAGGTAGTCGTCTGATCTCTTGGATGAGTAAGAAACAGACTTCAGTATCCATATCAACTGCTGAAGCTGAATATATAGCAGCTGGAGCTTGCTGTGCACAAATATTATGGTTGAAGTATCAACTAGAAGATTTCAACATAAAAATCAGTGGAATCCCTATCTACTGTGACAATACAAGTGCAATAAGTCTTTCTCAGAATATTACAAGTCATTTAAGGACTAAGCATATTGAGATCAAACATCATTTCATTAGAGATCATGTGGAGAAAGGAAATGTCATGATAGAGTATGTGTTTACTGAAAATCAGATTGCTGACATCTTCACAAAACCTCTAAGTTAAACAAGGTTTTCAACTCTAAGAGCTGAATTAGGTATGCTAAAATTGAATGCATAAGCTGAGGGAGAACTCATCAGAAGACTGGAGTTCAACAGCTTACTCGTCATATTATCTTCGAGGATTAACTCTCAACAGACTAGTTAACTTATGAATTCTTAAAGTCAGGGGGAACGTGTAAGACTAGCGGTACTTCTGATTAAAAGATGAAATTTATTGATGACAGTTAGTTGAAGTTATGGTTTCATCAGAAGATTAAAGTCTTGAAGATCGAAGATTAATTATCTAGCTGGATTGACAAACAGCTGAGGAAGGTTATCAGCTACTGGCTTTCACTGATAACAACTTTGTCATCAGGACGGTAGTCCTATCAGATAAGTATTAATTTACTCGTCTGTTCAACTGTGTAAAAGCTGAGTGTATTAAAAACGTTTTATCTAAAACACGCTTTTATAAATACAGTAAGGCGGTTCGCATTCCCGCCTGTCATTAAATGCTTTTTGAATTTGAAAAGGCGTAATTGACGCCGCACGATCAGAACTGACAAGAAACGGATCTAACGGTTGGCGGGTATCACGGAAACCGAAATACCCTAACTTCTATAAATCCAAATCTAATCAGACTTGTCGTTCTTTACGCACCCTAAAATACTTAGAGCATTTCTTGAGAAAAATTCCCTGCATTCTACTTTCTGCAAATCTCGTTCTTTCACTAACTTCTACAGATTTACTATGGGTTCAAATCAAGAAGCAAAGGCTGAGGGTATGTATCTTGTCTACGATGCATACTATCAATCTGGTACTGATTTAATGAAGCAACTGTTGGAGAAATTCAAGGCTGCTTCTCTAGTGAATTTCATGGAGTTGCATGAAGGCTTGGTCTGGAAAGATCAAGTTCTGGAGTACTACAAGACGGCTGCTGTTGATTTCACATAAAGGGAGATCACAGCTACAGTTTGGGATAAATATGTGGTTATAACCCCTGTTCTACTTCACGAGAAGTTTGGCTTGCCTAACAGTGGTTGACATGATGTCATCTCTCTTGCTGAAGAAAATCTTCAAGAATTTTGGGCCATCTGTGCCAAAGAAGGAGAGATGTTGACTGGCAACATCAAAAAGAGACAACTGAAAGACGAGTATCAGCGCATGGCTGATATGGTAGCGAAGCTGATAGAGAATTGCACATTCTATTTGGATGCTCTCACAATGAAGAGATTCAGCATCATGACTGCCATCTATTACTCCCTGGAAGTGAACTGGTCAGTTGTCGTCTGGTACATACTGGCTAACTTCCATGAGAAGAAAGGGAAAAAGGCAATGCCTCAGACCAATCACTGGATTACTTTAAGCTATCTGCTTCACAGCATGGGCCGTGGAATGATGAATGGAAAAGAAATACATACTGCTAAAGAAATGGCGAAGTATGTGCCTGTTTTAAAGAGAAAAGCTAATGAGGCCGAAGCTGATGAAGACTTGGAGGAACCTAAGGAAGAGGTTCCTTCCAAAAGGCAAAGGAAACTGGTAAAAACAGCTCAGCTTGCTGATAAGAAGAAAGTTGATGAGCCTAAAGAAGTGGCTCAAAAGAAGAAAGTAAACACATCTTTTCAAACAGCCCTACCAGCTGTTGAAGCCACAACAGATCAGTCTGAAGCAAAGGAGGTAGCTGATGCCATAATAAATCAGACTACGGAGGAAATAAAGACTATGTCTCCTGCTTCTTCTTCTAGAACGCCATCTGCTGAGCGTCCTGATGAGAATGTTGCTCATAGGACCAGAAGTCAAATCAGAAATACAGGAGCTTCCACGCCTGTTCAAGGAAGGGCAAGGAGAACTGTCAGAAAAAGGATGACTTTTGTTGACTCACCCACTGAGTTAACATGTTTGGTGAGAGAAAGTCCTCAAGCAGAGAGGCCTGTTGGAGCTGAGGAAGCATATGTTGCTGAACAGATTGATGCGCAACAGACTGCTCAAATAAAACCAACAGCTGAGGTTGCTGAACATCAAGATGATCAAGATGTGGTGATCATCAGCCCCATAGCAGTTGCACCTCTTGCATCTGCTGGCCCTGCCCCTGCTCCAGCTGATAAAGGTAAAAGGAAGATTCTTATCAAAAGAAAGAAGATTTCTGCTGCTGATAAGAAAAAGAGGGAGGAAGCTGAGCAAAGAAAAAAGGATGAACAAAAAGAGAAGAGGGTCTTAGAACTTAGCAAGGTTCAAGCAGCAAAGGATGAAGAAAGAAGAAAAATGTCTGAATCAGAGAGGAAGGCTGCTGAAGACGCTGAACTTGCTATGTTCCTTGAGATAAGCAAGACTGATGCTCATGGACCTGTTCATGCTAGAGGGATCAAGATAGATGAATCCAAAGAAGGCAAACCAAAGATGCCTGCTGGCACGGTCAAGCCGAAGGCCAAATTTGAAGTTAGAAGATCATTTGATATTGTCAACTCTGATAAATCTATCTTCAACAGGTTTGAGAAGGCCTTAGCATATTATGACCGGAAACTAATGTTGCAGACTCTATTCCCTCATGGAAAGCCAAGATACATGAAGTGGAAGGACTATAGATTGAATAAATCTATTGAAGAGCTTCAGAGTTGGAAGGAACCAGCTGATGAAGAAAGGTGGGTTCTTCAATGGCTGAAGACTGATTCCATCCAACAAGCCTTGGATCCTCATTTTGTAAGGGATGCTATGCATCAGTATGCAAAGGATTTAACTACTGAGGAGGCTAAGATAATTGAAAACACTTTGCCTGCAAAGAGAAGAAAATCTGATGATGCTGTTGAAAGGGCAATTCAGATTGCTGTCATGACTGCCCTGAAGAGGTGGGCTGTTAGGCCAAGATATCAGCAAGGTTCTTCAAGTGAGCTGCCTTTGCTGCCAAGCATTCAACAGATCACATTCGGCAAAGAAGTAAAAGAGTACTATGAGATGCCTAAGGTAAAGGCCTCTACTTCAAATTTGTGGCCTGTTGTGAGACAAATCCGTCAAACAACAACCTTTACTGATGACGGCAAAATCATAAGTAAAATCTTTGAAGATGTAACTGATCAGCCCAAAGCTGCTGATGAACCCTTAGCACTTGAATGGAAAGCTAAGGAGTCCAAAGCTGATCAGGAGACTGAACTTAAGGATATTCTTGTCCACCAGGAGAGTGAAGATGATCAAGCTGCTGCTCATTCTGCTTCATCAGGTGATTTGCATTCATCACTGATGGAAGCCTTCCAGCTGTTAATGGATAATTCAATGAAAGAAATGGAAGAAAGGAACAACATGCAGTTGAAGAAATTGCAGCAAGAATTGGCAGAGTCCAACATATTACAACTTGAGCACATGCAATTGCTTACTGCAGGGACTATCAGGAATGCTATTGATAGTTTTCCCCTGCCTGAAGATCATTCTAGGTAGAAGACTCAAAGTGTTGTGGAAATGAATAGAAATATTGAAGATGTGAAGGCTGATGTCAACCATCTTCATACCGCTTTGAAGTGAGCTGAAAATAACATAGCTGATCTCACTGCTACCTTCATCAGAGTCAGCGACGAAGAGAAAGCAGTTAATGTTGGTCTGTTGCGGGAAGTTAATCAAGCTGGAAATGTTATACATGACGAACTTGCCACTATGCAACTCAACATTGATTGTTTTAATGATCAGACTGACACCATCAGCACCACTCTCAATTATCTAACTGCCAGTCACGATGTAGTTAATCAGAATTTGAAGGCTTTATGTGTTGCTTTGAAGATTAAGTCTGCTGCACTCAACCCTCCTATCAGACCTGCCGGTGTCACCATTTCTGATGATGACAAAAAGGGGGAAGAGAAGAAGGAAGAGGAAAAAGCTGAGTAAGCTGCGGCCATTAAACCTGAAAAATCTGAAGCTGCTGAAAAGAATGAAAAATAGAAGGTATAGACGAAGTTGCTGAAGAAGCCAAGGATAAAGCTAAAGAAACAGCTGCATCCAAGGATTCTGATGGAGAAAAATCAGAGCCCTTTACCAAAGTCAAGGATGAAGAGATGATCAAAAGAAAGATAGACGAAATAGCAAGTGAAGAAGAGATCAAAGCAAAAATGGAAGCTGTTAAGTCAAATCTACTTTTGGATGAGGATGCTGATGAAGATGAAGAAGAAGATGATGAAGAAGAATCATCTTATGAATATGAAGAAGTGCTTGAAGGAGATGATGAAGAAGCTGATGACTAGTATAGGCAAATCAATTGTAATCAGTTATCTTTGTTTCTTTTTCAGTCATCTTATCTGAACAGAAATTGTAACTTGTAATCTTTATCATATTATAAATAAAAATTACAAGTTCTATTTCCAACATATTTTTTCTATCTCAGAAAATTTTGAGGATCAAGACTTTAGTATAGGTAAAACAGGTACTTAGCTGAAGTTTTGTCATCATCAAAAAGGGGGAAATTGTTGGATAAGGATGAAGATGAAAAGAACTGAAGTCAATTAGTAAAGGGAGGTTTTGATGATTTCCAAAACTTCAAATCTGCTAAGTAAAAGACAACTTAGCTGATATCCCTTAGAAGAATTTTGACCAAGTAAGAAGACTATCAGAAGGGTCAAAGATTCAAGGTCCAGAAGACTACTGATCTGATGAAGAAAAGATATCAGAATGGTGAAGATTAGCCGACTCAAATCAGATTTTTTCCAGTTTGGGATCAGCTCTGTTCATCATCAGACTTGCACTTTCGATAAGCCAAGTGGAAAGGATCAAGAAGTCTACCCAACGGTAATAAATGCCCATCGAAGTAATAAATGCTGAAGTACAAGTTTATTAAAGACAAATGATTGAAGAAAGACTTCGTATCAGCTCGGTGCATTTAATGCTGCCTGACAGATCGTATAGTTCGTAGTACTGTAACTGTGCAGAGAGCCGTTCGCGGATTTTAAGGACCAGAAATCAAGAGATTTGAATTTTGTCTCTCTTCAACGGACAAAATTCAAAGAGTGACTATAAGTAGCTGAAGAGACGAAGGAAGAAGAAGAACACAACTTCTGAGGGATAGATTTCAAAGCAAAAATTTTCTAAGTCTCAAAAAGCTCAAGAATAGCTCACGCATCTGTTGAACGTCATTTGTTGACAGAAGCCGTTGAAGTTAAAGAAAAAATTTTCTGAGTGAATCTGTAAGAGAGAAAAGAGTTGTGAGGAGTTCTTATACATCTTTGTGAGCGATAAGTCTCTGTAGAATAGGTCTTCTTTGTGATTTCCTATTGCGCACTTGTGGCCTTTTCATTTGTTGATTTGCGCAAGCAGAGTATATTGTAAACTGTGTGTTTATAGTATAACCCAGGATCTAAGTGACTTGGAAGAGTGGACTAAAGGATTTAAATCCATATAACCACTATAAAAATTCTGTGTGATCAAACTTGCATAATTTTCTAGCATATTTACCAAACTGCAAAAGAACACTTGAAAACTGTTTGAAAAGATTCTAAAAGGAGTTTTATAAAACTGGGGATAAAATCTTTCAATCTACCAAGCTTACTTGTGAAAAACACTCAAAATAACCGCTGCAAGTAGTCTGGTGTTAAAACTGATTTTGACTAAATCAGCTAAGTGATTATCAGATTAGTGGTCTACTGTGCTGTTCAAAGATTTGTTCGCGATTAGCTTAGTCAACTTACTGTTCTTTAACAGCTTAGTCTGCTGACAGTTAAGTAGAAAGTTTTTAAAGTTAAAATTGATAAAAAGTTTCAGAGGTCTATTCACCCCCCCCCCCTCTAGACCTCATCTGACCACTTAGGACCAACATTTTCTTAATTTAGTACAGTGAAAATTCTCGTCCAAAAAAAAAAAAAAAAATAACTCGTCAAGCTCAACCACTATAAAAACACAAAAACTGTTGTGAACTTTTGGTTTTACACTAAGTTTAAGTAAATCATATTTTCGAAATAAACAACTCATATAATTTTATAATATGATATATGACATAAAATAATTAAAATATAAAACGGCTGGCCTTATGAGAGTCACGCCACTAGACGGTCGTCCAAAGAAAGTGGTTGCCTTCCTTCGTGCAGGTATTGGCGACTGATCACATTACCAAGATAAAACCCAGATGGCCATGCCACATCCTCATCCGTGAGCACCTTCACAGGAAGACATAACCAGACTTTATCTTTAGTGCCCAATAACAATATATATATAGTATTTTGTGAATTCAACTTAGCTAACTAGTGAGTGTATATGTGTCTAAGACCTAGGACACTTCTATTTATAGTGTTCATGAGACCTCTAAGGGCAAACCCAATGCTAGGGGCTAGGGGTCGAGCTCCGGAGCTCCATAGCTGCCCCTGCCCCTGCCTTCACCCTCGGCTTATCCAAATTCATCCCTGGGGCTTCCCACTTTATTTAATCTCTATTTAATTATTTTCCACTTTCACCATTATAATAAGTATATAATAACTATACTGATAATAATAATACTATTACTAATAATAATAATAGTATTACTAATAATAATAACAAATATAATAATAATAATAATAATAATAATAATAATAATAATAATAATAATAATAATAATAATAATAATAATAATAATAATATTTATGAAATTGTCGGAGTACAAAATGAAAATACATCATCGAATTATTTAAAGTTCTACCATGCAACAAAGGAAAATAAAATAGAATACAAGAACACACATCATCGGCAATAGGATATGACAAGATTTTAATTAATTATAATTAAAATCAAAATCACCTCTTCGAACCTGAAAATAAGTGTTTTGTAAGCCCCTTTTCTTGAATTTCTTTCGTTAGACCCTTCCAATAAGCCTTCGTATCTGGAGTGTACGAAGAACAATCCATGTGTGGGCAAGATTTGGATCACTTGCATAAACCGTATTTGTGAGATGTATTTCAAATTAATTCGTATTTCGTTTTGGTGTTATTTTGCTTAAGTATTATTTCACTTGTTTGTTTTTATTTTGTTTAAATGTTTCCTTGCTTAAGTGTATATTAAATTGTTTGTTCTTGTTTTATTAATCAAATTAAATCGTATTGTTCAATTATATAACCACCTATATACTAATTAAATGATTTAGTTGTAATTTAATTTTTTAAAATGAAATTAAAATTTTAATTAAATAAATTAAGATGTCTTAAAAAATATGAACAATAAAAGTTAAACACAAATTTTTTAACAAAAAACTATATCACAAATTACATAAATATACTATACTATTAAATAATAATACACACATTAAAAATAAAACCAAATAATAAAATAATAATATTTTAATCAGGGGACTCCAATTGGCGTCCGTGCGCCAAGGAGCTCCCCAGCTACCCCATATCCCACCCCCAGCCCAACCCCCCCATGAATTTCCAGGACCTCTAGCCCAACCCCAAGCCCAACCCCTCCATTGGGTTTGGCCTAAAGTCAAAGATATTTAAAGGCCGCATTATGACATTCATGGAGGATGTTAATACAATTTAGGTTACAAAATTTATTTTTTATATTGAAGTTTAAAACTTCTAAAATTCCAACAATCCCCCACAAGTTTTAAAACTTCCAAATATGCATATAAAATAATTGGGCAATAAAATACCATGTAATGGTGCAGGAGCCATCCGAGCTTGAACCTACACTTAGTGTTGATGATTTTCATTTGAGGAAACCATAATGGCACAAGCACTTTGAATTAGGTCCTTGGCCAAACTTCAATACATCACACACACAATATCGACATCGGTCTTCTTTCGCGAGTTAACGCGTTAATGGCCATGCGCTCGAATCTTGATTCTCATGAGAGTTTCTAAGGTCAACCCAAACCCATAGCCACGACCCTGGCAACTCTCACTTAGGTAAAACCTCAAAGGGTATGTGTTACCTATACCCTGCGGAATTCCCGCCTTGATATCATGAAGGGTTAAACCCAACCGTAATATCATACTATGAAACACTATCACCATAGGGATGGGAAGGAGGTGGTCTCCTATAAATTAGTGTTAAACGAGTCACGCATTACAGGTTGTTCCTACCCACTGAACTTTCTTCATGGGGTCTCCAATCACAAAAGTTGGGTTACTCCCGGAGGTGACTCCCTTACGAACTTACGTCCATCCCCCTCGATGAAGGATCTAACATTTATAGCTAGTCCTGAGACAAAATTCCTCCTCGTGAAATTATTATATATTGCCTCACTACAACAAAAATTGCCTATTGAGGTCCCTAAAAGTGTCTCAACAGCAATGTTGTTGAGACGCTTAAGCTATTGAGGCGTTCCATTATTTCATTATGTATACAAATCAGCTTATGCAACAACTTGTTCAAGTAAAATTGCAAGTCCCATCTCGATTGGGAAAATTGCAGAATTTTCAGTTCATTAATGGCCTCAAAAGCTATTTATATAACAAAGGGGTGTTCTTGTAATAAATCAAAATTCAGGGGTCATATCTTAATTCTCCCAAATCATTCCCCTGTAACCCTTATTTTCCTCTACACACATACTTCACGCACTGTGAAGAATTCCATAGTAGCAATTAGCAATGCAAAGAAAAGAAAAATGTTTTTTTAACTCAACAACTTCTAAGAATCCAATCCCATTCCTCATTTCCTCATTCAAACCCAACACAAAACCCCAAAACTCTTCCTAATCACCTCAACCCTCCTATCTAAATCCAAACCAAAACTCGAACCCGACTCCATCTCCCACTTCTAAGATAAGAAATCCTCACTTTAGAATTATATTAAAGAAAAAGGGAAAACATAATTTAAGAGTAATAGACTTTATTTAACTCAACTATATATCATCATCTAATAAATTAAAAAGATAAGTAGCGCCCCAATTGGTTTTTGTTAAGGCCCATCTTAAAACGTGTCCCATCTGATGGGTGGCAATAGGCCACATTTGTTATAGTGCCTCTAGATCTTATAATTTAATTTTCATCATTATTTTTTTTAAGTGCGATATGTGTCGCATTATTAATTTCTAGATATTCCTCTTTGTCTCGTGCATGTGCACCTGTACAAAATTAAACTCCACAACAAAAGTAGTTAGTAAATTAACAACAATCTCAAATTGGAAATTACCATTTTTATTTTAGTTTATAGCTTCCACGAGCACCACATATTAGCCTTTGTCAAGATATTATCAAAATTTATTTTCCCTCGCAATTTTTATTAAAGGCAAATATTAGAGCGTATAAAATTTATCAAGACCAACCCCCACATTTCCTGAGATCATATAACTGCTAGGACAAGAAACAAGTATCCAACTGGTTGACCAACAATTCATAAGGCTTACTCCAGCGGCAAGGGGTGGGGGTTCAAATCCCATTTGGAACTTGGATGGAAACATTTTTATGGATCTGTCTAAGGGTCATTTGTGGTGAAGACCCCTTTGTGCGCAGAGTGTACAATAATATGGTGGGATCCCGAGGCTTGGTGGAGGCACATCCTGCGATTTACGTCCTTCAAGGTTATAGGATAAGGGTTCTGAGAGTCCATGATTAGTCTAGCATAAGCTCGGACACTTGGATTATTAAAAAAATAAAAAGAAACAAGTATCCAATCTAATCACATATTTGATTGTTTCCACGTAATCAAGCAAATCATCTTACATGATAATAATATTTATTGTGGCCATATATAATATATAAGATAGATAAATTTGAACATGTATCCATAGATTACGATGTCAATCCTAGGATGTAACTTATATACATGAATGATAAGACACCATATTTCGTGAATTAATTATAGTTTAGCTATAAGAAAATCACTACACAAGTTTTTGGAGGTAAGCACTAGCTACATTAATTATAATTGTTTTGAAGTCCTCACTTTTCACCACTTAGAATTAATCTCATTAAACTCGAGATATAACACATGTAAATCGCATCTATAAAAATAAAATGTAGATGAACTATCATGTTCAGCACAATAATAATCATATTATAAACCCCCACACTTTTCTTATATCATTTTTTTTTCTTTCATTCACAAAAGTGTTTCTTAAATTATGATTAACTTAATTGCAGTGCTCATAAGAACTGAATTGCCGCAAGAATTATTCTAGATTGATCTAGTTACTTGTTCAATTTATTTTCATACACACAATCAAGTTTCACCGGAATCATTTATTTCAATATAGTGCAATGCTATAACTCCACAATTAAGGTCTTAAAAATCAAGATTAAATAATAAATTATATGTAATAGGAGTTTATAAGGTTAAAGTCTCTTCAAAGCAACCTTCTTTCTTAATGGGGTTTTGGATTAGATTAATCCATCACGTTACAAGGCATTCATAGAAATCAAGACAAATATATAGCCAGGGATTTTCTTTTCCCCATTATATGCTGCAGTTGCACCTAATAACTAGACAATTATATATAGTGTGATCATAAAATCAATTCCATATAATAACTCATATTTTATATATTGAGAGTTAATATTGTTCTATTTAAGAACAGATTATTAAAAGTAACTCTCAAATTATGCATTCAAAACGTTTTAATTAATTTATAACATTGAAAATAGCAATCACCCTTTAGAGATGCATGTAACTCTTATGCAATTGTGGTCGACAATAATATGGTTCAGATCATAAAATGCAATGAATTTCATGCCATTTATGTATATTCAAGAGGCATAAAATGTTTAAAAAAAATTCTATAATCCACCAACTTCTTAATAGGTTAAGAATTCTTCAGAATACCAAGAGTAGCATGTCATTTATATATATATATATATATATATATATATATTGTTGGTCCCAAGTGGTCAGAAGAGGTTTAGAGGGGGGGGGTGAATAAACCTCTTTAAAAATTTTCTTTAAATCTAACTTTAAAACTTTACTCTTACTGAACAGACTAAGCTGATCAGATTAGTAAGTTACAATTCTGTTCGCGAACAAATCTTTGAACAGTCTTGTTGACCACTCGTCTGATAGTTACTTAGCTGATTTTGCAGAAATCAGTTTTAATACTTAGAGTACTTGCAGCGGATTTTCAAAGTGTTTTTCACAAGTAAACTTAGTAGTTTGAAAAGTAATTCCCCAGTTTTATAAACTCCTTTTAACTTCTTTTCAAACAGTTAACTTAATGTGTTTTTATGCAATCAGGAAATATGCAAGTTTGAAAAGCAATGTAAAAACACAATCAATTTTTATAGTGGTTATATGGATTTGAATATCCTTTAGTCCACTCTTCCAAGTCACACAGATCTTGGGTTATACTATAATCACAAAGTTTATAGTATACTCTGCTTGCGTCGAACAACAAATGAAACGACCACAAGTTCGCAATAGGAAATCACACAGAAAACCTATCCTCTGAAGTTTGATCACTCACAAAGATGGATCACAACTCCGCACAACACTCTTGTTTACAAAATCACTCAGAAGATGTATTTTTCTTTGTTCTTCAACTCTGCTTTCGTCAACAAATGACTCAGCTGATGAGTGAGCTGTTCTTGAGACTTAAAGAATTTTGCTTCGGAAATTTCTCTTAGAAAGTGTGTTGCTTTTTTCTTCTTCGTCTCTTTCAGCTATTTATACTTGAGGATTGAAAAGTGTCCGTTGAAGAGAGACAGGATTCAAATTCCTCGAGTACTGGTCATTAAAATCCGCGAACGGCTCTTTTGCAGTCTGTCCGTACTGTAAACAGTACTATTCTGCAGGCAGCATTAAATGCACTCGGCTGATGCGAAGCTTTTCTTCAATCATTTGTCTTAAATATCCTCGTACTTCAGCATTTATTACACCAAGGGGCATTTATTACCGTTGGGAACACTTCATGATCTTCTTCACTTGGCTGACGAAAGTACAAATCTGATGGTGAACTCGGCTGATCTCAAACTTGAACAAATCTGATTTGAGTCGGCTGATCTTCACTAATCTGATAGCTTTACTTCAGCAGATCAGAAGTCTTGGACCTTGAAACTTTGACTCTTCTGATGTCTTCATTACTTAGTCAAAAATTCCTTGATAAGTTTATCAGCTAAGTTACTCCATACTTAGCCAATCTTGAAGTTTTGGAATGCATCAAAACCTCCCTTATCAAACTTTCTTTAGTGCCTTCATCTTCATCCTTATCCAACAATTTCCCCCTTTTTGATGATGACAAAACTTCAGCTAAGTACCTGTTGAATACCTAAACTAAAGAATGAAATCCTCAAAATTTTCTGAGATAGAAAAAGTTTATTGGATTGAACTTGACTTTTCATTAATATTGAAAAAGGGTTACATAGTACAAGTTCATCAGATGAGATTTCTGAAGAAATAGATAAAGTAAACTGATTACAAGGATTTTTCAATTTCTAACTATCAGCTTCTTCATCTGATCCTTCCAGCACTTCTTCATATTCATAAGATGATTCTTCATCATCTTCTTCATCATCAGCTTCTTCTTCCAAGGTTGCTTTGGCAGCTTCCATCTTTTCCTTAAGTTCTTGTTCTTGAAGAGCTTTCAGAGCTTCCATGGACTTCCTTGCAGATTCTGTATTCTTGTACTTGGTATCTTCTTTTTCAGTCATTTCTTCTTCTTCTACCGTTCCAAGCTTTGCAATCTTATCAGTTTCAGCTTCAGTCTTGTCAGCTGTTTCTTCAGTTTCTTTGGCTTCTGTTGTTGCAGCAGTGGTTTCCTCCTTAGTTGATTCTTCAGCAGCAGATTCCTTTGCTGGTTCTTCCCTTTTATCTTCCCCCTTTTTGTCATCATCAACTCTGATGACAGTAGAAGGTTCAACAGCAGGGTTGAGAGCAACTGTTGGGATCTTTACTCCAGCGCATAAAGCCTTTAGATTCTGATTAACAACGTCGTGACTAGCTGTTAGATGATGAATGTCAGTGCTGATTACATCAGTCTTATCATTGAAGTAGTCAATGTTGAGGTTGATAGTTGCAATTTCATTTTGAACTTCCTGTGCAGCCTTTGCCACTTCTTGCAACATTCCCAGATTGATTTCCTTCTCTTCATGACTGACTTTAATGAAGGTTGCAGTTAAGTCAGCAATCTTGTGCTCAGCTGATTTTAAAGCAGTGTGAAGATGATTCACATCACCCTTCACATCTTCTACGTTCTGGTTCAGTTCTCTTAAGCTGTGTACTAACTGCAATGAATTGTCTTGAGGAATTGGAATACTGTCGATCTCCTTCTTGATGATCTCTTCTGTTGATCCTTGAACAGTTTCCAGCTGAAGTCTGTTGGTTTCTGCCAACTCTGCTTTCAGCTCCTCCTTAACCTTCAATAGCTGTTGCTTGTGCTTGTCTTCCAGGTCCTTAAGTTGGTTTTCCATCAGCATCTGGATTGCTTCCATCAGTGATGAGTGTTGATCAGCTGATGAAGCAGAAGCAGCAGCATCAGCTTCCTTTTCCTTAGTAGCCTGTTGAACAGGGACTTCCTCCAAGTCTGTCATCTGATGGTCTTCAGAAGTCTTAGCTGGCGGCTCAATAGCTAGGGACTTATCAGCAGATTTGTGCTCATCAGTGACATCATCGTAGAACAGATTAGTAATGGTTCCATCATCATTAAAGCATGTTGTCTGTCTAATCTGCCTTACAATAATCCAAGGGTTAACAGGAGCATTGTTACCCTTAGGGACTTCATAGTACTGTTGTACTTCCTTGCCAAAAATGATTTGCTGGATACTTGGCAGTAGTGGCAAATCACTTGAACAGCCTTGCTGATACTTTGACTTCTTAGCCCATCTCTTCAGGGCAGTCATAACAGCAAACTTAATTGCTCTTTCTTCAGCATCTTCAGACTTCTTCTTCTTCTCAGGCAAGGTGCTCTTGATTTTCTTGGCTTCCTCCAATGCAAAGCCTTTTGCATAGCTATGCATGATATCTCTCACATAGCTGGGATCAAGAGCCTTTTGAATGGAGTTTGTCTTCAGCCAACTTAGAACCCATCGTTCTTCATCAGCTAACTCCTTCATACTTTGAAGTTCAGTGATTGACTTGTTCAGCCTGTTGTCTCTCCAACTGATATATCTTGGCTTCTCTTGGTTGAACAGAGTCATCAACATAAGCTTCTGATCATAGTAAGCCAAGGACTTTTCAAACTTCTTGAACAGCTCCTTATCAGCATACACTATTTCAAATGCTTTTCTGACTTCAAACTTGTCCTTTGACTTGAGTTTGGGGGCAGGCAGTAATATCTTCTTTTTGTCCTCTTCAGTCTTGCCTTCTCCAATCTTGATGCCACCTCCATGGACAGGTCCATAGGCATCAACTTTACTCAATTCAATCACCATAGCCATTTCAGCATCCTCAGCAGCTTTTCTTTCTGCTTCAGACATGCGTCTTCTGGCTTCATCCTTTGCTTCTTGAGCTTTGCTTAGCTCAAGTGCTTTCTTCTCTTCAAGCTCATCCTGCTTCCTCTGTTCAGCTTCCTCCCTTTCCTTCTTATCAGCTTTGGAGACTTTCTTTCTCCTTAGCACTATTTTTCTCTTGCCTTTATCAGCAGGGGCTGGTCCAGCAGATGATATGGGAGCAGCAGCAATAGGATAGATGATTTGGACATCTAGATCTTCTTGAGGTTGAGCAACCTCAGCTGTTGATGTGACATGACTTGGCTGTTGCTCATCAGCCTTGTCAGTCTTAACAGTTTCAACTGTTTCAGCAGGCCTTTGAGTAGCTTCAGGGTCTTCCCTTGCTACATTCTCCAAGTCCGTTGGTTCTTCTATAAATGTCATCTGTTTTCTGGCAGACTTCTTGGTCCTCCCTTCACGGTAAGTGGAGGTAACAGTATCTCTCTGTTGACTTCTTGTCCTTTGAGAAATACCCTCAGCAGGCCTCTCTGCTGATGGAGTTCTTGATGGTGATGCAGGGGATCCAGTCCTTACATCAGCAATTATATTCTCAACAATCTTAGTGGCTTCAGCAGAAGTCACTCTCTCCATCTGCTTAGATTCTTTCTTTTTGGGCTCATCAGCAGCCCTCTTCCTTTTAGTCTCAACAGCCAAACTTGCTGTTTTGACTAACCTCTTTTGCCTTTTGGCAGGAACCTCCTTTGGTTCCTCAACATCAGCTTCCTCAGGCTCACCAGCCTTCCTCTTTTGAACAGGCAAGTACTTTGATACTGCCTTAGATTTATGAATCTCTTTTCCATTTTTCATATCACAACCCAGCTTTGACAGCAGATAACTGAGTGTGATCCTGTGGTTGGTAGTGGGGCCTTTTCCTTTCTTATCATCAAGAAAGTCAGCTAATATGTACCAAACTATGATGGACCAGTTGATCTCCAATCCATAGTATATGGCAGCCATGATGCTGAACCTCTTCATGGTAACAGCATCCAGTGAGAATGTGCAGTTCTCAATCAGCTTGGACACCATATCAGCCATCCGCTGATATTCATCCTTCAGTTGCTTCTTCCTTATATTTCCAGATAATGTTTCTCCCTCTTTGGCGCAGATCGCCCAGAACTGTTGATGTTTGTCCTCTGTCAGCACAGTGACGTCATGTCGTCCACTGTTAGGAAGTCCAAACGTCTCGTGAAGAACAGCAGGAGTGATAGTGATAGATTTGCCTCCCACTGAAGCCTTAATCTCCAGTTTGTTGTAGTCAGCTTTCGCTGTGTTGTAGTACTCCAACACTTGGTCAGTCCAGATAATTCCTTCGTGGTATTCCATGAAGTTTACCAGCGAAGCAGATTTGAACTTTTCGAGCAGTTCTTTCATCAGATCCGTACCGGATTGGTAGTAAGAATCATAAACGAGAAACATACCTTCAGCGGCCATCGTTGATCTGTTGAAGGTTAGAAAAACAAAGGAAAGTATGCAGAAAATTTGCAGAAATTTCTCACAAGTGCTTTTGAATGCTTAGAGTGCGTAAAGAGCGACTCGACTGATCAGATGGGGATTTATAGAGTTGGGTTTTTCGGTTTCCGTGATATCCGCCAACCGTTAGATCCGTTTTCTGTCAGTGCTGATCGTGCGGCGTCAGTTACGACTTTTCGAATTCAAAAGATATTTAATGAAGAGCGGGAATATGTACCGCCCAACAGTTACTTATAAAAGCGTGTTTTGAATATACGTTTTAAACAGTTCCGCTTTTATTAAAGTAATCAGATGAGTAACATAAATACTTATCTGATGGACTACTGTCCTGATGACAATGCTGTTATCAGAGAATGCCAATAGCTGATAACCTTCCTCAGCTGTTTGTCAATCCAGCCAGATAAAGCAACTTTAATCTTCAATAGTTGAATCTTCTGATGAAAACATAACTTCAACTAACTGTCATTAACAAAATTTCATCTTTAATTCAGAAGTACCGCTAGTCTTACACGTTCCCCCTGAGTTTAAGAATTCATAAGTTAACTAGTCTGTTGAAAGTTAATCCTTGAAGATAATAATAGATAACTAAGCTGTTGAACTCCAGTCTTCTGATGAGTTCCCCCTCAGCTTATGCTTCCAAATTAAGTAGTCCTAGCTCAGCTCTTAGAGTTGAAAACCTTACTTCACTTAGAGGTTTAGTGAAGATATCAGCAATCTGATTATCAGTATGAACATACTCAATCAAAACATTGCCTTTTTCCACATGATCTCTAATGAAATGATGCTTGATCTCAATATGCTTAGTCCTTGAATGACTTGTAGTGTTCTGAGTAAGTGAAATTGCACTTGTATTGTCACAGTAGATTGGAATTCCACTGATCTTGATGTTGTAGTCTTCTAGTTGATGTTTCAACCAAAGTATCTGTGCACAGCAAGCTCCAGCAGCTATATATTCAGCTTCAGCAGTAGATATAGAAACTGAGGTTTGCTTCTTACTCATCCATGAGATCAGACGACTGCCTAAGAACTGACATGCACCTGTTGTGCTTTTCCTGTCAATCTTGCAGCCAGCAAGGTCTGAATCTGAATAGCCAACTAGTTCAAATCCAGATTCTCTAGGATACCATAATCCCAGTTCTTGAGTGCCTTTAACATACTTCAATATCCTCTTGGCAGCTAAGAGATGAGATTCTTTGGGGTTTGATTGAAATCTTGCACAGACTCCAACTGAGTACATTATATCAGGTCTGCTTGCTGTTAGATACAACAATGAACCAATAATGCCTCTATATTTGGTTATGTCCACTGATTTGCCATCTTCATCTTTATCCAAACGAAGACTTGTAGACATAGGAATGGTAGCTGTTGAGCTAGTTTCCATACCAAATTTCTTGAACAGATCTCTTGTGTACTTTGCTTGGCTGATGAATATTCCATCAGGCAACTGTCTAACTTGCAATCCAAGAAAGTAATTAAGTTCACCCATCATGCTCATTTCAAACTTATTCTGCATCAGCTTGGAGAACTTATCACACATCTGTTGGTTAGTTGAACCAAAAATAATATCGTCCACATATATTTGCACAAGTAATATATGATTTTCCCATTCAATTGTGAACAAGGTTTTATCTACCTTACCTTTTCGAAATCCTTTAATTAAAAGAAAATCAGATAGGGTATCATACCATGCTCTTGGAGCCTGTTTCAGTCCATAGAGTGCTTTCTTCAGACGATATACTTTGTCCTCTTCTTGATAGACTTCAAATCCTGGAGGTTGTTCAACATACACTTCTTCTTGCAATTCTCCATTGAGAAAAGCGGACTTCACATCCATCTGATAGACAGTGAAGTTCTTGTAAGCAGCATAGGCTAGAAACAGTCTGATTGCTTCAAGTCTTGCTACTGGTGCAAAAGTTTCATCAAAGTCAATTCCTTCTTCTTGACAATAACCTTTGGCCACTAGTCTTGCTTTGTTTCTGGTGACAACACCATCTTCATTCATCTTATTTCTGAATACCCACTTAGTGCCAATTACTCTTTGATGACTTGGTCTAGGAACTAAGTACCAGACTTCATTCCTTTCAAATTGATTCAACTCTTCTTGCATAGCTTCTATCCAGAAGGAATCATTGAGAGCTTCTTCAATTTGTTTGGGCTCTATTTGAGATAGAAATGTGACAAACATAGCATCTTGTGCAGCAGCTCTTCTTGTTTTCACTCTATCTAAAGGATCACCAATGACTAATTCAGGAGGGTGATTCTTGAGCCATCTGAGATCAGGTTGCAAATCAGGATGTTGTCCTCTGTCTTGATCTTGCAACACTACTGTTGGAGTTCCAGTAGTAGTCTGTTGAACATTTGTAGTCTGTTGAACAGTCTCTGGTCTGTCAGCTGTTTGCAACTCGTCTGTTAGACAATCAGCACTGTGATTTTGAACAGCACTTGAGTTAGCAGCTGAACTTAGATTAGGTAGTATGATGGGAACATATTCTTCATTTCTTCCAACGTCTAACTTCTGTAAATCAGTAGACAGATCTTGATTAGCACTTTGATTCTTTTCAGAAGATTGACTTGGCTCATCAAATACTACATGGATAGATTCTTCTATTAGTAATGTTCTTTTGTTAAACACTCTATAAGCCTTACTAACAGTAGAGTATCCTACAAAAACAGCTTCATCAGCCTTTTCTGCAAATGCAGTAAGGTGATTTTTCCCATTATTCAATACAAAACATTTACAACCAAAAATCTTAAAGTAATGAATGTTTGGTTTTCTGTTGTTCCAAACTTCATATGGAGTCTTGTTCTGATTTTTGTTGATCATACATCTGTTTTGGGTAAAGCATGCTGTATTTGTTGCTTCTGCCCAAAATCTTTGAGGTAGTTTAGCTTCAGCTATCATGGTTCTGACAGCTTCTTTTAGTGTTCTGTTTCTCCTTTCAGCAACACCATTCTGTTGAGGGTTTCTTGCAGCAGAATACTCATGATGTATTCCTTTGATGTTACAATACTCTTCAACAGTAGAGTTTGTAAATTCTGTCCCTCTATCTGATCTGATCTTCAATATTTTGATACTCATCTCATTCTGGATCAGTTCCATCAGATTTGTAAGATGTTCCTTGGTTTCACTTTTCTTCTTCATGAAAATCACCCAAGTATATCTTGAATAATCATCCACAACAGCTAGGCAGTATTTCTTTCCACCATTGCTGACTGGATCAATGGGTCCAAATAAGTCCATATGCAACAGCTCCAATATTCTTCCAGAAGATTGGTGCTTCTTTTCTTTAAAAGATGACTTGATTTGTTTACCCTTCTGACATGCATCACAGAGCTTGTCTTTGCTCATGACTGCTTTTGGAATCCCTTCTACCAGATCATTCTTGATTAACCTGTTTATGGTCTTGAAGTTTAAATGATTCATTCTCTTGTGCCATAGCCAACTGACTTCACTTGGTGCAGATGCCACCAAACAAATACTTGAATTCTTGTCAACAGAACTCCAGTCAACTATGTAGATATTTCCTTGTCGTCTTCCAGATAAAATTACCTTCTTTGTACCAATCTGTTCAACATAGCACTTATCTGTTGAGAAGATAACTGAATATCCTTTGTCACAAAATTGACTTATGCTCAGCAGATTATACTTTAGGCCTTTAACATAGGAGACGTCAGATATCTCTATGTTTCCCTTGATTAATCTTCCTTTAGCTTTAATCTTGCCTTCTTTGCTGTCTCCAAAAGTGACTTTTGGACCATCCACAGCAACTGCATCAGTCAACTCATGTATGTTTCCACACATGTGCCTTGAACATCCACTGTCCAAGTACCAAATCTTCTCTACTTTACTCCTACTCCTAATCCTAACCTACAAAACAAAAATAAAATTGTTTTAGGTACCCTTATTGAGAGGGTCCTGAAGGATTAGTTCCACCCTTGACAACCCAAGATGTTGAAGTCTTAGGCTTCTTAGGTTTCTGAGTTTTAGGAGCATGAACAGTTTCATTTTTATCATAGTTATCAGATAAGTCATGTTGATGATCAGTATGATATGAATAATGTTCATAAGCAGGGTAAGGTGCATGATATGCAGGATATGCATGCATTGGATGAGCAGGGTAAGGTGCATAGTAACTAGGAAACTGAGGTGCATGATACATAGGATGATATGCAGCAGGTTGCACATAATATGACTCATTTCCATACCAAGCATTTTGATTTTTCTTATTCTTGTGCTTCTTTGGTTTACTAGATGCTTGCTCATTTGTTTTTGACTTAGTTTTACCACTAGTCTGATTGACTTTAGCTTTATCAGCAGACTTCTTAGGACTCTGCTGTTTGGTCTTACTAGTCTGATTTCCTACACTAGGCTCTTTGCTCTTTTTAGCCTTAGGAGATTTCTTCTCCTTTACCACTTTCTCAGATGAGGTAGGTTTAGAAGTTTGAACATACAGAATGACCTTACTATTGTCAGCTGATATGAATTTTTCAGTATGATTCAATTCTAATTTATCCTTTTCTAAAGGTGTCTCCTGTTTACTAGATGTATGCATGGATGCAACAGTAGACTTATCATGAGACTCAATGATTTTCTCAAGTTCCATGATTTTTCCTTTATAAACCTCACACTCAGCTTTCAGAGATTCATGCTCTTGCTCAAGCTGTTTATATTCAGCTGATTCTTTTGGCTTTTCAGCTAGAAGTTTCAGTGAATTATTTTGCTCTTTTAGCAAGTTCATCTCTTCCTTAAGCTTGACAAACTCTCCAGCAATAGTAGTATTATTCAACATCATTTGCTCTAGAGAATTAAACAATTCATTTTCTTGAGGAGTTACCTCATCCTCAGAGTCATCAGATTCCTTTACCATCAGGCAGAGGAGAGCAGGTTTTTCTTCATCAGACGATTCTTCATCAGACGTGTCTGAATCTGAATCAGATGAGTAGACAGCAGCAAGCTTTTCTGCTTCAGCCATCATTGCCTTGCCTCTCTGATGCTTTCTTTCTTTTCTCATTTTCTTCTCTTCCTCAGTGTACTTCTCTGCTTTTGGATATGGGCAGTCTTTAATGAAGTGTCCCAATTTCCTGCAGTTGTAACACATTAGTTTTGATTTATAATCATCTTTTTCTTGAGAAGAAAAGTTAGGTTTAGAAGAGGAAGCATTGTTGTATTTGTTCTTCATCTTTCTCTTGTAGAACTTCTTGAAGTTGTTCATCAACAGTGCAACATCTCCAGCAGTGTACTCCTTTTTGTTGAGTAGAGTGGCTTCATCAGATGAGTCCACTTCAGCAATTCTTTGAGCTGGTCTTCTTTGGTTTTCAGCAGCAACCAGTGCAGCTGTGGGTCCTGAAGTTGAGGTTTCTTCAATTCCCATCCTTGGCAGTTTATACTCATACGCCTTGAGTACGGAGAACAGCTCTGTTAGAGAAATCTTGCCCAGATCTCTTGATTCTTCCATTGCTGTCACCTTCATGTTGAACTTGGAAGGTAGAGCCTTCAGTACTCTGACAGAAATTTCTTTGTCAGTGAAAGTCTTTCCCAGCTTCAAAACTTCATTCAGAGTTCTGGTGAATCTGGTGTCCATCTGATCAATGGTTTCTCCAGACTTCATCTTGAAGTTGTCCAGCTTCTCCAAGGCAACACTAAGCTGATGCTCTTTAATTGCATCATTGCCTTCACTCATGTCACGAACCTTATCCCACATTTCCTTTGCAGTTTTGCAATGCTTGACTTTGTCAAACCGATCATTATCCAGGGCTTTGGTCATGATGAATCTTCCGACTTTGTCCAGGTTGAACAGCTTTATTTCTTCTGCTGTCATTTCTGTTAAGTCTTTTTCCACCACAATTTGAGCTTCATCTACGATGATGGTCTTGGTGAATTTGAATGGACCTTTGATGATACATGTATACATGTTGTCATTGTAGGCAGCAAGGAAAATCTCCATTCTGATCTTCCAGTCCTCAAAAGACATACCAGCAATGTGGGGAACATGGCTGATACAATCCATTTTTCAAAAAGTTTTTATTTTTTTTCAAAAAGATGCTCTTTTGAAAAGTTTTGAAAACCTTTGAAAAACACTTGGATCAAGCTCGTTGATCAGGCAGCTGATTCTAATGAACCACCCGCTCTGATACCACTTGTTGGTCCCAAGTGGTCAGAAGAGGTTTAGAGGGGGGGTGAATAAACCTCTTTAAAAATTTTCTTTAAATCTAACTTTAAAACTTTACTCTTACTGAACAGACTAAGCTGATCAGATTAGTAAGTTACAATTCTGTTCGCGAACAAATCTTTGAACAGTCTTGTTGACCACTCGTCTGATAGTTACTTAGCTGATTTTGCAGAAATCAGTTTTAATACTTAGAGTACTTGCAGCGGATTTTCAAAGTGTTTTTCACAAGTAAACTTAGTAGTTTGAAAAGTAATTCCCCAGTTTTATAAACTCCTTTTAACTTCTTTTCAAACAGTTAACTTAATGTGTTTTTATGCAATCAGGAAATATGCAAGTTTGAAAAGCAATGTAAAAACACAATCAATTTTTATAGTGGTTATATGGATTTGAATATCCTTTAGTCCACTCTTCCAAGTCACACAGATCTTGGGTTATACTATAATCACAAAGTTTACAGTATACTCTGCTTGCGTCGAACAACAAATGAAACGACCACAAGTTCGCAATAGGAAATCACACAGAAAACCTATCCTCTGAAGTTTGATCACTCACAAAGATGGATCACAACTCCGCACAACACTCTTGTTTACAAAATCACTCAGAAGATGTATTTTTCTTTGTTCTTCAACTCTGCTTTCGTCAACAAATGACTCAGCTGATGAGTGAGCTGTTCTTGAGACTTAAAGAATTTTGCTTCGGAAATTTCTCTCAGAAAGTGTGTTGCTTTTTTCTTCTTCGTCTCTTTCAGCTATTTATACTTGAGGATTGAAAAGTGTCCGTTGAAGAGAGACAGGATTCAAATTCCTCGAGTACTGGTCCTTAAAATCCGCGAACGGCTCTTTTGCAGTCTGTCCGTACTGTAAACAGTACTATTCTGCAGGCAGCATTAAATGCACTCGGCTGATGCGAAGCTTTTCTTCAATCATTTGTCTTAAATATCCTCGTACTTCAGCATTTATTACACCAAGGGGCATTTATTACCGTTGGGAACACTTCATGATCTTCTTCACTTGGCTGACGAAAGTACAAATCTGATGGTGAACTCGGCTGATCTCAAACTTGAACAAATCTGATTTGAGTCGGCTGATCTTCACTAATCTGATAGCTTTACTTCAGCAGATCAGAAGTCTTGGACCTTGAAACTTTGACTCTTCTGATGTCTTCATTACTTAGTCAAAAATTCCTTGATAAGTTTATCAGCTAAGTTACTCCATACTTAGCCAATCTTGAAGTTTTGGAATGCATCAAAACCTCCCTTATCAAACTTTCTTTAGTGCCTTCATCTTCATCCTTATCCAACATATATACTAGCTTATTCCCGTGCTATGCACAAACCTATAAAATTTATTTCAGTTTACATCTAAATAAATTATAATGTGTTGTGATCAATGAAATTCCGTGCATGTGAAAATTACAATATGAAACTTTTTTATCGTGCTAGAAATATTTGTAAAAGTATAATTTAAATAAAAGGAATGTTTCATATATATATATTTTTTTTCATGTGATATGTACCATTGATGATTGACAATGCATAAGTTAACTTAATAATATCATAATGTCATATTTAGTGTGAATATAATTACCACCGTTTAAGTTTGGGATATAACTCTGTTGGATGAAGATGAAGATGAAGGCACTGAAGAAAGTTTGATAAGGGAGGTTTTGATGCATTCCAAAACTTCGTAAAATTGGCTAAGTATGGAGTAACTTAGCTGATAGACTTATCAAGGAATTTTGACTAAGTAAAGAAGACATCAGAAGAGTCAAAGTTTCAAGGTCCAAGACTTCTGATCTGCTGAAGCAAAGTTATCAGATTAGTGAAGATCAGCCGACTCAAATCAGATTTGTTCAAGTTTGAGATCAGCCGAGTTCACCATCAGACGTATACTTTCGTCAGCCAAGTGAAGAAGATCATGAAGTGTTCCCAACGGTAATAAATGCCCCTTGGTGTAATAAATGCTGAAGTACGAGGATATTTAAGACAAATGATTGAAGAAAAGCTTCGCATCAGCTGAGTGCATTTAATGCTGCATTTAATGCTGCCTGCAGAATAGTACTGTTTACAGTACGGACAGACTGCAAAAGAGCCGTTCGCGGATTTTAAGGACCAGTACTCGAGGAATTTGAATCCTGTCTCTCTTCAACGGACATTTTTCAATCCTCAAGTATAAATAGCTGCAAGAGACGAAGAAGAAAAAAAGCAACACACTTTCTGAGAGAAAATCCGAAGCAAAATTCTTTAAGTCTCAAGAACAGCTCACTCATCAGCTAAGTCATTTGTTGACGAAAGCGGAGTTGAAGAATCAAGAAAAATACATCTTCTGAGTGATTTTGTAAACAAGAGTGTTGTGCGGAGTTGTGATCCATCTTTGTGAGTGATCAAACTTCAGAGGATAGGTTTTCTGTGTGATCTCCTATTGCGAACTTGTGGTCGTTTCATTTGTTGTTCGACGCAAGCAGAGTATACTGTAAACTTTGTGATTATAGTATAACCCAAGATCTGAGTGACTTGGAAGAGTTGACTAAAGGATATTTAAATCCATATAACCACTATAAAAATTACTTGTGTTTTTTTTACATTGTTTCAAAACTGCATATCTTCTGTTTGCATAAAAACACATTAAGTTAACCGTTTGAAAAAGAACAAAAAGAAGTTTATAAAACTGGGGAAACATTTTTCAAACTGCTAAGAATACTTGTGAAAAACACTTTGAAAATCCGCTGCAAGTACTCTAAGTATTAAAACTGATTTCTGCAAAATCAGCTAAGTAACTATCAGACGAGTGGTCAACAAGACTGTTCAAAGATTTGTTCGCGAACTGAATTGTAACTTACAAATCTGATCAGCTTAGTCTGTTCAGTAAGGGTAAAGTTTTAAAGTTAAATTTGAAGAAAATTTTTAAAGAGGTTTATTCACCCCCCCCCCCCCCTCTAAACCTCTTCTGACCACTTGGGACCAACAAGTGGTATCAGAGCGGGTGGTTCATTAGAATCAGCTGCCTGATCAACGAGCTTGATCCTAGTGTTTTTCAAAGGTTTTCAAAACTTTTCAAAAGAGCATTTTTTTGAAAAACAAAAAGCTTTTGAAAAATGGATTGTATCAGCCATGTTCCCCACATTGCTGGTATGTCCTTTGAGGACTGGAAAATCAGAATGGAGATTTTCCTTGCTGCCTATAATGACAACATGCATACATGTATCATTAAAGGTCCATTCAAATTCACCAAGACCATCATCGTAGATGAAGCTCAAATAGTGGTGGAAAAAGACTTAACAGAAATGACAGCAGAAGAAATAAAGCTGTTCAACCTGGACAAAGTCGGAAGATTCATCATGACCAAAGCCCTGGATAATGATCGGTTTGACAAAGTCAAGCATTGCAAAACTGCAAAGGAGATGTGGGATAAGGTTCGTGACATGAGTGAAGGCAATGATGCTATTAAAGAGCATCAGCTCAGTGTTGCCTTGGAGAAGCTGGACAACTTCAAGATGAAGTCTGGAGAAACCATTGATCAGATGGACACCAGATTCACCAGAACTCTGAATGAAGTTTTGAAGCTGGGAAAGACTTTCACTGACAAAGAGATTTCTGTCAGAGTACTGAAGGCTCTACCTCCCAAGTTCAACATGAAGGTGACAGCAATGGAAGAATCAAGAGATCTGGGCAAGATTTCTCTAACAGAGCTGTTCTCCGCACTCAAGGCTTATGAGTATAAACTGCCAAGGATGGGAATTGAAGAAACCTCAACTCCAGGACCCACAGCTGCACTTGTTGCTGCTGAAAACACCAGAAGACCAGCACAGAAAAGCAAAGAAGTGGACTCATCTGATGAAGCCACTCTACTCAACAAAAAGGAGTACACTGCTGGAGATGTAGCATTATTGATGAACAACTTCAAGAAGTTCTATAAGAGAAAGATGAAAAACAAATACAATCATGCTGCTTCTACTTCTAAACCTAACTTTTCTTCTCAGGATAAAGAGGATTATAAATCAAAACTGATGTGTTACAACTGCAGGAAATTGGGACACTTCATAAGAGACTGCCCATATCCAAAAGCAGAGAAGTACACTGAGGAAGAGAAGAAAATGAGAAAAGAAAGAAAGCATCAGAGAGGCAAGGCAATGATGGCTGAAGCAGAAAAGCCAGCTGCTATCTACTCATCTGATTCAGACTCAGACTCGTCTGATGAAGAATCGTCTGATGAAGAAAAACCTGCTCTCCTGTGCCTGATGGCAAAGGAATCTGATGACTCTGAGGATGAGGTAACTCCTCAAGAAAATGAACTGTTTAATTCTCTAGAGCAAATGATGTTGAATAATACTACTATTGCTGGAGAGTTTGTTAAGCTTAAGGAAGAGATGAACTTGCTAAAAGAGCAAAACAGTTCACTGAAACTTTTAGCTGAAAAGCCAAAAGAATCAGCTGAATATAAACAGCTTGAGCAAGAGCATGAATCTCTGAAAGCTGAATGTGAGGTTTATAAAGGAAAAATCATGGAACTTGAGAAAATCATTGAGTCTCATGATAAGTCAACTGTTGCATCCATGCATACACCTAAGAAACAGGAGACACCTTTAGAAAAGGATAAACTAGAGTTGAACCATACTGAAAAATTCATATCAGCTGACAATAGTAAGGTCATTCTGTATGTTCAAACCTCTAAACCTACCTCATCTGAGAAAGTGGTAAAGGAGAAGAAATCTCCTAAGGCTAAAAAGAGCAAAGAGCCTAGTGTAGGAAATCAGACTAGTAAGACCAAACAGCAGAGTCCTAAGAAGTCTGCTGATAAAGCTAAAGTCAATCAGACTAGTGGTAAAACTAAGTCAAAATCAAATGAGCAAGCATCTAGTAAACCAAAGAAGCATAAGAACAAGAAAAATCAAAATGCTTGGTATGGAAATGAGTCATATTATGTGCAACCTGCTGCATATCATCCTATGTATCATGCACCTCAGTTTCCTAGTTACTATGCACCTTACCCTGCTCATCCAATGCATGCATATCCTGCATATCATGCACCTTACCCTGCTTATGAACATTATTCATATCATACTGATCATCAACATGACTTATCTGATAACTATGATAAAAATGAAACTGTTCATGCTCCTAAAACTCAGAAACCTAAGAAGCCTAAAACTTCAACATCTTGGGTTGTCAAGGGTGGAACTAATCCTTCAGGACCCTCTCAATAAGGGTACCTAAAACAATTTTATTTTTGTTTTGTAGGTTAGGATTAGGAGTAGGAGTAAAGTAGAGAAGATTTGGTACTTGGACAGTGGATGTTCAAGGCACATGTGTGGAAACATACATGAGTTGACTGATGCAGTTGCTGTGGATGGTCCAAAAGTCACTTTTGGAGACAGCAAAGAAGGCAAGATTAAAGCTAAAGGAAGATTAATCAAGGGAAACATAGAGATATCTGACGTCTCCTATGTTAAAGGCCTAAAATATAATCTGCTGAGCATAAGTCAATTTTGTGACAAGGGATATTCAGTCATCTTCTCAACAGATAAGTGCTACGTTGAAAAGATTGGTACAAAGAAGGTAATTTTATCTGGAAGACGACAAGGAAATATCTATATAGTCGACTGGAATTCTGTTGACAAGAATTCAAGTGTTTGTTTGGTGGCATCTGCACCAAGTGAAGTCAGTTGGCTATGGCACAAGAGGATGAATCATTTAAACTTCAAGACCATAAACAGATTAATCAAGAATGATTTGGTAGAAGGGATTCCAAAAGCAGTCATGAGCAAAGACAAGCTCTGTGACGCCTGTCAGAAGGGTAAACAAATCAAGTCATCATTCAAAGAAAAGAAGCACCAATCCTCTGGGAGAATATTGGAGCTGTTGCATATGGACTTATTTGGACCCATTGATCCAGTCAGCAATGGTGGAAAGAAATACTGCCTAGCTGTTGTGGATGATTATTCAAGATATACTTGGGTGATTTTCATGAAGAAGAAAAGTGAAACCAAGGAACATCTTACAAATCTGATGGAACTGATCCAGAATGAGAAGAGTATCAAAATATTGAAGATCAGATCAGATAGAGGGACAGAGTTTACAAACTCTACTGTTGAAGAGTATTGTAATATCAAAGGAATACATCATGAATATTCTGCTGCCAGAACCCCTCAACAAAATGGTGTTGCTGAAAGGAGAAACAGAACACTAAAAGAAGCTGTCAGAACCATGATAGCTGAAGCTAAGCTGCCACAAAGATTTTGGGCAGAAGCAACAAATACAGCATGCTTTACCCAAAACAGATGTATGATCAACAAAAATCAGAACAAGACTCCATATGAAGTTTGGAACAACAGAAAACCAAACATTCATTACTTTAAGATTTTTGGTTGTAAATGTTTTGTATTGAATAATGGGAAAAATCACCTTACTGCATTTGCAGAAAAGGCTGATGAAGCTGTTTTTGTAGGATATTCTACTGTTAGTAAAGCGTATAGAGTGTTTAACAAAAGAACATTACTAATAGAAGAATCTATCCATGTAGTATTTGATGAGCCAAGTCAATCCTCTGAAAAGAATCAAAGTGTAAATCAAGATCTGTCTGCTGATTTACAGAAGTTAGACGTTGGAAGAAATGAAGAATATGTTCCCATCATACTACCTAATCTAAGTTCAGCTGCTAACTCAAGTGCTGTTCATAATCACAGTGCTGATTGTCTAACAGACGAGTTGCAAACAGCTGACAGACCAGAGACTGTTCAACAGACTACTACTGGAACTCCAACAGTAGTGTTGCAAGATCATAACAGAGGACAACATCCTGATTTGCAACCTGATCTCAGATGGCTCAAGAATCACCCTCCTGAATTAGTTATTGGTGATCCTTTAGATAGAGTGAAAACAAGAAGAGCTGCTGCACAAGATGCTATGTTTGTCACATTTCTATCTCAAATAGAGCCCAAGCAAATTGAAGAAGCTCTCAATGATTCCTTCTGGATAGAAGCTATGCAAGAAGAGTTGAATCAATTTGAAAGGAATGAAGTCTGGTACTTAGTTCCTAGACCAAGTCATCAAAGAGTAATTGGCACTAAGTGGGTATTCAGAAATAAAATGAATGAAGATGGTGTTGTCACCAGAAACAAAGCAAGACTAGTGGCCAAGGGTTATTGTCAAGAAGAAGGAATTGACTTTGATGAAACTTTTGCACCAGTAGCAAGACTTGAAGCAATCAGACTGTTTCTTGCCTATGCTGCTTACAAGAACTTCACTGTCTATCAGATGGATGTGAAATCTGCTTTTCTCAATGGAGAATTGCAAGAAGAAGTGTATGTTGAACAACCTCCAGGATTTGAAGTCTATCAAGAAGAGGACAAAGTATATCGTCTGAAGAAAGCCCTTTATGGACTGAAACAAGCTCCAAGAGCATGGTATGATACCCTATCTGATTTTCTTTTAATTAAAGGATTTCGTAAAGGTAAGGTAGATAAAACCTTGTTCACAATTGAATGGGAAAATCATATATTACTTGTGCAAATATATGTGGACGATATTATTTTTGGTTCAACTAACCAACAGATGTGTGATAAGTTCTCCAAGCTGATGCAGAATAAGTTTGAAATGAGCATGATGGGTGAACTTAACTATTTTCTTGGATTGCAAGTTAGACAGTTGCCTGATGGAATATTCATCAGCCAAGCAAAGTACACAAGAGATCTGTTCAAGAAATTTGGTATGGAAACTAGCTCAACAGCTACCATTCCTATGTCTACAAGTCTTCGTTTGGATAAAGATGAAGATGGCAAATCAGTAGACATAACCAAATACAGAGGCATTATTGGTTCATTGTTGTATCTAACAGCAAGTAGACCTGACATAATGTACTCAGTTGGAGTCTGTGCAAGATTTCAATCAAACCCCAAAGAATCTCATCTTTTAGCTGCCAAGAGGATATTGAAGTATGTTAAAGGCACTCAAGAATTGGGATTATGGTATCCTAGAGAATCTGGATTTGAACTAGTTGGCTATTCAGATTCAGATCTTGCTGGCTGCAAGATTGACAGAAAGAGCACAACAGGTGCCTGTCAGTTCTTGGGCAGTCGTCTGATCTCATGGATGAGTAAGAAGCAAACCTCAGTTTCTATATCTACTGCTGAAGCTGAATATATAGCTGCTGGAGCTTGCTGTGCACAGATACTTTGGTTGAAGCATCAACTAGAAGACTACAACATCAAGATCAGTGGAATTCCAATCTACTGTGACAATACAAGTGCAATTTCACTTACTCAGAACACTACAAGTCATTCAAGGACTAAGCATATTGAGATCAAGCATCATTTTATTAGAGATCATGTGGAAAAAGGCAATGTAATGATTGAGTATGTTCATACTGATAATCAAATTGCTGATATTTTCACTAAACCTTTAAGTGAAGTAAGGTTTTCAACTTTAAGAGCTGAGCTAGGACTACTTAATTTGGAAGCATAAGCTGAGGGGGAACTCATCAGAAGACTGGAGTTCAACAGCTTAGTAATTCGTCATTATCTTCAAGGATTAACTCTCAACAGACTAGTTAACTCATGAATTCTTAAACTCAGGGGGAACGTGTAAGACTAGCGGTACTTCTGAATTAAAGATGAAATTTGTTAATGTCAGTTAGTTGAAGTTATGTTTTCATCAGAAGACTCAACTATCGAAGATTCAAGTTATATTATCTAGCTGGATTGACAAACAGCTGAGGAAGGTTATCAGCTATTGGCATTCTCTGATAACAGCATTGTCATCAGGACAGTAGTCCATCAGATAAGTGTTTATTATACTCATCTGATTACTTAAATAAAAGCGAACTATTTAAAAACGTTTTATCCAAAATACGCTTTTACAAGTAAACTGTCGGGCGGCACATTTTCCCGCTCCTCATTAAAATATCTTTTGAATTTGAAAGGTCGTAACTGACGCCGCACGATCAGCACTAACAGAAAAACGGATCTAACGGTTGGCAGATATCACGGAAACCGAAAAACCCCAACTCTATAAATCCTCATCTGATCAGTCGAGTAGCTCTTTACGCACCCTAAACTTTCAAAAGTACTTGTGAGAAATTTCTGCAAATTCTCTGCATACTCTCCTTCGTTTTTCTAACCTTCAACAGATTTACAATGGCCGCCGAAGGTATGTTTCTCGTCTATGATTCCTACTACCAATCTGGTACGAATCTGATGAAAGAACTGCTCGAAAAGTTCAAAGCTGCTTCGCTGGTAAACTTCATGGAATACCACGAAGGAATTATCTGGACTGACCAAGTGATGGAGTACTACAACTCTGCGAAAGCTGACTACAACAAACTGGAGATTAAGGCTTCAGTGGGAGGCAAATCTATCACTATCACTCCTGCTGTTCTTCACGAGACGTTTGGGCTTCCTAACAGAGGACGACATGACGTCACTGTACTGACAGAGGACAAGCACCAACAGTTCTGGGCGATCTGCGCCAAAGAGGGAGAAACTTTATCTGGAAATATTAGGAAGAAGCAACTGAAGGATGAATATCAGCGAATGGCTGATATGGTGTGCAAGCTGGTTGAGAACTGCACATTCTCACTAGATGCTGTTACCATGAAGAGGTTCAGCATCATGGCTGCCATATACTATGGAATGGATATCAACTGGTCCATTATAGTTTGGTACATATTAGCTGACTTTCTTGACAATAAGAAAGGAAAAGGCCCTTCCACCAACCATCAAATCACACTCAGTTATCTGCTGTCAAAACTGGGCTGTGATATGAAGAATGGAAAAGAAATTCACAAATCAAAGGCATTGTCCAAGTACTTGCCTGTTCAAAAGAGGAAGGCTGGTGAGCTAGAAAAAGCTGATGTTGAGGAACCAAAAGAAGTTCCTGCCAAAAGGCCAAAGAGGTTAGTCAAAACAGCAGACCTGGCTGTTGAGACTAAAAGGAAGAGGGCTGCTGATGAGCCCAAGAAGAAAGAAACAAAGCAGTTGGAGAGAGTGACTTCTGCTGAAGCCACTAAAATTGTTGAGAACATAATAGCTGATGTAAGGACTGGATCTCCTGCATCACCATCAAGAACTCCATCAGCTGAGAGGCCTGCTGAGGATATTTCTCAAAGGACAAGAAGTCAACAGAGAAGTACAGCTGCTATCACTTATCGTGAAGGTAGAACAAAGAGGTCTGCTAGAAAGCAGATGACATTCATTGAACAACCTACTGATCTGGAAAATGTAGCAAGGGAAGACCCTGAGGCTACTCAAAGGCCTACTGAAAAAGTTGAAACTGTTGTGACTGACAAAGCTGATAAGCAACAGCCAAGTCAGGAAGCACCAACAGCTGAGGTTGCTCAACCTCAAGAAGATCCAGATGTTCAAATCATCCATCCTATAGCTGCTGCTCCCATATCATCTGCTGGACCAGCACCTGCTGATAAAGGCAAGAGAAAAATAGTGCTAAGGAGAAAGAAAATCTCCAAAGCTGATAAGAAAGCAAGGGAAGAAGCTGAACAGAGGAAGCAGGATGAGCTTGAAGAGAAGAAAGCACTTGAGCTAAGCAAAGCTCAAGAAGCAAAGGATGAAGCCAGAAGACGCATGTCTGCAGCAGAAAGAAAAGCTGCTGAGGATGCTGAAATGGCTGCGGTGATTGAACTGAGCAAGGTTGATGCCTATGGACCTGTCCATGGAGGTGGCATCAAGATTGGTGAAGAGCAGACTGAAGAAGACAAAAAGAAGATACTACTGCCTGCTCCCAAAGCCAAGTCCAAAGACAAGTTTGAAGTCAGAAAAGCTTTTGAGATAGTCTATGCTGATAAGGAATTGTTCAAGAAATTTGAGAAATCATTAGCATACTATGATCAGAAGTTGATGCTGAAGACTCTGTTCAACCAAGAAAAGCCAAGATATATTAGTTGGAGGGACAACAGGCTGAACAAGTCAATTACTGAACTTCAAGATATGAAGGAGTTAGCTGATGAAGAACGATGGGTTCTAAGTTGGCTGAAGACAAACTCCATCCAAAAGGCTCTTGATCCAAGCTATGTGAGAGATATCATGCATAGCTATGCAAAAGGCTTTGCATTGGAGGAAGCCAAGAAAATCAAGAGCACCTTGCCTGAGAAGAAGAAGAAGTCTGAAGATGCGGAGGAAAGAGCAATTAAGTTTGCTGTTATGGCTGCCCTGAAGAGATGGGCTAAAAAGTCAAAATATCAGCAAGGCTGTTCAAGTGATTTGCCACTACTGCCTAGTGTCCAGCAAATCATTTTCGGCAAGGAAGTGCAACCGTTCTATGAAGTGCCAAAGGGGAATAATGCTTTTACTAACCCCTGGATCATTGTGAGGCAAATCAGACAAACCACTTGCTTCAATGATGATGGCACTATCACCAACTTAGTCTATGATGATGTTACTGATGAGCCTAAAACTGCGGACAAGCCTGATGTCAAGTCTGCTGATCAGACTGAAGACAAGCCTGCTGATCAAACAGCTGACAAGCCTGCTGATCAAACAGCTGACAAGCCTGCTGATCAAATTGCTGATAAGTCTGCTGATCAGACTGAAGACAAGTCTGCTGAAAAGGCTGCTGATGACTCCCTGGCCATTGAGTGGAAGGCTACGGACTCTGGAAATCATCAAGACGAAAAGATGGAAGATATTCCTGTCCACCAGGAAATTGATGAAAGGGATGTAGCTGCTGCTTCTGCTTCATCAGGTGATAAGCACTCATCACTGATGGAAGCAATCCAGATGCTGATGGAAAATCAACTTAAGGAACTGGAAGACAAGCACAAGCAACATCTATTAAAGGTTAAGGAGGAGCTGAAAGCAGAGTTGGCAGAAACCAACAGACTTCAGCTGGAAACTGTTCAAGGATCAACAGAAGAGATCATCAAAAAGGAGATCAACAGCATTCCAATTCCTCAAGACAACTCATTGCAGTTGATACACAGCTTAAGAGAACTGAACCAGAACGTGGAAGATGTGAAGGGTGATGTGAATCATCTTCACACTGCTTTAAAATCAGCTGAGCACAAGATTGCTGACTTAACTGCAACTTTCATTAAAGTCAGTCATGAAGAGAAGGAAATCAATCTGGGGATGTTGCAAGAAGTTGCAAAGGCTGCACAGGAAGTTCAAAATGAAATTGCAACTATCAACCTCAACATTGACTACTTCAATGATAAGACTGATGTCATCAGCACTGACCTTCATCATCTGACAGCTAGTCATGACGTGGTGAATCAGAATCTAAAGGCTTTGTGTGCTGGAGTGAAGATTCCAACAGTTGCTCTCAACCCTACTGTTGAACCTTCTAATGTCATCAGAGTTGATGATGACAAAAAGGGGGAAGATAAAAGGGAAGAACCAGCTAAGGAAACTGCTGCTGAAGAACCAGCAAAAGAATCTGCTGCTGAAGAATCAACTAAGGAAGAAACTGCTGCTGCAACCATTCAAGCCAAGGAAACTGAAGACACTGCTGACAAGGCTGAAGTACTTGAAAAGGTAGAAGAAGAAGATACCAAGTACAAAAACACTGAATCTGCCAGGAAAGCCATGGAAGCTTTGAAAGCTCTACAAGAACAAGAACTTAAGGAGAAGATGGAAGCTGCCAAAGCAATTCTGGAAGAAGAAGTTGATGAAGAAGATGATGATGAAGAATCATCATATGAATATGAAGAAGTGCTCGAATCTGATGAAGAAGCTGATAGTTAGAAATTGAAAAATCAATTGTAATCAGTTTACTTTTTCAGAAATCTCATCTGATGAATTTGTACATGTAATTCACTTTCTATATCAATAAAATGTTCAAGTTCAATCCAATAAACTTTTTCTATCTCAGAAAATTTTGAGGATTACAATCTTTAGTTTAGGTATTCAACAGGTACTAAGCTGAAGTTTTGTCATCATCAAAAAGGGGGAAAATGTTGGATGAAGATGAAGATGAAGGCACTGAAGAAAGTTTGATAAGGGAGGTTTTGATGCATTCCAAAACTTCGTAAAATTGGCTAAGTATGGAGTAACTTAGCTGATAGACTTATCAAGGAATTTTGACTAAGTAAAGAAGACATCAGAAGAGTCAAAGTTTCAAGGTCCAAGACTTCTGATCTGCTGAAGCAAAGTTATCAGATTAGTGAAGATCAGCCGACTCAAATCAGATTTGTTCAAGTTTGAGATCAGCCGAGTTCACCATCAGACGTATACTTTCGTCAGCCAAGTGAAGAAGATCATGAAGTGTTCCCAACGGTAATAAATGCCCCTTGGTGTAATAAATGCTGAAGTACGAGGATATTTAAGACAAATGATTGAAGAAAAGCTTCGCATCAGCTGAGTGCATTTAATGCTGCATTTAATGCTGCCTGCAGAATAGTACTGTTTACAGTACGGACAGACTGCAAAAGAGCCGTTCGCGGATTTTAAGGACCAGTACTCGAGGAATTTGAATCCTGTCTCTCTTCAACGGACATTTTTCAATCCTCAAGTATAAATAGCTGCAAGAGACGAAGAAGAAAAAAAGCAACACACTTTCTGAGAGAAAATCCGAAGCAAAATTCTTTAAGTCTCAAGAACAGCTCACTCATCAGCTGAGTCATTTGTTGACGAAAGCGGAGTTGAAGAATCAAGAAAAATACATCTTCTGAGTGATTTTGTAAACAAGAGTGTTGTGCGGAGTTGTGATCCATCTTTGTGAGTGATCAAACTTCAGAGGATAGGTTTTCTGTGTGATCTCCTATTGCGAACTTGTGGTCGTTTCATTTGTTGTTCGACGCAAGCAGAGTATACTGTAAACTTTGTGATTATAGTATAACCCAAGATCTGAGTGACTTGGAAGAGTGGACTAAAGGATATTTAAATCCATATAACCACTATAAAAATTACTTGTGTTTTTACATTGTTTCAAAACTGCATATCTTCTGTTTGCATAAAAACACATTAAGTTAACTGTTTGAAAAGAAGTTAAAAGGAGTTTATAAAACTGGGGAAACATTTTTCAAACTGCTAAGAATACTTGTGAAAAACACTTTGAAAATCCGCTGCAAGTACTCTAAGTATTAAAACTGATTTCTGCAAAATCAGCTAAGTAACTATCAGACGAGTGGTCAACAAGACTGTTCAAAGATTTGTTCGCGAACAGATTTGTAACTTACTAATCTGATCAGCTTAGTCTGTTCAGTTAGAGTAAAGTTTTAAAGTTAAATTTGAAAGAAAATTTTAAAGAGGTTTATTCACCCCCCCCCCCTCTAAACCTCTTCTGACCACTTGGGACCAACAAACTCAAACTACTCCGTAGGTATTCGGTTCATTACATTACCTTCCGATGGCACAAATTGACGTCATAAGAAAGAAAGAAAATTGTTCAAGAAATATCCTTATATTTTAAATTTATTATTTTCTCATTACACCTCGAAGTTATCCAATTACACGCCCACACTTCAACTTTAAAAAATAATTACTTAAACTACTCTAAAGGTATTGGATTTGACTACAAATATCATTACAACCTTAAAAATAAAAATAAACGTAAATGAGAAAATAAGAAGTTAAATTTAAGTTTCTCTAAATATAATATAGCTAAATAGTCATAATCTCGTATCATTTTATAATCATTTCAATTTGACATTCTTGATTTACGCATTACAACTCAAATCTTGCTTCCTTAAAATGTAGTACTTAAACTTACTACTTTTGTTTTACTATATTACTCTTCTGAATACATCTTTCATATATATATATATTATTTTAGTGTATGAATTAAATTGCTAATCGACCATCAATTTTAAGAAACTCTTACCAATGAGATTTTTGTTTGAAAAAGCTCTATATAGAAGCATAAATTACATTCATATTTTATAAATAATATTAGAACTATTTTTTAACATTAAAATATTGTATTAAATTTTTAAAGTACTTTACCTTAACTTTTAGCCATTTACTTGGCACACTTTAAGGTGTTTAATTTAATATTTCTTTCATTGAAAAGTTTTATTATATTCTGGCTATTTGTTTGGCACATTATTATATTAGCTGTATATTTGGCACAATTTTAGGGAATGATTAGTCTTTCACATTGAAATTTTTTTGGGGTAATATGTTTTAGCCATTTATTTTGGAAGTAAAATTTTACCATTTTTAAAGTAGTAGAAGATGAAAACTCCTACCAATCAAAATTTTGTTTGAAAAAAGTTCTAAATATAGAAGTAAATTATGATATTTTATCAAATATTGTATTAACTTTTCGATGCAATTTACCCTTAACTTTTAGCTATTTGCTTGACACCCTTTAAGATATTTAATTAATATTTTAATTGAAAAGTTTTGTTATATTCTGGCTATTTATTTGGTACTATATTCTCTTACCTATTTATTTGACACAATTTTAGGGAATGATTAGTCCTTTAAATTGGAAAATTTTCTAGTGATTTTTCATTTTTATTAAGTAATAGCCATTTATTTTGGAAGGAAATTTTTACCATTTTTAAAGTAGTAGAAGATGAAAACTCTTACCAATCAGATTTTTGTTTGAAAATACTCTAAATATAGAAGTATAAATTACATTTATATTTTATAAATATTATTTGGGCTATTTTTTAAAGGAATTAATTTTCTTTAAGATATTTAATTTTTAATATTTAAGTAAAATTTTGTGAGATTTATTTTGTAAATTAATATTGAAGTAAGTACAAACCATTGACTTCGTTTTCATTTTGATCAGTTTACCCTAAATTTGAATTAGAGAATGAAGTCCCTCGAGTGGAACGTGAGATTCGTCGCCTTGAGCTTGCCGAAGATCCTTAAATTCTGTTTCTAAAGTAATTTATAAATATTATTTGGGCCATTTAAAGTAATTTATTTTCTTACTTCACAAAATCTTTTTAATTGAGAATTTTGGTAAGTAATAAGGTTTAGTAGTGTCAAAACTATGTGGATGTAGAAGCATATACTTTCTTAACATGTAGCTAAGGTATTAATTTCTTTTAAATTGGAAGCCAAATTTTACTAGTTTTAAAGTAGTAGCAAATGGGAAATATTTTACTATTATATTAATTGTTTAATTTTTTTTCTTAAAAATAATATGTAAATAGGCCAGTCATTGAAATAAAACTATCACATTAACAAAATGTGATTGTGGTGAAAAGAAAAGTATAACAAAAGACATGATAAAAAATTAGAAAAAAATTCTTTTATATTTATATTTTAGTTGTTTAAACCATTTTCCTTAAATTAGTTAAAATCTTTTTAATT
Organism: Penstemon eatonii; assembly: GCA_038501285.1. Classification (NCBI taxonomy): domain Eukaryota; kingdom Viridiplantae; phylum Streptophyta; class Magnoliopsida; order Lamiales; family Plantaginaceae; genus Penstemon; species Penstemon eatonii. Next base: position 7,536,542 of record CM076713.1, read on the forward strand.
GTGAATTTTGGTAAGTAATAAGGTTTAGTAGTGTCAAAATCATGTGGATGTAGAAGCATGTACTTTCTTAACATGTAGCTAATGTATTAATTTCTTTTAAATTTGAAGTCAAATTTTACTATTTTTAAGGTAGTAGAAAATGGGAAAAAAAAAATTACTATAATATTGATTGTTTAATTTAATTTCTTCAAAAGATATCTAAATAGGCCACATCGAAATAAATTACTATCACATTAACAAATTGTGATTGTTGTGAAAAGAAAAGTATAACAAAAGATATGATAAAAAATATTTAATAATTTTCTTTTCCTACCAATATAAGTTCTACATAATTAAAAAAAACTATCAAAAAATTTCATTCAATCAAAATTGTAGCTTTACGGGGGAAACTTAATAACATTAAAAATAACAAATTATTAATATTTGAAGATTTAACTTAGGAGGAAGAACTAGTAATAGACCCAAAACCTGGTCATGGATAGATAATTAATAGAAAAGTTTAGAATAAAAGATGCCGAAACCTTTCACATTAAGTCTCATCTACTTTTTCTTATAACATATCCCAAAAAATTATCAAAAATAAATAAATAATCCCGAATCAATAATCAAATACTTAAAATATATATAAATTACCTTAGATATTAAATCTCATCCACTATTTCTTATAGAATTTTCCTGAAAATTTCCAAGAAAAAAAAAATTCTTTAATCAATAATCAAGAACTTAAAACATATAACATGAGGGTTCAAATGTACTGAGAAAAGTCTATATATTAATAATAAAAGTTGATGTACCTGCTCACAAAAACGTAGTTCTCCATATATATATATATATATATATATATATATATATATATATATATATATATATATATATATATATATATATCCAAGAAATAAATTACATCAAAAAAATATGAGAAGCAGCAAAATTCCAAATGTACAATTACAAAATAAATTACAAAAATTAACGTAGTGCAGTTTCCAATACCAAACCAAATTTAAAATAAATTATTGGCAGATAAACAAATAAAGGCATTTATTAACGTGCAATTTGTCCTAATCATTAAACCAATCCAAAATCTCAAATCAATTAAACCCTAATCAATCAAATCCAAAATTAATTAACTAAGTTCTAACTACATACCTCTAAATCTGAAGAAGACAGCGGGGTGGTGATGCGATGTTGTGCAGTGGTGGTGGAGGTGGTGTGGCCGGTGCCGCACGGGGTGTTAGGCTGGCGAGGCGGTGCTGGTGTTAGGGTGGTGCGCGCGCCTGGTGTGTTGCTGTGGTGTGCGCGGTGGTGTGAGCTCACGCCGCCGGTGATGGTGGTGCACAAAGCTGCGATGCTTTTTTTATTGTGGAAGACTTTTTTCTTTTTTCTATTGTGCAAAGTGGGAAAGGAAAGCTGCGATCGATGCTTTTATTTTTTTCAATTTGATTGATTTGCCCAAAATTGCAACCGAAGTTTAATCCGTTAACTTCGGTTGCAATTTTGGCCTAGAATTGCAACCGAATTTGATTCGGTTGTAATTTTGGCTCTTTGGCTCATATTTGTAACCGAATTTGATTCGGTTGTAATTTTGGCTCATAATTGCAACCGAAGTTTAATTCGGTTGCAAATATTATACATATATAGCAATTTTAATCCCAATTCCAACCGATTTTAAAATCGGTTGTAATTCTAGACCAAAATTGCAACTGAATTATTTTTGGTTGCAATTTCACCCAAATATTGCAAACGAATTAAATTCCGGTTGCAATTATGGGCCAAAAACCCAAAATTGCAACCGATATTAAGATCGGTTGCAAATAATGTGTTAATATTGCAATTTCAACCCCGATTCCAACCGAAATTATTTCGGTTGCAATTTTATTCAAATTTTCAACCGATTTAATTCGGTTGCAATTTTCGTTTTTTCTAGTAGTGTGCATGGATCGAAATTTCGTTTCGAATGTATGTTTCGATCAGTCAAATATTGAAAACTCTTCGAGACTATTCGGAAATGTTTCGGAAACACTAAGGAAAATTTGTAAAAAAGTTTACTAAATTTAGGAAAACAACAGAGTTTAAGGCAAATAAATAGTTTCGAAATTACATCTTATTTTCGTTTCGTCTGATTCAAAAACGAAAACTTTTCAATGTTTCCGATGGAAAAGATGGAAATTTTGATCCATAAACATATGATGTGTTTTTGTCGACCACTCTCTCTAAAATCTGAATGTTATCTCTACAGTTGAGCGCGAATGTGAAAAGTGACAAAAACAAAAAAAATGGCATCTCAATAATTAAGGTTGAGTTTGGCCTAGCGGTTGGAGCTCTTAAAATCACTTATAGATCTTTATTGTGATTTTTGAAGTGTTTGGCCCCGATTATAAAAAAAAATTCTGCTCAATCGTGATTTTCATGGTGTTTGGCCCCAAGATGATAATCACTTTTGAGATCTCGAGAAGCAAAAAATCAACATATTTTAGAAGCTACTAAAGTGTTACTTTTGCAAAAGCTATTATACTAAAGCAACTATTCTATAATTAATTTTTATTATAATCAATTATTATCAAAATCAATTATACTAAAATTAATTCTCCTATAATTGTTTCTCGTATCTCTAGGCCAAACTCACTCTAAGTACATACTACATTAACATTATTTGTGAGCCCAATTTTTTAATCAATGAATTATTGCACGGAAAGCGCGTTAATAGTTGCGTTGTATTATCTGTGACAAGTACACATTGTCACGATGTATATCTTTGAATTGTTAAAGGAATAAATGAGTAATTTTTTTGGCCCAACTCATTTTTCACGTTGTGAAAACTTGATTCATCAGTAGTTTAAGTTTAGTTTTTCCTTATATTTCAAGTCTAGCTTTTCATTTTTTTCGAAGTTATCTCTAATGACTCAGTCTATCCATTTTATTTAATTTCAATCCTCATTTTTTTCCACTATCGCTTAATAATTTTAAATTGTGTTTAAGTTTCTTACAATGTTATATTGTTATTAAGGGCGAGTTTGGATTAGCAATTGCATAATTGCTTTTAAAATAATTGATTATAGTATAATTACTTTTATTATAATTACTTTTACTAGAATTTATTTAGCAATTGGTTTAACCTTTTCAAAATTGATTCTATAAATGTAGATTTTCAAGTAATTTACAAAAATAATCTTATATGTAAGCAAATATGATACAATCATATTTCTTAACTTAAAAAACACATAATTATAAAATAAAATAGAATTAGTAGAAAAATTAATTATTAGGATTTTTCATTTTCTCGTAACATAAGATTATGATGAAAAGTAAATTAAATAATTAAAAAGATCATAACCAATTTAATATTTTATCAATTGATATACTGGGCAACTATAATAAACATAATGAATTAAAGTAGTAAAATATACTAGAAGTTAAATTTAAGAAAAAGTTGAGAGGAAAAATAACTAAGAGCTTTGCATTATATGTATATAAAATATATAAATATATATAATATAAATAGTGTCCGGCAAGCCAACTGTATGGCTGCCATTTATTGTAATAAATGAAGGAACAGTTCAATTTAGATTAATATGCATTTTATTATATATGGTCAATTTTATCTTATGTAATAATTATCTACGCATAAGGATAGAAGTCCTTATATCACAGGGCTATGGGACAACCCGTGGATCTCTAAGGCCGTGATCTAGAACATATTAAAGAGTCGTAGAATCCAATCGAGATAGGACATCGTTGGATTCGTTTAGACTCTCACTAATCTGTATACTCCAATGAACTGGAGAATGCTAGGGTCCACGAGGGTGACTGGGATAGTGATACACATAAGTGGGTGACTTGTTGGGATGGCAAGTGCACTGAATACCCCAATTAGGAAATAACTCACCATGCTAGTGATAGTCGCATATCGGGGTTTAAGTTATTCCGATTTACAATAGTATACGAGGAACGATCCCTAATACTTGAGGTGATAGGGTTTATCTGGTGAGAGAACGTCTATACTTAGATGTGAGTTCCGATCGGCTAGAGATTACCAGAAAGTCTTTGAGGATTCATGATGGGTATAGAGGGACATGTTAGGTTGGGAATTTCTCCTATGAATTTCTGTGATAAATTAATTCTGGTAAAATCCATGGCCAATGTATCTAACGAATTTATGAAAGTAGCTCATAAAGATTAAGTCAAATAGAATGCTTTCGAGATTAGAATGTATATGGTCAAGACGAAGAAAGGGGGAATCGATGAAAAGTCCATACCCTTAAGTCTCGACTGGGAGATCGATTGATGTAGAGATTTGTGTCGTATATGGAAGTTGTAAATGTTTAAAGGTTCACTGAATTAATTCACCAATGATTGGGCTCCATGGGCTTGTGGCCAGACATCGATCATGGAATGTGGGAGAATTTCCAAATTGGCAGGGGTGCTAATTTTGGAATGATCAGTAGACAGAGTCTTCGATTGATTTAGAGTATTTTATATTCGAGTAATTAAATAAATATTTAATTACAACCCACGACCAATAAAGTGGTGAACCTACGGGGGCATACACAATACACATGAAGCGAAAGCAAGGAAACAAAGAACAACTGAATCGACTGGGTCGACCCAATTGGAGCAGACGAGATTCGATTGAAATTAGTTCGAGATTATAAATTAAATTTGAATTTAATTTGTAAGTTAATTAATTGAATTGGATTTAATTAATTATAGGAATATTTAATTAAACAGGCTTGGAGTCTAATTTAATTAAATGAGAGAGTAATTAATTAATTGGACTATTTAATTGTGAAATTAAATAGAGCCTCAATTAATTAAATAAGAAATGAGCCATTATCTTTCAATTAAAAGGGCCATGACTCATGTAGGAGAAGTGATTAGACTTAAACTCCTAGTCCTAGTAGGATTAGGATAGATGAGACATCTATATATTTCGGATTATATGATAGATGAAATAGACAATGATTCACAAGTTTCATAACTTACAAATGCACAAGAAAATAAGTCTAGCAAAATCTTTCTCCCCCTCTCTCCCAAATCGGCCAAACTCTCTCTCTCTCTCTCTCTATCTCTTTAGAGGAGTTTTCGACTTTTGATTCTTGCTCCCAAATTGTTCTCTAGTTTTAGATCTTAATAAATTTTTTTACAATATTATTAAATTTCAAACCATAATATAATAAATTAATGTTAAGTTTACAAAGTAAAAATTACAATTATAAAACTAATAAAATTATATTAATGTTAAGATTTTTTGATATATTTTAATAATAATATTTATTATAAATTAAACAAAATAAAACAAAAAAATGGAAAACAAAGCAAAGAAACAATGCAGGTGGTCCAAAACAAAACAAAGAAACAGTGCAGGTGGTCCATTCATCCCCTCTCGATGGGTGGGGTGGTCCAGCGGTCCAGCCCAGCCCACCTGGGTGGTGGATACCCATAATTATTTTTTCCTCCACACATTCCTCGCTCTAATTCAAGATGTCCTCGTATAATATGTCCAATGTATTTTGATTAAACTCTTGACCAATTTCTTCATTACATTTTCCACGTGAAAATTATGTGATACTTGTTTTCTCGGCCAGTGAGAACTCTTGTCCATCATACGTGATTGAACTCAAGATAATTATGTGATAAGTATAATATATTTTTCTTATAATTGAATAAATTCCTAGAAAAATAATTACCTACATGGGATCCTTGGCAAAAATGTTTATATGCCAACTATCTAGAAAATCGATCCTATAGATTGTGGGGAGTAAATAGCAAATTAAAACTTTGTATTACTCTAAATAGACGCTCTAATTTCATATTATAGATAAAAGAGCAAAATATTATTTTGTGTTTTTTTTTATAAAAGAAGCACATTGTGTCCCTTTTTATTTTTATATTTTTACAAGGATTAAAGATAAAAAAAAAAAATGTCCATTATGCATTATCACATGGAGTTAAAATTCTTATTTATGCATATCATAGGAAGGTAAATCGCCTATTTATACATATTACATGGGGGTAAAGTGATGTGAATATGTAGTCAAAGGTAAGGTTAAATTGATAATTTTTTATATGAAAATAAAGTCTCAGTTGCAATATAGAGTGTGTGTTCAACCCCTCCAATAGCGAGGAGGTAAATTGCTCATTATTTCATATCATAGAGAGGTAAATTGCTCCTTATTTAATTTCACATCGAAGTAAATTGCCTATTTTCATATCATAGGTCATTAAACTGATCATTAAACATATCACATAAGTTAACTCACAAAAAACCCGATTGTGGAATATTAGATAAAATTTGAAAACGACAGTCAGATTGGTACCAAAATTGATACCATGGTACCAAATTTGAAAAACGCCTAATTATATGGTGCCAAAAATGAATTATCATTCATAAGGTTGAATTTATTAGAAAAAAAATATTTATTCATAAGTTTCATAATACTTCTAATTTTAATTAAGGAATATCTCTTAGATACAGCTAAAAAAGAAAACTAAGATCAACTCCAAAGGCTAATGCATCCAAGCAACGTCTCAATTATTGGAATAATAAGGAGAAGAAGAGAAAGAAGAAATGAGAAGAAGGCAACTTACAATTGAAAGAATGATACAGCTGATAAGCGGAAGTTCAAATTAGAAGATAATTGTATAACCTTAATCAACCAAGTGATTTTCATCTTTGAGTTGAGACCAAACCGAAGACTTAGAAGACCTTCTTAGTTGAATATTTTCTTATCATAAAAAAGAGGGAAATTGTTGGATGAAGTTGAGTCAACGAGATAATAAGAAGTGGTTTGATGATGGGTTTTATTTATAATATGTGTAGCAAAATAAATATTATTATTATTGTGTACCGAAATATTTTTTAAAATAATTTTGTTACTATTTTGTTATACTTATTCTTATTCTTAATATTATTAAAATGGGAATGGGATAAATTGTGAATTGGAAGTAATTGGTGAGGGGTAAGGCAAGAAATCATTTTTGGCACCTTATAATTATATATTTTTCAATTTTGGTATCATTGTGTCAATTTTGGCATCAATTCTGACTGACATTTTTAATTTTGGTTCTTCCATCAGTTGATCGTTAGTGACAAAATTGAAAATGTTGTTTAGAATTGGTACCGAAATTGGCACCATTGTACAAAATTTGAAAAACGTTTAATTCTATGGTGCCAAAAATAATTTTTTTCGGAACCAAATATGTTAAAAGTATTTTTGCAAATGGTATTTAGACTATTAGAGCGTGAAAATTTCAATACGACTACTAATTACTGAAAGCGAACCCATTAGTTACAAACAAATTACTAAGCTTGGTCATTTTACGTGCACCAAACAAGGTCTTAATGTTTACTAGTACAATTAATACTATATATATATATAATAATAACGAATGTGAAATACATAATACTCAATTTACTCCCTTGTGAAAAAATAAAAATAAATAATTTACCTTCTTTAACCGGAGAGTATAACTCGTTTGCTGAAATTGAGAGTGCATATGAAAAGTGATTTTGCAAATTATAACACATTTATATCATAACACAGAATGCGAATTTCCATATTATCATAACACAAGTTGTAAATTACAACATATAAAAATATCAAAGATATAGTGTGAAACTCTTATAAGATTATAAGAGGTAAATTAAACATTATAAAAATCAATATAGATAAATTGAATATTTCTCAATATTATAGGGGGTAAATTGTCATTAACTCTATATAATAATATTAAAGTGTTTGTACACTAGCATATTATCAGCCTATAAATAGCTTCACAAGAGATTGGCTTCTCCACCACAATTGAGCCAAAAGCACTTAATTAAGCATAAATACATTATACATACATATATCTTCACTATCTACTTAGCCATAAAAATGGATCCCCAATTCATAGCCGTAAAGGATAAATTGCTTGGCCCCAACTCCACTGAAATAATTGGCGCCATTCGACGTGATAGCTTCGACAAAGATCTTATTTTCGGAAGTGCAACTTCGGCTTTTCAGGTTGAAATTTTTTTGCTTAAGTTTTCAAGTTCATGTTTCAGCATGTACATACATGGACCTAAATTTTGAGTGTATGTTTCGGTCAGCTAAATATTGAAAAATTTTCGGAAACACTAGAAAAAGTTGTAAAAAAAATTTACAATTGAGGTCAAAGAAAAAATATAGTTTTATAATTACACCTTATTTTCGTTTCCGTTGAATTAAAAACAAAAACTTTTCAATGATTTCGACGGAAAATATAAAATTTTTAACTTTTCCATGTATGTGTAATATAGGTTGAAGGCGCAGGTAAAATGGGTGGTAAAGGACCGAGTATATGGGATCATTGGACGCTCAATCGACCAGGTAATAGATTTCTCCAAATATGTCAATTAATCTTAAAAATAGACATCTTTCTATAGAGACATTTAAAGACTTTTTTTTTAATGTATAAATATAGATAGAATTGTAATTTTAGAACCGAGCCTTACGTCAATTTGTACTTTCGATACCAAACAAAGGATTCTTGACAATTTAGTCAATTTGATATTTATAATATTCAATTTACCTTTCTGTAATTTAAAAATAACACTTTACCTCGTAATCTTTATAAAATTTCACACTATTACCACCTGTGAATTGATTAGTGAGTTAATTTACCCAATTAATAAAATATTTTTCATACTCACTATCAATTTGAACGAGTGAATTATACTCTCCACCTTAAGGAGGTAAGTTGCTCCTTTAAAATTTTCGATGGCGAGGGGGTGTAAAATGTCTTTTTTTTTTTTTTAATTTTTTTTTTGTCCAATGGGTAAAGCTTTTCAAAGGGGGTAAAATTAACAAACGAAAAATTATTGTCCAAGCCTGGCTTGGCCAAACCCATCCAACCATCAAACAAGTGTATTGCACTTGCTTTGTGATTGATCACTCTCGTTGGAGTTACATCCAATCACAAAGTAAGTGTATTGCATTTGTCTTGTAGTTACTTTGGGTTCGGTCAAACCGGGTGTGGGTAAGAATTTTCCTTAACATTAACTCACCAAACAAAAGAAAATCGACACATTTGATATCATAATTTAATTATTTGTTTCATATTTGATACCACCGTTAACTAAATTTGAAAGTCATCGTCAAATTCATGACGTGACCATTAAATTAGTTTTAATTATTGCAAAAATAGTGTCATCATTTATACCAGCTGACAGTTCTATACTATAATATTTCGGACAGCAAAATTATGCAATTTTCTATATATTTATATATATACACGTAGAGTAATAATATAGTCATTCAATATTGGCAGAGAAAGTATCGGACGGCGGCAATGGGGATGTTGCTGTTGACCAGTATCACATGTACAAGGTATTTATTATTTAATTTTAAAATAAATTTTCTTCTTTCGGAAAAGTACTTAGGGCAAATAGAACTTTATTTTTAATTAATAATGAAAGTATTCTTCATTTTATATTTTTTCAGGAAGATGTGGCGTCAATGAAGACTGTAGGCTTGGAAGCTTACAGGTTTTCTATATCATGGCCTAGGATATTGCCAGGTAAATATTGATAAAATCTTGCAAATGGTTAAAAAAATATGATGAATTATGGATCAAAGTTTCGTTTTAAGTTTATGTTTCAATTAGTTAAATATTGAAAACTTATCGATAAATTTTCAAAAACATTAGGAAAAGTTGTAAAAAACTGTTACTTTACTAAGAAAAATAACATATTTTAAAGCAAAAATATAATTTTGAAATGGGAATAACACCTTATTCTGATTTCCATTGATTTAAAAACATAAACTTTTCGATATTTTGACTGAAAAGAGTGAAATTTTGATCCATACAATGAACAAGGTGGAAGAATAAATGCTGGCATAAACAGAGAAGGAATCCAATACTACAGCAATCTTATTGACGAACTCTTGGCTAACGATCTCCAGCCATATGTGACTCTCTTCCATTGGGATCTTCCAAATGCTCTTGAGCTTGAATATGGTGGCTTCTTATCTGATAAAATTGTGTAAGTAATTAAATCATGTACTTAATTTCACCAATAATTTATCAACGAGAGAATTGCATTTTTGATACAGAGCTTTAAATAAATTTCTACTTTTGGTATCAAATAAATACATGTCAATACATTTGATATCATAATTTATCAAATCGTTCCACATTTGTAACCACCATTAACTACATTTAAAATTCACCGTCAAATTGGTGACGTGACCGTAAAGTCAGTTTCAATTATTGTAAAATTAGTGCCATAACATATACTACCGGGCAATTATTGAAATGTTATTTTGTAAGCCCTCCAAAATATTGTAGGGGGTAGAATTGTAAGCTAGTATAAGTTATGAGACCAATTTTGCAAAGATTAAAACCAACTTAACGGCTTCATAATCAATTAGACGGTGATTTTTAAAATTAGTTAACAGGGGTACTAAATCGAGAACAATTTGTTAAATTATGGTATCAAATGCGTTGACTTGCATTTGTTTGGTACCAAAGAGTAAAATTTAACATAAAATTTGGTACCAAAATGCAATTATCTCATTTATTAATTTCATGAGACAAAAGTTAATAGATAAGAAATGGGAAAAAAATTCAGGAAAGATTTTACCGAGTTTGCGGAGCTATGTTTTTGGGAATTTGGAGACCGTGTTAAAAATTGGATCACATTCAATGAAGGATGGACCTACTGTAACTATGGATATGTGGCGGGCACAATGCCACCCGGCCGCGGTTTGTCCGATGTAGAGCAAAGAAATTCGAGATATAAAATTTGTGGTCATAAGGGTGGTGGCACTCAACAAATTTGTAGCAAGGGAGATGCAGGCACAGAGCCATATTTGGCGGCACACAACATGATCCTTGCCCATGCATATGCAGTGAATTTGTATAGAAAACTATTTCAGGTGCATAGAGAATAAATTTCATTGAGATTAATTGTTAACTATGTAATAATTTCAATTTTATGTATGTTGTAAATATAACCTATAATTGATTATGATTGGACCTAAATAGGAGAATCAAGGTGGAAAGATTGGGGTCACAAACAATTGTCATTTTTTCGAACCTCTCAATGATACCATTGAAGATAAGAATGCTAGCATTAGAGCTATTGATTGGATGATGGGATGGTAACTCAACTTCAATTCTCAATTATTTCTATGTTAATTAATTCGATTTTGTTTCAATCGCATGACAAGTACAAACCTAGTTTAAATACAAGCTTTCACATTTTCTTAATTTCAACTATTATTGCTATTAATTCTCGCGTGGATTAGGTTTGTGGCTCCAGTAACGACCGGTGATTATCCTCCAAACATGAGGAGATCAGTAAAAGAACGACTTCCCACATTTTCTCCGGAAGAAACCAGACTAGTTAAGGGTTCTTACGATTTTTTGGGACTAAATTACTATACAACTCATTATGCAACTAATAAACCCAGACTACCAGGTGAGAAACCAACTTATATCTCAGACCAGGAGCTGACCACACATAGTAAGTATTTAAAATTTCTAAACCTTTTATAATTGAATCGGATTTTTCTTGTTTGATATTTTCTTTTATGATCTATTCCCTCATGGTTTACCTCTATATTTGTAGCTAAAAAAAATGATATTCCAATTGGTCATCCGGTAAACTTTCTTATCTTTCTCTTTCATAAATTTATAGATTAAGATTAGATAATAACGATTTTTATTTTTCTTTATTACTTAGACTGGTGCAAGTTGGCTATTTATTGTTCCAAGAGGAATCTACAATATGTTGGTCTATGCTAAGGAAATATATAAGGCCGATCTTATTTATATTACCGAGAATGGTAACTTAATTGACATATTTAATATTAATTTTGTATGCATTAAACAAATTATCTATATTTCTTAGCTAGTAATGAGATTTCCATATTTTCATTTATATATATAGGGATGGCAGACGAACAACCAAGTCATAATGAGAACGAAGATGATACGAGGCTTACGAGCCTTACAATTTCAAAAGCTAGGGTGGACCCATTACGAGTTAGATACTTTAACGAGCATCTTTGGTACCTTAGAAAAGCAATTGTGTAAGTCATAATTCTATCAATTATGGTTTATTTAAGTGATTAAGTCTACTTTCTTGAAATTATAGAATAAAATTCTAAATAATTAATATTCATTTAATTAAAATTGTTTGTGCTTCTGTGCAGAGAGGCTGATATTAATGTGAAAGCTTATTTCTTATGGGCATTTTCTGATAATTTCGAATGGGCTGAAGGATATACAAGTCGATTTGGTATTTTTTATATAGATTATAAGGACGGACGTTATACAAGAGTTCCCAAAACATCAGCTCTATGGTGGAAGAATTTCTTCACTAAAAGGATCAAGCAGAGCTCGTTGAAGAGAGAAGTTAAAGAAATTGATCGTGATTATGATTTGAGGAAGAGATCTAGAACCAACTATGCGTAAATTGCTCATTTTTGTTTGGTTTGAGCTCGTAAAATGTTGTTTTTTTATTTAAGCCAATAAAAGTAAGTTGTGTTTGTTTAAGTTTGCTTTTGCTTGTATTCATCATTGAATAAGTTGCTTATGTTTGTATTCACCAATGGCCATTTGGAGGCATTAATAATTGAATTATGGTTTTGTTATGTTCATTTTTATATTGATTCAAATGATATTTTGTTCTATTCTTGATTTCATCTATGTAAGAATTTTGTTCTTCACTAGTGTTTGAACAATCTTTTTAAATAATATGTACCAAACCATAAATAGTGTTTTTACCGGGTTTTTTGCACTTTGCACCCCCGAAACATGGGAAATAGGCACTTAGCACCTCCGAAACTTAGATTTAGCACTTTGCACCCTCGAAATATGTAAAATGCAGCACTTTACACCCTCGTTTATTTTCAAGCAAAAATTCAAGGGCAAAATAGGTAATTCTATAGTATTGGCACTTTGCTACCTCAAAACTTGAGAATTTTGAACTTTGTACCCCCAAAATAAAATAAGCACTTAACACCCTTTAATTAATAACAAATTAGCAACTTCTACCCCCCAAACACAATAAATTGGTACTTTGCACCCCAAAACACAAAATTAACACTTAACACCCTCAAATTTAAAAAACCCAAACCCCTCTTTTTTTCATCAAAGTTGACTATCAGAGTGAAAAAAATCCAAGGCAAAATAGGTAATTCAATTTTTTTTCTTAAATTTGCAAAATACAATTATAAATACTCGAATACTTATTTCTCTCTCCATCATTCTTTTCAACAATATAACCATAAATAACTAAATAAAGTACCCTCGAAGACTCATTGTCTACTTCAACATATCAAAGACCCATAAATAATTACCTATTTTGCCTAAAAAAAATCACCTTAATGGTCAACTTTGCCGGAAAAAATGAGGAGTTTGGTTTTTTTTTTAATTTAAGGGTGTTAGTGTTAATTTTGTATTTTGGGGTGCAAAGTTTCCATTTCTTGTGTTTCGCGGGTGCAAGTTGTTAATTTGTTCTTAATTAGGGAGTGTTAAGTTGTAATTTTATTTGGGGGGAGGGCAGGGGAGGGGCAAAGTGCCAAAGATTTACAATAGAATTATCTATTTTGCCCTTGAGTTTTTGCTTGAAAATAAAAGAGGGTGTAAAGTGCTGTATTTTTCATACGAGAGTGCAATGTGCTAAATCTAAGTTTCGGGGGTGTAAAGTGCCTATTTTCTATGTTTCAGGAGTGCAAAGTGCAAAAAACCCATTTTTTACCCTTTCTTTTTCCCAAAAGAAATAACTAAAGAAAATCATTATATATTACTTGTATGTTCTAATTTAACTGCCAAATTTTATATCATTCTCTAAGTTAACTAATAATAAAATACCAAAAACCTAAAAATAGGATCATAAATATATGTCGTCCACGTCGATGGAGGTCGTGGCATCCAAGGAAAAGTTGCAGCCCAAAGACTTACATATTTTTGGTACGATTCCTGCTAGTGTGTGTATTTCTTTTAATAATTTGATATTAGTTAAATAAATTATGATATAATAATTGATATATTATGTATCAATCGTCATAAAAACAAAAGTTCAACGTTCACTTCCTAGCTACTTTATCTATTTACGTGGACCAACACTAATGGGTTGTTTGCAAATGCTTTTGGAAACCCAAAAGCAGTTAGCAAAAGTAAAAAATAAGTACTTTTATTCAAAAGTAAGAGGTGTTTGTAAATATGTAAAAAAAGTAGCTTTAATTATTACAAAAATGCCACATAGAAGAAGTAATAGAAGAAGCACCTCCTTGGTTGCTTCTTGCTAACCTACTTTTATCTGCTTTTCAGTTGAAGAAGCAATAGCAGAAACACCTACTTGCAAACACTAATAAAGTGCTTTAAGCACAAAAAAAACAAAAAAGTACTTTTTAAAAGCTCTTACAAACACCCCTTAAGTAGATACATTTTTTTTTAATTAATTACACTAAGTAGATACATAAATATACCAAAGAGTGTTGGTTACACTTGCATGCATATCATGGCTATAAATTTTAGTTTTTCAAAAATATGCTCTTTTGAAAAAGTTTTGAAAACCTTTAAAAAACACTCGGATCAAGCTCGTTGATCAGGCAGCTGATTCTAATGAACCATCCGCTCTGATACCACTTGTTGGTCCCAAGTGGTCAAATGAGGTCTAGAGAGGGGGTGGGGTGAATAGACCTCTAAACTTTTTAAACAAATTTTATCTTTAAAGCTTTTACTTAACTGTTGAATAGATTAAGCTGATATAGAACAATAAGTTTACAACGCTGATCGCGAACAAATCTTTGAACAACTTTGTCGACCACTAATTTGATAGTTACTTAGCTGATTTAGTTAAAATCAGTTTTAATAATAGAGTACTTGCAGCGGATTTTCAAAGTGTTTTTCACAAGTAAACTTAGTAGTTTGAAAATTTAATCCCCAGTTTTGTAAACTCCTTTAAACTCTTTTCAACCAGTTTTAAATGTGTTTTATGCAATCTGAAAATTTGGAAGTTGAAAGCAGATGTAAAAACACAGGTAATTTTTATAGTGGTTATATGGATTTAAATATCCTTTAGTCCAATCTTCCAAGTCACAAAGATCATGGGTTATACTAAGAACACAAAGTAATTAGTACACTCCACTCACGCCAAACAACAAATGAATCTAGCCGTAAGCTCACAATAGGAAATCACTAAGAAAACCTATCCTCTGAAGCTAGATCACTCACAAAGATGGATCTACACTTCTCTCAACACTCAAACAGTTTTTCACTAAGAAAATGTGTTTGTCTTTTATCTTCAACTTCGGCTTCAGTCAACAAATGACAGAGATGATGAGTGAGCTGTTCTTGAGACTTAAAAGATTTTGCTTCGGATTTTCTTCTCAGAGATTGTGCTGTTATTCTTCTCTTTGTCTCTTCAGCTATTTATACTCGTAGGCTTGAAAAATGTCCGTTGAAGTGAGACATAATTCAAAATCCTCGTGTACTGGTCCTTAATTTCCACGAACGGCTCTCTGTACAGTGTCCGTACTGTCAACAGTACTTTTCTGCAGGCAGCATTAAATGCACCAAGCTGATAGGAAGTCTTTCTTCAATCATTTGTCTTTAATAGCCTTGTACTTCAGCATTTATCACTTCCAGGGGCATTAGACTTCTTGATCTTTTCCACTTGGCTGACGAAAGTGCAAGTCTGATGACGGACGAAGCTGATCCCAAATTTGAACAAATCTGGTTTGAGTCGGCTGATCTTCACCAGTCTGATTTCTTTCCTTCAACAGATCAGTAGTCTTTTGGACCTTGAATTTTGACTCGTCTGTTTTGTCTTCTTACTTAGTCAAAATTCTTCTAAGGGATTTTTACAACTAAGCTTTTCATACTTAGCTGATCTTAGGTTTTGGAAATCATCAAATCCAAAACCACCCTTTATAAATTATCTTCAGTGCTTTCATCTTCATCTCTATCCAACAATTCCCCCCCCCCCCCTTGTACTTCAGCATTTATTACTGTTGGGATTCGGTAAGAAAAACAGCCCTAGGCACAGCGGAATATAAAAAACTTTTAGTGCCTCTTAAAGAATCTTGCCAGGATATTCTCTAGTTGTATATATATGAATATAATTAAATCGATAGTATAAGTTTTCTCGTTTATACCTATCTCCTTGCAAATCCGCGGCTAACAAGATGAGCTCTGAATTCTGCCTCGGTAAGATCGACCCACACCTTTGAGTAGCGCCCCACGTGTTGCGCCTCTACGAGTTGATACACCACAATATCACGAAAATTAATATATCCTAATCAACTGGAACATAGGGTATATTAATATCTAGGTTTTAGAACAACTTTGGAACGAAAAATTGAAGACGAAAAATTCTTCCAAAGTGGAAGTATGGTTCGGCCGATCTAGGGAGAGAGAGGGAGAGAATTTTTGCTCTTCTTAATTTTCTTGTAGAGTTGTATGTGCGATATGAGACCTAGTCTCTTATTTATAGATATCTCTCATAACCTAATCCTACTAGGATTAGGATACTAATTCTCCTACATGGGCCATGGCCCTCTTTAATTAGAAGACTAAGTCTTCTAATTAATTCATGGCCCATATTAATTAATCTTTCAGGGCTTTATTTAATCTCCCAATTAAATAGCCCAATTAATTAAATCATCTCCCAATTAATTAATTAAACTCCAAGTCTAATTAATTAATTATTCCATTAATTAATTAAATCCTAATTAATTAATTTACTCATAAATTAAATTCCAATTTAATTTATTATCTTGATCCAATACCAATTGAATCCAATTTCGTTCTACATGGGTCGACCCAGTCGACCCACCCATTTAATCGACCCAGTCGATTTTGACTTAGTCGACCCAGTCGACTCGTTCATTCTTATTTCCTCGCTTTCGCTTCATGTGTATTGTGTATGCCCCTGTAGGTTCACCACATAATTGGCCGTGGGTCATAATTAAATATTATTTAATTACTCGAGCAATTGATACTCTAAATTAATCGAACACTCTGTCGATTAATCATTCCAAAATTAGCACCCCTGCTAATTTGGGAATTCTCCCACACTCCACGGTCGATGTCCAGTCACAAGCCCATGGAGCCCAATCACTGGTGAATTAATTCAGTGAACCTTTTATCATTTATAATTTCCATATACGACATAATCTCTCCATTTATCAATCTCCCAGTCGAGACTTAAGGGTATGGTCTTTCATCGGTTTCCCTTTCGTTTCGTCTCGACTTTATGCATTCTGATCTCGAAATAAATTCTCTTTGACTTATTCTTTATGAGCTACTTACATAAAGTCGTCAGTTACCTTGGCCAAGGATTTCATCAGAATTAATTTCTCACAGAAATCCATAGGAGAATTTCTCGACCTATCAAGTCGAGTCAATGGATCCTTTGTTGATGATATGAATCTGCACATGAGTTCCTCTATACCCAATATGAATCCTCAGAGACTTTCTGGCGATCCCCAGTCAGTCGGAACTCATATCAAAGTATAGACGTTCTCGCACCAGATAAACCCTATCACCTCAAGTAGTTAGGGATCGTTCCTCGTATACTATTATAAGTATGGAATAACTTCAACCCCGATATGCGACTATAAAATTAAAGGAGCCGGTAAATTTACATTTTTGCCCTTATGTGAATTTATGCATGTTCTTGTGTGAATATGTGGATTGGTCGATTTTGCCCTTAAGCCCTATGTAGTTTTTGGTTTATTTATTTTCGGGTTGTAATTAAATGGGCCTGATTGGTGCCCTTGCTTGCGCAAACAAATGTAATAGAATAGGACCATTTAAATTATGTAAGCTAGGCTTAGATTAGGCTTGAAGCCGAGAAGACCTCATGAAGACTTGGAGATCCGCATGGAGGCCCATTTACCTTGGAGGACATGGAGGCCCAATTCATTACATGGAGGCCCAATCAAGCTGGATATTACAAGAAGGCCCATGATGTATGGGTTTGAAAATTGTAATAGTTAGGACATTTAATTTTTCACCCTAGACTGACCAATTGATTCATCACGTGGCTCGTGATGAATCGCATAGGATGGGCAATTGACCAATCATATCTTGCTAGGTGATGAATGTTTACTTTTTCGCAAGTTATTCTTTGATGTATGAGATGCATGCTTAGGATAGAAAACGTAAACAAGATAAGCATAATCTGTTGAGACCTCGCACACTTAGAAACCTCCAATTGAACTTAAAATTCAATTAGAATATTAAATCGAATAACGGGCGCATATGAATGGTGTCTATGGTCCGAGCCTATCCAATTACTAGGTCTTAGGCATATTGTACGAATATATCTCGATGTCTCACGAGTCGTGGGTCGAGCTATAGGAAGATGATATGTCTATTGCCTCGATGCACGAGTTTAGTGCCAAGGGAGGGGATAGCAAGGTTTTAGGCGCTGTCTCACGAGTCGTGGGGCGTCTAGGATTGAACTATTTCTCTCCACGAGTATTGGACATGATTTAACGCTAGTAAGTATGGATGTCTCACGAGTCGTGGGTCCATATCGAAAACCGAGGCTAAATGAACTTAAGGGTTAGCTGCGATGGTTAACCGTCGACGTATTCGACCACCAAGTGAATCAAATAGTATGGCCAACGAGTCGTGTGTACTAGGAGATTGCATTTGGGCCTTAAGCCCGCTAGGATATTTTAAATTCCCGAAACTTATGTGGGGGCATAAGATTTTGATTAAAATAGTGAGAGTAATTTGCAAATAAAATCCATGTTTGTAAATTGTGCATTTTAAATTAATCTTCGGCGTATTTATTTCTTCTCTCGTCGTTTTAATAGATATGATGTCAAAAGAGCTTAGAGCACTTAGAGATTTGTCCATCTCATCACTTGAACGTAATATTTTAACTGGACCCAACTTGCATTGGTTTTAGAGTTGGTTTTACCGATTCACTGGTTTTTTTACCAGTTTTAGAGTTGGTTTTACAGGTTCACACTGGTTAATTTGAGAACTGGTTTTTAAGGGTAAATCGGATCGGATTGGGGACCGGTTAGCGATTGAACCGGGCCAACTGGCCGGTCCGCTCCGATTTTCAAAACACAGGTTGAGACTAAATATTCACATGGATTGAAAATCAAGTTTAATCTTATATATAACACAACTTTCTCCTATTATGTTATCTACTTTAATGAACTTCGTTATTTTTTTTCAAATCTTAATAAATGTAAAGAATAAATTCTTTTATTTTCTATTGGATAAGGATAAAGATGAAAAGCACTGAAGTCAATTAGTAAAGGGAGGTTTTGATGATTTTCAAAACTTCAAATCTGCTAAGTAAAAGACAACTTAGCTGATATCCTTTAGAAGAATTTTGACCAAGTAAGAAGACTACCAGAAGGGTCAAAGATTCAAGGTCCAGAAGACTACTGATCTGCTGAAGGAAAGATATCAGACTGGTGAAGATTAGCCGACTCAAATCAGATTTGTTCCAGTTTGGGATCAGCTTTGTTCATCCTCAGACTTGCACTTTCGATCAGTCAAGTGGTTAGATCAAGAAGTCTACCCAATGGTAATAAATGCCCCTGGAAGTAATAAATGCTGAAGTACAAGGTTATTAAAGACAAAAGATTGAAGAAAGACTTCGTATCAGCTCGGTGCATTTAATGCTGCCTGACAGATCGTACAGTTCGCAGTATTGTCACTGTGCAGAGAGCCGTTCGTGGATTTTAAGAACCAGAAATCAAGAGATTTGAATTTTGTCTCTCTTCAACGGACAAAATTCAAAGAGTGACTATAAGTAGCTGAAGAGACGAAGGAAGAAGAAGAACACAACTTCTGAGAGATAGATTTCAAAGCACAAATTTTCTAAGTCTAAAAAAGCTCAAGAACAGCTCACTCATCTGCTGAACGTCATTTGTTGAAAGAAGCCGTTGAAGTTAAAGAAAACATTTTCTGAGTGAATCTGTAAGAGAGAAAAGAGTTGTGAGGAGTTCTTATCCATTTTTGTGAGTGATAAGTCTCTGTAGAATAGGTCTTCTTTGTGATTTCCTATTGCGCACTTGTGGCCTTTTCATTTGTTGATTGGCGCAAGCAGAGTATATTGTAAACTGTGTGTTTATAGTATAACCCAAGATCTAAGTGACTTGGAAGAGTGGACTAAAGGATTTAAATCCATCACTACAAAAATTATGTGTGTTCAAACTTGCATAATTTTCTAGCATATTTACCAAACTGCATAAGAACACTTGAAAACTTTTTGAAAGATTTTAAAAGGAGTTTTATAAAACTGGGGATAAAATCTTTCAATCTACCAAGCTTACTTGTGAAAAACACTCAAAATATCCGCTGCAAGTAGTCTGGCGTTAAAACTGATTTGACTAAATGAGCTAAGTAATTATCAGATTAGTGGTCTACTGTGCTGTTTAAAGATTTGTTCGCGATCAGCTTAGTCAACTTACTGTTCTATAACACCTTAGTCTGCTGACAGTTAAGTAGAAAGTTTTTAAAGTTAAAATTGATAAAAAGTTTAAGAGGTCTATTCACCCCCTCCCCCCTCTAAACCTCATCTGACCACTTGGGACCAACAAGTGGTATCAGAGCAGGTGGTTCATTAGAATCAGCTGCCTGATCAACGAGCTTGATCCGAGTGTTTTTCAAAGGTTTTCAAACTTTTTCAAAAGAGCATATTTGTGAAGCCACACTACTCAACAAAAAGGAGTACACCGCTGGAGACGTTGCATTGCTGATGAATAACTTCAAGAAGTTCTACTAGGGGTGCACATGGTTTTCAAAACCGCACCGGACCGTCCCGTATCGTACCGAACCGTACCGAATGTTAGGTTTTTTTTCTCAAAACCGAAGGTCTTGGTATGAATGAAAACCGTACCGAGTATTTTGGTATGGTTTTGGTTTTAAACTTCTCATACCTTAAAAAACCGTACCGTACCGAAATTGAAAAGAAACATGAATTTACCACTACAAAAAAATTGAATTTTAGTGACAAAATAGTAAATGACAAAGTGACAAGAATTTAAATATTGTCACTAAAATGATGTATATAGACATAGTAGTGACAAGAAATATGAAAAAGTTGTCACTATTGACATTTAGTGATACCCAAAAAGTGACAACTAAAAAGTTGTCACTAAATTATCGTGATAATATTTATTGTCACTAAGTTGTCACTGAAAGGGTGTCACTAATTGTTAATAGTGACAACTTAAGTTCCATAAACTTGTCACTAATAGCCATTAGTGACAACTTAAGAATATATTTTGTCACTATTGGACTTGTCACTAATATTATTGTGACAAAACTAATATTTTTGTCATTAAATATATACAAAAAGTGACAATTTAAACAATGTCACTTAATACTTTGTCACTAAAATTCATTTTTCTTGTAGTGTACTATTCTTTTTATTAAATTTACAATAAATTTTATAAATTTATAATTCAAATATTATTGAATACTATATTATTTATAAATTATATTATAGTTCATCATAGTTTATAATTATTACATTGCTATAGTTCAATTAAAAAAAGATATGCTCAAATTTAGCACAAATTAAACTTGTTATATGTTGAAAACTTAAAATGCAAAAATTCTAGACAACAAATACCAAATAATAAGTTTCTTCACATAGTAGAAACAATGATCAAATAATTAATCAATTAAATTTATTCAATTAGGTCGAATATAGCGTCAAATTTGTGAACATTTTCTTTTCCAATTCCTTATTTAATGTAAAAAAATAGTTTATAAGATATTACATTATTAATTTCTTATATAATTGTCAACTATGTGATCAATTATATATGAAAAATTGCACGAAAAAGTTGTTCGAAAAAACCGCAAAACCGTACCGTACCGTACCGGAACCGCACAAAACCGAGTTTGTTGGTATGGTTCATAAAACTCTAGTTTGGTTTTGAGTTTTTAAAAACCGCACTAATTGGTACGGTACAAATTTTGTTAAAAATACCGCAGAACCGTACCATGTGCACCCCTAAGTTCTACAAACGAAAAATGAAGAACAAATACAACAATGCTTCTACTTCTAACCCTACTTCTTCTTCTCAAGATAAAGATTCTTATAAATCTAAAATGATGTGCTATAACTGCAGGAAACTGGGTCATTTCATCAGAGACTGCCCATATCCTAAAGCTGAAAAGTATACTGTAGAAGAAAAGAGAATCAGAAAAGAAAGAAAGCATCAGAAAGGCAAGGTGCTGGTGGTAGAAGCTAAAAAGCTAGCTGCTATCTACTCATCAGATTCGGATTCAGACACGTCTGATGAAGGATCTTCTGATGAAGAGAGTCCTGCTCTTCTCTGCCTGATGGCTAAGGAATCTGATGGCTCTGAGGATGATGAGGTAACTCCTCTTGATAATGAATTATTTAATTCATTTGAACAAATGATGCTTAACAATACAAGTATTGCTGAAGCATTTGCAAAGCTTAAGGAAGATATGATATTGCTAAAAGAGGAAAATATTTCACTGAAACTCAAGACTGAAAAGCCCAAAGAATCAGATGAATATAAACAGCTTGAGCAAGAAAATGAGTCTCTGAAGGCTGAATGTGAAGTCCTTAAAGGAAAAGTAATGGAACTTGAGAAAATAATTAAGTCTCATGAAAAGTCATCTGTTGCATCCACTCACATGTCTAGTAAACAGAAGACACCTTTAGATCAGGATAAGTTAGAACTGAACCACACTGAAAAATTTATATCAGCTGACAACAGTAAGGTCATTTTGTATGTTCAGACTACTAAACCTGCTTCACCTGAGAAAGTGTTAAAGGAGACGGAAACTCCTAAGGCTAAAAAGAGCAAAGAGCCTAGTGTAGGAAAGCAGACTGATAAGTCTAAACAGAAGAGTCCTAGGAAGTCTTCTGATAAGGCTAAAACCAATCAGATTAGTGATAAAACTAAGTCGTCTGTTAATGAGCAAGCATCTAGTAAACCAAAGAAACATAAGAACAAGAAAAATCAAAAAATTTGGTATGGAAATGAATCTTATTATGTGCAACCTGCTACATATCCTCCTATGTATCATGCACCTCAATTTCCAACTTACTATGCACCATATCCTGCTCATCCAATGCATGCATATCCTGCTTATCATGCATCTTATTCTGCTTATGAACATTATCCTTATCATGCTGCTTATCAACAACATGGAAAATCTGATGAAAGTGATAAAGGCAAAGCTGTTCATGCTCCTGTTGAAACTCAAAAGCCTAAGAAGCCTAAGACATCAATATCTTAGGTTGTCAAAGGTGGAACTAATCCTTCAGGACCCTCTCAATAAGGGTACCTAAAATAATTTTATTTTGTTTTGTAGGTTAGGATTAGGAGTAGGAGTAAAGTAGAGAAAATCTGGTACTTGGACAGTGGCTGTTCAAGACACATGTGTGGAAACATACATGAGCTGACTAATGTTGTTGCTGTGGATGGTCCAAATGTGACGTTTGGAGACAGCAAGGAAGGCAAGATTGTAGCAAGTGGAAAGCTGATCAAAGGCAACATTGAGATATCTGACGTCTCTTATGTTAAAGGCCTCAAATACAATTTGCTGAGCATAAGTCAATTTTGTGACAAAGGATATTCAGTCATCTTCTCAACAGATAAGTGCTACGTTGAAAAGATTGGTACAAAGAAGGTTATTTTATCTGGAAGACGACAAGGGAATGTCTACACAGTTGGTGGCATCAATACCAAGTGAAGTCAGTTGGCTGTGGCACAAAAGAATGAATCATGTGAATTTCAAGACCATCAACAGACTCATCAAAAATGATCTGGTAGAAGGAATTCCAAAGACAGTCATGAGCAAAGATAAGCATTGTGACGCTTGTCAGAAGGGTAAACAAATCAAGTCATCTTTCAAAAGCAAGAAGCACCAATCATCTAGAAGGATCTTGGAGCTGTTACATATGGACTTATTTGGACCCATTTATCCAGTCAGCAATGGTGGAAAGAAATACTGCCTAGCTGTTGTGAATGATTATTCAAGATACACTTAGGAAAAGTGAGACCAAGGAGCATCTTACAAATCTGATGGAGCAGATCCAGAACAAAAATTGTATGAAAATACTAAAGATCAGATCAGATAGAGGGACTGAGTTTACAAACTCTACTGTTGAAGAGTATTGTAATGCCAGAGGAATCAGCCATGAGTACTCTGCTGCCAGAACCCCTCAACAGAATGGAGTTGCTGAAAGGAGAAACAGAACTCTGAAGGAAGCTTCCAGAACAATGATAGCCGAAGCTAAGCTGCCTCAAAGATTTTGGGCAGAAGCAACAAATACAGCATGCTTTACCCAAAACAGATGCATGATCAACAAGCACCAGAACAAGACTCCATATGAAGTTTGGAACAACAGAAAGCCAAACATTCATTACTTTAGAATTTTTGGTTGTAAATGCTTATTAATGGGAAAAATCACCTTGCTGCTTTTGCAGAAAAGGCTGATGAAGCAGTATTTGTAGGATACTCTACTGTTAGTAAAGCTTATAGAGTCTTTAACAAAAGAACTTTACTTGTAGAAGAATCCATTCATGTAGTGTTTGATGAACCAAGTCAATCTTCTGAAAAGAATCAAAGTACTGATTAAAAGCTGTCTACTGATTTTCAGAAATAGA
The DNA here is from genome assembly GCA_038501285.1 of Penstemon eatonii. Lineage (NCBI taxonomy): Eukaryota > Viridiplantae > Streptophyta > Magnoliopsida > Lamiales > Plantaginaceae > Penstemon > Penstemon eatonii. The sequence continues at coordinate 7,561,156 of CM076713.1, forward strand.
GTATTGAAAAGAATGAAAAATATGTTCCCATCATACTACCTGATCTCAACTTAGCTGCTAACTCAAGTGCTGTTCAAAATCAAAGTGCTGATTTTAATACAAGTGCAATCAGTCTTTCTCAGAATACTACAAGTCATTCAAGGACTAAGCATATTGAGATCAAACATCATTTCATTAGAGATCATGTGGAGAAAGGAAATGTCATGATAGAGTATGTGTTTACTGAAAATCAGATTGCTGACATCTTCACAAAACCTCTAAGTGAAACAAGGTTTTCAACTCTAAGAGCTGAACTAGGTCTGCTAAAATTGGATGCATAAGCTGAAGGGGAACTCATCAGAAGACTGGAGTTCAACAGCTTACTCGTCATATTATCTTCAAGGATTAACTCTCAACAGACTAGTTAACTTATGAATTCTTAAAGTCAGGGGGAACGTGTAAGACTAGCGGTACTTCTGATTAAAAGATGAAATTTGTTGATGACAGTTAGTTGAAGTTATGGTTTCATCAGAAGATTAAAGTCTTGAAGATCGAAGATTAATTATTGAGCTGGATTGACAAACAGCTGAGGAAGGTTATCAACTATTGGATTTCACTGATAACAGCTTTGTCATCAGGATGGTAGTCCCATCAGATAAGTATTAATTTACTCGTTTATTCAACTGTGTAAAAGCTGAGTGTATTTAAAACGTTTTATCTAAAACACGGTTTTATAAGTACAGTAAGCCGGTTCGTATTCCCGCCTGTCATTAAATGCTTTTTGAAGTTGAAAAGGCATAACTGACGCCGCACGATCAGAACTGACAAGAAACGGATCTAACGGTTGGCGGGTATCACGGAAACCGAAATACCCTAGCTTCTATAAATCCAAATCTTATCAGACTTGTCGTTCTTTACGCACCCTAAAATACTTAGAGCATTTCTTGAGAAAAATTCCTTGCACTCTACTTTCTGCAAATCTCGTTCTTTCACTAACTTCTATAGATTTACTATGGGTTCAAATCAAGAAGACAAAGGCTGAGGGTATGTATATTGTCTACGATGCATACTATCAATCTGGTACTGGTGTAATGAAGCAACTGTTGGAGAAATTCAAGGCTGCTTCTCTAGTGAATTTCATGGAGTTGCACGATGGCTTGGTCTGGAAAGATCAAGTTCTGGAGTACTACAAGACGGCTGCTGTTGATTTCACAAAAAGGGAGATCACAACTGCTGTTGGGGATAAATCTATGGTTATAACCCCTGTTCTACTTGCTGAAGAAAATCTTCAAGAATTTTGGGCCATCTATGCCAAAGAAGGAGAGATGTTGACTGGCAACATCAAAAAGAGACAACTGAAAGACGAGTATCAGCGCATGGCTGATATGGTCGCGAAGCTGATAGAGAATTGCACATTCTCTTTGGATGCTGTCACAATGAAGAGATTCAGCATCATGGCTGCCATCTATTACTCCCTGGAAGTGAACTGGTCAGTTGTCGTCTGGTACATACTGGCTAACTTCATTGAGAAGAAAGGGAAAAAGGCCATGCCTCAGACCAATCACAGGATTACTTTAAGCTATCTGCTTCACAGCATGGGCTGTGGAATGACGAATGGAAAAGAAATCCATACTGCTAAAGCAATGGCAAAGTATGTGCTTGTTTTAAAGAGAAAAGTTGATGAGGCCGAAGCTGATGAAGACTTGGAGGAACCTAAGGAAGAGGTTCCTGTCAAAAGGCAAAGGAAACTGGTAAAAACAGCTCAGCTTGCTGATAAGAAGAAAGCTGATGAGCCTAAAGAAGTGGCTCAAAAGAAGAAAGTAAACACATCTGTTCAAACAACCCTACCAGCTGTTGAAGCCAGAACAGATCAGTCTGAAGCAAAGGAGGTAGCTGATGCCATTATAAATCAGACTACGGAGGAAATAAAGACTATGTCTCCTGCTTCTTCTTCTAGAACGCCACAGTCAAATCAGAGATACAGGAGCTTCCATGCTTGTTCAAGGAAGGGCAAGGAGAACTGTCAGAAAAAGGATGACTTTTGTTGACTCACCCACTGAGTTAACAGATTTGGTGAGAGAAAGTCGTTAAGCAGAGAGGCCTGTTGGAGCTGAGAAAGCATCTGTTGCTGAATAGATTGATGCGCAACAGGCTGCTCAAATAAAACCAACAGCTGAGGTTGCTGAACCTCAAGATGATCAAGATGTGGTGATCATCAGCCCCATAGCAGCTGCACCTCTTGCATCTGCTGGCCCTGCCCCTGCTCCAGCTGATAAAGGTAAAAGGAAGATTCTTATCAAAAGAAAGAAGATTTATGCTGCTGATAAGAAAAAGAGGGAGGAAGCTGAGCAAAGAAAAAGGGATGAACAAGAAGAGAAGAGGGTCTTAGAACTTAGCAAGGTTCAAGCAGCAAAGGATGAAGAAAGAAGAAAAACGTCTGAATCAGAGAGGAAGGCCGCTGAAGACGCTGAACTTGCTATGGTCCTTGAGATAAGTAAGACTGATGCTCATGGACCTGTTCATGCTGGAGGGATCAAGATAGATGAATCCAAAGAAGGCAAACCAAAGATGCCTGCTGGACGTCAAGCCGAAGGCCAAATTTGAAGTTAGAAGATCATTTGATATTGTCAACTCTGATAAATCTATCTTCAACGGGTTTGAGAAGGCCTTAGCATATTATGACCATAAACTGATGTTGAAGACTCTATTCCCTCATGAAAAACCAAGATACATGAAGTAGAGGGACTATAGATTGAATAAATCTATTGAAGAGCTTCAGAGTTGGAAGGAACTAGCTGATGAAGAAAGGTGGGTTCTTCAATGGCTGAAGACTGATTCCATCGAACAAGCCTTGGATCCTCATTTTGTAAGGGATGCTATGCATCAGTATGCAAAGGATTTTGCTACTGAGGAGGCCAAGATAATTGAAAACACTTTGCCTGCAAAGAGAAGAAAATCTGATGATGCTGTTGAAAGGGCAATTCAGATCGCTGTCATGACTGTCCTGAAGAGATGGGCTGCTAGGTCAAGATATCAGCAAGGTTCTTCAAGTGAGCTGCCTTTGCTGCCAAGCATTCAACAGATCACATTCGACAAAGAAGTAAAAGATTACTATGAGATGCCTAAGGTAAAGGCCTCTACTTCAAATTTGTGGCCTGTTGTGAGACAAATAATTTATTCAAGGGACGGGACAAGTCAACCTTGTGTTGCTCCACCCCTTTGAGCAATGGGTGGTTTGATTCGATCAATGGAAATGGCCATCAATGGGTTGTTTGGTCATTAAAATGGCCATAATGGGGCTGCAATGGGGCATACTTTTAAATTTAGACACATAAAGTCTTAATTATTATTATTTTTATTATTAGCAAATGTGATTGATATAGTAAATGGATTAGTACTTTCATATTGACGATTCAAGTCTTAATTTAGGCAATGGGGCATACTTTTAAATTTAGACACATAAAGTCTTAATTATTATTATTATTAGTAGTAAATATGATTGATATAGTAAATGAATTATTACTTTCAAATTGACGATTCAAGTTCGAATTTCTGTTAGGAAAGGTTTTCGGGCCATTTTTAATGACTTCACTACACCCCATTCCCTCAAATTCCCCTTCTTCATTCTTTTTTCATTGTACTATTCAATTACTTTCCATTTAATTTAATTTCAATTCTCGTATATATGCGCTATCACTTAAAAATAATAATAATAATAATAAATAATAACAACAATACATAATAGTAATAACAATAATAAATAATTACATTAAATTTCACATTGCCATTAAAAATAAGAAATTTAACATTGGCTTTTATAATAAGAAAAAATCTATGATTGTTTTTTATTTAAACGGCGTTTTCCGTATGTAATCGCTTTTATTTGTGATTGTCTCAACATATGATTGTTAAGGTTATATCGTTTTTAATTTAACGAATCGTATTTAAAATATGTAATATTTAATTATTTTTATTCCATAAATTGTTTTTACTTATGAAATTCTAAATTAACACAAATAAATTTTCATAAATTAAAGTGAAATTTAATTTTATTTATATAAAAGACAAATTAAATTTTCTTACGATATTATTAAATTTCAAACAATAATATAATAAATTAATGTTAAGTTTACAAAGTAAAAGTTACAATTATAAAACTAATAAAATTATATTAATGTTAAGATTTTTTTTTAAAATATTAATAATAATTTTTTTATAAAATAAATAATTTAAACAAAATAAAACAAAAAAATGGAAAACAAAGCAAAGAAACAATGCAGGTGGTCCAAAACAAAACAAAGAAACAATGCAGGTGGTCAATTCATCCCTCTCGATGGATGGGGGTGGTCCAGCCCAGCCCACCTGGGTGGTGGATATCCATAATCATTTTTTCCCCCACGCATTCCTCGCTCTAATTCAAGATGTCCTCATATAATATGTCCAATGTATTTTGATTAAACTCTTGACCAATTTCTCCATTACATTTTCCACGTGAAAATTATGTGATACTTGTTTTCTCGGTCGGTGAGAACTCGTCCATCATACGTGATTCAACTCAAGATAATTATGTGATAAGTATAATATATTTTTCTTATAATTGAATAAATTACTACAATAATAATTACCTACATGGGATCCTTGACAAAAATGTTTATATGCCAACTATCTAGAAATCCGATCCTATAGATTGTGGGGAGTAAATAGCAAATTAAAACTTTGTATTACTCTAAATAGACGCTCTAATTTCATATTATAGATAAAAGAGCAAAATATTTTTTTGTGTTTATTTTATAAAAGAAGCACATTGTGTCCCTCTTTATTTTTATAATTTTACAAGGATCAAAGATAAAAAATATCCATTATGCATTATCACATGGAGTTGAAATTCTTATTTATGCATATCATAGGAAGGTAAATCGCCTATTTATGCATATTACATGGGGGTAAAGTGATGTGAATATGTAGTCAAAGGTAAGGGTAAATTGATAATTTTTTATATGAAAATAAAGTTTCAGTTGCAATAAAGAGTGTGTGTTCAACCCCTCCACTAACAAGGAGGTAAATTGCTCATTATTTCATATCATAGAGAGGTAAATTGCTCCTTATTTCATTTCACATTGAGGTAAATTGCCTATTTTCATTTCATAGGTCATTAAACTGATCATTAAACATATCACATAAGTTAACTCACAAAAAACCCGATTGTGGAATATTAGATAAAATTTGAAAACAGGTTGGTACCAAAATTGATACCATGGTACCAAATTTGAAAAACGCCTAATTTTATGGTGCCAAAAATAAATTATCATTCATAAGGTTTAATTTATTAGAAAAAAAACATTTATTCATAAGTTTCATAATACTTCTAATTTTAAATTAAGGAATATCTCTTAGATACAGCAAAAAAAGAAAACTAAGATCAACTCCAAAGGCTAATGCATCCAAGCAACGTCTCAATTATTGGAATAATAAGGCGAAGAAGAGAAAGAAGAAATGAGAAGGAGGCAACTTACAATTGAAAGAATGATACAGCTGATAAGCGGAAGTTCAATTCAAATTAGAAGATAGTTGTATAACCTTAATCAACCAAGTGATTTTCATCTTTGAGTTGAGACCAAACTGAAGACTTAGAAAACCTTCTTTGTTGAATATTTTCTCATCATAAAAAAGAGGGAAATTGTTGGATGAAGTTGAGTCAACGAGTTAATAAGAAGTGGTTTGATGATGGGTTTTATTTATAATATGTGTAGCAAAATAAATATTATTATTATTGTGTACCGAAATATTTTTTAAAATATTTTTGTTACTATTTTGTTATACTTATTCTTATTCTTAATATTATTAAAATGGGAATGGGATAAATTGTGAATTGGAAGTAATTGGTGAGGGGTAAGGCAAGAAATCATTTTTGGCACCATAGAATTATATATTTTTCAATTTTGGTATCATTGTGTCAATTTTGACATCAATTCTGATTGACATTTTTAATTTTGGTTCTTCCATCAGTTGATCGTTAGTGACAAAATTGAAAACGCTGTTTAGAATTGGTACCGAAATTGGCACCATTGTAAAAAAATTAAAAGACGTTTAATTCTATGGTGCCAAAAATAATTTTTTTCCGAACCAAATATGTTAAAAGTATTTTTGCAAATGGTATTAGACTATTAGAGCGTGAAAATTTCAATAAGACTACTAATTACTGAAAGCGAACCCAATAGTTACAAACAAATTAAGTCAGATTAGATTACTAAGCTTGGTCATTTTACGTGCACCAAACAAGGTCTTAATGTTTACTAGTACTATTAATACTATATATATAATAATAACTAATGTGAAATACATAATACTCAATTTACTCCCTTGTGAAAAAATAAAAATAAATAATTTACCTTCTTTAACCGGAGAGTATAACTCGTTTGCTGAAATTGAGAGTGGATATGAAAAGTGATTTTGCAAATTATAACACATTTATATCATAACACAGAAGGCGAATTTCCATATTATCATAACACAAGGTGTAAATTGCAACATATAAAAATATCAAAGAAGTAGTGTGAAACTCTTATAAGATTATAGGGGGTAAATTAAACATTATAAAAACCAATATAGATAAATTGAATATTTCTGAATATTATAAGGGGTAAATTGTCATTAACTCTATATAATAATATTAAAGTGTTTGTACACTAGCATATTATCAGCCTATAAATAGCTTCACAAGAGATTGGCTTCTCCACCACAATTGAGCCAAAAGCACTTAATTAAGCATAAATACATTATACATACATATATCTTCACTATCTACTTAGCCATAAATATGGATCCCCAATTCATAGCCGTAAAGGATAAATTGCTTGGCCCCAACTGAAATCATTGCACTGAAATCATTGGCGCGCGCCATTCGACGTGATAGCTTCGACAAAGATCTTATTTTCGGAAGTGCAACTTCGGCTTTTCAGGTTGAAAATTTTCTGCTTAAGTTTTCAAGTTCATGTTTCAGCATGTACATACATGGACCTAAATTTCGAGTGTATGTTTCGGTCAGCTAAATATTGAAAAAATTTCGGAAACACTAGAAAAAGTTGTAAAAAAAATTTACAATTGAGGTCAAAGAAAAAATATAGTTTTAGAATTACACCTTATTTTCGTTTCCGTTGAATTAAAAACAAAAACTTTTCAATGATTTCGACGGAAAATATAAAATTTTTAACTTTTCCATGTATGTGTAATATAGGTTGAAGGCGCAGGTAAAATGGGTGGTAAAGGACCGAGTATATGGGATCATTGGACGCTCAATCGACCAGGTAATAGATTTCTCCAAATATGTCAATTAATCTTAAAAATAGACATCTTTCTATAGAGACATTTAAAGACTTTTTTTTTTATGTATAAATATAGATAGAATTGTAATTTTAGAACCGAGCCTTACGTCAATTTGTACTTTCGATACCAAACAAAGGGTTCTTGACAATTTAGTCAATTTGATATTTATAATATTCAATTTACCTTTCTGTAATTTAAAAATAACACTTTACCTCGTAATCTTTATAAAATTTCACACTATTATCCCCTGTGTTATGATTAGTGAGTTAATTTACCCCGTTAATAAAATATTTTTCATACTCACTATCAATTTCAACAAGTGAGTTATACTCTCCACCTTAAGGAGGTAAGTTGCTCCTTTAAAATCTTCGATGGCGAGGGGGTGTAAAATGTTTTTTTTTTTTTAATTTTTTTTTGTCCAATGGGTAAAGCTTTTCAAAGGGGGTAAAATTAACAAACGAAAAATTATTGTTCAAGCCTGGCTTGGCCAAACCCATCCAACCACCAAACAAGTGTATTGCACTTGCTTTGTGATTGATCACTCTCGTTGGAGTTACATCCAATCACAAAGTAAGTGTATTGCACTTGCCTTGTAGTTACTTTGGGTTCGACCAAACCGGGTGTGGGTAAGAATTTTCCTTAACATTAACTCACCAAACAAAAGAAAATGGACACATTTGATATCATAATTTAATTATTTATTTCATATTTGATACCACCGTTAACTAAATTTGAAAATCATCGTCAAATTCATGACGTGACCATTAAATTAGATTTAATTATTGCAAAAATAGTGTCATCATTTATACCAACTGACAGTTCTATACTATAATATTTCGGACAGGCAAAATTATGCAATTTTCTATATATTTATATATATACACGTAGAGTAATAATATAGTCATTCAATATTGGCAGAGAAAGTATCGGACGGCGGCAATGGGGATGTTGCTGTTGACCAGTATCACATGTACAAGGTATTTATTATTTAATTTTAAAATAAATTTTCTTCTTTCAGAAAAGTACTTAGGGCAAATAGAACTTTATTTTTAATTAATAATGAAAGTATTCTTCATTTTATATTTTTTCAGGAAGATGTCGCGTCAATGAAGACTGTAGGCTTGGAAGCTTACAGGTTTTCTATATCATGGCCTAGGATATTGCCAGGTAAATATTGATAAAATCTTGCAAATGGTTAAAAAAATATGATGAATTATGGATTAAAGTTTCGTTTTAAGTTTATGTTTCGATTAGTTAAATATTGAAAACTTATCGAGAAATTTTCGAAAACATTAGGAAAAGTTGTAAAAAACTATTACTTTACTAAGAAAAATAACAGATTTTAAAGCAAAAATATAATGTTGAAATCGGAATAACACCTTATTCTGATTTCCATTGATTTAAAAACATAAACTTTTCGATATTTTGACTGAAAAGAGTGAAATTTTGATCCATACAATGAACAAGGTGGAAGAATAAATGCTGGCATAAACAGAGAAGGAATCCAATACTACAACAATCTTATTGACGAACTCTTGGCTAACGATCTCCAGCCATACGTGACTCTCTTCCATTGGGATCTTCCAAATGCTCTTGAGCTTGAATATGGTGGCTTCTTATCTGATAAAATTGTGTAAGTAATTAAATCATGTACTTAATTTCACCAATAATTCATCAACGAGAGAATTGCATTTTTGATACCGAGCTTTAAATAAATTTCTACTTTTGGTATCAAATAAATACATGTCAATACATTTGGTATCATAATTTATCAAATCGTTCCACATTTGTAACCACCATTAACTACATTTAAAATTCACCGTCAAATTGGTGACGTGACCGTAAAGTCAGTTTCAATTATTGTAAAGTTAGTGCCATAACATGTACTACCCGGCAATTATTGAAATGTTATTTTGTAAGCCCTCCAAAATATTGTAGGGGGTAGAATTGTAAGCTAGTATAAGTTATGAGACCAATTTTGCAAAGATTAAAACCAACTTAACGGCTTCATAATCAATTAGACTGTGATTTTTAAAATTAGTTAATAGGGGTACTAAATCGAGAACAATTTGTTAAATTATGGTATCAAATGCGTTGACTTGCATTTGTTTGGTACCAACGAGTAAAATTTAACATAAAATTTGGTACCAAAATGCAATTATCTCATTTATTAATTTCATGAGACAAAAGTTAATAGATAAGAAATGGGAAAAAAATTCAGGAAAGATTTTACCGAGATTGCGGAGCTATGTTTTTGGGAATTTGGAGACCGTGTTAAAAATTGGATCACATTCAATGAAGGATGGACCTACTGTAACTATGGATATGTGGCGGGCACAATGCCACCCGGCCGCGGTTTGTCCGATGTAGAGCAAAGAAATTCGAGATATAAAATTTGTGGTCATAAGGGTGGTGGCACTCAACAAATTTGTAGCAAGGGAGATGCAGGCACAGAGCCATATTTGGCGGCACACAACATGATCCTTGCCCATGCATATGCATTGGATTTGTATAGAAAACTATTTCAGGTGCATAGAGAATAAATTTCATTGAGATTAATTGTTAACTATGTAATAATTTCAATTTTATTAATGTTGTAAATATAACATATAATTGATTATGATTGGACCTAAATAGGAGAATCAAGGTGGAAAGATTGGGGTCACAAACAATTGTCATTTTTTCGAACCTCTCAACGATACCATTGAAGATAAGAATGCTAGCATTAGAGCTATTGATTGGATGATGGGATGGTAACTCAACTTCGATTCTCAATTATTTCTAAGTTAATTAATTCGATTTTGTTTCAATCGCATGACAAGTACAGACCTAGTTTAAATACAAGGTTTCACATTTTCTTAATTTCAACTATTATTGCTATTAATTCTCGCGTGGATTAGGTTTGTGGCTCCAGTAACGACCGGTGATTATCCTCCAAACATGAGGAGATCAGTAAAAGAACGACTTCCCACATTTTCTCCGTAAGAAACCAGACTAGTTAAGGGTTCTTACGATTTTTTGGGACTAAATTACTATACAACTCATTATGCAACTAATACACCCAGACTACCAGGTGAGAAACCCACTTATATCTCAGACCAGGAGCTGACCACACATAGTAAGTATTTAAAATTTCTAAACCTTTTATAATTGAATCAGATTTTTCTTGTTTGATATTTTCTTTTATGATCTATTCCCTCATGGTTTACCTCTGTATTTGTAGCTAAAAAAAATGGTGTTGCAATTGGTCATCCGGTAAACTTTCTTATCTTTCTCTTTCATAAATTTATAGATTAAGATTAGATAATAACGATTTTTATTTTTCTTTATTACTTAGACTGGTGCAAGTTGGCTATTTATTGTTCCAAGAGGAATCTACAATATGTTGGTCTATGCTAAGGAAATATATAAGGCCGATCTTATTTATATTACCGAGAATGGTAACTTAATTGACATATTTAATATTAATTTTGTATGCATTAGACAAATTATCTATATTTCTTAGTTAGTAATGAGATTTCCATATTTTCATTTATATATATAGGGATGGCAGACGAAAATGATACGAACCTTACCATTTCAAAAGCTAGGGTGGACCCATTACGAGTTAGATACTTCAATGAGCATCTTTGGTACCTTAGAAAAACAATTGTGTAAGTCATAATTCTAGGCTTCTAGCCATTATGGTTTATTTAAGTTATTAAGTGTACATTCTTGAAATTATAGATAGAATAAAATTCTCAATAATTAATATCCATTTAATTAATGTTGTTTGTGCTTCTGTGCAGAGAGGCTGATATTAATGTGAAGGCTTATTTCTTATCAGGGCCGGCTTTGGGCCTAGGCAACTTAGGCAATTGCCTAGGGCCCAAAGCTTTTGGGGCCCCCTACATATGTTATCCTTTATATATAGCCCAAATATTAATTCATGAGAAAAATAAAATTACTACAATAGATTTAGGAGCCCATATATCTACCCAACAGTACCAACATTTTGGGCCTTAAAATTCGGCCCTATATATTGCTGAACTTAAAAAAAAAAAAAAAAAAAAAAACAACCATATTTTGAGAGATGAATTCGCCTGACTTGCCAATTGAAAATAAAAAGTGAAGAATTCCAAGAGTCAAGCATCAACGTTCATTTTATTTATGAGAATTAAGTTTAATTACTTCTTCTCTAATAAATTGTGTCTTTTTCCCTAATATCTTCTTCTCTAATTTTTCAATACCTCTCAATCTCTAACACACTATTCTACTTTCTTTACTAAAGTTTCAATAATTCACCACAATTATAATTATTCTCTCTCTCTTATTCTCTAATTCTACAAATCAAAGGAAATTGCAAGGATATTGTTATCTTTCTCCCAACAAAATATTTAATATAAGGTATGCCATATGCAGTATGTTATTAGCTTATTTAATTTTATTCCTATTCAATTTTATATTCAGTTTCTTTTGATTTATCAAGAATGATAATAATTAATAAATAATCGTATATACCTAATAGTAATTAATGATTAATCAATTGATTTTAGTATTAGAATGATTTAATAAATTGTGATTAGTATATATATACAGGGTATAGCCATATAGCTTATACAATATTTAGTTAATTTATTTCTTGTAATATATTTTTATTAATTAATTTTGATTTTTCGATTATGCAGGATAAAACTCAATTCTTAAGAGATTTTTGAAGCATTGATCCTTCTATTGGTTGTTGAATTACTACTAATTTCCAGGTTATATTGTTTCTTCTCGAAGTAATTATCTTTTATTGGTTTTTGAATTTATTATGTCTAGTAGAAAATATTTATCCGGATGTGAAAAACGTAAGAAGCAAAAAACGATAGAAAAACTAATTAAATCTCAAAAAGGAGCTTTAGATAAATTTATTACTGGTAAGAATGAAAATGTTAGTAACCCAAATACTCAAAATGAAAATCCTACAGAAGTTCAAATTGAAAACTCTATTGATGTACATAACGAAAATCTTACTGATGGTCAAAATGTGGAATCTGTAGATATTGAAAACGAAGCTCATGTCAACCATGTCACAAGAAAGATTAACTGAATTGTCCATTTTATCTATAGAAAAAGATATATTGGAAAAACTAGAATATGATGATTTAATAAATACTTTTGCAACGGCTAAAGCAAGAAAAATAAATTTTACATAAAATAGGGCCCATTTTTAATTTTCGCCTAGGGCCTCAAACAATCTCGAGCCGGCCCTGTTTCTTATGGGCATTTTCTGATAATTTCGAATGGGCTGAAGGATATACAAGTCGATTTGGTATTTTTTTATATAGATTATAAGGACGGACGTTATACGAGAGTTCCTAAAACATCAGCTCTATGGTGGAAGAATTTCTTCACTAAAAGGATCAAGCAGAGCTCGTTGAAGAGAGAAGTTAAAGAAATTGATCGTGATTATGATTTGAGGAAGAGATCTAGAACCAACTATGCGTAAATTGCTCATTTTTGTTTGGTTTGAGCTCGTAAAATGTTGTTTTTTTTATTTAAGCCAATAAAAGTAAGTTTGTGTTTGTTTAAGTTTGCTTTTGCTTGTATTCATCATTGAATAAGTTGCGTATGTTTGTATTCACCAATGGCCATTTGGAGGCATTAATAATTGAATTATGGTTTTGTTATGTTCATTTTTATATTGATTTAAATGATATTTTGTTCTAATCTTGATTTCATCTATGTAAGAATTTTGTTCTTCACTAGTTATTTAACAATCTTATTAAATAATATGTACCAAACCATAAATAGTGTTTTTACCGGGTTTTTTGCACTTTGTACCCCCAAAATATGGAAAATAGGCACTTAGCACCCCCGAAACTTAGATTTAGATCTTTGCACCCTCGAAATATGTAAAATGCAGCACTTTACACCCTCGTTTATTTTCAAGCGAAAATTCAAGGGCAAAATAGGTAACTCAACTTCGATTCTCAATTATTTCTAAGTTAATTAATTCGATTTTGTTTCAATCGCATGACAAGTACAGACCTAGTTTAAATACAAGGTTTCACATTTTCTTAATTTCAACTATTATTGCTATTAATTCTCGCGTGGATTAGGTTTGTGGCTCCAGTAACGACCGGTGATTATCCTCCAAACATGAGGAGATCAGTAAAAGAACGACTTCCCACATTTTCTCCGTAAGAAACCAGACTAGTTAAGGGTTCTTACGATTTTTTGGGACTAAATTACTATACAACTCATTATGCAACTAATACACCCAGACTACCAGGTGAGAAACCCACTTATATCTCAGACCAGGAGCTGACCACACATAGTAAGTATTTAAAATTTCTAAACCTTTTATAATTGAATCAGATTTTTCTTGTTTGATATTTTCTTTTATGATCTATTCCCTCATGGTTTACCTCTGTATTTGTAGCTAAAAAAAATGGTGTTGCAATTGGTCATCCGATAAACTTTCTTATCTTTCTCTTTCATAAATTTATAGATTAAGATTAGATAATAACGATTTTTATTTTTCTTTATTACTTAGACTGGTGCAAGTTGGCTATTTATTGTTCCAAGAGGAATCTACAATATGTTGGTCTATGCTAAGGAAATATATAAGGCCGATCTTATTTATATTACCGAGAATGGTAACTTAATTGACATATTTAATATTAATTTTGTATGCATTAGACAAATTATCTATATTTCTTAGCTAGTAATGAGATTTCCATATTTTCATTTATATATATAGGGATTGCAGACGAAAATGATACGAACCTTACCATTTCAAAAGCTAGGGTGGACCCATTACGAGTTAGATACTTCAATGAGCATCTTTGGTACCTTAGAAAAGCAATTGTGTAAGTCATAATTCTAGCCATTATGGTTTATTTAAGTTATTAAGTGTACATTCTTGAAATTATAGATAGAATAAAATTCTCAATAATTAATATCCATTTAATTAATGTTGTTTGTGCTTCTGTGCAGAGAGGCTGATATTAATGTGAAGGCTTATTTCTTATGGGCATTTTCTGATAATTTCGAATGGGCTGAAGGATATACAAGTCGATTTGGTATTTTTTATATAGATTATAAGGACGGACGTTATACGAGAGTTCCTAAAACATCAGCTCTATGGTGGAAGAATTTCTTCACTAAAAGGATCAAGCAGAGCTCGTTGAAGAGAGAAGTTAAAGAAATTGATCGTGATTATGATTTGAGGAAGAGATCTAGAACCAACTATGCGTAAATTGCTCATTTTTGTTTGGTTTGAGCTCGTAAAATGTTGTTTTTTTTATTTAAGCCAATAAAAGTAAGTTTGTGTTTGTTTAAGTTTGCTTTTGCTTGTATTCATCATTGAATAAGTTGCCTATGTTTGTATTCACCAATGGCCATTTGGAGGCATTAATAATTGAATTATGGTTTTGTTATGTTCATTTTTATATTGATTTAAATGATATTTTGTTCTAATCTTGATTTCATCTATGTAAGAATTTTGTTCTTCACTAGTTATTTAACAATCTTATTAAATAATATGTACCAAACCATAAATAGTGTTTTTACCGGGTTTTTTGCACTTTGCACCCCCGAAATATGGAAAATAGGCACTTAGCACCCCCGAAACTTAGATTTAGATCTTTGCACCCTCGAAATATGTAAAATGCAGCACTTTACACCCTCGTTTATTTTCAAGCAAAAATTCAAGGGCAAAATAGGTAATTCTATAGTATTGGCACTTTGCTACCTCAAAACTTGAGACTTTTGAACTTTGTACCCTCAGAATAAAATTAGCACTTAATACCCTTTAATTAAGAACAAATTAGCAACTTCCACCCCCGAAACACAATAAATTGGTACTTTGCACCCCAAAACACAAAATTAACACTTAACATCCTCAAATTTAAAAAACCCAAACCCCTCGTTTTTTTCATTTAAGTTGACTATCAGAGTGAAAAAAAATCCAAGGCAAAATAGGTAATTCAATTTTTTTCTTAAATTTGCAAAATACAATTATAAATACTCGAATACTCATTTCTCTCTTCATCATTCTTTTCAACAATATAACCATAAATAACTAAATAAAGTACTCTCGAAGGCTCATTGTCTACTTCAACATATCAAAGACCCATAAATAATTGCCTATTTTGCCTAAAAAAAATCACCTTAATGGTCAACTTTGCCGGAAAAAATGAGGAGTTTGAGGTTTTTTTTTTTTTTTTAATTTAAGGGTGTTAGTGTTAATTTTGCATTTTGGGGTGCAAAGTGTCCATTTCTTGTGTTTCGGGGGTGCAAGTTGTTAATTTGTTCTTAATTAGGGAGTGTTAAGTGGTAATTTTATTTGGGGGGAGGGGAGGGGAGGGGGCAAAGTGCCAAAGATTTACAATAGAATTACCTATTTTGCCCTTGAGTTTTTGATTGAAAATAAAAGATGGTGCAAAGTGCTGTATTTTTCATACGAGGGTGCAATGTGCTAAATCTAAGTTTCGGGAGTGCAAAATGCCTATTTTCTATGTTTCGGAGGTGCAAAGTGCAAAAAACCCGTTTTTTCCCCTTTCTTCTTCCCAAAAGAAATAACTAAAGAAAACCATTATATATTACATGTAAGTTCTAATTTAACCGCCAAATTTTATATCATTCTCTAAGTTAACGACTAATAAAATACCAAAAACCTAAAAATAGGATCATAAATATACGTCGTCCACGTCGATGGAGGTCGTGGCATCCAAGGAAAAGTTGCAGCCCAAAGACTTACATATTTTTGATACGATTCCTGCTAGTGTGTGTATTTCTTTTAATAATTTGACATTAGTTAAATAAATTATGATATAATAATTGATATATTATGTATCAATTGTCATAAAAACAAAAGTTCAACGTTCACTTCCTACTTTATCTATTTACGTGGACCAACACTAAGTAGATACATTTTTTTTTTATTAATTACAATAAGTAGATACATAATTATACCAAAGAGTGTTGGTTACACTTGCATGCATATCATGGCTATAAATAGCCTAACAATTCATTGGTTTTTCCTCCTCAACCGAGCTAAAATATATATTTTGCTTAACCAAAAAATAAAGTTTGTACTTTTGAAAAATGAATCCCGAGTACTGGAAAAAAAAAACGTAATGCCTAAAATGTTAGGCCCTCAATCCACTGAAATCCCACTAAAATGTTGAAACTTTTGTGCAACTTTTACTTGATGATTTGACTTATTATTAATAGTTTCTATATATACATGTGTTACTTACAGGTAGAAGGTGCAGCTATTGAAGGTGGTAAAGGATCCAATATATGAGATCATTGGATGTGCCATCAACCAAGTCCAAATTTCTCTTTCTATATATACATATTGTTGAGACAAGTGTTTTTAAAACCGGATCGGTCATTGAACCGAAAATTCTACTGGTAACTGGTTCGATCGGTATAACCGGTGTGACTTTATTATTAATATATATATATATATATATATATATATATATATATATATATATATATATTTAGATTATCTAAAATACAATAATAATTCAAAAAAAATTTCATTCTTTGTCAATATAATTTTTTTCGTTTCATGCAAATAATCAAAATATCTTAAAAATTAAGATCAATATCAAAAATATAAATCTTAAGTATCCCTCAAAGGTACATACATTCAAAACAAGACAACAAAATTAAAAGTTCATCTCATTTTCAAAGTTTTGGATTGTTCATTTGGGTTCTATTGATGTAAGATGCTTATATGGTAATTGATTTGCACAATTTCCATACAAAAAATAATATTATTCACAATAATGATAAAATGGCTATGTACTTCTTTATGTAAAAAAAAAAGTGTAATATTGCATTGATTGTTCCTCATTGATTTTTAAAACACTAAATAATGAATGTTATTCCAATTAAAATATATAAATGGAATCATGTTAAATGTTAAACAAGTGTTCAAATAAATAATAATAACCAAAAAAACTCTAAATTAAAAAAAAAAAATTAACCGAACCAGTGGTTCACTGGTTTTACCGATTCACTGGTTTTTTTTACCAGTTTTAGAGTTGGTTTTACAGGTTCACACTGATTAATTTGAGGACTGGTTTTTACGGGTAAATCGTACCGGATTGGGGACCGGTTAGCGATTGAACCGGGCCAACCGGTCGGTCCGATCCGATTTTCAAAACACTGGTTGAGACTAAATATTCACATGGATTGAAAATCAAGTTTAATCTTATATATAACACAACTTTCTCCAATTATGTTATCTACTTTAATGAACTTCGTTATTTTTCTTCAAATCTTAATAAATGTAAAGAATACATTCTTTTATTTTCTGTTCAAATCTTAATAAATGTAAAGAATACATTCTTTTATTTTCTGTTGGATAAGGATGAAGATGAAAAGCACTGAAGTCAATTAGTAAAGGGAGGTTTTGATGATTTCCAAACCTTCAAATCTGCTAAGTAAAAGACAACTTAGATGATATCCCTTAGAAGAATTTTGACCAAGTAAGAAGACTATCAGAAGGGTCAAAGATTCAAGGTTCAGAAGACTACTGATCTGCTGATGGAAAGATATCAGACTGGTGAAGATTAACTGAATCCAGTTTGGGATCAGCTCTGTTCATCATCAGACTTGCACTTTCGATCAGCCAAGTGGAAAGGAATCAAGAAGTCTACCCAACGATAATAAATTCCCCTGGAAGTAATAAATGCTGAAGTACAAGGTTATTAAAGACAAATGATTGAAGAAAGACTTCGTATCAGCTCGGTGCATTTAATGCTGCCTGACAGATTGTACAGTTCGCAATACTGTCACTGTGCAGAGAGCCGTTCGCGGATTTTAAGGACTAGAAATCAAGATATTTGAATTTTGTCTCTCTTCAATTGACAAAATTCAAAGAGTGACTATAAGTAGCTGAAGAGACGAAGGAAGAAGAAGAACACAACTTCTGAGAGATAGACTTCAAAACAAAAATTTTCTAAGTCTCAAAAAGCTCAAGAACAGCTCCCTCATCTGCTGAACGTCATTTGTTGACAGAAGCCGTTGAAGTTAAAGAAAACATTTTCTGAGTGAATTTGTAAGAGAGAAAAGAGTTGTGAGGAGTTCTTATCCATCTTTGTGAGTGATAAGTCTCTGTAGAATAGGTCTTCTTTGTGATTTCCTATTGCGCACTTGTGGCCTTTTCATTTGTTGATTGGCGCAAGCAGAGTATATTGTAAACTATATGTTTATAGTATAACCCAAAATCTAAGTGACTTGGAAGAGTGGATTAAAGGATTTAAATCCATATAACTACTATAAAAATTCTGTGTGTTCAAACTTGCATAATTTTCTAGCATATTTACCAAACTGCATAAGAACACTTGAAAACTGTTTGAAACGATTTTAAAAGGAGTTTTATAAAACTGGGGATAAAATCTTTCAATCTACCAAGCTTACTTGTGAAAAACACCCAAAATATCCGCTGCAAGTAATCTGGTGTTAAAACTGATTTTGACTAAATCAGCTAAGTGATTATCAGATTAGTGGTCTACTGTGCTGTTCAAAGATTTGTTCGCGATCAGCTTAGTCAACTTACTGTTCTATTACAGCTTAGTCTGCTGACAGTTAAGTAGAAAGTTTTTAAAGTTAAAATTGATAAAAAGTTTCAGAGGTCTATAAACCCTCCCCCCCCCCCTAGACCTCATCTGACCACTTGGGACCAACAAGTGGTATCAGAGCAGGTGGTTCATTAGAATCAGCTGCCTGATCAACGAGCTTGATCTGAGTGTTTTTCAAAGGTTTTCAAACTTTTTCAAAAGAGCATATTTGTGCAAAATTAAAAGTTTTGAAAAATGGATTGTATCAGCCATGTTCCCCACATAGCTGGTATGAGCTTTGAAGACTGGAAGATCAGAATGTAGATCTTCTTAGCCGCCTATAATGACAACATGTATACATGTATCATAAAAGGTCCATTCAAATTCACCAAGACCATCAAAGTTGATGAGGTCGATATAGCGGTGGAAAAAGATTTAAATGAAATGACAACTGAAGAAATAAAGTTGTTCAACCTGGACAAAGTTGGGCGTTTTATCATGACCAAGACCCTTGACAATGACAGATTTGACAAAGTCAAGCACTGCAAGACTGCCAAAGAAATGTGGGATAAGGTCCGTGATATGAGCGAAGGAAATGACGCTATCAAAGAGCATCAGCAGAGTGTTGCTCTGGAAAAGCTAGACAACTTCAAGATGAAGTCTGCGGAAACCATTGATCAAATGGATACAAGGTTTACAAGGACGCTGAATGAAGTTTTAAAGTTTGGAAAAACCTTCACTGATAAGGAGATAACCGTCAGAGTGCTGAAGGCTCTACCTCCAAAGTTCAACATGAAGGTGACAGCCATGGAAGAGTCCAGGGATCTGGGAAAGATCTAACTCACCGAGCTGTTCTCAGTACTCAAGGCGTACGGGTATAAACCTCCAAGAATGGGTATTGAAGAAACCTCTACTTCAAGTCCCACAGCTGCCCTGATTGCTGCTGAAAATCCTAGAAGGCCAGCCTACAAAAGCAAAGACGTGGACTCATCTGATGAAGCCACACTACTCAACAAAAAGGAGTACACCGCTGTAGACGTTGCTGATGAATAACTTCAAGAAGTTCTACAAACGAAAAATGAAGAACAAATACAACAATGCTTCTACTTCTAACCCTACTTCTTCTTCTCAAGATAAAGATTCTTATAAATCTAAAATGATGTGCTATAACTGCAGGAAACTGGGTCATTTCATCAGAGACTGCCCATATCTTAAAGCTGAAAAGTATATTGAAGAAGAAAAGAGAATCATAAAAGAAAGAAAGCATCAGAAAGGCAAGGTGCTGGTGGCAGAAGCTGAAAAGCTAGCTACTATCTACTCATCAGATTCGGATTCAGACACGTCTGATAAAGGATCTTCTGATGAAGAGAGTCCTGCTCTTCTCTGCCTGATAGCTAAGGAATCTGATGGCTCTGAGGATGATGAGGTAACTCCTCTTGATAATGAATTATTTAATTCATTTGAATAAATGATGCTTAACAATACAAGTATTGCTGAAGCATTTGCAAAGCTTAAGGAAGAGATGATATTGCTAAAAGAGCAAAATATTTCACTGAAACTCAAGGCTGAAAAGCCAAAAGAATCAGATGAATATAAACAACTTGAGCAAGAAAATGAGTCTCTGAAGGCTGAATGTGAAGTCCTTAAATGAAAAGTAATGGGACTTGAGAAAATAATTGAGTCTCATGAAAAGTCATCTGTTGCATCCACTCACATCTCTAGTAAGCATAAGACACCTTTATATCAGGATAAGTTAGAACTGAACAATACTGAAAAATTTACATCAGCTGACAACAATAAGGTCATTTTGTATGTTCAGACTACTAAACCTGCTTCACCTGAGAAAGTGTTAAAGGAGACGAAAACTCCATAGGCTAAAAAGATCAAAGAGCCTAGTGTAGGAAAACAAACTGGTAAGTCTAAACAGAAGAGTCCTAGGAAGTCTTCTGATAAGGCTAAAACTAATCAGACTAGTGATAAAACTAAGTCGTCTGTTAATGAGCAAGCATCTAGTAAACCAAAGAAGCTTAAGAACAAGAAAAATCAAAATGCTTGGTATGGAAATGAATCTTATTATGTGCAACCTGTTGCATATCCTCCTATGTATCATGCACCTCAATTTCCAACTTACTATGCACCATATCCTGCTCATCCAATGCATGCATATCCTGCTTATCATGCATCGTATTCTGCTTATGAACATTACCCTCATCATGCTGATTATCAACAACATGGCAAATCTGATGAACGTGATAAAGGCAAAGCTGTTCATGCTTCTGTTGAAACTCAAAAGCCTAAGAAGCCTTAGACATCAACATCTTGGGTTGTCAAAGGTGGAACTAATCCTTCAGGACCCTCTCAATAAGGGTACCTAAAACAATTTTATTTTGTTTTGTAGGTTAGGATTAGGAGTAGGAGTAAAGTAGAGAAAATCTGGTACTTGGACAGTAGCTGTTCAAGACACATGTGTGGAAACATACATGAGCTGACTGATACTGTTGTTGTGGATGGTCCAAATGTGACGTTTGGAGACAGCAAGGAAGGCAAGATTGTAGCAAGTGAAAAGCTGATCAAAAGCAACATTGAGATATCTGACGTCTCTTATGTTAAAGGCCTCAAATACAATTTGCTGAGCATAAGTCAATTTTGTAACAAAGGATATTCAGTCATCTTCTCAACAGATAAGTGCTACGTTGAATAGATTGGTACAAAGAAGGTTATTTTATCTGAAAGACGACAAGGGAATGTCTACACAGTGGACTGGAATTCTGTTGACAAGAATTCAAGTATTTGTTTGGTGGCATCAACACTAAGTGAAGTCAGTTGGCTGTGGCACAAAAGAATGAATCATGTGAATTTCAAGACCATCACAAACTCATCAAGAATGATCTGGTAGAAGGAATTTCAAAGACAGTCATGAGCAAAGATAAGCTTTGTGACGCTTGGCAGAAGGGTAAACAAATCAAGTCATCTTTCAAAAGCAAGAAGCACCAATCATCTGGAAGGATCTTGGAGTTGTTACATATGGACTTATTTGGACCCATTGATCCAGTCAGCAATGGTGGAAAGAAATACTGCTGTTGGATGAAGATGAAGAGAAAAGAAATTAGTTATTAAGGGAAGGTTTTGATGATTTCCAAAACATCATAATCAGCTAAGTGTGGAAAGCTTAGTTCCCTTAGAAGGATCTTTGAACAAGCAAAGAAGATATCAGAAGAGTTCAAAGTTCAAAGACCAGAAGACTAGTGATCTCCTGCTGAAACAACAAACAGAAGGATAGGTCATCAGCCGAGTCAGATCAGATTAGTTCAGTATTTGATCAGCAGAGTGCCTATCAGAAGGGTTGCTTCGATCAGCAGAGTAGAAGTGATCATGAGATCAGTTCAACGGTAATAAATGCACCTGGTGTAATAAATGCTGAAAGAGAAGGGCAGTAATGGCAAATGATTGAAGATATTCTCGGATCAGCAGAGTGAATTTAATGCAGCATTTAATGCGATGGACAGAAAGTACTGTACATTGTACGGACTGCTGCAGGAAGCCGTTTCAAATAAGCTGAAGAATGGATTTGAATTGTGACTTGGCTTCAACGGTCATATTTTCAATTCCATGTATAAATAGAGCTGAATTTCAATCGAGCAAACAACACAACAACAATCAGAGATTTCGTTCTTGAAGCAGGATTTTTACTAAGTCTCAAAAGCTCGAACAGCTCACTCGTCTGGTGGAAGTCATCTGTTGACAGAAACCCAGTTGAAGAAAACAGAAAATTACGATCTGAGTGATCTTGTAATAGCTGAGTGTTGTGAGGAGTTGTGATCCATCTTTGTGAGTGATCAAACTTCAGAGAGTAGAATTTCTTAGTGATTTTCTATTGTGAGCTTATAGCCTTTTCATTAGTTGTCTAGGTATAAGTGGAGAAATATTGTAATCTGTGTGATTATAGTATAACCCAGAATCTAAGTGATCTGGAAGAGTGGACTAAAGGATTTTTATCCATATAACCACTATAAAAATTATTTGTGTTATCTTGCATTTAAGTTTTCTTGCATATTTTAAAGCTTGCATATTTACACACTTTGAATTACAAAAAGATTTTATAAGAAGTTTAAGAACTGGGGATAAAATCTTCAAGAACTTAGTTTACTTGTGAAAAACACTTTCAAACAATCCGCTGCAAGTATACTCTTTGAAAAACTGTTTTGCTGAAAAACAGCTAAGTATTTGTAAGAAGAGTGGTCAGTCTGCTGTTCAAGATTTGTTCACGATCAGCTCAGTCTGCTTACTGTTCTTCATCAGCTTAGTCTGCTGACAGAAGACTGAAAAGTTTTTAAGTTCAAAAATTTTCAGAGGTCTATTCCCCCCCCCCCTCTAGACCTCATCTGACCACTTGGGACCAACAAGTGGTATCAGAGCAGGTGGTTCATTAGAATCAGCTGCCTGATCAACGAGCTTGATCCAAGTGTTTTTCAAAGGTTTTCAAAAACTTTTCAAAAGAGCATCTTTTTGAAAAATCAAAACTTTTTGAAAAATGGATTGTATCAGCCATGTTCCCCACATTGCTGGTATGTCCTTTGAGGACTGGAAAATCAGAATGGAGATTTTCCTAGCTGCTTATAATGACAACATGTATACATGTATCATTAAAGGTCCATTCAGATTCACAAAGACCATAAAAATAAATGAGATTGATACGGTTGTGGAAAAAGACCTTCATGAGATGACTCCAGAAGAAATAAAGCTCTTCAATCTAGACAAAGTTGGGAGATTCATCATGACTAAAGCCCTGGACAATGATCGGTTTGACAAAGTCAAACATTGCAAGACTGCAAAAGAGATGTGGGACAAAGTCAGAGATATGAGCGAAGGCAATGATGCAATAAAAGAGCATCAGCTCACTGTTGCCTTGGAGAAACTTGACAACTTCAAAATGAAGTCTGGAGAAACCATTGATCAGATGGATACCAGATTCACCAGAACTCTGAATGAAGTTTTAAAGTTGGGAAAGACCTTCACTGACAAAGAGATCACTGTCAGAGTACTAAAGGCCCTACCCCCAAAGTTCAACATGAAAGTTACAGCAATGGAAGAATCAAGGGATTTGGGAAAAATCTCTCTTACTGAGCTGTTCTCTGTACTCAAGGCATTCGAGTATAAGCTGCCTAGAATGGGAATTGAAGAAACCTCAACTTCAGGACCCACGGCTGCACTTGTTGCTGCTGAAAACACCAGAAGACCAGCACAGAAAAGCAAAGATGTGGACCCATCTGATGAAGCCACTCTACTCAACAAGAAGCAGTACACTGCTGGAGATGTTGCACTGTTGATGAACAATTTCAAGAAGTTCTACAAAAGAAAAATGAAGAACAAATACAACAATGCTTCTACTTCTAAACCTAACTTTTCTTCTCAAGATAAAGATGATTATAAAGCAAAACTAATGTGTTACAACTGCAGGAAATTGGGACACTTCATCAAAGACTGCCCATATCCAAAAGCAGAAAAGTACACTGAAGAGGAGAAGAAAATGAGAAAAGAAAGAAAGCATCAGAGAGGCAAGGCAATGATGGCTGAAGCAGAAAAACTGACTGCTGTCTACTCATCTGATTCAGATTCAGACACGTCTGATGAAGAATCGTCTGATGAAGAAAAACCTGCTCTCCTGTGCCTGATGGCAAAGGAATCTGATGACTCTGAGGATGAGGTAACTCCTCTTAACAATGAATTATTCAATTCATTTGAACAAATGATGCTTAACAATACTGGTATTGCTGAAGCATATAAAAAGCTTAAGGAAGAGATGATATTGCTAAAAGAGCAAAATAATTCACTGAAACTTTTAGCTGAAAGGCCAAAGGAATCACCTGAATATAAACAGCTTGACCAAGAACATGAATCTCTGAAAGCTGAATGTGAGGTCTATAAAGGAAAAATCATGGAACTTGAAAAGATTATTGAGTCTCATGAAAAATCATCTGCTGCATTAAATAACATGTCTAGAAAACAGAAGATGCCTTTAGAACAGGATAAGCAAGAGTTGAATCATACTGAGAAATTTATATCTGCTGACAATAGTAAGGTCATTCTGTATGTTCAAACTGCTAGACCTACCTCAACTGAGAAAGAATTAAAGGAGAAGAAATCTTCTAAGGCTAAAAAGAGCAAAGAGCCTAGTATAGAAAATCAGACTAGTAAGACCAAACAGCAGAGTCCTAAGAAGTCTGCTGATAAAGCTAAAGTTAATCAATCTGTTGGTGAAACTAAGTCAAAACCAAATGAGCAAGCATCAAGTAAACCAAAGAAGCATAAGAACAAGAGAAATCAAAATGCTTGGTATGGAAATGAGTCTTATTATGTGCAACCTGCTGCATATCATCTTATGTATCATGCACCTCAATTTCCAGGTTACTATGCACCTTACCCTGCTCATCCAATGCATGCATACCCTGCTTATCATGCACCTTACCCTGCTTATGAACACTTTCCTTATCATACTGATTATCAACATGACTTATCTGACAATTATGATAAAAATGAAACTGTTCATGCTCCTGTTAAAACTCAGAAGCCTAAGAAGCCTAAGACATCAACATCTTGGGTTGTCAAAGGTGAAACTAATCCTTCAGGACCCTCTCAATAAGGGTACCTAAAACAATTT